>JAPXFQ010001619.1:0-1278750 GCA_028564705.1 Apricaphanius iberus
TAAGAACAGTTGATTGGAAGGACTGTAGATTTTAACCAATTTATGGAATAGTCTGAAACTCTTGAGTAAGATTTTATTAACTCAATTACCTGATACAAGGAAGTTTGTGAATGCTGTAGAAAAAGTAGTACATCATCTGCGTATAAACTGATTTTATGTTCTATTTTGTTGCATTGTATACCTTTAACATTATTATTTTGCCTGATTGCTGCTGCTAATGGTTCAATAAAAATAGCAAAGAGGGAGGGAGAAAGTGGACATCCCTGCCTGGTACCTCTCTGAAGAAAGAACCTTGATGATGTTTGATTATTGGTCCTAATACATGCTGTTGGTGAGCTGTATAATATTTTTAACCAGTTTACAAAAGAATTACTGAATCCGAATTTATTTAAGGCTGCAAATAAAAATTTCCAGTTAACTCTATCAAATGCTTTTTCTGCATCTAAAGATAATATATTGGTTTGGACGTTTTTACAGTGGGAATAATCTATTAAATCTATTAATCTACGTGAATTTGTGGAAGAGAGCCTACCTTTTATAAAACCTGTTTGATCCGGGTGGATTATTAGAGGTGTTATTTTCTCTATCCTTCTTGCAAGAGCTTTGCAAATTATTTTCAGATCCACATTGATAAGAGAAATCGGACGATAACTGGTAGGAGACATAGGGTCTTTTCCTGGTTTTAATAGAAGATTGATGTAGGCAGAATTCATGTTTGGTGGTATTCGACCATTTTCCTTTGTTTCCTGTAACATTTTGTAAAATGTTGGTGCCAGAATATTCCAGAATTCTTTATAGAACTCTGCTGGAAATCCATCTGGACCTGGAGCTTTATTATTAGGCATAGATTGGAGGGCCTCCTGGAGTTCAGACACTGTTAGCGGTGAATCCAGGGCCTTTGCTTGACTGTCTGAAAGTTTAGGAAGAGTTATTTTATCCAGAAATTGTACAATATCATTATTTGAAGGGTTTATCTCTGGTGTGTATAACGTCTCATAAAATTCTTTGAAAGTGTTGTTTATTTTTTCAGGGTCATATATTATATTCCCAGTTTTGTCTTTGATTGCAGATATAGTTGTTTTTTCTTTATTTATTTTTAACTGATTAGCTAAGAAGCTACCTGATTTATTACTATGTTCAAAGTTTTCTATTCTAAGTCTTTGGATTAAGAACTGCGTCCTTTTATTAATAATTTCATTTAACTCTAATTTTGCTTTCCTTATTTTACTTAAGCTCTCTTTATCCAGGGAAGGTTCTAATGATTTAATAGTTTCTTCTAATTCCTGAACATGTTTATTTTCTGTTCTCTTTTTATTTGATGAGAATGAAATTATTTTACCTCTAATCACAGCTTTCCCTGCTTCCCATAGAGTGGATGGCGACATACCAGGGAGATCATTAAATTCCATGTATGAAGCCCATTCTTTTTCAATATATTTAATAAATTCTTTATCCTTAAGTAATGATGTATTAAATCTCCAATTTTTATATTGAAGGGTTGCAATTTTATTTGCTAAATTTAAAGAAACAGGAGCGTGATCGCTGATCACTATAGGATGTATCTCAGTGTCTGAAATGTCATTCAACAGTGAGCTGCTGACTAACAAATAGTCCAATCTAGAATAAGAATGATGTACGTTTGAGTAAAAAGTGTATTTTCTGTCGTTGGGATGAAGCGATCGCCATGCATCGCAGAGTCCATAATCGCTCATGTACTGTTTAACTATATCTACTATTCTAATATTCCCTTCAATTAACTTGACCAAAGGCTTCATCGGGAACTTATTTTACAGTGAAAGACTGTTATCAATAGTTAATGACTGAAATAGCTTTGGAGAGGATTTTATAATCTCAACCTATCTATCAAATAAAGTCGTTAACCTGGAAGATCCACCAAGATTACCCGGCCATCTGAAATCCCCACTCGTCTCTTTCTACCAAATATTTGGTGCCGTTTCTCGCAACTACTGAGTAGGAATCTCAAACTCCAGTCCGTTTAGGCTGGCGTGTCGCAACTTTTAGATGTTGCAGTATTCCAATGTATAGATTCTGAATTCATTAGGAAATTGTAATAAGCTAAAAGCTTTGTTGGCAGGCCAGAAACTTTCAAAAGCGGAGATTGGCCCAAAATAATTTCTGAGTGATTAGATATTGCCAAGTGTTTGATTTAAATGTTATGTTAACAGCCCAATGACACAATTTTACTCCGGTTATCGTCACATCTCCCAGGCCGAATGAAATCTAACCTGGAAAGAAGTACTCTACCTTTATTTGCATGTTCAGCAAATCTGGCCCATAAATCCAAACTATCCTCTCAATCATAGCTTAGTTCATCTACATGTGTAAACATGTGAAACCATATTTGTGTGACAACAATGGACCAAAGCCTGAACCCGCTAAAAAGAAAAAAAAAAGATGAACAAATACAGCCAGAGAGCCTTTGATATTTAGAGTTGACTGTCAGTCTTACTCCATTTCTGCTCCATCCTGTCAGGCTGCTCCCCACTGAGGAGCCGGCTGACTGATCTGAAGATAAAAGGACCCCCGTTACTGCTGCAGCTCAGAGAGAGCGAGAAACAAAGATGATATACTCCTTGTGAAACTGCGGAGTGACATTTTGATAATCAAGGAGAAAGGTCGGTGTGGGTGTCAGACTGTCTAGCAACGGTAAAGCTTCCCAGATCACCCCTTGTTTTCTGAGTGAGAACTATCACACGAAACCGAGTTTTCACACTGAGGCGATTTCCAACTGGAAGACGTTTAGACAGCGAAGATGAGACTGACAAAGACTCTCTCTTTTAGATGTCTCAGGGAGCAGGAGTGGATTATGTAAGTCACTCAGTATACTGGGTCACCCAGTTGTTTTTGATGTGCACTATTACTATGCCACTGCTACACTCAGTGCAGAGGATCTCATTTGAGCTCCATTAAACATCTTTTTTTTTTCTGCTTCTCTTTCATACGGATATGCTTTTAACAGAAGTCGGCCTCTGCTAGTACCTGTAAAAAATGTTTTATTTTCCAACCGGCACTCAAGTAAAAATTGCATAATGATAGGGCTTTAAATGGAGAATAGGAACAGGAGGTCACAAATCAGAGGTGCACTATGCAAATCCTACACTTTGAGCACAAGTTAAACACACAAACAACCCTCAAGGACTTTCTGTAGCTGTATGGACAGTGAGACGTTGTGATGAATGTACGTTTGTGTAGGCGGGCCGGTGCAGCAAAACAGAGCAAGTCTTAGCTAACATAAATGGAGCGTTTAACCTTCCAGGCCGTTACAAATCCTTGCACCGCTGAGTATGAGAATAATGGCTGCACTGTCAGGCCAGGTAGGATGTTGGGTTGCTCCATAACATCGGCTCTTTGTTTCTCTGATGGTGTCATGTTACTACCAGTGCTGAAACCAACAAAAAAAAAAGGAAGCACAAGCTACTTCAACACAACAAATGGGGAAACATAGCCTGCAAAATTTAGAATATGTTATCCACCTGAAGTGATAATTTTAATTTGTATGATACTGAAGTATCTTTCACATTACATGCAGATTTTTCTCAAAGGTCTTTAAAGAAGTATATGCGTCCAGTTCACTATGTTAACCTTCATTTTTGTGCTTCCCCTTCTGTTTGCAAATGTAATATGTGAACAGGGATGTTATAATATGATGCTATGTACTTAGCATTTTTGTAAAATCTCAAGTTACAAACACTGCCTTGAAAAAGTAATCGGCATTTTAGAATATTTCTGCATTTCCAAATGTTAAAACAACTATTTTAATGTATTTGATTTGGATTTTATGATGGATTAAAACGAAAAAGTGGATAAGTGTGACGTAGAAAGTAAAGGTTTCAGCATGTTTTGCATCTAGAAATCTTAGGAGAGCGGCTGCTTTTGTATTAGGCTTAAAGGAATCAAGTGGAGAATGCAAGAAACGCAATTTGTCACATATTCTTGTTAGATTTAGCTGCCGAAGGATTCTTCGTCTTCATTATAGAAACCCCTGAGCTTCCACTTAATGATACTATCCTAAAACAGAGTGTCTTCAGTCAGAGGCTTCTTCAGTTTCGCCGCAACACAGACCACTACAGGAAATCCTTCCTGCCCCACAGCCATCATGATCTAAAACAACTCCATAAATGATCAATTAATTATTATGAGCTACTACAACACTTAATTTACCTGTAAGACCAATAAGTATTTCTAAATTGAATTCTGCTTTGTTCTAAAACATTCTGCTGTAAATCTAGCTGTAGATGTAAGGTTGTACCTCCATTCGAATAAATCTTCTTCTGAAATTGGCCTGTATTATCTCCATCCTACTTCCTGTCACATTTTTGCTGCTGTAGCATGGTACGTTACTAATAGCAGTCATGTTGACAGATCCCCCCCTAAGCTGTAGATTTTAGCAGCTCCTCGTAGTCAACATGGGTCTCTTTGTCTGTGTCTCTATAGGTAAGCAGTTGTGTCGTGCTCTTTGCATTACAGATGGATTAAACTGTTTTATGTGAGATGTTTCATGCTTGGGATATAGTTTTATGACATAATACCGGTTTAAAATACCCCACAACTTTATCCCTAGCCTGTCTGAATGTGTTTTCAGGTCTTCATGATGCAGTTTGTTCACTAATCTTCTCTAATAAGCCTATGAGGCCTTCACAAAACAGCTGTATTTACACTAAGATTAAATTACACACAGAAAAACTAAACCAAATTAATAGAATTTCTGAAGGTTATTGGTTGCACTGGATTTTATTTAGCTTGTTGTGGTAAATAGGGTTCTACGCTATTACAGTTTTTTTCGCTCCTTTTCTGGATTTTTAATAACCAATTAGCTTTTGCTAGCCACTGTACAACAGTTGAAGGCCATATTGGTTGGATTGAGCTAAAACAACATTGCTCCATTTGTATCAAACATTTTAATCCATAAAATTATTGATATTTTGGGTTTGCTAAATTCGTTGAAACATCAATTTATCACACAAAATCCCTCACTGAGACCGGGCAAACAGGGAAGGTAACAAACGGCTTAATGAAGCTAGCACAAGCAGCCGCTACAAAAACGGAAGTGAAAGGAAATAATTTAAAAAATAAAAGTGGATTTTAAGGGCAAACACTAAACTTTACTTTGTTTAGTTTTGTAAAAAACAATCCGCTTTTTAGTTGGAATACGCTGTTACAATTTATCTGCATTGTACACTTTATCTACACTGCACTACACTACACTGCTCGACCCGCTCGTTCGTCGTGTTTTATTGTGGATTAACCCGGAAATTGCCAGATAATTTCCGAGAATTGACATGGTACTGGTATAAAAATGGTACTGCTGTCAACCGAGTCTTCCTTCACGTTTTGAGCTAATTACACATCACGTAGCAACACATTAGAGACTGGAGAGAGCCCTGGGTAATCAGTGATTAAACTGGTAAATGAATAATAGGTGCAGTGAAGGACAAAGACACCTGCTCTCACTGTGTTCCAGGAAGAGACGGGAACTTCTCACCATTAGGGAACTAAATATAATTAACTTGGAGTTGTTTTAACAGCCAGTTGTCTATGTAAATTACAACAGTGTTTAAAAGGGGTTACAGTCTGTATCAACTTTGTTTCTAAGCGATGTTTGGCCTGTTCTCTCCTCGCAGCATCGGCTTGGCCGGTGTTGCAAACACCCACCCGTCCTGCTGCAGCATTTCCGTGTTTCGTCCGGAATCATTTCCACGCCACGTCAAAAAAAACAACCAAAACCCTGATCTCCTCCTCACAAATAATCCCAACACCATTACACCTCTCTGGGAGTTTATAACGTAGAGGAAAAACACGTCCGTGCTGAGAGGGGGTGAAACACTGCGACATTGTTCCAGGGTAAATAATAAGTGAAAGGCTGCATGACGTGTCTAAATCAATGGGGTCCAAGTCGGGATCATGGAGATGCTAAAACAGCAGAACTTACCCAGTGCCACCTCGCAGGCTTTGCGCAGCTGCGAGTGGTGAGCCTTCTTCACCTCCTTGTCGGCCAGGATCTTTTCCAAAGCTCGTGTGAGGAACATGTTTTTCGTCTTTTTGCCCTCATACATGTCGCACCGGAATCTGGAGCGAGGTGTGCCTGGTCCCAAGGAGACGGATAGGGAAGGAGGGAGGGTGAAGCTGGAGGCCTGCAGCCGCCTCGAAAGGGGTTGTATTCCTTTGCAAATGTCAGCCGCGGGAGCCCCTCAGCAGACACACATGAAGAAACACAGAAGGTTGGGGTAAATCCCTCGGATTGCCGTTAACGACCTGCCTCCTGCGCCATGTTGGAGAGAGGAAACGACGTCACGTAGCGTCCGAGAGCGGCCGCGGTGAGGCAGCACGGAGCGAGTTACCTCCACTGAAAAACGCAGGGAGCTGAAGACAGTTCAGCTGTCATTCAATACCAACAAAACAGTAACCAGTGATTAATAACTTCTCCAATGGGAATTAGACTTTTTTTCCCTTAATTTAATTTTCTTATTAGCAACCATTTATGACAAACACCAAGAATACTGCAATTAGACCATTTCAAAATGCAACATATTCATTTTATATACCAGATTAGCCTCTTGTAATAATAATACAAAACAAATATACAGTAGTGTGATATTCTTGTCAAATTAAAAAATGTGACAGTCTTATGATATCCTAACCCCTTGGAGACAACGGTGTATTTCTTAGTTGGATTTCTGAATAGTCCTTATTTTTAAATATCCTTCCACCTGAGCTGTGGGTCTCTGTAGCCCCTCCAGAGTTACATGGAGCCCCATTGGTTACTTCTGTCCGTGTTAACATCATGCTACATAATGGTTCATCATTATCATCATCATTGGAGAACAGAATAACAACTTGTCTTCACTCTTCTAAGTTTCTACTACTCGTTAGATGTACTTTTTGCTGTTATTTCAGCTGTTAACCTAGTTTTCTCTCAGTGTTTTTCTCTCCATAGAAGCTACACGTGGTCTGGTATTCTGCTAAGCTACAACGCCATGCTGGATGAGGAGCATAAATTCAGATGATGCTCCCAGTGACTGAACATACTGAAAGTCCTGTTGTCAACTTTTTACTTTCTTTAAAATATAAAGTACTCTTGTGTGAGTTCTTTTGTTCTTTTTGTGTATCTTCTCTGTCTTCTCAAACCCCCAGACGGTAGATGGACGCTCGTACTGAGACTAGTTCTGCTTCTGCCGGAGGTTTCTTCCTGTTAAAGGTGAGTTTTTCCTCTCCACTGTCACTACATGTCGCTACGTGGTTGGAGTCTGCATGTTCCGGGCAAAACCTCAAGTCAATGTCTCAATGCAATCTGCTGGGACTCCTTACATAGAAAACGTTTTAACTGATTGAACTGTTTGTATAATTGTATTGAAATGACTTTTCTTGTAAAGTTTCGTTGATGTGACATCTGTTGTGAATTGGCGCTATATAAATAAACTGAATTGAATTGGTCTTTTAATAACATATTTTAGGGTATAAATGTGAAGAGAGTATTCCAATTGCCTTTTTAAATATAGCAGAACTGTATTTTATGTTATTTTAGGGAAGTGAAGTCACAGGTTTAGACACTTATTCAGCTGTTATTAATATTATTAATAATTATACTTACAACTAGTGCTGTGTTTAAAAAAATCTGAAAATCAATTCTGAATCAATTCTTATAGAAATCGAATCGATTCACAAGTTAAAAAATCGATCTTAAGTCTTGTGTCGGAAAGAATTAATACAATTTCCCCTGATAAACTTGTACTCACCCAGTGTTAAGTCAATAAGCTACAGGCATATATAAAATAACAGCTAAAGAAAACCAAAAGAAATGTTTTTAAAACACTGATCCCTATCCCTATCGAACTGGATCAGGCTGAATTGAATCATGATAATCGATTCTAACTCTTGAGAATCGGAATCGAATCGATCGTTGACATTTGAATCGATAACCAGCTCTGCTTAAAACTGGAGTTATTGCAAAGTAATTTACAGTGATAGCAGACGGATTTTTTTTCACATTCTTTGGAATATTAATTCAAATATGGATAATAGTGTAAGAATAGAAGAATAGACATATCCTTTACCGGCAAGGAGGGCGTAGAAGAGGCAAAGTGACTGGTAATCGAAGCATGTAGATGCACACAAAGAAAATCATTTAAAAAAATGAATTGAGAATAACATACTACATAGCAGGTGAAAAGTACAACAAAAATACTGTGCCATAATTAAAAACAGCCTACTCAGATCCAAAGGAATGTGCATTTGAGCAGGATAGTATTAAAAATGTTCAAAATGTGCAAGTACATTTGTACATTCAAAAATACAGTATTTACAAGAAGTGAAAAATAAAACAGTGCAACCAACTGAGATATGCAAATAAATGTTAATTGAAAGTAGAAATAGCAGCAGGGAAGTAAACATTCATTGAGTTCATTTGGAGGAGTGATGGTTATAGATTTACAGCTGCTAGGAGAAAGGATCTACGGTAACACTCCTTTTTCTGCACAGCCGTCACTAAAGGAGCTCTCCGGTTTAGCAGCAGTTTCATTATCTTTAACTAGTACATCTATAGTGCTAACAATATAGATATAACTCAAAGCATAGGAGTCCATTTTAGTGGTTTCCTGTTTTGTTTTTGTCTTTAAAGAGTTAGTGATGTGATGGTATAGTTGCATGGGAATGTTCTGATAATCTGAAATGATTCCTTAACCTGTTGTTCCTGTCCTGGTTATCTTGTCAAAACTTGGAAAGTGTTGGCAATAAAATCAAGAACTGAACTTTACTCAAAATGTGACACTCATCCAAAAAACAAAGCATATTTATTTAGAATAAAAAAACATGATACATTTCTTTATCTCATTAAACTAAATTATTATTATATATATATTATTATTATTTACTCACTCTATTAAGTAAAGATGAAAGAAACTCTTTTTTACAGTTTGGACGAATTTGGACTGTTTTAAAATGACTTTAAAATTAGTTTAAAACTTGAGTTGAGCATAAAGACTTCAGAATAAATGACTAAATATCTTTATTTGGTTGAATTAGTCTGTGGTTATTATAAGCGCTGTCTATCCAGGGTTCACCCTGCCCACCACCCACAGCCCTCCAATGATGACTGACCATAGAAAATTGAGAGATTTTCTCTTCAAATTTTTCAAATTGCACTGTCCCATAATTGTGAAATAAGTGTTACATTTCCAATACATATGACATCTTCATTAGTACAAAAAAAATGGTATTTCCTTGTTTTTTTGGTCTTTTTTGACATCAAATGATATTTAATCAGGTACCCACTTTGCAAGCATGGGTTATATTGTATTACAACTTCTTCTTTTCAGAATTCTGTAACATTTATCAGAGTCCAACAGCAAATATGTGTAGAAAATCTGGAAGTCTGACAAAACAAACTTGGTCATCATTGGCGGCATGTAGTTTGCTTACACTCCGGACTGTCTTGTGAGTCAGCTTCATGTTTTTTTCTGAATCTATAAATAAGACATGAGCTGATCTGCAGCCTGAACAGAAGTTGTCATTCAAAGGTTCAGTTATGTGAAAAACTTAGGACACCATACTAAATATTCAGTTCTTTATTAATAAGAATTCACATATTGGTGTCTCAGGAAAAGACATTCATGAATTTTCAGGTAAAAAAGAGAAATAAACAATGCATTATCCATTAAATTAAAACATATCAATAAATATGCATATTAGGTGGGAAACATTACACTTTGGCTGAAATAACTTCACTTATTAGATGCTTCATGTACCCTTCTACTAGTCTGTTATCAGTCTAAGGAAAGTTTGCCCCTGTCGTAAATGCAGATTTTTTTTAGTTGCAAGATGTTTTAGGATTTTTGCATGTTGGGCCTGTTTCAAATCATCCTGGGTGGATTCACTTCATGTTCCGCTCATTGTCACATTCCAGTGTTCAGCTCCATATTTTCTTCAAGCACGCTTTAATACACAATATAATTAATTGTAGATTTTGTGATGATGAGCTGGAAAAGTCCTGCTGCAGGATAACATTCCCAAACCATTACACTTCCACTCCCACACATAGTATTTGTAGCAGGGCTGCTGTTGTTTTGCACACAGCACCACTCCTTAATCTAGTGTCAAAATAATTTGGTTTTAAACAAATGTATTTGAACAATATTATTCCAAATTGGAATGGCTGATGTTCTTTTGAGACCTCTTTAAATCCATGACCAAATTCACAAGATGCTTCAATTTAGTTTTTTACTGAATAATGATGCTCCGCTCTGGTTTGTTAGGCATTTATGTGATTTTAGATATTTAACAATGAATGTGGGGGTGTTAATTCATTCCTCACTACAAATTGCTTATTTAAATGAGATTGGACGTAATGTGTTAAATATATTTTTTTCTGTTTTCATAGTCTAGTAATATTACCTACATCTTCCTATATCATTGCATGTGATATTAAATATCTGTGTGTTAAAAAATGTTTAAAAAATACCCTTGCTTTCATAGGATGCAATATGATTTTAAGGACCGTAAAAGTAAAATTAATAAGATTTAGTGCATGCTCTACTCATTACAAATGGGACTTGTCTCTAGTAATGTTTACTATCAAACAGGCCTGTGTGTTCAAAACATTTATTTAACACAAATATGGGCCCATCCCCCCGAAAACAAAACTTTCACCTTATTCCTTCCAGTTTGTGAAAAATTTGCCAGAAATCTTTGGAAATAAACAATTTAATGTGATAACAACAAATTTCATTGTTGTTGGGTTATACCAGAAATGACCAGCCTACAACAATTATTTGTAAGTGATAACAACTTCTGCTGTTCTAAAACCACTCATTATTACAAGCACTTTTCTTTTTTTTTACATTTTTAAAGCAGTGCTGATGTATGAAGTCAAGTTCTAAGATCAATATTTGTGGTCAAAAAATGAAATTCTTAGCACTCGGAACCCTCTCCTATCATTTCTGATCAGAAACGAGAAATAAAATAAATCCTTGGGAAAAAAAAAATGTTTTTCATTTGTTAAAATTCTTTTCCAGTTAATCTCCTTAGAGCATCTGGAAGAAATCGGAAATGTAACATCCATATGAGGCTGCTCATATATATGGAAATCTTTTCTTGTACATGCTGAACTTCTGAAGACCCAGTGAGATGATTATCACTGCTGTTATGCTCTCAGTGAAGGTGGGCAGGATTCATGACCTGTGACCCTCAGCCAAATGCAAACACATCTAATTTCTGTCAAACTAATCAATGTGGCTACCAGAAATTACATCCAAACGTAGGTGTAAAATAATGTTAAAGAGCAACAAATAGTGATACTTTATACTATGAAATACAGATCAATCCGATTAGCCTTGTTTTTCAGAGCAAACTAGCTTAAAACAAAAGAAGGATTCGAAGGTCCGCTTTTCTAAAACAGAAGATTATCAAATATAGAAGCTGACATGTATCCTGGGAAAGTTAGCCCGGACTGCCTTTTGTAAGAAGAAAATGTTTTTGTTGGGTTTTTTTTAACTGGAAAATATCAATAAATTCAAGTTTCTGTAAAATTGAAACCTGAATTTGAGTAAAAAAAGAGCCCAAAGCTGAGGGACAAGGACAGCTTATGCATCAGTAGCTTCTCCTCCATCTACCACATAGACTACCTTGTAATAATTTTTTAGGGCCAATTTACCTATAAACTTTATAGGGTGTTGCAAACAGTGTTCTCAGAATAATGTTTGACCAACTGCATTAGCGTCTTCCAAATAAAACCTCATAGATAAAACACAGAGTGATTATGAGTGTAAAAGTGAAACTATCAGCTGCTTTCATTCACAGCTGCTATGTCTCACCCCCACTGGTCAGTGACATGAATTATTCAGGTGATCGTTGTTGCAAGAAATAAGAAGGCTTATGTACATCGGAGTACCCATGCTAATCCAAACTGGGCCAGAATAGACCTTTACCAGACAGACTTTAGTCACCACTGGATGCCAACAAGGCCTTTTAAATTTCTGGTTCGGGTACCGGCGTGTGAGACCTACAAATTACAAACCAATAGAGAAATGTTCAGTTTATAGTTTGTGCTATCACTATATTCTTCTTGTGTAGTTTTTAATGCATTGATGCCTGAAACTGGTGTTAGATAACCAACGTTGGCAGCATGGTTGCTTGTGCTTGGTTCCCCTGTTACACAGGACAGTACTAAACGAAAGTTTAATTTATTATGCAATTATAAAAGGCTGATTCTGATTCTCTTAGAAAATTTGGAAAATGGAGTGAGACAAAAAGTTAGTACTGTAAAGGTACCCCCATATCTGTACCTCCTTTGTTTTAAAAAGGTAATGGCAGGAAAAAAAAAACAAAAAACTTTCAGGATGTGAAAATAACTCACAAACTATAAACAGGCTTCCATTTATGTAAGCAATGTTATAAAACAGTGAATATCTTACCCCACAGCTGAAGTAAGGGATTGTAACACACAGAAAAAGGAAAATCTGCACAAAGACATGGATAGAAATATACACTTTCATATGCTTTTTACTCCCTGAGCCTGAACTTATGTGACGTCTGCTTCAGGTTTCAGGGAGAGGTTACAGTAGATGTTGCCACATAAGCACAGGAACTCAGATTTGTATTGGAAAAGATAAACATTTCCTGCAAATTCCATATATCCTAAATTGCAGCAGTACCAGTCAAAAAAAGTGGGACTGTAAAGCAACCAGCTTTACATCTACAGAGCAACACTAACCTGAAACAAAAGTCAACTCTGTGACTGAAAAACGTGAACTTCTATATTAATATGTTTCATGAGGTTCTCTTGATAAACTGAAATCACACAAAACTCATAATTGAATGTTTTTAGCAGTGACTGACTGGTTGTTAGCAGAAATACATGGAAACAATCATCCTGTGATTTTGATGTTGAACCCCCCCCCCCCCCCCCCCAAAAAAAAAAACCCCTCACATTCATAAGATTAATTCAAGTAAAAGGTACCCACTTTCTTGATGTACCACAAAACCATCATCAGTTTTAACGAAATCAGAAATGTCATGTCACGTGTTTTTCTTTTTTTGATTTTCAGAGTTTTACTCCACTACCCGTAAGCAGAACTAACAAAGTTGCCAAACAGGAACAGAAGCAAAAAGTCTCCATTGTTTTCATGTGTAAAAAACTAAACAATAAAATTCTCGACCACAATAAAGAAAAACACACACAAGAGCAAGCCTCGTGTCTGTCTTTTTCCATATTTTTCTTTCTATCAGTCATAAGCCGTTTATTTCACAGGAAGTCCAAAAGTTAAGAACTGTTTCAATATCAGGTTGACTGCTGGCCTCAGCAGTATGGTCAAAATAAATAGTTGAGGAGAATTGAACTGTTGATGCTCCTTGTTCTTAACCATGCAATCAATTCATTTTACGCTTATGAGGAAGACACTTAAAGTTTTAGGTGTTACACTATTTAATGTTCAGTGTCACTGTGTCTTTATTTGTAACTATCTTTTAAAACGTTAAATAAAACATTTGTCAAGTTAGATACCGCATGCTTGTGATAATTTAGGTATGCACTGCCCCCTATTGGCCGAGAATTACACTCTGTGTCTGTGTGTCTTCGAGTAAGAAACTCAACAACGGAGGTCCAACTAGTGCTGTTTTCAAACGCTGAATTCCCTGAGAATTATCTATTTGCAGCAACATGATAAGCACATCAGTCTCTCTTTCATCGCTTGGAACTAGCAAAGAGGTAACAATGTATTTATGGCGAAACTTTTTTGAATTTTGAGGGAACTCAATGTTTTAATAGCGGGCTTGTTCCGTGCGCTTTGTCCGTCTGGGTTCTTGTAGAAGTAAAGAAATGATCTAATATCGCTTTCCTCTGAAAAGAGGACCCGCGCCTATGTATTTTAAAACTGATTTTTAAAGTCATATTTTACATTATCGCCAATATTTTGCAATTAATGTGCTTTACTTAATTTATTATTACATAATATTTTAATGGCTTTTTCAAAGATGCACTGCAAAAACTACACAATGTCACTTTAAGAAAACCCAGCAGATTGCACTTAACTTGCAGCATTCACTCCTCCTGGATGGACAGATAGACAATAGACAGTCTCTTGCATTGTGTCATTCCCTCATACTGAGCAAGCACGCACAGTAGTGAAAGTGGAGAGAAAAACTATACTGAAGAAACCTCCAGCAGAACTTGGCGCAGTATGAGCATCCATATTCAGTCTAGGGGTTTAAGAAGACAGATAAGAGACACAAAAAGAACAGAACAACTGAGGTACAAGTAGTTTTAATGTCAAAGCATATAGCACCATAAGTATAGAGACACAGTGCCTTGCAAAAGCATCTATTTTATTGGGATTGTAGCAACACAAATGACCACATAGTTATGATTTAGAAGAAAAAATGGAACATGGTTTATATTTTTACATAAACAAAAATCTGGAAACCATGTTGTGGCAGTGAAGAGAAACGGCTTCCTTTTAAAAGAAAACATCGACAGGAACATTCATCCAGGATGCCTGTTCCTGCCTCCTTCTGACAGAATCATTAGTTAATACTGAATATGTTGTGTTACACATAAATATGATAGCATGTACGGCTCATCTATATACCGTTTATTGATGAGGATTGGAGTTAGGTGATCAGGGCAGGAGTCAATACTCCATATACTAGTCAAACACAGGCCAAGATAAATATGAGCTCAATCTTTTAACAAAGAGAGCACACTGACCTCTAGTGGTATTACTTTCCTACTACACCATAATTTACTAATCTTGGACTGGTTATCATCCACCCTGTTTGTTGTTCGTGTGAGTTCTCATGATTTAAACAGCGTCACTATTTGACATTCACAAGTCTAAATAAATTCTGACTCAAAGGTGAATTTTCAAGGGTTATCTTCATCTAATGAAACATCGATGTCACGCCCTACCTGTTTCGGGAAATGAATCCTGAAGGAATATTTACACACCTCACAATAATGTGCTGGATGGACCCAGTTAGGCAAAATCCATCACCGCTGACCAGAAAGCCTAAAGAGATTAAGTTTTAAGTTTTGCCACATATTTTTTATTTGATTGCATTCTTCCATTGAAGGGTCTTTTTAAAAAGTAGTTTCCTCTGGAACAGTTATTCCCAGGAGATGGAATAAAATAAAATAAAATAAATAATCCTCACCTTATTACAATTTGACAGACACAGAAAAGTAGTTAGAAAGGGTCTGGGTTTGCATCTGACAGCAAAAAAAAACAAAAAACAAAACAAAACAAAAACATTCTAACATTCCAACATTTCGTGAATTATTGTTTTAAATTTAACACCAAAGCAGAATCTTTCTGATAGTGTTCATCTTTTTTACATTTTTTGTTTTTTTACAGTGGTGGAGACTGCACTGTTAATGTTTACCACTAGAAGGCAGTACAGAGCAACTAACTTTCACAGTGAAGCCTCAGTTATAACTCTGGTTTGACAGCACTTTAATTGCATTAGGCCTATCTAAAAATAAATAAATAAAATAAAATAAAAGACTAAATTAGACGTTCAAATGGCCTTTCATGAAAGAGTAGCTGATATGGGGGTAAAATATTAAAACAATTTTAAATTTCGATATACTTTCCGAACTATTTATCTTTTAAAAACTGCAGATCTGTTTATTTATGCCGTTTACAGGCAAGGATTTGAAGCCTCCAATTAATTTAAATATATTTTTAGGAAGTAATGATGATCACTATAGCAGAACAGTGTAGAAGTTTCACAGAAGCCTAACTTTATGTCCTTTCTGAGAGGCAAAACAGCCAAACAGGAGAACTACTGAAAAACCTAAGACACAATTAAATGTTCAATTCTATTCAATTTTATTGAAGGAAAAAGTGAAACAATAAAATACATAAATTGGTTGCTCAATAAATTTTGGGGGATATAATAGTTCAAATATCACTGTTTAAGAAAAAGTAACAGTATTTATTAAAAGCATGGATTCCTTATAAACCACATACATTTAAGGTTCCACATAATAGGTTAAAAGCATACAAATTTCAAAATAGTTTCATAATCACATTTTGCATCATCATCTACTGAATCTGAAGAGCTCTATGGAGAAATACAATTATTTCCTCATGCACTTGGTTACAAACAAATACAGAAAGAATTTCATTAGATTTGACACATTAATTTAAAATTTAATTTTTAATTTCATTTGCTTCTGATCAATACTTCTTTGCTTCTGAACAGGCGATTCTTTTTTTCAGTTTGACTGATGAGAGTATGGAAAATAACTTTATCGCAATTAGCTCGTTGAAATATTAATTTTAAATCCCAATTTTTACATCCATGTTTCATCCTAAATCCAAACTTCGAGAGAGTAAACACAGCCCCAACATGCAAATGAACATACATGTATACATTTTATTTTATTTTTAGTTGACAGGTACATTAAGAACATATTATATGTGGTTTTATTAACTTACTCCATCATCAGAAACAGTTTGGTGGATCAGCACAAGGAAATATTCAGTTCCCTACCAATAAACCTGTGAATTGGAGATAGAATTGTTTTCATTTAATAGTATTTATTTATTTATTTATTTATTCATTCATATTATTCTGGTGTATATTTGTAATGAAGAGCAACAGCATTTTAGCTGTTTCTGGATAAAATAGATTTCTAAAGAAATAACACCAAAGTTAATCTTTTTCAGAATCTCTTTTCTACATCTTATTGTGATGTAATAATTTCTAAATAATGGTGAACATAATCAGAGTTAAATTCACCTTGACTTAGACAAGTATGGAGACATATGCTTTCCTCTAAACTCCTGTCCTCATTTTAACTACTGAGGTCCTCACCTGAGTGAAACTGAAACAAGTCAGACATAAATAAAATACATTTCAAAAAATGTTCAGACACCAGAATAACTGATTCAAATCTGACTCTTCAGTGTAGATCAATGCAATGAAATCCAATGAATCAGAATATAATCAGTTTATTATAGTTTATCATGGTAAAGTCGTTCTTTACAAATAACTTCTGTATATTTGGTAATTTTTCAGTTTTTAATAATAAAACTTTTGCTACATGAAAATCTTGCTAGGGGGTGGGGGTCATGTCTTTAATAAAAGTATAGGTAAATGTTTATAAAAGGTTAAAAAATATTATTTTTACACAAGTCTTCTCAGTAGTTCTCGTGCTTGTTTTAAATGTACTTTTAAAGGAACAGGCAACAGTATGATATTTAAAATATCTTCATGAGGTTCCATTGAATGTCCTATACAACTGGGCCTGAATGAAGATATTATCCCAGTCAGATTTTGATTTACTTTATTTTCATTAAACTAAAGAATTTGTTTTTGATAGAAAAGAATAAAGGCACCTCTCAAAATATATTGAAACAATGTGAATGCCACCCAGCAGTTTTTATCTAAAACCCTGAGCCTGTCACTTTGTTTGTTTTATATCAAACTTTGATTTAAAATACTCAAAAGAGTGGTGACAATCTGAATTCTGTTAGCAATTCTGTTAGCATAACATCTTAATCAAAACTTGAGTCAATAACTTTTTTTTTCTCTTGAAATGTTTCTTGAGGGCTCATTTTA
Source organism: Apricaphanius iberus (assembly GCA_028564705.1). Lineage (NCBI taxonomy): Eukaryota > Metazoa > Chordata > Actinopteri > Cyprinodontiformes > Aphaniidae > Apricaphanius > Apricaphanius iberus. The sequence goes on from JAPXFQ010001619.1 coordinate 17,578, forward strand.
ATTTGAAACACCATAACCGACTTATTTTGCTAGAGAACATTATTACACAACCATAAAAGTCCCAATAGAGATAATTTTTTCCAGAACTACAGTATGTTGTAGAAAGAAAATCCAAAATGTTAAATTTAGTCAGTCATGCTCTTTCTTGATTCACTCCAAAACAAGAAGCTCATACTATTGAAATAAAAACAAAAGCATACAAGATTGTGTCTGGAATGATAAAGAAATCGAAAGTGTATTTTTCTTTCATGTATTAAATGTTTTATCAATATAAAGCACAATACCAAATACATAACATGACATTACAGAAAGGATTTTAGTAGAAATTTTAGTTGTGTTCAGACTAGTCAGAAACCACCACAGCACCTTAAACATATGGAAGGATTTATTAAGTATTTGACAGGGAAAGGCTTTGTTGATCAAACACTCCCCATGATAGTATTGATAAAAAATATTGTTAAATCATAAAACAGAAAACTGAACCAGCCCACATTAAAAGTTTAAACCTATTTTAAATTAAATGTTTGGCTTAAATGGTATCAGAGGATCATCTTTTGTGTGGTGTTCTTCCACCCCAAAAAGAAAGTACTTAATTGGAAAGCGTACGCCAATAAAATAGACAATAATCAGCAGATGGATGTATTCTCCTCCTCCCACATCAACCTGCAAGGACAGTAGAAAATGCATTGTTGTATAATAGAAATGGTTTCGGAAATACATTTTTTCAACGTTCATAAGTCTATTTTCACTTTTTTTTTCTTTTTGAACTGGCTCTCTAATTGATGAGAAATAAGATCTGCATGTTTTCTTTTTACCTTGATGAGCATTTGCGTTGGTATAACGCCCAAATCCCTGTATTCAGTTGCAGTGAATTTCTCATAGATGTTCCCTGTCATTTCTTCAGCATTCTTCTTTAGCTGTGCATAAAAATAAAATAAAATTAAAAAGTCACTGTAGAATAGAAACTGTTGCAGGTAGAGAGTGAAGGTAAACTGAATCTCACCTCAGAGCAAATCTTCTGAATGTATTGGGTAGCAGGCTCTGTCTTTAACCAATGTTCCTCAGCATATGCCATTCTGATGAGGTCTGCTGATTTTATCAGTGAAAAAAGTTTCTGCTGTTATTGGTAACAAGTACTAAACTTCAGTTCATTTTCAAACCTTTAAATAGTACACATACTCTAGTAGCTGACAGGTAGGTGGTTCTACTGCATGATGGGTGGAGCGTTGAGCTGACAGTCTTCACAATATTGCAGACATTGTAAATACGTTTAGAGATACACATCAAATTTTGGCTTCCAAAAGTAAATCTGAGGTGGTACTACTGAAATGTTAGGGAGGAGTTTATAAAGTAGCCAGTATTAGAGCCCAATAGATTATGCAAAAGAAAACATATTTGTTTTCTTGTTGGTTTTTGTATTGATGTTCTAAACTGTGTTGGTATACAACATTTCTACAGTAAAAATTAAACAATGCCCTGACCTATGGATTAGCTTTAAATATTTTACCAGTGTAAAAATCATACGTCATATCTGGCCTAATCAAAGGAAACAATTTAACAGATTCTTTTTTGAAAGAACATTGCAAGGGAACCACAACAATTGTGTATGTTTTCATCATTAAAGTAGCAATATATTTGCCCATAGTTTGGAATTGCAGAAATTAGCCACTTTTCCAAGACAATGCTGGTGTTATGTCAATCTGTGTTTCCGCATCAGGGTGTGCGTATGAGCGGCACAGAGTTGTACGAGGCACATCCTGATGGGAAACACAGATTGACGTAACACCTGTTTAAATGGTATAAAAATGGTAAAAGGCCTGCATTTGTTTAGCGCTTTACTTAGTCCCTATAGACCCCAAAGCTTTTAAAACGCTTTTGCGCTTGTGCTTTCCCTGTTCAATAGTACTTTTTAAATTTTATCTTTTAAATAGTACTCAATCCAAATCAGCTGATCAGGGAACTACATAAACAAGTGAAATTCACTGATTGCACTTAAAATAGGAATACCTGCTCGAGAAATTATGACCCATTTTTTTGTAATCAAATACTGGTATTGCTGCAGAAGTTATTGTCATGAAATCTATATTCACAGTAATGTAGGACGAGTTGGGCAGACATAAGTTTAGTCTTCACATTTTAATGAGTTGGAACAGAGCTCATCTTTCTGTGGAACTTTGAGATGATGTGTTGTCAATTGATGCTGTACAAATAAACTGAACTGAATCAAAATAAAACTGCTAACAGGAAACTACGCCTGATAAAAATAAATTTAATTGCTGGTGTGGCCCAGTGGTGCCTGTGTCTATCATGTAGCCTCCCACCATCAGTGTGTGAATGTGTGCATGAATGGATGACTGAATGAAGTGTAAAGCATTTTGGAGTCCTTGGACTTAAAAAAATAGCTATATAGAGTAAATGCGGACCATTTACCGTTTACCAGTAATTAGTAGTATCTTGTAAATAGTAGAAATTCTCCTGTCAGATTTAGATTTTAAAATATTTTTATTAAACTAAAAAACATTTTTTTTGATGGAAACATAAAGACGCACCTCCTCAAAAAGTGATGAAACCAAATTAATGATATCCAGCAGATATTATCTTAAACCCTCAACCATTTCAGAGTGACTTTGTTCATTTGACATTAATTTTAGATTTAAAAGAGCGATGACATTCAGAATTCTGTTTGCATTTGACGTTTTTACAGAACAAAAAGTCACAAGAAATTCTGACTCATAGAGCTGTCACAGCTATCGCATCATCTAAGATTTATGACAGCAAAACTGGAGGTAAGAACGTCTGGAAATGTTTTTCCTCAAGGGCTCATTTTAATTGAAAAAACATTATCTACTTATTTTACCAGAGAACTCTTTATACTCTTTGTCGGTTAAATTTTGTACTTAGCAAGCATTTCCAGAGTAAGACAAGGTGTAACCAGAGAACTCTTTACGCAACTCTATAATAGTACTATCTGTTTTTTCGGGCCACAGCGGCCTTTATTTGACAGCGGACAGGTGTGAATGTGAAAGGAGAGAGAGAGAGAAGTGGGGGAAGACATGTGGAAAAGGTCAACCAGGACGGGACAGGAATCAGGGACAGCACATGGGGTTGGCACACTAACCACTACACCACGTGACATGCTGTAATATTCTAATTAATCAGAAGTCTGTTATTTTATTGTTCTACCACAAATCTTCATAGACAGAATTTCTGCTGACACATAAAGAAACTGTAAACAAGATACCAGTTAGTTTGGATATTGATTATAGGAAAGGAGCACAAATGTATGTTAGACCTTCACTGTTAAAAAAAGTGGTGGGGACAAAACTGTGATTTATTTATTTTTATATTTATAGTGCCAGGGACATTTCAGACTAAAATGACTCCTATGACCACAGTTGCCAGCAGGAACCCAAAGCTGTATGCACTGATTAAGAAACCGAGGGTAAGTAAGTGCTCTGAATCTGTGCTCATTGTTTATTAATCTGAGGATACGGATTCTTACACAAATTATTTCTGTACCTGACACCTGCAGGGCTCCGTAGTTTTTCCCCTGGTTCTGTTTAACATTGTTTATTATGGTGTACTACTTCTCTTTCTAGTATTTATTTATTTTTGTTCTGATTCTCCTCTCTTTTCTCTGGTGCTATTTCCTTCTTAGATATCTTTAGTTACTTTCTGGCTCGTCCTTGTTGTTGTTTAGGATTGCTTCCGGTTTCCTCCAACCACTTTCAACAATTAGTTCTCAGGTTTCTCTGTATATTCCTCACTCCTCCTCATTGTATTTAAACTCCCTGGTTCTCTCTGTTCTCTGCTAGTTTGTCATCATTACTACCTGTTCTTTTGTTCCTGTTTTTGATGCATTTTTATCAATTTTTCTAATTCTTGTCATCCTTTTCCACCATTAAATATTTGAAACTCATCCTGCTGTATTCGGGTCTTCTAACACCAAACTGTCTTATGTCACCAGACACATGCAAAACTGAAAGTATAGTTAAGACAGTAACAGATCTAATATTCTAAAGATTAGAATGCAAATTTATTAGGATGATTTTAAAAACTTTGCAAATTGGGTTTTGTGTATTTACAACAGAAGAATCCTTTATTGTCCCACAAAGGGGAAATTCAGTTTCCAGTACAACCCAACCAAACAGGATCAGACAGACTGCGGCAGCAGCCAGCAACAAGCAGCACTCCATATGAGAAACACTATGGTACTATGGAAACCACAGCTATAGGCCAACCAGAAGAATGCAAACAGACAAAGGCCACGTGTCACCATCTGTCAAATGCACTTCATGCAACAATTTAATGTTCTGAGTGGCATATAATCCAGGATAAAGGTTCCTATTCTGGTCAAAGTTTTATTGACTCTAAACTAAACTGCCAATATTCTATCTAATACTTTAACCAGAATGGGAGCATTTTCCCAGTTTACATGTAACTCAGTGAATCTAATTGTTCAATTTGACTCCAAAACAGTAGGTGGCAACATTTACCCTTTCACATTGTCATTCCTCTTGGCTTATAGCATTACACAAATAGTTAAATGTTGGCGTCAGTGAAGCAGACGGAGAAAAAGCAGGATTTGGACAAGGGGCAAAGAAATGGATGACAAAATTGCTGCAGCACAGAACATTACTATACATTACAGTAGTATACTGTTTGATTGTGACACATTCATTATTGCTGCTGTGTTGTGGCGTACCTGTGTTGTTATGCCTGCTACTGTGGTTCCTTCCAGAAGGTACATTGCTCAGGCTAGAAATAGCTCCATTTAGCTGGGATACCATGCAGAAAAATTGGGTTCTTTATCTCCATTAAGGTGTCTTAGCTCAATTAGAAGTAGGCCAGCTTAAACTGATTACAGTCAGACTAAGTTGTATACATGCATTTCAAAAAGTCTGAATTCAGTCGGACTAAGGCAATAATTCAGTTTTCTCTCACTGCATGTGAACCCACTGACTGAGTAAAGATGCCATTATTGTGATCAAAAATAAAACAGTTTAAAGTGCTTTATAAATAAATTGGTTTGATATGGTGCAAAATCTAGATGATCACGTGATCCTTCGTTATGCCAGGCTTGTAGGCAAACTGCAAAAGCTCCCAAAATACCTACTACACAATATATCTTTTACAGCTGTCGTACTTTTCCCAGCTTTAGGATCACAATGAAAATGTATCCCTGAATCAATCCAGTTGATCTGTACAGGGCCTCACCAATCTATAACTAATACCATCTGGACCTGCAGCCTTAACACCATTACACATTTCACACAAGTAGAGGAAAGAATTTACCAATTTGCAAAAAAAACTTTGATGTCATTTTTGTGAATTTTATGTGAAATCAGTGTCTCATTCTGAAATGTAAGTAAAATGATACAGGATAGTTTAATAGGCTGAATAGCCTATCCATCCATCCATTTTCTTAACCGCTTAATCCTTTATGGGTCGCGGGGGTGCTGGTGCCTATCTCCAGCTGTCAACGGGCGAGAGGCGGGGTACACCCTGGACAGGTCGCCAGTCCATCACAGGGCAGGACAAACAGGACAAACAACCATGCACACACTCACACCTAAGGACAATTTACAGTGATCAATTAACCTGACAGTCATGTTTTTGGAATGTGGGAGGAAGCCAGAGTACCTGGAGGGAACCCACGCATGCACGGGGAGAACATGCAAACTCCATGCAGAAAGACAGGCTGAATAGCATTTGTATCAATTCCTACTAAGTCAATAATTTGCAAAACTATGTTCTCCTGAAAATACAGCTTCAAGTATTTTGGATTGGGTTTCCTTTCAGTGATGCTCATCTAGTGAAACCCTTTTGAATGTTCTTTGCAGGATAGCTCTACCTCAGTCAGTAGTAGTGTTTTATGATGTTGGCCATATGAACAGTTGCCTAGGGCAGCATCAGGAAGGGGAGATGATTGAGGAGAGACAGACTGTTTATCTTGACTGGTCTCAGTATTTCATGACTCAGTAAAGTTTAACCAGTTTAAATTCCTCCCTGATTGATGCTACATTTCCAGCGAAATTGTAGATTTAGCATTGTTGTTCAAGATTGGAGCAATGCCAGCCATCTGTCACTCAGAGTAATTTATCTTCTTCACCCATTGGCTACTCTTTTTTGTCACTTGTATAGGAGATCCTGATTAAATCTTAGTTCTGTATGTGAACAGAAACATTTTTTAAACTATCTTTGTGTCATATTGTAAAGCAGGTAGGACACCCTTTTTGTGACACCCTTTGTATGTACAGGAACAAGCCCAACTCTACCCAACCACCTGTCCTTACAAAGATAAGCAGTTATGGACTAATGCTGGAGGAGGTAGATTGACATCAGTACAGTCTCTGCCACACCCACCCACATTCCCCAACACATAAAAATTAGACATAAACAATAGTTGGATGGAGCAATGCTTCTTACTCATATGAGTTGTCATCATATACATTTATCATCAATCTTGTTCTTCAGAAAGATCAGATGTTAAACCTGCTGTTTCTATAGAACTCTACATTTTATCAGGAAGTAATTTGAGCAGAGACCAACACTTCACATTCTATAACAGAAAACTGTGATAGTCTTATATCATTTTTAAAATTAATAAGAAAATGAATGATTTATTTTTGCATGCATTTAACTTTTAAAACACTTCGTTACTGAGACCTTGATCTAATCTTCCAATGTGAAATATTGGAACGCTCACCTTCTAGTTCCCTAGAAGCATATCTTACTGGTTTCTGTTAATGATTTATTTTTTGACCTGTTAAATTACTGTTCACAAAACAATAAATTCTTAATTATCCACAGGTTGTTTCACTCCTCTACGCTCTGTTTCTTCTGTGTTAGTTTGATGTAGAATTTTTGAGATACAGGAAAGAATGCACAGCAACTATGAATACTGCAACCATTATTTTAGTGCTAATGTCATTCACTGTATATCACTGAAAGTACATTAATGCCTTAGAAATGGCCAAATAAAAGTGGAGAGACAACATTTTTATCTTCAGCAAGAAGCACTCAGTAATTTCCTTTATAATAATGTCATTTCATCTCATGAAATCTATCAGTAGGGACACTGTTAAAGGAAATGAAATAGGCCATGGGTAAAACAACCGTGGAGTCTCTTTAAGGTTGTGCTCATCACACAAGAGAACTCATCCTCAGTTTCTCACAGAGGGACAATATTGCCTGTGGTGTGAATAAAGACTCCACTGAAAAACGTGGAATTGGAAGCTGAATCTCAGTCACTTTTATTTAATAAAAAACAAAAATACACACAATATATGTTAACCCATTTGAAATTTAACTGCATGCCATCTGAATAGTAAAGTTCTATTAAAATTAACTAAAATCTCTTGACAATATGTTAAAAAAAGCATTTCAAATTAGTGAACAGAACCTACTTCAATTATAAAAACATAAGGGATCACTAGGTTAAGATTTCACTTAAACAGAAGTCAGTTATCCTAGCAACTACCAGTAAACCTGCAGTCTGAGGGCGAAGTGCTCTGTTAGGAACATATGAAACAATAAGATTTCTGATGTATGATGGAACTGATCATTAAGTGTTTTAAGGAGGATCTTAAATTATACTCTGAAATGAACAGGGAACCAGTAAACAGAAGTTAACACAGGTGAAATGTGATCTCACTTTTTAATGTTCATCAGAACTCTTGCTGCAGCGTTTTGGAACAGCTGAAGGCTATTAATTGTATTTGGTGGACATCCTGATAGTACAGAATTATAGTAGTCCAGCCTTAAAGTAACAAATGAATTCACTAGTTTCTTAGCATCATTCCTGGACATGATGTTTCTAGTTGTAGCAATATTCCAGAGGTGAAAGAAAGAAATCATTTTCTCTTGTTTTTTTCCCTATCTGTGTCCATAGCCTCAAGAAATTAAACACACAACATTCACTAATAAAGAATTGCCATACATATTTATCAAATACAGCACTACAGCAAACGCTGTAAAGCTCTGCTTGAGAAAGTAAATCTGTTGGGCTCATTTTTGGTACTCCAATACTAAATCTACTAGTACCACACTGCCAGACAGGACACAGAAAAAAAAAATCGAAAATAAATAAATCCTAGAAACCTGTTTTGATATGAAATTTGAATGTCACAGCTTGGTCAAAAATTACACCAATGTGTTTGGGGTTCTTGATGAAGGCTTCTTTTCCAGGGATGCCTATTCATATTTTAACAAGACAATTCAAAACCACATTCTGTACACATTTCAAAGTGCTGACTGTGGAGGAAGAGGGTACGAGTATTTGACTGGCAAGCATGCAGTCCCGACCTGTTTCTGTTAGAGAATGTGTGGCCCATTTTGAAATAGAAAAATGGAACAGGAAGAACAAATTTGGGGAAAAACAATAGAAATTGGAAATTGGAACAAAATTGCACCTGAAACATTTCATTACTTGATGTATTCAGTCCTTTAACGTCTTTTACGTGTTTTTCATTCCCCTAATCAAAGGATTGTGTTGTCTAATGCCAGTAGCTCTGGTTAGCAGGTAACCCTGCTTCAGGAGAGGTAGAAGCATAGATAGGTTTCCCTGGTGGGTTGGAGGACAGAAGCTGATTGAACTATTTAGATTGAAATATCAAAGTTTAAAAATTAAACATACAAACCCGGACACTGATCAGTTATTTAATAAACAATCACCTGATTTCTTTTTTTTACTAGTTTCAGAAATGTTCTGATTAATAATAACCTTAAATGATGTCCTGCAAAATCAATTATTATTCAGAAAAATGTGAGGAATTTTCACCTAGAGATCCAATAAACATCAGAACCCACATTCCAGTTTCTCTCCACAGAATAAATATGCTTGGAAACAAACTGCTGTTAAGCTTTTCACCCTGATAACAGCAGATACTTTATTTCTCTGTTGGAATCAGTAATCAGAAACATAACGAGCTGTGGAGGATGGCCCAAGAACAAGCCAATCGGTGGGGATGTTTTCATGCTTTATTAAGGGGTGGCTTCGTTCCTCTATGTTACATTTTTTTCTTTTTACTTTTGATTCTCAAACGCAAAACACAGAAGACAGATGTTCAAAAAGTAACATTGAAACTGTTACTCTAAGACTTATTTTTATAATGTACTACATTTACTGTAAATTCAGTTTACTAAAATGTAGTAACATTTATCAAACCGAAACTAGACACAACCTAAAACTCTTAAGGACATTGAAATTTGGCTAATACTACATTAAAATATGTGGTCGAAATAATTTTTTTTTTTTAGAAAAAATTAAATCATGGTTAGGAAAAATTACATTCACTGTAACACACAGATTAGAAATTTTGTTGTAAGATTCAAGTTTTTGAATAGCAAGAAAACAACAATAAAAATTATTCAAATAAACACGTGTGGCAGGATACCTGCCACAATAGAGTCCTATCTAGAAGATTATTTCCTCTCTCTTCTGTCTCCAGATTCATGTGGCAGAAAAGGAATAGGTCCATCTGCAGATCCTCTCTGGCCCTCTGCTTGGGAACACTAGTGAGATTAAATATGAGGGAGTGCAGGGTGACCATGAACTAGAAGATCATTTAAGTCCTTCATCTAAAGTGAAAACACAACCTGATTCAACTTCCTCCAAACGGCTACCTCAAAGAAAAATATCTTTGCATTGTTGTGATCAAGCTCCATACAACTAAAACTCAAACACAAACTCCTAACATAATAACACACAGTTTATATCTTGATTAAAGGCAGGATTTACCTGCTACAGCAGAAAAACAGAAAGACTCACAACTCCCTGTTTTATTAGTTTAAACAACAAATATGCCTCAAAATATATCTAAATACACAATGGAAACACTCTTAGTACTAATGTAGAAGCTAAAATCCACATCCTTAGTGCCAGTTAGTGCCAGGGAAAATGAATGGTGCCAACAAAAAGTATTGACTGCAAATGGGCAACATTATTACGAATCATTACTATGCACAGAATAATCCTTAAGTAGGTGAATTCACAAAAACGAAGGCGTCAACTTTATTGTTGTAATTACTTAATATGGCCTTTAATGTCTTGCAGCTCAACGCTTTGGGAAAGGGGATCCAACTTGTCTTATGTGAGTGGCTACATGTTTGATGCTTGGAAACAGTGGAGAGCACTTTGTGTCTGGAGGACATTTAAGACAAATATATATATATATGAATTAATTGTGATCAGGTTCCTGCTGATTGGAATTGGTACCTACTTGTTCTACTGAATAATGGTGTAGGTTCTGGAAGCGATTGGGAAGCTGAGAGAGCTGTCTGAGGGGCTGGGCAGTGCTGCTGGAACTCAGAACTATTCACTTGGTGAGAAGGGATGCAAGCTGGAGGCCGTGAATGATGATTTGGTGCTTCAGGACACATACGCGGAGTGTCATCTAACTTGGAGAAATGTTCAGCTCGGCTCGGTGGAAATAGAAGTTCAATGATATAAATGAATCTTGTGTGTAGGTGATCTATATTTTAGTTCATTAATCCGATTGCTGTGCATGTAAACACCGTTGTGTACTGTACATGTCCATTTAGTCGTGTGTAGACGTACAATAAGAGATTTGGTTCATAATTAAATTGTGTACATAACAATGAAAGCTTTTAGATATTAAAACGTGGCCAGAAATAAATAAATTATAGCAATATTCATTACACAATAAATTGTTTGGTTTATGCAATTTGTCCTAAATTATATCATGCATTCTTTAGTTTATCTTTCTATTTGAGCTGTTACCAGTACCTTTCAGATTTACATTTCCTGCTGTGTGGGCGATGACTTTAGGAAAGTGACTGGAAGGTGGGTGTTGTACCCCAGTCCAACTTTATGTTTAGAAACGCCCCTGTTTATTTATGCAATATGTTTGTTTTGTGGATTTTTCTTTCTTGGAAATATGAACCAAGATTCCGATTCTCACAACTTGCTGCTCAAAATTGTAAATGAACCTAAAGTTAAATATTTATAAAAGGACATTTTTCATGTCTTGTTCTCTATATAACATTTAGTAATTTTTTTATACCTCTAATCATGTTTTTAGGCATTACTACGGTTCTATTTAATCTCTAATGTGTTTTAGTTGAACACTATATTTTTGAAATTTTAAAAGAAACACAGAAGAGCAGAAATTCAACATCCAATATTGATTTATTTATAGTATATTTTTTATATTTAATGCACAACTAAGGTCCAATACTTGACACAGTAAGCTCCACAGACAGCAATATTCTAAGACAATGTGGCAGTTAATTGGAGGAAGAAGAAGATGAAAACTGCGTGGACATTAGTTATTAGCATCAAAAGGTTTCAGAGGATCATCCCATTTGTGGTCTTTTTGCACTCCTTCCACATGAATGTTCGGGAAACCACAAGATCCTGAGGCGTCAGCAATCCACAGATGGAGATAATTATCTCCAACATAAACCTACAGAAAAAGAAAAGTTATATTTTATTCACATGTGTTTTTTTTATTTAGTTATTACTAAAACGCTTCAGAAAACAACAACACAAAATCTATTTTCTAAGGAAATGGCAAAGATTATGACATACTGACTCCTACCTTGATGATATAGTGCTGCACTAGCATGTTCTTTCTCCTGTAAAAGACCGCTTTGTATTCATCATAAATCTTCCCCGTCTTCTCCTCCACTTCGATCTTCACCTGAACAATGAAAAATACAAACATTTAATACAAGAAAAATGTATATCTATAAAGTTTTAAATAATGAACAAAATAAATCTCACCGTATTACAAAGCTCCTGAATTCTGGCAGTGTAACATTGTACATCTGACCAAATACCAAATGTGTGCTCCATTCTGATGATGTCTTCTGTTTTAATAGAGAAACAAAAGCTTCAGTTTGTCTTAAAGGCTTTCAGATGGAAATCATTTGAGTTTTGAACATATTTATTCTTTAGGGACAATGGGTGGAGTCTGAAAATGGTTTCAAGTTCATAATAGGAGGAGCTATGTGTGAAACTTTTCAATGATTCCCAGTAATGTGGTTAACACTTAAAAATTTGATCATGAGGTGTAGCGTTAAAGTAGCTATAAACTATTTTCTCTGAACAACAGAAATAATACAGGGAATATTTTTTGAAGTTGCAATAAAAAAAAAAAGCAAAATAAAAATAGATACACTTGGTCCATACATTTATTTAGAAAATAAGGAAATTATGTTTAATCTGTCTCACACGTCTTACACACATATTTTTTAAAAACTTATTTTAAGTACTTAACTAAACTCTTTCTCTTGTCTGATCACAATGTTACATAACCCAGTTCAATTTAAGCTGTTTAAATTAGCTGGTTGCTCTCAGATCAAATACACTTCAAGAGAAATGGCAAATTTGGTATTAATGAAATTGATTCCTCAAGTATGTATACAGATGACCTATCAGTCAGTTGTTTATTTACAATAATAAAAAAATAAATCCCTGTGGCTTTAAAAGTTGTGCTGTTTTTCTTTCATAATGGCAATGGTTGCTGAGCAAATCTATCAATCAATCCGTTGTAATGATTTTGATAGAATTGCTATTGAGTGTTATTAAAATTCTTTTTTTTCAAAAAGGTACAACCATCACTTATCTATTTGTCACAATATATTTTTTGATCTGTGTTTTGTTATCATCTTGTTCCTCCCATAAATGTTTTCTTGGTTCCATTGTCTCCCCTCATAATTACCCCCAATTTTTCATTGTCACCTGATTACATTTGTGTGAGAGTGTAAGTCTTCTTTAATAACCCATTATAATAATTATCGATATGCGGTCTAGGGATGTCCCAATCAGGTTTTTTTGCCCTTGAGTCAAAGACTGAGTAATTGGATTTTGGGTATCTGCCGATACCAAGTCCCAATTCGTGAGGTGGAAAGGGTTATCTCAGCAAAGCAGAAGTGCTCACTATCACACATTTAGACTGATTTGTGGACAATGAAGTCCATCTCATGAAAAATGGGAGCAGAAACAAAGGAGTTGCGTTTATATTTTTGTTGAGTGTACTTAATCAAACATAGGCCAAGGTAAATACGAGCTCAAGCTTAAATCAAGTAGGGGACACTGACCTCTAGTGGTCTCACTTTCTTACTACATCATGACCTACTAATCTTGATCAGGTTTTCTTTAACTTGGTGCTGCCAAAGAAATTCTAATAGGGAGGATCCAAGATGGCGGAATGAGAGGTCTAACTTTTGCGGGCTCTGTACATTAGTTGTCGTTTAGTTCCCAGACTCTAACGTTTTAGGATGCAACAAACATTATTTTCATTGGAAGTATTGTTTTAGTACCTTTGGAGTAATTATCACTCGCACTGATTTCTATTATTTTTTTATTTTTGTTAGTTTGACTTGTGAAGATGGCTGATCACAACTATAATCTGTTAGCCCTGCACGAGGCTTGTGACGAAAGTGATCTAGAAGGCATGGATTTAGCCAGCCCGAAATCTTCCAATCCTACACACACGCCGATTAAAAGCCCGCTCCCAAAAAGGTTGAGATCCGTGGAAGAAGGTGAAACTAGTATGGCGATTCTCAATGCCTTACAATTGCTAACCAAAAAAGTGGATGAGCAGACCGAGTTGCTGAAAGGCTTTGATAAGCGTATTGAGGCTAACAAGGACGCCATCTCTGAGAACAAGGAAGAAATCTCCGTGCTGCAGAAAAAGGTTGCCGAGCTACAGATAGTGAACAGCTCTCTCAAGAAAGCCCACGAGGATCAAGCTCGTTACAAACGAAGATGGAATCTGAGAATGATTGGTCTTCAAGAAAAAGACGGCGAGGACGCAAGAGAATTGGTGATTGGAATTTTAACCAGAGTGGTTCCGCTATCTGTTGATCGACTACGAGACACGGTGGATGTTGTTCACCGTTTGGGGATCAAGAGAAGTGATGGCACGCCAAGATCCATCATCATTCAGTTTGGAATGAGAAATGTACGTGACGATGTGTGGAGAAAGTCCAAGGACGCGAGAATATGCAAAGAATTGCATATTCGGTTCAAGGAGGACTTTTCCAAAGAAGATAGGGAGGCTCGAGCAAAGTTATGGCCACTGGTTCTAGAGGCTCGGAAGAGGGGGAAGCGAGCGTTCCTTAAAGAAGGCTACGCATTGATCGATAATCGGCGAGTGGACCCTGAATGACTGATTTAATGCTTTTCAGTCTGAGGTAAGGTTTGAATTCAAGACAAAAGTACTTTTTGTTGTTGCATCTTCTTTATTGCACACTAGTTAAAGGAACAAATCCTTCTCGTTCCTGTGCATCGTCCTTGTTGTTTGTTTCTTGAGACGCATTTTGTTTAATGGCGTTATCATTTCTTTCTTTAAATTGTAGGGGGCTAAAAAACAATTTAAAACGTAAGGCTATTTTTCTTTATTGCAAGGAGCAAAAGACGAACTGTGTTTTTTTACAGGAGACTCACTCTCAGGAAGATGATGTTAAATTTTGGAAGAATCAATGGGGGGATTCTGTTTTTTTCAGTCATGGTACTTCCCATTCTGCAGGTGTCATGGTTCTGTTTAATAGGCTGCCTTGTAATGTTATATGCCACCTAAGTGATTCAAAGGGTCATTGGCTTATGGTAGTAATTGAACAAGGAGGTGTAAATTATATTTTGCTGTGTATCTATGGATATAACCAAAAATCACTGAATAGGGAATTGCTTGTTTTTCTAAAAGAGTCTGTTAAAAAGTGGAGAATCACCTATACTGTTGATAGAATTATTTTGGGAGGGGATTTTAATTTGGCTCATGATCTTTGGTTAGATCGTTCTCCTTCAAAAGCTAAACGTCACTGTTTTGAGGAAGTTATTTCAGATTTGATTTCAGAATTACACTTAGTAGATTATTGGAGATGGAGTAATTCTCATAAATTACAATTTACTTGGTTCAGTTCTTCTAATAAGGCCCAAAGCTCAAGGCTTGACTACTGGTTGATATCTAATAATCTAATTAACAACGTTTCAAAATGTGACATTTCATTTTCTCCCTTAACCGACCATTGTGCAGTTTTGCTATCCTTTTCATTCCTTAAATCAGGTTGTGAGCGTAGTGTCATTTGGAAGTTTAATAACGGTCTTCTTGAAAATTTGGGTTTTTGTGAAAGGGTCAAAGAAACTTTAAAAGATATTAATGCAATGGAAATGTCACCCTTGAGCAAATGGGAATGGTTTAAATTCAGTGTTAGAGGATTAGCAATTGAGACTGGTAAGCAAATTAACAAACTTAAAAGTACGGAACGGCTTGAATTGATAAATGAAATGCACAAATTTGACAACATACCTGACTTAACTATAGATGAACAGATTCAACTAAATAATCTACAAGCGAAATTTGACAATTTATATTTGGAGAAGGCCAATGGAGCCTTCATTCGCTCTCGAGCCCGATGGTTAGAAGAAGGGGAAAAAAATTCCTCTTATTTTTTTAATTTGGAGAAACAAAGACAAACTAAAAAGAAGATTCTGAAGTTGTCTATCAATGGCTTAATTATTGAAGATAATGATCAGATTAACGAAGAAATAAGATCCTTTTATTGCAATTTGTATAATTCTAAATTCTCCAGTGTCGAGTCTTCATTTTTTTTCACAAAGCTAAAAGAGCTAAGAAAAGAGGATATAGAACAGGATTTCAAATCATATTTGGATGAGCCCCTTAAAATAGAAGAACTCGACAATGCCATTTCTAGAATGTCTAAGGGTAAATCTCCAGGTCTAGATGGGTTATCGGTGGAATTTTATCAACATTTTTGGACAGAAATAAGACTTTTGCTTTATAATGCTTTTTTAGAATGTCTTTCTAATGGCAACCTCTCACCTTCCATGAAAAGAGGCATCATTAAGTTAATACCTAAACCCAATAAAGATAATTTGCTGCTGGATAACTGGAGACCTATAACTCTGTTATGTAATGACTACAAACTATTAGCTTTTGTTTACTCAAGAAGGCTGGATAAAAGCTTGGCAAAAATGATTGATGAATGTCAATCTGCCTTTATAAAAGGTAGAAATATTCATAATCATACTAGATTAATACTGGATATTTTAGACTATAGTGACTTTATTAACACAGATAGTTATATTATGTTTTTGGACTTTTTTAAGGCTTTTGACACCATTGAACATCCCTTCCTTATAGAATCCTTACGCTTTCTTGGGTTTGGAGAAGAATTTTGTAGCGTTATCAAAATGTTTTACACTGATATTAGTAGCTATGTCTCGTTAAATCCTGGTATGACTCCTAGTTTTATAGTGTCAAGGGGAATAAGACAAGGCTGCCCCATTTCTCCAAAACTTTTCATTTTGACTACTCAATTGTTAACGTTAATTATTGATAATTTACATGAGTTGCAAGGTATTATAATGCTTGATAAAGAGTTTAGAATAAGTCAATTTGCTGATGATACATGCATTTTTTTAAAAGACAAATTTATGGTAAAAAAAACAATTAATGTCATTCAAACTTTCTCCAAAGCATCTGGCTTAACTCTCAATTTAAATAAATGTACTTTACTTCCAGTTCACACAAGTGTGGATTCTACCATTAGTAAAATTAAAGTTGTTCAAGAAGTTAAATATTTAGGAATCACAATATCCAAAAACCAAATTAGAAGACAAGATGTAAATATTGCTAATCGAATCATTAACACGGAAAAGACCTTAAGTCATTGGTTAACCAGAGATCTAACAGTATTTGGTAGAGTTCTTCTCTCTAAAGCTGAAGGTATATCCAAATTATCTTATCCCTGTCACTCTCTTTATGTCTCCTCTAGTAATATTAGTAAAGCCAACTCTATTTTATTCCATTTTTTGAGAAATAAAACCCACTATATTAAGAGATCTCAATTAGTCAGGGACTATAATGAAGGTGGAATTAAGCCAATTGGCTTTGAGGCTCTAGTAGGTGTTTTTAGGACTAAGTGGATTAAAGAATTCCTATCACAACCAAATTCAATGTGGTTTCACATTCCCAAAATGTTGTTTAATAAGTTAGGTGGCCTTGAATTTCTTTTAAGATGTGATTTTGAAGTAAATAAAATCCCTCTGAGATTGTCGAATTTTCATAAACAAATCCTTCATTTTTGGAAGATGATATTTACACATAATTTTTCTCCCCATAGATCCACACTCTGGAATAATAGGGTCATCTTAATAAATAAAAAATCATTATTTAAGAGGAACTGGTTTGAGAAGGGCATTTTATTTGTGACTGATATCCTAGATGGCAATTGTAAATTTCTTAGTTTTGAGAGATTCAAAGAGAAGTATGATGTGGCTTGTACAGTAAGAGAATTTGACAAAATTTGTAAAGCTGTTCCTCTTCCCCTTATACAATTAATTTGTGGTATTTTAAAATATTACAGTAGTGAACCTTCTCTTCCGGCCCTACGGATAAATTGTTTGGACTTAATTAATAAGAATTGTGATAACAAGGTTATTAGCTTGGCACTAAGATCTAAAATATATACAGATTTTAGCAAACCGTTGCTAGTTCCAGCATTTCTATCACAGTCCACTATGGTAAAGGCTGTTTCAAAATTTATTAGATGGCCTATTTCTCCAAAAATTAAAGAAACTCATTTCAAAATAATACAAAAAATCCGAAGAAACAGTGGAACATTTATTTGTCTTTTGTCCGGTTACCAAAGATTTTTGGAAAGATATTAAGAATTGGTTGTCTCTAAAATTAGATGGTGTTCCTTTTTTTAATTCTGTTGATATTCTGTATTTTGTGGAAAATTTGGATGTGTCCGTATCGGACATGATAAATGTTATCATTCTTCTGTGTAAATACCATATTCACTGCAGTAAATGGAAAAATTCTAAGCCGTCATTTAATTGTTTCATCAATGATTTCAAGCTTTATTTTTCATCTCTTCAAAAAATTAATATGTACAAGTCAGCCAAAAAAATACTTTGTGACATATCAAAATTTTTATTGTTTTGAGTGTTTTATTGCTCCTTTTTTCATAGGTTGTGTACAGGATTTTCATAACTCCCCCTTCGTTTTTGTATATGTGGCTGTTCTCGGTTCTTGTTCTTGTTTTGTTTATATTATTTATTTTTTGTTTTGAACATGCCCCTTATTGTAAATCGTTTAAACTGTGTTATTTTTTCCTCTGCAAGAGTTTGTATGTTGTTTTGTGGTTCTATAAATAAAAAAAAAGAAATTCTAATAAAGAAAGAAGTCTCAGTCTTGGTATTTCCGGGTTCTGAACTGGTTGCAGTTCCACTCTGGTTCCATATGAGGGCGCTCTCATGACGAATGCAGAACGGATGGAGGTCTATGGAGCAATACCATACCCCTAAAAATCCACTTTTCTCAGGATATACTGTTTTGTCCGGTAATTTTAACATTTTACCGTTTTTTACTGCAATTCTTGTTTTTCCTTTTAAATTTCACAGTACATACATAACCATAGGCAAATAACAGCGCTAAAAGCTAAAAAGTGTTATCTGATTTATCTGACCTATTCATATGTAGCTACTAGATTGCTGTACAGAACAGTTCACTTTTGCCATGGAGCTTGGTGGCAGCACTTTAATAGCTTTATTAATAAAACTCAATTAGACGTTCAACTGGCCTTTTATTGAAAGAGTAGCCAATATAAGGGTACAATATTAACACTTTTTATGATTTCAATAAACTTTCCCAACTATCTATTTAATAACTGCAGATCTGTTTATCCATGCCGTTTACAGTAATGGAGAGATTTCCTTTATAGCTTTCTTAAACTGGTTATAAGGCAAGGCTTTGAAGTCTACAATTAGTTTAAATATATTTTTAGGAACTCTTGATGATAATTATAGCAGAACAGTGAAAAGGTTTCAAAGCAACCAAACTGTATGTCCTTTCTGAGTGGCAAGACAGCCAAACAGTAGAACTACTGAAAAACATAAGACACAATTCAGGATTTTCTACTGATGGAAAAAGTGATAAAATACATAAATGGGCTGCTCAAGAAATTTTGGGGGATATAATCATTCAAATATCACTGTTTCACAAAAAACAAACATTAATCATTAAATGCGTAAATTCCTTATAAACCACATACATTTTAGGTTCCACATAATAGGTTAAAAGCATACAAATTTCAAATTGTTTCATAATCACATTTTGTATCATCATCGACTGAATCTGAAGAGCTCTATTGAGAAATAAAATTATTTCCTGATGGACTTAAATACAAAAAATACAGAAAAGTTTGATTAGATTTGACACATTAATTGAAATTTTAGTTTTTAATTTCTTCTGAACAGTATGGCAAATCTTCTTTTTTGCAGTTTGACGTATGAGACTTTGGAAAATAACATTATCACAATGATCTCATTGATATATTTATTTTCATTTCCAAGTTTTCATATCCATGTTTCATCCTAAATACAAAGATTGAGAGAGTAAACCTAGCCCACCACATGCAAATTAACATACATGCATGAATTTTATTTTTTATTTGACAGGTGCATTAAGATCATATTATTTGTTGTTTTGTTCAACTCACTCCATGATCAGAAACCGTTTGGTGGATCAGCACAAGGAAATATTCATTTCCCATTTTTACTACTTTGCCAAAAACGTTGATGCCATTTTTGTGAATTTTATGTGAAAGATCAACAGAAGGAAGTGTCTCATGCTGAAATGTAAGTAAAATAACACAGGATCTGTAAATAGGCTAAATTGCATTTGTATGCATTCCTACTAAGTCAATAATTTGCAGAACTATGTTTTCCTGAAAATACAGCTTCAAGTATTTTGGATTGGGTTTCCTTTCAGCGATGCTCATGTAGTGAAACCCTTTTGAAAGTTCTTTGCAGGATAGCTCTACCTCAGTCAGTAGTAGTGGTTGCGGATGTTGGCCATATGAACAGTTGCCTAGGGCAGCATCAGGAAGGGGAGATGATTGAGGAGAGACAAACTGTTTCTCTTGTCTGGTCCCAGTATTTCATGACTCAGTAAAGTCTAACCAGTTTAAATTCCTCCCTGATTGATGCTACATTTCCAGCGAAATTGTAGATTTAGCATTGTTGTTCAAGATCGGAGCAATGCCAGTCATCTGTCACTCAGAGTAATTTATCTTCTTCACCCATTAGCTGCTCTTTTCTGTCGCTTGTGTAGGAGATCCTGATTAAATCTTAGTTTTGCTTGTGAACAGAAACATTTTTAAACTATCTTTCTGTCACATTTTAAAGCAGGTAGGACCTAAATGCAGATATTCTTGTAGTAGAGAACACCTTAATTAATGGGTAGCACAGAGATTACTTTACTTACACAACGAGACATGACTATGTGGAAGAAAGGTAGAGAATCTAGGAATGTACAGTATTGTGCAAAACTTTCAGGCACGTGTGAAAAAATGCTGTGAACAAGGAATGCTTAGTTTAATCAGATCATATTTTTTGTGACACCCTTTGTACGTACAGGAACAAGCCCAACTCCTCCCAACCACCTGTCCCTACAAAGATAAGCAGTTATGGAATATTGCTGGAGGAGGTAGATTGACATCAGTACAGTCTCTGCCACACCCACCCACATTCCCCTACACAGAAAAACAGAAATAAACAATAGTTGGATGGAGCAATGCTTCTTACTCATATGAGTTGTCACTATATACATTTATCATCAATCTTACTTGTTCTTCAGAAAGATCAGTTGTCAAACCTGCTGTTTCTATAGAACTCTACATTTTATCAGGAAGTAATTTGAGAAGAGACCAACACTTCACATTCTATAACAGAAAATTGTGATAGTCTTAATTCATTTTGCAAATGAAAAAAAGACACTTTTATGATTTATTTTTGCATGCATTTTAACTTCAAAACACTTCGTAACTGAGACCTTGATCTAATCTTCCAAAGTGAAAAGAAGAAGCATTCAGTATTTTCCTTCATAATAATGCCATTTGAACTAATGAAATCTATCAGTACGGACACTGTTAAAGGACATGAAATTGGCCATGGGTAAAACAACCATGGAGTCTCTTTAAGGTTGTGCTCATCACACCTGAGAACTCATCCTCAGTTTCTCACAGAGGGACAATATTGCCTGTGGTGTGAATAAAGACTCCACTGACAGACTTGAAATTGGAATCTTAATCTCAGTCACTTTTATTTAATAAAAACCAAAAATACACACAAACAATATATGGTAGCACATTTGAAATTTAACTGCATTGCCATCTGAATAGTAAAGTTCTAGTAAAATTGACTAAAATCTCTTGATCATATGTTAAAGAAAAGCATTTCAAATTAGTGAACAGAACCTACTTCAATTATAAAAACATATAGGATCATTAGGTTAAGATTTCATTTGAACAGAAGTCAGTTATCCTAGGAACTACCAGTAAACCTGCAGTCTGAGGGCGAAGTGCTCTGTTAGAAACAAATGAAACAATAAGATTTCTGATTTCAATTAAACAGAAGTCAGTTATATTGTTTCCTGAGTCAAGTGTAGTCAAGTTTGTAGGAGTAGCATATTTCAGCAACAAGGCAGTTCAAAGTGCCTTACATGATAACAACACAACATGTCTATGTGAACATGTCTTGCCCATCTGCTTTTCTGTTCTTCACACCCTCTGCTCTCAGTGTTAATAATACTAACAGATGAATCATAATAATACATTTCTCCATCACAGTGTCCTTGATGAAGGCATCTTTTCCAGGGACGCCAATTCATATTGGCCAGCATGCAGCTCTGACCTGTTTCTGTTACAGAACGTGTGACACATTTTAGAGTTGAAAAATGGAACAGGAGGAACAAAATTGAAATTGAAATTGGAACAAAATTACACCTGAAACCCTTCATTACTTGGTGTCTTCAGTCCTTAAACGTCTTCTAAGTGTTTTTTCATTTCTCTAATCAAATGTCTAATGCCAGTAGCTCTGGCTACCAGGTAATCCTACCTCAGGAGAGAAGCATAGATGTGTTTCCCTGGTGGTTTGGTGGACAAAAGCTGCATGCTTCCTAGAGAAAGGATGAGAGTAAGCAAGCAAGAAGCAGAGAAGTCAAACAGATATGCAGTTGACAATCATGGAGGCTGACTTATGTCTGGAAAAGCAAATAGCTTTTTGAAGATGACTCAAGAAATCAAATGTTTCAAGGAAATAAGATTATTCACATTACAAATTGTAATATTGTGTTTATCATTTAATACAACTGGGAGCTGCTTATATTTATATTTGTGTTTCTTTTTTATTGTTGTTAAGTTGTATAAGTCTCATATGTATCTGTTTGGGTAAACCAGGCCTTGGCCTGAAGTTTTAACCAATGTTTTAAAAGACTTTTCTAGATAAAGAGTAGTTTTAAATCCTACTTTTTGAGTTTCTTAATCCAACAGGAGTTTTTTATTTTTTTGTTAAATTTTTAATAAATATATGTGAGCTGCTCCAAAAGCCCCACATGTCTTACAGGGAGCTATGCTAAAGATTAGCCCACGGGTTCGGCCCAGGACGCCCTCAGATATAAACAATCGGAGGTGTTTAAATACACATTGGTTCAAAGAAGATGAAGAACAGAAACTAATCTTGTTAGCCGTGTTTGAACCCACTTTATGCATCAAAATACTGGAATTAGATTGTTTACTGCCGTGATCAGTCCAGATAGAAGTAATTTTCCAAAGGGTCAATGTCTTCTTATCCAGATAATTTTCAACAAACATTTCTTAATCCAAAGAATGTTTTAATTTTCCTTTCATTGTTTTATTGATTTACACATAAATCAATGGTGCTAATTAGCTCAACCTATTTGGCAAACTAATTTAGCTTACATTCCAGCATTTCCAAATCAAGCGATGGTCCTTTAAAGCATCCAGATTCCTCCAAAAGCATAACATCACATTTCATGGTTTCTATTTTTATTGCATTTTCATCCATATTTTTAGTTATTCATTTATTTTGATCAGTAGCTTGTTAGTTACTGGCTTGAATGATTAACGGTTTGTCTTTTATTTCTTTTGTAAACGAATGTTTGTATTTTGGAAAGTCACTGTTGTTGTTTTTGTTCCACACAAATATAGCAAGGCTTCATATTCAATATGTGGTAAAGAATTCATTCTTTCATGTTTTTCACCTCAGCACCAGCTGGGCAGGTGCTAGACTATTAGAGACCGATATATATTTGGCTATTAAAATAGTTCCTGGAAACAGGTGGTACCCCAATACTAATGATTTTTCACAAATTATTAATCTTATTGACTGCCATAAGTAGTCCTTTAACTATTAAGGTCCAAAGACCTTCAGTTTTTTTTTGTTCAGTTGGAGGAAATAATGGGACATCCCATTGTTAATTTGCTCAATGCATTTATTGAATATTTGGATGGGTTCAACATCAACTGGTGACATTGAGATTTAAAGTTGAGTGTCGTAGGCATAATTGAGTTAATAGTATTGGTGGTTATAATCTAGTGTAATGGGAGCATGTAGATACTAAATAGGAGGGGCCCTAGGATGGAGCCCTGTGGGACCCTGCATGTGATTTCTTTGTTTTGTGATGAGAATTGGCTAATCAACACAAAGAAGTTCCAGTCGAGTGCCGTACCCGAGAGTCCGACCCAGTTCTCTAGATGTTCCTGTAATATATCATGATCAACAGTGTCAAACGCTGCACTAAGGTCCAATAGTACAAGTTCTGTGGATTTACTGTGGTCAGTTTTTACACGGATGTCAGTGAAAACTTTGACGAAGGCTGTCTCGGTGCTGTGGTGCCTACAAAAACCAGACTGATAAATGTCAAAGCGGTTGTTCAATGTTAGGAAGTTATTTAATTGTTGGAACACAGCTTTTTCAATAATTTTACAGATAAATGGGAGATTAGATTGGTCTGTAGGTTTGCATTAACGTGCTGTCTAGGTTCTTCTTTTTAGTATTGGCTTGATAAATGCTGTTTTTAAGGCTTTGGGGAAAACAACTGAGGGATGAGTTAACTATTTTAATCAGGTCCGACCTGATGGCTGGGAGGACCTTTTTAAGAAAATCTGTTGGTAAGATATCCAAGCAGCAGGTGGCAGAGCTTACTTTCTCAATAATTTCATCAAAGCTCGATTGATTTATTGTCAACTATTGATAACTCAGCTGAAACTCTCCTAGCAAACCAAATAAAAAAGAGTGTGTCTGCTGGTGAGTAATTGTCCTCCACCTGTCAAAAAAAACGGGCTCAAATTCTGTGCGGAGCGCATTTTACAGTTACTGTTGCAGATAAAACCAAAGTGATATGTATATGCAAGAGTCAAATCAGCAGAAGCAGAGTTATCAAACATCTGTCAACATCTGCTATCGTAATCGCATGCACTTAAAGCAACCTATCTGGCTACTGTCTGCAAATACAGATACAAATACAGTACGGGCTGCATTGCACACCCCTAATCCTAACCCATCTAAATTTGTTTATTCTGCATATGGTGCGTCGCTTGACGCTGGTTGCAGTACCACAGTTGGCCTGAGTCTGTCTGTTGTGTCTATTCTTTATCTGGCTGTTCTGGAATTAAATTTTCCCTCGAGGGACAATAAAGGATTATTCAGTTCAATTCAAATACTCTATGTATTAATTCTGGAGCAATATGTGATAACCATTCTCTCTCGGGCCAATACGGAGACGCTAATGCAGCTTTTATCACCAGTAGAAATTATTACCGGAATGCCCTGCTTTCTGGTCTTCCCAGAAAGACTACATCAAGTTTACAGCTTTTACATAATTCAGCAGCATGTGTTTTGATGAAGACCAGGAGGCGGGAGCACATTACACCAGTCTTAAAATCACTGCAATGACTCCCCGTATGTTTTAGGATCGATTTTAAGGTTCTTTTAATGGTTTTTAAGTGTCTTAATGGTCTTGGGCCTTCTGATCTGTCAGAAATGCTTTTACCGTATGAACCCTTGCGGTCTCTGCGCTCCTCTGGCAGCCGTCTCCTTGTTATCCCCAAAGTCAGGACACGGACTCATGGTGAGGCATCATTCAATTATTATGGCCCTCACCTCTGGAACAGGCTGCCAAAGGATTTCAGGGCCGCAGAGAACGTTCACGTTTTTAAGAGCAGGCTAAAGACTCACCTTTTTAGCTTAGCCTTTAACTAATTATTATTTCTTAATGTATTTTTAGTTGCTCAGCATGTTTTACCTGATTTAATTTTTAGTTTAGCTTTTAACTGTTTATTTATTAATCTGCTTTGCATTTTTTATCTCGATCTATCTTATCGTTGTTTTATACTCATTGTTTTATACTTTATACTTAATGCATATTATACACTTTATTTTTTAACTTATTTTAATCTTTCTTGCCAGTCTTTCCTCTCTGGGGGCCCCTGCATCGAGGGCGGTTGTCGGCTGTGGCTGCCCTGGTGCCCCCTGGGTAGTGCTTGGGTGGAGGTGGGGGTACCAGCCCTCCCTCCTCTGGGCGCCCTGGGTCGGAGCCTTGGCTGCTGTTGTTGATCTGCTGCTGCCGATGCAGATGGCTCCCACGACGGCATTTCCTGGCTCATCTGTACTCAGCCCGCTTTTTGTAGCTTTTAAGTGTGTGTGTGTGTATGGGTGATGGGTTGGGTTGGGAGGGGGTTGTATTTGCGTTGATGATTTTATTTTGAAGGGGGGGTTGTGGGGTTATTTTAAATCTGTAAGGCACTATGAGTAACTTTGTTTGAAAAGCGCTTTATAAATAAGTCTTACCCTAATTTATTAAATATGAGGAAGTATTTTAACCCTGTTTTAGTAATACTTTGACATCAAGCATCTTCCTAATTCCCTTGGTGCTATAAAGGTTACATATTGTTTCATTTGATTCTTGTGAGCAGTTACCCAGAGTGGCTTTTGAAAGAAGAGTTGACTAGTTTGAGGGCAACAGAAGAAGGTTGTCCATTCATGCAACAACTTCCACTGACGGTTGGACTAGATAAAGCACATCGGTGGACTTCAGTTTTAAGGATCATTTCAGATTCTTAATTGAATTTATTGTCTGGACCTTGAAAAAACCAATCCAAAAGGATTTTTTTTAACTCTACATAAAAAAGTTTCTTACTAAATGTATTTCTATATATCTATTTTGTATACTTTATAAATATGAAAGATATATACAACTTGAAATAACTTCATTGTTAATTGTTTTTAAAGAGCTTTAAGCATTCTGAATGTTTTGTGTATTAAAAACCCTTCTAGTGTTGTTTCTTTACAGTTCAGATGGAACCATATTTTTTTTCTTTTCCTCCCTGTGTTTCCTTTGTCAATATTTTCAACTCTCCTTTGCTTGCCAACCTGCTCCCCTTCCCAGCTGTATTACATATTTTAATTGGGCTGGGGATCGTTTCGTCATCACCTGGGGTGGCCGCCATGTTGTTAGCATACTTTCTGATTGCTTGGACAGCAGCAGGCTACCCAGGTGAAAAATATTTACACTAAGTGTACTCAAATTTGACATACTTTTGTGTACTTGAAGCAACACTAATCATCATTATACTGTGTTCATGATTAGTTAAATTGAAGATTGCTATTTTGGAACAACTAATTTTGTATTAAATATATTTTAATAGTATTTAAATTGTAGAAAAGCTCAACTTGAAGTGGTTTTAGTATACTTTTATGTGCTAAAGTGTAACAACTTAAAGTATATATAGTATACTTTAAATATATGGTTTTATATGTACTAATATATACTTAATTAGTAAAATTAAATATTGTAAGTAAATTCTAAAATATTTGTTAGCATATTAAAAATATATAAACTTTATACTAATTATATATTCTTAATGTGCTAATGTGTTTAATTATAATTTCGGTGCATTTCAAATACTAAGAAAGCATACTTTGCAGTTATTAGTAAACATACTTTATCATTCCTTTGCTATATCATTGACTACCTTGCAACTCGTGATGCAACACCTCAACGCCCCAAAAAGGCCAGATGCTAACCCCTCCTTTCTACTGGATGCGTCAGCAGCACATCATATGCAGCTGTTAGACGCCACTGTAATCAATATAATCCTTTCCACAGAACGCGAAAGTAGTACAAGTTTGCCCCGTCAAAGGAGCATATTGTTGCAGCACTTTTCTTAATATACGCATCAGTCCTATTTTCTATGCGCTACGCCTCTGATACTTTTTTTTTTAAATAAAAGAAACATGCTGCTTTCCGGCTTCCACTTTCTGAACACCCCCCCCCCCCTCCCCCCAACATACACTCTGTTTGGATTCTCTTGTTTCGATTGATTTGAAAAGCTAAGGAAAATTAAAATTCCTTAATCATAAACTGGAATGCAAAATAAATACAAAATGAATTGAATATGATTTGCCACATTTATTTTTACATCATTACTTTTTTATTTGAGAAGTTTTAAACAACGTGATTCTTCCTTTTTGCAGTTTTACAGATAAGACAGATAACAACTTTAACACAGTGATCTCATTTATGTATTTATTTTCAATACCAATTTTCACATTGTTAATCCTGAATCCAAATTTTGATATGATAGACACAGCCCATTACATGCAAATGATCATAAGTGTAAAAAACTTTGTTTTGTTGCCCTCAGTACTTTAGCTGTAAAGCGGATATCAGGAGAAAGATTAAAAAGGTTGTTATTCATCTTTAGTTAACAGGTATTATGACATCATCTTTTGTGTGGTGTTGGTCAACTCTCTCCACGATTGTCTCCATCTCTCCTTTGTCAGAAACAGTATGGATCAGCACATGGAAATATTCAAATCCCCCAACATGAACCTGTGAATGGGAGAGAGGAGAAATGTTTATACATATGCTGCTATAGTAGGGCTACCAGCCCATAGGGGGAGTGCGCAGGCTGCCAAAAGCTCAGCTACTCCTGACTGTAATTTACATGCAGAGAAATGTGATTTTTTTTTCATCACATTATCAGGCTACCGTAGTCTGATTTCTCCAACTCCAGATCCGTTTTACTTAGCCGGAATAAGGCGTGTACATGCATTTTTTTAAAAGTCGGATTTCAACCGGACTAACTGGTCTGTCTGTCTGTCTGTCTGTCTGTCTGTCTGTCTGTCTGTCTGTCTGTCTGTCTAATACAGTTCCGTCTTCATGCTGACTTTCCCCCAGACAATGGATTCAATCTTCTACAGAGATGTAAGAATCATTCAACTAAGGAT
Source organism: Apricaphanius iberus (assembly GCA_028564705.1). Lineage (NCBI taxonomy): Eukaryota > Metazoa > Chordata > Actinopteri > Cyprinodontiformes > Aphaniidae > Apricaphanius > Apricaphanius iberus. Next base: position 45,668 of record JAPXFQ010001619.1, read on the forward strand.
GTGTCTTGAAAGAGATGAGTTTAGCTTTGGATAACAAATTTAAAGATTGTTTTAAGTGTCTCTTTGACTATGTTGCTGCATTTGTAAGATTCTATTCTTCAAATTGTTTGGATATCAACACAATCTTTATGAGGCTATTGACTGATAGAAACTGTAATCATGTAAGATGAGTTATACTGTTCCACCCAAGGGTCAAACTGTTGGCAAAAACTGAAGCCAACCAGAAAGTGACACAAATTCCAGTTCCCCCCACATCCCCTTAGGGCTGCTTCCATCCTCACAGCTCCAGCTCATTTTACTGGTTATTGTTTTTGGTTCTTTGCACATTTTGACACATGGAGAGTTTAATTATTTTGTTAATAAACTCATATTTTGAAAAGTTGTTATTTCTTGTTATATATACATGTGTAGTAACTTGCTGCCTGAAGAGCACCAAGAACTTAAACCATCTATTTTTAATTACCTCAGTCTTATCAAACATGTAATCATAAACATTAACTGAGACTGAAATATTTGGCTATTATTATTTCGTGAACAATCAGGATGGTGCTCCAACTTTGTAATTTTGACCTAAATTTCAAATTTTATTTCATAATTGACCTTAACAATTAGTCATAGTTATCATGAACAAAACAAACCTATTCTAGCACAACAATAATTATTTTATATGTTTTTGAATAGTCTAGAGTCTTATTCCACTTCAGTCTGAAGAGTGGCAGCATTTTATCTGTTTCTGGATGAAAACCTCTTGTTTAAAAGATTTTGCAGCTTCAGTGGCCTGTATTCTACAGTGGACAGCATATAGAAGGGGGGAGAGAAGTCAGTGAAGACCTGCAGTAAATGTCCTGCGCACGGGATTTGAACTGGGGAAGGCCAGTTTGAGGACTTAAGCCTACATTCATGGGGCGCCTTCACTAACCTCTACACCCCGAACTCTCATTTTTATCTAGTTTTTGAACATTCAAAAGGAACTCAGACTCTCCATCCTACAACTTTATTTGCTCTAATGTGTACTAAATAATATATATGTTTTTTAATTTGATTTTCACTCACCTTGATCTGGTATGTGGTGTAACGTTGAATCTTCTGTTCTCGGTAGACAAACGCTTTAAATTCCTCTAAATTTCTGCCAGTCATTTCCTGTACTCTGGTCCTCACCTGAGTAGAAATGAAAAAGATCGACTCAAACAAAGGACCGAAGTGTTATGTGTAAAATTTGCCCAGGACAAAAAGTGAAGATCATAGCTCACCTGATCACAAACATCCTGAATCTCCTTCGTAGCATAGAATTCACCGAATGGTAGACTCATTCTGATGATGTCTGGTGTTCTGAACACAACAGTGAAACTTTGGCTGCCACTCTGAATTGCTCAGCATCTGTTGAGTTGAAACATATTTATACAGAAGGTAATCTTGATAAGGACTGGAAGTTAAGTCTTCTTTAGAACAGATGGATAACCCACATTTTATTGTGGTCAAAGTTCACACGTTAAAATGTTTAACAGTACCACTGTGAAAAAAATCTAACTACTGAACTGATGATAGCTGGATAGAACAAGTTTTCAGGCTGAAGTAAAAACAGGATGAGTTATGCCTTAAGAATGATTAAATACATATTTTTAAAGATTGAAAAAACATGCAATATCAATTATGTAAAAAAACATGCTGTCTTAATCATCTCTCCGTCTTTCACAACAAAACTTGTTTTCTTTGAGTCATTCTGAAGTCCTCCCACACACATTTCCTGAGAACTGAAAGACCAACCTTATAGTTATCCTGGTAAAGAGATTGGACTGATGACATATGTATATATTGAAAGATCATCTGAGTTAGAGTTTCTGTCTTTCACCACTTAAAAAGTCTAGCAAGTGTCAAAGCTTTCACCATCAGCTTTGTATTACTGTCACTTTTGAAGTAGTGGGTGTGTATCTAAAATTGCTAAGAAATATTTTAAAGGAATCAATTTAAAGTCTCAGTTTAAATTAAAGAAAGGGATAATTTTGAACAACAGCCATTTAATCTAAAGTAATGTGAAGTTTTTTTTATGACTTTTACTGAATTATTGTGCCATAGGTCTCAGCAGGAATAAATAATCAGACCTGATGTTCCAGAAGAAATCTGAAGTGCTCCAGTAAAAGTTTTTGATCACGTCACAGAGACTCATGCAGTTTTCCCATGTATAAACAAGATTGTGGGGGGATCAAATTTAGCCATATTTGTTGTTCATTATTCATTCGAGGACACTACAGTGAGAGATAAACGCAATATATTCTTAACATACCTCCGGAAAAAACAACAACAACCTGTTGAGGGTCGGGTTTCAAAAATAGGAAAGGAGAAAAGTTATAGAATATACTATTAATTTATGGAGTGATCTAGAGCTAAAATGTTTTTAAACTGAGTACATTTTTAACAAACAGTGTTTGTAATTGTCTGATTTTGATTTGAAAAGATTCTCCAAAAGTTAATAGATAGATTTTGATTCTGACGGCTTGTTGCTGAAAATGGCAAAATGTAAGGGGAGTTGCATATTTATAAAAGGACACTTTCATGTGTAATCCTTCACAGAATGTTTAATGTTTTATGACTTGTGTTTATAGAAATGTTCAAGGTTGTATTTAATTTGTAATGTTTTTCTACTTTAACACAGGATTTTGGAAATTTGAAAGAAATCAGCTTTAATTAGTTGGTTGCTTCCAGATAGTTGCTACAGTTCTAGAAAAATGGCAGGTTTGGCATTAATTAAATAGTTTCCTGATGTGTTGACAGATCACCTCTCAGTCAGTTGTTTGTTTTTGACAAACAATATAAGGAGCAATTTATTGTATGTACATGTACAGGTAAGCATAACACACAGTAATGGCAATATACCCAAGGGTTTTAATCTGAACCCCCAACCATCTCAGAGTTTATTTATTCACTGGTCATTTAGACAACAAAAAAGTAAACACATTATGTCTTGTAGGCACGCTTTGAATTCCCTCAATCTAAAATTCATGACAGAAAAACCGGAGGTCAACCATTGCTATATCCACTACATTTTTTGGAGCACGTTGTCACAGGAAGCAACATAACTAACTTATTTTATGAAAGAATATTATTAGACAACAACAGCAGTTCTACAGTCTGTGTTTACAGCATTAAAGTAGTAACATATTTCCCTTTTAGTTTGGAGGGGCAGTATGTGAATATCAACATATAACCACAATGAAACAAAGAAATGGAATCCCTTTTCATGATTAATATCAAGTGTAGGAAAAATAATTAATGGTTTTTTGCCCCCGTTTTAGGGTGGAGCCTTGTGTTCCCAAATCACTACAATAATCCTAAAGGAGGAGGTAGAATAGCATTAATCTAATCTTAGCATTTTAATAACTGGATGCTAGAGTTTTTCTTTCTGTGGAACACTGTTTTATCAGACAGGAACTCAAAGACACTACATTAGCTAAAGCAGTGGGGAAAAAAATGCTATAAGGCAGTTTTGTAAAAACATGCACAAGAAAGAATGAGAAAAATAAATATATTTGCTGTTCAGTGATGTTTAATTCTTTTAGGAGGAGTTTCCCTGCTGAATTAAAAGATGGACAAGTTAAAAGTTGTAATGAAATCAAAGAACCACTTAATCAATTTAGTTGTGCCATCTTTAAACATTGAATCCTACAACTGATTATTTACAGTGCAGATATCTTTTATTCTTTCTTTTCTACTTTAATTGAATAAGTCAGTTAATTTAATTTATTGCAGAACTAAAGCGAACAAGCCCTACTCCACCACCCACTCTCCTTTTCACTGATAAGCAGGTATGGACAATCGTTGGAATAGGTGGGACAATGCTTCTTACTCATATGAGCCGTCGTCACATACATTTCTCATTAATCTTACTTCAGTTGTACGTCAGAAAGATCACGATGATGAACCTCTTGTTTCTCTGGAACTGTAGATTTTATCAGGAAGTAATGTAAGAATATTCTACCTCCCTGACTTCAGGAATGGAAAATTCTGATTTGACCAATAAATTTACAGCTATAGAGTATATTTGTTGCTGAACAACTTTGTGTGGTAGTTTTAATTTGGTTTGAGATTAGTTTTTACAAATCAATATCTTTACATTTCAACAAAAGAAGAGGATGTTCAGGGTCTTGATATCAGTTTATTTTTTTATTTTTGGCAGACTGATAAAAACAAATTAATATATTATATTTGTTACAGATATATTACATATGCAGATTTTACAAAATGCTAATGTATTGGAATGAATAGAAAAAATGCATGTTGTGCTTCTGGATATATGTGTAAAAAATAGACTATTGTTACATGGAAACCTGTAAAAAGACAGGCAGTAATGTTTGAATGACAAAATAAGGCTTCTTGATGCATTTAGGATGTAGAGAATTGTTGCTAAATGAACTCTCCAGTAATCTTACGGTGTCATGTAATATTTTTTGTTAAGGTTTTACTGAGTTGATGGAGAAGTCTATAGAAGGGGAAGAGAGCAGGCCAACACAGCTTACTGTTGACCAGCCTGTAAACATACAGCGCTGTGTTCTCATTCTGTAGTTGGCCAGTGAGGTACTGCAATATTCATTGTGACAATCAGGAATGCCATTCAAAATTTATTAGCTCAAAATATAATTTACTGATAGTGGTTAATGCTTTGTAATGATGGTTGAATTACAGCTAGAGGAGCAATACCGCCACCTGGAGGCGGAACTGGTACTGTGTTCATCGATTTATCTAGGGTCCACTAAGCTCCACTTACTCACCCTGAGAATTTTGGAGCCAGTCTGAGCCGTTCAGAGGTATTTATATCCACTTCCTCCATCTACGGACATCCGTATAATGGGAGTGGTAGGGGCAGTCCACATTCTGCTTGTAATAAAGTGTAATCTGCCCCAAACGGCTATTTTTTACCATGTTTATTATGCACTTGGACTTCCAAATGCCCCGGAAGTGCTTCTGTATTTTATTTCGGGCCGATTTGGACGTAATACAAAATTACGCCACAGCAGGAATGCAAAGCTTTGTTTTACCACAGCAGATTTGTGAGGCTTAACAGTCCTGTGGCAGCATAAATTTGTATTACGTCCAAGCCCATAATAAACAGAAGCAATTCCATTAAGAATTTAAATATATGCAGGAATCAATCCACATTTTAACCTGTGAATATGTTTTTATTCTGTAACAGAGTCCTTACCCCGTAGAAACCCTTTGACTACTCTGCATATTAATAAGCTAAGTCAGCAGTGGTGGTTAATGATACGGGCCATATGGAGAGTTGCCAAGGGCAGCATCAGAAAGATGAGTTGATCGAGGAGTGATGATCTGGTTCTCATGTCTGGTCAGAGTATTTAATGACTTAGTGAAGTTTAACCAGTTTAAATTCACTGATTGCTACTGCAGTTCTTCAGAAATGGCAATTTAGCCTCGTTCTTCAAATGTTGAGATTGAACCACTGCTTGCTATCTGGCAGTCAGTGTTATTATATCTCCACAACCCAGAACAGGTTCATCTGCTCACAGTGGATTATTGACATTTTTCCCACAACCCCTTAGTCTCACTCTGTTCACCCAACTATTTTTAGCATTAGGAAACAATTCTACATTTACATTCTGTATGCTACAAACAGCTAAGAGAAATGGTGATAATTGTTTAATAAATAAAAGTTTTACCAAATACAAAACACACGTTATTTTTAATTCAAATGGTCAAACAAAAATACAGTTTTGTTGGACAAAAATGGTCTACACAGGTGGCTCCCCTATGAAACACTATGGCTCAGTGTCTGCCATTTTTACTGCTATGATTGAGGACAGTGTTCCATTTAGCGCCAAGATGTTCCTTCTGTGCCACACTCGAACAGTAGTAGACATCAACAGGTGCATGTATTTCCTCCTCTGCCAGAGTTATCAGCATACACTTAAACATACAGCCGAAGATGAACTCTATGGAACCCAGTCTCTTTTATTACAAAACAAAATATTCAAATAGAGGGAAATCATATGTTAAATCCCTGTATAAATGGCCCCTCATACTTCTTTAAGTCTTGTTAAAGAAGCATTTGAGGGACGTAAGACCAAAGCATGTTTTCCATCATTTATTCAGAAGGCTATAAATCATTTTTGACCTGCCAGTTTTAGGAAATATGCAAAGAAAAATAGGAAAGGTTTCTTTTCGAAGGGAATTATTTATAACACACTGCTTGCTGCTTGACCAAATTTAAATGTACACATAATTACATGTGAACTCCTCTGTAAAACTTTGGATGTTAACTTTCAAACTCTTGTTCAGAAGGTATTCATAAGCTCTGTAAACGGGTTAATATTTCTAGCATTTTTGTAGGACAAAAAAATGTATCACCAACAAAACAAATCAGACAAGAAAACAATTTGCAAACTCCAAATCTCATATCACAGTAGGCTACTGTAAATTAGTATGACTATAACTCTGTAAATTACAAAGCAGCGTTTTCTCTCGGTTAAAGAAGCTTTGTGAAGGAAGAAACTATTTGCGGGTCCACATTGGTTGTTTGGAACGAATGGTTCAAGAGGATCTTCATTGTTTTTGTTTTTTTGAATTCCTATAATCACAGTGTCAAGGGTTTGGGTATATCAACATAATCAAGACAAGTCATGTGATGGATGTTGTCATTTGCTCCCACTTCAACCTGCAGGGAAGAGGGGAAATCACACTTTTAAAGCTAATAAATGCATACAAACATTGTAATTTGGAAAATCTATCAATTATATCTTAATAGGTAGTATTTATTTGCAGTGAATCCTCAATAGGTCTTTTTGATAATTGTTTTGACTTTCTACTGAACCTGTGCATCAATTATTTCAAATAAAAAAATTCTGTAAAGCTGAGATTCTGAAAATTGAGAGGATAAAGGCAGGAAGAAGCTTACCACACAAGCAAACATTATCATTTCTGTAGTATAAGGCTATGACCATTGTCCTGTCAGCCATCCTGATGATGTCTTCTGCCTTTGCAACAGCTGCCATTGTCTGTTGCTGTCTTTAATACCTATCACCAGTTGTTTTCCAAACATATTTATAAAGTTGCCACTCTGAAAACAGACAGGTAGGTGGGACTACTGTTTGATAGGTGGAGCTCTGTTTGGACAGGACTCGCATTATAGTTGCTAAAGTTGGTATTATTTAAGGAATTAATCCAGATCAGGTTTTTAGTTTTGTTTGAAGGTTTTATCTCTGATAAGTGCGACTTTGTGCTGCTAAAGGGCTGCTTTACTTCGTCTACTCCAGCATTCCGCTGGTGGTGGTGGAGGATTACCCAGAAAAAACATCTTAAATGAACTCACAGCATCTCTCTAAAATCAAAATAAAAAAACTGTAAATATAGATTATTTAATCAACAATTATTTATGTCTTTAAAATGTGTGGCTTTAAAAATATGTTTAGGCTATCATTTAATCATGTTATGAGTATTCATCAATTTATGCAGATATAGATTCATCTTATAAATGTTTGTCAAAGAGGCATCAGAATCAGTTTTTGCAGTAACTGCGAACGAGTAAAAGTAAGATACAGTAAAAACATAATATTATGGAATGGATTGCATATATCAATTTCCTAGTGTCTTGACTATGCACTCTTTAATATAAAGATATTAATATGGAGAACTAATACAATCTGTAATCTAAACCAGCAGACTTGGTCAGACAGTACACAGTTTCATTCAAGGGTTATTTTGCAGTCTACAATCATCTGTGTTAAAAAGTGCCATCATGGTACCATCCATTATCTATGCCCGCTTATCCTTGCACTTACTCTTGACGGGACTAAAGCCAAACTCCAGTGATAATTGAGGCAGGGTACACCCTGGACAGGTCACAAGTCCATCACAGGGCAAACAGCTATGCACACACACTTGGACCTAAGGACAAATAAAGACCAATTACAATTATCACAACATGCAACATCGCAACATGCGTCTTCGCCTGCCCCAATCATAAAACGGTTTTGATGCTTAATTCAATCAAATATTGTTTAAGAATCAGTCACATCCTCTGGCAAAGTCACATTTACCTCATAGTGAGAGGAATGGAAAAAAAACCCCTACCTGTCAAGGATATTGTTTCTTCTTCCCTTTTTATTTTCCCTAATAATAGACTCTTAGCTCATCTCTCTCTCTCTCTCTCTCTCCCTCTCTCTCTCTCTCTCTCTCTCTCTCTCTCTCTCTCTCTCTCTCTCTCTCTCTCTCTCTCTCTCTCTCTATCTCTCTTTGTCTCTCTCTCACAGACTCTCTCCGCCTCCGCTTCCTGTAGCTGTTACGTTTTTGGACTGTGGAAGGAAGCAAGAGTGACCGGAGAGAACCCACGCCTGCAAGGGGGGGAAAGTACTTTGACAGAGTCAAAGGGAGTCTGTCAATTCTGATCTAGCAAGTCTGTGCTAGTTTACAGCTTATTCTGGCTGTCATTTGTCATAAATTAATTATTTATTGACATGGGCGGAGGGTTTTTTGTTTGTTTTTTACTTTTGAAGGCATCTTTACCAGATCTCCCAATCATTTTGGAGGGAGCTTCTTTATTCTTCCCGTCTGTTTGGTCACTGATATGGAAAGACCCAGTATTCACCACTAGAGAGTAGCATTTCACCTTTCTTTCTTCTAAGTAAAACTAATTAAATTTAGCATGTTAGGTAACCTTTCCGAATTTGAAAAGTAAAAATTGGGTCAGTAGAAAAGCACTGAGCGTCTATATTACTGACTTATAATAATAATAATAATAATAATAATAATAATAATAATAATAATAATAATAATAACCTTTATTGTCATTGTAATCAATACAACGAGATTTAAAAGTGCCAAACAGTTGTGCTTCAATAGTAGGCTACATTGAGAGATAAATAAATAAATAAGATAAATAATTAAATAGTCAACACATCCTTTTCCATAGTACACACAAAACAACATTCATCTATGTACCATGATGCTGCTGGGCTTTTTTAACCACCTTCCCAGTGTTTACAGTCCAGGTCAGTCCCTCCTCAATGTGCACGCCTAGAAAGCGGAAATCCGTCACCTGCTTCGCACAATCCCCGTTGATGATGTGATGTGACGTCACCTTTTTTCCTCCTATAATCGACCACCAGCTCCTTGGTCTTTGCTGTGTTGAGGAGAAGGTTATTCTCTATGCACCACGCTGATCGGTGATCAACTTCATCTCTATAAGCAGACCCGTCTCCTCCCAAAATGAGCCCCTGGACTGTAGTGTCGTCTGCGAACTTCACTATAATGTTGTCGCCATGGGTAGGGATAGTCGTGCGTGTAGAGAGTGAACAGCAGGGGGCTTAACACGCGGCCCTGTGGGGAACCGGTGCTGAGGCTGAGGGCCGGGGATGTATAAGGGCCCACTCTCACCCTCTGGGTGCGACAGGTGAGAAAGCTCTTAATCCACATACAGGTGAGGTGTGGCATGCCTAGGTCCATCAGTTTGGTCATCAGTTTGTGAGGCATGATGGTATTGAAGGCAGAGCTAAAGTCCAGGAAGAGGTTTAAGTTATTTCTTTATGTAACGTTTCGTCTTACGTTATCCAAAATTAATGGCGAATTCCTAATTGTAAATAGTTTCATCCATTACAAGGTGAACTTTTCACTCACGACGCTCCACCCTATGAGCGATCCCATTATGTAAGAGGATTATTAAGAGGGGATTAATATTATTATTATTATTATTATTATTATTATTATTATTATTATTATTATTATTATTATTATTATAATTAAGTATGTTTTAAGTCCCCCAGTTTAATTAAAAACCAAATTTAAAGCATGCATTATTAAAAAACAAATAGGCAACCAAATTTTTTTTTCTTTTTCAATGTACAAAAAGAAATCTGATTACTGGGTAACAATAGCACCTAAACATATTATCACAGTGTTTTCTTACCAAAGAGACCTCAGTCATGTATCTACTCAAAATAGTTCAATAATAGCTTTAGTATGAATTTGGGTATGCGTTGTAAAAAAAAAATTAGGCCGGAAAATGAAAGAATCTTAAGAACTACAAGGATATATCACATTTACAAGTTCAAAAACCTTTGTATCTCGTTTAACTCTAATTGGGGAAAGGGAAGCTTTAGAAGCAGTTCAGTTTGCACCAAAACCTCCTAAGGTATATGGTCAATTGGGAAATATATAGCATTTTCCCATCATAATTTCCACTGTCTTAGGTTAAAAACCTGTAGGGTTCTTATGGTCTCTTTGAATTATTTATCGAATAATAAACTGTTTCATTTATGCATTTCAAAATAAATGATATACATTCTTAAGTTTGTCTTTGCATTTTAACGGTTACCAGTACCTGTCTCAGAATGATTACAACAGTAGCAATAATATGATATATACAAACTGAACATGATTAAAATGATATCTTAAATTGGTACATATTATAGCAGCACTTTCAGATTCGCACTGAGAATTGTGTGTTGGGGGGGGGGGGGGATTTTAGGGAGATGGGTGTAGGGTGGGTGTTGTACTAGCACAGCTTTATGTCTAAAAACTCCCATTTGTTTGTATATGTTAATTCTGAGGATTTTTTTCCCCTTGGATTACATACAAAACAACATTTTGATTCTGACGGCTTGTTACTGGAGGGTGTAAATTAAAAAGTGATAATGTACACCTAGGAAAGGCGTCAAATTGCCTGATGACAGTTCTAAATTATTGCGCTACCTCAAATGGCAATGGGGACAGTTGACTCCTAACGTTTTGTATCATCCTCTGGACATACACAAGCAGTAAGTAGTGCACTGGCCTTCTGAAATGATAGTTTTGAATCACGTAGTGTAATCATGTCACTTCCCATCACTGATAAACTGCAGCGGTCGGCTCGCCTATGGGCATGTTGTTTGGCAACTCCTGTATACGGGAGATATTAAATAGTGCGCTCGACTTATAAACAAAAAACTCCAGATTTTAACTCTAAAAAAATATTAAAGTATTATTCATTGATTAAATATTTCTTTGTTTTGTAAGTGACCATGGTATAAGCGGGATTATGCCCTTTGAGGTGTCCATTATCAGAAAATAACAGACTTCACTGAAGCAACCGTCCGACGGTTCACGCATCCGCGTCGTCCATTATTTTCTGATAATGGACACCTCGTCGGGCATTATCCCTTACATATATGTGTACGGAATAAAAATGACATTTTTTCAAATACAAAAGTTTATTTACAAAAGGAGAAAAAGACAAACATTTAATCAAGCAAGCTAGTAACTAACACACTGATCAAAATAAACGAATAACCAAAAATAAAAGAACACAATGAAGGGATAAATATGCAATACAAATAGAAACCATAAATTATGAGCTTACAGTTCTGGAGGAGTTTGGATGCTTTTAAGAGTCAAGTTTTATTTTGCATAGCTGGGATGAAAGCTAAATTAGCTTACTAATAGTGATTAGTTTAATTAGCACCATTGATTTATGTCTAAGCCAATAAACAATGTAAGGAAAAATAAAACACTCTATGGATTAAGAATTGTTTTGTTTAAAAAGTATCTAGATAAGAAGTCATTGACCTTTGGAAAATTACTTCTTCATAAATTGATCACAGCAGTAAATCTAATTCCAGTATTTTGATGCATTAAGATGGGTTCAAACACAGCTAATAAGATAAATTTTCTGTTCTTAAACAATCTACTTTTAACCGATCTCTATTTGAAAACTGTGCAGGCCTAGACCAGACACTCGGGGCTTACCTTAGCATATAGCTTCTGGGTAACCCACGTGGCACGGTTTGGAGCCACTAATACATTTATTGATCATTAAACAAAGAAAAGGAAACTCCTGTCGGATAGAGTAACACAAATCACAGGATCTAAAGGACTATTGGTTGGGAATTTTTTTTTAAAACAGTGGTTAAACTTCAGGCTGGCTGCCTGTCTGTACCCAAACAAACAGCAGCTAAAATATTACTCACAGTAACAAATAACAGTGAAACACAACCCTTAAATCTTAGTTATCCTAAACTAATATTGGCTCTACCCAAACAGACCTTATAGAACATTTAAAATTCTCCAGGCTTCTCCGTGCCTGTGAGGGGGGAAATCAGACGACGTTAGCCTAGCAGCTAACAATGGCCGCGGTAGCTAGTCAACAGTGAACCTCATGGCCGTTGGAGACACAGATAGCTCGTCCTCTGATTTGACTATAGTCAAACCGAACGAAATAACTAAAAACTTAAGGTAATGTATCGTAAACTGAAATAAAAATAAAAATTACAATTTTAAACCAGTTGAAAACTGACTGAAATTGTTATGAGTGTTCACAAAACTACATAAAACCGAACTGAATTTATTGAGAAAATGTGCTTAGTTTTTGTTTCACAAAGTGTCTCTTAAAATCTAGAAGAATTATCTCTATGCTGCTTTCTGCCTACTGCATGCTGTGTGATTATTTGTGTTGTGCCATTTTAGTTGCAAATATCGTTTTGATAAAAACAACAGAACGGGTAAGTGGATACAATCCCATTGACTCACCCCTTTCAAGATACATAAAAGACGTCTTTGGATCGCAAGCTATCAGAAGAAGAGATTAAAATGATGATTAAACAGTTGCAGCTAAAACCTCATAACAGGTAAGCTATTACTAATAAACAAGCTAACATTAACACTAAATAACACTGCGACTGCAAACTGCAAATGTAGCCCTTGGTTAAGTGTACAGCTAAAAATAGGTCTGAAACATTGCATAAACCTGTTGAGAGTATTTGAGTTATGCAGCTACATGTTAGGTCTTTGGTGAGGCTGTTATACATTTCCACCAGTAGATGGCAGTTGCACCCTAGAAATGTATAGGACAAAAGAAACAAAGAAAAACGAGTAGCACATGCTTATATGTATGGAAAGTTATGGTTCGGAGGTACCCGAATAAACAGTTTTGCTCGAGTGGTGTAACACAAACAATAGCAACAGGAGCCGGTGTGCTGTAGCATGATCCCGTACAGATTGATAACAGGATAAGAATGATGTAGTCTCAGTTGGAGTTTTAAAGATATTTATTAGGATACAATCAGAAATCCATCTCTTGGGTTATTATTGTTCTCCCCTCTGTGTGCCTCTCTTGCCTGAGTCAACCTCTCACTACTGTTGTGTGTGAGTGTTTAATCTCAGTCCGTAGTCAAAATAATGATAACAGCTGTGTCATTCAACCTCATCAGTGTAGGCAAAATGTCCATGACATTTAACAACAATTTCATGACTCTGCAACGTTCTGGAATATTCCTCTGCTGCTCTTACTAATTATTACTAATCACAGAAAAGAACTAATCTTGAAATAAATCTTCCACTACAGGCGTTACACCGGAGCTGTGTAGCCAGTGTAGGTTGTCCGTGTATCCAATGTTTTGATGAAGAAATAATCCCTCTCTAGTTTCTGGTTGTGGTGGTTTTTACTCGCTGTATTGCATTATCCCAACATGTCAGTCAAGTCGTCTGTGTTGCTGCGGTCCGCTTAGCGTCATATAAGCAAAGGCTGAGAGAAAGCCCCCGACTTCAATTGGAGATTACTTACTACTAGAATATGTGAAAAATTATCAAAAGCATCATAGTACTCCTGGTAGCTTGGCATTTGTTTTGTTGTGCTGCCAGGCAGTGTTGTTATAGAACTGTAGAACCTGCATAAATTTGGGGCTTTCTAATGTACAGATGCTTTTATTGTGTTTACAGAACTTTGAAACGTTACTCTGCCGTACATCTTTCATACACTGTAAACCCGAATAAGTAGGCAGAACTCAAAAAAAGTGAGGCAATCAGTTGCCACATATTTTTTTAGTTCAAACCTCAGATATTTGAGTATATCAAAGCTTAAATATTTGGAGTTTATGTTATATATATTTTCAATTTATAACTAAATTAAACTTAGCGATTAAGTCAACTCAAAAATCTTCAGTTCACTACACTTAAGTTATCTTAGTGTCATGCACTTTAAAAAACTGACATGAATTTAGAGATAATTAACAAGGACACAATGTATATTAATTCTCTAAAAACAATAATTTACAACAAAATTGATACAATGAGCAGAACTTTAAAAGCTGTAGACATGGTATTAACATTAGCATCACTTTCGAATTGAGTAACTAAATTGTGATTGATCACAATGGATATTTCAATACAACAGACTTCCAAGTCACTCATGGTGTGAAAAACATACCCCTAAGCACCCTGGGATATATGATAATTAGGACTCTCAAAAAGTTTGAGTTACTTGTACTCAAAACAAAATAACATGTTGGACTTAGTCAACACATTTGAGTTAGAATAATTTTTTTCCGAATATTGAGTTTCAGCTACTCAGAGTAACTAAGTTATCTCAACATTTGGGTTTACAGTGTACTTGCCTGTTTGTATGGTTGTTAATCTGGTCCATGTTTCTAAAAAAGCAAAGTAATTTTCTGACATTTTATTATACATTTCTTCTTTTTTTTGTCTTAAAATTTTGTCAAAAACAAATAATAAAACAGAAACTAGGCATTTTCAAAAACTACAACTAAACTACGTTAAAAATGGTAAAACTAATGCTCAGGACTGGACTTAGCTAGGATCACTGGGTGATAAATGGGAAAGAAACCATGGGATAAAAAAAAAAATGGTTAAGCTAATTTAAAACTAAGATAGAATTTAAAATCGTAAGTCAAAACTAAATAAAAACTAAAACTAATGAAAATTTTAACACAATAATATAACCTCGAGTCTAGCTGTAAGCGAAAGTGAAAGGTAAAAGGAAAATTAGGTCAGTGGGAAAGCACTGACCATCTCTGTTAGTGACATGGTTTAATTCCTTTCTTTATCTAATGCTTCGTCTTGTTATTCAAAATGTAGTAGCGAATTCCTAATTGTAAACAGTTTCATGCACTACAAGGTGAACTTTTCACTCACAAAGCTCCACCCTATGAGCGCACCCATTATGTAGGAGAACCACATTCCAGTCTTTACCCAGAGCAGCTACAGTGAATACGTATTGGAAAAAAACGTATTTACAATAAGCATTTTGAGTTGACAACTTTAGACATTTGGCTTTACCAGAAATTACCAAAATGTCAGGAATGTTTGGAGGATGGACGGAGGTGAAACCCGCCACTGAAGAAACTCAGATGATCTGTGATATGGTGAGCTTCAGTTCAGCCGGTCTTTTTGGTGTCTACATGCAAAATCAGTTTGGCTTTTAAGCTCTATTGGATGTTATCAACACACAGCTGAAGACCCAGGCAGAGACGAAGTGGACCAAACAGACCTATGAAATATTTAGGGCTATTGAATACAGGGAACAGACAGTAGCAGGAAGAAACTTTCTCATCAAGGTAATACCTAAATGCAAATTTTATTTTATGTAATATTACCTTATCATCTAACAGACAAAGTGTTTCATGTTTTACATGTAAATGTATTTATAATGATAAACATGATAAAGCAGAAATGCCACTCTGCTGTTTCCTCCCTGCAGGTTCATGCAGGAGGAAGTGAATACCTTTATATTTATGCCTTCCAAAGCCCTCTTAGGGGTGGAGAGATTAAAACCTTACTGAAAAGGGTAGAAAAACACAAAGAAGGAGATCCTCTGGAACCCATCAGGCCTTTGGACTGATGGGAAAAAACAACTTCTTCCATGCAGCAGTCTTACAGGAAACTAAAGCTATGTTATCCCAAAATAATTAAAAAGGATAAAGTTATTTAACATTTATGTTGTGCGCAGCTTAAAGCATTGGGTAGTTCAGTAGATGCAGTCATATATTTACAGAACAATGATTGTAATTATTAGAATTTAGATTATGATCATTTCCTGCTTTTATCTTCTTATGAATGCATAGGTGGTGTTGGAACGGCTTAAGTCTGACTACTGTTTTCTGTAAATACAACATATTTATACAAATACTGCCTTATGATTACCTTTGTGGATCTAATAATACCTGAAAAATTTGCTAAAATCAACTAAATGTAACTGGAACTGTGCACAAAAGGCAATTTGTTTTAAAAAAAGGTCCAAATATACAGAAGAAAAATGATGACAAATACAAACGCCAAGAAGCACAATGTGTTCAACACAATAACATGTTTTTCAGACTAATCCGATTCTATACCTGATATACTGTATCAGTTGAGGATCCTGATCAAAGCTTTATTAAATGATCTCGACTGGATTAAACTCAACTCCTAAAAACCAATGTAGTCTGTTGTTTGATTTTTGGTAAGCTGCACCCCCTGTTGGCCATGCAATGGCTTTCTGTGTGATATCCGTTTGTATGTCATTTTTTACACACTACCATTTTCTTGTTTTGCGTTTTTATGTTTAAGATTATTTTACTAGTTCTAAAAGCAGACAACCATCTGCATAAATCCAAGCAGTAACATAAATTATTTTATTTACCAACACAACAAAGCTTTTAAAACTAACGTGCCCCAATTCAAAAATATAATACCCCCCATTGTTAAACCAAAAACTAACTACAATGGACCACATTTTTCAGGGCGCGGCTTTACAAGCCACAAGCAGATTCTTGCCTGACCGACAGAAGGAAGAAAATAATGGTGTCAAACAATGATGTTGGCAAAACAATCTAAAACAGCAGACCGTCTGGTAGAGAACAGAGAAAATGAAAAATTCAAGGACAGATTAAAAAGAAAGTTTTGGTGCCTATCTCCAGCTGTCAACAGGTTAGAGGCGGGGTACACCCCGGACAGGTCGCCATTCCATCACAGTGATGTGCAATAATTTTAAAAATATTCTTTCAATCTATAGGCTGATAGTAACTTTTTTGAATTAACTTACATTTCAGAAATGGAACATAATGCCTGCAGTAATTAATGGTGGTGGTAGTTTTATGGTTTGGGCCTATTTTGCTGCCTCAGGACCTGGATAACTTTGAGTAATTGTTGGAATCAGGAACTCTGCTCCCTACCAATAAATTCCTGAAGGCCTGTCTGGCCATCCGTTTGTAATATTAAGCTCAAACACACTTTGGTTATGAAGCACCAACAGCAAGTTGTCTGACACTTAAAAAAATAGGGAAGATTTTGGTAAGCTTTGATCTGCTGTTGCTTGGAGAATGACCGTAAGCATGGCTTTCCTGATAAAAAAAACATTCTGCAAAGAATGTGACACAAAATACTTAAGCTAAGCTAAGGTTTGAAGGCAGTTGTTGCAACCAGGTTTGGTGGGAAATTACTTCTCACATAGGACAACGTTGATGAGATACATTTAAGTCTGACAAAACCCCCAGTAATCTTTAAAGAGGAAATACTTTTTTGCAGCCATATATATATATATATATATTAGAGATACACTTTTGTAAAAAAATCAGAAGAGGCTAAAATGTTTGGACCTCATTAGCAGTTGTGGTGTTCCTTCTGAGAGAACAGTAACATCTGTATAAAATATGTAGAAAAATATGATATCTCAATTTGTGGAGCCCCAACAATAAAGAAGTCTTTTGAAACAAGAAATCAAGTCAATTTCAGCTGATTGCATGTCAGAAGCATCAAGTTTCTTAAACTCTTCACAAACGATATAAAACACAGACAACAGAAATTCCTTGAAAACAGTTCATTGAGTTTTGTAAAAAAAGATTTTGTACAATAACTTCTTGTGAAGAACAAAGATGACTTTTTACAGCAATCGTTCTGCTATACAATAATGACACTGAAAACAGGTGAAGTGGAGAGTAGATCCGACTGGTCTGGAAGACGAGCGGCCTGCCGTCAGTACTCTGCAGCAGTTCTCATACGCTCAGCTCCAGTCTGGGTTTAAAAACAGAGCCAAGGGGATCTTTTTTTCCTCAGAGGGATCTTCACTACACCTTTGGAGGCAGGTAGTGGATTCTGCATCGTTCAAGAAAAACCTGAAAAAACCCACACAAAAAAGACAGTACTTTAAAAATGTAACATCTTCTTAAAACTAATATAGCGATAGCAATGATTTTGTACCTTCAGACTTCTATCATTGACAACTTCTTCAACGTTGAGCTCTGACTGCATGAGCTTCAACTAGAGGCAGAACAGCAAAAGAGGAAGATGAAACAATAAATGAAAATACAAAACATAAAAGCAGCCACTGGGATTGCTTACTTTGAGATTTACTGCTCATAACTTGTGCTAGTATGACTCATTTACTCAACAAAAATAAAATTACACTTAAGTTATAATGAACTTTTCTAGGCAAAATATGATCCATTATAGCATATAAACAGTAACTTATTTTAGTCAATAGGCAACTTAAACAAAAACAGGCAGAAATCACATGTGGGGTTCCTCATGGCTCCATCCTGGGGCCCCTCCTATTTGATATCTACATTATACCACTAGCCCATATTATAACAACCAATAAGATTAGTTACCATAACTTAGTAGATGGTACCCATCTTTACATTACAATATCACCAGGTGACGTTGATCCCACCCAAACCCTGAGTTAATGCATTAAGCAAATCAATGGATATGACATTATTGTCTCCAGCTACATAGAAACAAAACACAAGTAATTATTTTTAAACATAAAGAAAAACGATCAAGAGTCAGTACATAGCTTCAATTACTACAGCTAGAAACTACTGATCAGGCCTGAAATCTAGGTGTAGTAAGTGACTCAGACCTGAATCTCCAGTGTCACATAAAATCTTTAACAAGGTCAACCTTCCATCATTTGAAGAACATTTCTAGGAATAAAGCTCTGTCGTATCGGTACTTTGGAAAAACTCATCCATGCTTTTATCTTTAGTCAGATAGATTACTGCAACAGCGTCCTCACAGGTCTCCAAAAAAAGCTGCAGCTGATCCAGAACGCTGCTGCTTACGTTCTCACTAGAACCAGGGAAGTAGAAGTACACAACACCACAGTTCTTAAGTCCTTACACTGGCTCCCTATAGCTCAGACGATAGACTTCAAAATACTCTTACTAGTCTATTGAATGGCTTGATAACAAAGTATGTTGAAGATCTGTTGTCACTACACCAGCCCCCCACACCCCTCAGGTCTTCCAGCTCTAATAGACTAATCATCCCTAGAAACAGAACCAAACACGGAGAAGCAGCTTTCACTTTCTGTTTCCCTTATCTGGAGCAAACTGTTAGATGACTGTAAAGCTGCTCTAACACTGAGTTCCTTTTAATCAAAGCTAAAAACTCATCTGTTTAGAGCTGCCTTGGAGTAAGTGACTAATCATAGTTGGACAGTCATATTGCAATGTGTCATATGTTATGCAACTCATATGTTGTGTTTTATGCTTTTACTGTTTGATTGCTGCTTTTATTTTAGTCCCTAATGATGTAAAGCACCTTGACTTGCCTGGTTGTTGAAAGTGCGCTGTTCAAATAAAGTTGCCTTGCATATTAATATCCACAGATGTATGTGTAATTTGCTCTTGCTTACATTAGTCTGCTCCTTTCGGAGCTGTTTGATCAGTTTCAGATTTTCGCTGTCTTTTTCTCGTTCCTCCCGCAGCTGCGTCACCACCTCTGATTTCTGCGCTATGCAGCCCTTAATGGCTTTGTCTCGACTGAGATGGGCTTTCATCAACTGCGAAATGCAGACAAAAGATATGGGATACAAGTTACAACAGTGCAATAAACCGGAGGAGGTTACATTTAGTTTTCTTCCGACACTCACCGACTCATAAAGTTCTTTGCAGGTCTGAGTGGCGTCCACTTTTGCTGAGAAGGACACTGTGGGCACGGTAGTGTTCAGGGCGTGGACGATGCGGTCGTCTATGGTGCGCAACACCCTCAGCCCATCCTGAGAAACAAAAAAACTTTAGGGCTTAAATTAGCCATTTTATTTTAACATGGAGTAGAAGCCTGGTTTATATTCCAGTTTGAATTCAACATACACACATACAAGAGCTTGGAAAAGTATTACACCCAATCAGTGTTCAATGTGTTCCAGATATTCGGGTTGGAAAGAGGGTACCCTCGGGGTAAGATTCTGGTTTTTTGAAATGTTTAAATGGCCGTGCCTGACCGGGTTATTGCTAATATTACGGTTTTGAATACGGTGAATACAGTGAATGACTTTCACGTCCACTAAAAGGTTTTCGTCCAGGATTTCTCTTCATTCAATACTCTCCGCTCAGACTGGCTTCTCTGTCTCAGATAAATGAAAGCATCCCCACAGCGTGATACTGCCACCACTGTGTTTCATTGTGCAGATCGTGTGTTGCAGGTTATGTGCAGAGTTAGCTTTTTTCCCCAACACATGTAGCTTGGGATGAAGGCCAAAAAATATATATTACATTTTCAGTCATATGACACAACAACCTTCTTCCACATTTGTCCCCACTATACGGCATGATGGAGTTTCCATTACACAACTATCACTCAAATAGAAATGCAGTGGGGAAAAAACAGAGGGTTGTAAAAACTTTCGCAATGTGTTAAAAGGTCTTCAACTCAAAAACAGTTGCAACTACTTTCTTTTGCACAAACCTTAAGATGTAAATCCCACCCCGTGATTTAAATTATTTCTTGTGTTTCCTTTATATCCAGTCATATGGTTCCTTTAAGCACTTGTGTAATTCTTCAAGTAATTTGACCTGAATGCAAGCTGTTTGCTAAATATTTAAGGACTGATCACATTGATAATAAAGTGAAAAAGCAGACCCGGGTCAGCTGATCAGGACTCCAAGCTAACTCCAAGTACACATGCTGCCAGTGTGCAGTTCTGTAATCCAGCCTGGATCCTTGAAGGATCAGGAGGGTCAAATTACAGAGAAAACAAACAGCCGACCCTGTCTCCTACAAAGAACTACGGGTCGCGATCGACCTCTCAGTCTGCTGGGTTTGAGCAAAAATATTTATGAATATCTTTGATTTAAATTACCTGAAACATGGAAAAGTCCTCACAGTTTAAAGTCCCATCGGGCGCCGCCATAATGGACTGCGGGGTCCTTCACAGCACCAACACGAGATGGCTGAGTGCTGCCTGAACGGAAAGTTACCTAACTCACTTCAGGCAGAGTTTTCATCGGGCAGTCTCTCCAGCAACTCCGCAACTATATTATGAGTGGCACATTCATCGACATATATAAACACGTGTATGTCTATGGGCATTTTTTTTATCGAGTTTTCCAAATAGAAGACACAGATAAAAAACGCAAAAGTGATTAAAAAAATCTAAATAAGACATACGAAAATAAAAAAGGCGTGCTTTTAAAACATATATAAATAAATACACTTGTTATTTCTTTAAATTGTGCTTATATGAAGTTGTAACAGTTCTTTCTAGGTATTTGTTTCACAAACAATACATAGACATAAAAGCGATTTTAGTAATTATGTATATTTATTTAATCATTTTAATTTACTTCCTAACAAATCTCACATTAGACCACTCTGGCAAAGCCTTTTACCAGGATGTACATACAATAACATGGCTCATAATTTTCTGTTAAACATTACTGTATGACATACATCTAAGTAAAGTATCTTGTGTAATATCTACAGCTATGCAAAATTTGCCCTATAATTTTTCTGAATAAGTCCAGCTTCTAACAGCATTTTTTCTCTTTCTTTGTAAATATGTATGGTGCCAGGCAGCCACACAGGAACACCTGCATATCACCATTGATACAGGAACTAAATCTCGGAGGCCTGTTTGTTGAGAGCCCATTTTTAGTTAATACATTTAGTTAGGTTTAAATTATGTATGTCTGAATGATGGAAGTGGTACAAGAATAAATGTTAGAACAGGTACAGAATCAGTAATTGACCTCACATTAGTGTCAGATTCATTAGCAGGTTTTTGTTCATGGTAGGTAATTAAAGATACAATTATTGGTAGTGACCATTATCCTATAATGACCGAACTAGAGCTGAATATAGAGCAATATGATATAGGGAATGTACAAAATTGGTGTTTCAGTCATGCAGATTGGGAGAAATTTAAATTAATTTGTGATCAGGAAATGGAAAAAATTGATATGAATCTTGATGTTGATGCATTGAATTTTTCTGTACGTAATGCAGTTTTGGAGGCAGCAAACCAGGCAATAAAGAAGAAATTTTTTAGACGGTCGCGGCAGATAACCGCTTGTGCTGAGCCTGGTTCTGCCGGAGGTTTCTTCCTGTTAAAAGGGAGTTTTTCCTTCCCACTGTCGCTGCATGCTTGCTCAGTATGAGGGATTGCTGAGAATTCCACGACGCAATCTTCTGTGGTTCTGTAATTTCTACACTAAACATTGTATTGTAATAACTCTTTTTGTAAAGTGCCTTGAGATTACATCTGTTGTGAAATGGCGCTATATAAATAAACTGAATTGAATTGAATTGAATTGAAATAAGGTAAAAGGAAAAATAAGATAGTACATTGGTGGACAAAGGATTGTGATAAAATGATTAAGGATTGAAATAAAGGTTTTAAAAATTTAAAGAGGAATCACAGTTTTATGAATTTTATGGAGTATAAAAAGTTACAGCCTAAGTTAAGAAGAACTGTTAAAAATGCAAAGAAAGGAGTACTGGAGGGGGTTTTGTAATTCAGTGGGAAGGGAGACAAAAATACAAAATGTTTGGTCAATGATTAAGAGGATGAATGGTATAAAAAAAGAGTATGGGTAGCCAATATTAAAAGATGGTGAGGTAACAGCAATAAAAGATGAGGAGAAAGCGAATTTATTAGCAAAGACATTTGTTATAATTCATAGTTTAGATAATGTTAGTGAAAAAGGACAAGAGGAAGAGAAAATACATTTGTGGAAAATATAGAATTATTACAACAAGTGGAAGATAATGATGACTTGCTAAATATTTTGTTTACAAAAACAGAATTAAAAAGAGTTTTGCAAAAATCCACATTATCAGCACCAGTAAAAGACCAGATTTGTTATATCATGATTAACCATATTAGTGATAAAGCTAAAGAAATTTTACTATAACTATATAATAGAGTTTGGGAGGGTGGGTAACTACCGCAAAGCTGGAAGGAGGCAATGCTAATACCTATACGAAAACCAGGGAAAGATAATACTAATCCAGGAAATTATAGACCAATAGCTTTGACATCTAATGTTTGTAAGATAATGGAGGGTATGATAAATGAGAGATTAATGTACTATATGGAAAAAAAGGATATATATCTAAATATCAAAGTGGTTTTAGAAGAGGAAGGAATACAATCCTTTTTTATGTTTAGAACATGAAGTTAGGAACAAAGAACAAACAAACAAAGAGAGGGTGGTGGTAGTATTTTTTTATATAGAAAAAGTATATGATACAATGTGGAGAGAAGGGCTTCTAATAAAAATTAGGAAAATGGGAATCAATTGACGAATGTTTAAATGGGTAAAGGACTTTTTAATGGGCAGACAAATTCAAGTAAGAATTGGGAAGATTTTTTCTGAAGAGTTTCTTGTGGAATATGGTACACCACAAGGGAGTATATAGTGAATCCATTATTATTTTCTTTAATGATAAATTATGTTTTTAATTGTATTAAAGATGGGATGGGGTTTTCACTTTTTGCAGATGATGGGGCTGTATGGAAGAGAGGGAAAAATGTAGAATTTATTGTAAAGTAACTACAAGAAGCAATTGGTAAAGTGGAGGAATTGTCATACAAATGGAGTTTTAAGTTCTCTGTGGAAAAGACTAAGACAATGTTCTTTACAAGGAAATGAGTTAGAGAGGAACTTAAACTTAAGTTGTATGGTCAGGAGTTTGAGAGAGTAATTAAATTTAAATTCCAAGCTTTATGATTTGATGAAAGAATAACATGGGGTGTAAACATTCAGAGTATAATGGATACAAGTAAAAAGGTGTTGAATATGAGATGTTAAGTTGGGAGTGAATGGGGGGCAGACAGGAAATCATTGAAGGCCATATATAATGGGTTGATTAGATCAGTGTTAGATTACGGGCGTGTGGCATACAATTCAGCAGCAAAAACAACTCTTCTTAAATTAAAATCTATCCAGAATCAGGCACTAAGAATATGTACAGGAGCATTTAAAACAACCCCGATAGCAGCTGTACAAGTAGAGACAGGTGAGATGCCAATAGAAATCAGAAGACGACAGATAACTTTAAATTACTGGGCAAATCTTCAGGGTCAGAGACAAGATCATCCAACATAAGAAATAGTAAAACCTTGCTGGGAGAAAGAGAAGAAAGCAACAAAAAGCTTTGGATGGACAATGACTAAAAAACCTGTAGAACTCAAACTAGACCAGTTTAAAATGTGTTGCAGATTTCCATTACCCGCTATTCCACCATGGATACTTCCTGAGGCATCAGTGGATTTAACTTTATTAGAGAATAAGAACAAGGATAAATCATTCATAATCAATTCACATACAGTACAGGATTAAATTGATAATTATTACAATTATGTACAAATATGTACAGATGCATCAAAGAATACAGCAGATCATATTGGCATAGCTTTTATTGTTCCCGAGTTTCACATCAAAGTAAAGGATCAATGACAAATTATTAATTTACACAGGAGAAATGCTAACAATTCTGTTAGCTATTTAATGGGTGGAGGAAAATAGACCACTAATGTCAATTATTTTTTCAGATTCAAGTTCATTAACCAGTTTACAGTGTAGTCATTCAGAAAGTAGACCAGACATTCTTATAGAAATTCAACAAACACTTTATAGAATAAATAAGATGGGACTTACAGTAATTTTTTTATGGATTCAAGCTCATTACTGAGTCAGAGGATATTAAGATGTTGATAGGATTGCAAAGGAAGCAACAATAAATCCATTGGTAGACTTGAATATTAACTTTGGTCAAAAAGAGATAAAGAGCATGATAAGGCAAGAAATGAAGAAAAAATGGCAAAAACAATGGGAGGAGGAAAAGACGGCACGATGGCTTTATAAAATTCAAAGAAGTGAAGGAGAAATGAGAAGCGCTGGAAGGAGTAGGAGAGAGGAGGTGATTATTTCTAGATTGACGTTTGGCCATACTGGTTTAAACAATACATTATTCAAAATGGGAAACATAATACAGGGAAATGTGAGAATTGTGGTGAAGAAGAAACTATAAATCATGTTATGTTACAATGTCATAAATATAAGGTAGAAAGAAGAAAATTAATCCGAAACTTAAGTAAAATGAAAATGAAATGAGACCTTATTGATTTTTTGAGAAGGGACTCGAAAAGTGAGTGTTATCAGGTTTTATTTCAGTTTTTCAAAGAAAGTAGAGTGTTTGGGAGGGTTTGAGTTTTTATTTATTTATTTTTATTTTCTTTTTTATTTTAGTTATGATTAGGTTTTGTTTTTGAGCGTTGTTCCAATCCACACTCCACACTAGTTGGTGGACGTAACACCTGTTGTGCACCATTAGTTGTTTGCCAATCGCCGAATAAAAAACAGAAGGAGATTGCAAAGCATGGAGAGCAAGAATACAAGTCGTCTAGACATTATGGATAGAATTAGGAGTCAGTATTCAATAATAGTACAACAAGGGAGGTCAGTAGTTTGTATGTGGGTACCAGGGCATGTGGGTATAAAAGGAAATGAAGAAGCTGATAAGAAGGCAAAGGAGGCAAGGAGAAGGGAAAGTGTTGAGGTGAAAGTGAAGTTGGGAAAGAAGGAGGGGAAGGCATTGGTGTGGGCTAGGGTAATGGAAGAGTGGCAGAGGAGGTGGAGATAAGAAAAGAGAGGGAGATTTCTTTTTGGGACGGTTGAAAATGTTAATAGGTTATATGTGGGAAAATGTAGGAAAGAACAGACTGTGGTAAACAGGGTTCTGTTGGGACACACATATCTAAATAGCACACTTGGGTTGATGGGGAGGCACTCTACGGGTTTATGTGGAAATTGTCAGGTGGATGTTAATCACGTTATTTTTAGTTGTCCTATATATATGGAACAAAGATTATGGGTGATGGAGAGATTGGGGAGGGAAAGAGGAGAGTTAAATATGAAGACTTTGTATAATAATATGGGGTTTCTTTGGAAATTTCTTAAGGATACAGGGCTTAAAGATAGAATGTAAACTCTGATCTTCACTCCGGAAAGGTAGGGGCGGTAATGCACCTTTAAGTTGTTTGCCAGCCGCCATGAAACACCAAGAAGAAGAAGCAGTTGACTTTCAGTAGCTGAAGGGGAGTGTCAGCTGCAGTTTGCTGCCCAATTTTCGGACACAGCGGTAGCGAGAAACCTATACAGACATGAATTTCGTCAGATCTCGCCTCACCGTCGGCAACATTTTAGGTTCGTATGATTCTTTTTTTTGCTCCATCGATATAACAAAAACAAACCAGCAAGCGCCATCTTCTGTTTCGTTTCTTATACTTGCTATTTTCTGTTTCTAAAATTGCTAGCGCTTGAAACTTTATTGAAATACGCGCAACTTGTTGCCATAATCCACTGAATCCATGTTTTCTTGCCGCAGTCATGTCGAAATGAATGCTAAAAGTCAAGGGTTATTAAACATGTGCTGAAGTTGAATAGTAATGCAATTACGTTTCATGGTTGTGACTGTATGTTGCATGAATTTTCTTAATGGAAATATAATGCAGTTACTTGCATTTTATGGTTAATGTGTTGAGATAAAAGTAACTATTCACATACCAATTTAGACATGCATATCAGTTTTAGATTGTAACAACTTTATATTCAATCCTTTTTCATCTTCTCTGTTTGCAATATATTTTGTGTTCCTAAGATCATATCTAACATTCTCAATAGATTTCAGTCTTGTGTTATTGGAAGTATCATCCATTTTATTACTTTATTCCTTTGCTTTAAGCCTAACTTGGCTATTTATTTATTCATTCATTCATTTATATTATATTCAACCGGTTTTATATGATCTTTTCATTTGAAAAAGCTATTAGATTTCTTTTAGATTTGAGTTAGTTTCACTTTTTGTAAAATCTTCATCGTCAGAAGTATGTTTTTACATTCCCTGTCCTGAAAAAAAGTCACTCTCTGGGTTTACAAAGCAAAAAGACTGCATGGATTATTCTATTGGAGGTGGCAGCAAGTTATTTAATTCTTAATTGATAGAGCGAGTAGCATCTCATTCCTTAAACAACTATGTTGGAAGATGCATCCAGACTTCTTAGAATGTTGTTAGATTGTTTCCAACGGATTAATTAGCATGACAATAGAAAGACTGGACCCTGGAGCAAAGTAAGGAAGTCATATAGTCTATTGAATCCATATTTACCCTTTCCCAGAATGATGGGAATATCAGGTAAAGGTGCATGAAGTGATGCACCCATCATTTCTGCGGTTGGTCAGGTCTTGATTCAGTAACGATATGTGCACAAAGAAAGCAGGTCAGCCGACTACCCTTAGATGCAGAACGACCAAGTTATTCCATCTTTGACTTTCTTCTTTTTTGATGACGGTGCCATTATTTATTTGGCTCAAATTGTAAGATGCGTTAAGTAGGATGAAATGTCATGTCCACGCTGGTTTCGGCCACCCCAGAGGTCAGGCTGTGGGGATGTCCTGGAAAAGAACTTGTACAGCAGGGCGACTCTCCCATCATCTTTACATGATTTTACTGAACAATTAATGCAACTCTGGAGCCAAAAGAAGCTTTGAGTTTGTAGAAGCTTAACAAAATGATAAAAGCTAAATGTGGTCCACAAAACATTACGATATATGACTTTTTTGATGGGCATTGTGTTTTATTATATTTCACCTTTTTTGGTTAAGTTTTAATGTAGTGTAAAATATTTCTTCACTTCTTCTGCCTCAACCAGTATTTTGAAATATTTTCTATTTATCTGTTTATTTTTGTTTTTTTAATCATTTTTAGACACCAATTATGTTTGTCATCCTTTGTATGAAAAGTGGCCTAAAAGTGATAAACAGCCCAGTTACATAAAATATATCTGTTACCGTACCTCTACCATTTGATGACTTCAAGTCTGTTTTTGGATTTCTTTAGAGCTTTTTTTCCCCATTATACTTTGCTAGTTGAATCTTGATAAGAATATCAGCACTTTATTTTTGTTTAAGTGAGATAAAATAGAAAAAGTGTGGATAATGGGAACATAGAGTACATCTGTGTAATTTCTGTCCAGGTCAGAGGGTTCGAGGGATGTGCAATAAACTTCCAGAGACCAAACCTGAGTCCTCCCCAGCAGCTCCAGCACAAGGTGGGGTTTTGGATTGCAGACAAATTGTTCTTTTTCCTTTTATCTCATCCTTGCTCTTAACATGCCCATCCCTGCAGAGCAACTTGATACACTTATTATCTGTTAACCTCACTTTTAATATAGAAAGGTGTTACATGCCAGATAACCTCAATGAGAATGTTTAAATGAAAACTAAACCGTGTCACGAAAAGTGTTGAAACAGAATATAAGTTTGAAAAAGCATCCTGGATTTGTTTTCCCCAGTGAAACTTATGCATCATGATTGTTAGTAAGTTTGTTTGTAGTCCCAAGAGAACCGAGAGGAGCACAGGAAATGGGGCTACAATCTCTGGGCAATGAAGCAAATCCTTGATTTGAGCTGAGGAAATGGATAAACTGATGGCCACTTTTTTTTTTTCTCCCCCTCTTTCCTCTGTACAGAATCCCGTGCCTTATTCAGAACCCCCGGTTACAGACCCTCCAACATGGACAGGAAGATTTTAGTGTGGGCAGGTCGCTTCAAGTCCGCGGAACAGATACCAGAGACGGTGTCGTAAGTAGGCCTTTTCCTGTTTATGCCAGACCCCCCCTTACCCCAGCGCAGTGCCGTCCGATCGCCTCTACATCACAAGAACAGAGCTGACTAAGTGGATGAGCGGCCGTGGAGTGTGTAGCTGGTCCCTTGAGACGTCCTTTGTTCAAACCAGGCGTCTGTTTGTGCCTGGAGGTAATTAACGTGGCTCCTGACATCAGGGCGGAGATCACATCTGATCTGCTGCTGTGATTAGAAAAAGATCTGCATGTCATGCTGACGAGGTAAATTCAGCCCACCTGTATGTGTAGACACAGAGATTAGTATCCAAAACAAACTAAAGCACGAGAACGGCTCAGGAGAGTGTCGAAAGACTTAATTGTCTTGATTATAAATATTTACATATGATGTGAAGATTAGCTTGAAAATCCAACGATTATTATTAGTTTCTTCATTGGTTTTAACACCGAAGGAACAAATGTCAGTCTTTGTGGTGAAATAGCCTAAACAACATCTGCAAAAACGTGAAGAAAACACTGAGAATATAGTATGCTGTTTATTCTTTCAGGACCTAAGCTCTATAATGCTGTTTTTTATTCCCTACAGCTTTGAGATGATCGACAATGCCAGAAACAAAATCAGAGTGAAAGCTGCCTATGTGATGATGGCGTTGACAATAGGAGCCTGTGTGGTGATGGTGATTTTGGGCAAAAGGGTGAGTGACGAAGCTGAAATTCATCGCACGCACGTGCAGCTCTGGTCGCCTTTCAGTAGCTGTGGGTACTAGGATTATAGTGATGCGGAAGAACAGGGATTTGTTCATGTCTGTGCTAGTCGTTTCTGCTGAGTCATCCTGAGTAAGCCAGCAGTAAACTTTTCATGTGTCCTTGTTTTGATTGAACATCCTAATAGAAGAGCCATGGTTTTGTATCATTGGAAAGCTACAGATATGGATGTATGATAAACCTGAAACAAACTGAATGTTGGAAGTATAATTATGCACTTAAATTGTTAATTTTCCAAGCAGCAATTGATATAAAACGTATAACTTTAGTGATTTTATTATTGGTAAATCAGGAAGTGGATGCAATGGTGTAAAGTTCTGGTAGATTTTACCAATTTACATTCTGCTAAAATTATACAGAGAGGCTTAAATACATTGTCTTGCACAAGCAAAACACATTAAATCTCTTCACATGCTTTCATTTTATGAAAACCTTTGAGTATTTCATTTGACTTTTCTGATCAGCATAACGGAATGAAATTGTTAAAAAGAAGAAACTGAGGAGTTCTCAAATTTTTTGGTTGCAAATAGAACCCTGAAAAGTAAGAAAAAACTGTTTGTTCTCCATACTCAATACTTTGTAGATCCACATTTAGCTGCAATCACAGCTCCTAATCCAGGAGAGACCAAGTCCAGTATTGAATAGAATAGAATAATCCTTTAATAGTCCTATAGGGGAAAATGTGTTGTAACAGCAGCAAAGAACAACAAATATGTAACATTTGGTGAAACCCACTCCAAGTATTTACACAAGAGAAAAATATTTACATCAGAATGAAAGCTACCATCCTGCAACTTTAAGATGCATCCTTCCTCCAACACACTTGAATGAAATTGCTGAATTCCCTCATCAGCAGAGGCCTGGTAACAAGTCATTCATTTGATTCAGGTGTTGCTGAGGGAAGCATCCTTTTCTTTTTCTTTTTTATTTGATATAAATTTGGATGTTGAAAAGGGCCATTCTAATTCATAAATATATCATGCTGCTAGGTGAACCTTTACCTCAGTCTACATTTTTGGAGCCTTTAACAGGTTTTCGTTCTGGGATTTCTCTGGCTTATCTTCTTTCAGCCTCCCATTTATTTTGTACATCGTACCTAACCTTGTTGACAAAAATAGTCCTCACAGGATGAGGGTGTCATCACCATGTTACACCTTGGGAATTATGTTTTCCAGTCATTTAAGCAATCTTTAAAAGCTAGAAATATATGTAATGGGTATGAGTGTGTGGTATGAATGATGCTGATGGTAGATTTTTTTTTTCTTTTCTTGTCTGTCTTTTTGATCATTTTGGTTTCTGACTTTAAACCAACAATTAAATACTCAAGATGGTTTTTAAAATGAAAATGTTCCAACACTGCAGCACACAGCATGTAACACACATGTTGAAATTAAAGGCAGATTTAAATCTCTTGTGTTTGATATATTGCGGCGGATTTCCTGAAGAGTAGCTGGGCTGGAAGCCCGCTTCCTACAGTGTATTTACAAAATAATTTTTATAATATATATAAATATAAAACATTTTGGAACATTATCCACCTGGTTTCTCTGCAACTTCATAATGTGCATTTTACCAAATTTTGTATCACTCAAGCTTTTTGTATATATCCGACCATTTATCATTTCAACCCTACCTGGATTAGATAATAGCCACATTAAAGCTTTTGCACCAAATTCTTGTTTTTAAAACAATCACTCAAGTTGTGCATTGCAGCATTCCTCCCACTCAAATCAACCGTTAAATCCCAAATTATTGAAAGGCATGCCAAAAATGAGCGTGCAGAAACTTCTGGCTTGGATTTCAGATTATTATTGGATACAAACCGTCTTAATCCAGATTTTATTGTATCTTTGCAGGCTGCTAAGAGAAATGAGTCCCTGACTGTATACAACTTGGAGAAGAAAACCAAATGGAGGGAGGAACTCCAGAAAGAGAAGACTGAGTGATTGAGGACAACTCTGCATCATAATACAGTTTTAGCCAGATATTTACAAACAGGATGTAAAAATAAACTTTTTCCTTTTATTTCCTTACTGTCTGACAATAAAGAAGACTAAACTTGTCCTGTTTTAGGTCAGTTGGGTATATCTAACTTTAGGCGATATATTTAATAAAACATCAATATGAGCAAAGTAAGTCAGTAAGCCGCCGTAGATCTCGTTCTGCAAATCATCTTTTAGTGGCCACATCTAATGCATAATTTTAGCAGCTAAGATAATAAAGCTCAAAGAAAAGTTTCCCTCCAAATGGGACTGTCGTCATCACGGCGAAAACTTCAGGGTCTTTGTCCCCCAAGCACATTTTCAAACCTTGGGCATCTAGAACTTGTTGGCTTTTCTTTTTTTTTTTTTTTCTAGGCATTAACTTAAAATACATCTAACTCAGAAGTCATCACATCGTCTGGCCTTAGAAATTATAGACTGATGTATTGTGGGACGAATGTAAAAATAAACCCCTAGACGGCATTTTTTTTTTTACACTGCTCATGTAAATATCTGGTCTTGACTGTATTTTCATCTACATTTTGTATGAAGTTGGTCTCTCAACCTGTATATCAGTAGAAAGACGAAACAGTCTAAGAGTGAGAACTTAAATTTAGCTGCACTTTTCTGCAACCAGGATCACAGAAAAATAAAAAAGCCAAAATAAAACTGTTGAGTAGTGACAGTTTTCCACATTGGTGGTCTGTTGGAGGTCTCGGACGAAAACATAAACCTGTAGCGGTACAAAGCTAATTAAATGACAAGACCATAATACATTTCTGACTGGATAAGTACTAAATTCTGAATACGTAACTCTGGTAATTTGTTTCCTGTGTGAATACACATATGTATTTAAGTTTGAAAATAATTAAGTAGGGGACCCAGTGTCAATATATTCTTTTAGCATTAGTTCATGGAAAATGTCGATTTCAGACAATCTGAAAAGCATCAACATTACGATAGCCCCTCTCGGTTACAATTTTAAACATGCACTTGTGGAAGAATCACTTTTTAAAAAACAAATTGCTTTTTATAATTTGCCAAAAATATCCAGTAACCCACACACAGCAATGAAACGTAGTCACTGGCTTCTGTTTGAGTTTCTGAAATGACTTTTATGCAAATGGCAGAACAGAACAGATGCACAAACTCAGTACAACAAACAGTAAAGAACACGAAGAGCTGGTAATCTCTTGCAGAGATTTTTGACAAAATTAAGCAACATGAGAAGAGTACTTGGTAAACAAACATTCAGTTGTGCTAACTATGATGATCATCAGAATTTTCAAGTTTAATCTGGATTTTTTATTTTCTTTACATTTTATGGTAGGACTTCCATATATTAGGGATTATGGCACCATCAACTAAGATGCTAAGTCCCCATTTTAAAAGATAAGAGACACATTGATTCTCCAATCTAATAAATGTCTTGATTTGGCATAATCAAACAGCAAACATTTACCTGGATTTAATGTTAAGACTGCTTGTGGATTAAAAACAGCCAATTTACCAAATACAGAGTTGTTTTAGCTTTTCTGAGGCAGAATAATCCTCAATTTTTGACAAGAGTTTGCTGACAGTTTCAGTCCAAAATCTGCTTGAATACCCCTTAGGTAGAAAGGTAAACAGTGTAATCTTTGTCAAACCAGGAGGGGGGGGACTCTTTACATCTCACTTCCTAAGGATGGAAGAGCTGTATCATCAACCAACATAAATAGCAAACGTAAAAACTACCGTCGATGAACAGGCATCAGTCCGGAACTAAAGTGCTGCAAATGAAATGAAACGATGGTTTAATAAATGAAAAAAATAATAAATCCGCTGGCTTGCTGCTGGATAGTATCCAGGGTTATATAGTCTGTTTTGTTTCGTCCAAGTCCAATTGTCTCAGTGCGAGGGAAGACTCCAATTCCCATGGTTCCATGGGGTTTTAAATCGGGTTAAGACAGATGCGGCCGTTGAAACTCTTGAAGGTGGAGCCAGTGCATGTGGAAAAAGTCCCAATACTGGTAAGAAGGAATGATAAGAGATCAAGGTGGGAAGGAAAGCAATCCACCGCGGAGCAACAATCAGGTTTCTAATTAGTCTATATGTGGTTTCTGAGAAGGGGAGGAAATTAACCCTCCCGTTTTTTCTAGTTAAGTGTCTTTCCTAGCAGTCAGACCAAGTGATGCGCTCAAACATGGAGTCAATGTCTCGTGGTCAGTCCAGTGTTTAGGTTAGATCTTTCTCTGTGTAGGAGGACAAAACTAAAGGCAGTGGGGAACCGGGTCAGCATCTATCCATCTTCCAAGTCGTTAATGCTTCAGACAAGCAGGGCAGTCTAAATTCTCCCACTGACTGGGAGAGCGCTTGCCAATCCTATGGCAACAAGGAGAAAAGACGGTCTTCTTTCCGATGAGGACGACCAAAAATATGGGAATGGTCTGACGGGAGACGCTGGAGCTGCAGAGGTCGGCACAAAACGGAAAAATAAAGTGAACCTTCGTGACCTGGCTGACAAGACTTGACCCATGTTGGACTTCTGCACAAACGTGCTCCTCTAATGTAAGATAGTAGTATAACGACCGAGATAATGATTAAATCAATCTCTGTGGGAAAAGGGGAGGAGGAGGAGGGCTGCTTATCACCCTGGATCTTGGCTGTGGGCAGAGACTGAGAGACGTGAGCGTGGGTGAAGATGAAGCTAGAGCTTGGGAGGATTTTTAACATTATAGCTGGAAGCCCTCCATGGGAGCCTCGCATTGCTGGAAGAGGAACTGTTGCTGCTGCAGGTCCACGGCCGGGGCCAGCGATGCGTCCTCGTCTTCAGTGTTGAAGTAGCGCTCGATCAGGTCGAAGGCTTTCTGGTAGATTTCCTGGTTCTCGTGGCCCTGCAGGAACTCCAGTTTGTCCAGGCCTGAGAGGGAACAGAGGAAGTTAGAGCTGAAAATGGTTGTCTTTGCTTTAGCAGGGAGACATAACCGTCAGGGTTTCTGCAAATTCCTTTTTTAAATTCTATTGAGTTTATTTATATAGCGCCAATTCAAAACAGATGTCATCTCAAGGCACTTTACAAGAAGGGTCACTTCAATCAAATTATACAAACATTCCAATCAGTAAAAAGGTTTCTATGTAAGGAATCCCAGCAGATTGAGTTGAGTCATTTGTGTGAGGTTGTGCCCTGAACATACACTCCAACCACAGTAATACCTCATACTGACGCAGCAAATATTCACAGTGGAAAAGGGGGAAAACTCCCCTTTAACAGGAAGAATTCCAGTGCAAGTACGTTTTTGTCAAAATTCTGGCCCATTAAAAAATATTTATATGAAAGTTAAATGAATTTATATCTGATTTAATGGTAAGGCACAGAATATGGAAGCTGCAAAAAAAAAAAAAAAAAAACACTAAGAAAGGAGATATGAATGGAAGGACAGATGAATAGTTGACTGACAAATGGGCATACTGGTATATGAAATGATAGGTTAATGAACTGACAGGTCTATGGATGAACAGATCGCGGTATTGAAGAATGAGTAGATGTGTACAGTAGATCATCTGACAGATTAAAGGGTCTGATCAGTGAACTGAAAGCTGGATGGACTGACCGTAGGCCTCTTCGATGAGAGCACAGTATGGGTTAATGCCTCCTCCTCTCTTGGCCTCCAGCTCTCCCAGTCGCAGGATGTTTTCTAGACCATTTAGAGCCACTTGGACTATTTTGGAATCCATCAACGTGAGCAGGTCGCACAGAGGTTTGATACAGCCAAGTTGCACTAGATGTCTGCAGAGGGCGGTACAGACACAGTAAAAACTAAAACTTTTATCACTGACCAAAATAACAGGGCTATCTTAGGGTCAACGCTTCTGTCTAATACAATGAACTAATAAGAGGTCTTAGGATCAGGTAATTAAAGGTAATTAGTCTAAATCCCAGAATATTAAATAAATTCATCCTACATCGTAGCTTTCATAGATTTCTTAAAAATATCTTAAGTATATAGTCAATGCCCTGAAAGAACACTTAACTTTAAGTAACAAACCTATGTAAAAAATAAACTAAATTTAAGATGTAATGTTTCTTTTTAATGAAAAGTAGCACTTTGGTTTTACCTAATCTGCTCTGCAGAGCCTCCGGAGGTGGCGTTGGTAATAGCCCACGCTGCCTCCTTCCTCGTGCGAAACTCGGCCACTTGCAGAATGCTGATGAGAGGAGGCATCAGACCATCATCTATCACCGTCTGTGAACAAGGGAAATAGCTCATCAGGTTTTCTGAAAACTACTAAAATGTTAAGCCAAGTAGACCTGCAAAAACACACCTGTATTTGAGCTCGATTCCCTGCAGTGATGTTGGAGATCGTCCAACAAGCTTCCTTCTTAATAGACTCCTTGGGGCTGCTCAGAAGGTGAAGTAAAGACTGCAAGGCTGAACAGTTCAGAATCACCTGAAATGATACGAATTGCACAAGTCAGAACTCTCACATTTCTCCGGCGGAGACATTGATACGCTGTTGGATTAGATGCTGCTATTACTTGTGTCTGCAGATCATCTCCAGTGACTATGTTTCCAACGGCTCTCAGTGCAGGAGACACCACCTTATAATCAGAGTGCCTGAAAGAGAGCAGAATTGCAGCTTTTCAGATTTGCTTTGTTCAAATAAAAGAAATAAAAAAAATCATGAATTCTAATTTCATTAAAGAGTTCATTTATGTCCGTAATTGATCGACTAGTGGCTGCAGGAAGCCCAGGTTACTTTAAAAGTACAGGTGGACTCTCAGATCTCATCTTCATCTCAAAATTCCTAGAGAAACTAGGTTTCCAATCGCATCATCTGGGTGTCTTAGTTCAACTGAGACAACTCTAGTTCTGTTTGACTTCACCCAGACTAAGGTGTATACATGCATTTCAAAAATCTGATTTCAGTCGGACTAAGGAAATAACTTGGTTTTGTCTTACGACATGTAAAAGCCCCTGTGCGACAGCTATCAGGTCATCAGACTTGCCCAAGATTCTCGGCCATAACACGTAACATTTCTGTTTTACAAAAGTTTTTTATCCTGTGCAACAAAACGGGATTTGTAGTTTTTAACTGAGCCATTTGAATGTATCACTGTGTTATAATAAATCTATAGATTTCATACATAAAAATATAAACGTTTTAATTTTTTTTATGTATTCCAATGCATCCGTATTTGTAACAAAACACTAGAAACAGTTGAAAATCACAGGTGGGTGGTACCTAGTTACATTTCTCAGTTGAAATTACTAGGGCAACATTTTGGGGAAAAAATTTACCTTTAAGAGTAGCTTTACTACATTGTAATCCTTTTATTTGTATTAAAATATTATGAAGTATCACTACTCTTACTTAAGTAAAATTTCTAGATGCTCTACCCAAAGTGTTAGTAAATTCACTTAATGAAGAAATCTGAAAAAAAAAATACACAAGACTCATATGTAAGGTTTATCAAGGAGTTCACATGTTTCTACACAAAGTTTTGTTTCTGGCATGTAATTTGAGCTGTTGAGCTTGTTGTTACATTTTGAGCTCAGGTGACTAAACAGTAATCAGGATATAATTTCCCAGCAAGAACTTGTTACCTTGTTCTAAGATATTTTTGCAAATTATCTACCGTAAGTATTGGTATTATGAAAAACACTGACTTGGAAAATTGTTTCATCTGCTCAAAATATCTTATTTTGTAAATATATGAATTATTTATTATATTTTGATCTTTAAAATACCAGAATTTACTCATAACTTTATCTGTTTTTGTCTGTCTGATTAAATCATTTTAGAATAGTTTAAATCAGATGTTACTCACAACTCAAGTAGCCTTTTTACCAAATACTTTCTTACTCTTAGTCATGTATTGTTTTTTGGGTAGCTGATTTTTCCTTTTCTAGGGGGAAAAAAAATGCTGAAGCAGTGCTACTCTTACTTGAGAACAAGTTTTGGGTACTCTTCCCACCTCTGCTGACATGACGTGCACATGCAAGATTCTTGTATCATTTTAGCAAAGTATGCAATTCTGGTTGTTTGCTCATAGGCCATAAACAAGACATATTGTCCACCAACATATAAGCATAATGTTTTTTACGGTTTCAGCGTACGTGCTTAATGACTTACATCAGCAGTTCGACCAGCCTCCGACAGACTCCTGAGTCAATAACGGCCTGGATCTTGTCATTGGGGCCATCAGAAAGGTAAGAGAGCGCCCAGCATGCATCAGCTAGGATGTCTGTATCATTAACAAACAGCAGCCAGGAAAGCACGCTGAGACACGGGGACACCTGGGGGAGAGAACATGCCGTTTAAGTCCAGTTAGAAAAAGACTTTTGCTATTGAGATATGAGAGACAAAAAGCTTGTGACCTTGATAGGCAAGAAATGCTGTACCGAGATGCAGGAGTTGCCATGGTGATGGTTTGTCCTGGCAAATTACCTTAGCAAAGTCTGGAGGTGGGTTCTTTCCTCTGCACAGGTTTGATAGCGCCCACACCGCGTTTCTCATCATTGTTAGACGGTTTTGTTTGGCCAATAATCTGCGGGAGGAGTTTTACAGATCAAACTTGTGAAGTCGCGGTTTTAATATTATCAGTAGATGAAAATGTAACAGTGAGAGGCTACTTACTGCAGCAGGGAGGGCAGAATGTTACAGTCTATGACAAAGTCTCTGCATTCTGTGCTGTCGCCTGCTATGTTTCCCAAGGCCCATACCGCCTGAGGGGAAAGCACCAAATCAAGGTGAACCGTAAATTCGGCAGAAATGTTGGAAGCCAATTTTTAAACAAAAAAAATTATCTGAGATAAGTCAGTGAGAAGAAGAAACTTGAGGAAACCTTCCTCACCTGTTCCTGTACGTCCTCAAAGTCTGAGCCGAGCATCTCTATGAATATCGGCACGGCCCCCGCCTGGATTACAACGCGTGTTTGATGCGATGTACCTGAAGCAATGTTGGTCAAGACCCATGCTGCCTCAAACTTAAACAAAGAGAGAACATGAAAAGTGTACAGCAACATTAGGTTCTTGTGACCCATTTAGACACAAAAGGAAAGAAAATATATAGGTCCAATATTCTATTTCACAATTCTACACATAAATGTCAAGAATCCTCAGTCTCATTTTGCCTATATTTAAAGTACAAATGCAAGTTTACAATTATTTTACAGCAGATATTTCTACAGTTCTAATACTTTAAATGTGGAACCTATAAAAACTGCCGAAAGGATCGGTGTCTAAAAAATAAAAAAAATTGTATTTTGTCTCCATACAGATATGGAAATTTAAGTTCTGTTTTTCCACACTTGACAGGAACCCGTAGAGGCATCCTTAACTTGTTTTACACACTTGCACTGTTGTGAATAATCCATAGGGAAATGTACCTGCAATGTGCAGTTTTCTCTTCTCTTCAGAAATTCAACAAAACGCTCCACAACTCCTGGAGTAGCAATAACTTCATCAATGGGTGGGTTTGGTTCTGTGGGACACATACAGTGGAAGAAGAAAAAAGAAAGTCTAAATTCATCGCAGATTATGAACATCTATGTATATTTCAAGGAATATCAATATTTAGTTGGTTGGGATCATAATAATAAAACAATGAGGTGATTATCCAGCACAAGCAGGACGTACTGTTCTCTAAAAAATAAAGTTGATACATACATGTAAGGGTTACAGCTAGGCGGACTGTACCTTTAGAGAGAAGTTTCCTAAAGCGCTGAGTGCCTATTAGCTGCTGCTCTGGAGAGCTGGAGAAGATCATCTGAATCATCTCCTCAGATATGACCCCACCCTGCAACACAATTTGATTTTGCTCTGATTTGATCATTTCAACGTATAGAAAAGCAGGATCCTTGTTCATTTATATAAAGGTTCCCCCACCATGAGCGGGTCCAGGTTGTTCGCCTGTGATTCCAGGTAGCCACTGTCCGCCATTCCATCGTCCTCCACGGTGCCGTCATCCTCCACAGTGGCAACGTTTCTCCTTTTAAAAAGCTGTAATAAAATTTGAACGTATAAATACATTTCTCTCCTCATTTACTTTAATGATACATGAATATGAAGTGTGTAAGTAAGAAGATGCATACGGTGCCTTTCAGTGGTATTTAAATAGCTTCAATTTGAGTTTGGAATGAAGTCTAACATCAGTTCCCTGTTTTAAACAGCTTGTTTGATGAATTCTGAAGGCAAGAGCTGTGGATTTTATTTGGAGCATTAGAGAAAAGGGGAAAACCATGCCTCATTGATACTCCATTTTATAAATATGTGCTGGGTTGTCTCGGGCTATCGCAAGAGCTGCGTGATATCAGGAAAATATCTTATTGTTATATTATCGGTGAATGTTTTTATGACAATTCTGACTATGATTTGAAAAACTTATCTGACATTATTTCTTAGTTTGCCATTACACAATGTCCAACCACTCTGTGAGATTTAGCATCTCATCCCCGAAAAATATACTAAAGAAAATTAGAGTTCTTTCACGACACTTGAAATAGAACATCCAACACTTTGCATCAGTCCCTTGCAATTTTACACCCTGATATTATAGCTCAATATATTGTGCAGTTCTACCTATCACATTCAATACCAATAACTACCAATGGCTTTTGAGGCTGCAACGTGAAAGAATTCAAGAAATATTAGCAAAGCACTGTACAACAGCTTTTTTATTTCAGTGTAGTCTTGCAAAATAAATGACTTACTTGCTCATCCTTCTTCTGTTTGCGGAGCTGCAGACCTTCCTCTTCCCTCCTCCTCCTCATCTCATCTGTGTTGAGAGACTTGTTCTTGTAGCTCTTGAGTCTTGCATTGTCCTTACCCTGACTCATGATGCAGCCTGACAAAATAAAAGTATCTATCATTAGCACAGGGTTGGATAGGATTTTCAAAACCATTTTTCATGACTGTTCAAGATCCCACTACAAGCAGACTGGTAATCTCACCCCTTCATACTGTTGCACTTTAAGCAGTTTTGTATGCAACGTTTGAAAACGTTACAAAAATGAAAGAATGGGGATACAATGACCACATGTGGTTACAGAATAGGTGTGGGGGGGACTCAAAACCTCAAGCCATTTGCAGATATAACATCACTGTGTAATTCAGGTTGCATTCCAGCATATTGATTTAGCCAGACTGTTCATATTCATTTAAACTATATACATAAATGGGAGTAAAATTATTAATATTCCTTGGCAGTTAAGTTTTAAAGCTTATCCAAGACCTTTGTGTTCAATTTTAACAGACACAGATATATTTACTTGCTTTTAATTGCTGTTAACTGCACTGAGAAACACACACAAGCACAAATTCCTAGCTAGTGCAACCATGATTGGTATTAAAAGAGCTTTGTGATTTTAATTCAATTTAAATATAAGCCTTTTGTTTATCTTAACAGGACACATCATAAAAATATGAGTGCATGATAGTATTTATATACATACATGATCCCAGACGGACTATTGTGACAACAGTCTGGCTAAGCAGAAGGATCAACGCTATAGCCTCAGCTGCTTTTAATTTCAGACAGCTAATAGGTAGATCATTCCACTAAACAAACATTGCCTAACCATTGACAGCATTTTAAGATACATTGCTAGCAGGGTTA
Organism: Apricaphanius iberus; assembly: GCA_028564705.1. Lineage (NCBI taxonomy): Eukaryota > Metazoa > Chordata > Actinopteri > Cyprinodontiformes > Aphaniidae > Apricaphanius > Apricaphanius iberus. Next base: position 86,633 of record JAPXFQ010001619.1, read on the forward strand.
GCCTTCTGGGGCTTTACATGGCACAACTACGAGCCAACCAAACTTCATTTGGTATCTTAAGCCTGTCCTCTACATATCCACACATATAAAAATGGACGTGTTAAAGGTGGAATAATGTCCTCAAATGCGTCAGGTTGGTTATGTCACAGCCAATGCTGGCCGCATTCATCACCCCAAGCTAACAGTCGAACAGCGGCTAACTGGACGCTAACTCAGCGCGAAACCCACCTCAGCAGACTGGACAACCTAAAATTCCCAAACGACTCTGACTGGAATTAAACCATTTTCTCCAAGTCACTAAATGGGAATCAATATAAACCTTAACAATGTAGATATTTGTAATATTCTGACCTGTCAAACTGGGCTCGTAATCCCCTGTATTTTAGGCCACCGTTGAACAGCCGTCGCCGGTATGTCAATCAATGCGCATGCGTGATTCTGATACTCCGCTTACGCCGTGTAGCTCCGCCCACATGGCGCTTTTACTTCGTAAACAAAGCGGCTGTCCACCTCTACGGTGAAAAGATTGCCTTAAATATCAATCAAACTTGTTGTAGATGGTGTTGTTAATGTTTGCTTCTTAGATCATTTTAACAGTTTCTATTGAAATTTCACTAATTGGGTGGTTGTTCAGGGATTTAAAGCATACTTTTAACTTCAAGGCATGTTGCAGCCACCGGTCTGTCCTCTGATGACTTATATTGTGTCGCCTGAATGTGCAGGTGTCACTTTTTAATGTCTTATATTTCTTTTTTGAAGTGGATGAGACGAGACACCCTGGCGCCGATGTTCATCTTATTGCTTGAGGTGAATCACGGGTCACACCCCCCCCCCCCCCTTCAACAAAAAAATAAAAATAAAATAACAACAACACACACAGACGTCACAGCACAGTATTACATTTTATATAAATCTAAAAAGACTAATGGCTCGTGTAAAAATAATAAACTATTATTTTACGATTATGATTTAGGCTACACCATGGCATATTTCTTTTATAGCCTAACATTTATTGTCAATAATGATAATAACACGAGCAATACATCACTGAAAATAAAACATATGTAGGCTATTACAAATAAATAACGTTATTGATATATATTTAAAAGTTTATAAAGCAAATTTTAGAATATAAACAAACCAACTACAAGTGCTCAATCATTGTTGCATGGGCAAAAATCTGCAACAAAAACATCTGGATAAAAACTAATACTTTTCTTCATTTTTACCCCTATTTATGCTTCCACTTGATAAAACATATTTTAGTCTGACAATGGGCTATCCTTCGAAGTTGACTGACATCGGAGCTGTGATGATCTTTGTTTGATCCATTCGACTACTTCTAAAACCAAACAGGCGCACAGTCTACAACATTTGAATATTTGAAAATATTTCATATCAGATTTGATCGATTGTTTGGATTAACAGCCCCCAAATATTTTTTTAGGCTATATAATACTTTAGTCAACTATGTTGATCATAGTTCAAACAAAAAATAGTAGGATACAATGTATTAAGCAGTAGGCTATCTCTTAAACGATTAAGTTGAATTCTATAGGTAGACTCATTAGTTAAAAAAACTGTTGCATCTTCCAAGCGTGACACAATAAAACCAGGAAAAAAAATGCTTCTCTTGTGTTGTTAAAGATAAAGATTTGTTTAAGATAAAAGGTGACCCTTCAAACTGCATAATTAAACACCTGCAGCCCATCACACTGCCCTAAACATTGTTGCATTCTGAAACAATGTCCAGGCGTCTATAAATATGCCATAATGCGATCTAACTCAAACCCAAATAATCCTGTTGTTTAAAAAAAAAACACCATGCAAGCAGTGGACGTCCAAAGCTTCGATATGTGGCGCGACTACATGAACCTAAACAAGCTTCTGCTGAGCGACAGATGTCCGGTGGGGCTTGGAGACGCAGAGGAGCCCAGCAAGGACCCCGTCCAGCAGATGCGCCCCATCCATCCTCCGGCCACTGGGAATAAATGGAACAACTCAAAGACCAGATCAACCAGCAGCAGAAGCAGCAGCCTGTCGGACAGCAGCAGCAGCAGCGGCGGCGGCGGGAAGTCGACGGACCTCTGTCGCTTCTGCAGACAGAACGGGGAGTCTCCGCGGGTGTACCGGTCCCACGCACTAAGATCTGAAGACGGGAGGGTGACCTGCCCCATCCTCTGGAGTTACACCTGTCCCATCTGCGGAGCCAGCGGGGACCAGGCTCACACACGCAGCTACTGTCCTCAGGTGAAGCGCAAAGAGGCGGCTACGGAGCTGCCGGTGTTCAAGTTCTGGTAACTGATGATAGACTCAGAGGACACTTGCAAAAACTGTACATAATTACAAAACAATGTTATGAACATGTGTTCAGTTTTACTCCAACCCGCTAAAGAAGAAGAAGAAAGAAATCTGGGAAAAACTCTCTAATAATAACAATAGGCCAATCACAGATGATTTTCTTGCAATTGGTTTATGGTTTATGTCCAAATATGTTGGTTTATGTTTTATGTCAGCATATGTTGCGTAGACAGTTTGATCTGTAGCCTTCAGACGGTCACTGTGCAACAGTTTTATTTTAATAGTTTTAGGCAGTCTTATGTAAAAAGAGTTCATATGGCAAACGGTTTATTTTGTGTTTGCTTACTAACAGCGGCAGCAAACTGCAAACACTTGTTCTAAAATAAACAGTTTCCCAAATAATTTTTGTGAGTGTGCTTCATTTGTGTGTATAAACATATTTATAACCATGTTATTTTGTGACGTTCCTTTTTAATCATTCATCCTATAAAAATGTTCACAATAAAAGTTGATAAAAAATTGGGTATATAGAGGAGTAGCACAGGTGATCTATTACACACTCAAAAGAGGAAAACGTTCCACGTTTTAAGTAACTGTTAAGATACTTGCTCACCACCTTACACAACATTTGCAAGTAGGTGTAGTTTTATATTTCCTGTCATAAGAGATCAAATGGAAATTCTTTTTCATAATGAATTGTAATAAACCAGTCTTCTGTTTTATAAAGGCGTAATCAGTACAGATGACCTTAGTCCCATGTTGTAGCCCAAATGTAATTCTGTATCAGCAAAAATGGACTCTATCATGGCAATATAATAGAATGCTGTTAAAATGCTTACATGTAAGGTTTAAGATCTGAGGCAGGGATTAGACTATCACTGTCATCTTTTTTACTTTGTGATGGTTCCATCGTATCCTGGGGTTTAAATTATTTTTAAAATCACAGTTTCACCATAAAATAAGACTTTATTCTACATTGTTCATCATAAGGGGCATGACTCTTTGAGTTCAGAAGATTATTAATATCAGTTTACTGTTGACTGGAGAGAAAACATCTTGGTAAAAGATGCTTTAAAGACAAAAAATGGTGAGGGGAAAAAAGGAGACCACTAGAGCTTTAGAGAGATTTAAGAGAGACTTTATTAAAACAAGCTCTATGAAAACTAAATGTTACAGTTCTGGTCTTAAGAAGTCAAAGAATCCAAGAACTAAACCATATTTCCTAGAATGCACTAGTTCTGATAAATATTTGTTTTTTGTTTTCTTTCTTCATTGAACAAAATAAGGTATTCAGTTGGCCATTAAGTTAAATGGAAAATTATTCAAAACATTTACAAAGAGGATCACATTCTAAATGTTTTCATTTTTAATGTAAACCAGGTGCTTCATAACCTGTGGCTCTGGAGCTACAAGTATCTCTACCACCTTCCACAATTAATAATATTGGCTTGAAATTATAAAGGTCCATCTAATGTCAGTTTTAATAGTTTTTTGAAAGCAGTTTTTACATAGAATGACATTAGAAATAGTACTATATTTTCAGACTTTTTTTTCTTGTCAGTAGTAGGGAAAGTAATTGTTTTTCGTTTTACATAATTTTCCACTAATAACAACATCCCATAAAAGAAGATACAACTGTCTTCTTTTTTGAAAAGTTTTGGTTTTCTTTACTATACAATCAAAAAAATTGATACGAAATGGTGATTCTCTAAAATAACAAATTTCTTGTGGCAGATTATTTCCTGAGATGAACTGTCTTTTTTCAAAAGGTCATGTAACATTTGTGGCTCTATGTGAGATTTTTTTAGCTGGACTGGCTCTAAAACCTACCTACCTACCTACCTACCTACCTACCTACCTACCTACCTACCTACCTACCTACCTACCTAACTAACTAACTAACTAACTAACTAACTAACTAACTACATCAAAACTGACATGCAACTGTTGGTGTAAGGATACATTAAAAAATGTTGTGAAAATTTGCAAATCTGCAAGTCAAAAACATTAAGTTACACATTATTCACAAGGTTTCTTGAAAGAACGCTGGAGTTTTGTTTTCTTTTTCAGGATTTGTTAATTGGACATGCTTTTTGGTCTTGTTTTGGCAAAACAGCATTATTCCAAACATTTCTACATAATTGAATCCTCTTGTCCAACCTTTTACGTAATAAGAGACACTGTCAGGTCTTTTATGCTATAGAAGGACCACAATGCATTTTTTAAAGTTCAACGTTTAATAACTTTGGAGATCAGGTTGATTAAAACCAAGATACCTAATTGGCCAATCCTAAAGCAACAGTGGTTTGATAAGTAAGCATGAATGTATGAATGGGTCATAAATACTATGTTATTCAACACAGTAAAGAGGGCAAAGTCTCATTCTTTATGTGGTTCAGAATTCCTCAACAGTCATAAACAGGAGACAGCTTAGGTTCCACCTTTTTTATTCATTAGGTTTTTTTTATCAGTAAAGATGTAAAAAAGTCTCTTGACTGGCTTTGTAAGTCTGAAAGACGTACACGTGCTGAAGGGTGATGAACTCCACGTCATAAAAGGCCTGCTGTTACACAACAGGATCTTTAAAGTGCAGTAAAGACCCTCGTTTTGCACCACTCTGTGGAGAACACTCATCCAGCAGAGAATAAGCAGTAAGTTTCTGGTACTGGTGCTGATAGCTCAACAATAATTTTTTTCTTTGTTTTATAAATGGTTTGATTTGTAATATATATATATTTTTTCTTCTGACAAGTTGAAACATCAAGAATGGCGAAACACAACATCAGTCTTCTGATTGCCATGGTGCTGGCACTGATTATCTTCATTATCACCATGGTTTGCTCTGCTCTGGCAGCAGCAGGAAGCTGTAAGTAAAAGTTTAAAGACTTAAATGAAGTTATTATATTATTGGGAGATATATATATATGTGTGTGTGTGTGTGTGTGTGTGTGTGTGTGTATGTGTATATGTGTTTATCTTTATGTCTTTTTCTTGTTTTCTGTGGTTGTTCACTACAGCCCCATTTTTATACGACACCAGCAATATTTCCGCTCAGTTTGTCATCCAGCTCACACCATCAGGTTGGACCTTCACCATATGGACCATCATTTACCTGTTTTTGGCTTTGGTGATGGTGTACGTTTTCTCTGGCATCTTCAGGAAGTAAGAAAAAAAAGCTCATATTTAGGTTTTTGAATTCAGTGACACATTAAATAGGAATATTGAGTTTGATGATTTTTATATATTCTTTGCAGGAATGCCTATGGTTACGTCTATTGCAGTCCTGCTGTTCTTCCATACGGCTTTTATGCCTTTTGGTGTTTGAATCTGCTCCTAAACATCTCATGGTTGCTCCTGTGGGACAGAATGTAAGATGGCAGCTTTTTTTTATATCACTATGTTGTTTTTTTTATCTCCAGAATTTGTATGAAGTTTGTATGGTGCCAGAATCTTCAGACATTTTGGGGTGTGTCATATGCCATATTTGTTGTAATTTTTTTAATGTGCCAACAAAACCCCCCAAACAAACAACAACAGTGCATTATTAGTTATCAAATGTATTTAGAGGATGTTTCAGCTGTTTTCAGGAGGGATAAGAGAGATCATTTAAAGCAAATAATCCCCAGTAAGCATTCACTTCTATTAATGCTGGTATGGATTTCTTTTTGTAACTTGTTCTTTTATTACATTCTTTTCAACACCTATAACATTTCTAAATTACCATGCTTAAAGGAAGCAACAAAAATCCATTTTTGCAAGCCATACTTCTTATTACTGATTTACACATAAATGCTTGAGTTGTCCCCTTGCGCCTACACATGCCACAGAAATGTTTAAACTATTTCTCAAAGGTTTACAAAATTTATTTATGAGGGAGTTTTATTAATCATATATTCAGAAGTGTTGTATTAGGGACAGACTGTTGCAATTCTGTTTGCAGCCCACTGATAAAGCTGACCTTTGTTAGGGAGATAGGGTGTAGAATGTACAAATTACAAGCAAAGGAAAATAGTTTTATGTAGATGGCTGTGCACAGTTTTTATTGTTATTGTCCAATTTTTTTTAAAGGTTCATGCCTGCTGCGCTTGCTTTCCTCATCTTAATCACACTGACAAACTACGGTGTGATTTTCTTCTCCTGCTACGGTCTCAGCCAATATGGACCCTGGCTTAACAAATATCACAAAGTAGACCTGTGGCTCCATCGAGTGTTGGTAAGTTATTCAGCTCAACTCTTTAACTGCTCAGTTGTTATGTCAGCTTCTGGCCTAATATTTTCTTTTGTCTGTTTTGCAGATTCAGAATGGGGTTGCCATATATGCCACATGGACAACCATAGCTTCTCTTGTTAACCTGACCATTGTGTTACAGTATGACGCCAAAGTATCCAGTACAGACGCTGCCACAATTTCCCTTTCAATTTTGACTGTAGTGGTGGCTGCATGGTATGTGCAAATAAAACAAATATATATCTTGCTTTATTTTACAGTTATTGAAGATCAAAATATGGACATAATGTTATTCCTTTTTCACTATCTTAGGTTTGTCCTGGAAAACTTTGTCCTGGACAAACATGTGAGGTTTATTCTCACCATCTACCCGGTCGTGATTTGGGCGCTGACGGGCGTCTTTACAGAAAACTACAATGTTGCAGATCCCACTCGCACTAACATCTTCGTTGGTAAGGAAAAAGGATGTTTAGCATTGCCATAATTTAGAATATTATTTGCATGAGCACATGCTTTTCACTTTCAAGATTTTATGATTAGAACAAAGTAAAAGCAAGACATCTGAACCCAACTAAATCTTGAAAGTTAGATCAAAATTTTGAAAAAATAAGTTGGGGAAGAGCCATTACATGATACTTGTCAACCACAACCATACAATTTAAAATCATACATATACATAAACCAACCCAATGTAGAAACTTGCAGATTTAGCAAATAATCGACCCAAACTCCTCCACAAAAAGTTAACATCATGCAGTGGCTTGTTTAAAGTAAAAAAATAAATAAATAACTTATACTCCACTCTACTTTTTTTTGTTTCAAAAGTAAAAATCTACAGTGTTTGCCATGCATTCGTTTTCAATAGGGACACTGAAATGCTGATACCGTTCTAATGTACTTGTAATTAACCAACACTTAAAATGTGGAAAATTTGCAGTAATTTCACAGAAATTTTTTATTTTTTAATAGGTATAGATGTCTTGTTTTAACTAATATTTTATTTATCTAATTCATCATTATTTGTTGTAACAAGCAGAAAGAAAATAAAACCTGTCTTCCAATTCATTTTATCTTTTTGTGTTTGGTAGAAGTATAGGCATTGGTACTGGGTATCGGCCGTTCTCAAATCCAAGTATTGGTGTTGTTGCATCCCTAGTTTTTAGTCCCTTTACATTTGCACATTTCATGAAAGCTCAAACTTAGTCAGATTGGATGGAGAGCATATGTGGAAATTTGCTTTCAAGCCTTCCCACACAGTCTCCATTAAAATTAGATCTAGATTTGACATGAATATGCTTGGATCCATGGTACTACACCTGTCTCTGTCTGTCTGTCTGTCTGTCTGTCTGTCATCACTGTGCACAGCCTTTTGTAAAATCAGCACAACCTGTTTAAAAGTAATCTGCAATATGTGGCTGACTGTTTCTCTCCTACAGCTGCACTGTTGGGCATCGCCTGTTTCCTGTTTGTCACACGAACACTTCTGGTTATCTGGAGACAAATCAAAGAGCCTCTCTATGAAGGTGTAAACCCTGATGACATGTCACCGATGGAGATTGGAGAGAAACAGAAAAATATGTTTAAGTAAACATCTAGAATGAAATGTGTAGTTGAGGTTTTTGTTGTATTAAATACTTTACCAAGTGTTCCTTGTAAAATAAACCTGAACATTTTTTGAACCGTTGCAAATGATAAGCTTGTACTTGAAAAGACTGCTGACTCATGAAAACGGCTTTATGAACCTATATGATAACACAGCCTTCAAAATACTCTGATGTCCCTGATGGATTAGACACGTGTGCTATTTTAATTTTAAAAGTGTTTTGTCCTTTAAACTTATTATTTGTTGCCATGTTATTGTTTGCTTTTTGTTAACATATTCTGACTTTTGAATAGTCTTGCTTTTGTATTATAAAAATAAATATTTAACTATTGTTAATCTGTTTATATTGGATCTGGATTGTTTGTACAGTGACAACAATTTCAGCATCACGCGTTAATTACGTATTTCTGAAAGGAAATTTGTTAAAAACACGAGTGAAAAAAAAATCAAGACAAGAAATATGAAACAATACAGGAAATCCAATAATCAGTTAGATTTACCTCCTCACTACATTTTGTCTCCCAGGTGCTACACTTTTTTATCAGTTTTACAAAAGTAATTTTAAGTACATTAATGAAGTATTAGGCTGTAAATCTAAACTCAGACTAGTGTTACATTTCACACGGATTAAGAACCTCCATGCTTCTTCAAGCAGACCTTGATTGCAGGAAATGTAGGCAACCTTATTGTGAAGATACACATAATACTATAATTTCTATTAAATGTAAGTGTTTCCCTAATGCTTTATGAAATGTTTCTACACCTTCTCCATAAGTTTGAGCTTTGCTATAAAGGCAAAGCTTTAATAAATTTGATAATATAATGTAACATAAATAAACAATAAAAATAGAAGAAAATGGCTTTTAACATTTCACATAGAAGAAAATTATTTTCTGGTGAAGAATATCTTCAGCCACCTCGACATTTATTTCCGCTTCAAATCGCTAAAATTACAAATGTATTAAATTAAGTGCACATGACTGTAAAATTGTTAGTCAGCATTTTGAGAGCTTTACTTTCAAAATTTGTGCTACTGACTGTTGAAGCGAGAGTGAACACCATAGTAAGACTTAAAAAGCAACCTAATGCCATCAGAAAGAACATTTTAGCAACTTACAAATCTGGTTCTCTGGCCTTTTAAAAAAATAAAAGTTCAGACTTAGGTTTGGCAGAGAGAACGTAGACAAAGAACAGGTCTTCTGCAAAAAATGTATTTCAACAGATGAGTCTAAAACTGAATTGTTCAAGCATTAGAACAGAGGACATGTTTGACTTAAACCAAATACAGCATTCCAGTGAAATAACTTCATAGCACCCGAGAAGTATATAAACAGACAGACCTGGCCAGATTACAATCACATAATCCACCATGAAAACTTCCATGTACTACACAGCGTTTGAGGAAAATGTAGGACTTTAGTAAAGAAAAATGTATTAGCTAAACAAGACATTGCTGAGACAGACTGAGATTGAACGGATAAAAAGCCTTGGCCGAGTTAAAGTCTAAATCTTTTTGAGATGTTGTGAAATAATCCCTTGGACTGGCAGCCTTCATTCTTCAGCAACCTGTCCTCCCTCCCAGAAATCTTCTCTATCCAAAATTAGACATTTTTATAGTTTCTACAATAATCTATTCATCTTCATTTCTCATATATTCTCTGCTTCCCTTCAGTCTTCCCAATTCCTCCTTGTCTTTGAGTTTCCCCTGGACCAGAACCTGAACCATATTCATTGTTTCCATAAACCTTTTTTCATTGTTCTCCTGATTGCTTTTCTGCATGTGGATCAGATCACTTAACAAACTCAGTACAGTAAAAGAGCATCATTGCATGAAAACCTTTGCATTCATTTGGGATTACAATGATAATCGGACACAATCTTATCTAACATACTGTTTCAAATCTCCCATGTTTATCCGTTTTGCAATATACTTACTACACATTATCACACCATATAAGAGTGGGGGTGTCATCGCCTTGCTGGAGTGCGCTCAATTTTGAAGGAAAGTTTATGAAACAAACGTTATCAAATAAAACAACCTTGCCATGAGCTGCTGTGACCTCTACATCTTCAGCTGATTATAGGTTTGTACAAAACATCCATTCTGTTTCTTAGTCTTATGCGCATGCTTCTCGGTCTTTGCAGAAAGATCTATTTATACACATTGGGGTTTCTCTCAATACCAAACCAAAAGTTCAAACAATCCATTATCTAAAGGTATATTTGCTGAAAGAATTCCTTGCAGTATGCGCAGCAGCACAAACACTATGTCTGATATAAAAAGGAATGACTGATGTGTTGAATGATATCAGCCGAATGCAACAAAAAGCTATAAGCATAGTTTCAAATATGTTTGCTTGGACCATGGTTTATCTACTAAATATAAACAGAGGCTTACAAATAAAAAAGCCCCACAATTTTAATAAAGAAATGTGCAATATATTATGTATACATGTTCTAAATATAACTGAACCACCTGTACCAAGTCGAAATCACTTATAAGATAAGAACTCCACGTGACACTGAGGTGGGTCATAAAAGTTACTCTTACTTAATTTAAACAGTGTATATAACAGTCGATCTCCCCTCATGCTCCGCACTTGCTCTTTCTCTTCGCACCGGTGACTTGGTGGACTACAAACGGAGCGAACAAGGTATGTGAAAGCTCAGCACACTGCTGTGGATGTGTGGACTTAGTTTCCTGTCACGTTGCTGGTGTTTTATTGACTTGCATAAAATGCGGTTGACGTAGCTACATGTAAATCTGTGTGTATTGTTACACAAGCTGTTTCAAAAGCTACATTTAGATATTTGTTTATTATCTAAATTTTAAAAGGACATAGAAAGTTTTCCTTTTCTTTTAGTGATCTCATATCTTGATAAAGTATTTTTCTCTTTTTGTCAATAATATATTTGATGCAGACCACAATGGCAAAGCAGAACTTGGGGCGTCTTGCTGCCACAATCATATCTGTAGCTGTCTTTGCAATAAGCCTAGTGTTCAATGTGCTGTCCGTGTTTGGAGTTGGTGAGATAAATCTTATTCTATTAAGCTTTATTTCTTTGCAGCTAAAACACTTAAACTCTCACCACATGACTATTAACACAAGTATAATATGTAAGTTTATCTTGGATTCAGTTCAGCAGTTAGATGTTTCCCTCTCTATTGCAGGTCCTTATACAACGACTACAAGCAATGTGTCAGCTCTCTTTGACACGGAGCTCACTCCTTCAGGGTGGACCTTCAACATCTGGGCCATCATCTACATCTGGCTATCGGCGATGATAGTCTACATTGTTTCCGGCCTTTGCAGAAGGTAGTGGGAACATTTTGTGTATATTTTTAGTCTTAAAGATAAAGGTATGTGTTTAAAGAATTGTTCTGCGTTCTGACTAAGTGAAAGTGAAATTATAGACTCTCCCACTTGTTTTGTGTTAAAGGAATGGTTATGGATATGTCTACTGCAGCCCTGCAGTGTTGCCGTATGGATTCTTCATCAGCTGGTGTCTCAATCAGGGATTTAATATTTCTTGGCTTCTTGTTTGGGACAGAGGGTAAGAGCCTTCTCTAAAAGCTTCAACTTGTTTTTATAACAATCGAAACCAAAGCTTTAATAGAAAAATACAGACATTAACAATAAAGTCACAAACAAAAAGGAAAATAAAGCAATTTCAGTGCTTAAATTTGTGTTTTTTGTTTAAAGAATGATGATTCCTGCACTCATTTTCCTGATTCTGCTCATCGTTACAAACTACTCCATGGTTGGCTTCATCTGTCATGGGCTTCATGTTTACGGACCCTGGTTGAATAAGAACAGAAAAGTAGATCTGTGGCTCATTCGCATTTTGGTAAGTGCAGGGGCAGCCCATTAAATGAGCAAACTAATGCTTTAGCTCCAGTAGGGCTCCCCCAAAAGCATCTAAATTATTACCAAAATCAGGTTTAAAAATATTTTATAAACATAAGTATCACTCATATAAAAGGAGATTTCTGTTGGACATTACTCCTCTGCTGAGTCCCCAAATAGGAATTGCAATCTTTGCTAATTCATCTTAAATATCTGTCCTATAAAATTAAAGGAAAAATACACATTTTAACATTTATATTAAAAAGAAATACTGATATTTCCTTCTTAAGGAGAGAGGCAGGTGTATTTAAAAAACATGTTACTTTAGGCTTCTGTAAATGTTACCCGCGCAGGTCCACAATTCTCTGCCTGATATCTTGGTGAACGTCTTTTGATTTCCCCATGATATCATAAAAGGACGCAGTGTGTTTGAGGTACCTCTTTAAAAAAAACCATAATTTTTAATTTAATAAACTTAAGGTCAAAAAATCAAATGTCATGATTTAAGATTGCATATTGAGCTGGGACAGCATCATCTGGGCTTACCAAATTTTTCTGTCGTCATAGCCATCCTAGTGTATGTAAGATGCAGGATCGGTGGAAAAAGATAGTATAACATTCTTTAGTTATTCTGGCATTTAGCAAATTGATTTATTTTTGATAATCCCAAAATAATCTCAAAACTCTATGAAGGTTCAATCATATTTTATGTCAGACTGTGAGAAAAAAAATTAATGTCTTTAAATATAGGTCATTTAAATAATTTGTGTCTTCTGTGCACAGATTTTGTTGTGCAATCATACATCTCTTATTTTGTTTTCTAATTTTAGAAATTCATTACACTGTTGTAAACTATAATAACTGTGATGTTAGAAAGCACAAACATTCAGACATTGTTTGCAAAGCTGAGCTGCTGTGAACCATAGTTGGAAGGTCCCCAAATCAAATCCTGTTTAGGATCCCTGAGCTCTGACAACTTCTGGCCTAATCTGATTTTATTTTACAGAATTGAGTAACAAAAACAAATAAAAAATCCACATATTTTTTATACACATTAAATCTGAACTGCAGGTTTTGAATGGTGTGATGATATACACTACATGGACAACCATCGCAACGCTCCTCAACCTGACAATCGTGCTGAAATATGAAGCCAGCATGTCCTCGGCAGACTCTGCCACCCTCTCATATTCTCTTTTGACAGTGGTGCTGCTTGTATGGTGAGTCTGAGTTCACTGGGGAAAAACAATGTCATTTTAGAAGGAAAAAAGATTTGCAGGAACTTCCTAATCAATACTTTTACAGGTTTGTTGTGGAAAACTTTGTCCTGGACAAGCATATGCGGTATGTTTTAATTCCCTACGTTGTTGTGATCTGGGCTCTGTCTGGAAACCTGGACAAGAATTATGACGCCTCTTCACCCAGCCGCAATGGCATCTTCATTGGTAAGAAAACGAGAACTCTGCACACTTTACATTTATATAATATATTACTATAAAAAATTTTGGTAAGCCAAAGTTTAATTTGCAGTGGAGTTTTTCTGAGACATACTGTGTGTGCAGTTGCTAAGGTCTGTATAAGAAGGGGAGACGTGTTAGAGCAGCAGTTCCCAAAGTTTGGGTCAGAACCCCACTTGGGCTTGCAGATATATGTTGAGATTCTCTTGAGAGGATAAGTTAAATACAAAAAACAGCAATGAGAAGACATATTTATTTTAAAACAATGCAAAAGATTAAAAAACTCCACTTCAATGGATAAAAGCAACATATTGGCGAAAAGTTGGCTCTTGAACCTGATTTTGTATCACTGTACCACTTTTTAACGCTTTCATTTTTATTTTTTGGTCAGAAGCTGGAAAGTGTAAGAACCACAGTGTTAAAGGTTAGACAAGCAGATTAAAAAAAAGGATAACTTATCTAATCCATTGTATCCTGATTATGCTTTCTATTGCTTTTTTGCATCTGCAGTCAATAATTGTGACCCCCTCTTCTGTTAAATAACTACCCTCTACTTGGTGCTGACAATGAGGGACTGCATCGTAGCTATTTTAGCCCACTGCAGAATGTCTGATAATTTTCTTTGTTGGAGGGAGTCAGAAGGAGTGGCTTGTCCAGGACATCACTCATGCAAGAACTCCACTTATTATTTAGAAAGAAAAAAATAATTACTGATTACATAATTTCAGAGCATAAATTCATAATAGCAATATATAAGCCTCTGTCTAACAGATTGTCTTCTTATAGCTGTCCTGCTGGCTGTAGCCTGTGTGCTGTTCGCCATCCGGATTGGTTTAATGGTTTGGAGAGACATCAAGCAGCCACTCTATAAAGATGCCGGTCCTGAAGCTTTGGAAGTGCCCGAAATTGCTGAGAAGCAGAAAAAGATATTTCGTTAAAAATGTTGTGTGTTGTAACAAACAGACAAAGTTGCTTATAATTTTATTTAAACTACGTTTGTCTGTGTACATTCTGGTACATTAATGAGCACTCCAGAATCCTTTTGTTACTATGTTTTTCAGCTTTTACTGCCTAATCTGTAAAACTCTTATGACTGTTGCTGCAAGTGAAGATAAGACATGGATAGGAACGCATTGATTAGATTGTAAATACAGCAGTTCAGATAGGAAATGGGTTGTACCGAATTTATTTTTGAAAAAATATTTTATTTAAAATGTATTTAAAATATGTTCTGTGTTGCTTTTTGTGTTAAGTTCAATTAAAACCTACATGCAAAATTATCCGGCGTACTCCGCAAGAACCCACCAGCAATCCTTTTCACATAAATATTACTAAAGCATATTTTACACTGTGAGCAGGGTTGTAAGGAAATATAATAATTTCTAAATATCACTGTTAAAGAACTGAAGCAAGGACTAGCATCTTGGCATCGACCAAGTGTCTAAACCGAGTGTCAAATTATAGAAGCTAAGCCAAGTGGTTGTTTAGGAGGCGGGCCAAGAAGAAGTCGTTTTTTCCCTAAAATCCCCAATATAAATTATTCTTGGATTTTATCTGCACCATCTGCTTTGGTCAGATAAGGCATAGATTTATCTTTTTGGTGACAAATACTCCAGGTGGCTCTGGCAGGGTGGAGGATCTGTGATGCCATGGGCCCGTTGCTCTTTCAAAAGTGCCTGGTAAGATTGCCACATCATGTTTCTTTCAGAAGGATTATGGTCAAAAATCCACGTTCAAATAAACACAGAAAAGTTTCACAAGACTTGAAACCATTTTTCGTGGTTTACTAGGACCATGAATCTCATAAGAAATTTTATGCCAGAGCTAAAGAGGAGAGAACAGGAGAGTGGACCCAGGACTCTAGATGATCAAGAGTGATTGTGCAAGGAACGCTAAAAGAATACTGGAATAGGCAGAACATAAGATTAATTTATTTAACTGCATTTTACCTCCTATGTGACCAGCAATGAAGCTGAGGTAGCTGTCAGATGTGAGATGAAGAAACAATACAGAAAAATAATCAGGAGATTATCCTGAAGTAAATGTCTTGTTGTAGTTTTAATTTCCTGTAATGTTTTAAGACATTGCTAAAATACTATGCTCTCTTACTCTGTGGATAACAGGGGAATTTCTTTGTTTGCAGACTTTTTTGTCAATTAAAAAACAGCTTCAAATTGAAAAATATATACAACTCTTACATAACTAAATCTAATCACTATTTTAGCTATTGTATTTATGTATTACGGATTATTTTTGGGAACATGATGAAGAGGAAAACGTTTTGTGTTTTTTTATACTTCAAGAATTGAATGTTTGTCATCAAAATAATCAACATTAAAAATAAATACATAAATAAATTAAATATAACCTAAAACCAAAAAAATTCTGAGTACTGAAATATAACATGAATTAGGGTTTGAAGTGGAACAAAAACACCCCTTGAATGAAAACTACATTTATCAATTATCCTGCAACAAGTTTTTTTTTTATGTACACTATGAATACGCATGTGAAGAATTTACCCAGATATTAAATTTACTAAATGATGTGAAAATATGAAACACAAAGATTTTACCTCTCATTGTAATATATCTACCATGTAAAAGCACACCAGAAACAACAAAGAATATATAATATATGCAGAAAAAGTTCATACAGAACACCAGGCAGGCAGTAGATATAAGGTTTGGACCTTAACATTTCTTCGTGGTCTACTCGCAGGACGCAGATGTCCATACCAATCAACAGATGGCAGTAAGTCAGACAGTTGACATGTAGAAGAAGAATGGCTTGTCACGCCTGAGTTTTTTTTATCCTGAACTTGTCTTCCAGGCTCCAAGTTTCAAAATAGTAAATCGATATTTGTTGGTATAAAATTAAATGTTGAAGATTATTCAGTTTTATTCTTGGTTAATGTTAATAATAATAGTATCAAAGGATAATTTGAAAGGACAAGCTGTCTTTCGATTTAAATTAGATTAGAAAACCCCACTGCCTGTAAGACCTAACGCAGGGGTTAAACATGTTGAATCTGCGCGGGTTATTTACAAATACTAAACAGCGCCATTGTTTGTAAGCCCGCTGATAAGGTCGTAAAGTTAAATGAAATAGCGCTTTCGCTTTCTTGTATTGATCTAATAGACTGCCAGTTGAATGTTTAATCAAAGAGTTCGGTCTCATATACATATTTAGTAGGCTGAGTAAATGAGTTAGCTGTTGGACACGCGATGAACGCTACCGTTAGCTGTTAACGTGAGCGTCGACAGATGCAGGAGGCGTCGTTGCTGCTTAAAACAACAACATGGAGACAAACTATCCGACTTTGGTGAGTTGTGGTGTCTTTTATTTCTCCCTTTGTATCTCCATCACCCACCTTTAGAAGAAGGGCTGCAGACTAACCGGGGCCTGCTTTTACCCCAGCTGTGACTGTAGTAGTTAACGAGGGTAAGTTATCACGTATTTCTAGTAGTTACTTCTGCTACTATTTGATCAAGAAAATTCACAGTTAAA
Organism: Apricaphanius iberus; assembly: GCA_028564705.1. Lineage (NCBI taxonomy): Eukaryota > Metazoa > Chordata > Actinopteri > Cyprinodontiformes > Aphaniidae > Apricaphanius > Apricaphanius iberus. The sequence continues at coordinate 103,580 of JAPXFQ010001619.1, forward strand.
TAATATCTGATTCCAAGCCCACTCGGTGCGACATAGACAGGAAACATAGACTCGTTGCATGCATATTTCAAGACCTTATTTTGTTGTCATTTTGATAATTATGGTTTACAGCTTGTGAAAATTTAGAAAATTGTTAATAGGTTCAATATTTTAGGCTCAAAATGTCACACTGTAATCAGCTAATTAATTCAAAACACCTGCAAAGGGTTCTTGAGACTTCAAATGGTCACTCTGTTTGGTTCAGTAAAAATCTCAATCATGGGGAAGACTGCTGACCTGAAAGTTGTGCAGAAAACTATCATTGACCCCCTCTATAATGAGAGAAACCGTCATAAGGTAATTGCAAAGGAAGTTGGATACTTCAACTTCCCAGGGGGAAATTTGCTTTGCAGATGGTTAAAACCATAAAAAACCCATAAAAGCATGGAAATAAAATGACATAAAATTCAAGACCACCACTGACGAAGAGAGCAGCATTAAAACATAAAGGACAACTGAAGGCTAGATCATTACTACACATGACAACTATTCACTTTAAAATTTAAATTTAGTTGGGTAATGTCTTGAGTTAAAAATGAGTTTTTCATCCTGTTTGATTTGGCCTTTGGCACTCTAAATCTATTCCCAAAGTGCTGTGTCACTTGAAGTGACTGCTGGTTTGTTGCTCGGTGGTCAAAAGTGGTCCACTTTTCAGTTGAGAGCAACATTTGCATCTCATGTGGAGTCTAGAGGAAGAATGTGGACTCACACAATCCGAGATGCTTGAAGTCCAGTGTGAAGTTTCTATAGCCTGACCTTAACCCCATAGAGAATCTACTGGGGGAATGCCAAGAGAAATCTCAGCAGTGTCACAGCCTGATAGCATCCGTGCCGCGCTGCATTGGGGCAGGAAGTAATGCAACAGGGGCCCAAACCAAGTACTGAGTACATTTATATGTTTAAGATCCTTGGTTTAATGATTTTATGAATGTTTCTAATTTTCTTAGATTTTGAATTTGGGGTTTTCAAAAGCTATAATCCATAATCAAAATTATAACAAGGCTTGAAATATCTCGCTTTGCAAATAATGAGTCTATATTATATATTAGTTTCGTCTTTGAAGTTGAATTGCTGAAATAACTGAACTTTTGTCTGAAAAGCCTCTTTATTTGTTATTTTATCGTTTGCTTTAATTACATAATCACAACTGTGAGTATTGTGGGTTGTTTATCCACCAGCGTTGACGTGGAAGATCAGAACCTTTCTCCAAAACTGAAGAATTTTTCTCTGTTCACAGAGGAGACCCAAGAGGAAACTGTGCTACATCACAGAGAAGAAAAGGTACGCTTGTGTTCATTTAGGGGACTAGGTTCTCTCGATAATTATTAATCATGTTCAACTGAAGAACTGTTACATTCAGGAAACGCTGATCATATATTTATAATTTATGTTGTGAGTTCAGTTTAGGAATATTTACATGAATTAATTAGATTGTCTAGTTTAATTTTGATGGTTAACTTTCCTGAATATAATTTCACCAATTGTAATAAAGAAACTATGTGATGAGTTTGCCTTGGAAATAGTTTAGCTCTTTATAGCTGTAACCGCTATAATCAATTGAACTTGTTATATTTAAGTTACAACAAATGCCACAAAGAATTATCTTTAAAATGACAATTTTATTGTGTTTTTTTTTCTTTACACTTTTGTGTTGTTAAAAGCAATGTTTGTTTAATCGTTGTTTTTACTCCTTGAAAGCTTTTGTAATGAATTTCATTGAATACTTGTTAAACGAAAGTGAAAGAAACTGGAATGAAACACCTTTTTGGGCAACACGTATTTTAAATATTTGTATGGAAATATATTTTTCTGTCATTTTAACTTTTCCCTGAACTTTATGTTTCAGTTTGCCTAACCGATGGGGAGAAACGTTCACATGTATGGATGTTGACAAGATGTTTGATGATCTAGGTGACTGCTCACCCTTTTTTTAATCCTTATTTTTTTTTAGATATTTAAGCATGCTTAATAATTATTTTCTATTTGTTTCCAGACGTGTGTGCACCTGAGCCACACCCACCATCTGTTTTGTTTCAGAGTTCTGGTTCTGGGACAAACTATAGTGAAGCATCCGTTTCTCCAGTCCCTCAGGAAAACCACGCAGCAGAAGAACTTCCAGAAGGCCAAATCTTCTCGCACAGTCAAGTCAGTACGATGAGATTATTGGATATTATAGGGTATAATCTAACAGTTTCAGATGCTTTAGTTTTATAAATGTCTTTGTAGCAAAAATGTTTACAGACTCAAGTCCTGTTCTTTTGCTTTGGCTTTATTTACCTTTCTTGAATTTGACACCATCATTACATGATATTTGTTTTATACCTATTTAGGGTTTGAAAGAACACGTCCAGCTTCCTACAGCGAGCTCACCACTACCAAAACTGGACATAGGTAAGATATTCATCTTATACAATATCAAATTTATTTATGTAGCACATTTAAAAAACAGTTTACCAAATTGCTTTAAAGTTCCACCAACAATTGTAAAATGAAAATATTAAAAAAAGAAGTTAGATTTTGTAGAAGCTCCTTGTTTGTGTTGTCATCGTTCTCTGTTAAAAAAAATGTAGAGATCTTATTTAAAAAAAAAAATTTTTGTGCAGATTTGGGCATCCCATTCAAAGCACATGGGCCTATTAAGACTTCCAGTCCTATAGAATACAATACGAGTGAAAGGATCGCAGAGAAGCCAAACAAGGAGGAGGAGGATCATGGTGTGACTCCGATTCTGTTTAACAGCGAAGATGAAGCAGAAGAACCTCAAGCGGAACCCGTACCTGACCCAAAACCTCTTTGCAACGGACAAGTCACTGAGGAGTATGAGCTCTTTTTTTTTTGTTGCTACTTTTCAGACAGACATATGATTGATATGAATTGAGTTCACATGTATATTTTCTTTATTCTTCTTTTTTTCATTCATAAAGTTTTAACAATTTGTTTTATGTCTAGGAGTGATGATTATGAACTGGAGTCTCCTCCAAGCAGGGTTGCCCTGACCAAGTCCAGTCACAAAGCAGTGGTAGAAATGTCAGGGTAAGGTTTTTTTCTTTTTTATTTTTATTTTTTTCTTGAGTACTCTGCTTTTCCCCAAGTAATTCAATAATCTAATAGTCTAAGTACTAACTTAACTTTATTTATATAGCACAGATTCACAAGTGTCATCTTAAGGCACTTCACAAAACAAACTGCCCCAATTTATATCTAGAAATATATAATTAAACCAGTACAGTCTGATCAGAATGAAAGAGTAAATATGAATTATATACATTTTGGTTTATAGTGTCTTGTAGTAAAAAGTTATCCGTCTAAGGAAGCCCTGCTGATTGGATAAGGGAAGATGGAGCTATTCATTGATTCATCTCTTTGAAGCTGGGATTTTTCTTTAAAAGCACATTGTTACCCTTTCAGTATTGCCATGCTGTTTTCTGGAAAACACAGTGGGATCAGATTCAGCAGATCTATTCTTATCGGTCATTGTTTGAACACCACTACAATAAAACTCACAAATCCATGGTGTGAAAATGGTGCAGACTCTTTATGCCTTGTTTTGGTCTTTGTGTACATCACATTTATTCCGATTCAAATTGGTTGTAAAGTGCCAATTCACAACATGTCAACATTATGCATTATTTTAGGGAAAACAGGACACATTTATATCTGGTTATATAAAATGTATTTTGTTCAAATTATTTTTAATCAGTTAAATTTTTAACAGTATTATGCAGTGCTATTCAGTTGGACTTTTTATTGCTAACTGCAAAAAATATTTTAGTTCATTGACTTTCTAGCAATCTCATCTCTGCATTAGAAAGATTCAGGCAGTTAAAAGAAATGCCTTAGTTTACCTTAACTTATTGATGGTGTTATGGTCGATGGACTTAATATAAATCCGAATCATCTTGGGGTTTGTTACACCCACAGAACGAGTTAAAAAGTAATTCTATCCGTTGAAACAGATTATTGTGATATTAATAGTTTTTGTAAACTGAGTAATTTCTGATTTGCTTGTTCAACAGCAGGGATGAAAACATCAAGAAATCTGATCAAAAAGCAAGAATGGAACCTGAAGTTGCTTCTGCTCCAAAAGAGTGCAAATTAGTCTCCACTCAGCCGCATGAAGACCCGCCTTCACGTGTGGGAAAGGACATGACTAGTTTCCTGAAGAAGCTCCAACTGGCAAGAAGATCTAAACCTTCATGGTAAACACTGATTGAATCACACCACATTTATCTTTGTCAGTGGATTATTGTTGCAAACATAAGTGTAAGATTATTTAGTTGTGTTCTCTATCATATTTTAATGAGGGTCACACTTTTTAAGTTCCCAGAAATCTCCAGTCAAAGTGCAGCCGCCTCCTCCTCCAGAGCCTGAGGATGATTTCCTGATTCTAGAAGACGATGCACCGCTTTGGTTTTCTATTCCAAGTAAGAGTGCCTCAAGTAAAAGGCAAAGGCTAAGCAAGAGTTACAGCACTGAGAAAGAAAGCTCAACAGAAAAGGGGATAAAGGATGGTCCTGTAGAGGTTCCACAGAAACAAAAGGAAGCAGAAACCGCCACCAGCGAACTGAGAAGTCGGGCAGTTAATCAAAGAACGAAGAAGAAAAAGGGTAAGGAGAAAAACCCTGAGGTGGTCGAGTCTGACGACAACAGAGGAGATTTACTCAGTCACCAGGATCCCTCTGCAGGCTGCTTGGCTGAGCAGGAAAAACCAAACAAGAAAAAACTACGAAAGAAAGTTTCACCAGAACAGAGTGACAAGCCAGAAGATGAACCCAAACACAAAACAAACGTGGAACCGGAAACGGAAGAACCTGCCAATAAAACTGTAACCAAAGAACACAAGTCCACCAAGAGGAAGAATTCAAAAGCTGGGAAAAACCCATTAAAAGGGAAGAGGAAACAGCCTGAAGTATCTGAAGCTGTTGAGACGGAGCATGATGATGTTTTTAGAGAACAAAGCCAGGAGGTTGTTAAGGAGGCATCAGATACCGCAGACGTGAGAGACATTTCAGGTAAGGTCATGACCCCAGCTGGCAATTCATTTCTCTAAAAATTACTGTATTGGTTATGGTACTTTTTTCTTTTACTCCTTAATCATTTTAAACACATATAGAGGCTTCATTAAAAGCATGGCCACATGTCCAGGGCTATGTTCAATCTGCAGGTCTCAATACTCAATTCAGATTTTCTTTTATTTTCTTTTTTATTTGATCAAATCCAATTTTTTTGTGGGGTTGTTCACACTGTAACTAAAATGTTACAGCAAACACGCTCCAGTCTGAACGGTTCACGGCCCCAAAGCAGCCCGCATGCGCAGAAGAAGACGAGACGTCACGCGCACGGTGCGCTCCAGGCGGCCTATTGGTGTTTTTGTAGCAGTTTGGCAATTCCTGCAATGAGCATCTTTTCGCTTTGCCATGATAGGGATGCTTAAAGTCTAATTGTACACAGAATAACTGGTTTTATACGGTTATATGAAGTTGTTTACAGCCTGTAAATATGATAAACCTGTAAAACAAACATGACAAAAATGAAGAAATGAATTGACACAGCAACCGCACCAAGCAGTTAAGTCGCTGGAGAGACTTCTGATGTCACTCCTTTGCACCGCACTGGGGCAGCTTTCATTGCATCTCATTCATGAGCAGGCAGAGATGGGTGACAATATAACAGGGCAAACATGTCCACCAAACACTGACAACAACATAACTCAAACGATAACTACAGAGCCTGACTAAATTTGGAACACAAACTGTAACGTACACACAAACACATTACCCATAAGTCTTTGCGGCGTGCAAAGAGTCAACAGTTCTGATTCGAATGTGTAAATCCCTAGTCGGGGAGACCCCTAATATACTAATATATTACTAAAAATATAAAGATTAAATCTGTTAATAACATCAATGTAAAGATATATAGTTTATGCACAGCAAAGACCACTTCAAATAAATTCAGCTTTTCAACATTCCAGAGAAATGAAAGGGAAATAATGAATCATTATATAGTTTAAATTCAATAATAGCAGGGGTCACCATCGTGGTGCCCATGTTGCTCTCAGGGACACCATAAGGTGCCCTCTGGACATGCTCTAAAAATAGCAAAAAATTGAAATGCACTGAGAGATTAATAGAAACAGTGTTGCATGTTGAAATGGTTCAGTTTCCTGTCTTAAATCATTATTAATATTAATTTATAAGCAATTAGCACAGGTTCAGAAATAGTGTATCAAAATAGAATTATTATTATCATAATCATATAACTAAAGATGCACCATTGAACTGCAAACATTGACGGTACATTGACTCTGTACGCTGTGAATCTTGCTAACTGAGAGCTTGGATGACAACATGTTTCAAGAGTTATGGAAGGTTTGGAGCGTGTGACAGCTGGGTGCATCCATGAGAAGGAGCCCAAATTATGGATCCAGTCTGATTTCTTGTCCAGGACAAGGAGAAAGTTTTAAGTGCATTCAGACAATATGAAGTGAAATCTTCATATTTATATCATTTACATATTTATCTGCTAAGTGAGAGATAGAAAGATGGGGATTTTTTTGTTCAGCTTTTTCAAACGGAAAAATTTATTAAAACATATTGAAATTAAATGTTATTGAATGTGTTGATTTTATTTAAAAAAATGACTGATAAAAATAAATAATGTTGGGATTTTATGAACCCATCAGTCAGTCATAATGGTGGACAACGAAAAAGTGACAAGAGCGAGAGCTGCTGAAAATAAAACGTTTTCAAAGATGTTGTTACTGTATTCAGTGCGCGGGTCTCGGCTTGTGTTGTAGGTTTTAAATCAACAAATTAGGCTGGATTTGGATTTAATTAAGAGATGAGCATAAGTAGTGTGTTCAAAATCATCTTAACGGGTGTGTGTGACAGCTGCAAGATGATTGTCTGTGTCGGTGACGTACAAGACCGATTTAATGCAACATGACCGTTTAAACTGAAGTCCGTTTCAAAAACGTATCAGATTAAGTACCACATATGGAAGTGACCTGGGTCGCATAAAAAAAAAAAAATCAGATTTATGCTGTTCAGACTGTCATAAAGTGGTCAGATACGAGTCGCATAGGGGCAAAAAAGTCAGATTTGAAGTGATTTTGTCTGCACTGTGAATGTAGCCAAACCAGTGAACTGAAAGATAACTAGTTAAAAATGTAAACATGTATTTAAAGAAATATTAGTTTTACTAAATATTTGGATATGATCAGAAATAAAAAACAGTAATCTACCCAGAAGTCTTTGAACGGATTCATTCCAGTTCTCATCAGTTTAGTTTTATTTAACGTGTCATGTTCAGTTAACAATCAGCATCCTGCATGTTTTACTTTTAATTTTAGGGCCGAGAGGTTGGCATCATGGTTGCCATGCTGGGTTTGTTTGTCCTTCTATAAAACGCTTTGATAACTTTAATTCTCTGGCCAGGTCAGGCATAGGCTGGTATGTTTTTACCATAAGTAAAAATAACGTCAGTCATGGTTTTTACCCCAAAACTTAAAGCATAAAAAAAACGTGTCATTGTAGTTTGTTTTTTTTTAAACTGAAAAGCTAAAAATATTGAGGTTGTCAATAAAAGATGCTATATTTCATGCATTTACTGCTATTTTGTTGTTGAAACACTGATGTAAGCAGTGTTTTAACATTGTAATAAAATTATGTTAACTGTTAGGAGCTATTTAAAGAAAAAAATCTCGATGGTGTTTTAAGATGTAATCAATTGATCCTGATTCTTGTAGCTAAACCAGTCCAGATTGTGTTTCTCCCTTTACTCTGTCAGCTTGATCAGGCTTCAGCTGTGAATGAGAGAAAGCAGGTGTAAGGCTTTTATTGACTGAAGTTGTGAGTTTTTAAAATTCAGAGTGTTTTTCTGTAAAAGGCTCATTAAGTAAACCTTTATTGTGCTAAACTTTGATATTATTTCTTGAAATAAGCCATTCTGAATGCTGCGCAGGGCATAATTCTAGACCCTTTTGTGTTAAAGCTCAAACAGCAGATGTAAAAATATATGCATAAGGTTTATTGATCTTTCTTGCAATCCTTCAGCCAACGACATACAATCTAAAGCAGACAGAGACGCCAAAAACGACAAAAAGTCTGCTACAGCCACAAGCAGTTCGTCTGAAGATGCTCAGCTTGTCAGAAGGAGAAAGAAGAAGCAGCCTGGAGATTGGTGGGTGAGCTGCCCTCAAAGCCCAGAGAAAACAGAAAGCCCCCAACCCCTGAAAAAGTCCAAACAGAACAGCAAAGAGCCCGGCACAGCAGTACCTTCGACTTTAAAGAACAAGAAAGGCAAAGTGTACACAACAAGAAACACAAAAGAGCCCACAAAATTATCTAGTGATCCTACAAATGAAGCTAAAGAGAGTATAAGGAAACAGACTAAAAGGAGAAATGCAGGAGTTGAGAAGATCAAAGAAACGGCTACAGAAACCCTTACAGCTAAGGCTGAGCTGGAGGAGCAGAAGATCCCAGATCAAGACCTGGATGAGGAGTCACGCCCCTTGGTTTGTTCAAAGAGAGACCACAGCCTCAACTCAGGTAAGATCACGAGGGCTGGAAAATCCTCACATCCCTAACATTAGAAACATTTTATATATGCACTGGCTGATTTGAAAACTGTTATATCCACTGCTACAGAATGTAGAATGTAATTTCTATGCACCCAGATGTCTAAAATAAAACAAACACAGGCAGGAATATGAAAGTTAATTTGGGAACTAAGTCAGGTTTATCCCATTTAGTTTAATGCATTCTGAAAGTGGCCTGAAATGGTAGTGGCAGTGCAAAGGTCCTAAAACTGGAAATAACTGTTGAATGAACTTCTGTTTCAGGAGGTGAGCTGTTTCAGAAAGTCTATCGTCACACCTCCCATGCGAAGAAATCCTCAACGTCGACAGCTCCTGTGTCTCAGATGTGTCAACCAAAGACGCAGCTGAGGGAAACTGAACCAACCAAACGGAGGAGGAAACCACCGGGTGACTGGTGGGCAGTTCCCGCGGAGGTCGACAATTTGGAAATCATCGCCACAGAGCCTTGGCAGTCTCCTACCTTAAAGGAGCCCAAAAAGCAAAAGGAGCGGGGGAAACGGCCAAAACAGACACCTTCGAGATTGGGCGCTCCAAAAAACGGCAACGTTGCATCAAAAACACCAGGTGGAGCTCCAGTGACTCTTGTGAAGCCACTGTCTGCTCCAAAGACTGTCAAGCGCTCTCTTGCAACATTTAAAGACATTTTTACTTCAGTGGAGGAGACCCCCACTGCTGCCTCCAACAGAGACGTGCATCAGCCTAAAAAGTGTAAAGTCACGTCTCAGCCTTTAGAGGAGAGCACTGATACCGGCCCTACGACGGGCTGCAGGCTGGATGCAGATGCACTCATTGGGCCCAATGTTAATGAATGCACATTGTCCGACCAGGAGATCCCACAGGAGAGACCGTGTCAGACTGAGGACACGTAAGGAAAAAGCTTACTTCTTCTATCCTCAATGTCTTCTAGCGTTTGGTTACCGTTTTTTTTTTTTTTTTTCCTTTTACAGGTTAGGAGTCCTCAGAAGCGGACCGTCCTCCATGATTGAGCTGGAAAAGCATGATGAAGATGACATGAGTAAGTTTGAATTACATAACAATTTTCCCTTTTTCCTATTTCTACACTACAACGTTGGTTTCCAGCTGGAGGTTTTCTGGGATTATATTAGGAACCAGTGCCTTCTTAACCTAGAAGTGAATCTATAGCAGCTTTTCAGAGGGCTGACTAGAGCTTCAATTATTTTGTGCTCTGACTTGTCCAGGCGGCACATAAAACTAAACATCAAATGTCTTAAGAGTGCCTCACAGGTAGGCACTCTAGTGGAAACAAATAATTATACACATATATATATATAAAGAGATGTCTGCCAAGAGGAATGACATAACAGACTTCTCGCGCCTCTTCGCTACACTGAGCCCATCCTCGCCCACGTCAGTGTCCCTGAGATGGCAACGGAGACACATCCAGGCCATGCTGGCCGTGCAGACCATAGTGGAAAGGGAGCTTAAATGTTAAAAGTGCACCTCTTGCTTATTAAGTACAATAGAGGATTTATGATTCTCTGAAATATCTTGATATTTAAAATAAACTCTGACCAAAATACATGGTTCAATCAACACAGAAATGGTTCAAAGCGGGATAAATTGCGGCCTTTTATCGACATTCCAGACTTAGATCCTTAAGAAGGCCCCTCAGGTGAGCTTCAGAGAAGAGGACACAGGACTCCAAAGATTAGATTTTCATTGTGACATTATGCATCTTCAATAAATCTTAATTTTCTTTAGCTGTTAAGAGTTGTGGAGGGTCGCTGAATGTAACACCATTCAATGGAAAGGGTTATGGTGTAAATTCTCTGTAGAACGGCACATCAAGTCACGTTAAAATCTTTGACAGGTCCTTCGGGTGGGAACTGGTGGCAAAGGAATTTATGAAAATATAAATAATATAGTTCATAAATATTATCCTTTACTCAATGGATTCACACAGCCAGAAATGTGAGAGTAGGGAAATGATCTGGGTACAGAAATGTGTTGAATTGAACTCTGATTTAGTAAAAACTATTTTGATCCACATCTCGGGTTGTAACTCTTTACTGCAAAGATTGGACGATTCTCTGCCTGCTCGGTGGAAAGCAATGGTTTTGCCAATGAATTAATCAAACAACTTAACCACATTTCACGGTCGGTCTTGCCGGGCTTAAAATGCGGACGTAAACGCTGCAATATTTACAGAGTCCCTCCAACTCCTGTGGGGAATTAAAAATGCAGGACCTGGGGGGGTGGTGACTCCGGGATGCTATTCCATTAACCTCACTTGCATCGAGTGTTGCAACCTCTCAAAATACTTTTTTTTTTCTGACTAACTTCCTCCCAAGTTTTGGATTTCATTTTTTAAGTCCTTCGTTTCCTTCTGCATTCCAGATTTGCCATCATCCAGGGTCCTAACTGTGCTCTCTGTGTCAGATTTTTGTGCTCCCCCTCTTAAACCACTGACCCTACATTCGAAGGATAGGGAAAACCTAACCGAATGGTTCCAGAGTCTCTGGTTCACGGAAACTGAAGGTAAGAACATGTTCTTGTGACGTAGCCATTTCTATCATCTAGCATTTAAATACAGGTTGTATTCATACTCTGATGTGTTACAATAGTAGAAAATATAGTGGCTTACACAACAGGTAATTCTTTTTCCATGTAAATGTGCTGCAGGTGGCGCTAAAATCACTCCCGACCAGTTTCAGTGGTACTTCTACCAGGACTGTGCCCTGGGGATCCAGGTGGACATTGACAGCAGCTCTGTCTGTTCTGGGAAGCTGCTTATGGGCTCTTACATGAAGAAACCCCTCTGGGTGGATCACAGTGCAACAACAGTCAGTCAACTTCAGTCAGTCAACTCTTAACCCTTCCCAAATTAGACAATATTTCCTTTATTTCTAAGCTCTTTTATTTTTTTTCTTTATCATTTAAAGATTTTCAGCTTATTGACGAGTTCAGTGAGTGTTACCGTCGATGGTGGAGTGTCTCGCTACAGCTCTGGACAAGCTTTTATGGTGGAGTGTGGTAAGGATAAAGTTGCTTTTTTTGCAGAATTAAGGCACAAATAAAATCCTATTTGAATTGTTTAATTAATTAATATTGTGATTAAAAAAATGAAGATGGTCCTTGAGTTTTAACATAAGACTTAAGAGATGTGTGGCATATAATTGAATAATTTAAATTTTGAAAAGAGGCTGGACCTTTTTCAACCTCTCCAGTTTAGTCTGGTGTCCCCCTGATTGTTGGGTAAGAGATCTAAAGAGCTACATGAGGCCTTCAGGAAAAAGATTGTTGCAGTAGAGCTGGGTGATATGGCCTAAAAATAAAATCTCACCGATTTTATTTTTTTAAATTCCATTTATATTTTGTTTTCAATCCCCCAGCCCACACACACTTATTAAGAGAAGCAATACATACAAATGGCAGACAACTTGTGCAAAGGATTTGGCTACAGTTAGCTGTTCTTTAGCTAAGGTTTGTTGGTCACTGTGGATTTTGTTCGTCTCAGAGAGACTGGCATTTTTCATATTCAGCTGGTTGCCTCTATTTCAGGTGTTTGAATAGATTTGTGGTGCTGCTGGCTTTGACTGTGATTGGCTTTAGGCAAAAGTAACAGAGTAGGGTCTGTTGCTCCACGGCTGTCGCAGCAAACCCATACCAATTCCTCTACGGAAGCTCCAGGGGGCCAAAAATGGACCATTAAACAAAAACTCGATTTCCTTTTTTTTTCGCACCTAAAATTTGAATTGATTCATTCAATTGATTATTTTGGTCCAGGCCTAGGTAGCAGCTCGTCAGTCTGCTAAAAAAGAATAAAAGAGGTATCACTGTAATGTATAAATTAGCTGTATGGGAAATGCTTTACAATGGGAGGATGTTCAGAACAACTGACCAATCTCTGCTCTGGCTGTTTAATTAAGATGATTTATAAATCAGACTACAAGATGCTACAGTAAGGCCCCAAAAACCCTAAAATGTTGTTGTGGTACCACAACATCCGAAAAGACAGCAGAAAATCTGACCTTCACGAATGATGTGCTGGAAAGACACCTTTGCTCTCAGAAAAACCTGAAGAACAGACTAAAGTTTGCCAGATAGAACATCGACAAGGGCAATTATTTGGACACCAGAACAGAAGACAAGTTAGCATAAACCAAATACAACATTCCAAGAAACTAACGTATTAATAACATAACTATATCTTTATTCAGTTTTTTTATTCTGTAAAGCTAATATTTTTGTCCAACTGTTGTTCTTCTGTTCTTGCAGGACGGGCTTACAGCATCCAAAACAACAACGCACAGCCGGCTGTTCTGTACTTTACCAGGATGTTAGCAGAGAGTTCGGAATAAAGGTGTTAGTGATACAATTTATGTAGAAAGTCCAAATTTCTCCATGTACTGTAAAAAGCTTGATGATCTGATTTATTTAACTTAAAAATATGAGCTGTAAATAGCAATTTTTCAAAACATTTTAACAGAACATTTGAGGCATTTCTTTTCTGCACCTTCGTTGTTTCAATTTGTATGATTCTGTTCTAGCAGAAGCAAAAAAAACTTTGTAAATAAAGTAGTGCCCTGTTTGTATTGCTCATTGCTCAAAAACTCATTTTTCTTTTTTTCCATTTTATATTTTTCCCAAGTATGATTCTTTTAGTTAAAACACCAACTCCACAACTGGTCATCCTCTACATTTAATATTGCATTACCATATAAAACAAAGAGAATGAATAAAATTAACAGATGTGGTCAAAATCATGGTGTCTGAGAGGCCTCGGATGAGAGAAAAGAGGATCAGCGGTCTTCTTTACAAAAGTTTATATGCATGCTGCATGGAGAGATCATAGGGAGCGCTGAAGCTTTAGCACAGATGCATGGGTATGTATATAGTAATCAGCCACACCCTATTGGATCAGCTTCTGACTGATTCATTACTCAGCTCTGGGAGAACAAAACACCTCATACAGTTATGGTAAGATAACTAACACTCTGTTCTGTGCATCAGATGATAAGGATCTGTCATGAGGCAACACAGGATGTGTCATATGAGATAACTAGCTTCTTGCAGTACATGTATCACCAGAACAGCAATATTTTATCTAGACACTAACATAATCAAACTTATAAATGCATCAGCACTAATTCAACAGAAATAAGCAATGTTCAGTTAACAAATGTTTTATCTAGGTACTGTGTAATAAAATAAAAAAGCCTATAACTTGAATAATTATTCCTACCACACAGCTATGAAAGTATTAAAGTAGAAAAATATTTGTACATAGCGTTGAAGAAAAACTGAGGAAATTGCTTAACAAAAATACCTACCAACAAGCCTCTTTAGATATTATTTACAATAACATAATTATGAAAAAAAATTTTAAGAAACAAAACCCACCAAACTGCTAAAATACTGTGTATTTTATTTAAATTTTATACATTTTCTGCCTGTAGTATTTTTTGGTATTTCTACAGTGGTAAAATATGGATTTTAAATGAATTAAGACGTAGGATTCGAGCTATGGTGATGCTGATAATGATTTTTTTTTTCAAATCAATGACATTTCCACCATGTCCCTGTAGTGTGGAACAAATATTGAAACTACAGTAAATATTAAATAAATTTGTAATTATTTAAGCTTAGAGAGAAATACAAAATATCCAAAGTTGACAGTTCAGATTTTTCAAAAAAATGGGTTTTGTTGCTTTGTGTTTGAAGACAACATGAGATGAGGAGTAAATGTTAGATTGTGTTACGGAAATCCACTGATGTAGAAAAAAGTGTCTGAAAGCTCTTTAAAATGTCATCATTGAGAACTGCCTAGGCATGTGAATGCTCCCAGATTTGCTCTTCTGCTCGTTTTACAGCGGTTTCTGCTGTTTGGGAGTCATAAGAGAAGCGTTTTAAAGCTCCTCATTGTCTTTGGGTCTGATGCCAGAAACATCTGCCCTCCGTTTTGGCCAGCCCTTCTCATGGAGCCATTTTTACTAATATACTTCGCCCAAAAAGGGAGAAAGCTTTTGTGTAGCTGATTTATTTTTCTTTGTTAGAATGCTTCCTGGTAAGATGTTTTATGCAGTTTTAAAGGTAGTACATTTCTCTTTGAAAAAGGCTGCATTTTTAAGGGAAATGTGATTTTGGGTTGCATCCATTACAAACTTCCCCATCCTCTCTGCCAGTTCTCAACTCTGTATACTGCTGATGACTCTTATTTGGTCTGATTGATTAGATTGTATGATTAAAGTAACTTTGTCATAAATGCACCCTGCATACTGAACTCTGCTACCAAATCCACAAATGTTTTCCATACAAATGTGGGACAGCTTAAGGAAAAAATTGTTTTTTTCCAGAGTAATATGATTTATTGCCAGTAAAACTTGTTAAAACAAAGAAATACTTAATCAACCAAACACTTTCTGTTTTGTGCTAAATTAGTTTCATTTCCCCCCAGATGGATCACAGATGTAACAACCATCTTCACTAGCAAGTGTCCCAAAATTGGGTTCAAAAAGTTATTTTCTGTTGCAACTTACTGCTACAGGAGTGCAACTAATGTTCAGTGAAAACAGGAGAACTTATCATCTTACAGTTCAACTTTTTAGCCTGCAAATTCTTTGTCCCTTTTAGGAGTTTCAAGCATTGCTGCCCCAAATGTTATCCTATCTTAACAGATATTAGTTACAGAATGACTTTCTGATTCTTGTAGGACTTCTCATCTAAAATAACTTAGACAACATTTTTTATTAATTATTTATGATTATTACAAACTCCAGGGGATATTTTTCACCTATAAACTGTTGCTCAAAATCATCTGCTTATCTCTTCTGTCTAAAAGGAAAAAATCACAAAAATACTTCACGGAGGTATACTACATTTCTAAAAAAGTATCTGAGAACCATTAAAACGTTAAATATTTGAACAGAGCCAAAAACCCTTAGCTGGATACTGTAATTTACTGTTCAATTTATTTAACCATGCTTGTTTTCTCTGTTAGTCAAGCAGACCAACATGCATGAAGGACGGAGGATTCTCTGCAGGGAACGCCTCACAGTTTGATCATTTTATGTTGTCTGATTGTCTAGTGGAGCTCTGGCGGCTCGAGTCACCGCAGGGCAGGATTTGATTCGAAGAATCGACTGAATTTTAATGATATTCCCGGTCTTTAGTTGTAAACCACGTTTATAACCAAATATGCTGACTGGTGCTGAGAAATGGAGGTCTGCCTGCTATGCTTTGATGCTGCATGGATAAAGTAAGTTTGACTGAAACCCTTGTGAAGGATTTTCATTTTAACAAAATATGTTGGATCTGAGTACAGCTTGAACTTCTTTCATGTTGGGAACATTGCGTAGGGATGTGGCGTTTTATTCTGTAAGTAGCGTTAAGGCATGTTGAGAGAGGCGGCTTTGAGTCTGAGCAAAGAAAGCACCTGGATGTTAATACTACAGGTGAATGACTGGTAACTACACTAAAGATTCTTTTTAAAAAATGTCATGGTTGGGTTCACAAATCCATTTCCTTCCTGTCAAATATCTGGAAACATGCTGAAAACAATTCCTGCTCATTTGTTGCATTTTTAGGATGTGGCTTCCATTTTTCATAATGAAGTTCATATTTATATTCATTAGATCATCTGACTGGTTTAGGTCTTCTCAGTCTTACCTCAAATTGACAAGCTCTAAAGAGTCATCGGTTTTCCAGCATGTTGGTGTTTGATTATTTTTTTTGATCAGCGAAGTTTTAAATTGTCAACATACTGTGAAACATAAGGGAAAAAAATCTAGTTCTTTCTGAGACTGATTTGAAATTTTGGCAATATTCTTGGTTTTTATAGCTGTACCCTCCCTCCATTACTTGTTTTCTTGAATGGTTGGGGTCAGGAGGAAGGTGAGGCCGACAGTCATGCAGGTACCACCGATTTGAGAATTAAAAAAGGGACAAGTTTTATGCAGCTAAGGACAATAAAACAAGCCCCTCTAAAAGCTTACAAATATCAAGGTTAGAGGAAGCTCATGCCTTTTGTCTTGGCTGCTTTTACAAGCTGTAAATTAGCATTAAGTAAAAAGCAGCCACTGAATAATGGATATCAGAAAGTCTACCTAAGATCAAATATAATTACTGCCCTCCTAGCATGCTCAGCTATTTACACAGCCTTCCCTTAATGCATCTGACACAAAGAGTATCTAAAAGCACTATTGCGTTTCTAACCCCCAGATACACTGCAGCAAGGCCAGGTTTCTCTTGGGAGTTTATCTTCATGAAAAGAAAAACAATTTGGTTTCAAAGTGTAGGGATTTCACTCTTTAATTACAAATATTCCTCTCCTAGTATTTGGATGAAGATGTAATGCAAAGAGAACTAGAAATAGTTAACCAAAGCTAGGCCACGCTGAATGTACAAAACAGTCAAGCCTGTTGAACACTTGTATATCTAACACCTTCGAGAAAGAGATGTTTTAACAAAGGCAGTCAAAGCCGTGATTTGATGTTTTGCCTTCTAAATAACATGTTTTGCATTCTTATGCTGCAGTCAGGCACCAGAGAGAATCCTGGCTGCTAGTTGGCATATTTGCCATTTATTAGGTCTAAAACTAAAAGTAATTGTCAGCTCTGAGCTTTCGAAGAGCTGATTTCATCAATCCAAACAAAGGCTTTACTTTTTTTTTTTTCTGTGGGTACAGAGTTACAGGATGAATTATAATTTCTTTTGCTTATTGTGGCTTTGAGTGTTTGTTTCCAATAGGCTCCAGCGTTTATAATAAAACTGTTGTGTAGCTCTATAAATCATGCGCTAACAATCTAGGTCTTTCTTTCAGGTTCAAGCAAATCACAGGAAATTATCTTTTGATGTGTTCATTTGAGTTGTTGCTGCACAAAGACTCAGCTGAGGAGGCAGCACTATAAAAGTTTTTTTTGGCATTTTCCAAAAGAAGGTATTTGTGTACAAAAATGTTGCAGCAACAGAAAGTACATGCCAAAGACTAACCCCTTTGATCTCTAACCCCCTTATACACTTGCATCAAGCCATGTTCAAAGAAGATGCTTTTAAAACATTCCCATTTTTATACATGGAAAATACACAAAGGATTTAATCTGTAAAGTCAGATTCTATAAACATTTATTATGCAAACAAAATGTAGAAGGACTCTAAGCATTGCATTACAGAAACTTTGGTTCACAACTTAAGAGCATTTCTTCTTTTCTTTCAGCTTTTTACTTTAAGGCTCGCCACGGGAAATCATTTATCTCTGTTTAGTCCTATCCTCTATCCTCACACCAAATAACTTCGTCCTCTTTCACCACATCCATGCATCTCCTTTTTGACACCTGCAGGCAGTGGTACTTTAGATAATCTAGCAGAGAACTTCTGGCTGGAAGAAATTTATACAGGTGGAGATCAGTGTTGCCTCAGTTACTTTGAAATTGTAATCTGAGTACTGATTACTCCTTCCAAAAGTAACTCAGTTACTTTACTGATTATTTTAAAACTAATTAAGTTAGATTACAAGTGACTTTATTAGCCTAGTTACTTTCAGAGCTGCCAATAACATTCCCCACTGCCCAACAGAAAAACAATAACCAGTCCTGACAATACTGACATTATTGGAAGTGCATTTTAACAGGAAGGCCAGAAATGTACTAGCTTCTTGTCTTTGTGTTGACACCAGTAACAGGCTGCGTCTTGGGCATGTACTTGCTTGCGCACTGCACGTAATAGACCGGATACAATGCCGGGTTAGTAGGGTAGAAATAAAACAAACATGGCTACCATAGAGGACATAATCAGCTGCAGACAGAAAAAGATGGCAGCAGTGTCGTAGAAGGTATGAAAGACCGTAAGTATTGTTGCTTGTTTTTCTAATGCTTTAGCTGCCGTTGGCCCCTTGTACCAAATCTATATTTTTGCTTAAGAAAATGAAAAAATATTAACGCACAGTGGCTTGGTCAAGTAATCTTTATTTGATCACTGGTATAGAAATAGTAACAACTTGGTTTAGTTGCTACAGAAAAAGTGGTCATGTTTTGACTTACTCGCAATGTAACGCGTTACCGGCGTCACTGGTGGAGACACTGGTAGGTGGCAATGTGCAAAAAGCTGGCACAGGTGAACAGGATGAGTGCCATTAGTTGCAGAGTAGACTAGGAAATTGGCAGGTTACAGGCTGTAACATTACAATGTTTCTGTTTCTTTAAGTTTTGCAATAAAATACCTCTTGGGAGTGAAGAAAACAATGCGACACCCTGATTATAAATTATTTCACTGGTAAGATTTTTCCACCCGTTCAGTCTGGTGCCTAATTCAAGCGATCATTGACGGAGAGACGGGTTACACCCTGGCAGCATCATCAGTCCACTACAGGACAACATAGAGAAACACCAGATGAACAACCATGGAGAAATGCATTCACCATGACTGTGGCTCAGGAATTGGGCGTTCAAGCCCCAGCTCAGACGGTCTCAGTCGTTGTGTACTTGTGCAAGACACTTCACGCGTTGTCTACTGGTGGTGGTCAGAGGGCCTTGTGTTGGCAGTGTCTGGCATGCGTCACCTCTGTCAGTGCGCCCCAGGGCAGCTGTGGCTACAACGTAGCTTGCCGTTACCAATATGTCACTGTGTGTGTGAATGGGATAAATTGAGTTAATAAAAAATGTAGTGTAAAGCATTTTTAGGTCCTTAGGGACCAAGTAAAGCGCTATATTAAATATAGACTATTTACCTCTAAAGGGGATTTAGAGAGACCAGTGAGCCTAAACTTTATTTCTTTTCGACTGTAGGAGAAATATGGAGTACCCATATTCAAGGGGAAACTTGGAAACTCCAGAGAAAGAGAAAAGACTGGGATTTGTGCTACCAACTGCACCCCCAGATATTTAGATACATAAATAGAATCAAAAATAGTCTAACATTTCCTTCAATAGAAAAATTATTTTTTTTCAGATTTTGGTGCTGGTATAAAGTCAACATACACTGGGGATAGTCTCAAAATTTTTACATTTTCATTACTGAATTCATAACTATGGTTGTTTAAGAGAAATTGTTCCCAAACTTTTCAGATTTCTTACCCAAATCTTAGCAGTCAATTGAGTCAGTTAAAAAGTGGCACAGTGGCAACACCATCAACACCCAATGCATTGACCAATCTGTTGGTCAATACTTTAGTTAATATACAGTTGTTTTATCGCTAACAATATTTTAAAATGCATCTTCTTTCTCTTTGCAATTTTTTTGTATATATGTTCATTTTTCAAGAGGATCTCAAGACACCACACTCACAGATTTGTGACTTCAAGGTGGTTCTCAACTTCAATTTCATGAACTACTGTTTTAGACTACTCAGTAAATGAAACATTGCTTTTCCAACAGGTTGTTTACTCTAAACTCTTTGTCATTTTCTATTCATCCCTTGTCTTTACTCGTTTATCCTTGCAGGCTTCGGGGATTGTGGTTTTTATCTCCAGCGGCCATTAGGTGAGAGGTGGTGTATTTACTTTGGAAAGGTTGCCAGTCCATCACAGTACGACGACATCACATATAGAACAGAAAAAGATCCACACACACTCACACCTTTACTTCAAACTCACTGCTAGTCGGGAACACTTCTTATTACCTAATAGTTCTACTGGAGGATGGTGTTGGATTATCAAAGGGCCAGGGTGGATCATTCTCTTTTGCCTCAAGCAAAAAGGGATGGACAGATTTCCTGTGACCTGGGGGATAAACAGGCAGTAGAACAAAAAGAGCGGTCTGTCTTATTCCCCTTGGTAGCCCTGTTTTCTTCTTTTTTTAAATCCCCACATTTTCTGTTGGATTTTGGCCTGCTGTTCCTGGCCCATGTAATATGTGCTACATCTTAAACAGTAAAAAAGAAAACCCATCCTCTTCCTTTCGCAGGGTTTTAACAGTGTCCAAAATTTCAATCAATTAATTAAAAGAGCAATAATTATTTTTTTACTGTAACATAATCGCACAACAGTCTAATGTCTCTATAATGTTGCATGGAAGGTTACACTGAAACATATTTCAGCTGGTTGGGTGGTTGCCAGTTTTTCTCCTTTGAAAAAGACAGCATGGGGATATAGTGAATACATTGGGCCTCATTTATCAAACTTGTGTACGACCAAATCAGGGTGTAAATGTTGCATACACAAAAAATTTACACTTTTCGGCATTTATCAATCTGGACTTGAGCGTATACGATGCGCAAAAAATATACACCAAGTCAGGAGGTGGTGAAAATTGTACACCCATTTCAACCTTCATCGCAACACGCAAAAAACATGCATAAAAATCAAGATTTAGACAACATTAAACATCCCCATGCTGGAAAAATTATGCCTACACCTCTCACATTACAAATATACAATTTCATGAAGTTATGTTTGGGTTATGTCATGATCGTCTTTCATATTAAATAAACAAGGGGCGCCTCGCACACCACAGGGCTCCAAACTGTAGTCGATTAAAAAAGTTACTGCTTTAATTGCTGCAGTTAGTGTGCGAGTCGTCTTTTTTCTTCCTTTCAATATTACCCATGTTTTCGGCTGCCCAATATTTTCGGAACGGATGTGCGTGCTGATCACCTTTTTGATGACAGTCTGTCATTTAAAAAGGTGCAAAATGTCAAACTCTAAAGTCTCCCACAAATTGTCGATTTCTCAATAGCAGCAGCATACAGAAAAATTGAAGAAAAAAACAAACATTTCTCTCTCCCGTAATGTGGCCTAACGGTTTATTGAAGGCGTAGAGGATCGAAAGGTCTGAGGAGAGATATCGTCGGAGACCCGGAGGAAGACTCAGTGTAGGGGCGCAGTCTTCAGGAAAATCATCTTTCCTAGCCTGCTCAGAACCCCCCCAGACAGGACCGAGAAGAGAGAGATGTTAGAAGGGTGGTACAGGAGTGAACGAAAGTGTGGAACGGGGATGCTGCGAACGGTGGATGCTGCAAAAGAAAGGGGGAGGGGCTAAGAGGGGGCGGGTTGGCAGGACCCAGAGAGGGAAAGAGAAGCTGGGTCGGCAGGACCCAGAGAGAAAAATAGAAGGTGGGTCGGCAGGAACCAGAGAGAGAAAGAGAAGGCGGGTCGGTAGGACCCAGAGAGAGAAAGAGAAGGCAGGTCGGCAGGACCCAGGAAAGGAGAGAAGGCGGGTCGGCAGGACCCAGGGAAGGAGAGAAGGCGGGTCGGCAGGACCCAGAGAGGGAAAGAGAAGCTGGGTCGGCAGGACCCAGAGAGAGAAAGAGAAGGCGGGTCGGCAGGACCCAGAGAGAGAATGAGAAGGCGGGTCGGCAGGACCCAGAGAGAGAAAGAGAAGGCAGGTCGGCAGGACCAGGGGAAGGAGAGGAGGCGGGTCGGGGGGACCCAGGGAAGGAGAGAAGTAGGGGCCAAAGGACCCAGGGAAGGAGAAGAGGAGGCGGGTCGGCAGGACCCAGGGAAGGAGAAGGGGAGGCGGACCAGGCGACCTACAGGGATGGGAAGGGAGGGGCGAAAACAAAAGAGATGGAAGAGAAATGAGAGGTAGGCAGGGTTTATATGTGTATCGCAGCGTGATTAGAAGCGCAAGGGAGGCCGGTGATGCCAGGTGCGGCAAGTTTAGGGCTGATTAGGACGAACGAAGTGAGTTTGAAGCGTGGCCTTGCTCCTGAACTTAAGTTAACTTTGTTAACTACATATAATAATCGTAAAAAAATAAGACGATTCCTTCACAGATCTCAGGTTATTTTTAAGAGCATGACCCCCTCATAAACGAGGGACCACTGTAAACAACTTGATATTGCATTGAAATATATTTATCTATTTATCAACATACTGTGCAAGACTCTTCTTCGCTTATAATCTTGATGTTGTGGAGCTGATCCATAACTGGCAACCCAGTATGAAATTCACTAAGGAAAGCGGCGAGTGGCTAAGAGCCGACTCTTGTTTTTCTACATGGACTGCAGCACTCAATTTTTGACCAAATTAAGTTATTCTTACATATTGCACCTTCATGATATAGTAGCCAATTAATAAAAAGGAAAATACTGCATAAATATATATCCCTTCATTGTAAACTAGTGGTTTAAACATGATACTTTCCATGTTTCTTGGGCATATCATGTGGGGGAAAAACTATCCTACCAGGTCTTATGGTCATTTACCACCACTGTTTATTTATTACAACTGGTAAGTGACCGTAGGTGCTGACTGATTCAAATGTCAGCAAAATGTGTTGCTCTTCCTATTTATAACTGGCACCATAATGCTTAAGGCCAAAGTTTGTATTTGACTGTTTGTATTA
Organism: Apricaphanius iberus; assembly: GCA_028564705.1. Lineage (NCBI taxonomy): Eukaryota > Metazoa > Chordata > Actinopteri > Cyprinodontiformes > Aphaniidae > Apricaphanius > Apricaphanius iberus. The sequence goes on from JAPXFQ010001619.1 coordinate 126,462, forward strand.
AGGCATGTTCTTTAAAATATCAATACTGAAAAGAGCTTAAAAAAATAGTTGGGCAAAGGGTTTTTAGACTGGGTACACGATGGCAATGTTGGTAAAACTGTTACCTTACAGCAGTGTTTCTCAATTATTTTTCTGCTATTTTTTTAGGCACCCATAGCCAACCCGCTGGACTGATGTCTGAAAATATTTAATTTTTAATGATACAAACCAATGTGACTGGCGACCTGTCCAGGGTGTACCCGGCCTCTCGCCCGTTGACAGCTGGAGATAGGCTCCAGCCCCCCCACGACCACTCGAGGACTAAGCGGTTCTAAAAATTGAATGAATGGATGATACAAACCACTGGCCCTGGAACACTTAAAACAAAGTATAGCTATTATGAAAAAAATCTTAATTAAATACGTTGCAAATACTGCAAACGGTTGCTGCTTATTTTATTGTTTTAGATCATACAACAATTTCTAAGTTCATTCTATTAACTCAGTTGGTAATAATTAATCCAGACTGCTCTGTCTGTGTGATGCTCAGAACGGAAACTCAACTGATTCACTGGGATGTGCATTTTTAGACTAAACTGTAACATTCAAAGCTTTTTCAAACTGTGAAAATTGGTTGCTTGTCAGCTTCATCAGCTTATTACTTTTCAAAAAGCGAAGCTACATAACATCTTCTATGTCACCTGCAGTTTTTCTTTTTAACTCTAGAGCCCCAGTGTGCCCCAGTATTTGAGAAGCACTGCCTTACAGCAAGAAGGTCTTGGGTTCGAATCCTGGTCTGGAGTCTTCCTGCATGGAGTTTGTCTGCTCTCTTCATGTTTCCCTTAGTGTCTTACTACATGGTTGTTTGTCCTGTGTCATGATGGACTGGTGATGTGTCTATGGTGTACCACATCTCTTGCCCAATGACTTCTGAAGATAAGTGCTAGCAACCCCACAACTCTGCAAGGACAAGTGAGTACAGATGATGAATATATCATTTTTACCAAAAAAAAAAAAAAAGAGTTCTGGGATTTTTAAAGCTACTTCTAGGGAACTTAAAAGTGTTCCCTTTCTAATTTTCTTCATAAACTATCTATGCTTCTGCTGTAATGCTAGTTTGTAAATAAACAAGAAAAAGTGGACAAATCGTCATAAACTTCCTTAACATTATGTAACACATCTTTTAGCGGCATAAAGTGGTCCTCTGTTTCCATAGATACCTGACTCCCTGGGTTCATCTTAAATCATAAAGCCAGTTTCAATTAAAAGTCTTGCTAATGGGAGCAGATCTTTTTCTTTTACAAAAGGCTTTACGTCATTCACTGCTCTTCATTCAAGGATAAAATACTCTGAAGGTGTCATATAACAGACTCCTCTGCAGCGTCACAGGCCGACCTCGGGGCTGTTGATGGTTCTCGTCGCACCTACAAACCGCCTTCTGCTTTTTCAAAGATTGGTTGAAGTCTGTGTGCAGCACAGCTTTTTTCACGTGTGCCTACTCAAATATTTCTTTTCAAGGACATGAAGAAAAATAATAAACTCTGCCAAGGTTGGAGGACTTGTTCAGCCTAGGTTGTGCACACTTTTCTGAGGAAAAAACATGATTATTTTCAACTAAGAAAAAAATGACCTTGGTTGAGTCAAAAAAGTTTTTTTATTGAGTTCATTTAAAAAACTACAAAGACTGCAGAGCAACGAAGAGACAGGTTGATTCATTAAATGAGAAATTAACCTGCAGTTTCATGTGTTTTGTAAACTGACAAAGCTCATTGTTCTCCAGCACATAGTATGTATATGGAAGGTTTTTTTTCTTTTTCCATACAACACTTTTCATTATGACTTCAAAAAGCACAGCTGGAAAGGAAGCTTATTGCAGAAGAATAATGACACATGTTTGATGCATTGCTTATTTGTTTTCCACAGAAACAAAAAACCACAAACAAAACCAAAACATTTTCCATTTTAGTTTATGAAAACAAAGTAGTACAGTTCTGGGATTACAACAAAGGTATTTAGGGCTCATACATATAATTACAATTTTAAATTACAAGTGTTTTTGTATTCTGAATTAAATAAAAAATGTTTGTTGCTATTTTAAATAGAAAGAGTTTCAAATATTTTCCTTACAAGTTTTAATTATGTGCTACTTTGTGTTGGTATTTCATATTATCCCTGCAATACATTGAAGTCTGTGGTTCTTGTTTAACAAAATATGAAAAGCTCTGGAGAGTGAATTTTTTTGCAAAGCACTATCTACTCACAATTTTATAAGCCACTTTGTATTCTAAATATAAAAACATTTTTTTTTTATATAGAACAATTCAGTTCACTTTATTTATAAAGCGCCAACGACAGATGTCATCTCAAGGTACTTTACAATAAGTAATTTCACTACAGTCACACATACATTTCACTACAGAGATAGCTCAGGTTATTCCAGCCCGTTAGAAAGACGCATGAGAGAGACAGAGCCAGGGAGAACCTGGACTAGAGACTGGTACAGATAATCAGTGCCATTATGGCACTGGTTCAGACATAAACGGTAGTAACCAGGCAAAAAATCAGCACACATTTCTGTGCTTTATTTCAGTTCTTCTTTTCCAAAGATGTCAAGCACTATCAATTCTGGGCATACCAATCAGTCAAGAATGATGCCCTATATCACCAGAAAAGGTGAACATTGCTATCTTTTTGCAAAAAAAACCCTTAAAAGTTAGGCTTGTCAAAATTAATGTATTAACCCAGGTAGAATAATTCCTAGAATTAACTACATTTTTTTACGCAATTAATGCATGCACAGAATACCGCCCTGTTTATAATTCAACCCGCACCACATTAGTTCTTCCTAATTAGCCAAACTGCGGATTGTTGTGCAGCTGCTTGTGTGTGTGTGCCTAAATGACATAAATGAATATATTTTTATTGCCGCATTGTGTTGATATGATAATAAGCACATAAATTGCCTGTGCAAGTTTTTATAACTGTCTGTTCGGGATGTCAGCTTGCTGTGTGCGGTGCAGAGTATAAATGTGCCGTATTCATGTTGATTTTTGTATGTTGGTTCACTGTATAGCTTCTATATTTCATTGTGAATTTTCTGTGTTAAAATGCGTATTACATTAAAGTGATGTTTTCTGACTTAAATTAGTGCTAATTCATTAGTGGAAGTAGCTGTGCACATTTTCACCATAAGAGCATTCATTTCCTGATGTGATGAACAGGAGTTTTCTACAGAGTGTTTACTTATGGTAAAATGGTCACCGGTGAACATCCAGTGAGTGGACATTGAGCTAGTGGACTCTTATAGGTACCTGGGTGTTCAACTGGAGCCACAACACTGGCGCTCATTACAGGAAGGGTCAGAGCAGACTCTACCTGCTAAGGAGACTGAGGTCATTTGGATTCCAGGGAGCGCTGTTAAAGACCTTTGATTCTGTGGTGGTTTCCATAATTTTTTACAGTGTTATATGTTGGAGCAGCAATTTATTGACAGCTGAGAGGAAGAGGTTAGATAGACTCATCAGGAAGGCCAGTTCTGCTCTAGGATGCAGCCTAGATCCAGTGCAGGTGGTGGGAGACAGAAGGACTCTAGTTAAAATAGGATATGTGATGGACAGAGTCTCCCACCCCATCCATGCATGTAAATGTTGCTTAACGGCAGAGCTCCTTCAGTGACAGACTGCTGCATCCTAGATGCACGAAGGAGCGTTTCAGCAGGTCTTGCCTTTCTCCAGCTGTCAGATTGTACAATCTAAACTGCTCCCAACAGACATAGATGCTTAGATCAGCACTCTAAATTGCTCTAATCAACCCAACAACACCACTACGGATTAACTCGCACAGACTATATATACTAATTTATTGGAAGTTATGCAATTAATTTTTACAGCTGAATGCACAATTTTTACTTTTCAACCTTTCTAAATATTTTAAATTACCTCATTAAATGTACAGAACTCTGTTTTGTAATTATTGTACATGAAGTAAATGTCTTTTTCTGTTTTCTTCTGTAAAAATTGTGTTTGTTTCTGTTATGTGTCCTGTTCTGTTTGTACATCTGTTTTTTTTTTACTGCTGTTATGGCCAAATTTCCCCTTGCAGGACAATTAAAGGGTTATTCTATTCTATTCTATTCTAGCTCCTCTTGATTGAGGGATGGTTAAAATATAGGAGGTTTAAATACAGCCATCTTAAGTCCTTGTGGTACATTTCGATTTATTATGGATATATTTGTCATCTTTTAAACAGGTCCACTACCTGAAGGGAACACTTCCTTAAATAATTTGGTTGGGATTTGTTCCACAATAAAAATTGGAAGGTTTAGTTTAAACTAATAATTCTATAACTCTGTGTAATTTTTTTCAACTATACCAAAAAGAAACCTCAGATAGTTTTTATTTGCCTCTATCAATCATGATAAAAAATATCCTGTTCTAGCTTGTTGAAGAGTATTTTTATACACCAGTAAACAATCTTTCCAGGTTAGATAGCAATAATCTGGGTGTGTTGAGTGCCATGCAGATTTCTAGTATTATGCTTTAAAGTACGTAACTCTGGATTAGACAAGGGAGCCATCCTACTATGATCAATTACTTTCTTTTTTAAGGGGGCTACACTATTTATGCCAAACACAGTGAGGAATTAATGCTATAAACCAGACCATCAAATTTTGAAGGGTTAGAGAGGGAATTGCTGCCTTCCTCTGTGTTATTCTGAGAGACTGAGGGAATGTAAGAAAGGAACAGATTCTTTAAAACTTGTTTCAGAATTGTCTGATAAAGCTGTACTTCTAAACAGAAACAATTCTAACAAACAAAAAAAACCCTGCTCCTTTCTGAATGAATTTATTTCTGCAGCATGGATGAGATAATACGGATATAATAATTTCAGCCTCAACTCTTCAGTACAACTTTTTCTTCCTTTCTCTCTCCTCAGCACTGAAGAAAATCACATCCAGACTCCATCTCCTATAATAATTGAGTCCTGATCCCTTTTCTCCTCTGCCACAGTTAGGATTGCCTTCAAAATTGATTCTCAAGATGTTCAAAGCTGGAACCGAATTTCTATTGAGAATAAAATACAATGAGAGACACAAAGTTATGTTGTTAAGGGATGACCATGGAAAGACATTTAGAGGGGTATGTGCTCAAAGTTAAAACGGGGTACATAAAGCAAGATTTCAAAATACCTTATAACAACATAACTCAAAGTTTAAACAAAGTTTAATGATACATAATGTATCATCTTCATGATAAGGACCAAGTGAATGTAGCCCGTTTTTTGTCTGATGGGGTACAGTGTTGCTGGTCAGATCCTGGGCTGTGTTGATCTGAGACACTAGACATTGAAAAGACCATAGGTGTAAACGAGTGTTATAAATGCATTATGGAATAATGTAACTTCAAGCTGTGTATCACTAAACAAACCCTAAAATCTGAATGGTTAACCTCAGCTGCTCAGCTGCAGACAGCTTTAAGATCCAACCAACTCAGAGGAACAAACTCTACTTTTCTATTTTAGTGTTTGAACCTCTGAGAGATTTAGATTTGTAAGGTGAAGAGATAACTGTAAATTTGCATTATATTCTGCACACAACCATGAAGTAAATATATTCATATAATTGAAAACAATTCAAGGATTATATTTTGAAATTTTGTCAATATTTATTACAGGCTTTGATTTAAATTTTTAATGTAAATCTTTTATTGTTGTAAAAATTTTAACCCTGTGTGTACCCATCCCGTCTGACGACGGATGGAAATTAGCCCATGGCTACAATCTGGCAGGTTTACAGTCATGCATATGGTGTTTTGTCCAAGAACATGCATTGTGTCAATCAGATAAATTGATAAATTAAATAAAATAAATTAAATTTAATAATTCATTTTAAAAAATGCATTTCAAGTTTTGGTAAAAAATTCACATGTAATAATTTACATTTTGGGACCTATTAATTTATCAAATTGAGGCAGATTTGGCTTTCTATACCTGCGGTGGTCCAAATCATTTTGGTTGCTTTGAGCTACTATTTATGTGATATGTTCAGAAGTGTGCTCCAGATGCTCAAGGGCTCTCACCTGCAGCCCAGATTCAGTGAGCAACAGTGAGGACTTGGCTGATAGTAGTATTAGGTGAAAGTATAATGGAGAGTGAACCAAAGGTAGACTGTACCTGCACTTAGAGGTGTGTTGCTCAAGTCAAAGTTGTAGTGTTTTTTCTTTATATCAAACAAAATTGACCCAAAGCAGAGTAAACGACCGAGGCTATGGTATTTCTTTCTCTCAGCTTGTAGGGCACAAAGGATTTTGTAGCTACAGCATTGGTGTAGCCTAGTAAAATGAAAGTTAGAAGTTTTCTCTGCAGCCAAACCATTTCTTTGCTAAGGGAAGACGGGAAAGGGGGATCGAAAATCAATACTGCAAGGACGTTGGGGAAGAAAATTAAAACTGATTTTTGGTCCCGGGTCCTGGACTGGGGCCACCCTGGCATAGCCGGTTGCCGGTGGAACCAATGGGCTCGTCCCTGCGGCCTCCTGGGCCCCAGCATTGTAGCTGCTGGATGTTCCCCTGGGGCTTCCCTCTGTTCCTGTGGTCAGACCTGTGGTAATCTGCATGGGGCTACTAGGCTCTGGGGCCCTCTGGGCGTCTGTTTCCCCACCCTCCTTTATGTCTACGTCGATTCCTGCAGGACGGATTGATGGCTCCTCACACCAGCTATCAAAGATGCGCATAGAGAAACCTTATGGCACGTTCATACTGGTCAGTGTGTCCATGCAGCAGGGCAGCTAGATTACATGAAAAGTCTATGTTACCTACGCAGCAAGTGGGCATCAAGCTGCCACGCAGCAAGTCACTCACGTCGGCGCAGCGGGCATCAGCGCATCCACGCAGATACTGCTCGAACACGTTGCTGGACCGTCTGGGCAGCTGTTGTGTGATCTTGGAAAAACTGAACTTTGGTATGTACAGATATATTGTCGGGCTAAGGTTATTATTATCAATAGATAATTAGCTAGAGCTAATTAGCTAGAGCTTTTCAGTGACGTATTCATATGCGCATTTTTTTGTGTTGTGAATATGTATCTCTTTGTTCATATCATTTGGTTTGTTTTGTTAATGTTTCTCTGTTTTATTGGTTGTTGTTCTTTTTTTCCACCTCTCTGCCGTCCAGCGGATGTGCAGGGCTGGGATGTTTTCTTGTGTTCTCTTTGTTCCCCTTCCTCTCTTGTATCCCCAATTCACACTTCTACCTCTCCTGCCTCTCTTTTTCATCTTCTTTTAAACTCTCTCTCTTGTTTTTCCATTTCCGTGCCATAACTTCAGAAATTAAACCCACAGCAATCTCTGATAAGGATTTTTCACACATATTTATCAAGTGTAGTACTATAGCAAAAAGGTGTAATGCTTGTATACCATACTTACTGGACATACTGAAGCCTCACTCACAAAGCAAAGCAGCTCAGCCTGTGGAGTCATGGTCTAACATTTTTTCATCATCATCATGTGACTGAAGGCAGCCAGATGATTTAATTTATCTAATTTTTTATTAATAGCTAAATGTTACTGCTGATGGGCACAGGCAGGGCCCCAAACACACACTATCCCAAAAATTTATTTAAAAAAAATACAAATAAAAAAAAAAGGGCGCTTTTGTCAAATTCCCCCACTCTCGTCCAATAATTGTGTTTTGTTCAACAGGAGTGGAAAATACCTTTTGTAAATTGACAGCAATTATCTTTCAACAAGTAGTTTTGTTGCCTAAACCAATGACTTTCATCTTTGAAAAGGAATCAATACACACAACAATTTATTCTCGCAGTACAATAATTGAAATTTTGATTTTATTATTTGTCACTCAGTGACATAAGTGGGGGGGTTGGGGGGTCATCCAGGGCTTACTGACCTTGTATCATCTTAAATTGTACACTTTCAAAGTTGCAAATGGTTGATAAAAGCATAATCTTCTGCCTGAGCCACCCAGGGGACAGAGGGCCACTGACCTTTTAGCTTTGGAATGAAATGTTGAAAGAGAAAACGAATAAAGTTCGAGCACAGGAGTGGTGTTCTGTAAAATGAAACTCTGTTCATATTGGAATTGAGCAAATTTTATTCTAAAATAGTAAAAATAACTGAACCATGTGTCCAAAATGTGAAAGGGTATGTTAGTTTTAAAAAAGCTCCTACAATGCAACGACTTTTGTGACAGTAAAATAGATATCCACAGTAGTTTGTTCCTCACGTTTTCAATACAATTTGACTGAAAAGTCACATAGCTATGGGGAAAAAAGTTTACTTGGTTAGTGTACATTTCAATGCAATTTCAACATTCAGCCTTTTCTTGGCTTTGAAATATTTTCCCATTCTTCCTTTTAAATGTTATTCTAATTAAAGATATTGTGAAAGGATATTTTATCCACAGAAAATCTACAGATGACTAAAACATTTTCTGTGAGATGTCACTCTGGACTCAACGGGCCTTATTTATCAAACTTGCGCAGAAAACGGTGTATATTTTGGTTGTATATTCCAAGTACGCAAGACCCAACGTGGGGTTTATGAACGTGTCGGATCCGCCACATTTGTGCGTAAAGACCTGCGCTTGTTGTTAAATGTCACGGATGAAATTAGCGTATTTATGAAAGTCACGCCTATAAATATTCACCAACCGCCTCTTCCACGCCTTGTTTTTGCGACATGGCTGAACGAAAGACGACCAAGATAGTTAAAAAGAGGAACTTCACTAGCAGGAAATAGGTCACAGGCAGACCCAGCTCCATGGTGCGTCTTGTGTGCGCTTGGAACGGAGGGTTATTAGATGCTCCAGCAACCTTTGTCACCTACAGCATGACATGCAGTTATTCATTGTTATATTACACAGCTGGTGGCCAGAACACCCAGTATAGATTGCACCTGCAGTCGGACCGGAATGACACGATGCCGCGGCTGTGCGCATTTTGCGCACAACCCACATCTTACAAAAACATCTAAGCTGTAACCACACATTGCACATCATGTTGTGCATAGAACATTTCTAGTTACTTTTTATTCATTTATATTCATATCTGTTACAGAATGTTTACATAGTAACTGTTTCACTGCCACTTTAGGTCTATTTAGGTTTTTATTTTTATCTAAGCCACATTACGGGAGAGAGAAATGTTTTTTTTTTCTTCAATTTTTCTGTATGCTGCTGCTATTGAGAAATCGATAATTCGTCGGAGACTTTAGAGTGTGACATTTTGCACCTTTTTAAATGACAGACTGTCATAAAAAAAGGGGACCAACACGCACATCCGTTCCAAAAATATTGGGCAGCCGAAAACATGGGTAATATTCAAAGGAAGAAAAAAAGACGACTCGGACACTAACTGCAGCAATTAAGGCGCTAACTTTTTAAATCGACTACAGTTTGGAGCCCTGTGGTGTGCGAGGCGCCCCTTGTTTATTTAATATGAAAGACGATCATGACATAATCCAAACATAACTTCATGAAATTGCATATTTGTAATGTGAGAGGTGTAGGCATAATTTTTCCAGTGGGAATGTTTAACGTTGTCTAAATCTTGAATTTTATGCATGTTTTTTGCGTGTTGCGATGAAGGTTGAAATGGGTGTACAATATTTTTTGCGCATCGTACGCTCACGTCCAGATTGATAAATGCCGAAAAGTGTACATTTTTGGTGTACACAACATTTACACCCTGATTGGTCGTACGCAAGTTTGAGAAATGAGGCCCATTGTACCTACAGAAAGACAGGTTTTTTAAAATTTGTACAATGTCCCAAATTTCCTGATTTTAAATACAAATAAAAATATGTTGGCAAAAACAATTAATAAAAATGTACAATAGCCTACTCCCATAAGTGTTTACATTTGGTTGAACCACCATTTGATTCAGTTTCATCATTCAGTCTTTTTAAGTTCTTGAATTGAGAATTTGATAGCCCCATAAAGTTCAGCTTTCCTAGTAGGCTTTGCTTGATGTTTGCTGATTTACATGATTTAAAGATTAAAGCCATCTTTTGACAAGAGGTAAAAGAAGATGAAAATTATATAATTTGTTATTATATAATTGGTTTATCTTTCAGGGTAAGAGCATAAGGAAAAATACACATATTTATACAAACTATGACACGCTAAAGAAAGTTAATAGTATTTTATGAAAAATTTGAAGCACAGTGACTAAAAATGTGTATATGTCAATATGTCAATATGAAACTAATTGGAGAGGCTGCCAAGGACTTGACAGCAAAACTGAAAAGGCATTTTTAATGGTGGTTGTGGTATACATGTGTTGACAGTCCTCCATGTTCTCCATTTGTATGGACTACTTAATTTGAAAATGGATAGAATTTATACAGGTTTTCTAGTCATAGCCGCCACTCAATGAGCTTTGACCACATTCATCCAATCACACAGACATTCATACACCAGTGTGCAGATCAATGGGTGTCTGTGACATGAGAAAATTGATACCAAACTACTACCTTTCACATTGCAGACGACCACTCTGCCCCCCGAGCTGAAGAACAACATATCGGGATCTGCCTGGAATGTCCCGAATACTGTGGAAGAATGTGTTCTGGTCCGAAGATATATTTGGCACATAGTGTGAAACATGGTAGTGTAACTGTTTTGTCAATCAATTATGACCCACAATCTTTGGATGTCTGCCAGAAAGGTGGTGATTAAGAGAGTTTTTATCACTATCACAGTGACTTCAAGCATATGCCAGAAGTAAAAACTAAAATCAACTGATCAAAACTAAAGTCTTGATTTGGCCTAGAACTCCATTCATCCAACCATCATCCATACTGTTAATCCTCCAAGGGTTGTGTGGGGGGCTGGTCGTTGGGCAAAAGGTGGGGTACACCCTGAACAGGACAGCAGTCCATTATAGGCCTAGAACAAAAGTTGAGATAAAATCTGTGGGGTCAGCCTGAAGGGGGCTGTGGATAAGAGATGTTCTCACTCTCACAATTTAAGGTGGGCTGTTTCTTTGTGAAGAGCTTCCTAAAGAAGAAGAAAACGTTCTGTGAGGGTCTGAATTCTTGCTTATTTCTAGGTGCAAATTACGATATATTTTTTTTCTGCTCAATTATACCAATACAAACTCAACTCTGGGGCGACCATGGCTCAGGAGTTAGGAGTTTATCTTGTACTTGGAGGGTTGTTGGTTTGAGCCCCCGCTCTGACTGTCTCTGTTGTTGTGTCTTGTGCAAGACATTTCAACCTTTGTCTTCTGGTGGTGGTCAGAGGGACCAGTGGCACCAGCATCCGGCAGCCTCGCCTCCGTCAGTGCGGAGGCCCCAGGGCAGCTGTGGCTACAACGTAGCTTGTCATCACCAATGTGTGAATGTGTGGGTGAATGACTGAATGTAGTGTGAAGTGCTTTGGGGTCCATAGGGTCTAAATAAAGCCACCGGGTGCACCCACTCCCATTGAATGCCTTCAGATGACTCCTCTATCTACTAGTAGGTTAGAAGGTCTACCATTCTTATCACTGATTATGTGCCTTTTGCAGCCTATTATCTGCCCCCTAACCCAGAAATCCGAAGCTTCCCTTTTGTTAAATTTATTTAAAATCTTAGTTTACTAGCTAAAACTTTTTTAAGGATGGTTATGATAACGAACTACTGAGCTCTTTAGGAGGTAGAGATGGCACAGTCTGACGGGTTTCAATGGGAGTGATAACCGCTATTAATGGCCATTTAATTGGCTGATCACATTCAAAGCGGTATTTGACAGCCATTGATTGTGCAAGCTGTTCCACATAAAACGATAAGAGAGGTCTGTAATTTTCATTATAGGTATATTTCAACTGTGAGAGAAAGAATAAAAAAGAATTCCAGGAAATCACATTGCACGATTTAAAAAAATGTTAAATGGCTCGTATTTGTATAATGCTTTATTCACACGCTTTATATATGTGTGTGTGTGTGTGTGTGGACAAATACTGGAGACATACACGGCCTGTATATGCACACATATACACACACCTCAATTTGGCCTATATGTGGTATATATACGCATATATGCAGCATATATATTATATGTGCATGTATGTTTTGTATAGGAAGCATATATGTACATATAAACTGCATTTAGATTTCATATATGCGCACTTATCCTCATACAGATTCTTTCCATGAGGGACATGCCAAATTAAAGGTGGAAAAAGTTTGAGAACAATTGAGCTATTTTAACATCACAAAAATATGATATTTTATTGGTTGCATTTAGTCTTTTTATCAGGTATCTTCCATTTGGTGTGATGACTGAAGTAGGTTAAAGAGACCGATAAAGGACATCAGTCAGAGTTTACTGGTCCTGCTGCTTCTGTCACACCAAACATCACCCCTTTTAATTCATTTATTGCATCCTTTTTCGGATTAAAATAACATCAAACTTGGATTAATTTGAGTCTCAACATTTTACCCATTTGATCCACTTTAATCCAAGATACAGCACATATCTGGACTTTTCCCATGCTGTCTCATTAAAATTAATTGGTTGATTTCCATCAGCATTTTCTGCATATTTGCCTCTACTCTGAAACCATGATCATTTTTGTGTTTCTGTGGTGGTTATAGTGTGACTCAAAGTCTCCCAGTGAGTTTTTAAAAAGGGACAGCAGTACAAATGGATTAATTGGAATGTTTCTGGCACAGTGGTTATAAGGTGTGGGCTCTTGGTATTCATGATATTTAAATCCAGTCACTGAGTCTCTAATAGCTGAGAAGAAGTGCTGCGTGTCTGAAGGATTAAAAAAAAAATTTAAACCAATTAAAGCAACATGTTTAGGCAGGAGGAAGCTGTGACATCTGGGGTTCAAACCATCCTCAGAAGCAAAACCTTTAATAATTTTTTGTTCCTCTTTGGTTTCTTGAGCCAGCAAATCAGAAATGACCTAAACGGAAACTTTAAACGTGTTTTCTTCAGCTTGTTTTATACTGTCAAACTTTACATCTCCACGATTAAATCAAAAACCTCACATTAATGCATTCAGCCAAACTGGTAATTACAGTAACACTTTGGACTTGGCATTTATTACAAAGTAGCAATAAAATCTATAAATCAGTACCTAAATTATGGATTTTTCTGCTTGACTAAATAAAGTTTAAAACTATAATTTTCACCTTTTATTAGGACATATGTTTTTTCCATGCATTGTGATGTTATTAAAATATCACAATAAATGAAAAAAAAAACTACTGTCAGAATATCAGAAAACACCAAATTTAATTGACAATAATTTGAGGTTATTGGTTAAGATTTTATTTTGAAGTGTAAAATGATATTTTTTCTTCTCAAAACTTTAATTATTTTTTGTATTTTATGAAGAAATTGGAAAGAAAATCTGCTGCCTCTGTTACCATTGCATATCTGCGTTGGGTTTTACTGGCATACAAACATACACTGTTTGAAATAACCTATTTTCTAGAGAAGCCACACAAACTGCAGATATTGTGGCACTTCCAGAAAATATAAACGATAAGATGTTGAATTACAAATACATTATTCCAACATATTTCATAGCATTTTTTTTACAATTCTTTTTTTTTGTCTAATACTATGAAGTCCTAATTTGTCTCCAAATATTGCTACACATGTTTAATAAATCTGATTAACAAGTTTAAATTGGCGTAATGTACAGAAATGAAGTGCACTTTGCCCAGATGTGTCAGGTGGATTGATTATAATATTCTGCTTTAGTTCTATAAAGGGTGAAAAATTTACAGATGGGGCACTTTAAGCGATTTGCTATGACACATTTTTGTTTGCTTTTTTTAAATTTATTTATTTATTTTTTCGATCCCTTGGCCAGCCCCAAAGGGTGAAAGCTCAATGCTCAACACAACTGGTTTTCAAAATTTCCTGTTTCGACCCACAAAATAACAATATGAGGCTTCTGACTCTTGGTTGAGCATATCAACATTTTCACTAATTCAGATAGAAAAGCTGTAACAGTAATAACTCAGTCATTATCAACCACCAGTATATTGACCAATATGTAGCCCAATGTGTTTACAAGTCCTGTGTTGCTGTTTTTTTCATTTATAAAATGCATTTTGGTATTTAGATTCATTTCCTGATGAGGATCTCAATATTTGGATTTTTTATAATAAAGTATTGGAGATTTGGTCATATGAAATAAAGCAAAGACACATGAAAGGGGAAAAGCATGTGCATGCAAACAGAGCAGAGACTGCATGATTTCCCAGGATTCTATTTGATAAACAAGTAATCTCAGAAATAGTACATTGAGGATGACAATTTTGTTTGTAATTAAGGCACTGAATGCATTTAACAGCATTCAAGGGACTTCAAAGCAGAGGTGGAAATCTGCCACACATGTAATACACACATTGGTTTGGTGAATGCTGTAAATTGTAAGCCATGCTTCTTCCGTAATGATTCAATAATCCCAGCTGCATGCTCTGAAACTTTAGCAGACCATCTTGTAAGGCAACTTTATTTGTATAGCATACTTTCAACAACAAGCAGATAGAGGCGCCATACATTATTAGGGTGTAAAATATTAGCAGCAGTAAATCAACAGTAAAGACATAAAACCAAACATTAGAGACACAAAAACATACGACATTCCAGGTATTATTAATTACTTACTCAAAAGCTGCTATAAACAGGTGGGTTTTTAACTTTGATTCAGCTGTGTTTCAGCAGCTTTGCAGTGGTATGAAAGTTTGTTCCAGATAAGGGTGGCATCGAAACTGAAAGCGACTTCTCCATGTTTGGTTCTGATTCTAGGGATGATTAGTAGACTACAGTTGGAAAACCTGAGTGGTCTGGGGGGTTGCTATAGCAGCGACAGTTCTTCAACATACTTTGGTGCTAAGCCATTAGTGATTTATAGACTAGTAAAAGTGTTTTAAAGACTATTCTCTGCTCTATATGATGCCAGTGTAAAGACTTTAGAACTGAGGTGATGTGCTCTACTCATATCTTACATTATCTCGGTCATCTAGAATGATGTGAAAAACAAAGTGATCCATAATACAAGGATTGAGGTTTCATGTTTATGGTGCAACTATGACCTAAAAGGGGCTTATGTGTGCACTATTGTAGGCAGACACACATATTTGTTGTCTGAATTAAGCAGAAAATGTGTCCGACTGTCGTCCTCTTGGAGCCACTGCAAGTATTTAGTATACCGAGGTGTGTGAATTTTTACTAGAGTGTCAACATGGTGCACAGCACCATTAAGAGAAGTTTTATCATTAGTGACATTTTGATGTTTACATTTCTTATCCGAGGCGTCTATGTGAGCGGAGATTTCTTAAAGTTGTGATTATGACAAGTTGTAGAAGATTAATATGCGAATAAAATACAAGGAAGATCGTTGATTGTATAATTTGGAGTAGAAAAAGAACCATTTAAGTTGGGGACCTTTTTTAACCTATTTGATAAACGATTGACCTATTGAGACATTTAATGATAATAACCACAACTTCTATTCTTAAATGTTGGAGTTTGTTGGGGTTTTTTAAGCAGAGGAAAGCAAAATATGTCCCAGTGTGTGATTTAAACGAGTTTCACAATCAAGGAGAGGGTGGGAAGTTTAGGAGTAAATATTATTTTATATACTCATTCAGAGAGAAAACGTCATGAGAGTTGTTGTAAACAGAGGAAGCAGCGGCAGGTTGTAAATGGGTTAGATCAAATCACACACAGTCAAACATCCTGGAGGAACAACACTGTAAAGAAACCTGATTGTAAATGTGTAGATGATATGTACTAGGACATGGCAGAAGGCAGTAAATCACCACAGAATCCAGGTGGGAAATTAACAGAGGAAGTGAAGGGAAACAAATTCCACAACTATTTCAGAAACGTATTGACTTGGTGTAGCTGCATACAGAGAGGTTCTGATCATTACTGAGCCCAAACAAAAGGAGGAAAAACATCTATATATCATAACTGATATCTATATTTAAGGTATCAGTGTGATAGTTTTGGAAATCATATTCATTTAAAAGTAATTTTTTTAACAGAAGGTTGTCAGAATGAAAACGGGCATCTGTCATTACTAAGAAAATTCAGAGGAACAATAAACATGTTGGAATTGTTAAATATCTTCTTGTTGTTTTCTTAGGGATTAAAAAGCTTTGCACATATAATGCTTTCCTTTCCAACATTAATAACACACACACAAAAATGCATGTATTAGAAATACTGTGTTAAACAATATACATAATAACTATGCAGTACCCCACAATTGCATTGATATTTTAATGTAAAAGATATCTTCACCATATCAAAGAAAACAAGATAAGAGAAGGCCTGATGACTGAACATGTGCATATGGTCCCACTCTCAATTCTTCAGCATAAACTCCCTGCTTCATATTTCTGTGAGGGCCCTGATATTCATGCATGAAGACTTAAAAATTGACAGTGTTACTTCTGGGTGATTTACTGAATAATCAAGGTAATCTCTCATGCGCCGTGTTTCTGCATCCTATCCTTCATCTTCCACTGCATCGGACTAGAGATGTTATTAAAATTCAAGCTGGGTTTTTGGAATAAAATATCAGACCAGAAAGCAGGTCCAGGCAGAAAGACACACCGTCTAGAACCTGTTTGACAATAAATCCAGACATACAATCGTTCATGTTATATGGCTCAGCATTTTGAAATCATTGCTGTGAAAAATACTTCTGTGGAAAAAGTAGGACTTGCAGGGTAAAATATAACACTATTTTACATCAAAACTGTTTTTGTTTTTAGCTTTAAAATTCCCCTTTCTCTGTAATAAAAGTGGGTAAAAAAGAAAGTTCTTACAACTTTAACCTCTGCTCTACTCTAAAACAACCTTAAAAAAAATACGGTCACCATCAAAATGATATGTGAAATATTTATAGTTCTGGAAAAATTAAATATTTTAGTTTTGGAAATTATGACACAATTACATTCTTTTATATAGTGATTCAAGACTATTGCCCTCAAATAAGAGTTATTTTGACTTATATATTCATACCATGTCCTCAGTTTGTTAGCGTTTTACAATTGCTTTGGTCTATTTCTCTGATTTGAATTCAAATTTTGATAACTGTATTTTAGCCTTCTCTAATGAATCCTGTTTTTTGTGATAATTCTTGGTCACTCTCCCAGCCACAGTGGCTCATTGCTCATTGTGTTTTCCTGCGCCACTCTATATTTAAACACTTACCTTCCTCCTGTTCGGCGCGATCATCTGCTGTCACTGCCGCAGCCATGTTTCCTGTTCTGACTTTGGTTTGTAAAAGTTTCTTCTCTTGTTGCTGAACTGGCCACTCTCTGACCCTATTTTAAGCTTGTCGGATTCCAGATCTGTTTGCTGAAACTCAGAGTCTCCTGTCTATGACCCTGGACCGATTGTGGACAACGTGATACTGGATTCTGGACGCTCTAACTAGTGATGGCGGGATGAAGCCTCATGATGCGCAGAAGCTCTCCATCCAATGGTTTGACTCATTAGTTGAGGCTTCATTTGCTCTACTGGGACATCAACTGAACAATACAAGTAAAACAGGCACAGTGTTAATGATGTGGCATGTGAACCTTTAGACTGAATAGAAACATATTGTAATGGCAATATATACATTTTGAAAATGAACTAAGTATTTTTTAAAATCTGTCCTTTTGAAACAGTTTCTAGTACAAAAGTAAAAGTGGAAACTAGTCATAGGTCATATGTTCTGGGGACAACTGTGGGACCTCTGCAGATGTTGATACAAAGAATGATTCTTCACAAAATATGGAAAATTGACAACCCTGAGAATCCTCTTAATGAGGCTATCCCACAACAGCGTGTCTTCAGTCAGAGGCTTGGTCAGTTTCACTGCACTACAGACTACTACAGGAAATCCTTCCTGCCCATAGCCATCACGATCTACAACAACTTTTGGTTTGTTGTTGGTTTTTTTTTGGGTTGTTTGGTTCTGAATTTGCAATGGGTTTTAAAAATAATACCTGGGCATCGATTTAGTTATTTGTCTCAAAACTCCTTTACACAAAACACACACTTCAAAACCTCTATAGATTAAAACTGCTGTCTGGAATTGTTGCCCATTCTAGAGTCGAAAACAACCAAACATGCCAGTAAATCCCGATTCTTTCTGTATTTCTGGTTGGAATTTGCAGAGCTTCTTCTACCAACACAACTTTCAATAAATCTTTTGAAAACTCCCTGGTGTCTTGGTTGCAATTTGGGTTCTGGCTTGAAACGTTTGGTTTATTACTAAACATAAAAGCTACACACATTTTAATTATTTGTCTACATCATTGTAGGAGTTTCTCATATGTTCTAGCAAATTGCAAATCTCTTTGGACCTGCATAAACTGATTCCATAAAAGTCTCTGCTGTTTTACAGCATAATTTGCTTATGTCCATAATATTAATTAGCATTATACTCCTTATGGTGCCCATGGCTTAGTAGTGGTTAGTTTGAAAACACTCTAACTTCACATCGATGAAACAACGTAATCTGCTAAGATTGTTTACAGAGAAAAGTCCTAACTGATTGGAATCTTTGTGTGACTGTATTGAAATGACTTTTCTTGTAAAGTGCATTGAGATGACATCTGTTGTGAATTGGCGTTATGTAAATAAGGGTGAATTACATTAAATACAAAATTGGAGATTTTGCTCCCACTCTGACTAATCACAACCTAAGAGAACAAAAATAGGAATTTAGAATATTACAAAGGAAAATAGGCACAAACTTATTTTATAACCTAATTCTGGAACTGAACAACACATTAATAGTTCAGTAATATTTTCAGGTGATATTTTTCTTTGAATACGAGACAGACAAACGCTCTTAACTGCTGTAGGAGACAATTTATTTTGTGACATTTGGATCTTTCCAGTTCTTTCCCTTTTGATAAGTGCTTCTAGACAGGATGTTCGCAGCTTGAAACTTTACAGATACACTACTCATGACAAGGGTTTATTTTTGGACACAATCGAATTTGGCCAGTTGGCCTCCTGTGGAGGGTTGTGGTATCAGTAGGCTCCTCAGAGGCCGTTAAAGGAGGAGTACCTGCTTGTTCTCCGTCACTCATAAAGCTTCCAATTAGCCTAAAAGCTCTGTGGATCTCGCCTCTTTCACCTTGAGAATGTGGCATTTGGAGCCAGCTATAATGGTGCTGAAAAGCAGCCAGTTTCTTCTGACAAGTATCTGTCATCTGAGGAAATAAAATTAGTGTATGCAGACACCGATTCAGCCCTCAGAGTGTCCTTCTACAAACTAATTCAAGAGGCAGAGATAACAACTTTAAATTTAGTAAAGAACTGTTTGCAAAAGAGCGCAACAGCAAGGCGTCCCATGGTTTCAATTGGAGATGACAGAGACACAAATTTCAACCAATAACATTTAAATCAAATATCAAAGCTCTGGCCACACGGTTCCTCATCGACCTGTATTAGAACATTCAGTTCTTTTATTGTAGAGTCTTACTGTTTCATCCCAGCAGGCATTATCCTTCTCCTCTGCAGGTGGTGATTTATTTAATTTCAGCTCAATTACTTTGGACAACCTCCAATATAGTACTCACCGCTGCATATCAGAGAAATAGCTTAGTAGGTGAGAAAAAGAGTGAGATTTTCCATATTTAAGTTGCTGTCTTTTAAACCTCAAAGTGACTGTGACACATTGGAGTGTTTTATTAATATTTGCGCATTTTAATTTTTAAAGACTGACTAAATCCTTGGAAGGTAAATACCACAATTAACTATTTCCACATGCATTCAAACCTAAGAGTAATTCAGAGTAACCAATTAACCAAACATGCAAACTTTTACACTGTAGGAGGAAGTCAGAGTACCAAAAGTACTGTTCCTTGTTTCTAAATTTGCTTGAAGTACCAAAAATGTCTAAATGGTTGCATTGGCTGATTTCCAGACCGAATGATGATGACTTTGTTCCCTTATGTTCTACAATTTCTTTAGATTCATATTTAATGTATCAATTTTTTTAGTCTTCCATGTTCGGTTTCAGGGATTTCTCAGATTCTTCAGGTCTGGGGGTAACGTTGACCACTGAGAATGAAGTAAAAAAATTGGTAAATTAAAACAAATTCATGATTTAACAAAGAGCACAATTCTAATCCGGTTTTTCTTCCTTTTCTTCCTAACGTTTGACCCACTGTATCATCTGCATAGAAACAATAGATTTGTCTGCGAGTAACAAGTCAGCCTAGAAACATAATATGAAAAATGTTTAATTCTTATGAGTGACAGAAATTTCCATAAAAAAGAAAAACAAATTCTACTTGCCTCACTATAACGCACACAGTTCGAAACAAAGACCATAGGAATTTAAATATTTTTTTTTTCTGTAGTTTTCTGTATCACCTAAAAATTGTTTGATATTCCTCAAACAAAATACCTTCTTGTTTTATTCCTTAACTGTAATTAACATGGACTATGCATCTAGTCCTATCCATTAGGTAAATCAAAACAATACAAAAGATTTTTCTCTTTCAACAGATTTAGGAGCGAAATCTTTTGTCAAGTTTATTTTGCTCGATAAAAAAATTTGCAGTGGTTCAGGAAACACTAATTTATCAGTATCTTCATTGTCTAACAGGCCAGGTTGCTGCAGGGCATCATGAATAGTACATGTCCTCTGATGTTACTGCATAATTTTGTACGTGAGTGTTTTTTTATTTTTTTTCCTGGCTTTACAGGAGATAACATAATTTGTTTCTGGAATTGTTTGGTGGAATTACATCACTGCTGGGTGAAGCGGAGGGTTGTAGCCCAACCATGTGTGGAATAAAAAAAAAAACTTTAACCACGGGTATGTTGCGCCTCAAGCACAGACAGCTGCTGCAAGCCAAGAGCTCAGTGAACAGATTTACTCAGAGACGCTCATATTCTCTGAACTATAGATGAACTTTGCTTTTGTTTGCAGCTTGTGTTGGGGAAAGATAATCAGTGTTGCTCACAGCCAGCAGCTGTTTAGGTTTTCTGATATGAAATTTACTCGCTTTATTTATAAAAAAAAAAATACAGTGAACAAAATGATGTAAAATTGGGCCGTGATGCATAGGTGTGGATATCTTTAAACAAATACCTCATTAAACACATTTTGATTATATTTTTGCATTCTTCTTGAGTTCATGCCAACACTTTATATATATGTTACAGTGTTTTCCATCTACCATTTCAGATTTCAAATACAATTAAAAACATGATTCACTCTTCTGTATCTTGTTAAATGTTGCTTCCCTGTCTGATTTTATCTTATTTAACTTTAATATTGAAAAAAATGTAAACGTCATGGTAGATCTTAAGAGCTTTTACGGGATAAGATTAATATGAATTTCAGGTCTCTTTCTTAGATTAACAGCAGGTCAACTTATATATATCAAAATGTGAAACAACTGCATCTGTTTTTTAATTTGAAGGTGATGCAGAGCTGCAAAAGAGCCTCTCAAAAAGTGTAAAAGAAGCAAAGCATGAGGCTCTAAATTCAGAGCTCAGATTAATATTTTATATGCTTAGAACAGTGGGGCACACTAAATAAAAACAGCTAGTTTTTCGATAATGTGTTTTTGTAGCACACAAGACGGTACTTCAACAAGAAGGATTGTTTTAAAATTAGATTATGGCCCATTTTCTTGATGAAAAGCCAAAAGCTTTTGTTTTTATTAAAGAAAAAAATGCCTCATTCCACTTTTTTGGGAATTCATCTACTCCACCCTTTAAATACTTATCTTAGATGTTTTGTGAATAAAATATACCTGGTCAAAAACATTTTCTAATTCAGTTGTTGCAGTCTATATATCGGCTCTGAAATCAAACCAGAGTTTAATGTTATGATGTTAATTTAAATGTAACAGAAGAGCAAGATAAATCTACCTACAGCTACAGAGTTACACAAAGACTTTTTGTTCTACATCTATATGTTTAATGTCATCAGACCAAAAGACACCACAGCATGTTAAAGAAACTGTTAAATGTTCATATTTTACCTATTCTTGTAGGAACTGATTGACTATTTTGTTTTATATTAGATTCTGAACATTTTGATTTGACTGTAGATAGGCATCACCACATTTAGTCTGCTGAGGTTCCTCTCCTCTAAGAAGCTTACTACTTAATTAAAATAATTGTATGTATCTAACTGACATCTTAAATAACATCTTAACATCCACATTCAACACTTAATATTAAAGAGAATAATATTAAAGGATTAGTTTGTGTATAACCCCGTCCTTAATTAGTTTATCGTTATATTTAATTATGAAAATGTTTCATTATGTTCCTTGCTGAAACTTGCTCAATTACAGTCTTCAAAGTCTAGACCTGACCACAGCCTTGAAGCAATTTTAGCTTAATTAAAAAAAATACCCATCTAAACCTAGAAATAAATGCCACTCATTTACTGCATTCGATCTTTTCAACATGAACAAAGAAAACCAATCCTTGCTGAAAAGATTGTTCATATTAAAGTGCCATTTAGGTGCCAGCAGAAGTGTTATCTGTAAACTTAAAATTGACAAAAAGTCTTAAAAAAACAAAATGTGTCATGCAGTGAGCTAAATTAATCCAAAAACAGATTAGGGACAAAGTAATTGACAAAAACAATATATAGTCACCTCTCACATTTTCCCAAAAATCAATTTAAAAACCCCTGGGACTTTTGGGATAAAATGCTCTAAAGTGATGAGACAAATCTGGAACCTTTTTGACGATATATATATATATATATATACATATATATATACATTTTTCCACTCCACAGTTTCCTAAGTAATGTTTTATTTAGTTAAAATATTGAAATATGTCCTTTGCTAAGAGTAAATTAAGTGGAAATATTATATAAATTTTTTATCTTCCAGTTGGATATTTTTGTCATAAAAGCGCCACCATGACAGCAGGAGCCACATCTTAGTAACAATATACATAAAAGAATACCATGCAAGCATCCTGTTCAGCACAAGCAAAATCCAATATGCAAAATTTCCGATTTTCACCACACATGGAGGAAGAGAAACATGCCCAGCCTTGAGGTTAGCTAACGTAGAATGGAACTAAATAAGTGTTTCTATACATGTGTTTGAAAAAGAAACTTAAATTCAGAGTGGACGTTTCCTGTTTCCATTCGTACGTCTGGCAGCTAAATTTAGCACACACACCTGCCACTCTTCACCCATCACCATCAGCCATTTCAGCCGTTCTCCCCAGTGCCCCCACATCCCCCCGCCCTGCAGGATATTGCTTGAGCTATCTGTCATCTCAATTGTGGTCGCACCAGCAGATCTGCACTTACTGAATTTGAGGCACCTGGCTTCTGGATCACTGTGTATGTTGACCTGCTGCCTTTACATGGTATACATAGCAGTAGCAGTCAGTACTCTGTGTTTCAACTGTCTGCTTAAGAAAGGTTGGGGCTTGTAAGGACTAATGCCAGTTTGGGCTGCCAGTGTGGAAAGCCTCTCTGCTTAATAATTTTTGTCTGATAAAGGATGACAGCTTTGAATTTTTCTGTCCTTGTTTGAATAATGTCTCCTGCCTATCAGAAGCAAAAGCAAGAACAGAGTGCGACATTGAGGACTGGTCTATCTCCTTCCTTTCTAAGTGTGAACATTTTCCACTTTAAAAAAGGTACATGATGTGTGGGGATTTTTTCTAAAGAAAAGTGATTTCTTCAGGTCTAAATAAAATACCTGTGACCAGCTCTCCTCCAAACACAACAAGCTTAACAGCATAAAAAGGCCTTTAAACTAGGCGTAGTTTTGGCCTTCGATTTTATGAGGCATAATGAGAACCTTCAATCCAATCCCTGCATCTCTGTAAATAATTTGAGATATAATATTCCATTAAAAGCCTATAACAGTCTGCAGTATCTTGCCTGACAGTTCCCAATGTCATTTGCATAACATTGAGCCCAAACAGCTGTTGACGAAAAAAAATATTACCGATTTGAACTCAACCCTTCCCATTTCTTTTGCCTGTTCAACAGATAGATTAGGATTCACCTTTAATTATGATGATAACGAACATGACGATGGAGGATAAAAGGCTTGTCTTCATCAAACAGTCCGCAGAAATAACAAAAATAAATAACTTTTTATTGTTTGTTTCAAACAAAAACAACTCAAAAGAGGAGAGCAAAGCAGGATATTTTGAGAGCTCCAAGACATCGTGCCGCGTTCACACTGGTCAGAGCATCCAGGCGTTCAAGTATCTGTGGGTCTTGTTCACAAATGAGGGAAAAATGGAGCGGCAGATTGATGGACAGATTTGTAAGGCGTATGCAGTTATGCGGGAGCTGTACCGGTCTGTCGTGGTGAAGAGAGAGCTGAGCCGAAAGGCAAAGCTCTCAATTTACCGGTCGATCTATGTTCCTACCCTCATCTATGCTCACAAACTCTGGGTGGTGAACGAAAGAAGAGATCACGGATGCAGGCGGCTAAAATGAGTTTCCTCCGTAGGGTGGCTGGGCTCTCCCTAAGAGATAGGGTGAGGAGCTCGGTCATCCGGAGGGGGCTCAGAGTAGAGCCGCTGCTCCTCCACATCTAGAGGAGCCAGTTGAGGTGGCTCGGGCATCTGGTCAGGATGCCTCTTGGACGCCTCCCGGGTGAGATGTTCTGGGCACGTCCCACCGGGAGGAGGCCCAGAGAAAGACCCAGGACTCGTTGGAGGGATTATGTCTCTCGGCTGGTCTGGGAACGCCTGGAAGAAGATGGATGGATGGATGGATGGAAAGATGGATTGATGCATGGATTCATGTGTAGCGTGCTGCCGTGGAGGGAAACTCAGTCAGTACTTCTGGGCAGGCGACCCATGAGAGAAATGTTGCATAGTGAGGTTTTTCGTTGCGGGACGCTTCCAGGCAATGACAGCTTCGCAAATGGAGATAATAATTGCCGGTTTTGCTGCAAAAACATTCTAAAACCACATGTTTTTAAGGTGTAAAAGTTACAGAGTGTGTCTTTAAAATGATATTGGTTAAATTACCATTATGTTTCTATGTACCTCTACTCTGGAACCAACTCTCTGAAAACCTGGGATGTTCATAGGCTGTTGACTCGTTGAATTTAAGAACACAATGCAATTGACCAAAAACATTAATGTTCCTTTATCATATTATCATATTATCAATCATGTTCCAGGTTTTTACTTGTTTGAATTTTTTTAAAGATCCATTTCTTTTATGTTATGCTGTCTTCATTTAGTTTTTTTTCCAAATAAGTCTTATTTCTGTTCAATTGTTTTCCTTTGAAAAACTCTGTGTATGAATGGTGTTAGCCGAAATAACTTGTCTTACCTAATAAAACAAGCCAGTTCAGTAAAACTGTAAAAAAAATTCATGAAAATGTTTTCAAATATATTGGTGGATTCATAGAAAAGAAAAGAAAAGTTGAAAGCATGAAGAAAGGGTTAGAAGTCTTCCCTTTTTCTCGAAATGAAAAATAAATTACATCTAGTGTAAAAAAGCTTTTAGTTTATTTCCCTCAGTGATGGTCTCTGGACTAAAACCACTGTTTCATTTTATGTCATTACAGCTAGTTCTTCAATGTGTAAAAGATCAACTTGCAGCTTCGATGATGGCAAGGACTTCAGATATAAGGACAAATATGTCCATTTGCCTCTGGCTGTCCTTCACAGTACAACGCCATATTAAGTACTGCAGGCTTGTTACTGTATGCACTGTTCATTCCTTACTGCACCCTGGGGAGAAACTATCCATACAACGAGATACAACAACAGCAGAGACGGTCATAAAATCCCAACATGGACTCAATACACTCAGAATACAACGATCGAAGTCACTTAAAGACCAACTCACATTTCATCTGAATCATATGAACCAATGTAAATCAAAGGTAGCTCTCGCTTTGAGTTCAATTTGGAAAGCCAATACCATGTTGTGGTTTGAAAGCATCACACAAATTAAATACTACAATCACAGTTTCAGGTCTTAAAGCGTTGTTTTTTTATAGAAAAAAAGGGTTCATACCATTTATTTGGCAGCCACAAAATAGTATTTGACAGCCACCAGTCGTCAAAAGTATTTTTGGAGAATTCAATCTTAGGCTATGGAGCATGATGGTGGTTGCATCATGCTGTATGTCTGCATCGGTGCAAGTGGTACTGGTACATTACAAAAATGTTAGTATAACATTCACGACCTTATAAGGAGAGCATACAAATGTTGTCACCAAAGTCTGGTTTCAGACTTCTGATACAATTTTATATTGACTATCTGTTATATCTGTGAATATTATCAATGTTTTTAACTCAAAGATTGTTATTAACCCAAATAAACTCATTGGGGGTTAGTGTAGACAACCTATAAAGGGGCTATGCTTTCATGCAATAAACATTGCTTTTAATAACCTTTACTTTATTGTTGAAACTTTTCTTCTGAGGGGCTGCACATTGGCACAGTTGTTGGCACTTTTGCCTTGAGCCAAGACACTCCTGGGTTGAATCTCAACCTGGGGTATTTCTGCATGGACTTGGATGTTCTCCCAGAGCTTGGTGTGGATTTACCAGTACACAACAAAAATTGGGGAGTTAAATTATCAGTCAAGTGTTTTTTTTTTTTTTTTGGGGGTGGGGGGGTGGGGGGGGGTGGGGGGTTTAAATGAATGAAGAGTGCCAGGTCAAATTGAATTTAACTCTTTCCAGACATATTTTGGCTCCACCCAGAGCCCACACATTTTGTTGCTCAGCAGTTCTGCATGGTTTTCAAGAATTATCTTCTATTCTATTAGTTAACTTTAGTTTCTTCTTGCAAAGTAAATCATTTTAAAAGGATGATGTTTGACCTTTTATAAAGCTGTGAAAAACGGGATTTTTGCAAGAAAGGAGAAAAGAAAGCAGAAAAAAAATGATACATCCAAAGCCAAAATGACCAAACCTTTTTATTATCTTAAGTTATGTGAATGTACTGTATAATTTTAATGTTTCTGGGTAGTGGGTGGATAGAAGACTCACTAGTGGATTTTTATGGTGTGACATAACTGCACTTAGGACAGTAATGTTAAGTTTTAAACTGTCACTGCTGTTACTTGAAAAAAAAAAAAAAGACTTCCAGCAATATGACTCAGAGTTTCTGTGGGGTAGAAATGGATGGATTTCATTTGAAGTTGTCCTTGTTATATTAGTTAAATGGGCTAATCCTCCTCTTTGCTTTGAGGCACATTAAATGGCACCTGAATAATACATTGCTAAGTTAATGAAAGAGAGAGAAAAGGCAAAGGCAATCCATTTTGTCTTGCTTTGAAAGGTGTGGGTAGTTTGAAAAGCAGTATTTGAACCTTTCCTAAAAAGGCACCTGTTCAACGTTTTTTCCCACTCATCACAGTAACGATCAACTTTTTAAATCAAGTGACGACACATTAAGTGCCCATAACTGAGCCAAATATTATCTAATTAGTGCGATGTGGTGCAGTTTTACATCTCTCCAGCTGGTTGGCGGCCGGAGCATCTGGAGGAGATGTCTCCTGCCTGTATTCCAGGAAGGATTCCAGTCACAAATCATGAAAAAGAGACTTACAGGAACGATTATTTGACCCAGCTGGCATACAACCAGTTTTGAGACATGACTTCTAAATAGACAATGAAGCAAGAATGAAATACAAAAAAATAAGCAAAGATGTTTGAATACGCGTATGAAATTGAGAAAGATATATAAGTTGTCATTAGATGCAACTTAACTGGTCAAGACTGAAAAAAAGTCAGTCTCATTAAAGAGCAGAAGTATTAACATCCCTTTAAAAAAAAGAAAAATCAATGTTTAACTCGCTATAACCCAAAATGCTCAACTGAAAGAATCTATGCACATCACCCCTATGAATTTTAATGCTGAAAGCCCCATTATATCTACAAGACATTTAATATGTTATCTAAATGGTGTTTTTAAAATTCTTCAGTGTATGACTGTCTCAGATGGTTAAATCTTTCAAATAATATGTGATGGCACTAACCGTTTCACTCTCCTGGAACGTCATTGCTTTAGAATCGAAGGTGACGTCTTGTAGTGAAATGGCTTTCTGCGAAGCTAATTTCTCTCCTAGGGGGAGGAGTGGCTCTCTGTCACAGATGGACTTGGCTTTTCTCTGCAGCAGCTCTGACACTCCTCTGGTACCTTTGAGGCTTTGACGAGTTTCAGTGGAGGAGGCTATCGTGACACTGAGTTTGGTACAGTCACATCGCTCCTGCTGTGTGGGCATCATTTAAAAATCCTTCAGCCAAGTGGCAGATTCTGTCATCTTATCGGAACGTCAAGCATTCAGAACGTCTTGTGCTGACTGCAACTCGTCTCAGGCTCTATTGTTCGCTTGCTACTGTTCTCATCTGCACCTGATGGATTAAAAAAAATATCTCTGCAACAAAACCACTTACTTTGCTTTAATGGTGTTATGATTGCTTTTCGCAAAATGATGCATCATTATGGGTAAAAAAAGAGGGCCAGTCATTGTCCTTGAGCCCTTCCATGTTTTAAATTTATAGCTTCAGTGCTTTAAGAACTTGCTGCTGAGTTTGTGTTTCGCTTTCCCCGTGTGTAAGAATTACCTCCAACTAGTGGTGCGCTCAGTGAATACAAGCAACTGTGGAGTTTTCTTTTGCATCTCCCCGTTATAACACGTAATTACTACGGAAGCCTTGGAGTAAATTATCAGAGTTAAACGGAAGATAAAGTATTTGTTGGACTAACCTGTCCTGTGTAAAAACATAACACTAACATAAACTTCATAGTTTCATATACTTAACTTACCTGTCTAGCAGAAAGCCTGCAACCTCCGCACCCGTCTTCAAGTTCGTGTCCCTCATGAATAGTCTCCATCTGGTAAACGCTCCACTGATATAGATTCTTGTTTTCTCCCGGTTATTTTTTTGTTCTTCTCTGTGGTATGGTTTCCTCCCTCTCACGGAGCAAAGAGTACGGATGGTCCACCATTGAAATTGAAAACTATGATCCACGGTCCTTTATGCTCGTTGCTCGTTTCTCTTTATCCCTCCGACGTCACTGGTTAAAACACATAAAGCAAACAAGTTTAACCCCTTTCAGCTAACGTATTTAAAGATGTCGATGCAACATGGCAGCCTCAAATGGGGGACGGTGCACCCTCTGTATCTATAAACAACATATTCTAAGACACGGGAACGCTTTCATGATAATGCGATTGTGATTAGACCTCGGTAAAATACATATTTATGAAAGCAGTACTTGATTTTTATGAATAAAAAGCCAAATTCATTACACACTAGGCCTTTAAAAGCAGCTCTGATTAAGGTATACCAATGGAAACAGACCGCCTTACAATCTCCACGATTTTCTTGACCAGTTGAATGTGTCTATTTCATTGCATAAAAAAAAAATAATTTAACAAGCAAATGTCACTCTTTTGTGCCTTTAGTACATACAGTAATATTTATTAAATTTGAATATAAGACCCAAAGAGGCTTGTTTGTCAGATTAAAAGTACCCTTTAAAAAGGTCAACCTTTTATGCAGGTATTAAGCCTACTTTTTTATTAAGTCCACATTTCAGATTAAATTTTTTTTTTATTGGCGTGATGTCTTTCCACAACTTTCCACAACAGTACAGATCTCTGTGATACTTAGTTAACACACCAGAATCTAACTTTAATTGATCTGTTTTAGCAGAAGTAAAGACTGTTTCAAGTAACCATACGGATTTTCACCTGCCATAGTGGAAAAGAATATGAAGAATCAAAGTCTTCTACTGACAATATTAACAGATGTAACAGCATTATCAAAGCCCATTACAAACCAAGCACAAAAGTATCATTAATATCATCAATCTTGACAGTCAGCATTCAGTATTGGTCTGTGGCAAATAACAAATTCTCACCCCCCAGCAATAAATGGATGTTTTTCCCCATAATGATTGTGTTAATCCTTCTATTTAAAGATTCCCTTCATGTAGCATTGCTTGCTTTTGTTTGACAACAGATTTGCAGTATTTAGGAGGCAGATTTGTAATTTTGCGTCAGCTTAATCTTTGTTGAGGACAATAACATAACCATAAACACTAAAGTTTGACTCTAGATAAAAAACCCACAGGAGGATAAGATAATTTAATGCTTGCTGGCATATTTTTTTTTTCCAATCAGCTAGGCTGCATTACTACACTGTATTCCCTCACACTCTGCTCCTACATTGACTTGTAACAAAAATATTTTCCAAAGGATTTTGTATATATCAGGAGTTGCTGATAATAGTACAATTGCATTTATTCACAACTAGAATGCTTCCAGTTATTTAGCATCTTGTTTGGTTTTCAATTATATAAGGATCAGAGGGAGGTGCATCAAAAACATCAGACAAAGTTGAGAGTATATAGTTGCTATGTTTGACATATGACAGCTAACTGGTTGTACCACAGCTGGCACTCTGCTCTTCCAGACCTTAAAGACAGAAAATCAGGTTGGCCGTCAATATGATTGCAGCGCAATGTACCTCCATTATGATGCACCACGTGTGGCATGTTCTATCTCTTGCTACTGCCAAGCGCCTGCAGCGCCTCTGCTGCACATAACAAAACTGCCATAAAAAAGCTAAAGTAATCGTCAGGAAATAGGAATTCCTGTAAGGAAGTGTATCCTGAGCTGCTCAAGCATCTAGAATGCTGCAAATGGAAATGTGGAAACTGCTTGCATATCTATCAAATAGAGATAAACATAAGGAAATATGCCTTATTTATCAGTAATTTGAAAGATCAAACTCTTTATTTGATTTCATCTTTTATCGGGGGTAATGTTTGTGGAACACCAAGAAATAAGAGAATAAGACTGTGAAAATGACTATAATTGTTTCTTTTTCAGAGTTTCATCTGAAAGACTGTTTTATTTGAGATAACATCTGAGACGAGGCTCTTAAATTGGGCAACACATTTGCAAAGGATGAATTTGTATATTTTGATTAAAAGATCTGTCTTTCTTTCAAATAAAAAGCGTGAATATATATTTATCGTTTTTCCCCAATTTGTTAAGGTAAAAATAAATCAGTAAAGAATTCAAAAATCTCACAGAGAATCATAACTATGGCATAGAAAATAAAGCCTCTGTCATACTGTTTACCTTGGGATTCATGTTATTGTATCTTAAAACTTTTTCATGTGGCTCTAAATGGGAATGAACTTCGAGAGCTTTGATGAGACATAAGTTCTTATGTAAATATGAATTTCTAGGGTCATTTACGCTGTTTCTTGTTTTGTCCCACCATTTTAAATGCAAAGTGGTCTCTTGCAGTGCATTGTTCAGTAAATGAAAACAGAATAACACTTCCCCATCAATCCTTTCCTGTTTTAAAGATTGGAACATAAAATATCATATTTATTCCTTGCCTCAAACAAGATCAGAGATAAAACTATTATTAATCCTGGAACCCACTGGAGAATACTATGGGCTGGAAACCACTGGAGGAGACTACGGGTTGGAAACCATTTGAGAAGATGGTGGGCTGGAAACCAATGGAGGAGACTACGGGGTTGGATACCACTGGAGAAGATGGTGGGCCGGAAACCACTGGAGAAGACTATGGTTTGAAAAGCACTGTAGAAGACTACAGGCTGGAAACCACTGGAGAAGACGATGGGCTGGAAACCACTGGAGAAGTCGGTGGGCTGGAAACCACTGGAGATGACGATGAGCTGGAAACCACTGGAGAAGACTACGGGCTGGAAACCACTGGAGAAGACTATGGGCTGGAAACCACTGGAGAAGACTACGGGCTCGAAACCACTGGAGAAGACTACAGGCTGGAAACCACTGGAGAAGACGGTGGGCTGGAAACCACTGGAGAAGACGATGGGCTGGAAACCACTGGAGATGACGATGAGCTAGAAACCACTGGAGAAGACTACGGGCTGGAAACCACTGGAGAAGACTATGGGCTGGAAACCACTGGAGAAGACTATGGGCTCGAAACCACTGGAGAAGACTACAGGCTGGAAACCACTGGAGAAGACAGTGGCTGGAAACCATGGAGAAGACGATGGGCTGGAAACCACTGGAGAAGACAGTGGGCTGGAAACCACTGGAGAAGACGATGGGCTGGAAACCACTGGAGAAGACGGTGGGCTGGAAACCACTGGAGAAGACTATGGGCTGGAAACCACTGGAGAAGACGGTGGGCTGGAAACCACTGGAGAGACTATGAGCTGGAAACCACTGGAGAAGACGGTGGGCTGGAAACCACTGGAGATGACGATGAGCTGGAAACCACTGGAGAAGACTACAGGCTGGAAACCACTGGAGAAGACTATGGGCTGGAAACCACTGGGGAAGACTATGGGCTCGAAACCACTGGAGAAGACTACAGGCTGGAAACCACTGGAGAAGACGGTGGGCTGGAAACCACTGGAGAAGACGATGGGCTGGAAACCACTGGAGAAGTCGGTGGGCTGGAAACCACTGGAGATGACGATGAGCTGGAAACCACTGGAGAAGACTACGGGCTGGAAACCACTGGAGAAGACTATGGGCTGGAAACCACTGGAGAAGACTACGGGCTCGAAACCACTGGAGAAGACTACAGGCTGGAAACCACTGGAGAAGACGGTGGGCTGGAAACACTGGAGAAGACGATGGGCTGGAAACCACTGGAGATGACGATGAGCTGGGAACCACTGGAGAAGATTACGGGCTGGAAACCACTGGAGAAGACTATGGGCTGGAAACCACTGGAGAAGACTATGGGCTGGAAACCACTGGAGAAGACTACGGGCTGGAAACCACTGGAGAAGACTACAGGCTGGAAACCACTGGAGAAGACGGTGGGCTGGAAACCACTGGAGAAGACTACAGGCTGGAAACCACTGGAGAAGAGGTGGGTGGAAAACCTGAGAAGACGATGGGCTGGGAACCACTGGAGAAGACTGTGGGCTGGAAACCACTGGAGAGACTATGAGCTGGAAACCACTGGAGATGACGGTGGGCTGGAAACCACTGGAGATGACGATGAGCTGGAAACCACTGGAGAAGACTACGGGCTGGAAATCACTGGAGAAGACTATGGGCTGGAAACCACTGGAGAAGACTATGGGCTCGAAACCACTGGAGAGGACTACAGGCTGGAAACCACTGGAGAAGACGGTGGGCTGGAAACCACTGGAGAAGACGATGGGCTGGAAACCACTGGAGATGACGATGAGCTGGAAACAACTGGAGAAGACTACGGGCTGGAAACCACTGGAGAAGACTATGGGCTGGAAACCACTGGTGAAGACTATGGGCTCGAAACCACTGGAGAAGACTACAGGCTGGAAACCACTGGAGAAGACGGTGGGCTGGAAACCACCTGAGAAGACGATGGGCTGGGAACCACTGGAGAAGACGGTGGGCTGGAAACCACTGGAGAGACTATGAGCTGGAAACCACTGGAGAAGACGGTGGGCTGGAAACCACTGAAGAAGACTATGGGCTGGAAACCACTGGAGAAGATGGCGGACTGGAACCCACTGGAGAGGTCTGTAGGGCTGCTGCTGTGACTGCCAGCAAGACTGCAGCCACAACAGCCATTTGGAGCTGAGACAGGCCAGTCCTGGTCCACTCAGATGGAGCTGATATCAGGAGGTGAAGCAGGTCAGCCTGAGGCTACGTCCACACTGAGCCGGATAAGGTTATACGGGGAGTTAGACACCTAATGTTATCCACTCAACAAAAGCATTTACGCCCCGTTTA
Source organism: Apricaphanius iberus (assembly GCA_028564705.1). Taxonomy (NCBI): domain Eukaryota; kingdom Metazoa; phylum Chordata; class Actinopteri; order Cyprinodontiformes; family Aphaniidae; genus Apricaphanius; species Apricaphanius iberus. The sequence goes on from JAPXFQ010001619.1 coordinate 160,120, forward strand.
CGGTCCGTTTAAGGTTACATGATTGCGCAATCAAATGCCTACCTATGCATGTACTGGGCATGCGCGGGGAAAAAGAAAAAGAACACAGATTGACGCGTATAATCTATGTCGCTGTCGGCGCCTCCTGGATCGCCTCCTGTGTCGCCTTCTCATCCGCAAGTTGGTTAGGGTTAACTTTGCAAACGTCTGAATTTGCAAAAGAAGAAGTAGCATAGCGAGACTCGTCTCCATCTTTGCTGTTGTCATTATATGCTGTCGCGTTGTTGTCGTCATCAATTTAGGCCCTGGAGGCCAAGACAGCAAGTAGACCCTGCGGACAATAGACCGCAGCAAGGTGCAGCCCTCTGGGGAGTGGTGAGGACGTTGGTCCCCCCTGGAGAAGACTTGGAGTGGCCTGAAGGTGATGTCAATGCCATTGTGGCAAGGAGTGCTGTGCAAGTTAGTCCCTATAAATATCCAAATAAAGAGAGATGTTTTGAGCTTTAGAAGCTCATATTTTGATAATGGTTATGATCAAGAATCAGAGAGTACAGGCACGTCATGGTGAACATTAAACATTAAACAATCTGATGAAGCACAGGGAACACTCAGGGATTTAAATACACAAGTAGGGTAATCCGGCAGACAATCAAGGAAACCCAGGACAGCTGGGGACAATCAGCTTCCTTGTTCCTGCTCTCTGCGAGAATGGAGGCTTTTTTTCTTTCCTCCCCACTTGCCAGCCTGCTTTCCGCACTCTTGTCAACAATTTACAGCCTTGTTAAGCATTTTCCTCTGAAAAGAATCAACTGTGGATTTGGATCTCTTTCTGGTTAGCTGGTCTCTTAATGCTATTAATCACATTTCCTGAAGAATAGCTAAAAGGGAGTGCTGAGCTTTCCGATGAAGCATCGCGGGGGATCTTGTGTCTCCCGGTTTTGAACATCAAGGACGTCTGAAAACATCTGTATAATTGGATTCAGGATAACCAGACATTTGCTGATTTTGGCAGGTGGATTTTCTAAGGTATTGTAATCTTCAAAGCTTAAAGGTAGCAATTGGCAGGCTGCCCAGGCTACAGGAAGTTTGTTGTGCTGTCAACACTCAGACTCATTTGCGACTTGTTTCGCTGCTTGGGAAGGGGAGAATTTTTCAGCTGGTTTGAAGGAAACTGACCCCTGATTTTGGCTATTTGGATTCGAACTGGGCCCACTGACAGACTCTTAAGGCTGATGAAAAAGAGTTTCAGTCTGAAACCCAAACAATTTGGTGTTACCACATCTGACCGTCCCTTGGCCCTGGTAGGCATCTCAATACTCCCATTCATTCATTAATTCAATCAAGGATGCAGGGACAGACAATTAGAGGGAAACATGTCACCTCGTGACAGGGAGAGCCTCAGTCAATGTCAATGCAATATCAACATCATTTTCAATAAATTCAAATATTCCTCCTTCCTTTCTTTCTTTTTGGGCTTTCACTCTCTCTATGATCTTTAGTATCTTGGGAATTATAGTCTGTGTCAGACATTGGTACTTGCTACAGTGAGACTCCTTGGCATGCAACTCATCATAAGTTGTATGCATTAGACCGTTAATATTTTATTCTTAAACGCACCTTTTATGATGCAAATAATGGAGTGTTGATATGTTTGCTATAAGATTATTTGCTGTAAGTCATCTCCTCATACAGTGCTTCTGTGATAGGCAGACACAAACAGTAGTAGTGTCATGGGTCACATAGTCTAAGAGAGTAAGTGTCCCAGGTATAAAATATGTACCCTGCAGATACACAGTAGTTATCAGTACGTACTCTGAAATTTCCCCATAACGTAACCTGTATGTATCCTGATAGTGGTACCCAACAAGTATGTTTTTTTTTATTATCCAATAAAAATGACACAAGGACTGAGGTCTCTAATACATGCTGCTAAAATAATTTCATACTTCCTGTTACATTTCATTCCATTCAGCATTTTGAATCCAGGTTCAGATTCCCAACTCTACCTTATCTGAATCAGCGAGGTCATAATTATTGTTCCGCTAATTCACAAACAACAAAGAGTTGCATTTAGGTATGAAGCATAGCAGTTTTTAAAATTCACCCCCAATTTCCTCTTGCTTTGTTCACTTTAACCAGGCTCAGTTGGCTAAAGTCCTGCTTGCACACCTGAATCACAAACTGACTGTGTCCCTCGCACACTAATCCTCTCACATTCACCCCAGTTGTGTTTATCTTTTTTTAAATTAGTAGAGTGACAGGACTATGCTTGGTGCATGGATGAACAGCAGCGGTGGCAGTGGGAGGACTAATGGAAAAAACATTGTGTGGTCACAAGAGAGCAGATTATAATAATGGTTTTCTTTTTTCTTTTTAATTGTATTGTGGTGTTGTTATAAATGCCGAAAATGGAACGTGGGTTTTCTGTAGGGCTAAAATACATGTTGTATACCATGTTCAAGTTTTTTCATTGAAAAGTTTATTCCAACACATTGTTAAGAAGTTGCTGGTAAGCACATAATCTCTTGAATATTTCACACCTGAGCAACAAATTCTCATACAAGAGAGGAAACAGACAATATAGAATGTTCCTGTAAAGGTTAATGTAACAACATAAGTCTACATCTGTGTATCTACATAAACAAAAATGTGTTGAATTTACTCTAACTTTCTCACTGCAATTAGAAATTCTTTCAGTAGAACTGTTGCATTTTATATTGTGATCGGGCCATATTTTATACTAATGTCACAAAAGTCAAGGTCATGACCAAAGGCAATAAAATACCCTTTATTGTTATTTATTATAAAAGTTATGTTTTTCAATAGGGAAGATGTCGGTTTTGACACTCAAGGTAGACTTTTATCATTACATTTAATCTCATAAAGAGCAAGCAGGAAAAACACACATCTAAGTTCTCAGTTTGTATTATTTTCTGGAGCACGACTCTGTGTCCTCCATCTATACTCATGAGTAGGCTCCTGCAAAGAGATGACAGTGAGAGTGAAGTCAGTCAGAGAGACAGAGCAGGAAGCTGTGAGGTCCATTCAGACGTGAGTGGCGGCCAATCAGCTGACACAGACACATGGTCACTGGACTGGAAGCTCGACAGGATGAACATCCGACGTGGCGGTCAGGATGGATGAAGACCACGTCTATGTGACTGCAGGGGTGTTTGACAGAGGACAGGTGGATTTAAAGATGCTGAAAAACCCTGGAGATAAAACTGTCTCCCACAGTTTGATACGTCTCTCCAGTACTCACCTTTTTATGACTTTCTTTGAGCTATGGTAAGATGATGGCCAGATTTGAACAAAATGGTCGATCCTAAATCCCTTTTTGGCCGCTTTCTTTGTCTTGAGCTGATGGGAACTGATAGAACATTAAATGTACATACAATCTACTAAGTACCGCTTAAATTCAAGAGATTAGTTAAAGTGTCGTCATGAATTCAGACTATTGATTAATTGATTTCCTATGTATGGTTATTTTGTACACATCTTTACACATTAGCAAATACAAGAAAATGAACAACTCCAGTATTTTGGATGAAGGAATTTATGCATGCAAATGTTCAGCAGATGTCTCTTTATTTATTTAAGGGACAGTCTGTCACAACTGGCTGCTTCATTCTCCCATTATGATAATGAGATGCTAGACACCTACTGTAGACATCCTCTGTTTCCTCTGCCTGGGTAGTCACTGAGTTCCATTCTGACTGAAATGTTCAACCCAACTCAGTTTATTTAAATAGCACAAGTTTACTACAGATGTAATCTCAAGGCTTCACAAGAAAAGCAATTTCAATACAAGTATACAAACATTCCAATCAGTAAAACGTTTTCTATTTAAGGAATCCCAGCGGATTGCATCAAGTTATTGATATGAGGTTGTGCCCTGGTGATGCAGGGTCATTTTTAAAAAGCAACAAACAAGCACAGTTTAAATATACTACATTACATACAAAGTGACATCAGTCAGCCAATCATCTGTTGACACACAAGTTAGTCCACCAATCAATATATGGGGGTGGTATCTTCAAATTAGTTGGGTCACAAGTGTTCTGAGCTGGGTCATTGCCCATGGCAATGATTTAAAATGTCTAAAAATAAGGACAACTATGAGAAAAAAAATAGGCATAAAAGTACATAATGAATTAAAATAATAAATAAAAAAAAGATCGATTGACAAATGTTAACAAAGACATGTGTTTATGCAAACACACACACATATATATAACAGATAATGGATAGATGTTCCCATTATCTATTGTATATATGTGTGTGTGTATGCATAGAGAAAACAGCTGGTGTTATGCAGCTCGGGGTGATTAGCCACAGTGTTTATGAGAAGCCTATTTCCTCCATCATGCGGATGCTGTGATTCATCAGTCACTGACATTACAGTACTATAGCATCTTTGGTGCGACTGAGTTTTTTTTTTTTTTCAAAGGCATTGCACAATTGGGAAAATTAACTAGGCTAATACTAATTTCCACAGGTGATCGGCTTTTGTGCTCGGGGAGCGGGGGAGGGAGGGCTGTGGGGAGACGTGGGCGGTAATCAAAATGTAGGGGCATAGCTAGGAGGATTCTGGTATTCAGAGTTCAATATGGCTGCCGCCAAATTTTAAAAGATTACTCAAACATACCTAAGAAACATTTTAGGCATGTTTTTAAGGAGGGAATGAGATAAGAATGTAATGAAAAACTTTAAAAAGTGGATTTTACATGCTCCCCCTACCTTTAACGGGAAATAGCCTCCATTCGAACCTGTCTTAGTAAAAGCATCTGTCGGCCAAAACCGTCTGGGAGTTTGAGAAGACAGAGATGAGACACAGAAAGGACAAAAAAGGGGCTGATGTATGAGTACTTTCTATTTTAAAGAAAGTAAAAAGTCTAGTTCAGTTACTGGGATCATCATCTGAGTAAAAGCCCCCCATCCAACAGGGCTTTGCAGATAGGATACACTCAAAAAACTAAAATGTTGACTTTAATTACATTTATTTGGTCAACAGGTTCCACCTAATTGAATTGGGCTACTTAAAAGTAAAATTGTTAAGTCAGTCTAAAGCTTTAAATAAAATGAACACAATTTAGTTATGTAGATCTACCAAACATATTTTATTTATGTAGAAAATACATATTAGGGTTAAGTAATTTGAACAAATGGGTAGTTTCATTTTTTGGTGTGTACCAGACAGGTGTAGTTTCTATTGAGAGAAAAGCACACAAAAAAGTCAATAGTGGAAATAATGTGACAGTGTGGAGGTCCTGTCACAATGGCTCAGATTGATGATGTGCCCTGACTGCTTGGCCAGAGGGAGAACCCTTTGGCTGACTGGTTAGCACGCATAACTCTCACCTGGGAGTTTTGGGATCAAATCCTGGCCAGGCCCTCGTTGTGTACCTTTCCACAATAACAGCAAAATAAACACATAAAAAATAATGGGAGAGTAGTAGAAGAGAAAAGTAGCAGAGTGAGGAAAAGTGGTAATTGTGATCAAATTTAACTGAACTGGTAACTAATGTAATGTTTTCCAGAGATATTTTTTAAAGTCAGACAAGACAAACATAACATTCTTTATATATATACAGTTCCAATTTCTGCGTTTTATGTATAATGAGTTTCTTCTGCAACCCAATATACTAGGTCACATTGTTTTTTACCAAATGTCTGGTTAAAATTACACCTTTATTAAAAATGTGTCTTACAGGCCCAGCACCTGGGCCTGTTAACCGCATCATGGCATTTGCACATAAACAAATCCAGAAAGGCTTACAAGTATGTGGGCACCAAGTTCATTTTTAATTTTCCCAGACCAATTTCCCACTTGATAAAATCATCTTTCCGTGTGCCTGTCAGACTGCTTTCAGACTCTGTTTATTTGGAGAAGATTAAAAGCAATATAAGGGATTACACAGAAATTAATTACCAGGCTCTCTTACCGACACAGTTCTCCAACAACACATAGCGATATGACAGCCTTGTTAACGGCCCCCTGGGACCGGCACTGTGGAGTTGTGAATGAGTGAGGGGAGGGAAATAGGAAGGGGAGGGTGCAGTGGAGTAGATGCACATCTCTTGCTTCTGGAGAAGCGCACAGACCGGATCGCGGTCTGATCTAGTGGCAGCAGCTTTTAACCACACACATCTCTCCTCTTGCACAAGTAGTTTTTACAAAGAATTCACCTGAACCAAACAGGACTGAGATAACTCCCCACCAGCTTTCCTTTGCTGAAACTGGGCACAGTTACAGAGGACAGGATGGATTCTTTCCAGCTGCTGTTTCTGCTGCTGTTGTACGGATGTCTTCCAAAAGTAAGTGTTTTGTTTTTTTAAACCAGAAACATAAATCACATAATGAGAATGATCTCAAAGCTTCAAAACTTTGTTTACCCAAAAGTGATTGAATGACTTATTGGTCTAATGAAATTACTTAAATTACTTCATATTCCTTTAAATTAAAGTCTCTCATACCTTTTTTTTAGAATTTCCCCCAGTTGTTGATAACCCAAAAACGTCTGGTTTATCTGAAACATTTTTAATCCTTTTGTCATAAGATGAGTCAGAACATTTGAAGTCTCAGTAGTCATTGATAAAGCCTCTCTTTCTAATAATGAAAGTGTTAATAATGCAAATACACGGTCTGCAAGGTTACGCTGGTACAAAGTAGACATTTTTCAGAAGAATGAGCTGTGAGTCACCACAATTGAATGGAATCTGAATCAAGCCACTTTCACCTTATTCATTGGTTTTGGTCTTGACTATTGTGTACCATATAATATGCTCAGTATTTCCTCAGAGGAGACAAAGCGTTCCTGCACAGATTTAATTTCTTTTTCAAGTCTGGATTAGAAAAAGATAACTGATTTATGGATAAATATTTGGATTTCTCAGTTTCACTGTTGTTCCATCCTTCAACCCGTCATTCCTCCCTTCTTTCCTTCGTAAGGTCTATAGTGTGTTAATATATATTTTTCATACACAGATAATAGCTGATACACATTAAAAAAGAAAAAAACATTTTGGAAGTAAGATTATTTGAGAATTACAGACATTTAATGTGATGTGTAGAACTTTAAAGATCTTGTTGCTTCGATTTATACTTCCTGGGGGCTGGATTTTTGCATGAAAAACCACTGAGCCTTTTAATGGCATTGTGCAGCAGGTGGTTTTACTGTCCTATTTTTTTTTTTTTTTTAGATTCAAGCTTCAACCATTAAAACCAGTAATTTCCACCACATTGTAAAATTGGAAATTCAGCTGCTCTGTACTATGTAGTTCAGTCTTGTCTAAACACACTCAAATCCCACACAAAATTGTATGCTTTATCAGAAATATTTACGTTTATACAAATCTACTTGCTGTGCACAGCTGTCACATAGACTTGGGTGATTTGTTTGATATAATAAGTGGATGTTTTTTGTTCCAGTTTTAAACACTTGCAAGAGGAAATCAAAGCCGACTCTTGAAAATGAATGATGGTTGTGAATTAAGCGCAACATCTTTTACTGCCCACCAAGAAGGCTCCTTTGAGACTCAGAATAACAAAGAAAAACTCTTTTCCTCCTTGCGTTTGACAGCTTGGAGATGACTGAGCCACCCTGATGCCTTGTATTAACCAAATTCCTCACCTGTTGATATACCTTTGTGGCTTTTTTACGCGGTTTCTTTCCCAAAGTTCTCTGTGATGACTTTAAAGCAACACAGCCATGACATGTTCCATCAATACACCCAGCGAGGAAATGTGGTGTTGAAGCCTGCACAAAAAAATCCCCTAAGTGGGTAAAACTGTGCGTTAGTGGCTGAATGCCTCCGTTATCGATTTAACACAAAGCAGATGGGAGGTGGAAGAAGAAGAGGACAGAGAGTGGGGTCGGCATTAATAACTTGTCCTTCCCTCTGGTTGTGAAAAACAAAACTACCTGACTGACACCGAAAGGAACTATCTGAATAAATAAAGCCCATCTTCATCTAAACTATTTGTGTTGGAGTGCAGCTGGGTGATTTCCTGTTGTGGTTATAGAATGAGAAATGAAGAAAATTTTGAAGGAAGGCATTTGTTTGACATGCCTTCTACAAGTTGAGAACTGCAGCTTAACAGAGCAGGTCATATAGAAAATACACTTCGATCACAGTAACATAAACAGAATACTTTAACAAACATTAGTTAATTCAAAGAATGCTTTATAGAGGGAAGAAAGGTGTTGCTTTTTATCAGCTAATTCAGCATTGTATGAAGCAGTATTTTCAAATCAGCCAAGAAAGACAAACTAAGCTGTTATCCATCAGGTCAGAGATAACCACAAACAGTTGGCTGCATGAGAGGGACGAGAAAGCCAGCATGGACATATTAAATGAAACACAGTAGCGAATATTAATGAGCATGTCCCCTTATGCTTCAGTATAGTTTCCTATTTTCTAATATTTTAAAAGTTCAAGAAGCCAGAAGCCATTTTACCATTCGTCCACTTTTGCATCATATAATTTAGACTAATGACTTATTTTCTACCAAACTTTAATCTTGTCCCAGACCCATTCTCACTGTTGCCCACAGCCTCATTGTAGACTGACGATTGCTGCTCTCTTTCTTTTAGACGATTACTTGAATTGGCTTATCTCTCCAGTGCGACACTCCAGTCACCATCAAACCCCCTTAATCTTATTGTAGGCTATCATTCATTGTTATTACACCTATAAGAAATCACCATGTGGTCACACTTTACCAAAGGGCAAGAGTGTCTTATCTTCTTTTCCCATTGTTATTTTAGAAGGTGGCACAAACATGGAAGACTCTGTGCTAGAATTCGTATCTGGTGGGAGAGTCAATGAATTGTTGCTGCGACTTATTACAAAAGAGATACATTACCTCATCTTTGTTGTTAGTATAACACGACTGAATGTTCTGGTGGATGAACATCACACAGCTCACCGTCTCTCGCTTTTTCGTCTCGCTGCTTGTTGCTTTAAACCCCCACAGGGGTGAGCAAACAGACCCTGCTATAATGTGCCAGCTGAGTTTCTGCAGAGAAATGACCAACCAGCCTCACAATCACACTAAACGCTCCTTTTAATTTTTTTGGCAAAGATCCACTTATTAAATATTTTAAAATTGCCTTTTAAAATGAAGCAACTTATAACAACTAAAAATGGATGAACTTGGCTGTTCTGTTGCCATAACACCAAACCATGGTGTATTTTAAATTTTGTTCCCTGATGCATCTAAAATGTGTAGTTACTCGAACAAACATGAATTAGGTATAAAGCAAAAAGAACACTGATTTATGTATCCATGAACATCTGCTGTTTTTCAATACATGTCCCAACAGCATTTCTGAAGTAGGGAAGTCCTGCAACAATCTGCAAACTTTACTACTTTAAATGATGTTTCGTTTTATTGCTATAATAAGTCTTTAATAATAAACAAACCAGTAGATAATCAGGTGATTTCTAAGATTTTTGTGTAAAGTTAGGTCACAGAAGTTAGCAAGAAAGTACAGTAGATGGTCTTGACAGGGTTTTAGAAAGGTTGCACCAGTGCTTTAAGAGGATAACAATAAGTGTCGGTACTCTCTTTCATTGAGGTCAGAACATAAAATGCAGAGGAATCCCTGTGTAAAAGGAGGTCCCCCTCTTTCTATGCATCATAATGCAAATCAAAAGGGAGGGAGCTCAGGTCAAATATCCTATGTAATAAAATTGAGACATATGTTGACTATGTATCTAAAATTATTTTAAATTATAATTTACAATTACAATTTTTTTTTAAATTTGCTTTATGAATTACAAACAGGCAAGTAACAGCGTAACAGAAAATATTACATTTTCTTCAAGTAGAAAAACAAAAGAAAACAGAGTGCTATTGAGCATATGTGTAATTAAATTTAATCTGCAGAAGATCAAAATAATGTTAAGATATACAATGAATAAATACTATCGATAAGAAACTAGGGCTGTCAAAAGATTACATGTTTTATCTAATTAATCAGGGTAGCTGTGAATTAACAATTAATTAACATTCCTAAAAATGATTTAAAACTAACTTTTTTGGTGTCAATAAAATAAAAACAGGGGACTACAGGAGAGCTGCACGGAAGCTTTGTTTTAAAACCCACTATCCCTTTTAAACAATTTTTTAAACTATTCGTCATTTTGTATTCTGTACGCTGATTTATTGTGGAGCACATTGGTCGGCTCTACTGCCGTTTTTAAACATGGTACATAAATAAGGTGGATTGGAATGGATGAGATTTAGAGTTAAGAGTTTGCTGTCTGTTTTGTTGCTTGTACCGCTGCGATGAGGCAGCTCTGCTTCAGGAGTCTGGTAGCAGAAGAAAAAGCATAGATCTATGAGATTTCAGGTAATTTAAAAGTTGGTCTGGCATCACCGGCTTTATTCCAAGACTGACTTTACCGGGGTACCAACACTTCAAATGATTTATTGCAGATTTCTTGAAAGGGCAACTGTCATGTACATCGCATCGTACCAGTGATCTGTCTGTAGCTAAGAAAACTAAAAAAACTACAAAAAAATAGGTAAGCCAAGTTGCTCAGCTGGTAGGGGTTTGTCCTGTAACCAGTGAGTTGCCATTTCAAACCCCTGCTCCGTCTGTCTCGGTTGTTGTGTCCTTGGGCAAGACAATTTACCCTCCTTGGCTGCTGTCGGTGTTCAGCGGACTAAGTGGCATGTGTGCACAGCAGCCTTGCTTCTGTCAGAGTGTCTCAGGTGGCTACAAAAGTAGCACATTTGCATGTGAATGCGTGCATTAATGGGTGAATGACTGAATATAGTATATAGCTTTACAAATGGAGACAATTTACCACTGGCATGTGGAGATTGGAATGCACAAGCATTGTTGTGGGAAGGAATGCACACACCTCCAAATTGTGCAAATAGGCTAGATGCTGGTAGAAGAAATACTTACCACGATGTCAACGAGCAGCCCAGATGTCGTATTTTTTGGGGGATTGAAAAGAACTGACTAAGGAGGTTTATATAAGAAATGTAAACTATTTGCAATTTGACCAGCTCCGGGTTTTGGAGTCAGGCTGGGACTGACTCACAGAGATCTGTTTTGGATTTTGTGTTATTTATGTGCTTTATGCACAGAGAATGCTATGACTGATGGTGCTGTGCATTTCCATCATACTGTGAATGAGCTGATGAAAATACTGTTGCTTCTGTCCTCCTTCACAGTAAGGCTGAAACTGAGACAAATATATATGTATGGATAAAATAAGGTAAAGGAAGGTTTTTCACAGTAAAGAGCCATGCTGTAGCAATGTGGTAAAATGGCTGGGAAAGTAGAAGACAAAAACCTAGATTGGCAAGCAGTATGGACAAAATTATGGACAACCCTGAGCATCCTTTTCATGATACTATCCAACAACAACAAAGTTTCTTTAGTTGGAGGCTTCTTCAGTTTTGATGCAACACAGACCACTGCAGGAAACCCACCTGCCCACAGCCAGCATGATCTACAACAAGCTCTTAAAGACTTAATTAATTAGTAGGAGCTACAACCACAATCAATTTCCTTCTGGGATCAATAAAGTATTTTTGAACTTGAATTTATTTCCTGTTTGTACTGATACTCTTCTGGTGGTGGGATATGTCCATTATTGATTCAGTTCATCTCTTTAGAAACCTATGGATGACATCACCGAGGCCCTGCCATCTTTTATAGAGTCCATGGTCAGGATCTATCTTACTTTAAAAATATCAAAAACAGCAATCTTTTTCTTTGTTTTTTTTTTGGTCATTTAAGCATTTGCTGTGTTTCTGAGTTAAACCTGATGCAAAAATGGGTACAAATTGCCTCCATTTGCCTGATTGTATTTTGTACAATTTGCCACAAGAAGGAGAGTTGCCGCAAGTGAGGAGATTGCATCCTGTAAAATCCCCCATTAGACTTTAAATTTGACAGTGCAGTTTAAAGTGTTGCAGCATTGGAGATGCTGGACATGTACTTTTACTTTTCAAACAGTTGGTGTTCATGCTGTTTTCACTACGATATCAGGCTTGGGATGATATGTTGTTTAAATGACTGTTAGACTTCACACCTGCTTTTTTTCTGAGGAGTGTGAAGGAATATTACTGGTGCAGACTGACTGGGTTTTACACTTACTGTGAAACCCATCCATTGACTTTCTATTACTCTCATTGAAACTTTAATCAACTGAATTTTCAAAAAATAAAACGTTTTATCCCTCCTTCCAGCTTGTCTGGAAAACAAATGCCCTGCGTTGGATGCTTGTAAGTGAGGATTGTAGACCTAATGTTTTATTCAGATTATTTTTCCTGTGGTGATTTGTTACGCTATTCAGTGCTACACTTTTGTTTTCGAAGTGATGTATTTCTTTGTTTTTATGTATATTTGGTAGAATCTTTAATGTCTAACTTTTTTTTGCTAACTTGCTAATAGATACTAAAATTAATGACTGAGGATTTCACGTGGTGTAGATGTTTCTCCACATAGAGGCTGGATATAAAGACATTACATTAGATTGATGAGCGGCACACTGACATAAGCCTCTCCTTTCATTTACCACTCAACTCATCCCATTTCCTTTCTGATCATTATCCCCCCGATAAAAAGCAATACATGGCTACTATTTTATGTAAGAATAGTCCCTAAAAATGTGAAGCAGCAGCCTGGCAGCCCCTGGTGATGAGTTCTGCTCAAACCGTCAGAGCTGACAGGTATTTATGAGATGTTTTCTTTTCGTGGATGCAGTGAGTATGTGTGCTTCCCTAAGGCTTTGCAGAGGTCTACTTATCATTTGCAGCAAGGTTTGGGACATGGAGATTGATGTATTGTTCAATTCTGCTGTCTATGGAAGGGGTGCTAAACTGCAGATTTTTGAAGTATATTTATGACATCATGTGGTAAGCACTTAATTTTTACATTTCAAACAAAGATCTCAGTGAATCTCTATCCTTCCTGTTCTCATGTTTCTTTGAGGATCAGGACTAATCCTATGCCGTGAACTTGGAGGATTGTTTCACGACTGGTCAGCCTCTTAGTGATTCTGGCTCCCCAAAAATAAACCAACAATAAAAGCAATAAAAAACGCTTGATCCCAGCAGCTTATAGGCTAAGGTCGTGCAGACATCACTCTATTATGTCTGTTTGCTTGTCTGATGAAGGACTTTGTCTTCGAGTTTATTCTGTTTATGTAGTATTAAGGATTTTTGGGAATCTTCAGCTTGAAACTTGAGCCTTTTTACTTGGAAAAAACATTGATCATGTTAAGAATTGTTAAATTATTTCTGATGAAAGTGAACATTTGGTGGACAGTTTTTATTTTTTATTTAGCCTTGAATACCTGATGTTTAGTATTTAGTGAATTTCTTGAATCCCGGGGCCTATTGCATAAAGAGCAGACACATCAAGCCAGGTGTACCCTATCCGGGATAAGTGTGGGCTCACAGATCCCTCAATAGACCTCACAACCAATCACAGATTCACTTATTCACCATGGCAAACAGAGATCTACTTTACCCCGTTGTAGGCAGAAATCCTCGTGTAGGCATACGAGGAGGTAAAAGACATATTTAATAGATGGTGAACTCAACCATGGTGATAAAGCAAAGAGAAAAGCATGGAAACTTTTTGCTGATCGCCTGAATGCGTAAGAAGTCCACAATTAAACATTCATCTCCCTGCTGAAACATCACAATAACAATCCAACTAGCTCATTCATGTCTCCAAAAAATGTGTTTTTTTAAATGAAGTTTAATGCAGCTTAATGAAATAGACTGCAGATAGAAATTGTGTAAATGTAACTCTATGAGACTATAACTCTGATAATTAGATGAGTCAATAAAAAATTGAATAGGAATAATAACTTAAATTTAAATAGCACTTAATACCTGTCTTGCATAACATGCTTTGATTCTGTAGTTTCTATTTTAAAGAGTCAATGTATGACTTTTACTTTTGACAATTTTCAAAATAGCTGATGGTTTACCTATTTGATCTATCCTTAGTCAATAAGGGAACATCATGTTACACTTTGATTTGTATTTATATTTACATGGGATGATTATTTTATATGACGCAGTATTAGGGTCACTATGCGGAATAAAAGTCCTCAATTTATGAAACTAGTTATTTCTGCGGAAAAGAGCTGTTTTCTTGTATATTCTTTAACATGATACTTATGATAATGTGATGCTGATGTACCAAAAGATTAAGTACCTTCTTGTTATGAAACCTATACTGAAATACGAATCAACAAAATGCTCCTCAACCTCATTTTAACAACTCTCCTCATCATCATAAAGATGTGATCGCATTCAGTGTGTTTACATGCAGCAAGAGAAAGTTAAATTATTGCCTTAATCCAACTGAAATCGGACTTTTGAAATGCACTTATAAACCTTAGCTCGACTTAAGTCGAACGGAACAGGAGTTTGAGAAATTGGACTAAGGTACCCAGATAATGCAAATGGAAAATCGATTGTCTCTGCATGTAAATGATAATCAGGAGTAGCCGAGCAATTGGGAGCCTGGAAACTCTCCCTTCGGGAAATAATGAAACCATGGAAGTGGGAACAGCAACAACAGAACTAGCACGGCCATCAAGTGTAACACAATCAAACAGTGCTGTACTTACATTTTCAGTACTGTACCATTGTTGCTGTCCATTTCCTTGCTCACTGTGCATATCCTGCGTTTAGTCCATCTGCTTCACTGACTTTAGCATTTTTTTTACTATTTGTGTGACTCGTTCAATGAGAGAAAGTCAGCACGAAACTGTGTTTGTCGCCAACTAGTATTCTGGAGTGGAGCACACTTCATTCAATAAGTCAGTTTTCTGAGTGACAAGTAAATTGAGACTCAAACCTCAACTTTGGCAAAGCCATTAGTCGGATTACTGCGAAAGAACGATTTAGATGTACATGTAAATGTAGGCTACCGACTGTGTGATTTCCCCCGTCCTATGGAACTTTTCTTTTGTTGGGAAAAGAATCATGAAAGAAAATAGTGTGTATGCGGGTGATTCAGAACTCTGTGGCTGCGCCGTGTCACATGCTTCCTGAACACTTATTTAGATCTCGCACAACCAAAACTAGCCCACAGATTACAATGAGAAGATGTTATTCTTGTAATTTATGACTTTATTTTTAAAGTCCATGTTTTTTTGCTCTTTGAACTTACCATCCTGTAATTTTATGTATTGCCTCGGAGTCTATGGGAAACTGTGATATAATCTAATCATTTTTCATCCAAAATAATAGAAAACGATAAATGATAGAATTTAATGAACACAAATGTTTAAATATTGTGATTAAATTGTGTAGAGGGGGGTGAAATAATTATTGGTTTCAGTTTGTGGTGACTGCTGATTGAGATAAAGTATGAGATGAAATAGATCCTGGAACTTAAGTCTAATTTATGCTTCTCCGTTTTGACGCAACGCCATTATCCGTCAAAGCAAAGGTTCTCCGTCACCTACGCAAGGAAGCACGGAGTAGAGGCCCAATTTTTAACTATCTGTCTCCGTCAACTGAGAGTGTATGCATCTGATTGGTCAGTTTCAGTAACAGCCAGAGATCGCTTCACCAGAACGGGGCTCTATAGTTGCTGTAATCGGTAGTTAATGCAGCGTTTGGTCACTACATTCTTTATATTGAAAGGATAGTTTATCTAATCTCTTCTTTTGGTGATTTTGAACACAAGGGGGTGTATAAAAACAACAAAAAAAGGCTGCTGTGTTTGTTTCCATGTGTTTCTAGAGTCTTCAATGAGCTGCGCCTCTAGTAAAAAGCTTTACATCTTAAAGGGATACTTCAGCACTTAGCATTAAGCTTTGTATCAGTAGAAAAACCAGCAGTATTTTCGAAAGCCGGTGCCCCCCCCCCCCCCCCCCCCCCCCCCCCCCCGAAGAGCTTTGAGTGTTAAAAATGGCATTTTATTTACTTTTTAAATAAATGTTATAATTCACATTTGTTGTGTTTGTTATAAACCTTTAGTGTTGCTATTTTAGAGTATATTTTAACCTAAAGATCCTCGTCACCTCTGCTACCACCATCTCCTTCCTCTACTTGCGGTTGGCCTTGGAACAGAAACGTGGCGCCTCTCTCCATCCTAGCCCTTCTCTTTCCACCTGAACTCTGCCCATGACTTGTTGTAGCCGACCTACAGCTTGGTGGAACTTTGCTTGGGCATATCCACTTGTGGATAATCAAGATATCCTAGTTAATCCCTTATCCCAGTGCTGTGCAATATGCCCCTGGTCATTTTACTTTTCCATGTCATACCTTTGTAGATTTCAGTGTTTCATTCTGACACATGAGACACTCTGACACATGAGAGTATTGTATGTTCAATATTTGTGACGTGAAATTGAGATATTCAACCTAAATTTACATTGATGAGTTTGTATTGAAAGAAAATCAGAAGATCGACCAGTGGTGCGTCTTGACTTTTAAGTAAAGCTCACTTTAAATTAAATACCATTAACATTGTCTATAACCCATGTCATATTTTATCTGACACATGTAAAAAAGTAATTTGGTGGAGTAAAAAATGTTTGTCAGGGTAAAAATGTATTTCCCCAAAATATGGACCAATGTTAGCATCAAATAAATATTTAAGGGTTAGGTTAAAAGAAAATAAGGTGTAGCTATGTTGAACAGCAACAATCTTGCTTGTGACAATAATAATTTTTACATTCTTAAACTTTTCAGCTTTACTTTCTATTCCACAATGTCTGTTTTTTTTTTTCATACATGAAATTCGTTTTAAAAAATGTCTTATTTCGCTCTTTATAACTAAAGAAGCCAAATGATTTCCAAGAAGAAAAAAATGTTGAGTTGTTTTACATTTCAAATATCATTTCTTTCCCTTGGGGAACAATTTCTTGCATAGAAGTCTTGTCACTCGGCGCATTTTCAGAGAGCTATGTTGGATTCTTTTGAACTGTAGACTACAGAAATTAAATTTGAAATCCATCACCATTTGCTGAAGAACATCGACTCTGGCTGAGCAGTTTCTATTCATCTCACTTTCCATTTCCTGAGTGCAGATGAGAAGCTGGATCAAAACTCAATGGGTAATAAAATGTTGCAATTTCCAAGGACTTCTTAGGTGTGAACAGGTAGAGTACAGCCTAAGTATAGTGGCAATTTTTTTTGACAAATGCATCAAATGGCTGAAAAACAATTGCTAAAGGGAGAACCAGAAGTTGACCGTGCATATTAGGTATCAATGAGAAAGATTGTTTTCCGATTAATTTTTTAGATTAAATCAACATCATTGAACATACAGCCAAGACATCTAGAGCCTACACCTATATGAATAGTACCTTGTAAAAGTACTTATATAATAATATATAATCAACATTTTCACATCAATCTCAAAGAATTGAGACTCAGATGAAGATTCAGCATCAAGCAGAAGAATAACCCTAAAGGCAAAGTCAGAATTGCAATGGAATGGTTAAAAAATTAAAGCATGTTCTTGTCTGATAGAATCAAACTTTATAATTAAAACTACTTGTATGTAGAAAGATTTGAAAAGTGATATGTAGAAATGTTATTAAATCTTACTTAGAGATGTTATTAAATCTTACTTAACTGCAGATATTTGGCTTAGGAAAACAGCCAACGATTTTAGTCTCTAGATGTGTAAAGCAGGAAGCAACATGCCCCAAACCAGCTGCATTTAAATTCTCAAAGGTAGCTCTATAAATTTTTGATTAAGAAGGTACAATAGATACACAGGCTCAGATTATTATTGCAGGGGATACTGGTACCAAACCAAAAGGTTTGATTAACATTTTCTTTTTTTATCTAATTCACCACTTGTTTTAACAAGCAGAGAAGAAAACGAAACCCCTCTTCCAATTCAATGAATTTTTTTTGTGGTAGAAGTATTGGCATTGGTACTCGATATTGTCGAGTACTCAGATTCAAGTATCGGCATATCGGTTTGAGAAAGGTGGTCTCATTTTAGCCCTGTTAAAAACTCATTCGTACACAGTTTTTCCTCTCTCCCGTCTCCTTTGTCATGGTGCTCTTTCAGTTATTTTGCTTCTCAGCTATCCAGTGCTGCCGTTCTGTCTTCCTCCTCTTGTTAAGAAATGTGCAAACAGTTAGAGTAAGCTTGGCAAATACTTTAAAGCATCCGATCATAAATGGAAAATAAATACTAAGTAAAAACTGCGTTTCCTTTAACGTGTTTAACAAAGCTGTTTCTGTCCTTTCTAGCCTCCATCCTCCTCTTCAGTCTCTTCAAGGGTTTATTGTCATTCAACACATGTCAAACATGAGGTGGAATGAAATCATTCCCCTGGTCCTGCCCAAAAACATAGTAAAAAAGTAGAAATAAATTGCTAAAAGTGTATAAATTCTGGTCCTGTTGCTCATTTCTAAAACCATGGCTTTCATCTAGGAATGCTCAATATGTTGGCACTAACCCCTGTATCGGTCCAATCTTAAAAACCACAGTTTATTTCCATCTCTGTTAGAGACTTATGTAATATAACGTATTGGTTATTGACCATAACAGCAATTATACCAAATATCAGTATTGCCGTACATTTTAAGATTGGTGCATATCTCCTTTTGAGTCGGACCTCCTATGATGTGCTATACCGACCTTTCTGTCCACCTTTTCATGCACTCAATAAGACAATTCCTAAACCGACATAAGTTCCAAAATGCCAAGAAAGTTGCCACTCACTGGTATTCTAAGTATCATTACCACCACAGAAATGCGGGCGTCTGTCATCTAAAAACAGAATGCCAGCTGAAATCTGCCTATGTCATGAGTCTAGTTGCTATTCTCACCCACATAGAGAATACAAATTACAAAGCCAAGCAGATTTAAAATTTTATTGAAGGTTTTGTCGATGGGGACAGAGAGCAGGGTGGACGTTCTGGGAACTGAAGATGGGAAGCTGTGGTGGAAGGTGAGCGGAAAGGTGAGATCCAAAAAAGATAATTGCTTAGATCAAATACTTACTGTAGACGGTGAGGATGGATATCCAGAAAGGGGAGAGGAGTTCAGGCTGTCTGTCATGAGGGAGACTGATAGATCCGGATGAGAGACTCAGCGGAGGTAGAGTAGGTGGTGGAGCGTGTACAGGCAGAGACTGAGTTCAGGAAGAACCCGACCTTTCCACCAGACGCATAAGCAGTTACAGGAGCAGCACGTTTCGCTTGCGTAGTCTGCTGCTTGGCCCTATGCACCAGGGGCGTATGAGAGGTGTAACAGCAGGGAAGCGGCTGTCACAGAGAGAGCACAAATTTAAGGCCTATTTATTTTAGGCTGTGTAAGTGAAAAGGGTGCATATAGAATGGGGCACAAAAAAAATTCACATTAAGTAGCATAAACTCACCATCTTGCCCCAAAAAAGGCAGGTACGTCACTCCATGCTTTATCCTTCTTGTCGTTATCTTTATAAAAAGAGTGACTGGGGTCAAATAGGATTGAGTGCTTCTCCACTTCAATGATCAACCGTTAGTCGTCCATAATAAACACAAATGTGACCCTCCCCTGACGTACTGACTTCTCATCGGGCTGCACAGGTAGTGACCTTTTTTTAAGTAAAGCAACCGGAAAGCAGCACATTTCTTTTATTTTGAAAATTTCTATTTTCCCCTCTGATTTCCTGTCTTCCCCAATCCAAAATGTCGAACTTTACATGTTTCAGAGGCGTACTGTGTAAATAGAAATAGGACTGCCGCGCAGACCCGGCGTCAGGGCAGTTTAGCTGAGGGGGGGCGCAACTTATTTTGGGCAGGCCCAATTAAAAAAATTTTTTTTTTTAAACATTCTTACCTCCTCTTGGCAGCATGTAACATATTTCGGGGTCAAAACGCCCTTTTTGACACTCTTTCTATGTATATACTGTTGTCATGTTATACATCATTCAAAAAGAGACTGCAGTAGGTCGTGGTGTTTTCCTGAACGATTGCTCTGTTCTAGATCGGTGGTCAAGTCATTGTTTTTGTTCTCCAAAAAAGCCGCGATTGAGTCACTGTCACGACCCTGCTGTGTATCGGCTTGTGTATATGAGTGACCCATCTTTCTTTATAGAAGATCTTTGTCGCTCAGCAGGAGCTGTGGTTAAGTCGCGCTGACTCACATGAGCAGACTTTACCAGACAACCAGCTATGTGTACACAAGAAGAGCTGTTCGCAAACCACTTAACAGCACACAACACAACAACAAGCCCTTTCTACTCACTGCTGCCAATGTCCAACTCACCTTAGTTGCACCTGTACATCAATAGAAGTATAATCAAAAACATCAAAAACAATCTTTTTAAATCCCAATAAACAGTGACAAAAAACCATAGAAACAACACTTCATTATATTAAACTATGTGTAATATATATTGGCCCTATCCCAATACCCAATCCTCCACGAAGTGCAGACAAGGGTACAAGTGCGTAGTGAACAAGTGTGTGAATAACTGCACAACTTGGACAGTGAGGAATTCGGTCGTCAGCCTGTGCCGTATCTCCGAGACAATCAAAATGGGGTTGGCGCTTGGGTTATTTTGCTGCTTGATATGATAAAACTAAAATGAAATAATCTATGTTTGGTATATACAAATATATAAATAAGATATAAAAAATATCTAGCAAATTCTATAGCATAAAGTCCAAAGTTATAGGACATATTGGATTTTGCACCAGTTGTATATATTTATTTTATTTATTTACAGAAAATATTTGCTATAAAGAAAGCCTTTTGATTATTTAAAACAATGTGTTTATTGTATTATGTATATTTGTCATACCTTCTGTGTTAAATGAACAGACACTGGAATGCCGGGAGATGCTCTTTTCACCAGAAATAAATACCCAAAAGGCATTTATTTAAAATGTAGAGAAATAGGTTCTTTAATTATTTTGTATGTTTACGGGGTTTTTTTATGACTTCCTAAAACGCACGGTTAATATTCTTTTTGGCCTATCATGTCCGTAAATACACACAACGTTATTAGTAAACAATATTTTTCAACAGATATATCCAACAGCTAATTACTGTAATTACTCATGTACACAATTACAAATTATTCAATATTTTGAGGCGTCGGTAGGCGGGGATGTCCCGGACATGTCCCCATCAATATTTACAGATGATATTGTTGAAACACAGGAAGCTCCACTATAGGCACATATTTAAATAATAGCCTACATATAAATTTAGGCTGAATCTTTTCACCCACAACCTGGCCACGTTAATGACACTTCAGGACAAGCCTGTGAAATTTAATTTATGCATTTTTTTTCACGCGTGCAGCTGATCCCCAGCGTTACAGGATCATCCATCTTCTATACCGCTTATCATCAAGTGGTCGTGGGAAGGGCTGGTGCCTATGCAGCTGTCAACGGGGTACAGCCTGGATGGATCGCCAGTCCACCATTATTTGTGTGATGATTTAGATATTAATTATTCTTCCTTGCCAGCAGCCTGATGATGGTTTTAAGTCATTTGAAAAACAATACGAAACATGTAGCTTACGGCTATCATCTTTTAATAATTGAAAGAAGATACTGTTTTCAAAATCTGTTAACACACTTTAGTGGATGTTGTAATGAAACATCGCTCAGATGAAAACAAAGCTAATAATTAATATTTCATCCCTAGCAATCTTCAAACTAGACTCCTGTTTATGGTTATTGTCCCAGGCAATTTTAAGAACAAACTGACAACCGTACACTTAAAATACATTTGTCAGAAAGCAGCTGGAACCATTTGTTGCATTTTTGTCACAGAATTCAACACGCAGCAATGGATTGTGGGTAAGACCCTTCACTGAACCCCGCAGCAGTGCAGACTTCAGCGAAGTGCGGAGCAAAGGTGCAGAAGAGGTTTGGGGCAGGACACCCTACGCACTAGCGTCCCTCAACGGGAACGCGCAATTGAAGTGCACAAGGGTGCAAGTGTGGGTATTGGGATAGTATATAGTGTTTAAAACAAATTATCTCCAGAAACTTTAGAGCATTTTACATGAACTTTATTGGGAAAAAAAACATTTTCTAAAGAATACTAAACAGTTTTAACATTTCAGCTCTGTTTGCACATATTTTACACATAAATGAAAACAAGCTCTGTGGAAAAGCCTTTATAAAGCATTAAGGAAATCAAATATGTGATTTTCAGCTTGGTGAGATGCAATGCATGGGTTCATTTGACATTTTTGGGTCTTGAGTAAACAATACCACTGGCTGTACTGCCTGTAAGCTACAGCACCCTCTGTTGGTTGTCTTGGGCCAATACATTTGAACGAGGCATTGTGATCCGTTATGGGTGGGCCCATGACGCCGGGTGTGCCGCTGCGTATATTTAGAAAAGTGCAGTGACATGACGCTCCTTAGACAGGGCAGACTCGTGCTGCTTTCGCCTCCAGTGGAAAGGGTTCTATTGACTACAGTGATGGCTATCAGCTGCGTATGACGTTCTGCTTACATTACATGCTGCTTACGTGTCCGGTGGAAAGGAGGGGTAAGGCTGCAGGCTGACTGACATGGAATGGGAAATCCAGAGATGAGGAATAGGTCACAGAATAAATTATTAGGTGGGAATCTTGGAAGAAAGTTTATCATTAGGTAAAAACCATAAGGTAAAAAAAGCAAAGCTTCAGCATTTCATTGGGACTCAGAGGGTGAGTCGTACCATGGAAGGCAAAACACTGGCATTGAATGTCAACTTCTTAAGAAGCCTGCCTGATTGAGTTTGATCAGTTCCAGGTGTGCAGTTAGACAGCAGCGGGAACTCCACCCTCCAGCAGTGGTGGATGCATCTCTGCTCTGGTGGAGTCCTCGGAAGGAAAAACTCAGGAGGCACAACAAACAGAAAACCCAGACTTTCTGACAGCTTGGGCATTTCCTGCAAGAACCACGTCTCCACATCCAGCTGTTGCTCTAGTTTAGCTTCAAGTCCGGCTACCAGTGGCTGATAATTGCTGACGTCACGATTAGGGTTCCCAACTTTCATAAATTAAAATAAGGAACATAGAGCGTTCTTTACCACGGGCCGAGCCGTACATCTGACTCAGGGGGAGGTGTGGTTGTTTTAGTGAGGGGATATTCCAGAATTGTCATATGTTAAGTTTGAAATGCTTTATTCACAATTAACATATTGATTCATAATTTCTATAATTTAGGCTAATCTTCAAAGTGATTTATGCTCTCTTTTCTGTGTTCTAATTTTAATCATGTAAAGCACCTTGAATTGCCTTGTGTTGAAAGTGTGCTATACAATAAAATTACCTTGCCGTGACTTAACAAGATGCAGTGTAATCTAACACAATGACGATGCTGAGAGCAACAGGTCTGGTTGTTGAGCTTTCAACAATGTGTTTTCAATATTTTCTTTCTAAAGTGACTGTATGGGGATATTGCAGATGAACCCTAAACACCTTTACACTACTATCTGCTCACTTAAATACAAATTTAGGAGTGGGATGACAAATAGTTAATTGAATTGGCTTGCATGGCTTGTCTGAACAACAATCAAACCAAACTAAGAGACTTAATGCAACGTTCACTACAATTTATTGTCTATTTCTCTAAAATATAAAATCTCAACAGCCAGGAACCTATCCAAACATGTTTCATTTTTATCTATTTATTAGCATAACAATGAATCAGTTACTATGATTTGTTCTTAAATCATAGTAACATTGTTCTCTTGTTGTAATTTATATTGAGTGATTTATATTGATTGTACAACAAAATCCTCTACAAACAATCCAGCAAAAATAAAATTGCAAATGGACGAGACATCTTTGAAAAAGCATAATACTTGTAATCTATTCTGAATATTGTAGCCTAAATGTCGCATAAGCCTCACAGACCTGTATTTTCTGCGTTCTTGTGTGCCTGTCGTGCTGTGCAGCCAGTGTTCTCAGTGCGGCACTGAGAACACTGGCTGCATTGTTTACAGTTTGCCTCGTGTTCATCTATACTGATCTTTTCCAGCCAAGGATGGGCCTCTTCCCACTCACCTATATCTCTGTAAGCATTTTTAAAGGTGCTGCATGGAAGCGCCAGTGTGTGTGTGTCTGCCTGATCAATCCTGAGCGCACATCACTCGCGAGCCGCAAACACAAGCAATTTGTGGTCCAGTTTGATCCTGCTGTTAGAACAGTTTTCCCGAATGTAGGGTGATTTTTACATTTATATAGACTATGTAGTTAGAATAAAGCAGTATGACGCCTATGACGGACACACATGATAGACATTTATGAAAATACGAAACAAATAGTGTCCCTTATTAGTTCAAAACGGGACGGCACATTTAATAGTCAAATACGGACGATTCTGTATTTTAAGGGACGGTTGGCAACCCTAGTCACGATCAGAGCTTTCCTCACACAAGAGTTCAAGATATTCCCTGTCAAAGAAACCACTAATGAACTGGTGTTTTTACTTCCAAATAAGATACAGGGAAAATAAACAATATTAGCTCACCTGTGTTCGGTGAACAAGTGATCCAGTCTGGACTTTCTGACTTTCTCCTCTTAGGAAGTGACAACAGCACATCACTTTACTGCTGAAACCCATTCCCAAACAATACTGCCACGGCGGATAAACCCAGTCTGAGCTGTTGATGGTACAGCTAGCATTAGGATGTGTTGTGCAGCTGATGTAGCCTCTTCCACACAGGTTGATATGTGCAACATGATCCACAGTATCTTCTTTGTCCTAATTTTCCTCCATAAAGTTCAACAAACAATATGTCAGTAGATGGCAGGCTTATAAAAATATACTCATCTTTCTCTCTTTTGTTTATCGAAGTCACCTTTTTTAAATTCATTGCTCATTTTTAATTCTCTTACTCCATTACTTTCTTGGGGTAGGGGTGAAGTATGTCACAGAGGTTTCTACAGTTGTGGCATATGAATGACGTAACTTTGTTAAGGTAAAAAAAAAAATTGTGTAGATCTTATTGATTATCTCTGCCGTCAATGAAATTTGAAGACTATTATTTTTCCTTACTCACGTTGGCACCCCCCAGTAGGTGTGAGACCCAGGGCCTGTTCCCATAATGCCCAATGGATAATCACAAACAAGGCTGTTGTATGTACAACACACTTCTCAGATCTTTTTTCCTCTTTAAAAATGTTAACAGTTGAGTTTCATTTTCCTTCCCCTTAACAAATGTGCTGTACTTTGCATTGGTCAATCAGATAAAATCTCAATTAAACACATAAAGGTTTGTGGTTGTAAACATTATGAAAGAAAAGTGAACCGACTCAAGACAGATAACTATATTTGCAAGATAAGTTAGATATAAATGTAAATTAGCCAGAGCAAATTCCTCTGTTTTCAACAGGGTTTCTGTTTGTGTTATTCAGACTGCATAAAAAAATAGTATTTTGAACTAAAGCTGCACCAAAACATGCACCAACACACAAACGATCCAGACAAATAAAGGTTACTGTTATGTGGGCAACTTTGTTGCTGGATCCAGTCTTGTGTTTATAAAGTCGATCATCCTATTAGGATTCATTCTTCAGACATACTTCCTGTAAATTAAATTTGTTCAGGCACATACAGGAAACATTGTGATACACTGTAGCAGGGAACAAATGCATTGAAAACAATCTGGTGTGATGCTGGCCATGCAAAAAACAGGGTAAGGATGTCTATGAAGGAAACATGTAATGCTCTCTTTAGTTGTTTTTGTGATAGTTCTTTTTTTATTATTATTGTTGCTTCTTGGATGGTATAATGGATGATGGATGATATGGATGATACAACCCTTATAATCCTGACACATTCCAGCAGATGCCTCACATGCAGATGGCAATAATAGAGCTTGATTAAATAAAGTTTTCAGGGTTACTCATACTCATGTCCAACATCAGTGCGGAAAACTGATGAATCACAGCCTCGTTCATCTCTGGTGCTGATTTTGGAGGGGCTACTACACTCCTCAAAAGAATTAAAATAAAAGTCCTCCATTGCTTCCCCTGAAATGGTACTGCACATAATTACGACAAAGAATACAGAAGTCCTTATTTTTTAAATTCAGAAAACAAAAAACAAATGCTGCAGTATAATAAGAAAATTCAGATCAAATATTGTTTTCAAAATGTCATTATGAACATAAACGCTGAGATGATGAAGAATGTGTCAAGTGAAAGCCCCGATTTTGTCGGTAACTGAGGCTCTGTGTAATTTGACACATTCTGCACCTGCAGTGTTTGTGACTGAGGAGAAAACAACTGCAACCTGACATAAAAACAGATATAAAAAGGTTTCCAATAACAGGACCTGATGGACTGTGACTGCATTGCTTTGAGAATTTGCTCCTTCTATGAAATACTTAAGTCTAAAAATAAGACTTATTGCTTATAAATGTATTATTTTCCCTATCGTTTGATTAACAACAGGCTCAGCAAAACATTCCTCAACAGAATCAGAAATAACAAAAATCCCATTTTGTGTTTAACACTCAACCTCCCGTTTTAAAATATAATCAATAGCTTATTGATTACATTCATTATCATTTAGTACATTTTAAAATACTGAAGTGCAGCTAGAACCAAAATGATTCATAACCCTGGAATATTCCAGTTTAAAGAATTGATCAGTGGTGATATTTACATTCCTGAAAGGCCCAGCTAGAGTCACTGAATCTGTTGAAGACTTTGGATAGTGAGCTAAAGATCAGAGTGATGGCAATGAGCTCATTACCACCACATCATCTACTTTACCTTTTACACAGTTTTATTATTATTTTTAGATACCTTTTTCATTTCAGAAACAGACTGCTTGATTTTTAATCAGGATAACTGACAATTTAAATACATATTCTGATTGTATTATTACTGTATTTTTCATATCCATCATGACTAAGGTAATTTGCATTTCATGGCCTTTATTGCTCCTCTCTCTTCATTGTCTAGGTTCATTTTAGCTTGTCTAAGATGTAATTTAGGCTCTGTTTGAGCGCTGCCCTTACTACAGAGGAAACAGTGCTGAGTCAGCATGTACAAAGTGAAAAATAGGCTCTAGTTCAAACGTGTTTCCATGTATAACGGATGGCTGGTCTTTTGAGAGCTGAATTGGGGTATTTCTTCAAAAACCACCTCATACATAATTGAAATATTGCTCAGTTTTCACTGAGGATTTGAAAGTGTAACCTCCCTGATAATGTGTTTGCTAAAATGTTGTCCCCGACCAGGTAAGTGAGAACTATATTGTGTTCTGTAAATTTGTTATAATGGCATCTTTCTCTGAGAGTTGCTGGTTGTGCAGCTGAAACAGGTGAATAAGGTGAATAAAGTGCACAGTTGGTGCATTGACCCAGAGTCTATCTCAGGTCAATGAATTCTGAGGTTACCAAATGGTCCATCCAACAGGAGATTTTCTCCAGCATCTGTCTTGATTTGTATACATCCAGTTTCTCGATATCCTGATAGTCTGATATCTCAGCTGCTCTGCTGCTATTACCTCAGGTATGTCAGTTTTGATGCTGTAATCCATTTCAGGAAGACTCCCATGAGCAAAACCTCATCGATGGTGTCAGTGTGACCTCATCCATGTCAGGGGGAGATAAGTAAAGCAATATGTTAAACCCAAGACAGAAGAGAAGGAATTCATGTTTGCAAAGATATTCATGCACCTGGACTTTTCTAATTTTGCAATGCTACAGCTTTGAACTTTGATTGGATTTTTATTATAATTTTTAGAGAAGAAAAAGTTATTTAAATGCAAGTTCATTTGTAGAGCCTCAATGTTTTCACTGCCAAAAGAATCATTTACCTCTTTTCTTCATATTAAAATGTTTCATAATGAAAATATAACTGTTCTCTTTGTTAAGCCATGTAATAACGTTTTTGATAATAAAAGTAAGGGTCACAAGACACCCGAGAACATCTAAAGTACTTTTCTTGACTAAGTTAAGTGATGATGATTCTCCAGGAAGTAAGAGACTGAGCAAAAACGGCCTCCATGGGAGAGTTCCAAGGGGAAAACCACTGCTGACAAGTTTGTCCATGATCCCAAAGACTGCATACACAGATAAACCAAAAGTACATCTGGCATAAAACTCAGCATTTTAAAAAAAACTACCTCATAGGGAAAATCAAAGATGGTGGCAGTAAGATTGTCTGGGGCTATTTGCCTCGACTTTGTTACTTATATAATCATGAATTTTGCTTTAGGGCAGAAAATTCTGTAGGATAATGTCCAGCTAACAGTTTGTGACTTCAAGGAGAATGAACTGACACACACAACCACCAAGTCAAACAGTGAATGGCTCATAAAAACCAAAATAACATAAAAAAATCATTTCTGTGGGGGCGTAGTCTAAGTCTGAGTTTTAATCTGATTTAGATGCTTAGACATTACTTTAAACAGGGCACTTATGCTAGAAAACCGATACTGAACTGATACTGATACATTTTCAGTGTTTTGTGCTTTGTGAATCTTCAATCATTCAATCAAGAAAAGAGAGAAGAGTCAATATGAGAATAAGCTTTTGCCATTGGCAGACAAAATTTGGTAGTTTTTGATTAGCACGTCCACATCTTCAGCTCTGTTGCTGAACCCGAATGAAAATTTCCCAACAAATGTGGCACAATTTAAAAGGCATGATAGAGAATGATATCAAACTGTAAAATCTGTATTTCTACAAATATGTATTGTTCAGAAAACTGAATCAAACAAACAATGGAGATATTAATACAAAACATAGATATGGAGTCATTTTTAGCAAATGAGAATAGACATTCTGATGAGTCTTGTTTGTCAGATTAAAAGTATTCTTGACAACTGTTAATGTACATATTATAATACAATAACAGGGTGGCTAAAGCTCATGCAGGGGGCTTTGAGTGTCTATATGGACCAAGTACTGGCCATGCTATGTACAGTGAATGGTTTTTACATTGGGAGCTTTTTGGTCCAGCACTCTTTTTACTCTGACCTTTACCGCTTCTCACTAGTATTGGGAGCTTGGTCTGGGAGAGTTCATGAATATGCTCTGGTTCATATGGACTCTTCTATCCCTCTCTCTGCTCATATCCTCTGACCTTCTCAAGCTTTTGCTGCTCGTCTTACACGTTTTCTTTGGCCCACCGGCTCCATGCCAGTGGCTGTCAGCCCACATTTTTCAGCCTTTGTTGACACAGATGAACAATCGCAGCAGATTACTCAGTGGCTCCCCTCTCCACTTCCTAATCCATTTGCATGATAGCATCTATTTTCCTTTTTCCAAGAAGGAGCTTTGCTTGGATTTCTGACATAGAGAACATTTCTGTGCATTTGCGGACTGAAAATAAAAACATCACAAGCTAAAAGTATGTTGTAAATAAGTGAAGAAAAACTTAACCACTAAACAAATTTTAGGATCTCATTGAAATCATTCATATGAAATCTTTCTTCCTCTGTTGCAGGTATTATCAGTGCAGATGTGTGACGTGGTGAATGAGATCGAGCTGGAGAAAGAACGCTGCGAAAATCGCACCTCTGGGAATGTCACTTCAGGTCATTCTTGAAAATACTTTTTGTTTGTCCAGGGTGTACAGGGGACTATTCAGAGGAAAGATTAGGCTAAAAGGGTGAATAAACTGTGAGGAAAGATTGCACACACTTGGGTATTTTGCAGATAAAGTGCTATTATCAGTAGCAAAAATGGAGTATGCATATTTTACGCAGTTGAATAATTCAACAGAGTAAGTTTGGGATCAACCATGAAACAGAAATTAAACTTCTCACAAGTCATTCATTTTTCTCCTAGGAAACTATATGCTAAAGCATTTCAATCATTTTTAGTTGCTACATAATCTAACATGACTACTAGGATCTTTGGACAGCGTTCAGGCCTACAGAATCGCAGATCCTGCACCAGAGTGGACCAGAGGTACTTTTATCCAGTTTCATCCTGTGTTCAAAGTCCAGATCCTACTGTACGGCTCCAAAAATTGCACAGGACTTAAATGTGTAACACTCTCTGAGCGAGACGTTATAGTAGCTCCTGTCACACTGCATGACCGTAGATGACAAACTGCATGAATTGTTGCTGCAGCATAATTGTGTCATACAGATCTGACATATCAGTCCATCAATAAATAGACGGCATGTTATGGATGTTAGTACACTTATTATTAGAGCTGGACTGTGCCAAGAGGGAGAGAGGAGGAGGGAAAAGAGACAGCAGTAGAGTCTGTAATGGCGGCTAAAAGATGTAAAGGAATCAGACGTCAGTCGATGCTGCAGTCATATGTCACTTTTTTCCAGAATATATCAGACCATGCTTGACATTTGTCACCGACAAATATCAAGGAGATCTAAATCAGGTTTGCATTTTGGTTGTACTGAATAATCACAGACCAGCAATACAAGCGCATCATGAGAGATTTTCTTTGACAAAAAAAACCCAAACATTTCGGCTGAGACATCCTATAATTGCAGTGCGAACTTCACACCAGACCAACCTGGACAGTTAGTTGATGAAAAATGTAATTTTAGTGTCATCTGACAGAAGCTCATAGTTCCATATAAGATTCCAGTAAAGTTAAACAAACTCCACATTTGTTTTTTTCTATGTAGGAAAAAATGGGCAACACCTCCTAAACATTAAGATAAAATCAGATGGTAGTCAAAGACACTTTTTAACCTCGTCTATGTTGCTGTTTTCTAAGAATGAGATTTTTTCTTTACCTTCCTTACCATGCTGCTCAGGATAAAAGAAGGGTACTCATCCATCGTTTCAGTTCCACTCATTTCATACTTTTAAATTATAGCTTTGACTGTAAATATGGGAAAGTCAAGAAAAGTAGCTATCTAGATGTAAACACACGTGACTTCCTTTTATTACATCGTCTCCTGTCTTTCTTCTTTTGAAGAGTGCTTAAGAAAGAATAGCCACGGTCATGTCATGGTAAAAAAAAGTAAAACTGCCCTTATAACTCTATTATTTAAAAAAAGAAACAATTTGCAAAGCTTAGACAGTTCCATAAAACAAATAGAGAAATATATTTTCTTTGACTTTATTTTTTATTGATGCACACAATAAGGCCCAACAAACCAGAACCATACTAGAGCCCCTACTAACCAGTGTAATTAAACATTCACATATCCAGAACCATTACTCTTCAACCAGTTTGAATAATTCATGAATCAAAATAGGAGGATAAAGGCATAAAATAATAAGTGAGGTCCCACAAATGATCAAAAATTTACTTTGTAGGGGGAAATGAAGCAAGTAACATCATCTGTAGGTGTAAGAAATTATCCTAAATGGACGCGTCTCCACAGCACACTTCTGCAAAAGTAATTTAGCTACACAGCAATGCCTCTTAATGCATGAGGGTAAAAATTGAATTATTACTACTTTATATCTCGCCCACTCAGTCATTGTTTCCTTGGGTTCCTATATTTTTAAAAGTGAAAAAAAATACTTATCTTTATTAGACAGTATCATTCCTTCTTTCGTTTGCTTTAATTTTAATAAAATATCTGTATAGCTGATGGATATACTGCACTTTGCATTAGGTGGTCACACATAAAGAGCTGGTGTGGGAACAGGAAGGTAGTGAAAGTTGGACGCTGAGGTTGCTTTCTGAATAAATTAATTAGAAGACTGTGGATTTATGAGAAAACATGTGTTCACAACATATGTTTTAGAGAGTTTCAGTCAGATACACAGCATTTGTTTTGAAGACTGCTTTGTTTTGGACTTTTCAGATGCCAAATTATCCCAGGGAAAGCTTACAACTTTTGTTTGTCCTCTCACACTCTCCTAAGCCTTTACAGCGTAACACGTGGCGGTGTCAGAACTGCTAACAAGGTCTTGACGTTGATGTCCAATACAGAAGAGGGATGGAAACAGATTTCTATGAAGGTTGATGAAGGAAAACACTGCAGCTCACAAAGTTATCCTAAACATTAATCTCAGTGTGTTATCTGGTGTTTACTTGTGTGAGGCATATAACGATTTTGTGTCCGCAGATTCTTTTGGGTATTCTGAACTAGGCATTTTTACTTTATACCAACAAATAGAAAAAAAAATGTTAGAGAAAAAAATTATTTGAACTCAATTAAAAATAGGAATAAGAAGTTTTGCATTAAATTAAGTTTGGGCAAAATTAGTAAAACCGACTCCGGACTCTGCTGTGCCATGACTTCTATCTGTCATTACCCTTTCTGCATATGTGCCACCTGTCCTATGGTGAGTGATGCCATGTTTGTGTTATTGACCTTTTTTGTTTTGGCAGGTTGCCAAGGGATGTGGGACATCATCGCCTGTTGGCCTTCAGCCAGAGTTGGAGAAGTGGTGACGATAACCTGTCCAACATATTTCAGTTACTTCAGTGACGAACAGAGAGGTAAGATCGTCATAAACTTTCAGTCGTGTGCTTAGTGTACCTTCAGTTTACAGTTTTTTGCACATTGTGCTGATTCAGTCTGGGTCTAATTAGGTTCAAGCCAAAGAAGAAAAAGGGAAATCACTTCATTGTTACAGGATTGAAATGTGGTCATTATGGAGGTCAGTGGAATATAATGAACTCATTGTCATGTTCAAGACACCAGCTTGAGATAATTTGAGTTTTGTAACATGGTTCACCATCCTGGTGGAAATAACCGTTGGGAAATTGGTGCATTGTAGTTATAAAAGAGTTGACATAGTATAGTAATAGTAAGAAGATTTGGTAGCCTGTGATTGTTAGGTAATGTCTAAATTGTTGTAGGAGGATGAAAGTGTGCCAAGAAATATCCGTTCACACTATTATACCACCACCATTAGGCAAACAATATATTGCATACTGAATCCATGCTTTCATGTTGTTTACGCCAAAGTCTGAATTTTACAGCTGAACTCAAGACCTATCAGACGCAGTAATGATTTACAATCTTGTTGCCTCGGTATCCTGTTCATAGGCGACAGTAGTTGCACTCTGGGTGATCTTCTGCTGCTGTTGCCTAATATTTGACACACTGTATCTCTATATATGGTTTTCCAAATACCATTGTTGTGGTTGTTTGACAATTTATCAATACAAGTGCTGATAACTGGATATTTATTCTGAGATTTTTCTGTAGCAACTCCTTAGTTTTGGATTAACTGCTAGTGCTCATTAGACCTACCTTTTCATTGTGAATTTTCAAATCTTTTAAATTGACTTTTAACCCAGTTCGATGGAGGTTATTTGATTTGTTTTAGCTGCTTTATAATATATTCTTTGTGTGTTTTTGAATTTGAAAATTACTTAGAGATGGCACTGACAATCGTACATTCAAAGTTACTTCAATCTTCACTCATTCGGATTCTCATTTTAAACTTCAGCAACTCATATGCTTTGATTGGCTGCCATATTAAAAACCAGCTGAACAGGTGTATCAAGTAAAGTGGCCAGTGATTGTATATTAAAAATACTGAGAAAAACAAAGCAAATATTTTGTTGTTCAGAAAATATTGATGAAGTAGTGTCTTTCTTCACCATAGCACTAAGACGTGTTTGGCTAACGGCTTTGCTGTCTGGCTTCCATCTCCAAACACACCGCATTCCGTGCATCCTTTGTCACTTGGCAACCTTGCTTTTGCAGCTTGTCCTTTATGAAAAGCCATCTA
Source organism: Apricaphanius iberus (assembly GCA_028564705.1). Taxonomy (NCBI): domain Eukaryota; kingdom Metazoa; phylum Chordata; class Actinopteri; order Cyprinodontiformes; family Aphaniidae; genus Apricaphanius; species Apricaphanius iberus. The sequence goes on from JAPXFQ010001619.1 coordinate 193,659, forward strand.
TTATTTTTTACACATAAAAAAAAATGTTATCCTTATTATCATGGCTGTCATTTTTAATTAACTGAAGTTTAGGACTTTATTTTAATGTTTGAAAGCTTTACAGCATAGATTAACTAGGTCAGTAGAGTTGACTGAAATAACTCACAATCTTTCAGTATTTATCATATTTGTTAATTAATTTCACTGCATTTTATTTTTTTATAAAAGCATCGCCGAAGCAACAAAAATGACCATTGAACTTGAATACCTTTTGTATTTTAAGTCACTACAAGCACTGTAGAAATGTTTCTTAGGTTCAGAATCTAATTCTCCAATGTTCTGATTCTGATTTTCACTATCTTCAAGCTATCACAACTCAATGCTTGAGTTGTGATAGCTTGAAGATAGAGTTGGGAGTAACACATTACATAATAACGAGTTACAGGAATATATTACTTTTTTCTGTAACGGATTAATGTAATGCATCACTTATAGGATGTGCGGCAATATATTACTTGTTACAATTTCAGTAACTCGAGTAACAGCCGCATTAAAATAGTTTTTCCGCCCAGGTACCATAACGGACCAAATCAAGTTGGACACCGTAGAAGAAGTTCTATGGTGCAGTTCCTGTTAGTCAAAACCCAAACATCAGCGCATAAGGAAAATATTGATTGCCCATTTACACTGTGGCATCATTTGCACTAATTCCCTAACCCCCTAGTCTCACAAGTCTAATCTTTGTCAACCATCTTTGTGATGAGCACTTTAGGTGCCTTTGATGTGATTTCATAAACATTAGCATGAAATATAAGGTATGCAAAGGCACTAGAGACTTGATGTTTATAAAAAAAAATGTTTTAGAGATATAGCATTTGTGGTGTCATACTTGTGTCAAATGTAAATTGATAAATTAAAAAATTTTGTTATGTATGTTGCCTTGTCTGTAACTAGTAAAAGGAAATATATAACCTAAATATATAATTTTTTTGTAACTTGCCAAACACTGCTTGTAGAAACATAACTATACAGAAAGTGACTTAGACAGAAAACAGGAAAAAAGGAGGAAAAACACAGTCATCTAAAATTAAATGTGACCCTTCTTCAGTCAAAATCCCTTCATACTGTAAAACACCCTTTAAAGAATATTATAGTAATATAAAAGTTAAGATTTGGTCTTCACAGGTTTTAATGTCTATTAAAAACATTTGAAAACCAAATGTTTTTTCATTGCTAGCCTTTCCCCACATTTAAAGATAAAAAAAGTTCCTTAAACGTTTATTTTGATCTTAATAGGTTTGTTTCCATTGTTAGAACTAGAGGGTGATTGAACCAGATCTATTAGCTTCTCAGCAGCCATGTCTACATAAGAATTCAGACCTTTTAAGGAATCAGCCAAAGACATCTGCATATCACGATTGTTTGAGCAGCAAGTAGCATCACTGATCAGTGCATAAAGGTGCCCAGAGCAGCAGAAATAAAGAGATAGACATGGAAGAAGCAGGGCTTGTTTCTGCATTTCTGTTTGATCTGACTTGATAGGGCCATTCCAAGTACATATCCCCATACTGGTACTCCATTGGTTCCTGAAATGGCCTTCAAAATGGCCTTGCCGGTCCGGCCGGATGCTGTGGAGACAACCTGGTCAAATTACCCTAAAGTTTCAACAATCGGAACCCCCCCTAATATGATTAATCTCCAAGCATGTTTAATCTAGAGGAACGCTTTAGTTGAAGGTTAAGTAAAGATGTGGACATGTTTCAGAAGTTACTAAAATTACCATTGAAAAGGCCAAACACAAAAAAACTTAAGGATTGTGGTTGTTTTATAATTTCTAAAAGAGTGCTATGGCTTAATCAAAGGTTGGATATGGAACATGGGCATGATAGTGACATCTAGTTTATCTAGTTTGTAGTGAAAACTAAAACATCATTCCAGCTGTTGGGTATGACTGATTTGCTGCTGATACGCCCAGTGACCAACCTGAACTGTGTCCCATTAGGAATATATTTTAGAGGAGTTTAACTTAGAGCTAACGTTAGCAAATTTAGCAAGTGAGTTAGCGTACCTATCCGGGAGGAAAGTCGGCGTTTCGGGTGTGTTTGATGCCTTGGAAATGTTTTATGTAGGTCAATCTAGTGTAGGTTTTAACTAAAACTACTATAGTTTTTGTTCTTCTGCGGTCACTCTTCTCCTGAGATTAAAAACAATATTTCTGGGGCTCTGAAGCAGCTGTTTGACTTTCTGACTCCCCCATTCTTCCCCAGTGCCAGCCGAGATGAGCCGAACATAACATTGGATCATAGAGACCATATCTGTCAACCCGTAGCTGCTACTGGCTAGTAGATGTAAACATAACGATTGTCGTGCTCGTTTAAATGTACATTTTATTACATTTTAATTCCAATTAAAATGTTTAAGGAAATGTTGTACTTGGATTTTGAACCCCTCTAAAAGCCCCATGGAAGTATTACTTTTTTATGTTCTTTTTAAGAAAATGTTCCATATAAAACCTTTAACTGTTAAATGTTACAACACAGAACTAGGAATGGGAAAATAAATAAAGTATTCCTGATGGATTTACAATGCAGTTTACCATATGTTTTATGATGTTACCTCAGTTCTTAAAGGAATAGTATACTTTTGATAAAATGAGATGGGACACTTGCTTTGTCAAAGGACTGGACTTTATGAGTTTCCCTGTTTTTCTTGTTTATTCTTAATATTTATTATAATTTTTTTTTTTAAATATGACCTGGCTTATCTCCATATTAATTTTAGATACATTAGTACCAAAATCATTTACACTCATATCACATAATTTATTTATATTTACGTCTTTTTCCCCCCAAAATTGAATCATTATACTGTGCTATGATAGTAACAATGGTTGTAATATTGTAATTGTCTGAATTCAAAGCATTTATATTCAAAGCTCTGCCTTGATTCAGTCAACTGGAGTTGTATTTTGGATACTGTCCAGTTTTTTTTGTATATATATTTTATACAATATACTATGTATAATATATTATATATACACTAGCCTACTATATATAGTGTATATGTCATCTGTTTAATCAGTTGAATAAATCATTAGAAGTTTAATTATTCGTTAAAACAGATGACCCAGAATTCTGAAGCCCCTTTTCATCCTCTCTGTAAGGCATTTTCAGAGCTTTCAGAGCTGGATATCCAATTCTCACCTCAGGGCTTTTTCTCTGCTACTCCTGTGCAGCTGCTCCGTATGTCTGACCCAGCAAGTCAGTGCTCATTCCTGCTACCCAGCTGAGAGATGTGTTAAAATCCCGCTATTGACAGCACTGCTGAGACACGATGATGGAGCTTTTGGCTGTTAGGTGTAACCACTCACAGATCATATGCAGGTACTCTAAGGGCATGGATATGATAGACTTGTACACCTGAAATGCATGCTTTCATGGCTAAAAGAAAGCATGCATAACCTAATCCTTTTACACTACATGTTCTTGAAATAATTTATTTCAGTAGGTGTAAAGCAGACATTTCCATTATTACTTTGAAAAACTGCGTCACTCACTCTAACCAGAGTTCTCTTACATGTATCCTCCAAAATCTTTACTCTGTGCTTGTCATTTGTCAGCAGATCTTTAGCTTTTTCTCTGGAGATCCAACTTTTGGTCAGATTTTATGAAACCATGCACAGTTCAAATGTGGAGGGGTTGTGAAAAGCCTCTTAAACTGGCAGTAAAATTCCCCAGACTTGACACAAACACGCACACACATACAGTATATAGCTGTTCGTTAATGCTTAACAACCCCTCCTCCACCACCACCCTCATGGTGGCATTAGCACCTTTCAGGTTCAAATATAAAATTACAGATAAAAGGATATGTGACACTTTACAGATGAAGGGTGCATTTTCAACCGGTACTGATGGCATCCTTGTACGGATGGCAGCAGGAGTAAAGCAAAGGATGGCAGCAAAGAGGATGATTTTAATGCTGAGTGAATATCCTACAAAAAAAATTAGGGAAAGTTTTAAGTCTGCTTTTAAGATTAGGACCACTGCAGAATTGTCCATCGAGCATTTAAAGGGCAGATTTGTTGTATTTTTTGTTGTGTTTTATTTTTTTTCAACCTGGACCTTATTTATAGCATGCATTACACTCACTTACTCACCCAGACAAGTTTTGAGCTACTTGGAGTCCTTCAGGAGAAGTTTATATCCAGTTGTGAACAGAGTATATCCATATAATGGGAGTCCTGAGGGCACTCAAAGTGCTGCCTCTAAATAAGGCCTTATTTGCCACAAAGCTCCTTTATTTAAACAATGTTATTCATAGCTACCCAGCCAGGCAAGACACATTTGACTGTTTTGTAGATTTTAACACACACACACACAACAGGAGATATGTCAATGGGCATCTAGTCACTTAGTCAGTAGCACCTTGGCTTTGATATCAGCACATCATGTCAATGAACTGATCATTCTTAATATAAAGTTTCCTGTTACGGCATTTAAGACTCTTAATAAAGATGACAGAGATTCCTTTAAGCGTTTGGAGGTTTTAATAAAAGTTGAATTGATCATACAGGAGAACAGTACATCTCAGTGAATGCTGAATGCTGCCCCCCTCCTACTCCTCCCTCCTAACTACCCCCCTACTACCCAACAAGCTCATATGAAAATAAGTATTTATAAAGTTCTGCAACCTTGCCTCTATGACTTTGGAGACAAAACTGTTAATCTCAGGGTGGGGATATCTCCGGATGAAGACATCTGGCTCTTTAGCTGTGAATAAGTGACTTTTGACATATACAAAACAATGGCAATAGCTTGGGTTATATGTAACACAATAAGAGAAACTCTCAAAACTAAGTATATAAGAAGAATCAATATTTTCTCAGGCAGTGATGTCTTCTCTAACCTCGAACTCAACACCTGTTGTCTGGCTCCTCTGCTCTCAGTGTTAATACTAAAAGATTAATCATAATACATTTTTCGATCACAGTACATCACATAACACTACTTTGTCGGTTTCAACTACAAAAGTGGCCCAGACAACTGACCTACGCCACATAATTTCTTAACCCCTTTCAATTGTAGATCAGAATAATGATGATAATTGATAATGGTAATTGGTATATTGATAAATTCATTCAGTAAATTTGACCTGACCTAAGTCATACAGTGTCACACAATCAGATTAACTCACTATGTCATGAAGAAATAGCACTCAGCACTGTCAGTATGTAAGAATACACAGAACAGATCGTTCTTAATATAAGTTTCCCATAACAGCAGCATACCAGATCACACTGCCCTTTGCCGTACATTTCAGTGGAAACAACAAGGCATGCATTTCATCATCACCTTAGACCTGCAACCGCAAACATTTCCTAACATTTGTATTTCTTTCTTGAGAAAGAGAAGATATGACGTTTTCTCTCAGCCAGCAGACTGTTGACTTTAAGCAATAATTGGGGGAAGGGGTGCTACTCTATTACATTCTCTACTGCAAGAACATTTTAGAGCTGAAACCTGAATTATCTCATAAGTTTGGAGAAAACTGTCAACTTTCAAATAGGCTGAGAATCACCCGTAATTGAATGTTTGCGGTTTTGCATCCATAGTGTAAAGATAAATAGCTTCTTAAATTATTCCACAAAAATTGGATGGCCAGCTTTGTTTGAGTTATATAGTTTGTGATGCTGAAAGGGCAAACCTGCTGATGAATAACAAACAGAGGATTTAAGCAGCATTCACAGCAAATAAACAGAAATGCAAACAGCTTGAGTTGGATTCCTGTGCAGGAAAATCAAACAACTAGAGGGTCAAAGAGCTCATGGGGATAAAACTCTGTGAATCAAAATATGTTAAAACGAAAGTGAAACAAAATCCATATCTATGTTCTAGGGGTGTGCAAAGCAGCCGGTATTTGTATTAGTTGAGGGGGGAAAAGTATTTGTATTGGAGTTGAATTCAAAATAGTTAGATAGATAGCATTACACTTCCGAGTTACATGATATTTAATTATCCAATATACTACTTAATATACTACACAATTTTGTTTGATGCTTTTTAAATCCAGCAATGAACATGTAATAAGGAACGTCATTAAAAAGAACAATGAGCAACAGAGGCAAAACATGATGATTTAGTGCTTGTGGAGGGAACAATGCTTGGGGGGGGTTGACAGACAGTACCAGGAGAGGTGCACCTGATTATGCATAGCAGATGATTACAGATGTTTGATATCTCTCCCTTTGCAGTCTGCAAAAGAAAGAGGGACTTAAACGTACCAAGATAACTCCCACGAATACACAAACCTTGCTTTAACCTTTATAACTGAAAATTAACTCTGTCAACAGCCTTTTGTCTAAATTATCGACCTAACACAACTACGTAAACAGAGCGAACATGAGAGCGGCTGACTGCAGAATTAATACTAATGCTGAGTAATGGAATAATCTCCCAATCAAACTCTTCCTGAAAGTTATAAACTGCCTTCGAAGCCCAGTGAAGCTACAAAAACAGACATGCAGTTAAGCATTTTTTTCAGTTAGGTGAACCTTTCTGTTGCTGTGTGGAACAGCTGTGACAGACACCTACCTCCCCTTCCATCCCCCTCCCTGACTTCTAAACGTCAATCTTTTCTCATCCGGGGAGCATGCACTGCAACCTCATGAGGAAAGGCAGCTTTTTAATATGACGTTTTTCTTTCTCCTGAATACAAATATTTACAGTACTTTATGGAAATAAGTATTTGTAAAAAAAAAAACAAAAAAAACACGTTAGTTCTGCCTTTCCGAATACCGTATTTGGGTTCGGCTCCACCCCTACTATGTACACACAATTACTTTCATAGAATGAAGGCAAGGCAATTTTATTTGTATAGCACACTTTCAGCACAAAGCAATTCAAGGTGCTTTACACGAATCAGTGGTAAAGAAGAAAACATAGGATTTGTTTAAAGACATCAATTTTGGAAAAGCAGAAAGATAAAACACGAGAATCAATAAAAGAGAACATTTAGCATTTGATTAAAAACAATTTATGAAAAGCATATTAAGAAAATGTCTGTCAAATAGGTTTTTTGGCATTCATGACATAATGTTTTGAGCATTAGTAGCCGCAGTATAGTAAGATAAGTGTATCTGAATTGTTTCTTTCAAACAATTTCAGTTCAATTTCAGATACAGCTGTAATGGGCCAAGCGCAGCATGCAGAACAGAGGAAACCACAAACAGGCCAGGTCAGATTCAGTCAAAAGTAGCACAAGATCAATGTAAACTGATGACAAAAGGCTTTGCAGTTTCAGCAAATAATACATTTTAAATCAGGTTTTTACACACTTTGTTGCTTGCGACCTGCCAAAAACATATTTTGCATCTATTTTGCACAAGCTGTTTTCCTTCTGTGCGCACTGGATTCACAAAGCAGATTGCACTAAATACAATGAAATCCAGCAGAGTGAATCAGTTTGCATCAATGTTAGGTTGTAGTACTTTAATACAAGCACATAAGCTACTAAACTGACTGTTACGACCCAGCTCGGCCAGGGTCGGGAAGTCGCAACAAAGGGAATCGTGCAAGTTGTTATAAGGTGGAACACAAGAGTTTATTGTAAAGTCAGACAAACTAGGCACACAGCCGGTAATGTAATCTGAACGAAGTTGGGGGTAGAGATGCTGCTCAACACAAAAACACATCAAAAGTCACTGTGGAAAATAAACAAGCCAGTTAGTAAACTAAGGAACAAAAACACTGGTCTTCTAAGTATAAATCAAAATCAAAAAAGAAGCAGCACCAACAACTAACAAACAGGAATATCCAAAAGATATTCCTGAACAAACAAAGCTTTTATTTAACCAAAAATCCTAGCTATCCCAACTCCGGGCTGTGAACAATAAACTGAAAGTGAAGCCAAACGGGCTGTTAACTTAAACCAAAAAGAATAAAGACTTCTAGCAGTCAACTCAAAAACCACTTAGTTCTAACACTAAGGGAACAAATACAAACAAAGCTATACAAAAATCACAATTACTATTGTTATTATTATACACAAAGAAATAAAGCAATAACCAAAGTACTATCTAAATCAATCTAATCTAATCTAATCTAATTCAATACAATACAATACAATACAATACAATACAATACAATACAATACAATACAATTACCACAAAGTCCAAGTCTCCAGTCACAAATTAGAGGCCAATTGTCTGAGCACACAATTGCCTGTGGAATGAAGGTTGGGAGTGTCTTTTATTTCCTGGATGTATGGGGTGTGGTTTGGCAATTATCAGGACAGCAACCACTGGGATCAGCGAAGAGGAAGGTGTGGAGATCTGGACCAATCCCCTCTGAGCAGTGGCAATCAGGAGGAAACAAGAAACACCTGAAGTTAGTTAGAGGCAGCCGTAACACTGACCATAGAGGAAGAATATTTTTTTCCTTTTATAGTGTTACTTTTAATTAAGTTCTATCTAAATTAACCATATAATTTAGATTTTTTCCTTTTTCTGCACCAAAATTACCAAGAGATTTCAACACATGGCATTCATTCAATGCAGCCATCTGACAGATGGGTTGCAACATAATATAAAACATAAATTTTAGAAACTGTTTTTATCTTACGTAAGATTAAAAGCAAGATCAGTTAGTGGAAGAAAGAACTGTGAGCTTATTGTCTTTTTGTAATTGCTTTCTTGTATTTTAATCATCAAATTGATTTATGCTGTGTTCCAATTTTAATCATGTAAAGCACCTTGAATTGCCTTGTGTTGAAAGTGTGCTATCCAAAAAAAATTTGCCTTGCCTTGCGTAATGAAAAACGAACAGAACCCACTATGTGAGCTACAGACTGCTGCTGTTGCAAGTGTTTTTTTCGTAGAAAGGATATGCTAGATGACTAGACAAAGAGGCTGGTGGATTTTTAATGGTTCAGTATAATTAGTTCATATTGGCTCTTGTTTCATGATAATGACCATATGAATCTTTCACCAAAAGAACCCTGTATTAAGTTATTCTGGATCATTTCAGGAACAAAAATGGAAAAAAAACATAGGTCCAATATTCTTTAACTGTTAAAGTAATTGCAGAATTACAAGGATACTTCCTGTTGAAAATATAAAAATAAAAGCACTTCCTGTTCAATTCATGACATTTAACCTTAGCATTTCAGTTAGTAAACCTTGCTTAGTTAATTATGTTGTCATTTTTATATTAGATTGAAAATATTTACTATTTAGAATAAATGATTCTGATTTAACAAATGTTTTCCCAATAATATTAAAAATGCTCAAACTATGAGCAAAACCCTCATCAGTGTAATTTTTAGTCAGTATAAAGACATGAAGACACTTTTTGTCATCACAATTAAAAAATAAGCCCTTCATTCATTCAGAAATGTAGCATTAACAGGTATTAATCTCTTTCTATTAGTTTTCTTAAGTGAATAAATACCAATTTGCCCTCCAACGTTTTCCTTTTATATTTCTCCGTTGGTGTGTCAGTGTTGAAAAGCAGGGGCCAGAGACCTATCCTGGCAGGTCTGCCTACTATTGTAGTGACGTCTCTGGTCGAAGACACTTTATTTACTTCAGTTTGTAAAAGCACATCCAATCAAGGAGCAATGGCCGACAGAGTGCGAGTTTTGATTGAGCTGGAAAGCTTTTAACTAGAAGTGCAGCTCAAAGAATACTCTAAAAATCCATAGAAACAAATACAGGGATCTGCTATGTTGTTTTCTACACCTCCCAGTGTTAAAAATTGCCAGACGACCATATTAGATAAACTTCCCTTTCAATACAAAGCATCTAGTGCCAAAAAGCTGCATTGACTACTAATTACATAGTCTGTGGAGAACCGTTCTAGTGAAATGATCTCGGGTTGATGTTGGGTTGACCAATTAAAGTCGTGTGCTCTCTGTTGCGTTTTTAATGGATAGTTAAGAAAATTAGGCTCAACTTTGTCTGTGCTTGCAGGAGAGCCCTTGCATCATAGGATAATGAATGTCTCACCAACCCCTTTAGACAGACAAGTATAAACTACGCTTAGACTCCTAGCCTAAAGCAAAGCAGCATTAGCAGTGACCGAGGTGTGATGAAGTTGCTATAGATTGAGACTTGACTGACTTGGAAATGCCCCTCAAAGACATACGATTTCGACTCAAAAGATGACTTGAGAATAGTTTTGCAATCACTGTAAAAACAACTCAGTATTTAGAGATGTCATACAAAAAAAAACATAACATAACAAGAGCCAGTGCCTTTCACCAGAACAAGATGTGCCAATCTCTTACTTGAACTCAAATACCCTTTAGTCCAGTAATTAACTACAACACAGCTATACTTGTGCTGCAAATACTTAAGGTCTCCTCCTCAAACTAAAGGTGGTTTTGACATCTTTAAAGGTTCTCTACAACGTCCTTGGACACCAGAAAGGGAAAGAGAGCACCCATGAAACTGTTTTTTGGAGATTTTCTAATTGCTTCATAGAACAGGGGAATATTTGCAAGCACCATGCTTACACACAGCCCCAATGAAAACAAGCTGACATTTCAATCACATGTTGACCTTTCTCTGGCTGAGCAGAAACACCTTGATACTCCTGCTGCATGTTTTCACTCCTCAGCTCATGTGATGACATTTTTCTGCAATTAGCCACACAGCAGATTTGGGGTCTGTCACTCTGTGCTCCAGACTTGACAGCATGTTGATTTAAGACATGTGACTAAATCTTTGATGTAAATTAACATTTTATTTTTAAGATATTAAAGAAAGGGGTGACGCTTATACAGTCAACACCAACTTAAACAAGTTGATATTTGTATTATTTATTACCCCTAAAAGGATGGAATGATGGAATGCTCTAAGAATGTTTCTCTCTATAAGAAAATGATTAATTAATAAATAGTTGGTTGAGATTTAAAACACCAACTAATGAATAAAAAAGTATCAGTTTATTTTTGAACTTGACTTCTTACTGATTGTAAGTTGGGGTCAAAGCAAAGCACAAGAACACACGTTTTTCTTCTCACTTTTGTGGCACAGCTCATCAAGTAGGAATTAAAGATAAATCTGGAAGCAAGTAGAGATAAGACATCTTTATTTTTTGTACTCAGTGGTGGAGAAGTTAATAAATCCAGACTGTTCTGAGAAGAAGATATTTTTAAACCTTATATTTTACCAAACACACCCTCTGTTCCAGTTTTAAAATGTTCCAAATTGTCAAAAAAAAACTATGACGGAAGACCTGGTAGTTATCTCTGTCTTATCTGGCAAATTTTAGTCTGACCGTCATGCTTTTCCTGCTCTTGTAGGGTTTTCAGAGGCATCTTGGGTGAATTTCGACAGCCACATTTCTTAAGTTGTGTTGAATACCCTTTTCTTATGGACTATTTTCCATACAGTAAAATGCCAGATTTCCCAATTTTGGAGACCTCTTAATAGCCCAATGTCATGAACAATCTTACCCCAAAGGCCTTGGATAGCTCTTTTGATCTCACCATTTCAGTCTCTCCTTATTTCAAAGTAGCCTTTTATGAGTAATACATGTCTCTCCCTGAGTCTCAAGGTTTCTTGTTGTCTGAGGAGTCAATTTTACACATAGTTGAACTAATTTTGAACCCTTTTTGTGCAGATGAAAGAAAATAAATCCACTCAGTGGCTGAGACTGACCTTTTTTTTCTATTTCCTCTCTCTCCCCTCCTCTCCAGGTAACCTCTCCAAAACCTGTACAGCGGACGGCTGGACTGAGATGCATCCTATTGACATCGCTGTGAACTGTGGATACAATCTCAATGGCACCAGCGATGATGTGAGTAAGCCACCAACATCTATAGGCTGCACTTGAAGTCTTGTGGCGAATGAATGCAACAGTGCGGCAGGGGAGCATGTCAAGGGCCAGTGGGCAGAAAGAATTCAATAAGAACATCTTTTGTTTGCTCTGTGGGTCAGTGTTAGATCTATCCACAAGATGGCTGTATTGATTGTTGGACTCTTGGTTCTAGTTTTTTCCTCAAATCGGCTTTCATCTCTGTCTGTTATGGGGTGTTGTAGAGGATAATTTAGTCCTAGCATAAATCAATATTTGGTTTTTAAAACACACATTTCCAAAACTGTGATATAGCTTTTTCCTCATTGTACATTTTTCCAAAAATTATTTGGGTTTACATGAAAAACAAGCATATTTGCAGTATTATAATGGAAAGAAAATAGTGACACCAGAACATTTGATGTGACTAAATTGGAATGTGTGGGTTGTTTTGGATTTGTGTGAGTGTTTGGAAATACCCTGCAAACTAAAAAAAAAAAATCACGATGTTTAGGGCAAAATATGATGCCTACTTTAAAAATGAATTCACCTAGCACTGTTGATTGTCTGCTGAAGCAGGACACATAAGACTTACGCTGTCATGACCGGATCAAGTCCTGCTTGTGTTTTCTGGCTTTACGAGACAATATTCACTATGCCTACAAGAGGAGGAATGGTTAGGAAGGGAATAAATACATTAAATGTGGCCTTCCTTAGGTATATTTAACTGTAGAGAGAGCAAAACATGTCTGTGTTGATGAAGGTGGGGCAGGGCGAGGAGTGGAAGAGAACATGGCGATAAAAAGCTTTCTTGGTGGGCAGTCTGCTTTCTGAGTCACACGGAGCCTCATTAGTATGCCTCATAGGAATTCAGCAGGGTTTAAGCAAGTCAGGGACTCTAAAAGGAATTTGATGTCCATCTCTCTGCATACTTGATGTATTTGTGTATCACAGGATGAAGAGCTTCTCATCTCATTTTTGTCTAAAGTAAAACATACAGAGTAAAGGCACAAACACACAGAGAACAGTTACATTTCTTAGGATAAAACTAAACCATTATAAAACTGTCTGAACTGATTTGGAACTTAGATAAACTCCAGTTTCAGAAATCCTTCAATGATTTAAGCGTATCTGATCTATTTCAGGCTTATAGAAGCAGTCTTCAGAGGAGAGGAATAGATACATTATTTCATAATTTTATTCAAAATTACAGGAGACGATTTGCTTTTACATGTAAATAAATGTTTGAGGCTGATTCATAGACCTGTGAAGATACTGTTACAGTAATCAAGGCGGCTAGGGATAAATGCGTGGATGAGTATTTTTTTAGGTCTCCTTGCGTCATCAGTCCTTTAATCCTAGAAATGTTCCTCAGGTGATAGAAAGCTGACCTTGTTATTGCCTTTATGTGACCCTGGAGGTTCAGGTCTGAGTCCGTTATTACAACTATATTTCTGGCCTGGTCAGTAGTTTCTAGTTGGACCCATTATTTACTGATATTTAATCAATCTTTTTTTGGGTCAGAAGATAAGTACTTCAGTTTTGTTTTTGTTCAATTGGAGTAAATTATTGGACGTCCTGCTGTTAATTTGCTCAATGCATTTATTGAGGGTTTGGATAGGTTCAACATCACCTGCTGACATTGAGATATAAAGTTGAGTGTCATCAGCATAGTTGTGGTAGTTAACATTATTGGTGGTGATAATTTGGCTTAATGGGAGCATGTAGATGCTAAATAGGAGGGGCCAAAGGATGGAGCCCTGGACCCCGCATGTGATTTCTGTGTTTTGTGATGACAGCTGGCTAATCGATACAAAGACGTTCCTGTTATTGAGGTAGGATTTGAACCAGTCAAGTACTGTACCAGAGAGTCTGACCCAGCTCTCTAGACGTTTCAGTAATATATCATGATCAACGGTGTCAAACGCTGCACTGCGGTCTATTTGTACTAGTACTGTGGTTTTACCACGGTCAGTATTTAAAAAGATGTCACTGAAAACTTTGACAAAGGCTATCTCAGTGTTGTGCTGCCTACGAAAACCAGACAGATAAGTGTCAAAGCGGTTGTTAATTATTAGGAAGCTGTTTAACTGCTGGAACACAGCTTTTTCAATAATTTTACCGATAAATGGGAGATTAGAGATTGGTCTGTAGTTTTGCATCCGCAAGCTGTCCAAGTTTAAAAAAAAAAAAAATTTTATTGGTTTGATAACTGCTATTTAAGGTATTTAAATAGAATTTGATGTGAAATAGCTACACAGAGTAGTTCATAAAGATTGGGAAGTGGAAGGAAAATTGTGGCATGCACTTGATTCCAAGGCCTGTGAGTGAGATCAGAGTACAACCAGATTGTATTTGGTGCTCTAGCGGCTTTGCTGGACATTTTTGTCCCTTTGAGTCAGTTTAAATGAATAGTCTGTGAAAATACATTTTCAATCTTGCCACTAATTCTTATTTTGATTTTTGTCTGCTTTTTGATTAGGCCATCTCTTCAGGAGTGTCCTTTATTTAGTTCCATTCCTCTTCACAACTTAGACTTCATTGTCCTTGTTTAAAGAAAAGGACACAAAGAAAGCACCACAACCTGTTTACACTCTGATTAAATTTTTATAAATGTGAGTTTATCCACTTTTAAATTTCAAGTTAGCTGCGGTGAGATTTGTAATAACCCCTACATCTCACCTAGTACACATTTTGTTTATTTCCTTATTGATTTAATGTGAATAATGTGTTCAGTTGTCTAAATAAAGAACTAACTATCAGGTACCATAATTTATTTATGGGTATTAAATAAAAGGGGCACTTTCCTGAATTTTATCCATGAAAAATATTGACAACTATCTCTCTCCAGACATTCAAAAATTGCACGATACTTGGTGTTGATCTGCTTCATAAAATGTTTTTGATTCCAAATACCTTTTTTCTCTGTTTTGACCAAACTTGAAAGTGCCAAAGTGTTATGAGTGCGTTTGCAAGGCAATTTAAGAGCAGAAATGGCAGAAGCTTTTGCAAATACCAGAAAGACGCTGAAGGGTCCAAAACAACAGGACTTCCAACTACAGTAAAATGTAGTATAGTGAATGAAGGGGACTGGTGACCATTATTATTCATGGACTAGGATTTCTGTTGGTTTTCATGCTCTTAGAAAAAGTATCTTTCGCGACTGATAAAACGTTGACCTGCACACATAAATGATGCTTTCTGATGTTTCCCCGTATGTTTTTCTTCCCTGGTAGCTATTCATTTTGAGCTGTCAACAAGGCAATCATCTCTCATCCACAGGAGAATTTGTCTTTCTTTTGTGTGATTCTTATTTTGCTGCTTGAATTTGAATATAGTAAATCAGAAAAACATGTCTCCCGCAGAAAAGCTGTGTGGTAAGAGAGGCTATTCTAACTGGGTTTTTCCCCCTAGATCTAAAATTAAAGTTGAGCAAAAGCATTTAATAAAATATGTCTCAGTGTGGGAAATGTTGCAACGATGCATTTCGAATCTTTTCCAAGAAAATGTGAAAGAGGAATCCTGGATTATTTATTACAGTTGTGCACATACCTTAAAACTGTATGTAAATAAATTTATTTTCATACACTATATAACCCCCTTTTTTTATTCCTATCATTTTCAGGGAAAGTTTTTCTGGCAAGTGAAGGTTGGCTATACCATTGGTCACACTGTTTCGCTCATCTCTCTGATTACAGCTATTGTTGTCCTCTGCATTTTCAGGTAGGTAAACATATCAGTGGTATTTGATCCGCATAATTATTAAATTTAATAATGTTTTGAGCAAATACTGAGAACCCTGGTCAATTTAGTAAAGTTAGTTGCAGAAGACTTTTCAAACTTGTTTCAGTTTTGTTTTTTTTATGATTCAC
This sequence comes from Apricaphanius iberus, assembly GCA_028564705.1. Classification (NCBI taxonomy): domain Eukaryota; kingdom Metazoa; phylum Chordata; class Actinopteri; order Cyprinodontiformes; family Aphaniidae; genus Apricaphanius; species Apricaphanius iberus. Next base: position 209,312 of record JAPXFQ010001619.1, read on the forward strand.
TTTACTGAGACAGTCTTGATTGATAGTAACAGTATTATTTTAATACCAGGTGACTCTGGGGATTTATCTTGTCTGGTCTTACTTGATTTAAATACTGATTTTGTCACCAGTGATCTTAATTAAATGGCTACATGACACTGCTGTTATATCCAAACTAGGTCTAGAGTGGTAGTGGCCAGGGCCGCTGCTAGGCTTTTGGAGGCCCTAAGCCCCCACCCCCCACACACACACCAACTCCACCCCCAACAAAAACGCAGCCAAAACATATTTCAACTCTTGCTATTCATTTTAAAATTGGAATTAAATAAACATATGGAATACAAATATTACATATTTATAGGTCAAGGGGAAAACAAAATAACACCAACAGCAGCAGCAAAATATAAATACTATATAAAAATATGTAAAACTTTCTTAAGAGCAGCATTACATACATAAATGATTCTGTTTTCTCAAAGATGCCTTTAATATATGTAAAGCCTCCTGTGTATCATTGATTAGACACTATTATTCAGCTATAGAACAAAATATATTTTTTTGACTTCTCCAGAGGTAATTCAACGTGCTTTATGTATCTAACACTGGCTAAGCCCTTAGTCCGATTTCTCTCCAAAACTCAACTAAGATGCATGTATCCGTACAGAGTAACCTGCCATTTTACTAGAGCTAGCCTCTGCTAGCACCGGAATATTTACAAGTAGGGGCAGACTGGGAGAATAATTCAGGCCAGGAATTTTATACCAATCCAGGCCACCAACCAAATAAAGCAAAACGCCTAGAGTGAGTTAGGTTGATTACTTTTTTAAAAATAATAAAATAAAGGCTGAACAAAATGAATATTTGTTTTCTGCTTAAATAACCGGTAATTAAATTGCATTATTCTAGGTCATCTACACCTATACTGGTAAACATAAAGCCAGCACATATAACAAACTGATTATACAGACAAAACAGATTTTGAAATGGGACTGACAGTAATTCTGAAGTATCAGTTAAAAACCCAGTCCTGATTCCTCCCTGGTTTCTCCAACCAATGAATCTTTTTCTCTTAAAAAGTTCCAATCTCTCCTTACCTGGATCTTCTTCCTGTTGATAAATTGCCTCCCTGGTTCTGATTTTTCTATTCTAACAATAAAGATATGAAAATGAGGAAAGCAAGATTTTAAAACAGAATGAGGAAGAGTAGCAATTAAATTACAGTGAATATTTTTCTCAAGTCCCTTTTGTGCCAACATATTTTTTCTACAACACTTATATGCTCTCTTTACCTCTGCATACCCTCTCTGCTCTACTGCTTTGTCTTAAAAAAAAATAAAAATAAAAATTATTTCAAATATATGGACAGCAATAGTGAGCACAAATTCTGCAAATGAATGAAAGAGGGTTGGGATTATTTCCAGCATGAACTGACTAGTAAAGGATGTAAAACAGGCAACATTAGTATTGTTAACTAGCTTGACATTATATGTTGGGTATTAGTTTTCATTTAGCTACATTATCTGCGACATAACTCAACTTACAGCTTGTGTGGAGAGAACTGTAAAATGTTTTCTGCCTTTTGCTGAAACTGGACCAGTTGTTGAACATGCTCTGCTGATCAGCAGCACCTGTCTGTGATTAACTGATTCCTGCTAGCTTGTATACTTGTGGTGTGTTTAAAGACGGGTAGGAAAAATAAGTTACCGCATATTAACTGCTGAGGAAAAAGTGCAGGGGACAGAGGGCACAGACACAGAAAGTGCGGGAGACATGTCTCACAAGTACCCTACGACTGGTACGCCAATGTCCAGTACGACAGATGCCCTAATACATCCACAGGATGGATTGCTTATTTAAAAATCAAGCATCACCCAAAGGTACCATCTGCAATCATGGAGCAGGCCAGTTCAGCGGTCACCAGGAAATGTCCCGCCTCTCCCTACATCTCAGTATGCACCTGTTTACAAGCCTCAGTACAGAACCTTAGACTCCAACTACTTCACCTGCCAGCCAGCTAATAAAGACTAAATTACCAGCAAGGGATGTACGGGCGTCATCTCTCTTGTTTTTTTCCCCTTTCTTTTCTCTGCTCCAGATTCGTGTCGTCGCTTCATTATCAGCAACGTACGGAAGAGGATTAGGGCCACTGAAGAAAAAAAAAATGGAATTCTGACTTTAATCTCAGAATTCTGACTTTAATCTCAGAATTCTGATTTTAATCTCAGAAATCTGACTTGATTCTCAGAATTCTGACTTTAATCTCAGAATTCTGACTTTATTCTCAGAATTCTGACTTTAATCTCAGAATTCTGACTTTAATCTCAGAATTCTGACTTTATTCTCAGAATTCTGACTTTAATCTCAGAATTCTGACTTTAATCTCAGAATTCTGACTTTATTCTGAGAATTCTGACTTTAATCTCAGAATTCTGACTTTAATCTCAGAAATCTGACTTTATTCTCAGAATTCTGACTTTAATCTCAGAATGCTGACATTAATCTCAGAATTCTGACTTTAATCTCAGAATTCTGACTTTATTCTCAGAATTCTGACTTTAATCTCAGAATTCTGACTTTAATCTCAGAATTCTGACTTTATTTTCCAAATAAACTTGCAATTCCTTTTCTTGAACAACTCCTTTTCAACAGTCTTCACAGTGATCTTAAAGCACATTTTCTACAGTTTGTCAGCAACCAAGAAAATTAGGTTTTTGGGGAATCCGTTAAAGATTTTTATGCTGTTGACTTAAATGATCTTTTGGAGGTACTAGACAGTTCTCTTCTCCATTAATGAAATGGCATATTCCGGGATCCCTCGGCCACGTAAAAACTCATTTATGTCTGACATGCTTCTCCAAAAAGTTAGTTGTCCTGTTCAGAAATTGTAGTTCGTTCCCTGTTGTTCATCTGCATTGCAGCCAGAGGTCACTTCTGAGATTAAAGTCAGAATTCTGAGATTAAAGTCAGAATTCTGAATTCTGACTTTCTGAGTTTCAGAATTCTGAGACTTTCAGAATTCTGAGATTAAAGTCAGAATTCTGAGAATAAAGTCAGAATTCTGAGATTAAAGTCAGAATTCTGAGATTAAAGTCAGAATTCGATTTTTTTTTCTTCAGTGGCCCTAATCCTCTTCCGTAGAAATGTCGCAGGTTTTATCAAATAAAAACCGTGCGGTGTTGCTACGCCAAACCTTTGGGCTGTACCATTACGGTGATTTTTTATTAAAATAGCTATTTTGTCCGAATTTTGACAGGTTACATAATTAAGAAAAAAACTAAACGGTGGGCAACTAATTTATGTATTTTCTGAGCAGCCTGTTTCTGTAATAATTCAACTCTGTAATAATTGTTTTGGGCCCCACCCCCAGGTACTGAGGCCCTACGCACTCTGCGTACCTTGCGTGTGGACAGCAGCGGCCCTGGTACTGGCAGATGTTACAGTGTTTCAACAAGATTACGTCTTAATTGTCTTGCTTGGCATGTAGGGTTCTGCAGGGCTTTGTCCTGGGACAGTTTCTGTTAATTGTATACATGAATCCACTGGGAAGTATAAATTTAAAAAATACTGTTTCCTACCACTCCACAACATATAAGCTGTTGTCTTTGAGGAAATGTGTAACCAGCTTCAATCTATGGTTGTTGAACCACAAATAAACTGAAAACATGCATTTTTGGAGTCTTTGTACTGGCTTCCAGACCTCTTATAACTGATTTAATCAGTTTGTTCTCAGTTTTAAAGGCGTTTATGTTTTACCTTCCTGATAGTTTGGTTAGAGATTGTTAGTGGTGCCGCAAAACCTTTTTTGATCTCATTTGCTGATTTCATTTCACTCTTTCCATTACTTATAATGCAATTGTTTTGCTCTTTGTGTTGTCAATTCTCTTTTCTTCAATATTTCTAAGGTGGATATATGGAATCAGGTTCAATAGTGTCAGAGTTTCTTTTGAATTGGGTAAAGGATATTGTGTTTCCTAACCAAGACCACAATGTTTAAAATCAAATTATTCTTTGATGCAGAACATGAGAAAAAGGCTGATAGTAGTCTCGTTTGGTGATTTGTCATGGATGACATGACAAAGTATGCATTTCCATGGTCACATAAAGGTGTAACGCTTTTCGATCAAATTTATCTTTCATGGATGAGTGCAGTTCGACTGGAGCATGGCAAGTGGCCTTATTTTAAACTACAAAGGATCAAATGAATTATGCAAACACTTTCCTGATCAATTGAAATGTCACTCAAAACTTGAGGAGCCTTTTCAGGATGGACATGTCCTGCTACTCTAAGATAATGATGGGAATAAACACAGAAATGTTGAGTGGTTGATCCCAAATGACAGAATCATTTTTATTATTTGTGTTCAGTTGAAGTTTTAACAGAGGGGTTTTTCTCAGACCAAAATTAGAGCCGAATGTCACACATAAATTTGTGTTCACATATCTTTATTAGGGCAGTAAGTTCAGAGTAAATAGTCTATTTTTTTTCTTGCAAAAATCCCTGGAAAAATATATAATTTTCAAACTATTAATCATCACTTGGCTGTTTACTCCATAAACCGGACCTTATTACAACAATAATTTTGTTAGCTTCACTTATTAGCTTCATTCATAGCATTTATTATTTCTACATGAAAAAATGTTTTCATCTGGTTGAGCACTAATTGTTAAACACCACTTTTCCCATATCTTCATTTTTAGAGAAAATCCATTGTTATGTTTGCCTCAAAATCTGCTTTATTTAATTAGTTAGAGAAGAACTGTCTACAAAGACAAGAACTAGCTGTGAATTTGTGTCATCCTGAGCCAATCAAATTGGTGTATCTGATGTAGGCAGGCCAGAGGCGAGCTAATCTGATAAGGACAGCGCTGCGACTTCCTGAATCATTTAATAAACATTGAAAGATGGCTACAGATGAACACCAGTTGTTTGAAAATGCTTTGGCTGCTACAATGAATGAGTTAGACTTGGCTTTTCATCTAAAAGACAAACAGAAAACCGCGATTGAATTATTCCTTTGCTGTTTTTGCTGTTTTGTCGACTGGATACGGCAAGAGTTTAATCCACCTGCTAGCGCCGCTGTAGCTCTGGATGCGTCACACCGTGTATTGTTGTGATTGGTCATGGCGTTATCCAATGGCTTGCAGTGAGTTGGTGTTGCTGTAAAGAATAAAAGGGTTGGTGTAGAAATAAGCATATTTTACAATGGAAAATAGTTCACGGAACAAATAGTGTCCCACCAACAAATGACATTGGTTTGAATCATCACAGTCAATTCAAGCAAGTAACTTTCTTCTCACCAGTTTAAATCAGTCTCAATAGGACCAACATTAAGTCTCAACAGGTAAACGAAGAGCCATATGTGCCTTTGTTCCCACAAAATCAAACAGAATCAGTTTGTTTTATGGTTAAATTAACCACAATTTTATTTTTAGGTTGTACAACAGAAGAAATCATTACTTCAAGGCATGTTCCAAATTCAAGGGAAATGATAGAAAAGAAGCACATAGCTTTTAATATATTGACAAAGTAACAACACTGAACTAAAAAAAACATGTTCCTACTACTTATGGTACAAAATGGCACTAATAGTTTCATTCTGCTGGGGAGATTGTATGCAGTTATTGTAAAAAAAAAAAGAAAAACAGTTTTTCAGTTTTACCAAAGGCCTGGTAAAGAGTCATTCATTTGATTCATCTGAGTTGGAGCAAGGATGCACCATAAGGTGGAGGGCAGTAGCTCTAGGGGACTGGAGTTGGAGACCCTGCTCTACCCACCTTTGCTTCTGTTTATTACAAGCTTGTGTCTGGGCTGTTGCAGCTAACATGAGTTACAAAAGAACATTGTTAACTAAAAGCAGTGACAAGACATAAACACTCAAATTACTTATCAGGACTGTTAGCTAATGCAAAATCTCAATGACTAAATACAACAGAGTCAGAGTAAGGTATAAATGCCCTTCAATTGCTCCTCTGTGGCAAGTAAATTAACAAAAATAGGCTTACCTGTCAGAAATGAACAATTATTATTATTAGGAGTAACTAGGTCTAGACAAAAAGACATTAGTTATTGTTCAGTCAGTCCCTTCAGGATTTTGCATTGTTGGGCTCTCGACTATTAAAGCAAATTCAGGCAATCTTCGCAAATTCTGCTTGTGTTGCAATTTTTATTCCTACTTTTACGAATTTGACCAATTGCAATGCTTATTTTAAAATTCACGCAAGGCACTGTCAGGTAACTGAAACGATCGTCTCAGACCTGTACACTGTTTTCAACATGTGTCGCTATCTTGGAGCTGACGGCATTTGTGTGACCGGCTGATCATAGAAAAACTCCAAAGGGCCCCTATCTTGCGCCAACCACAAGTGCAAAAGCGGGATGCTCCGGGATGCACCTCGCACTGAAGGGATAGCTTGCAGTTCCGGAAACGAATCAAGCTGTAAGACCTTGTGTTTAGACTGTAACAGGTGAACTGTTTATATTTTAAGTTGGAATGTATAATTGCTTGCTTTTCTTTTTGATGTAGTTGCTGGGGCCACAGTCAGTGGTTTTTGTCACTGTGGAGAAAAAGTTGCATGTAATAACCCGTTTTATGTGTGATGGCACAAAGTGGATTCTCTGGTCAGCTTTTTTCGGATTAAACTTGAATTAAAACCACAAAAAAAGATAGCAAAAATAGATTATGACTGTTATTATTGACTCCATCTGTCAAAATGGTGGAAAACAAAAAGACACTGAGTCTTAATCAGCCTACCATATTGTTTCATAAAGGAGCGTTATCACAGGTCCTTCCTACAGCTGTTAGACACTACAACTATAACTGTCTTCAACAAACTTAATATTACATCCCTGCTTTAATATGCACTATTTAACCTTCTTAACATTCATTCCATTGTTTTTTTGCACATCTGTGTTTGTCAGTTTATATTCTGTTAACTTTTTGTAAGTAATACACTACTTTTTACTTTTTGATGCACTACTCTGTAAGTTTTTTATGATCCTACTCAGTTAAACATTTAAATAACAGCACACTTTGGTTTTTGTAATTGTGTCCTTAATGAGCATATGTAATTCTTAATTCTGTTTTGATACTTTTTCTACTTTTCTTGTGTGATCCTAAATGCTTCTATCATCTGTCACCTTGGTGCCGTTACAGAGGAATTTCCCTATTGTGGGACATAAAATGGATTATTCTAATCTATTATTTTCTATTTTTTCTACTTTTATTATTTACTCCTGCATCATTTCATTTTGTACATGGACACTCAGAATGTGTGGTTTAAATCAATAAGATACAAACATAAAAGACTGGGTTTAGGAGGGGACGCAGGGATGAGAGTTCACTCTGGGTTTATTGTCCATCGTATGTTGAGTGGAATAATATAGTGGAGAAAGGTATTAAGCAGCTTTAAAATACTGTCAGTTTGAACTTTTGAATCTGCACCTCTTATGTATTTTAATTTTTAATTTTAAGTATTCAAACTTTAAAAGAAGTTCATCTTTTCTTTTATTGAGCACAGGGTTATATTTATTGTTGCATCAGATTGAGTTTAATGACACTGCTCAGTGTTTTTAGCCAATGTTAGATGGCATTGAGAAATATTCTGTATTTACTAAGTTATTTGACAAAGACTCAGAAAGACCACTTATATTGGTTTTGTATTACAACGTGCTATGAACCTTGAATTATTGTTCCCTTTTTTGTGTTCCAACAATAAGCAAGAAACTTGAAGAGTTTAACTCTGGATGGTCACGTGTTCCTCTAGTGCACTTATAAAAAAAATATAACAGAATTTTTGAATTTCAGAATATAATTTTTTTTAGCAATATTCAAGATGATTTGGTAAAGATAAAAGAAAATGACTATATAAATGTTGCAACTATTCACAAAAAATTACTACATCAGACATTTTAGGCCACAGAAATCACAAAAAAGTGAACGACTTGTTCAGTCAGTTTTGATCTCTTTTACAAATTATTTAATCTCTCCAGTTATGATAATGCAATCAGGAAATGAGGCATCACTCCACACTGAATAATGGAGAGCTTTATAATGTTTAGTCATTTAAAAATGTACCTCTTTTTTCTGTTTTAGCTAAGAACCATGTAAAGCATTCAGTGTGCTCTGAAGTGGATCCAATCACTTAGCATCCAAATGAAGTGGGAGCTTTGAGTTTGATTTATTTCAATCTGTAATTTTTCTATTAGCGTCAATCGTCGGGGATGATTAGACTGCATTAATTAAAATTTCAGCAGGTGTAAATTTCTCGATCTGTATTCTTGTCTCTCTTTTCTGTTTATCCCAGAAAACTCCACTGCACAAGGAACTACATCCACATGCATTTATTTGTCTCATTTATCCTGAAGGCCATTGCTGTGCTCATCAAGGATGTGGTTCTCTATGAGTTTGGAGAGGTTGACAACTGCTCCCCGGGCTCTGTGAGTTTATGTATTTATTTTCAGACTCCTAAACTAAATCATTTAATCTTTACAAAACAGAGCCAAACTGGTTGCTGTAAGAGGTAGTACAATGTTTTCCTTTTTAAAATACACGATCAGGTCACTTTTGGTGTACCCCAAAGTTGTGTGCTTGGTCCTTAACTTTTTATTCTATAAATGAAAGGCATATATAATATCCCACCTTAAAACCAGAAGCGCCTTTATTTTCAAATGATTACAACTGCATAATTTTAATCTTTAAATTTCACAACTTTTCAATCATAGGGTGGCATGAAAACAAATTTCCAAGTATCATCATCAAAGGCTTCCATTTTATTTTAACTTTTTTTTTTTACCATAAAACAAATCCATAAATAAAACCAAATACGATTCAGTACAATGTTTGGCACAGACCCAAAGAACCAGGACCCTGAAGGCTGTAGTCAGGAATGAGGTTGATATTGGTCTGGCTACACAATAACAGCTTTCATCAGAGCAACATCCAGTTGAGGTATTAAAACGTTTTAGGTTGGTGGTATGAAGCTGCTGAGAGGTTAAATACAATATAATAGAGAGGATATTAGTGAAAGTGCTCACAGTGAACAATAGTTTTTATAATATTTACTGCTTTAAGATTATGTCAATATGCATATATGTAAGAGCTCTTTATGTTTGTATTTTTACCCATTTTTATATTTTATGTTTCCTGTTGATATCCATTAAATTACTAAACTATACATGTTCAAACAAACTGCAGAGACTGCAGTCTGGTGTATTTTTTATTTATTTTTTTGGCATCTGTTCAGCATCAACCCTCCACCTCAAAACCCAGTGATGAAAGGATTTTTGAATTCGTGATCCACCATTTGTACAGATTAGCATAAATTAAATTTGTAGAAAGGTTCAAAAAGGTTTGTCAACCTAAACTTGACACACCAAATGTGAATTAATTCATACAAACAACATAATCTGTTTTAGATTGCTTTTTATAATAAACTGATTTAATAATCTGTTTAACATTTCTGCTGCATGTCAAAGAAACAAATCCTGAATAATTCAATTTCAATTCAGTTTATTTATTATAGTGGAACTAATAACAAATGTCACCTCAAGGTAGATGGTAATGGATTGAACTTATGTAACGCTTTTCTAGTCATACTGACCACTCAAGGAGCTTCAGTCTGGAGCTTAACACACATTCAAATACCAATAAAAAGATCAGTAGATAACCTGAGGTTAATTGTCTTGCCCAGTAGCAAGTCAACATGTGACAGGTGGAAGCTTGAATTGAACCTACTGACTTTTGATTACAAACCAACTACTCTATGTAGCTAGCCACATCTACCCCAAAGGCACTTTACAAGAAAAGTAAATTCAATCATGCAGTTCATTGTTCTAATCAGTTTAAAGGTTTTCTATCTAAGGAAATCTAGCAGATTGCATCGAGAAGAAACTTCCAGCAGATACAGCCTCAGCGTGAATTAATTTTTAATTCAATTCATCTTATTTATATAGCGGCAATTCACAACAGATGTCATATCAAGACACTTTAAAAGAAAACGAATTTCAATTCAATTATACATACTAAGAAGAGTGAAGAAAAGTGGTCACTCTGTTCTCCAACAGTCTAAGCCTATAGCAGCATAACTCCAAAGAAAGCTCAGGATCACGTAAGCCATTCTATCTATAAGCTTTATCAAAAAGGAAGGTTTTAAGCCTGATCTTAAAAATAGAGAGTGTGTCTGCCTTACCGACTAAAACTGAGAGGTGGTTCCACAGGAGAGAACCCGGATGACTAAAAGATCTGCCTCCCATTCTACTTGTAGGAATCCTAGGAACTACCAGTAGTCTGCAGTCTGAGAGCAAAGTGCTCTGTTAGGAACATATGGAAGAATTAAATCTCTGATCTATTTCCAAAATTTTTAATAGGTGTATTTGCAGAAAAGTTTTATAATAGGTACTACAAATAAAAAAAATATTTTCCTGTTTGCTGATCCGTCTTAAGGTTATTTCTCCAATTCGTTTGACCCAAGGTCTGTCCAAACTTCGGTACATCAGATTATATTTACAAATCCTCCTAGGATATTTATCATTATGACTAATGTGAATGTACCCTTGGATGATTTCTGGTCGTCTGTGTTATTGCCAGGTTGGCTGCAAAGCCGTCATTGTGTTTTTTCAGTATGGCGTGATGGCCAGTTTCTTCTGGCTGCTTGTCGAGGGCCTCTATCTTCATGCACTACTGGCCGTTTCTTTCTTCTCTGAGAGGAAATACTTCTGGGCTTACATTATGATCGGCTGGGGTGAGAAAAGAATTTCTTTTTACATTCTGCTACATATTGCTTGCAAGAAAAAAAGGAGAAATGAAATCACATTTTTGATTCTGTTTTTTCTGAATGCATTCTATCTGTTGTGTCGCCAGGAGGTCCAGCGATTATCATCACAGCCTGGAGCATCGGTAAAGCATACTACAATGATGTTGGGTGAGAGAAACAACAGGAAACTGTCAACCCTTATCTTGGTTTGATTTTCCACATTTTTAGTATTGTGTCATGGCTCACTAGGTGCTGGGACATTATCGAGACCACCGATGTGTTCTGGTGGATTATTAAAACACCCATTTTAGCATCAATCCTGGTAAGTTTACAACCTGCTTTTTTTGTTTGGTCATTAATTTCAGTTCAGTTTAAACCTTCTGCCTTAATGCTTTGTTGATGCTTTTACCACTGTTAATATTAAGACTGATGACACCACAATTTGTTTACCATTAATAAAGACTTGAATCAAATTTCAGGTTAGTTTAATTCACACACAAAAGGGATGCATTAATCTGAAAAAAATACCTTGTCGGACACAATCTTAGGCCTTTTCCAAATCCACAAATCTCATGTAGAAAAGACAAGTAACCTCAACATTTCTGCAAGGGTAAAGGCCAGGACAAAAGCTGCATTTCTCCTCCGGGATCCGATGTTCAAAACTCAGTCCGACCCTCCTCTTCAACATCCAAGAGTAAGCTTTGAGAGGGAGGCTGAGAAGAGTGGTCCCTTGATCATTTGAAAGTTTTCTCTGTCCTCAATAAAAAATACATATGGCTCACGAAACCATACATGATAATAGTTTTGTGAATTATTTTTTTTTGTTTTGTTTTGCAAATAAAGATTTCAATTCAGTTTATTTATATAGTGCTAAGTCACAATAGATGTCATTTCAAGGCACTTTACAACAAAAGTCATTTCAGTACAATTATAAAAACATTCCAAGCAGGGAAAAGTTTTCTATGTAAGGAATCCCAGCAGATTGCATTGAGTCATCGACGTGAGGTTGTGCCCAGATCAGGCAGAGTCAAACCAAAGAAATTCCTCAGCAATCCCTCATACTGAGCAAGCATGTAGCGAGAGTGGAGAGGAAAAACTCCCCTTTAACAGTAAGAAACCTCTGGCAGAACCCTGCCTCAGTACAAGCGGTCATCTACCACGACCGTCTGGGGGTCTGAGAAGACAGAGAAGAGACACAAAAAGAACAAAAGCAACTGATGTAAGAGTACTTTCTATATAAAAGAAAGTAAAAAGTTAACTGGACATGGATGATGTTCCGTCACTGGGTGCATCATCTGAATCGATGCTTCACATCCAACAGGGCGTTGTAGCTGAGCAGGATACCAGACCAGATGTACCTTCTTTGAAGAGAAAAACACCGAGAACAAAAAAGATTAACAATGAAAATAATAGCCGAAAATACATCTGACGAGTAAAAGAGAAAAGTATAAGAATGAAGAAAAGTGGTCAGTCTAACCCTATAGCAGCATAACTATAAAGATAATCCAGATCACCTAAACCACAACTATAAGATATATAAATAAGGAAGGTTTTAAGACAGGTCTTAAATATAGAAAGAGTGACTGCTTCATGGATTAAAACTGGGAGCTGCTTCCACAGAAGAGGAGCCTGATAACTAAAAGATCTGCCTCCTATTCTACTTTACGAAATCCTAGGTAAACCAGCAATCTGGAAGCGAAGTGCTCTGCTAGGAACATATGGAACATTTAGATCTCTGATGTAAGATAGAGCTTGAATATTAAGGGCTTTATATCTTAAAAGGATGATCTTAAACTCTATTCTCTGACAAGAAGCGAATGGAGAGAAGCTAAAACAGGAGAACTGTGATCTCCCTTTTTGATATTCATCAGCAATCTTGCTGCAGCATTTTTGATCAACAGAAGTCTTTTCGTTGCATTTTGTGGACTTTTTGAAAAATAAAGAATTACAGTAGTCCAGTCTTGAAGTAACAAATGCATTCACTAGTTTTTAAGCATCACTCCTGGACAGGATGTTTCTAATTTTAGCAATATTCCGGAGGTAAAAGAAATAAAACTTGGAAACCTCTTTAATATGGGATTTAAATGTCATGTCTTGGTCAAAAATTACACCGAGGTTCTTTACATTTAACCAGAGGCCAAATTAATGCCATCCAGACAAAGTCATTCACTTAGCAGTTTCCTTTTAAAAGCTTCTGGTCCAAAGACAACAGCTTCTGTCTTGTGTGAATTTAAAAGTTCATCCAGGTTTTTATGTCTACGAGACATGCCTGTAATCTATCTAACTGATGCCTGTAATCTGAGTCTGTAAATTTAATAAATAAGACATTTAAAGACTTATTCCAGTTCAGATCTGAAAAGTTATTACTTGCACCATGAAAAATGTACAGAACATTCACCCTCTTGGTGTTTTAACAAATATAAATGATCATGAATCACACATTTACCATAACATATTCACCCACATTCACCTTTTGGGAGGTTTTAATCAGGCCAGGAATTTTTTTAGACACAGGGCTTTTAAGGAGAACTACTTTCAGTCAAGCTATATGAAGATGATTGCATGTATAATACATGTGTAATGTGTAATGCAACCAGTACCTGCTGGAAATTCTTGCAGTTCCTGTAGTGTTGCTGTTGGTCCTCCCTGAGATCATTTTTATCCTTTATGCACGATAGAGCTTTAATGAGTGGTGCAACTAATCAAATTAAGAGTAAAATTCTGCTGGGTCAGCTGAACTTTGTTTCAGATTGATCAAATTCAAGATAATTGATTGTTGGTATGTCAAAATGTGTGTCAACAAGATATGCAACAAGGTTACAACTTTTTTTTTTCTATTTTTCCCTCAGACGTTTTAGTTAAATTGTGCAGGATATGTTACATTAAAGGTTGAATAGTTTTAAAATGAATTGGTCTCACCTTTAAAGTCTACTAAACCTATAATTGGAACAGAGGGGTATGTGCAATTAAGACAGTTATGTATATATTTAGTTTTTATTGGGTCCAAATGTGTTATGCTGCATTCACACCAACCCCATACGTCAGTGTCAGTTGCGGCAAGATTACATGTAAAGTCTACGGTCGAGTACGTCAGAGGTCCATCAAAGTCTCTGCGGTGCGTTGTGTACGTTGGCTCCGTCAACTTTACTTGCGTTTCATACGGCAACGCAAGCCTATGAGATATGGCTTTTGTCAAATTGAGCCTAGCATTTCTCTATATCTATTAGATAAAAAACGTTGATAGATAGATAGATAGATAGATAGATAGATAGATAGATAGATAGATAGATAGATAGATAGATAGATAGATAGATAGATAGATAGATAGATAGATAGATAGATAGATAGATACATACATAGATAGATAGATAGATAGATAGACTTTTTTTTAGAGAATCTAAAATATTCCTAACACAACCTCTCATCTGAAATACTTTCCGCAGGTGAATTTTGTTTTGTTCATCTGCATCATTCGAATACTTCGCCAGAAGATAAACTGCCCAGATATTGGAAGAAATGAGTCCAACCAGTATTTGTGAGTATGATAAATGCATTTTCCCTACTGTGTTATTTATTACCTATATATAAAGTCATCATGTGAAGATTTTGAAAAAATAAAAACCTTTTCTGGATTCTGTTTGGAAACAAACAACAGTTTTATATTTTAATACTCATTTTATAACGCTTGTTGAAAAATACACAGATTTGTACCCTACACAGTTGCTATGGGTTTTTTTTTAGCGCTCATTGAAATTCAGCGATGACTAATTCTTTAGAGCTTCAAAAAAGAAACTCCTTAAAACTCCATAAAATTGTCCTTTTCATGTGTAGCCAAGCAAACTGTAGGTTCCCACAAATAGCTACACATATGAAGCCCTCTCTGTACTCAAATAAATTTTCGGTGATGGAGAGCATTTCATATACCAGCCATAACGCATGAGCCATTTCCCACTGAAAATTTTAATGGTGTTCTCCCCCCCGCATCTATGGTCTACTGAGATGAAATGTTATCATTGGTGTATGCGAAGAGATTAATAATTGGTTTCGATGGGAAAAAGTCAGTGGGGGGAATTTAAATCTTCTGCTTTGTCATTTCAGGAGACTTGCAAAATCAACTCTGCTTCTGATTCCTCTGTTTGGAATCAATTTTATAGTTTTTGCATTCATCCCAGAGCAAGTGAAGACTGATTTACGTCTAATTTTTGACTTGATTCTTGGATCTTTTCAGGTATGAAATGTTTTTAAAAGTCCAAATTATTGTAAAAATGTCTCATACTAATAAAAAAAGGAACCCTAAGAGTGTTTCCCAAATAGTGCAAATATACTCACTAAGAAAGAGAAGTTAAGCAATTGAAAGTTATGATCCAGTTAATATATATATATATATACATATATATACTGTACATCTAACCAGTCATTCAGAACACACATTAGACAGAGAGAGGAAAACTATTCTGTTTATACTGTAAAGACTGTTTTTGAAACATTTTGTTCAGTTTTATTTTGTATCAGAAAGATTGTGAAGACATTCATATTGTTATCAAATATATTTTATATATTTAATAGTCTATATTACATTCTAAACATTTCTCTATTCAATTTGCTAGATTATTAGAAGTGTTTATAATGTATTATGGCATTCTAAAATAATGTTTATATAAATTATGTAAGATTTAATCCATGCTTTCCCATATAATCTTTTGGTATTTTTTTTGTTACCAGAACAGGGTAAGTGATCATATTTGGTCACCTCAGTTTATGTCATTTTCTACATTAAAAAAAAATAAAAAAATAAAAATGTAAAGGAAGAAAAAATTTGACATATGCCAAAATAACATTATGTGGTCTGAATTTTTGATTCTAAACAATTTCAATAAGAGCACTACAAATGGATATTCAAAAATGTCCTGGTATTCTGAAGTATTGAATTTATTTTCCTAGACCTTAGAGGTAAACTGTAGACTTTAGACTAGGCACAATGTATACTGTATAAGCAAATCAGCGTACCATGTCACAGATGTTAATAGTTTCTCCTATAATCATTGAGAATTGCCAGTGTTGATGAGAATTGCCAATTGTTCGAACCCCCAGTCTATCCGTCTTGGTTGTTGTGTCCTAGGGCTCAGTGGTGCCAGTGTTTATGGCAGAGCAGCTGTGGCTACAATGCTTTCCAAAACTCCCAGGCAGAGGAGGCCTTCAGTTGTTTCTCACCAAAAACCAGCGTATGAAAATGGGTAGAGAGTAAAGAATACGAGAATGACTGACTGTAATGTAAAGCCCTCTTTAGTCCTCTGACTGACAAAGCATTATAAAAATGCAGACCATTTGCATTCAGTACTGGTAATTTTCCAAATCCATACTTCTCGATCAGATTGCGAAGTAGAAAGGTGTAATTCTTCACTATAGAGAAATGTCTCCACTGCGCTGGACTCCAATAGTGGAATGCTTTACATGACTGCAGTGAACACTTTGCGTTCAGCTGCTCCTTTATAAAAACTCCTAAGAAGATCTCTTACATCATTGATGTCAATTTTTCTGAAAATGTTCCCCCAAGCATTTAGTATCCTGATATGAGTAAATGTTTTAAGCAGAGACATATTTTACCATGAGATTATACAATGGTACTATCATGTCACTGCTTTGTATTGCACTATTCTCACATCACAGTATTTTTCTACTTTCCAAGAGTCCATGGTTGCCCGAAACGACTAGAGATTACAGATGATATGCCACCATATCAGATACATAGAAAAGTGATGGTAGAGTATTATTTAGAGAAAGCAGCACATTGTCATATACTATAGAAATTCAAGGCAGATATCTCATAATGTGATGGGAGCAGTCCTGAACACAAATAGAGAATCCTCCTATTGTGTATCAGGTCTAACAGAAACACGAGATTGACGCACATGCGTTCAAGTCGATTGTCAAGCCTCATCAACAATTGGCAATGCCAGTAAATGTGTTTACAAGCAACTTTTTATTCTGGTGACTTTACTCACCGTTCTGTTTTCAGATTTTTGGACACTTAAAACAGACCGTAGCACATTGCTTCACTTCCTCTACTTATTCCCTTTTGGAGCTGCTACTTCCTTGCTAATCGTTTGCATATTTATCACTGGTTTGCACGTGCATCATTTGGGAGCTTACTTCTGTTATTGAGACTGTGCAGGTATATGGTGTGCTGTATGTTCACAAAAATCTCATATATATAGTGCTTTAAAGAACCTTGATTAAAATGAAGGTCGTCGATGACTGCTTTCTTGACATGATATTATTTTGATCAGTTGAAATTTACTTATTTTGCCAGATACATGTCCTTGAAATAGCACATAGTGATACTGGCCAGTTAAAGCCATTCATCAGGATGTTCCATTAACATTCCCTTTCATCACACTAACAACTATGTTTTTCTCTCCCTAGGGCTTTGTGGTTGCAGTCCTTTATTGCTTCCTCAACGCTGAGGTAGGTCAATTAAACATTTACACAAATATATTTTGTAGCCCACAATTCCCAGTTAAAAGAGGCCTTCAGTTGTTTCCCTGCATTTCCCTGACTTCCTTATTGACATTCACACCCAGTCCTGTGAGGTGGATGGAGATTTAAGACTGCTCATTCCAGGCATCATTCCCTCACTGGAGCTACTCTCAGCAGTCTGCCTTAGCAGGACAAAAATAACAAGGGGCCATCTCTGCAGGGATGTCTGCAGAGGCTCTTAGTGGATAGATTAATTATATCCTCATTGCAGAGCCAGATTAAGTCACTTGAGTCTACACTGTCTGAATAATAAGAGGATATTTTCACAAGTCTTTGGAATTGAAAGTTCCTGGTGGAAGTTACTGTTTTTGTTTATGACAAAACCCAAGAACACCATTGTGCTCTTGAGCAAAACTAATGAAGCTGAAGAAAAACCGAACACATGATTCAAACGATAGCATTAGCTCATGTCTTAATTCATTGGTAGAGCTATGGAAAAGAAAATAATCAAACAGCGTTTTTAATAGCGCTGAGCTCTTCTGTAACGGTGACGAGCAGGAGTGAGATGCAGAGGAGGCTGGCAGATAAGACAAACTAGTTTAAGCTCGAAATTTCAAAAACCGACATAAACTGTGGTCCAAATGCTAACACAAACTAATACCTCAAGAAACCCCAAAAATAAATTGGGCTGATGAGAGCAACAAGCCAATATGACATAGATTTGACTAACTGAGATGTGTAAGACTGAGAGTTGATTACTGAACCAGGACCAGGTGGCTGATTGGAAAGTGGATGCAGCTTTGAGGGAAGATAAGTACCTGAAGATGAACTGCAGAAATGAGAGAAATGCCAAGAAGATTCAGAGTAAAGGGAGAATACAAATACCAAAATAAAGCAAACTGCAAAAAACTCACTGTCTCAAAACTATAAATACACACACATTTAGAAGGTCCACTTTACTCAGTTAGTGCTGTTGTGATATTCAGACTAGCCGCTTTTAACTATGCATATGGCCTGTACGAAAATAAAGTCGCAGTGAATCCAGCATTAGCATTTTTGTCTACACAGGACACATCTTGCAATGAAATTATTGGTAATATAGAAGTGTGCTAATTTACTGGTTAAAATGCTGACATCCAGGCTGTATTACTTTTAGCTAGTTTTTAAACTGTTCATTCCGTCTCAGTTCTTCATGCCAGCCATCTTTACGTTCAGGTCATATCATCTCTTGCACCGTCATTGCTCTATTCTATCAGTTGACTGAAAAAGTGTATTATTCCGTAGTTTCCTCTTAGAACAGGGGTCTCATTTAACATATAGATGTGTTCCTGGTCCAACACACCTGAATCCAATTGTTAAGTTGCCTCTGCAGGCAGTTAGGTTCTACAGGGCCCTTCTGATGATCTAATTATTTGATTCAGGTTCCTTAAAACTGAGACATGTCCTGTTTACACAGAGACAAAATAGGTATAGTTTCAAAAACCTGAGTGTAAAAACAGCACCGATATAAAAACAATTTCTGTCCACACGGCTGCTAAAAACTTGTAGTATGCTACCTATTTCGGGCCCAATGGTGACTCTGTGACACTGCCAGAGAAACACAGAAAGGTGCTTTGAACATGCGCAAATATGACAAATCTAGCTTCAAATGATAACTTTTTGCTGCTGGTTGTACAGGTGGGACAGTAAATCATACTCTAGGATCCAAGGTAATTTTTGCTTTATTCCGACTGCAATACCGTACAATGCCATATTTTTTACTTTATCACAGAGTTGCATTAAATATAGGCGATGTCATCCACTCAGAAAAAATCCCAGGCAGCTGGCGATCACAGAGAAAACTGAGCGGGCGTTGTGAGATTTCTACACTTTTGGATCCGGTTTCCTGAAACCCCGGCTCCTTGTGCATGAGACACTCACTCAATAAATTATCTGTTCTGCTTCATCTGGTTTCATCTCCGTGTCGACATGGCATAAAAGTTGCAAGACTGCGACCCTTGAGGACTGGTATTCGAGACCTTTGTTTCAGAGGGTTCCAATGGATCTGGGATGTTCACAAGCTGTTTTCTTTCTGTGTTGTGTTCTACATTTTTAAAATAAGTGCTAAAAACCTGCAACAGTTTGCACTAGTATTGCAAACAAACAACCAACATTTTTATGACAAAACAATGCTGCATTCTTTATGTACTCTTTGCAGTTTGGTAATTGTGGAGTCAATCATTCAAGGATGTCATTTGTTTTTAATTCTAAATTATTCATTTAAAAAATCCACCTTTTTGAGGTTCTTTTTGTAGAGCATATCTGAAATATTTGAAAGAAAATGCAGCCTGGGATAGCTAAACAGTTGTCAAACTATTGGCTAACATTTGCAAATCAGCCAATCCAGGGGTGCCCTTTATGTTACTTTGCATTGATAGGCTGTACTGCCAAGAACATAAATATGGAAGATCATGGATGTTACCTTCTGCCGTAGTGCTTGGATGGTTTTCACTTTGGGTATTAACTTTGGGTATTAATGTATATAAAGGCAAGGCAAGGCAATTTTATTAATATAGCACACTTTCAACACGAAGGCAATTCAAGGTGCTTTACATGATTCAGTGATAAAGAAACCAAATACATGATAAAAATAAGAAAATTAAAACAGATCATTACTAAAAGAAAAACATTCAGTAACTGAAGCATGAAAAATAAAATGTATGTGAGTGTATGAAATTTAAAAATGAATAAAATATAAGAATAAAAAGAAAAGGTGTAAAAAACAAATGTATATTTGTATCAAAGAATATAGATCAAAAACAGATAAAACACAATCAATTAATCCATCAATAAAGAACAAATTTATGCAAAATAATATAGATTAAAAACAGATAAAACCCAATCTGTTAAAAAATAAGAATAAAAATCACATCATGACAATCAAAGAGTGGTCAAAAACGCATTTTAGTACTCAAAGGCAGCTCTGAATAGTAGAGTTTTAATCTTTGATTTAAAAGAGCCTAACGATTCAGTATTTTTACATTCTTCTGGAAGTTTGTTCCAGATTTGTGGAGCATAGAAGCTGAAAGTTATATTTGGAATTTGAACTTGAATTACAGTAGGCAGCTATAAATATAGTTAGAGGGGTTCCTAAATTATCACAGATTTTAGCTATTTGCAGGCAGTTTTGATCCCTAAACCCCACAAATACTGGAGATGCTCAAGTCTGGAGTAAAGATATACATTATAATGACTGCTCTGGAGAAACCTTTACCTAAGAATACATAAATATATTTATTAATATTGGATTTTTTATGTATAAAGAGTCCAGATAAATCTCTACAGTACTTTCTCTAATCTAAAACAGGATGTGTAGCATTTAAGATTATTTATTGCCCCTACCGTGGGCAGTATAGGGACAATAAATAGTAGTAGGTGAGCTGATATTCTTGTTGCTGCTTTTCATGGTGCTTAGAAGACATTTTTTTCCCAGCTACTTGTAAATTTAATACAGTTGAAAAAAACGTTTTATGTATACCTAATAATCACCAATGGCAGAAATATTAGTTGTTTCTTGGGAACGGAGAGGTATTGCTGAGAAAGCTTTGATAACTCCATATAAAACCAAAGTGGAAAACAGAGAACAATCATTGTGGAGGCTACTTCTACTGTCTTCTATTTACTAGCCCAACTTAACCATGCTCCAATTTCAAGTAACATTTTTTTTTTATCAGTTCAATTCTTTCAATAGACATGTTAAGTGACCAGGTTAAGTTATGCAAGCTTATAAAAATGTATTTCTCAGCATTATAGACTTCAAACATTAGCTCAATATTCAGTAAAGAATAACTTTCTTGTACCATTTCCTTCTTAAAAACTGAAAATGTAAACTTTTGACTAAACCTCTAATTTACCATTTAATTGGATCCTTCAACCTGTGCAGTTTGATAAAAAAAATATTTTCTATCTAAATAAATTCCAAGTCCTCTCATAAAATGTTCTTGAATGTTTCTCAAAACCCAGGCATTTGAAAAAGTTTGCTATTTTTTTTTCTTCTTTGCTTTGTTGTGCGTTCACATTTATGTACTAGATAGTTAAAGTTAATATTTGTGAAAATTTGACTATGTTTCCTTAACTCACCATAGGTCCAAGGAGAGATCAAAAGGAAGTGGCGAAGGTGGCACTTACAGAGATACATGGGCTCAGACACCAAATACCAGCACCCTTCCATTGGCAGCAGCAACAACTTCAGCACCCAAATCACTATGTTGACACGCTGTAGTCCCAAAACACGACGTGTTTCGTCCTCCTGTCACGACGACTTGTCCTCAATATGAGCCATGAAAATAAAGATGCAGACAAGCAAGCTGTATATACATTTTCTCATGACAAAAGCATGTCATGGAAACTCAAATACACGCTCACTTCTCAGCACATGTAATACATTTTCTGTTGACCATGTTTTTGTTTTTTTAAAACCAAAGTTGCTTATTTCAATAATTTTGAATGTTTTTGTTTTATTTTCAGGAGAATGCTGACAGGGTCATTTTTGAGTTAGACATTTCTGAACATGCTTAACTGTTCTTAGGGTTTTTTTTTGTTGTTTTTTTGTATGTTCAGACAGAAGACCGAGTTACGAAGCATATAACAATGTGATACAATATTGTGACTTCAGGCATCTGTAAATGTGAACTACATTGAAGGATATATTTTGGATGCTACTTTACACTGATTAAAAATCACTTCTTGTAATTTAAGAACTCCTTGAAACTTTTTAAACTATCAGTAGGAATTGAGGTGGTCCATTATTTATGCTGGAAATAATTTAATGCGTGTATGTGCAGTGACTGTTAAAAAGCTTTGGAATATATAAAAAGTATTGGGAAAACTGGCAAGTATCCCCTCAAATGCCTGAAGCTTAAGCAGGAAGATCAGTGTGCTGCTACGTGACGGTTTTGCAGCACAAGTGCCCTTTCTGCACTGTCACTTATACACATAGACTCTTTGCCTTCTTTTTCCCATTAGTTTTGTATTCACTCTTTGCTTTCCGAAAATGGTTTTTATCGTTTCAGGCACCAACAAGTGCCTGGTTTCCGCGTTATCAAGCGATACTTTTCAGACTAATCTTTGTCGGCTACTCTGTCACAGTGACCCTGGAGAGAAGATACCTTTACACAACTCAGTGACTGAATGTTTACATTTACTTAGAAAGAGTAATTTAAAGTTGTACAGACAAATAAATATTATATATAAAGTGTGTAGCTACAGCTGGAGCTACAGTATGTGAATTAAATAATGGCTGCAAAAGTAGAAATTAGCTATTATCTGTTTCACTTTCTTGCATAGATGATCAAAAGCCTTTGCATTTACACTCATGTACAGGCTTGTTAATCGAACAGTTTCTGGTTGATTGTCTAGTAGAGTAGATGCTCAGATTTATAATGCGGAGGAGCAATGCTTACACAACAATGCATCCCTTATCATGCTCCAGTAGACTGACACAAGATTGAACTCCTAAACCTCCATTATGTATATTAATTATGGAAAGGTCCACTGGCTTGTTAGGTTCAAAACTTTCCGTCGCTGGATTCTGAAACTGACAAGGCAGTAGAGAATGCTGTAAAGCACAACGAAGTGACAAGGATGACTAGTCCTGTCACATTAAGGCTTTTGTCATGCTTCTCAGCTCCATGCTTGTGAGGCAACACAGAGCATCCAGGAGAGCTACCCAAAAAGAAAGAACAAATCTATCCTCAAGGTTTCTCCACTTTTTATATTTCATTGTAACCAGTTTCGTCTGATCCCAGTTCCACTTGCATTTTTGGCAGACAAAAGACATTTTTAAATAGTTCTAGACAGGTCTAACTGATTCCAAATATATAGAAATACACAGTAGTTAGATTAGATTCAAAGAATCGCTGTCCAATCTGTTTTTATAAGTAATCATTCTAATTCAGGACAAATGTTTTCTGTCCTGGGTGTGTGTTTGTGTGTGGAGGAAGGGGGGGCATAAGAGGTGGTGTAGCCGGAGCACCAGGTACCCGGACTGCAGGTCCCCAGTGCAGCTATCTGCAGTTCAAATCCCAACTTGAGACCTTTGCTGTGCGTCTTCCCCTCTTATCTCTGCTTCCTTTTGAGTCCACTTTGCAGCAATCCCTCATACTGAGCAAGCGAGTTACAATAGTGCGTATATTATCTATGGTAATTGAACATTTAAAGCATTTCAGGTCTTAGTATGAACCCCATAGAAAGCAAGGTGATTTCAAAATCAATGAAAAAAAGCTTCACTTAAATTGGTTGAGGTAAAGTTTTTTTGGGGTTTCTTTTGCTTTTTTTTTTTTGTATATCAGGCTTGACTGGAAATATCTAACATGCTTCGCCCTCAGTATGTTTCATACAGGAAGCAAATTTCATCTCTTGTGCCTAAATCCAGTGTAAACAATATTCAACTTTTGTAAAAAATGGCAATACAAGCATAACACTGATTTTAAAATAAAACTGACTGGATGTTTTCTACTTCTAAGCAAACTTCCAAGAAAATGTGAGTTTTTAATCAAAAACAGAAGCCAAGTGAGTTTGATCCAGCAAGTAAGACCGCTGCTTATAATTTTTAAAAGAGCCACATTTAAAAATATATATTTTTCTCAAACCCAAGAATTATATAACATTGCAAGATTTTTTCAATCCAATGTATACTTTTTCTCTACTTCTCTGTCAATCAGTATTCACAGAACACAAGGGTCAAGAAACAGACAAAAATAAGCAACTTGTATCATTTGCAACCCATTGCTGTTTTTAAAAACATTACCCATTTCCACCCAAGTATGTGCGATTGAACTCCAAACTAAACATTTGCTAGATATACTGAAACAGAAAACTGAAAGGACAATGGAAAAACTGGTCAGAAAGTCACAAACTGGACATCTTTAGCACGGAAATCTGTGGGAAACTGTCCTCTATTCACTGTTGTGCTCTTAATATCAATCTTTTACATGACTTAGGTAGTACCAGAAGAGAAAAAAGGTCAACTTCAACTTACTTCATCGTGAAACTGTAATGCTTTAAACAATGTGACTGTTATTGTGTTGTTTTGTATAGCCAGAAAAGAAAAAAAGAAAAAAATTAAGTAAACTGTGCTGGCCCACGCATTTTCGGGGTGTTTTTTTGTGTGTGTCATAATTTTCATTGAATTTAAATCTTAGATGACACAAAGAAACAAAAAAAGCTATCCAGTTTCCATAGTGTCTCATTTTTTGGTGATATAAAAGCTATATTATTATAACCGCAGAAGAAACAAAGAAAACTACAAAACTGAACTCTTCCAGTAAATATTTCAAGCCTTGTCTTGAGCTGCCTTTAATGATTGCTGTAATTGTGTGAATTGCTTATATTTACCCTTTCTTGATGATGTTTAAATTAAATTATTTTGAACGTACAAACATCTCTTCTTTTGAAACACGTTGATTTACTTTGTTTTTGTTACAGCAAAGAGTACTGCGGACACGTGATATTGAACCAGCACTTATTCTGATGTTTGCTGGAAATCTATATTCATTTATGAGTTTGATGTGTATGATTTTTAGGCAAACTTATAAAATTTGAGATAAGTGCAATGCATGTAATGCTAATTCAGTGCATATTGTTGTGAAGCTCCAGATGTACTGTTGGTATTTATATGGTTGATTCTGTAAATATAAAACTGTAAATGTTTAGAAATATGTTTTGTATCATCTTAATCATTCTGTTGTCATTTTTAAACATGTCATTTTCATTGGGAACAGTAATATCTTGACAGAGATGATAAGATAATAAAATGTTGACATCTTTCCACTCAAAATGAAGGAAATTGTTTTTGAGTAAAACTTTTGGAACTCAATTTTCTTGCTTTGGGTGATTGGTTCACCCTGATTGTCTGGGTTATTTTCTGGTCTGACAGACATTTTGCAGGTCATGACTTCAACCGTCTCTCTTTTTAGTTCACTAAATGTCCAGCAAAAGCTTCCTTTAAACAACTGTGTTTGAATATTCCTGTTTCAGATCCAGTTTTTTTTTTATTTAACATTCTCTCCAGATTTAAGTAATAGATGATGACCTGGTCAAATGTGCTTTCAGGTCTTCTGCAAGTGCTTCACCAGATAAGAATGTGTAAAACCATCAGAAACCATGACCAGCAGTGTTTGTAACAGACAGATAAGAGGTCTGGAAGCACTCTGTAAGGCTCACAAAAGGAATTATCTCAGTAATGACTGTGTTTTTTCACTTGAATTGTGCAAAAGGTCGCAGTGCCCTTAGAAGACAAAATCATCAAAAAATGCCTTCAAAATAAGGTTCTAACTTTAAGTTAAAATAGTATCTGAAGGCCCATTTTCTTTCTTTATATTAAGCAATGTACTAAAAGACATTTTGTGTATTTTACCATTCAGATTTTACTATACAAATGAGGTAATTATATTTAAAAATACATTTACCATATAACCAGCGGATGAAAAAGATTGTACAGATCTCCCCAATTAAATACCAGTCAAGCCATTATGGACATGGTGTTTTTGGAGATGTACTAATCCTGTTTGTATGCCCATGTATACTTTTCTTTAATATGAAGGATCATTCAGATTTGTTAAAGAGTGGTTCTGTGGTATTGCTTTTAACCTCTAGTATCTTACCCGTTGCATATGGCTCTGTGAATTTCCCTTTGCAGAAATAGATAGAAGTTGCCTTCACAGGTTTTAGCTAACAAGGTCCTGCAAGTAAAAGGTGAGTTTGTGGTCTAGAACCCAGTTTAGGTCCTAGTTTCTTCACCCTTCTATTGGTTCTGGGCAATGGCTACCTGATCGCCCCCCTTGAGGATGTAAGAACCTTTAAAGAGAATGTAATTTCACATCTACAGCTCTTCTACAGGAAGCAGGACTAGAGCTTCCGAACCATTCAACTACAGCTTCCATTGTAGATAGCAATGAAAATATGTGTTTAGTACTTTCACTTGCAAAGGATCCAGAGGTAGAGCAATGATTGGGCATTATTTGCACTGGCATCATGCTGAACTAGTCTAGCATGTTCGTCCTCAATGCAATACTATATTGTCAGCGAGACCAAAATGGCACAGGCAGAAAAAACCTTAAGTTCCAGATTAAACTGAAAGACCTTCCATGTTCTGCCAAACACACGTTCCTGTGTGTTTGTTTTATGCGGCAAGGCCAAACCATTTACAAGATGGGTCATGCTTTCATCATCAATAATGGTGGCAGACAGCACAATGACTGGATGCTCTAAATGTCTGGTCCTGTGGATGAAAAGTGACAAGAGGACTCTTCTACTTTTCTGTAGGTTGCTGCTCGGCACGCTGATTAACTCAAAGATTACCTTATTCAAGAACCTCTTCCACTCTGGAGCTTTCATGGATCACTTGCAGATCTTGTTTATTCATGTCTTCCAGAACAGAAGCTAAACAATAAAATCAATAAATCTGACCAATCCACTTTAATGAGATTATAACAGTGGCCCTGTCAGAGTTGCTATGATTTGTGATACAGAAAAGAAAGACAAACCCAGCAAAATGAAATATTGTTAAGCCGTATTTGTTCAGGGTTTGCCTTTAGGTTTTTAGCCTTTCCAATACTTTCTTTAGTGTAATGAAATGCAAATTACGATATGCAAAAACATTAATTTGTATTCATAGAAATTGTAATAAATACGAACAAATGAACAGATTGAGTGGCTGTTGTATCAATCTGCTATTAGTTATTCAAAACATCAACCCTAAAGCTAAACAAACAAAATTATGTGCATCCTTAATACTGAACTAAAATAAGATAAACCATCTGTAGCAAACATTCCCCATAGTTGAAAGGGGAGTTTTCTGGCATTCAGAACCTGTCAGAAATCTACAAGATGGAACCTGGATGAAGCTATTCCAGGCACTTTTGCAATTCGTAGTCCTTGAGACCGGTGTCTGGCCCTTGAGCATTTTTTTTCAAAATTCATGAAACTGGTGAAATAATAATAGGGCATAGAAGGGAAAGTTTGAAGAGTTAAGTAATTTAAGTTAAGAGTGTTCTGAGATCAGCTCAGGTTGGGTTTTTTTTGTGCACCTATTGAAAAAGGATGTTCTCTTTTCTTAAGCAATGATGATTGATCACTTTCATTTCAATACAAGCAACCGTTCAAGTTAAACATAATACAATGTGTTACAAAAAATAGAAACTTTTAGAAAAAAAAGCATGTTCTGTAGCCCAAATTGTGTATAGGCCGTAGCAATCTCCAGCAGCATGTCCTCTAATTATCAACTATGACGTATTATAGACAGACTGATAGGAAGATTTCAAGCTAAATTGAATTAATTGATCGGTTTCATGTCAGCAAATACATCAAGGGACTATGTCATGTAGCGATCATCAAAAATTTTCAAATAGAGGTCCTCCGAGGAGCAGATTTGATTAGGAGAACCCTGACCTTGTTCCCTTTTGCTCTGGTGTGTGAAGTGGGCGACTAGACATCAAGACCGCATAGGAGGGAGTGAGGAGGATAATATTGGATTGTTTTATAAAATAAGTGGGGAAGAATGAAAGGGTGCGTGTGAGGAAAGCAATGCTCAGATCTTAGGTAATGTATGAAGATTCTGCTCGATCTGCCTAATATATTTTTTTTAACGCCTATCGCACTGCAGACTCGATCCTTGTTAAAGGAAGAAGATATTTTCTTCTACATCATCAAATTGTCAATCATTTTTTTCTCTTTGCAGCTCTTACACGATATCTTTACACTGTGCATGTGAACATTATTAATTAATTAAGAACAACTTTGAATGTTCTTGATTTTTTTTCTTTTTTAAATAAAACGGACAGTAAAATTTTGTATTTAAATAATGTATGTATTTTACATTGTACTGGTGTTTTTAAAAAGCATTTTTTATGCCTCAGCAATTTAGTGACATTGAATAACTTTTGAACTTTTCAATGCAAATTTGTCCTTGTCAATACATTCAAAGCACTGCTACCAGCTCTTTGTTTAATCATATAGCTTTGTTACCAGGATGGAGAAAAACAAATATTAATCAGTGTACCAAGCCATACGTGTGTGCAGTTTTTCAATACAGTTCCCAGATCCTTGATAGGTTTTGTTGTTGTTATGTCCTTTTCATCTAGACTTTTCAGACAATTCTCCTTGGTTTGCTGGACTGTCATTTATCAAACATGCCCACAGTTCATTACACAACACGTCGGAAATTATTTTGAAACTGTAGAATGTGATTTATGGATAAGCAGGGTGGAATCAAGCTTGTGAAATTGCTGCTCACATTGATACAATACCAGGATGTTAGAGCTCACTCCCAACTTCAATGCATCATTCATTTGCAGAACATATGACTCATGGAGGATTTACAGTCTTGGAGCAGTGTTTTGTTTGTTTTCTAATCTGGTCTGTGCTGCCTTTACTGATAATTTTCTTTATTAGACTAAAGAAACTATAAAGAAGTCATGTTTTTTGGTGTTTTGTTTATTGTTGTTTTATGTATTTGGTCACTGTTTTGCAGGTATTTGTATGATTTATGACCAAATAATTAATATGTTTAATTTAGTTTATGCATGTATCAAAAGCTCTTATTATGTTTTGTAACACCTTGTAGAAGTACAGTGGTGCAAAAAAGGTATGTAGCAGGCACAGATAGTGCAAGTCGTCCCACTTAAAAAGATGAGAAAGTTCTGCAGTATTTGGTGCACTTAAACTGTGAGAAAGAATATAAAAGGAAAAATCCAGGAAATCACGGTATGATTTTTTTGTATTATTTATTGGTATAATGGTGCTCAAAATAAGTATTTGTTCAATAACAAAAGTTCACCTCAATACCTTTTAATGTAACCTAGTTGGCAATGATACCGGTTAAATGTTTCCTGTAGGTTTCACCAGGTATGCACACACTGTAGCTGGTATTTTTGGCCCATTCTTCCATGCAGTGCGGATATTTTGAGGTTGTCACTGGGCAACACAGACTTTCAACTCCCTGCACACATTCTGTATTACATTGAGGTCTGGAGACTGGCCAGGCAACTCCAGAACCTTGAAATGCTTTTTTTTTATTGCCAGTCCTTCTTTGCCCAGGCGATGTGTCTAGGATCATTCTCATGCTAGAAGATAAAGCCACCTTTCATCGTCAATGCTTTCACTGATGGAAGGAGGATTTTGTCCAAGATTTCACGATACATGGCCCCATTCATTCTTTCCTTTATGCCAGGACTATTCCATTAATTTGAAATTGGGGCCACTTAATGAATCTGAAGCAAAATAATGGACCAGAAAGCATCAGTAATCACTGTAACAAATAAAGAAATGACAACAAAATCACTAAGAAGTCAATATGTTCTATTTTGTAAATGCAGAACAACAACTCTGATCACACAATGGTGGAATGACTTGTCAAGCTCTTCACACACAGCTGCCTCCTTTACCATCTCCAAGAAAAGGTGAAAAACAGCACTTTTTTCCTATGCACCTAAAAATATTTTGATACAGTTGAGACATTTCTTTCATACAGCACTTAATTACACTGTGACCCTGGCCTAGTTTATGCTTGTTATATTCATCATTTGTAAGTCGGTTTGTATAAAAGCAACTGCTAAATGAATACATGTACATGTTTATTATTCCCAATGTAGTCTGGGAGAGCCGTTCCACGATACAGGCTGTGCTGCAGATTTGTGGTAGTGTAGGATTCTAAAGGGCATTTGCAGCAGATTTATACACCATTGTTAAGGGGCAGGGGATCATTTCTATTTGCGTAAAATGGCAGAAAAAAACCCTGTTTGACAAAGGGTTCACACTGATGGAGATTTACCATATTTGTTCCAACCCAGAGTGAAGAGGGCTGGAGGGCTAGCAGTGATGGATGTTTTAGAGTGCACAATGTCCTCTGACCAGTATATGCTGATATGTATACAGAGTCTGCATTCATCAACTATGACAGTCCTAAATCTATTTCCCTCAAATTGGTTTATTCTCTTTGCACTCATCTACGTTATTACTGCATGTAACTTCAATTGTTTCCTGAAGAACATATGGGAAATAAAAAGGTCAAATTCATAATATCCCCTCAGATATAACTTTGTCAGAGGCTCATGCACCATAATCTCTTAAGGTGTGTAATTCATCACTTTTGACAGTCTGTGCATGTGCTTATCTGCACAGAGGGGTATAATAGGAGTCTTGCCATATCCATCATTGTCTGATCATTGTAAGACTCAGTCAGTATGGGAATTTTCTATATACAGGGCCATCCTGGATAAAAACATAAACAGTTTTTGCATTCCGGTATCATCCTGTTTGTTTTCTCCTTGGGGTGTGTGGTATTTGCCATAACACCCACCACATGCTTGAGCAAGAGTTTGCTAAAAATGTTATGTTGTTCCAGACTAAAAAAGATTTTCCTTTTTGTACCCCATTTTCAGAAAGTTAACCAATATGTTTTTTTATGACATTTTTAGAGTAGGCGGATGAAATAGACTTGTTAATAATTACTGTTGTTTCAAAATAATACAGATCTGAAATTGCAGGAAGCTCTCTGATGGTTTTAATAAAAATAAAATAAATCAATTTACCGAAATTCGGTTAAAAAATTAAAGCATCAGAAAAAATGTTTTATTTGTTCAGAGAAATAAAACAAAAAATCAAATTTCCTCTTTTTAGATTCTCAAAGGGGCACCAAGACTCAAGGCCCCTTGTCGGACAGGGGAGTGATTCTGATTCATTGAAAAATGAATGAAAAACCCTGAAGAGGGGGCTATCATCTGGGCAAAAGACCTGTAACAAAGATTGGAAGATAGGAGTAGGTGCCAAAGTGACTCACTCTGATTAAATCCTTCAAGCCTCACAGAATCTTTTTACAGTCCCACTCCAGTAGACTCCCCACTACCAGCTTTATCTACACTGTCACGGCTGACCTTCCAAACAAAATTGTTTTAGGAATGTTTGCTTTCAATCAGGATAAATGAAGCATGATCATTCATAATTAAAAAGACCAAAGATAAATTTAAGTAAACTTGTTATCGTCCTTTTGACAAATTTATCTTAAAGCAAGCATATTATGTTTGGTGTTGTTCAAACTAAACTATTAATTTTCACAAATAAATAAAGGGATGCCCATTTAAAATTAAATAAGGTGTTTAAATTAAAACATTACCTTAAATCTTGAAGAATATTAACAAAAGCAAGCATTTATTCATAACTTAATTCCCGTAAAAACAAATACATTTGAATTACAAAAGGAAATAAATATAACAAATGTTAATATAACTCAGTAAAAAAGTTAATAATGTTTAATAGAGGAAATGTATTACCTTCGCAACAGTTTATCACTAGGACTTTAACTACAAATGCTGTGCCGGATGAGACTAGGATTGACATTTTTGTATTTACAAAATGAACACTTATGTTGGGTCTGGAATAAAAATAAAAAAGAAGTAAAATTTCTCAAATAAAAATCTGGTGACCTTTGCCAGAAAACAAACACAAAAAGATGGGTTGAAACTGGGTCTTTCATTTGGATAATGGTAAAAACTATATGGCCAGTTCAAGATAGAAATACAAATACATTCAAACTTTTTCCTTGAAGATCTCAGCTCCCACTATTCCCAAATCCTGTGGATGACCTGTGAGCTGAACTGTGGACTGCAGGATCCTGGATGACTTAGACAGACTGTCCAAAAAGGATCAATCACATAGGCTATCTCCTCTTGGATGCTCCAACCTTATTATTGACAGCAGAGTTGCCACCAGGTGTGACCCCTGTTTGATTGTTAAAAAATGAAAAACAAATACTCAAGGTAAGGCTGGATTTTTCAAACCTTTCTATTGTGAAACTTTGCTTGAGCAATAAAAGATGAATGTATTTTCAGTTGTTTAAAAAATCTTAACTGGGAGTTTTAATGTATGCGGTCTGCTTTGTTTAAATCTTTACCTCCTGTCAGCTGGAACAGTCTGAGCCAACACTATGATGTTCTTACTCTGCAATTCTTTTAACCGGGCACATAAAAAAAAGTAGAACGTGTGAGTGACATGAATGTGGAGTCAACACTTGTGCACATTTGTCAGTGGGGGACATTAAACAGCACTGAGAAAAGCAAACCAGAGTGTCTGTCAAGAAGGAAGATCATTTTGACACATGGAAGTAATCAGAGTCTTCTTTTGTTCTGGATTATTCAGATGATCAAAAGACAAACATTTATTTTAAAAAGGGAAATAAATACTGCCGCTCTGTGAAGATGCTGGAGGAGGAGGAAAATGCGAGCCCTAAACATTTCAGTAGGACCACCCATGCTGTTAAATACATCAGTGAGTGATAGATCAGTGCTTAAAAAATAATACTATCAGCCCCATTGAAGATCTTCCATTTGTTTCAAAGCTTCAGACTAAACAAAGTAATAAGAAAAATACTTAATATGCAAGGAAATTATGACAAACCCTAAGAGCTTTACAGAACGTTTCAGCTACTGCTAAAGTAATGAGACAAAACAGATGACATTAATTGTCTGTCTTATGTTGAAGCATTTTTTTGGCTGTTTTACTTAATTATGATTTCAGCCATGTGCTCTGAGATTTCAGTGCTGACAGACTGAAACATATTTTCTCACTCAGGCTCAGGGCATGTATCTAAACATTCCTAATGTCTATGGTTTGTTCTGACAATGGAATATAAACTAGGCGAGATAAAACAGAGCAAATCAGATTTAAGTGGCCCTCCAGAAGAGTCCAGCCTTATAAAATACTGTACCTGAGGTTAGAACATATTTAGCCTTTTTTTTTTCAAGGGAAAAATTAATTCAAGATTGATAAATGATGTAATATAAGCTCATTTACTCAGATAACTCTCATCAATGATCAGCATTGCAGTCATCAGAGGATGAACCCTGATTTAACCGCTCCAGAAAAAATAAGACAGGGAAATATTTAAATCCTAAGTAAAAAATAAATAAAAAACTCATTCCCCTCTCAAGGGAGACAATTAAAACAACATAAGAATGGCATCCCCAGCATGCACCACTTTTTCTTAAACTCAGCAAAATCCCACATATTGACTGTAGCTTTAGGCTTAATTTAAGGCAGCTTTTTAATCCTCAAATCAATCTGCCTTTTTTCGGTGGGGATGAAAAGTGTTGTATTATGGATGGGTTAAAGGATGGTAAAAATATCCTGTAATAAAATTAATTCAACAGTGATAGTAAAAATAGCCTGATTGATCTTATTTGTAGGCCTAAAACTGTTGAAACTATTATTGCACTGTAAAACAGTGTTTCTACTGAATGCTATAGTGGGATAGTCTGATATTAGAAAAGCATGTGCATTTGCAAGGTTGTATACTACGCACAGTGACAGATTTGTTGCAAAAAAAGAACCCCAAAACCTGCTGATCTGTAAAATCTGTTTATCATTTACATTGTCAGTGGGAAAAAAAAATCTAAAAGTATTGCGAGAAAAAGCCCATACCGAAGTCCATACCACCAATACCTTGCAAGTTGGACAATTTTCAGGTATGTGCAATGTTATTAAACTGTGCAGTTTCTTTTTAATTTGTTCTTTTATACTTATTTTTTTCTGACTCAAAGACAAAGAATCAAGCCTAGTTTAGTAGAGAATTATCTGTTCAACGCTGTGAGATCTCGTCTAGTCTTCAAAAACATGAAACACATTCACTGTGCTGTGAGAAAAATCTGTGCCAACTCTGCACTACTCTGAGGTTTGACACCCAAAATTCAGTATTATGAAACAGCGCCATCTGGTGGTATATTATAAAACCAAACCGATATGTTACTACTGTAGATGAACAGGCGTTACCATCATTTTGTTTCGAGGTTATGTGGAACACTTGCTGGTTAAACCTCTGCTTAAATTTTCAACACCTGATTAATATGTAAATGTTAACATTTTGAACAGAATAAAAACTGAAGTACCATAAAGATAAAAAGTACCAAAAATGTCCATCATCTTAAACTATTTATCCTTTCTCGGGTTGCAAGGGCAAGGTGAGTTGCGTGGTACATCTTGGACTGGTCACTCAAGGGCAATTTTAGAGAGACCAGTTGACCTACTTACTGATATTAGTGTTAGATTAGAGAATCTGTCCTGGGACAAAAAAGGAACACTTAAAATAATTTTAAAAATATGTATTTTTTTGTTTAAAGCCTTTTATGTTACTCGTGGAAAGAAAAGCTGTTTCCCATGTTTAATCTGGACAGCGTGTTTTAGTGACAGACTTTTCCTGTAACTATAACTATTATTTAACATCCCTTCCATTTTAGTCTGGTGAACATCCTTCAGTGTCAATCATTTTACTGGGCCTAGTGAATTTATTGGGCTGCTCTGTAAACTTTTTTTTTTTCAACAAACAAAAAAAAAAAGCTGTTAAGTGTTCTGCAGAGAAAATGTACTGGGAAGAAACAACTTGTCATTTGTATTCACTAGGGAGGCGCCAATATTGACATCGGCCCTGATACCCTATCGGTATCTGTTAGTAAAACTATACTATGAACTGATACTTAAGATGTGGAAACTCTGCAATAATTTCACAGAAAATGATTATTTTTCACTTGAAATTTTTGTTTTGTGGTTATTTTTATTAATATTTTATTCTTTATCGAATTCACCATCATTTGTTGTAACAAGCAGTAAGCATTTTGTGTGGTAGAAGTATCGGCACTGGTACTCAATATCAGCAAAACCTTAGATCCAGGTATTGCTATTGAATCGGTTTGAAAAAACTGGTGTTATTGTATCCCTAGTGTTTACCATATAGGATCACTTGAGGATCAGAAATAAGGAATCTTTTTAAATGTCGACAGAAAGCATCACTTACATTCTGTGTAATCATGCATAAAAACAGAAAAATCTAGTAATCACTAGCTCAAGGATCCTGGAGAACCTACATTAACAATCTTGTTTGGAATTATAAAGGAATAAAGAGAGTTTAGACTATTAGATAATTTCGAATTTTCTTTAAAATATGCCCAAGTTTCTACATTTATCAAGGAATCAATAATTAACAAGGACAAAGACAGATCGCAAACAGCTCTACTGCAGTCAAGAGGGCACCAGCTGTACAAACACATGGAACTGTCATTGCTTGGTATGACTCAATTTAGCAACTAAAAGCTGTCAATAAAACTAAATAATCTCCATAAGAGTTACTACATGACACTTAATCTGTTCTTGTTGCTTTCATGAATTTGACTCGAGCATGAGAGGACTAAAAACTGAAAGCAGAAAGCCCCAGAAACATATAGAAAACTCAAAATATAAATTAAGATTAACTCAAAATTTAAAATAATTCAATAATAAAACACTGACAATATATATATATATATATATATGACATAGTGCAGCTTAAAAAAAAAATACAATTAAGAAATCAGTGCTTTCATATCTGTTTCAATTGTTACATCAGTTGAAAAAGACAAAAGAACAAAAAAGTAGAGATGCCCCGATCAGAAGTTTTTAGGTACATTTTGTACATTTCTCAGCTGCCCACATCCATTTGAGTCGAACATGATTTTTCTTTAAGAACCACAATCAAAGCAGATATAAGAAAGGATGTGCTTTTACAACCTCCCTGTCATGAAAGGTCAGTGATTATTTAAATTAGGTTATGTCACACCATATATAAAATGGAAATAAAGTTGGGTTTTACTATCCTAAAAAGATTTAATGATTTTGAATGATTAGCACTTTTAGCATGATAACAAAGTGCATTTATTCCCCGGGGAATGCAGGTCCTCATATTGACTAAAAGATATCCAAAGACTACCAACATTTCAAAATTCACCTTGTTGCATAAGCAAGAGATGGTGACAAACGCTACTTAGCAATACTAAGTTAACTCTTCCTGATATCTGCTGAAACTCTTACTCTCTTGCAACCAATTTCTTGACATGTGAAAATAGTTTCCTTCTAAATAGTTTCTTTCTAAATTGCTAAACACCTTGCTGATACCTAAAATAGCTAACTTTGAGTCTTCTTTACTCAGGAACAGCTTCAGTGCAGAAAAGTGTTGTTACTGGGTGCATCCCTACATACGATATACTGGAGCTGATTTAACACAATGGAAACTTCGAAGAGTAGAAGAAAATATGTGCAGATACCAGAGGCCAATGAAAGGATATTGAGCTTTAATCTCAAGCAGAGCCTTCAGTTTTATAGCAGCTAAGCACATGAAACTAAAACCAGATAACTGTCACACTGTAAGACAGGAACCGAACCAGAACTTTGATTTAGGCTTTTGTTTTGGCTAAATTTGTACCTGATCATAGAGAACTAACAAGAATCACTGATAAATATCTGTTCATCCACTGGCATGTCAAATTATAAAAAAGAAATTATCTTCTACAAAATCCCCATGTTTTCACCCATAAAGGTTTGTCCTTCCTATCTTAAAGGTACTATAATTACAAAGCGTCAGGTAACTTTTTAAAGCGATAATGAAACGACAATAAAGGCCCAGTAAAGCTGGAAAAGCTGAAGCAGGATAAAAATGAGTCGTAGGATCAAAAGTTGCACACGCTGTTAAGACAGGTTAAAAAACATCTCCAGCTTTCTCGAAAACATATTTTTCCTTGTTGTTTTAAAGTGAAAGTATCCAGTCACACTGCTAGTCTTTGCTTCCTTTTCCATAAAAAAAACCCCTAAATGTTAAAACATTGCTATGTACAAGAGATCACTAGCTTGAACTTTTAAGAATTTCCACAATGAAACTTCAGTAATTGTCTTCATTCAAGTTATCCAAACAAAAATCCACATGGTGAAGTAGGCAGTTTAGGTATCCCTAGGTCTGAATACTGGATCGGTGCGTCCCCTGAACAGTTCTGAGCTCCTCACACTGCACAGTCATCCGTTCTGTGGTGGATTCTGCGAGTGAGGGTAAGTGAAGTGGAGAGGGAGGCGACGGAAATGTGGAAGAGGAGCTGCCATATGTTCCTCAAACCGAGCAGGTACAAGTTGCATAGGACGATTACGATTAAAAGAAGGAAGGACTTCAGCTTCTTCAGAGACGAGTGGAACAGGTAGAGGTGGCACTACGGAGATGGTAACAAGAAGACGTGTTAGATAGAGCTTAGTAAGAGATTAGGTCTGTTGGCAACGAGTAGCTGTGTTAACGTGCAAACTGTTCCTTACCTGAAGGACACAGCAGATAAATGCAACAAGGAATGCCACGACGTTCCAAATGCCTTCATAGTCATCCTTTAAAAAGCGACATTAAAACAGTTGTGTTAACTTTGGTTTTGGCTGAACATCTGCTTTTGCATATTTTAGATGCAAGTAAGAAATTTAACACAAAGAAAATTCTAAAACAGCAAAAATTTTGTTTTTGTAACTGATCTGATGCAAAAACGCAGTTCTTGTCAGAAGTCCGCATATACTCATTGGCAGAATTAATTTAGTGCTTTTGATAATTTACCATAAACATTGTTATGGGTGAACTGATAACCTTTATGAATTAAAAAGAGAAGAATTGGGCGCACAATTTTTGAATGTAAACCTGGTCCATAAATTACTGAGAAGAAAACAATTAAACAAACATTACCATTTTTGCCAGCTGAAAATGTACTTTGGAACCTATCAGACGTATTATGATTTTCAAATGATGATTAAAAAGCCTTTCACTAACATATGACCACACTATTTTGAAGCACAATGAAAGCTTTAGTGGACAAATCTTTGACCATACTAGGCATACCTGGAATGTGTTCTCTACAAGGTGCACCCCACGGATCACATTCAGAGATGCACACATGATATTAAGGACAATGGAGAGGATGCCTTGGGCTGTCACTGGTTCAAGCCTGTGATTTACACCTGCTGGAATAACAGAAAACAACATCAACATACCTTTTATCATATTAAGACAGAGTAAAATGTAAACCCACATAATATCCGTGTTGCCTTAACATTAAGGAGATCAGTACTGCAAAGCGATTGATTGTTAATTTGCCTTACCTGGCGCAGCACTTTGTTCTATGTGCCCATTTGCTGTCCCATTGGTCAGCTCCACTTCATCCAGGTTAATGAGCTGTGGTGGACGGATCCTCAGGTCCTCTTGGACCTCTACCAGAGTCACTTCTAGTGCAGGACCACCACTCTGGTTGTACTGATGCTTCAGTTTTTGAATAGTGCTGTCTATTAGACAGAAGCAATATTTACTTTTTAGATGAATAGATTGAAGTAGTTTTAAAGAAATTGCTCACCAAAAAAAAAGTTTTATTAATTTAGTAGAAAATATTCTGCAAAAAGAAAAAAGACCCTTTTTTTTTTTTACATTTCTCACCAAATTCCAAAAATGGATATGGCCTGGCTGCCAGGGAAATGACGGTACTGCTGAAGCATGCTGTGAACTCCCAACGCAGATCTTCTAGGAAGCAGAAGGCTTTAGCAACAGGGAGGCTGCTGTGGCACACGCTCATGTAGGATACACCCTCTGAGGAGACGAAGCTGAACAGGTGAGAGGAGAAAAGGTGTTTGGTAAACAAACAGCCCGCCACAGCATGGCATGGAAGACTTCATGTGGGCACCAGAGTGTCTAGGCACGGGCTGATTCTTCGTATGCATACCAGGAGTGAAAGAATAATACAGAATGAGTGACATGATCGCAAACAGATATTCCACCAAAAGGACTTTTCCGGTTTTCTATAGAAATTAATCTGTCCATTCTGATTTTGAAAACAGATACAATTACATTTTTATGAGAAAAATAAATCATAAAAAAAGAAAAAACTGGTGGTACGTTCAAATCTGTCAGAAAATGAAGAAATGGCACGATCAGCCCCATTAACACAGAGACTATAAAGAAAACAGCCACAAGAGCCTGTCAGGCTAATGTGAGAATAAAAGGAATAGTGTTGGTAATTAGTTAAAGTTACAAATTACTTTGTCCCCAGATCTTTGCTCACCATTTTATTTTTTCATTCTAGTGCTGCAGTGGATAACCATTTAGTCAACTAATCAATCAAAATGTTAAATGAGTTGTTAATTAGCCAGTGATTTTAATCTTGATCTGCTTTCTGCAGAAGCTTCTTCTGTCCTTAATTTATTAAGATGTCTAAAACACAATATCACTTCCTGTGTCAATGATTAAAGAATTAATATTATCCATGCATTTTATGTATTATATCTTTCACCCTATGTTGTGAATCTGATTTATTTCACTCAGTTTTAGCCCCACCTCCTTTCTATAACAGCCCTGCTTTTATTTTGGCATGACACCCCAAGATCATCACTGGCCCCTATTTAGCCCTTTTTAAAATCTTCCTGAATAAACCCCTGCTAAGCAGTTTTAATGAAGTATTATAAGCCTCTGTAAACTTTATTATTCAAGCATTATTACCCATAATGATTTTTAATGTGACGCACTGGATTAAACATACTTTATAGTTAAACACAGCTGGACTGACCCTCATTAATAAATAATCTTTTTAATACTAAGTCTTAGACGAGTTTATGTTTGTTTCAGATTTTTTTTTTTTTCATATTTGTTTTGTTTGTCGTGCTGTTTTAAAAATTTCTCCACAGCTGAAGTACATGCAGCGGCTCTAAAAAAAAATTCCACCGCATTTGCAGGAGTTGAAGAAAGGCTCTATCTGCAGAACAAGCTACTACTGCCATGTGCATAATAAAATCACCAAAAATGGACAGATTCTGATCTTCTGTCCGATTCTGTCCGACTTAAATGTAATAATCAAGTTTAACTGTGAAAATGTTATATTTTTACTTGCACCAAGGAGGTCATGTTTTTGCCGAGGTTTTTTTTTTTTAGTTAGCAACATGACTCAAAAAGTTATAGACATATTTTGATTAATTTTTTTAAGGAAGCGACTGCAATGGGACCAGGAACAAGTTATTACAATTTGGGGCGAGCCACATTGCCAGTGTGGGCAAAGGTCTGCGCTTTCAGATTGATTTCTAGTATTAACAGTGTTGGGCAAGTTACAAAGAAATTGTAATATATTTCACATTACTAGTTACAATGTCAAAAATGTAATATGTTTGCATGACATATTACGGTCTTAAAAATGTAACTGGGTTACACTACTTTAAGTTACTTTTGGCAAAATATCTTAAATATCTAACAAGACTTCTAACCACCGTAACTTATCAATATAGATTTTACACAAGTGTCACACCGCAAATTAAGTCTCAAGTTCCTTTGCATGCCTTCTGTCTGTCTGACCTGTCTATAGAGGTACTGGTTCAGGTTGGGATCACTCTGTTAACACTGAGAGAACCTGCCAGAGGTCCACTTAAAGCCATTCAGAGTATGATAAGATGTGGTGGAGAAAAAGCTGTTATATTTATGTTGTTTGTTAAATCTAATCAAAAGAAGGTGCTGAAAGTGCTCATCATAAAGATGGTTGACAAAGATGAGACTCCGATGTCTGACGTCTAAACAGATGGTTAGGAAAACAGTGTGAATAATGCTGCTGTTTAAACGTACATTCGATCTTTTCCTCAGCCGTCCTGATTCTCTGATGTTTTAGTTTTGAGCAACAGGGAGTGGATGGTGGATCTTGTTCTACCGTATCCAACTTGATTTGGTCTGTTGCATTAATTGGCCAGAAAAACAATTTAAAATGTATTTGTAACTTGAGTTACTGAAATTGTAACTAGTAATATATTGCTGTATATGTTTTAAGTAATAAATTACATTACTCAGTTACTGAAAAAAGTAATCTAGTCCTGTAACTCATTACTTTTGTAATCCATTCATATTGTGAAACTCTAGTGTGATAGTGTTCATCTTCTTAAACAAAAAAATATGTTTTTCCAAGTTTCAGGGTCCTTACTATATATTGAGCTCCTGGCCCTTAACCGTGCCCCTTTCAGGAAAACGGGCCAGTGACTTGCTGATGGTCCTGAGCTGCTGCTTCCTCTCTTGAAGCTCTTTATTGTGCTCAAAGTCGGTGGAAGCCGATAGGGGGAGTCCATCCCTGAACCGCACCACGAACGCAAACAGAATCAGATACATGATGCCCTGAGTCTGTGGAGAATAGGCAGCCTACATGGGGCAAAGGGCAAAACAAATGAAGATAATTACCGTTTGAAACAATTGGTTTACTCTGACACAGCAGTCATATTTGGGGGGGTCATTCTACCACACACTATACATGAAGTTATTACACAGTAATACAAATTACATCTTCAAATAATCAGTTAAAAAAATAGGGGAAAAACATATAATGTACGTCGTGCAATAACAATTTAATTAACCTTTAATTACAATACAAAAGTTCCATTAAATGTTTGTTTAAACATTAATCGGATTACTAGTAATATATCTTTACATGTACTGTGTAGAAAGGAAAATTTCTGCTACTTATACATTTTGAAATTAACTATGGTTAATCGTGTACATTTAAATGTAATATTTAAGTTGCACCTTACCTCATTGTTATGGAGTTCATGCTGCACCTTATCCCAATGCTACTGTAAGTTAGCTCACAACAGCATCCTACAACACAAACACACTGCTCACTGAAAACTCAACCTCAGATAAACAAGGTATGAGGGTAATCAGTAATTAATATAGACAAGCTTAAATAACCTATAAACAAATGCGATTAGGACGGCTGATTTAAATGGTCCACAGAGCTAACTTGATTTCTGTTTCTGGATAACAACCACCATAACAAATCTTCTACGGTAGAGCAGAAGCAGTGTTGCCAACTCCTCAGTAAGGAAAGTAGCTATTGGCTGTCCCAAAAGTCGCTAGAAGTCGCTAAATGACGTCATCGCCTAATTTGCATAATTGGCAATTTGCAAATAACTGTAACGGACGCTGCAGGAGAGAGGAATAACGTCGTGGGAGAGACAAAAGTGGGAAAAAACACCCTAAATATGTTTAGAACTACAAATGTACAAAAATAATTTCAACATTAACAACATTTAATGATTTTAATGCTTTGTCTAGATCCACATTACACACATCAGTTTTGTCCTGTATTGTTAAATGTTATAACAGCAAATTTAATCAAAAGATTGTTCTGTAGGGTGAAATTGCTAGCTCTACAACCAACCCTCCTCCTTTATCCGGGCTTGGGACCGGCAAAGTGACCCAAAAGACACACTCTGGCAGAGTTACTTAGGTTTTTTTTTTTAAGTTGTTTTTTTTTTAAGGTGCTGAGCTAGCTAGCAAGATCTTATGTCACAGAGAGGTAGGCTACACACACAGTGGACGAGGTGAATAAGTGACTGAGCTGCTGAGGTTGTGTGAGTCAAATGCAGTGATTTATTTGTGTGACAGCGTCACAGCGAAGAAACGTTTACATTTAAATCCCGCTCTGCAAGCCAGCGGCGGCTTTCTTTTGCGCAAGCGCATTTAAT
Organism: Apricaphanius iberus; assembly: GCA_028564705.1. NCBI lineage: Eukaryota > Metazoa > Chordata > Actinopteri > Cyprinodontiformes > Aphaniidae > Apricaphanius > Apricaphanius iberus. Next base: position 251,849 of record JAPXFQ010001619.1, read on the forward strand.
TTGCAGTCCGGACGCCGAGTGGTGAGGGTCTCCTCTCTCTCTCTCTCTGCTCCGCCCATAGACTGTAGATGGGACTGCTGCGCAAGGCTACTGTGAGACTGGCCGCCTGTAACTGCTTTGGGACGGGGGAGGGGCTCATGTTGAGGACAGTAACTGCAGAACAATACGTGCTTCACGCCAGAGTCTCCAAAACACCAGATAAGTCTCCAATAACACCAGAAAAAGTCGCTAGATTTGTCGCTAGTCGCTTTTTTGAAAAAAAGTCGCTATAGGGGTCTGAAAAGTCGTTAAATCTAGCGACAAAGTCGCTAAGTTGGCAACACTGAGCAGAAGGGACAAACCTCTTGAGGAAAACCCCTATTCTTAAAAAAGAAGGAAGTTAGCCCAAGCTAACGGTCTGCCGTCAGTGACTAGCTCGTTTTACCCGGCTAGCTACTGTACGTGGGTAAGTTATTTGACCTTAGTTTGATTTGAATCTATGGTGCAACTTTGCAGCTTGCAGTGTACGTGTTTAAGGCACGGTTAAATGTATTTAAAGGAAGAAAATTGTGGGGAATGCGACGGAAGTTGCTGCGCAAACCATCTAGCGCAGCTAGCACTTAAGAGGCAGCTTGAGCAACCATTTTGATAACCCCAATGTTTTTAGTTTACAAGTAAACAATGTATTCCCTTTTAAGGCATTCTCTTATCTTTGACTAATTTCCTTGATAAATCATAACTTTGTAATTCGGTTATATATTGACGGAATTGCAGTTAACGACATTACTGTGTCCTGTTGTAAAAAAAAAAGGTTAGAAGGTTTTAGGAATGTAAACTAAACAATTTTTGTTTTTGTTTTGTTGTTTGCATTTTTTATTGTGATTCGCTTCATCTTGAATATATATTTTTGGGCTATATTATCAATAAACTTCCATATTTTAAATATTCTCTTTCTGCTTTGCACCTTATATGCCGACTAAAGTAAAGTGTGGCAGCTAAGTTCTTTTCCCAGTTCTTTATAACTTGAACACAAATCCAGCTGTGAAGCTGTAAGATCATAGTAGGATGTAATCTCATTAAGTATAAACGTTTTAATACATTAGGACGGACGTGCAATCATGAAATAAAAGCTGTTAAGGAGGGAACTCTGCACTACTGGACTTTTTCTTTTGGTATTGGAGTAAATTGATCTCTATTTTTAGCTGCGGGGAGTTGCACTCTGACCGTCACACTTCTGGTTAAACCAGCAATACTCAAGATCAGTAACACAATATACATGCAGCCAACATAATGCAGTTCTGTTAAAATGGCACCAGTGTAGGCCTGGGGCTGACTGACCTGATGCAGATGGGCAAACTTGTCCCATAAAGACCTGCTTGTTTCCATATGTTCCCCTTTTTTGTGTTGTCATATTTGGATAAAGCTCCTGGTTAATTCCTTTGGTAACTCATAACCCCATTTAATGCATGCACTTTGCTGTTTTGTCTCTTCCTACTTCTAGCAGTTAACTATTAAACGGTTTTAAACACATATATCAAAACCATAGCTTGTTGTTGTCCATTTTCTTTTCAGTGTATAAAAAAATAAGCTAACTTGTCATAAAATGATCACATTTCACGTGTAATATACTTTTCTGCATAATTGTTCAATGTTAAAAGGCCGTACAATTTATATAACACTTTCAACACAAGGCAATTCAAGGTTCAACAGTATATTTGCTCCCATTTATATTGTTTCTGATTCCAATTCAACTTCTATTAAATATAACAAGTTTAACACTTAAAAATTAACACTTTTTTACCATTCAAATCATGCAGCCATATTTTGTGACAGTGCAGTGTACATACAATTTTATATATATATATATATATATATATATGTCAGATTATTAAACCTCATATGAAGTGATTTTTGCAGAGGCTGCGATTCACAATGTAGGTTAAAAAATTCAAGATGGTGAAGGGATAAAATGTCCATTGACCAATGGAGGATGGTTTTCGTCAAGTGAAACATGTTTTTATGCTCTGGTTTGACGTTTCATAGCCTTGAGTTCATCCATGAGCCATACAGCACCTTCAAAATGAGTTTACAGTCAAAAATCTTATTCAGAAAATGAAAAGATCAGCTTAGAGGAATCAAGCAAAAGCCAGATTGTTTATATTTTAACAATACAGGCAATATTCATTTAAACACACACCTGTTCATCACCTTAAAGCAACACTTAAATATATTATATATATATATATATAGAGAGAGAGAGAATACTTTCGTCTTTACTCCCCCGCCCCAATTAATTTCTACTCCCCTATAAATTTCTTCCATCATTTAATCTCTGCCTTGTTTCCACACCCTCTGTCTGTCGTCTTTTTTTAGTCTTATTAATTTGAGGTGGAACGTTAATGTTACTTTGAATAAACTGTTCAAACGGGTCATTCTCATTTTCTTTTTACTTTCTCTATGCTTTTAGGTCACCGGCACGTTGATCATAATGGGGGTAAAAGACCGCCCTCAGTGTTACTTTGATGTGGAACTCAACCGGGAGCCAGGTAAGGACGTTGTTGGTTTTAAAATTAAAAGATAAAACAAGTAGACAGGATAAGTTTGATATTAAGTACGAACAGATTACTTTTAACAAAAAGCTTTTGATATTTTCTGTACTTCTACAAAATGAAAGTGCAACACATTCTGCAAGACTGGTTTGGTATCCACTCTACCAAACCAGTCTGTCTGTACTGTCGGTTTTGTAATAACTCTCTCTCTTTGTTGCTCTCTCTAGTTGGCCGCATTGTCTTTCAGCTTTTCTCAGATGTTTGTCCCAAGACAAGCAAAAACTTTCTTTGTTTGTGCACTGGTGAGTTATCTTCACTCAGGCGGGTTTTCCATTATATTATTCATTCCAAACCATATTTTATATGAGAAGATTAAAAGTATTTAGTCAGCCACCAATTGTGCAAGTTCTCCAACTTAAGATCTGAGAGGCCTGTAATTTTCACCATAGGTATACCTAAACTATGAGAGACAAAATGTGAAAAATAAATCCAGAAAATCACATGCCCTGCATCCGAATCCTTAGTATTTACTACATGTTGCATAGTAGCTACTACTTGCCTTTTGATGCAGTGTATACTGCGTAGCAAACAAGTGAGTAGTAGGCATATAAATGTAATGCGGCACCATTTTGCCGGGTGTTTACGTTACGTCGTCTGTGGTCCTTGGTAGCCGACATCACTGTACTACGATTTTGGGGCTTCCGCTGCATTATGGGATAGTGTAGCTTGCATCGGATTTCACTTTGGCGGTAGTACACATCCGGGAACTTAATGCCTGCTACGCCAATCCATACTAGAGACTTGGCTCTACTACATTGCTCGTTTACTGCTTTTGGCCTGCTAGTAGTAGGCATAGTAGGGGTATTCGGATGCAGGGATGGTCTAATTTTTTAAAGAATTTATTAGCACATTATGGTTGAAATAAGTATTTGGTCAATAAAAAAAGTTAATCTCAGTACTTTGTTGGCATTGACAGAGGTCAAACTATTTATGTGGCCCTTTAAAACATATTAATAGAACCTTTAAATTATATTCATCTGCAACTAAATACTATTGTATCATTCGAATAAAATGAGTGTTTATTTGTATAGTCCTAAATCAAAACATTGTGAAAAGATTTTCAGTATTATTTGATTTTAAGAAGTACTTGTTGAATACAGACACATATTAATTAATATTTCAACGGTTTGATCAATACTTTCTGCCACAACCGGCCCTTTAATGAAATGTATGACCTTGATATGGTGCTAAATGGAAATGAGTTTGACACCTTTGTTCTATGGGGTTGAGATCTGGAAACTAGCTAGGCCACTCCAGGACCTTGAAATGCTTCTTACAAAGCCACTCCTTCGTTACCTGGGTGGTGTGGTCATTGTCATGCTCAAAGACCCAGCACATCATCTTGAATGCCATTGCTGATCGAAGGAGTTTTTCAATCAAAATGTCACAAGATATGGCCACATTCATTCTTTCCTTTACAAAGATCAGTCATCCTGGTTCCTTTACTGAAAAACAGCACCAAAGTTCGATGCCAAAGCCCCCATCCTTCACAGTAGGTATGGGGTTCTTTGGATGCAACTTGGCATTCTTTCTCCTCCCAACACGGCAAGTAGATTTTTTTACCAAAAAGTTCTATTTTTACATCATCTGACCTAATGACACTCCCCCAATCCTCTTCTGGATCATCCAAACGCTCTCTGGCGACCTCATTTGGGCCCTGGACATGTACTGGCTTAAGCAGGTAGACACGTGTGACACTGCAGAATTTGAGTCCCTGACGGCGTAGTGTGTTACTGATGGTAGCCTTTGTTACTTTGGTCCCAGCTCTCTGCAGGTCATTCACTAGGTCCTCCCGTGTGATTCTGGGATTTTAGTTCATCGTTCTTATGATCATTTTGCACCACGAGGTGACCTGTTGTTTGGAGTACCAGTTGGAGAGAGATTATTAGGGGCCTTGTATGTCTTCCATTTTCCAATAATTGCTCCAACAGTCAATTGTTTTTCACACCAAGCTGCTTACCTATTGCAGATTCAGTCCTCCCAGTCTGGTGCAAGTCTACAGTTTTGTTTCTGGTGTCCTTTGAGAGCTCTTGGCCATAATGGACTTTGGAGTGTGACTGTTTGTTTGAGGTTGTGGACAGGTGTTTTTTTCTACTGATAACGAGTTTAAATAGGTGGCATTCATACCGCTAACGAGTGGAGGACAGAGGAGCCTTTTACAGAAGAAGTTACAGGGCTGTGAGAGCCAGAAATCTTGCTTGTTTGTAGGTGACCAAATACTTATTTTCCACCATAATTTGCAAATAAATTCTTTAAAAAATCAGACCATGTGAATTTCTGGATATTTGTTCTCATTTCGTCTCTCATATTTGGGGTACACTTATGATGAAAATTACAGTTCTCTCTCATCTTTTTTAAGTGGGATAGCTTGCACAATTGGTGACTAAATACTTTTTAGCCCCACTGTAGTTTATATTTAAGTTGTTTAATAAACTTGAGTGCAACTGAATAAGCTGTAACTCCTGATCTTTATTTGGGCAAAGCCACATATTTAATAAAAATAAAGTCGTAGGTAGATATATTTCATAATATGAAACATAGAAAATAAATTAGGATAAACAAACACAGATGACTATGATAGGTAATCATATAGCTATAATTAGCAATACATTTGCTGCCATTCATTGGGGGACTGTGCTGTGTACAGGGGACCTTATTTCAAGCAGTCATAAATTTCCAAACTGTAAAATTATCCCCTTCAAATTTTCTTTTCATCATATTTTCTAAAAATTGGATTCTTGCAGATTGAATATCTGGATTTTAAGTTTTTACTTGAGCTCGAGCTTATGAACACAATTTACTTGTTGCAGTTGTATCATGACATTCGATAGCCTATATAAGATCCTTAAAGAAGAGGATAATTTCTCAACGTAAGTAACCAAACCTACTAGCTACTGGTAGTTAAATCAGATATTAAGATTTGCCAAAGAACTTTCTAAATTAAACAGATTTATCTCTGCTGAATGCAGCACAAAAGAGGGTTATACCTTTAAGATGTTTTTTTTTTTTTGTAATCTGCAGAGTTGTTTTATTAAATTTAAAAAAATCTATTTCTCCTGTCCAGCATTGTCTTTTACCAACTGACCATTGGTATCAAGTTATTTAACATCTAGTATTTGTATCATTGTTTGTATTTCGAGGAGAGTTTCCATAACAATCATGTTATTTCAGGTGAGAAGGGAACCGGGAAGCTCACAAGAAAAAAATTGTGTTACAAAGGCTCCACGTTTCACAGAGTTGTGAAAAACTTCATGATTCAGGGAGGCGACTTCACAGAAGGTAAACTTTCAAACCAGCTAGGATTTTTATGTTGGTAAGGGACGAAATCTACATAGAATGTGTTTAAAATTTAGGTTAGATTGACATTTAAAATACCATGAAAATAAAGTTTTATCAATGGCATTTTGTAAAAGGGATGCAGAAGTTTTTTCATTTAATTACCTGAACCTAGCTGTGGGATGCTGACGTTTTGCAGTGGGTGATCATGGCAAATACCCACGAGACCCGCTGCTTCCTGAAAATAGCAGCAATGTCAACAAAATGGTGTTTGATAAGCAAGCATAGGTACCTTGATTTTCATACAAAACGCTGATACGATAACTTGATCTTAAAAAATCAAAAAATCAAAGAAAGTTCTATAATTTTCTTTTTCGGCTACAGGAACTGGAAGAGGAGGGGAATCCATATATGGTGGCTACTTTGAAGGTATTTTAATATTGATTCATATAACAAAAATGATAATAAATGTGTGTTTAAGCACCTCATTTTCTATCTTAGCAAAGTTTTGCATGTTCTTTCTAGCTGAATCAGTAATTCCTTGTTGCTTTTTCCAATGTGTGAATTTAATCAAATCAGCATGGGAAGTAGCCATTCTCGTTACTGAATGCTACAATCTTCCTGCCTAAAACTATCAACATATTCTCTTATTTATAGAGTGGTCTTTTGCAAAATGAGAAGGTAAGAAATTTGCACAGTTCAGTAACACCATGCCAACATAGTCCTCACAACAAGGCTATTACTTCCAAAAGTTTACATATATATGTACATATACATGTACATATATATGCAGAGATTATTCAGAGACATGATGAAGTTGCTTAATTCCTCCAGAGACAGAAACCACAACGTGTTGAGCTGTTTTTTTCATGTGAATTTTTTTTTCACCGTTGGCTCCAACCTGAAGTGTAAGCTGAAGAAGTATCATAGAAAACCCAAACTAGTCACTTAGTTAGACATTTGACTTTGAACAGCTTTAGTCATGCTCAGGATCGTCTTATGAAATAGAAATTTGTTTTTAATGTTGACGTTATTGCTGCCTAGTATGACAACAACTGAACCATGCTCTTTGTCCATGGATTGTGCATAAAACCAACCACGACTAAGCTAATGGTCAGTAGCATCTTTTAAAAATAGTACCTAAAACCTTCCTATAATATTGACAGGGAACTTGATGGCTAAATTAGTTTTTCTTAAAGTTGGATATGTTAGGATATTCCTGGCTTACAAACTTTGATGTTGATTTAAATAAAATCAGGAAGATGCATATTCCCAAGTCTTCTAAAGGAATTTGATGTTCTTATTTTCTAAAATGTATCAGCGAGAGTTTTACATGAGAGAATGTAACTTTCTTCTGACCTAACCGTTTAGATATTTTAGCAAGTATCAGGTTTATTGCATAAATAAACTGTACTTGACAGTTCATGTAAATGGCTATAAGCTCCACAAACCACCAGTTTAAAGCTTTAGAAAACTATTTAAAGAAGTATTTTTTGTTCCATAGAAAGAGTCATGTATTAAAATTAATACTTTTTTTTTCTCCAAAAGTATTTCCTTTACCGTTAACTGGGAAACATCTTCTTAAACTTTGATTTTGCTCTGTCTGTTCCCGGCAGATGAGAATTTCATTCTCAAACATGACAGAGCGTTCCTGTTGTCCATGGCCAATCGTGGGAAGAACACCAATGGCTCTCAGTTCTTTATGTGAGTAAGAGTCAATACTAATCAAGCATAATATTTAACTTTTATTCCATCTGAAGCTCTCTTAGTTTTTACCTTCTGACCCTTCCTTTGCTACGACCCCGCAAAGTAGTATTTGCCATCTAAAGTCCCCTCTTTCTCTATGTGTGTGAGTGTGCGCAGTTAGATTTCAAAGTGCAGAGCAACATTGGATTCATTCTTTTTTTCACCTACAAATATGTTACATTTTTTCTCTTGCCGTTTTTGTGTAAAATTTACAGAAACTCTAGCATCCTGCTCTTCCAAGGTAATGTGTCTCCAAGGCTGTGTTTCTCTCTCCTGACTTTATTCATGTTGTAGTTTTTATTTCTGAACATGTCTCACAGTGCACTGTTTACTTTTGAAATGCTTAAAAGTTTTATTGATAGCTTTATGAAAGTCATTTTATTTAGACTGAAAGACCTCCTGTATATCAGACAGACGTAATTGTTACCATTTTCAGCTTTTCCTCCACAAGTAGCTGCTTATGAGACATTGAGGAAGGCTTTAATTGATTTTCATGTATTCCTTTATTGATTTCAACACATAAAAATATAATTGCATAGCTTTCTACACTTAAGTGATATCAAAATTGCTTTCATATCAAATGCAAGATAAACCAAGGGTGGTTTTAAATGTTAAGTATTTTTTGGAGACTTTCTGAGTTATGCAGTTGCAGCCTCATCTGGTTTGAGTGATATGTTTTCTCAGTTATCTGTGTTTTCATTTTTTTTTCCATGAACCCTTCACTGTCATTGATCGACTCGTCATCTGGATTAACCACAAACAGCACAACTAAAACGGCACCTCATCTCGATGGGTAAGACGTTCCTCGGTCATCTACAAACGCATGGAAGAAAAGGGAGAATCTTATCCGTGTTAAAATAGATTTCCTTAAGCCCTGTAAACAACATAAGATCCAACTTTTAGCGTCTGACAAAAAAAACTTTCTTTTTTTTGTAAGCTAATAATAATGCCTCAAATAGATGCCTTTATTCACATTTACTTGTGGCAGGAGGTAGTTTAATTCAACACTTAAAAATTAGTCTCTAACTCTCCTCTTAATGCTGGTTTTGATTTATATTCTTTTAAAATGTGGTAAAAAAAAAGTGGTATACACGTGATTTTTTTTTTGTTGATATTTTTGTTGTTTTACCTGCAGATCAACTTTAGAAAATGTCTTCTTGGGGAAAGATAGTTATTAACTTGCCTGTCTTGTCTGCTGTAACATGGCAGCTAACTATAAAAATTGCTGCATTTTTTATTATCCAAAAGTTATTCCCTGACACTGACTGGATAACCTCATTTAAAAATGAGTGCCTGTTGATAAAAAAAAGCCCCCCCCCCACCCCCACCCCCCCCTTTTTAGTTCTCCTTTTTATCCGATACAAAATATATTAATTGATAATAATATGCTAGCAACAATTTAATAAAGGTCTAGATATCATAAAGACTTTGAAATGGACACTTGTTACATGATAATAGAACACAATTGCATCATCAATAAGATTTTTTACCTTTATTTTTACAGTTGAGGCTGGAATAAACATGCAGCTATCATCAAGGGAAAAATTACTCCGCCTGTCAGGCGGCAATTTATCCTTAAACTTCTTTACTGAATCCAGACAGAAAGCATTTGTAAGTCTGGGCCTGGATTGATCCAGGAATGCATTTCCTTTGTTTTCCATGTAGCGTCCATGTTGTCTTCGGCCTCGTCATCTCTGGGTTTGAAGTGATAAAGAAGATCGAGGGACTGAAGACTGACTCTGCTAGCAGACCCTATGCTGATGTGCGAGTGGTGGACTGCGGACAGCTGATCACAAAGTCTGCGAATGATGGTCAGTTATGCACATTTACAGGAATATGGTTTGACATTGATTAAAGTGGGGATTTTTGTCTTGATACTGCTATTGAATATGAAATGCATAAATATATTACTAATATTTTTTACTTTTAATTTTTTATTTCAGTGCTTGAGGGCAAGCGGAAAAGAACTTCATCCCTCAACTCTGACTTGTCCAATTTTTCCTTGTCTGAAAGTGAATCAGAAGAAAAGCTGAAACACCAGAAGCGACTGGCAAAAAGTAAACCGTCTAAAAAGAAAAGAAAAGAGGGGAAAAAAGTCAAGAAAACTGATAATGTACCTTCCAAGCAAAGGTATTTTTTTTAAACTCTGGTCTATGATCAAGACTAATGCTTACGATGAAAAGAGTAACATGTTTGTTTGTATTACTATTTTTTTAAAGGTCTACAGAAAAAGAGACAGAAGGTGAAAGTAAATCTGAAGAAGAGGAGCAGCAGGGCGGGAAGAGAGAGAAGCCTGTCGTTCGACCAGAGGAAATCCCACCTGTGCCAGAGAATCGCTTCCTGCTGCGACGGGACATGCCAGCGCTGGAGGATAAAACAGAAGTGTTAGTTATCAAGAAAATCATATACCACACACAAATAAAGTCCTATACAAAAGGTTCAATCCCATGGAATTTTCTCCTATTACAACCACAAACGTATCTATTTGGATTTTATGACAGGGTAACACAAGGTAAGGAGGAAGGAAAATCTAATCTTTTCCTACCACCCCTCCTCCCCCGCTTTTAATCATTACTTTCCAGAAGGTTTTTGGGGTGTATCTACCAATTTTTAGCTGATTATTTTTTAGGAAGGAAAGCATCTCTGAACATCTTTTTTCAACTCTTGCCACATATCCTTAATTGGATTGAAGTTTTGGACTTTGACTAGGCCATTCTGACACCACTATGCTTGAAATATGAATTATTCCATTGTGGTTCAGGTTGTATGTTTAGTGTTGTCATCTTTCAGGATTGCTTCGTAGCTCCATTTATCGTCCCATCAACTTTGACCTGCCTCCCTTTTCGTGCTGGAAAAAAAGCTTCCCCCACAGCATGATAGGGCCACCGTCATGCTCCAACTTTTGAAGGTTATGTCCACGGTGACTGGCAGTTTTAGCTTACCACCACATATAGCAATCTGCACACCAGGCGAAACCTTTCATTTTGATTTCCTTTGACCAGACCTGCTTCTTCCGCAAGTATCAGTGTTTTGTGCTTTTAGTGGCGCCTCATTAGATATTCAAACCTTAGCATTTTGTTTTACACATGACAGGGTTTGAATACTTTTGCAAGGCCCTGTATTCACTACCTGCTGTAGTTATTGAACTAATTTAAAAATTGAATTGCATCTTTCAGTCTTGAGAAAGAAGAAACTTGTCCTTCAGCTGAACAGAAACCAGCTGTGACTAAGTCTGGACGGAAGATCAGAGGCAGAGGAACAATTGTAGGCTTTTCTCCTACTATCAAAAATTTCTTTTTTTTATATCAAATTAATTATAATCATCCTTGTATTCATTTTTGCTGTTAAATCAATCAATGAGAAACTATTTTTGCCCTTAGATGTAATGAGTATGTATTTGAAATTAATGACAGCTAAGCACCCTTTTTTCCCTTTTTATTTTAGAGATATCACACTCCTACAAGATCTAAATCACGCTCTACATCTGTTGAAGAGCGTGGAGGCAGTGAAACTCCACCACATTGGAAAGTGGAAACAAAGAGAACCAAAGTTTTTCCTCCCCCAAGCCCGGAGAGGTGGAGCAAAGGAGACAAGTAGGAATTGTATTCTGCTTCCCACCTCTTTGGATGTTTTGCTTTATTTGCCTTCATGCTTCTTTTGCTTTAACAGACTTAAAGAACGTTCCTCAAGCAAGTGGGATAACAGAAGCAGCTCCCTTCGGTCCCATTCTGAAGAACATTCCTCTGACCAGAGCTCTGAGAAGTTAAGCCAACACCGGCTGCCTAAAAAAGAGAAGAAAAAAGGCAAACACAAAAAGAAAGCCAAGAAGCGCAAACATGGTAAAAAGAAGAGCTCCAAGAACAAATCTCAAGAATGCTACGAATCAGAGGGCGAAAAATCAGCGTCTTCTGCTAAGAACTCGAGATCACGCACACCAAGCCGGTCTCCCTCAAGTGAACATCATTCTTCCAGCAAGAGGAGACGGCGTTCCTCCCCGTCTTTTTCCAAATCTTACTCAAAGTCCTACACATCCAGTCGATCCAGATCACAAGGAAAATCCAGATCTTATTCACGGTCCAGAAGCTACTCGAGATCCAGAAGTCGATCTTTGTCCAGATCCAGGTCTTTGTCTTATTCTCAGTCCCGGTCAAGATCAGAGTCAAGGTACAGGTCAAGATCTCGATCATTTTCTCAGTCCAGGTCAAGATCAAGGTCTAGGTACACATCTAGATCTCGATCTTTGTCCTCTAGGAAGAGGAGTTTGTCCAGATCTCCAAGGAAGAAGAAGACAACCAAACCCAAAATGGACGTCATGAGGCCTGTAGCTGGAAAGGTCCAAGATAAAAAGATTCCACCTGTCTCCGTCCTACCAGCAGTCCCAGTAGCTGAAAGGGTTCCTGTGATCCCACTGAGTGACAGTCCTCCTCCATCCCGCTGGAAACCAGACCAAAAGCCCTGGAAGCCCTCCTACATTCATATTCAGGAAATCAAAGCTAAAGTCAGGCCCAGTAACCCCTCTACCACTGGTCCAGCAGTGGACAGCTTCTCAGAAAAACCTCTGTCAGTTACACCAAAGTCCATACCAGAAGACGTTCGAGATAAGGCGGCACCCAAAACTGCACACACCTCACACAGTAGGTCATCCAGAAGCAAGACCTTCAGTCGCTCAAGGAGCCGAAGTTCTAGCAGGTCCAGGTCAGTATCAGTCGAGCGTTACAGGAGCAGGTCGTCGTCCCACAACAGATCAGACTCTGAAAAGGACCCAAAAGGGAACAGCAAGACGAACACCTCCTTAGATAAAGAATGGAAGGAGTACTACAGTTCTCTCAACAGAATAAAAAATTTAGAGAAGTACATTTTGGTCAATAAAGGTCAAGAAGGTTCAGAAAAAGAAATAAGCAGTGAGCACAGCCTTGATGTTGGTGGGACTGTGGAAAACAAGAGACAGAAGGGCAACTCAGAAGAGGCAGAAACAAAACTTTACACTTCACTGCCAGGAGAGAGCTTCAACAGTCGCTCTGAGTGGGATAGTGACAGTGATAAAGTGAGCCAAAGCAACACCATAACCGAGAAGCAAGCCGTCCAGTCCAGCACGATGCTGTCGACTGGGTGGAATTCAGACGGAGAATTTGAAAACATAACCAATAAAAGAGTGTTTGGTTCTGAAAAAGAGGAAGGAGAGGCAAGCTCTGAATCGGACTATGAGGCTTTGAAAAAGACATCGAAAGCAGTGACCGAGCTGGGATATAAGGTTGCCGCTGCCGTTGCAGCAGCTGCTTCGTCATCTTCTCCCTCAGATGAAAGTGTTCATAAGGCTCCAGAGCTGGAGCGCAAGAAGAGCAAGAAGAAAGCCAAACGGAAGCATAAACATAAGAGGAAAGGAGAGTGTAAAAGCAGTTCTCATCATAGCAAGGACAAATCTAAAAAGTCCAAGAGAAAACACCAGAAGCTAAGAGAGACTTTCCATTGGCAGCCACCGCTAGAGTTCGACGAAGAGGAAGACGATGATGAATCTAAAAGGGAGAAACGTAGTCCTGGCAGAGAAGTTGTAGAAAGCTTGAGTGAAGACAAAAACAACCACAATTTACCTGATTTGAAAAAGAACCTTGTGAAAGAAGAAGAAAAGATTCAGCTGAGATCCAAAGAGGGCAACGTTGAAAACACAAATCGCTCTGAGAAAGCATCCAGCAGGAACAGCGTCAAAGACCAAGATTCTTTAGATGATATGGAGATCTGTACTCCAGAGCACAATGTGGACATTATTGAGCCTCCTGTCAAACCCGAGATGCCCAACACTGCCACTAAATTAGCCCTCAGTTCTACCTCAACATCATCAGAAGTGATGAGCACTGAAAGTATGTTGCCTCACAGGAAAGTCCAGCCTGACGTCACTTCCTCACCAACAACTTCTGGGCCGCAGGATGAAGCACCTCCTGGCAGAAGCATCATAAACTTCAAATGGAAGCCACTAAAACGGATGGCAGCCGTGCCGGAGGTGAACGTCCAGGCCGTCCCGGCAAAAAGCAAACAAGACAACGAGAACAAAAAGCCTCTCACCTTGCAGGGAGTGAAAATGGAGATAAAGAGTAAAAGCCGTGTCAGACCAGGCTCCCTGTTCGATGAGGTTCGTAAGACTGTGCGGCTCAACCAGAGGCCAAGGAACCAGGACAGTTCAAGTGAAGAAAGGTCCCCTTCTGTGGGAAAGGCCAGAGGCTCACCAAAGAAGTCTAGTTCCTTATCGAGGAAGTCGCGCTCTGGTTCCAGCCACCGGTCGCGTTCCAGAGGCTGGTCCCGCTCCTACAGCAGGTCCAGAAGCAGATCTTGTAGCTACAGCTACTCCTCCAGGTAACATAGAGAGAACGGTTCTGTTTAAACTGCCAAATTATGGCCTGAGGTGAAGTCTATTTGTTCAATTCACTTGCATTTTTGTTCCTGAAGGAGTCGCAGTCGAAGTCGGAGAGCCCATCGAAGAGGACGAACTCGTTCTCGCAGCAGCACATACCGAAGCTACAGCAGGCACAGGTACACCTTCTGTTATTTAATCATCTATTCATGTCAACTTCTTTGTTTCTTTCTTAAAAGAAATGTTGATTCTTAGTATGGCAGTCCAAAAGTACCAAAATTCACAAAATAGCTCTATCATTTAATCATTTGTTAAATGTGTGCTTAATTCGTTTAAATTTATTTAAATTAATATTTCATTATTAAAAAAATGATTTTCTTTAAATACTTGTGTAATTTGGTTATATAAAAATCTTTTATTTGGAAGAAAAAAATATTTGTTTAATGATTTTATCCTTAGTTTGTTTTGCTGTTAGCAGTGGGTGTGCATACTACTGCTAATATAGTTGGTTTGCAGTTGCTTTGCTGTGCAGATCAACTAATCAAAGGCACTACATATTTAGTTAATTTGCAGTTTCAAATATTTCACAGAGCATGACAACAAAAGATTTCTGAAACGGTTAAATCCTAAAATAATTCTACACTAAGGTCTGTGCAAGGTCTTACATGTAATCATAGTCTTTAAGAAGTCTTGAATATACCCAGATTCTCAATGTCCTAAATTCTGCATAATTAAGACTTAAATTTAGATGTTTGTTCATTCATTTTTGGCGTCCGGTATTTGCTATGTCTGTTGTAGTTCTGGCAGAAGGAATTAACTTTAAATTTGTGACAAAACAACAAGGTCTGTGATGTATGGAAGCAACAATAAGCATAGAAAAGTACATTTTTGCAGTATGTTGAGGTTTTCTCTATAAAGCTGCCAGAGGTTCAGTATTCTGAAACTGACCTCTCTGCATGTTTCGGCAACTAAAATTAAAACATTCTTCTGAAATTGGTCTCTACCCCAACTTTTGTTATTAGACTTAGATTCACCTAGTTTGACTTAGGAAGGAAGTTAAACACAAATTTACAAGAAAGTTATTAGGCGTCCTAAGTTATTAGTATATTAGATTGGTTTTTAAAAAGATCCTAAAAGGTCTTTACTCAACACCGCTGTACAGCTATAATCACATTGATATTTAATTGATACATTTCACATTTAAATCACAATTTGTTATAGTTATGCATACATATAATTTTTTGTAAATATTTATTTTATAATTTCTTTTAATTGTAAACATTTATTTATTGTATACATTTTGCCAATTTCAACAATTAATACAGAAGAACAGACCTTGACAACAAAGGTTTTTATTTTTATTCTTCCCATGATCATCAATAATCTTTGTTATGTATTGTCAAGTGTATTTTATTATCTCTAAAATCTAATTTTCTGCCTTTTTGTTTTCCTTCCCAACAGCCGGTCGTACAGTAGAAGTCCCTCCAGGAGCCGCTCACATCGTCGTCATAGGAGGTCCAGGTTTGTGAACCTCCTCAGGCTCAAACGTGTGACACCGTTGTTATTGTTCAGATCTGCATTGATTCACAGATCACTTTTTATTAGAGATGCACCGATACCATTACTGGTATTGGGGCAGATACTGATGTACTGTATCGGTTAAAGTAAAGCGATAACATGAACCGATACTGAAAATGTGTAAACGCTGCCATAATTTCACAAAAAAATTGTATTTTTCTATTGAAATTTTCGTTTTGTGGTCATTTTTATTTAGATTTTTTAAATCTAATTTACTATAATTTAACTTATATTTAATAAAGCCTGTCTTCCAATTCATTGCATTGTTTTTGTGTGGTAGAAGTATCGGTATTGGTACTTGATATTTTGCAAGGTGTTGGTAAATTCTCATATCCAAGTATAGTTTGTATCAGTTTAAAAAAAAAGGGGTATCATTGCAGAATTACTTTTTATTTATAAAAAAAAATACAGTGTGTTGTGTGTTTCATTACTTCATCACATACTTAATTTATGGCTGAACAAGTGGAAATAAAACTATTTCTATAAAATCTCTTACCAAAAATAGTATGTTAGTTTGGCACTGAACATAGCAGTTAGCATCTCCCTCTGTTTTCCATCCAGCAGCTGGAACATGGTTAAGTTGGGATGGATGTCATTCAATTTTAAGCTAGTTTCTGAGTTGTTAAACTTGATCAATAACTTATTGTTTCACTGTTGTCCTCTTCAAATTATAGTTTGCCAATCTTCAGTTGTTTCTACCTCAAGTTTTAATAATTTCTGTTCTTATTAGCTCTAAACCATAGTAATTGTTTAACCCTATTAATGGTCAGCACAAGAATGTCCTGATATTCCTTCTTAATATCACTAAAAGCAATCCAATTAACACTCGCAGTACTTGTAACACAGTTTAAAATTCTTGGCCATAAATAAACTCTTAACCCTTTATTTGGCGTTTCGTTATTGATGCAGGTCTGACTCCTATGACAGTTATTCGAGCCGAAGTCGGAGCATAAGCAGGAGACGAAGGCGCAGACGAAGCGAGAGCTACAGGAGCTCTGAGCGCCGGTCAGGGTGAGGCAGATCTTACTTCAACCTTTAATCTAAATTTAATTCTATTCATCTTCTAAGACATTCTCTTTTTATATTTTGCATAAAACAGTAAAGTGTAATTTACTGACATGGTAATTTTCCTCTAAATGCCTTCAGATTAATTGAAGGTATCTACATCCATCCTTTTTATCCTCACTTGACTACTGAAAGCTGAACTGTTTCATTGTAATCTGTCTGCTTCAGGTCGTCCCGCTCGACCAGTCGCAGTTCTTCCAGACACAGGAGTCACAGCCGCAGCAGTCGCTACAGTTGAGCTGAGAGGGGACACACACTGACAGCCTGCTCACATGATGGGAGACACTCGTACGACAGCTGAAGCTCCAACTGGAAGGGTTCTTCGTGTTTTTATACTGTGCTGAGTTTAGTTATGTGAGCTGAAGGGATGATCATTAAGGTAATGAATGTGAATATGTCGAGGGGGGCTTAAGACAGACAGCAGCTGATACTGCTGTACATTTGTGTTCTTTAACATTTGCTTCTTATAAGACAAATGGTGCAATTATTATACTGTTTCAATATCATAATTTAATGTTTTTGAGCAGGAAAAAAAAAGTTTTTTGTTTTGGAGTTGAAGTAAAACTTGTATTTCTTAAAGAAGTCCTTGTTATAATTAGTCGTCTCTGAAAGAACAGATGAATGTAGGAGCTTTTACCTAAATAATATGTCAGATTTTTTTTTTATGACTGTTAAAAAATGTTTACTTTTATTAAATACCACCACTCTTTGAGCTTCTGTGTTTCTTTATTTGGGTACTTAATGTGTTGGCTTTGCTTTTATTGTGCTTCCTATATAAGTGAGAGTGACCTCATAATTTATTTTAATGAACATTTTCCTTTTAAGATAGATGCTACATAGGGAGCTTAATCCAAAAGGACATAAATTCCTACATATCTGAATAACTTCAGAGATCTTCTCTCTTGTAGTGGCCTGTGTCGGTTGCAATGCCTCAGTTTGAGCTGCAAAGGGCAGGTTTGGAGGCAGGCAGATTTAAGGAGAGGACATACAGGATCAAATTACACTTTAGATTTCAGTTTATTGTTCAGCATCACAAACATTAGTAAAACTGAATAATATTTGTGGTTGTCCCTATTGCTCGTGTGCCTTTTTTAAACACTTTTTCTTCCTCTAAACTTAATATCCTTGGATATTGCTTCGTTAGTAATGATCTTTTGTGGCTTACCCTCCATACTGAATGTTTAAGTGACTTTGAGTCTTGCTTTTTGTTGTTCATTAGTTGTACCCTGTGACATCCTCAGATTTTTCACATGGGCCAAATTTTTCTTCTTATGAGCTCAACAATATTATGTAATATTTTACGAAAACAAACAATGTAGTCTGACCTTTCAAAATAGTCATCCAACAAGAATAGGATTTGGATCACTCGTGTCATGTATTAAACCCATGTTAATGAAGAGCACCGACATCTGCATGGTTGTTGTTCTACTTGCTATGAAACTAACATGAAAGAAAAAACAAAGTGGTTAAAATAATTAGAACTGACATTATAGCCAATTTGTTACTAAAAATGTGTCCCGTTACATCAGCCTCCTTTGCTGGCAGGTCGAATTTGTCCAATTCATGAATTAGATTTGGGGGCCCCACAAAATTATACAGCAAATGGGTTTTTAACTTTCCCATAAGCCATATTTCATCTAAAATAAACAAATACCTGTAATATATAATTACCTATAGTGAATTTAGATTATAGTTTTACCTTTTTGAATACACGTTTTCTGTAGGGATGCACCTATAAATGGCGCAAACCTGCGGTAAAAGGGCGCTTGTGGTGCACTTGGACTTCCAGTGACTGCTGCCATGTGGGAAATGAGTGAACTCTCTGACCTCCGCACGTGTCTGCACGCCGCCTGACGTCACACTGTTTCAAGCAGGAGCGCAAAAAACACTGGGAAGCGCACACGCCAGCCATTGCGCCATATGGCCGCTGCGCGACCTTCGCAGCCTGCATCACCTGGACGGTGGAAGGAAAATCAGCCTGAACGTGAACGCCCCCCCTTCCCCCTCCGTGTAAAAACAGTACCGTGTCCCTTTAAAAGCGTCTGACAAAAAGCCCATATGATCCCCGAGCTCCAATCACCTATTCCTTCTGCAAAAGCAGCCTCTGCATTTTTGTCTGTCTGAACGCCACAGCTACAGTCTGAGGGGGGAAACAGACAGAGGATAGGGCATAGAAAACAAATTTGCAGAAATGTGACAATCCAACGATGCTTTTCATGGCGAGGGGGAAACCGCATGGAAAGGAGTTATTCTGGGACTCCTTGAAGCCTCGAAGCGCTGGATCAAAATGGTAGGCTGCAGGCTGCATTTTTGTTTATTTTCTGTCCCATTTCTTCATCTCTGCAAGTTGCGCCACTTAGCAGGCCGATTGAACTTGACACACTTCATCACCCTTACTCCCTTTCCAGGTTGTTGTTATCCGTGTCTTTTTGTGGGTTGTAGCGTTTGCAGAGAAGTTTGCAACTTGTGCACACGGCTGAAGTTGGAAATTGAGGCTGCCCTGAAGAATGCAGCTGCTGCCACAAGAGCTACAGTGATGCACAGAATGAGTTAAATTCCTTCATCTGAGGGCGCTTCTGCAACAACCCCTCGGGTTCGGAGGACGAGTGAAAGCGAAGGTGGCGAATTTTCTCTCCGCGATATTTGTCCGAGAAGGCTGTCAAAAACGTGCATGCATGCAGAATCTGCTGAGCAGAGGAAAATATGTAATTCCCCAGGTTTTCAGAACTTAACCTGGTTGCAGTTTAAGTTCATTATGCATCTGTACATTACAAAATCATCAAACAGTTAAGTTATTCCACTTATTTAATTCCAAAAGTTATACTTGAGTAGATTCACCACATCACGAGTGATATATTTCAAGTATGTATTTCATTTACTTTAAGCTAACGATTTTATGAGAGTCAGTTTTTCATATTATGGTATTAGACAATGAGACAATGCGAGAAGCATTTTACCAGGATACATTTTTTTTTCCCTCATTAGGTGTACGCTCATAGCTTTATTGGCTTCATTAGCTGTAAGCTTTAATCATGGAAGTTCAAATAAATACATTCCCAAAATATATCACTGTGTGCAATAAATCTATATATTATTATTACCTTTTTAAATAAATTACCCTTTTCAATTAAAATCTGCCTTCATATTGGCACTGTCTTGGAATAAAATAACACTAGTGGTGCACTTGGCTCTCTGGAATATCAGTTGCTTAAGTTTATATCATTATGTCTACATAGTAAAGGTTTCCCTTTTAGATTTAAACACTGATCTTTTCAGTAATATTTAGACTTATTGAGGTGCACCTGTATATAAAAAGATTCAACAGAAATGTCCTCACTATCAAAAAACTATCAATTTCACTATACATTTCACCTGCTTAATACATGATTCTATCTTACTACTTTACATCTCCTGCTTCCACAGACAAGTATTTTCTTTAACTCTGCATAGGGCTTGTTATATCAAGGTTTTATAAATACATCATGTGTTTCTTAAGGATTTAAAGTGCTTCTAATAAGGTGACAGAGAAAGTGCTGGAGTAATGTCTGTCTGTCTGGTCAAAATAACAAATAAATGCTAGGGAAGAGCATGACTGCTACAGAGTTCGACAGTTAAGCTAACGGGCCGCTCTGGCTCTGGGGTCATTTCAGGATGCCTCATTAGCAAAGCATTTGAAGCTGGATGCAGCGGTGGAGTAATCCCAGCTCGCACTCACATCTGGAGGCTTGGGTTAATATCTGGGTCAGGTCAGCGAGGTTAGTTCTGGTGCTTGCTGGGTGGCTTCTGCCGGGAGCAAAGAGGAATAGGGAGTTTGGTTACTGCTCTGTTTTTCGTCCCTGTTTTTGTTGGAAGGACAAGAGAGAGAGAGAGAGACTGCAGCGTAGATAGTGTGAGTACAGGGAATGTTATCCCCTGATGATTTAGAGATGGTCTGTCTTTGACTCCTTTTGGTCCTGGATAAATGCTCCAAGTACTTTGTGGACCTCAAACCGGGGCTGGTTTCATGTAAACTCCCTGTTTCTCATTAGTTTTATGTTAAATAACTAATGGTTGAATTACATGAGGCCATGGAGGCTATCAAACCAAACCAGTTGGAGTTGAGGACAACAGATGTAAAGACCTCAATGAACAGCAAAAAAGATAATATAAATCTTAAATGATGACAAAGACCTAGAAAATACAAAATTATAGAAATATGCTATTTTAAAACATTTTTGTAAAACAGAAAACATGCAACATGACCACAAGTGGACCCTTAGTGATTAAAAAAGTCACAATACGAGAAACGTAGAAACTGACCTTAAGGTCCGTGAGAATTATTCAATATCATGGTGAGAAACAATGGGAAAATTTCCATTTAACAAAACAAATTGAAGAAAGTGACCTAAAAGATCACTGATGGTGACCCATGTCGACCACAAATGGATGCAGTTTATTAAGAAAAGGTAAAAAATCTGTAGGACAAGAAGGTTCTCTTGTAATTAGTTGGGTATGAAATGGCAAACTGCATTATTTAGTCTTCTTTTCTATGTAATGTCATGATTGTTTGACAAAATTTATCCATGAAATGATAAAATCCTAGCTCCAAAAGCTGCATTTTTTTCTCATGACTGTATTTGCCTGTGTGTGTTAATCAGTCCATGTTCTCTTTTAAATTGATTATGATAGATAATTGTAAATATCAGTACACAGAGCATTTGCAGGCTTGGTAAATACACCCTGTTTCCTCGATTTTGATTGAGCACGTTCTGATATTTTATTTTTTATAAGCACAAAATGCTAAATTAAGTATTCCTCAAACTTATAGGTATAATAAAATGAGGGAAAATCTAGAAGTAAAACACGGTGGTCTTTTTTTCTGGTATGATTGCCTCTAATGTAGAGTATCAAACATGTAGGTTTTCTCTTTAAACCGGCCTGAGCTGCTTTTAACTGCCTATTCATGGCAGTCCTGCCAGGCCTGGACTTAGGGATGAAGCATCTATTTTTCTTTGTTAAACCATTACAATCCAGCCATCCCTAAAAGACCCGGCAACAAACGCCTGAATGCATCCCAAGGTTTTGGTGTTAGATGGGTTTCCAGAGAGACTCTTACCGCCTTGTAGATGCTGCTGCTTTATGGCCCAGAGATTAGGAGCTGTGAACATTGTTACACAGACAGCGAGGTCAAACCCACCAAGACAAGCTGATCTTATGTAAGGGTCCTTTGTTGGTGTTCCATTAAACAACACAAGCTTGTTTTAAAGGTTAATTTGGCTTCTATGCTGAGATAAAGAAAAACTCCCTTTACATTTTTTTTTCTTGAACTGCTGCTGTCCTGTTAAAGAGTTGCATGTGGGAGGAAAGAAAAAACCTTTATCGAAACATCAGAACCATTGAGCAACTTTTTTTTTTTATTTCTGTTTTGGGATTTCTTTCTTAGTTGTACAGTTTGTAGCACTGTTGCCTTGCAGCAAGAACGTCCTCAGCTTGAATCCCATTTGGAGTCTTTCTGCATAGAGTTTGCATGTACATGTGTGGTTTCCCTTCTGGGCACTCTGACTGTCTCCCACAGTCCAAAAATATGACTTAGCTTAATTGGTCTCTCTAAGCTGTCCTCAGGTGTGAGTGTGTGTATGGTGTTCCTTGCCTTTTGCTCAATGACTGCTGGAATTATAAACTAGGCAAGGGTGAATCAGGATTACCCTCACAATATCAATATTTGCAGTATTGCAATTGCAAAGAACTGCTTGGATGTAATATTTGATGAAAAAAAGAAGAACTGTGTTAATCTTTGACATTACAGTATTCATAGAGTACTACAGATGCAATCTTTGGTATAAGGATGCTGATCGAGAATGTCAGAAAGAGCTCCATTGTGTCTGAAGATTTAGCAAAAGCCTATGACAGGGTGCCCAGAGAAGAAATGTTATTTTGCATAAGGCAGTCTGGGGTTCCAGAGAAGTATGCTAGTGGTTCTGGACCTGAATGATAGCTGTGAGATAGCAGTGAGGTGTACTGTAAGAGTGGCAGAGGAGTTCAATGTGGAAGTGGGACTGTATCAAGGATGGATTCTAAGCCCTTTCTTATTTTCTTTGGTGACGGACAGGCTGACAGACGAGTTGAGACAGGAGTCTCCATGGACTATGATGTTTGCAGATGACATTGTATCTGCAGTTAGAGCAGGGTGCAGGTAGAGAAAAAAAAACTCAAGAGGTGGAGGTATGCACTAGAAAAGAGAGGAATGAATATTAGTCACAGCAAATAAGAATAGATGATGTAGATGAGACTGACACAAGTGGAACGGTGTTACAGGGAATGGAAGTAAAGAAGGTATGGAGGAAAGTGTCAGGTGAGAATGCGATGCTTTGCATATGTTCAGAGGAGAGATGATGATTATATTGGTAGAAGGATGCTGAGGTTGGAGATTCATGGATGTTGTGAGGGAAGAGGATGCAGAGGATAGCACTTAATGGAGACAGATGATTCGCTGTGGCAACTCCTGAAGGGAAAAGCCGAAGGAGAAGAAGTGATATTATCACAATTACATGTTTTCTTAATAGGGCACTGCCCCAAAAGTCTGTAAATTCTTTGTAACACATGTAATCTCTGAGTGCCTGCTGTTGTTTTTATCCAGAAGTGAGATTTTCAAAATAAGAGTCCAGCACATTAGGGAAAGTTCTATAAATAAAGTGTGCATGAAACACTGGATTTGGACACATATTAGTGCAATGATTCTGTAACTACTGTTGAAAAAGATTTGACTTTAAATATGCAGTTTTTATTTGTATTTGTATTTAATTTTTCTACATAATTTCTTTCCCAGATATTCCTGATCTTGTAGTTTTTTTGTTTAGTTTTTTATTTGTTTAATGTTTAGTCCAGGTTGCAGGGATGACTTAAACTCTGAAACCTACTCTAAACATAAAACAGTTGAGAATCCATCTAAGGTCTGCTTTTAGTAAATAAATACCTGCGCTAGTCAAAAGACCAAATGGCCTCAGAGAGTTCAATGGTACCTAGCTGATTAAAATATATAAGAGAGCTGTATGATGAAGTTGTAGAAAGCAGTAATGCCTTTCTAAATCAAGCAATGTTCACACTTTTGTGACACAAAATACTGATTGTTCCCTGTAAGTCAAAAACAGGTTAAAATAAATTGAGAATCCTGTACAAGATAAATATAAAAGATGAGGGTCTAAGTTTAAAAAACACCACAAGAAAATGATTCAAAGTAATTTAGAAACAGTCACTGTTTGTATGACCTGTATGTAGCTTAAAAGTAGTGGTTTATAGTACTATTTAAAGAGAGAAAAACAATAATATTTTAGAGTAAGCAATGGACTAGGGTTGATTGAATTAAAGTGATATTCACCAATGCATCACAAACCTATCATTTAAGCCATAACTTGATGCTTTAGCGTTGGTCCATACCATTTCTAATAAAATATACTCTGACTAAAAAGGTCATCACCAAATAAAAAGGTCTCATACTCTAGTTTTTCATTGGACTACCTTTGGTTTTGAACGTAGCAAGCATTCAGTGTAACATATTTTCTATAGGTTCATGTAATGGCACAAAACATTTATTTCTATCCAGTGTTGCATTAATTTTGGATTAAATTGCATTAATATTTGGTATTGATGATGGAATAGCCCCCACCTTCCATCTAGTTTTTAATTGTGTGTTGAACCCACAGTTCCCTACCCAATTTTAGTGTCTTTTCCCATAACTAGATGTTTTCTGCTCTTGATGCCAGTAATTGTACCCTTCTTACACAAACTAACATCTTTTCCATCACCACAGGATTTGTCTTTCAAAATGGTTGTTTAAGAAATTAAATAATTGCATCTCTTGGGTTTGAATAAACTTGTTGCCAGATGAGAGATGATCAACCACACAGTAATTATCCAGTAGGAGAGTCGTGCCTATTTGCTTTGTTAAATCCAGCTAGCATTTATTTTTGACCAGACAGTGTGTAAGGATGACTTCCCATTTAGATGCATTCTACTGGTGAAATATCTGAGTTTGATTTCTGAAATTTATCAATCCATCTATTGTGAATAGTTTATTGTTCATTATCATGGTTAAGATGCTAATGTCTAGTATTTTATAAAGGGATGTCAATTTATAACGTTAATTGCGATCAATTGTTACAGCAATATTTAGCGTGATATGTTTTTTAATCGCGTTAATCAAATTTTTAATAGGAATATTAAAATGCTGTTATCGTTTAACTCTGCGGCTAACACTGGGTGCATCCGCTTGCCCAATATGAATCTGAGATTATTAAGTTTTCTCCAGTGGTGAAGCTCCGGCAGCTTTCAGCTTGGGAACAGTTTATTTTCCTTGTTTCTCCTGATAACATTTTATTTGGTTTCTTTGATGGATTTGCAATGGCTCAGGTCTAAAAACCGCCGCTTTGTTTATATCGTTAGGTAGCGTGTAGGATACTGCCGTAATGCGAAACTGAGTCGGTACATCTAGGAAAGCGGTCCGTGGGTGAAAAGTCCTATAGTGCGGTAAAGAGCTCCGAAAACGAACATCAAAAATTGTGCTGTGTTACATGAACGTTTCGAAAACACATTTTTATGGTGTTAAAGTTACAGAGTGTGTCTTTAAGGTATTTTTTTAGAGAAGATTAGTGAACAACCAGAATCTTTATGGTATGAAGGAGTTTCAAGTAGGGTTGTCTGCGTGGGCGACTGTGGCTCAGGAGTTGGGCGTTTCGTCCTGCAATCTAAAGGTTGCCGGTTCGAGCCCTGGCAGTCGTTGTGTCCTTGGGCAAGACACTTCACCCGTTTCCTACTGGTGGTGGTCTGAGGCAGCCTCGTCTCTCTCAGTGCGCCCCAGGGCAACCGTGGCTACAGTATGTGTGAAACTTTGGGGTCTATAGGGGCTGAGTAAAGCGCTATACAAATACAGGCCATTTACCCTAAAAAAAGAGCAATGCTCATGGGTTTTGAATTTGAGGATTTTAGCCTCCTTGTGTTACAGGTGGGTGTGTTGTGTAGGCTGCAGTGTGCCCATGCATGTGGGGTTGCTGGCTTGGGAACAGTATGCCATGACTCCAGCTAGGCGGTGTTGTGTGAAGCATTGTGGCGTGTGGAAGAGATACCAGCACCACAGGCCCCCCTCTCTCTCTTGGCCAGGTTTCCTGACTCAGCGCTTCCTATACCAGATCACTGGCCCAGACACAAACTTCCTGGCAGAGCGTCAGCGCAATTTTTTCGTCCTGATACGCCCCCCTCCAACCCCTCTCATCCTGCGCGCTGCTCCTTTTGCTTATTCAGCTCGCTCATCATCACAACTGCAGACGGCTGCCTGTAGACATCTCCGCTTCGGGTCGAGCACTTCAAGCTTACTCTCCTCAGCTTCATCCAACAGCGTTCATTTTGTTTAAAAAACGGGCATCGCTGCAGCTAAGCCTATCCCACACATGCTGTCAAATGTTTCCATCATGGATGATGCCAACATGCTGCTCCTGCTGGGTTCTTGTCCTTATTTTTGTTTGTGTCCCCCAATTTCACGCTCAGCTGAACCCGTACCACCCATAGATTGGCTTGTCACCTGTAGTTGTATTAACATATAGATGGAAACGTGTTCAGCGGTGTAAGGTGGTGGAGCTCCAACAAGACGAGGCTTGGCTGAATCCAAGCCGCCAGATTAGGATGCAGCAAAACCCACAGTGGGAAATGATAGGAGATTGGATTCAGGGATTAGAGCAGCAGGAATGCTGATAATATTGTCTTTAATAATTGCAGCCAGCAGTGAGTAATGTGGTTAGACAAGTTAAATATTTGAATAGGCTGAGGGGTGTAAAATAATTAGGTAAAGTGGAGGAAATAATAATTGGGTAAAGTGGAGGAAAGCAAAAAAAAAAACATCAGGACACTGTGAAGATGTTCCTCCTTTATCTGAAATTATTCCACATCTCACCAGAAATATCTAATGTTTTTAGAAGGATTAACTAATGACTCAGTTAAAAGTACCATTTAAGTGTTAAGATGTAAAATTCAGAATAATTTAGTAATTTTTATTGCATTCATTAAATAAAAAAAGCCCCTGGTGAGGTCATAACTGTGATAATCTTGAATAAAAACCCCATACTGTCATGGCTTCAACACTATAATTTTTCTATTAGCTTTTTAAGGATGACCTCCCTTTATATTTCATAATCCAAGCAACAAAGCTTCCCAAACCGACCTTACATTTGTCTCCCTTGATCAATTCTAAATCAGCTACGATTATCCACAGTGGTTCAGTGCCACTTGTCACACCCAGGCCTCATTACTACTTGGCTGGTGCATTCAAGAAACCACTTAAATTAGACCTATCTGACGTCATGAAGCAGGCTTAAAAGTCTCCAAAAAAAGAAATCCGTCAGCTGGAAAGTCTATTTCAAGGCTTTGGGACTCCAGTGAATCACAGTGAGAGCCTTTTCTCACAAATTGAGAAATGGAAGAGCCTTCTCTGAAGCGGCTGGGCTACCAATATGATTCAAAAAGTGCATAGACTCAACCAAAATGTCACAAGTAAATCCAGAACAACATCTAAAATTACTGTTGACCTAAATGTTCTCATTTGAGTGAGAAAGAGTAGCTTGATGGCCGCCGCCTTTATTTACTCCAAAGTCACATTTTATCTCATCTGAGCCAGGAATATTCTTGAATAAAATCGGTTCGTGTGTGATCTGTCAACATTGCAGTGTTTCCGCACACTGGCTGCTGCCCACAGCATCAATATTAACAATGACTCTTGAAGATACTTGGATGATATGAGTAACACTGGAAATTCCAATTTGAATTGGGATGGAAGTTTGTTTTTTTGGTTTGTTTTTTACACTTTTTCAAAACTGTGTTCATATGTAGAAATTTGTAAAAACGTCTGGAATTCTTTGCAAACTATGAACGTTTCTGTACGCAGCAGTCTTGTTAAGCCTGGATTCAAACCAAACAGCAGCCAAGGAGTGAGTTAAGCGAACATGAATCAGAGTTCACATCTTTGTTTAAGTATTCAGGTCTGCAACAGTCAGCAACTAAGGAGCTGGTCGAATGAACACACAGAGGACCCCCCATCAGTCATTATTCTGATGACTTTTTAATGACTCTATGATTGCATTCCATCATGAATGACATGCCCTCGCCCCTCTTTGTTTGCTTTGTGATCTATTACCTACAAAGTTGAGGCTCTCTGATGTAACGGTGAGCCCAAACTCGCTGCTGCAAAGCGGTGTTATCCCGCAGTTTGCATTCATGCCCATCATGATGTTTCCGCTCTGAAATCCCCTCATGATGACTCAGTGATATTCGTCTGCGTGCATAGATGCGTCTCTATCTACCACCGAGCGAGATGAGGCCTGACACGGTGCCCACTCTCCTTTCTTTGGGTGTCAGTCATGTCAGGACACGCTGTGCTCCTCAGTCGGAGACCACACTGTGAGTAGGGCTGCTGAGTGTGCTCTCTGAAGGGCTCTGTGGGTCAAGATGGCACATAACACCAACCCCCCTTACTCATGGAGTAAAAGTCTTTGCATTTTGTTGGTTTCAAATATTTGCGATTGTGTAAATGCGCCTAATGAGCTTTCCAACCGTAACGCCTAGATCGTTCTGCGCTGCATTTACTTGCACTTCATCTTCTGATATGTTCTCATTTAAGGACTATTGTCTTACGCACCATGTGTTTAATTCAATTGAGTTCATTTATATAGTACCATTTCACCACAGATGTCACCTCAAGGCACTTTACAAGAAAAGTCATTTCAGTAAGTCTATACATTTAAGATAAGTTAAAAAGTTTTGTATTTACGGAATCCCAGAAGATTGCAATAAGTCATTAACGTGAGGTTGGGCCCCGTTGATGCAGACTTTTCAACCACAGCAATCCCTCATCCCGAGCAAGCATGTAGCGACAATGGAGAGGAAAAACTCCCCTTTAACATGAAGAATCATCCAGCAGAACCTGGCTCAGTACAAGCGTCCATCTGCAGAGAAGAGACAGAAAAAATCAAAAGGAAGTTGATAACAGGAAATGGAGGACGTTTGGTCACTGGAAGCGTCATCCAAGTCGATGTTTATATTCAACAGTGTGTTAAAGTTACAGCCCTGATTTACATACGTATTTTGTTTTGTTTGTTTTTTTTACCATTAAAATACTGATATTGCACCTTTTTGAGATTGTGGTTACATCAATTTATGGATCCTAAAGGTTTTATACTTAGTAAGGATGCGATGATGCCACTCTTTTCAAACCGATAAAACAATTCTTGAATCTGAGTACTTGCAAAGTAGCCTCCCGAATATCAATGCTGATACGTCTACCAAACAAAAGAAGGCAATGAAATGGAAGACTTCTTCTCTGCTTGTTACATCACATAATGATGAATTAGATAAAAAATAAAACGTTAATAAAAATGACCACAAAACTAACAGTTCACGTGAAAAATAAACATTTTCTCTGAAATCATTGCAGAGTTTCCACATTTTAAGTAAAGCTTCATGGTATTGATTAACTTAACAAAACATTTTGACATTTTAACAAAAACTTTTTTTTTTTTTTTTTTTACACCAGTACCGTTCTTTTTAAAGAACGGTACTGGTGCATCCCTAATACTTAGGACAAGCTCATCCCATATTACGTTTGTTTGATTACCTTTAACGATTGAGACAAAATTTGAAACTATATACTGGGCTTCCTAGTAATGGTCATACCAAGCATGGTTCTGTCTGAACAGCCAGAGTTGAGTCGGTGTAGTCTGTGTGCAGACCCAGAAAGCTCTAACCCCCAGCTGTGTTTTACTCCTGAGACTTCCTCCTGCCTGTGTATAACCTGCCCTCCCTCGCACTATTGATGTGTCCATGAATCTGACATTGGCCTTTTGCTAATGGCTTGGTCTGTTTAGCTCTCAGCAAACAAATGAGACAGACGAGGCTGGACACTGTGCGTTTCACTTATATCTTATGATTTGTGCAGGATAAGATATTAAGGCGAATAAATTATAAGGAATAACATTCCGTTAAATCTATTAAATGACAGTAACGGAGACCACACACAGTCTGTTGTTTGGACCCCACAGTGTCGTTATCTGTATGGAGTCGTAAATCCACCTGAGTCCTCTGTTTGAGGGTGTGGGAGAGAAGTGGCCTTCTCAGCAGTGAAATTAGCAAGGGGAGCTTTATCCTCAGACTTTGGATCGGGTCCATTTGAGCTGAGCCCGTGCCAGAGTCAAACCATCAATCCTGACCTAGCTCATCCATGAGAGATTCCTGCACTCTTCTTTTAATCACTTTGACTGACGCGTTCACTGTGAGTGCTTCTTGCTCTCAGGTTTCAAAGTAACATCTGAAGGTAACGAGCGCAGCAGTAAATTAACTACTTCATGATATGTCCTTTTCTTTTTTGCCCCCTCCGTTAAGCGATGCGGGCTCCACTTAGGCAGAGCTGTAATCTTGTGCATCATCCATCACAGCTGCACCCCAACAGGATTAAACATGAAGTGCCGGAAGAGTCGGACACGTAGGCTTTTAATCAAAGGAGTCTTCTCATATTTAATGCACTTGATTTTATTTCTGAAGTCACTTTTTCTATGTAACCTGGCTATATTTGATAAGTGGAAAGATTCCTGCATGAAGTGCTTTGTCCTTGAATCTTACAGTAATGAAACAAAAGACTTGAAATGAACTTGGAAGAACTGCTGCCTGTCAGTGGTTGAATTTAATTAGGCTACAGAGCTGCTGTTCTTCCAATTAATAAGTCATTTGAAAGGGAAACTGCTATGGCAGCTCATGCATGCATCTATGAGGTTTATCAGTACTTTGAGTTAACTTGGTACAGTGACAAGGTTAACATGCGGATGTGTGGCGGGTGAAGAGTTTTAATCTTTCTTCGTACATCATCTGTTGGAGTAGCAGCATCAGAGCCAGAGACTTAAAGCGTCTAAATAACCTGATAAACAAGGCTGGTTCTGTTCTAGGGAAACATGTGGAATAACTGGAGATAATGATGCAAAGGAAACTCCCAAAATGTTTTGAGGACCTCGTCAACTAGATAGCAGTTTAATTCCCCTAATCATTTAGTTTAACTAATATTCCTGAAAAACTCTTTTTTTATGACGTATCTGGAGAACAACATACAGACCCTTTCCAAAAACATTTGAATATCATGGAAAAGTTTGTTTCCATAGTTTAATTCGAAACATGAATCTTTTATAGATTATAGATTCAGGGCACACGACTTAAACGCATTTAAGTATTTTGTTGTTTATTTCTATATAATTTGGGCTTCTAGCTCATAAAACCAACGAAAACAGCAATTAAAAAATTTGGAATACTGTGACTTTTCGGTTTTGCAGGGGAAAAAAATAAAATAGGATCACATCAAATCAGTCAAATTATGGTACTTTTAAAACAACATGTCACTCTTCAATACTTGGTTGGGAATGCATTTTCCTTAATCACTACTTCAATGCGCGGTGGCATTGAGCCTGTGGCGTTGCCTGGAAGTTATGGAAGCCTAGATTTTCTTGATCCTTGCTGTCATCTCTTCTTTGTTTTTGGGTCTGGTACCCCTCATTTTCCTCTTCCTAACTGACTGTGGATGTTTCACACTGTACCTCAAGCCGCTTATGTTCTATTCCACACCCATCTACCTCCAAACTCTCAGACCTTGATTCCTGAATGAAAGACACTTTACTTTCATCGGAAAAGAGGACCTTGGACGACTGGCCAACAGCCCAGTCCTCCATCTCCTTGGCCCTGTTGACCACTTCCAACATTGGCTAAGGCTCAGAAGTGGTTTGACCCGAGGAACCCAACAGTTGGAGCCTAGCATTGGAATGCGTCTGAATCTGGTGGTTTTTGAAGCCGTAGCTCCTGCTTCATTCCACTCTTTCTGGATCTCTGCCAGATTCCTGAATATTCTCTGTTTGATAATTGGCTGAAGTCCACGGTCATCTGTTCTCCTGGTGCATCTTCTCCTGCCACATTTTGTCCTTCAACTAGACTCACCATTGATATGCTTGGACACAGCACTCTGTGAACAGCCAGCCTCCTTAGTTATGAACTTTTGTTGCTTACCCATCCTATGGAGGGTATCAGTGGTGCTCTGGCCACTTGTCAAGTCTGCAGTCTTCCCCATATTGAAACTGACTGAGACAGTTGAAAAAATTGAAGCAATTTAACGACACCTGGGAAATATGGGGCTGATTTCTTCAAAGTATTCTATTTTTTTGAATTTCTATTTTCGTGGATTTTATGAGCTCGAAACTCAAATTATGTACAAATAAACAACAAAATACCTGAAATTGTTTAATTCTTGGGCTCTGAATGTATAATCTATGAAAGTTTAATGTTTTAAATGTAATTTAATGGAAATACCGTAAACGCATTTTTCCGTGATATTGTAATTTTTCGCAAAAGGGTCTGTATGCCATATCAGAATTTCTGATGTTCTCCAGATATATGTTTGTTTATATATATATATATATATAAACAAATTATACAAATTATTATAAATTCTCGCAACAGCTAAGCCACTTTATTGTCATAACTATTCCTTTAACAATGGGACCAATTTTGTATGCTGTGAATGTATCCAATTTTACGTTTTCCCATTTGTCTCCTCTTTAAAAGGTTAATTTTTTTTTTTTTTATTATTCAATACCTAGAAATATATAACTTAGCTACAGCTTGATCTTCAGCACATCTTCTGCAGAGGATACATTGTAATAAAATTATAATAAATAATATAATTTATTAGCTATTATAATTTAGCATTCTGAAAACGTAATTTCTTTCATCATCATGTTGCAACCAGTGGTGGGAGTATATCTCATTTAATTGCAGAAATTACATAAATAAGGTTTAAATTTTTGTCTAATTTATTTGCAAATCTACAACTTTCTGACTTTAGAGAATTTCCACGTTTTTTTCTTGTAATTATGTGAAATTAATCTCAGATTTCTCAGTGGTTCCTTGGAGCAAATAAAATGATATTCTACAATGGGCATAATACTCAGTCACATTTGCTCATTTATCTTTAATGTATTAGATTGTTGGTAGATGATCAAAATAGACAACGTATCAGTGACCAACCCTTGTATCTTGAAATGCATTGGTCTTGCTTGTGTTTCTACTCGTTGTTTGCAACAATGAGGAAATCCTTCTTTTCCCATTTTTAAAAAAGAAGATTCACTTGGATGCATTGTCATGCTCAGATTTCCAATGAACCTCAGTTCTTAACATTTCTTGACATTCACTCCACCAGTCTATAAGGGTTTTTGGGTCTATTCACTGTTCACCCTGTGTAGATTAGGACTAACAGTTTTCTGATAAATTTATGCTAAGTACTCACTGAAAAACTCACAAAAATGAAGGCAAAAATTAAGCATTCCTTGTGGAATGGGATTTCATGTGAACTGATGTTGGTGGGAATGTATGCTCATGTTAGCATGGTCTCAACAGCTTGAGCATCATGAAACAGAGAAAAACACGTCAAGCCCTTAGGAACGGAGAGATTAAGCATTTGTAACCTTTTCATAGAGCTAGATGATTCCACATTCTGAATTTCTTTGCCATAACAACAACTCTCCCTTTTCTAAATCCACTCTAGAGGATTAAAATGTTCTGCATCAAAGTAAAGAATGATTTCATGGGACTTAAATGCGTCACTCTTGAGAGCTGCTTCGTTAAAAAAGTCCTCTGAGGCACCTACAATGTAGAGGGATCCTGACACATAACTGTCTTGGACTAGTGATGAAATAATCTGTGATTAAACTGGGAGCAGTGCTTTGATTGAAGCCAGTTTAATTGATGCCCTGTGTTGGAATGCGTTGGTAATCTTCGTCACCGTGTGTTTGTCACAGGTTGGGCCATTTATGAATAATGTAGAGTAAGACATCTGACTGAGGGGCTGGTTAAAGGTGGCACTCCTTTAATAAGGGCAAACAAGCTCTCTCCCTGGCATTTCAGAGGGAAGGAGAAAGAAGAGGGGAAGGATGGAAGGACGGAGGGAGGTCATTGGAGTCGGGTTAGAGTTTTTTTTGTTTGTTTGTTTTTTTTAATAAAAAAAAAAGGGTTAGTTTGTTTGGTTACAGTATTATGAGATGTGATTGTTTTTTTCCCGCTGTTTAAACTCGTTTAAAGCTCATGTCTGTCTAAAACTAAGTCCTTTATAGATTTACCAAAATCCCTGTGTCATTCAGGACCCTCCTGATTATTGCTCTGACCTTCTGTATTTCAGTATGTCTTTGTAAAAACAAAAGCAATGCAGTTATTTTTGTGACTGGCTTTGATATTTTCCACATTAAGTTGGGCATAAATCTGTTATAAAGCTTTTTATGTTCTCTTGGGGACAACAAGCAAAAGAGGCCATCTAGCACAAAAGTGTCGGTCCTTACTCTCTCTTCTCCTTACTGTCATCAAAATAAATGGACTGTAACCAGTTATGTAATAAACCACCAAGAATCGGCTTGTAGTAAAGGAGTGGGGCAGAAGTGCTAGAACTGATCTTAAGTCTGGCTTGAGTGACAGATTTGCTAACTTTAACCTCGGTTTGACCAATTTAAAAAATACTTGGATTGCAAGTTAGCAGAAATTAATGTATTTAAAAGTTCATATTCAGGCTAAATAATACTAAAGTTGTTGTCACATTTTTTTGTCCTGTTATGAATGGCAGGTAAAAAGAAAAGTTTTTGATTAGCTACAAATGTGAAGACATACAGCGCATTTTGCAAAACATTATGTGAATGTCATGATGCACCCCTGTTTTCTGTCTTGAAATGAAGGGTGAGAAATTTACAGACTATGCCTAAGTGCTCGGGAACGAAGATTAGTTTATACTTCTCCGTGTTGAAGACAGATTGACGCAACATCATATTCTCCGTAACCTACGCAAGGATGGACGAAGTCGAGCCCCATTTTCTAACTATCTGTCTCCGTCAACAGAGAGGGAATGCCTGTGATTGGTCAGTTCAGCAACAGCCAAAGATTGTTTCACCAGAACAGTGCTCTATAGATGCTGTAATCAGTAGTTAATGCAGCATTTGTGCACTACATGCTTTATATTGAAAGGATAATTTATCAAAGATAGTCTTTCGGTCATTTTAAGCACAACTTGGAGGTGTACAGAAACAAAAAAACGAGCTGCTGTGTTTGTTTTCTTCCTTTTTTTTATAGTAGTCTTTTAGCTGCACTTTTAGTAAAAAAGCTTTACAGCTTAATCAAAACTTACTTTCTGTCATCTATTGAAGAAAAACTAATTAACGAGAAACTGTGCTGCAACGGTAGGCAGACCCACCATGAAAAGTTAGCAGACTCTGCTGTCCTGGTCGGTAATTGCTTTGTAACACAGAAATATCAGCAGAGAACGGAGAAAAAGAAACGGAGTACTATAAACGGAAAAACATCTCACTTAATACGTCTGCATCTGGGTGCAAAGTTGCTGTTGGAGAAGTATAAACTAGGCTTTAAGGTTAGCCTACGCTACCTCTCAAGTCGTAAAATAATTTGAATTAGTCAGAATGTAGGGCCAACTGCTCTTGAGCATTTTGTATTCTAAGGTGAGTTAAATGTCATCGGTACAGACAGAGCGGCTATTTAGCATAGCATGAGATTAGTTAACGTTTTTTCGTCATTGCTGCAGCATTTTAGTAAAACTTGCATTTTCTTTGTTGTAGTGTTATGATGTGTATATATAGTGGTTTGAGTTGAGATGGTCCATAAAAAACTGTAACAGCCTAACTTAGCAATAGATCAGAGTATATAAGGTGCAGTATTTGATGTGTGGAAAAGTGATGCTGGACTGTTACTCAACTGGTTATCTCTGTACGCCTTTGAAACCCAAGGCAATGGGGTGAAAAGGGTAAATGCTGACGTCAAACTATTCTCTGTCAGTTATGGATGTGTATGTGAAGGCCTGTATGAAATGACTTGTGTTAGTGAATAGAAAGAGATTGATGGGAGCCATAAAAATGTAAAGCAATAACAACAAAACTGTCTAAAAAGCACTGCAATTCTGAATTGCATTGGATTTATTATTCTATTAAACATTCAAAATCCTTCACTTTTTGGACTTACAAAAACTGGGTGGTACTTTCCCTTTTCAGTTAGTTTAAATAAATAAATAAAATCAATTTTGGATATTTGAAACCTTTAGCTCAGTTATTTAAATCCTAGAGGATACACCAGTTCCTTATTGCCGTTAGAGTGCAACTTTTACTTTTAAAATTTTTCCCCGCGGGCAACGTCTGAAGCCTTGTGCTGAAAGAGATATCCCAATCTTTGTTTGTCTCACTCCGAGTCCAATTTAGCAGCTCAGAACTATGGATAAATCTAAAACTACATAAAAGAATTCCTCCAACGAAGCAGATTGTCAAGGTTAGAAGAGAATGCAAATCGGTTTCTCTGCTTGAACAATGACACTGTACTAATCCTAAATATGTGATCCAAAATTGGGGGAAGAACAGAGAACAGTGCGTTTCATCCCCATGTTGAATCAAATGTGCTACATTAAACTGTTAGTTTTTATTGAATTATAATCATGTAGAGGGAATTACTGTGTTTAGTTGTATCATTTACAGCATTTAGTATAAACAACATTTAAAACCATAATTTTCCATTATACATGAATCCTACTATACATTATTTGTTTAGAGGATTAGTTAGTATTTATTCAGCAAGCTTTTTCTAATTATTTCTCCTGACATGCCATCTGGATGATTCGTCATCCCATGGGAGAGTCTGCGGAGTGGGTGTGCTGGTGGAGCTGACTAATAAGAGGGGAAATGGCATTGAATACCAATGTACAGTTGCTCCTTGCAGAGAGACCAGACTCTGTGCTTCTGTCTGGGGTTTATCTGTTTGTGTTTCTGGTGGAAAATTGCACATCTCATATGTGTGTGTGTGTGTGCGCACTCCTGCACTCTGTTTGCTGCTGTGTCCTGAGTCACATCCCGTCTGGATCGAAACCCTGCCCTTCCTGTGCTAAAATAAACCCACCTTGGGATGTCGAGGACCTTGCACAGAGTGCAGATTGTTACACCTTTGATTTCTCCCCGATGTGGGTCACACTCTGCATGCAGTCCAACACTTTGGAAGCATGTACAGAAACTGGTATGAAAGGTTATTTTAGCATTACTTAATTAAGCATTTGATTTGACTTGTGGTTTAACAGAAATTAACAGAATTTTGCCTATCAGGCTTATTATCATTATTGGTTTGCCCATCATCTTTTACCACCTTTTTATAATCCTTCTGTTAATGTAATCGAATCGACAATAAAACAGCCGAAGAACGCAACTTTTCAAAAACTTGACTTTAGTTTTAAATGGCCCTATTTGTGATTAAACGAGAGTACTGATGGCCACATAATCATTGCGAGACAAACAAAAAAAACCTCCAGAGAAACTCAGTGACATAAATATTACATATATGAGATATGCTGAGTAAATTAATGTGTAAATATGTAGATTCGGGGAGTATGATGGAGTCCAGATGCATTAAGGCTTTTTGTGTTTATCCATTGCATCCAAACAATAAAATATTTTGTTGTGTTGATCTTTGTTGCCAAAAAAAAAATTATAAAGAGCTGGAGCATCAGAAAAGCTGCCATTCAGAGAGCCTTGCCAAATTCTGATTACTTTAATCAGAGAAATATTCAACAGAAATGTTGCAACAGAGCACACAGACCACAACAGGTAAAATATTCATAATTAATACATGAGGCTTATTAAAATGCTCAGTGCGTGATGTTCAGTTTGTATATTAAATTAATGTCAAATGCTACTGCACATGTAATTAGCATTTTAAAGGTTGTTGGATAAAAATGGATTGTGAGTGGATTTTTTTGACCCGTCAGTCAAAATGACCGCAACAAAACGTGGTAGGATGACCTCATGAACTTGAAAGTTTTCCAACCTATCTGTGCAACTAGCAGCACATAAAGACTAATCGATTTCTGCTCCTCACATGAGCTCTAGAGCAGGGAGTTACGCGGACTGATAATGCCTCGTTTGACTTGTCTTGATTGTCACCATTAACATACAGTAGATGCAGCCTTATTACAGGAGTAAAGAAGGACTAAAGTGATGTTTACTTCGCAGTACCACCAGTTTTTGAGTTGTGCTGCTTAGACCAATGGTTAGGTTATAATCACAAAAAATATTAGGCATATTCTTTGACTTGTGTGATACTCTGAAAAAAATATTCATTCTATGGAAGTGTGTTTGCTCCAACAAAGCCGATTCAAAATTTCGTTCTTAACATTCTGTTCACTCGTCCGTCCATCTGTCCAAGGGAACTGTATGGGAAATTCAGAGAGAAGTAAACCTAGCATGAATTTTTTTGGACTGTGAGGAGGACAAGTACCCGGGGCCGTAGCCTGAATTAACCCTAAAGACATACTTTCTTCAAGGCTGCAATGCTAACAACTGCACTACAAACAACTCTCAAATAACTTTTCATTTAATTGTGTGTGTTGTAACGGGTAAAAGTCTAATTCTTGTTGGATGGTGATCCTCAAATAACACAGTTGGGGTTTTGTATTTTTCAGTTGTCTTGAGTTACTGTAACACAGAAATTGTTTTATGTGTGAATTTTTAAAGAACTCTTTGCCTTTGTGATTTTCTGTTTCAGCTCATAGTGGAAAAGACCACAGACTTTCCCTCTGCTGAGTTCTCTCTAGTGGAGGATGTAGCTCTGCACTTCACCTGCTTGATGGACAGGCTGAATGAGCAGCGCCTCTTCCAGCCTGACCTCTGTGACGTGGACATCATCTTGGTGCGCCAGTGCAGCACTTTTCCTGCCCACAAGGGCGTCCTGGCTGCCTACAGCCCCTTCTTCCACTCTCTGTTTGCCCAAAGCAAACAGCTGCGGCGTGTGGATCTGTCGCTGGATGCCCTGACCTCTCAGGGCCTCCAGCAGATCCTGAACTTCATTTACACCTCCAAGCTGCTGGTGAGCAGCAGCACCGTCCATGACGTGCTGAACGCTGCCACCGTGCTACAGATGAGCGACATCGCGGCGTCCTGCCGAGACCTCCTTAGCAGCCACTCGCTGAGAACCACCTGCAGAGAGATGGCCAATCAGGAAGGGTTTAGCAGCTGTGACTTGCCACCCTGCCAGCTGTACCGGGAGATCAAACAGGAGTCTGAGCTTGCCAGGGTCTACACCAGTGTAGGTGGCAGTCCATTCTCTGTCAGAGTGGAGGAGGTGGAAAAGATGGCTGGCCATACAAAGCAGTACTATCAGAAAGAGGAAGAGACAGGAGGCGGGGCCAGCACAAGTGTGGCTGCTTTGTGTAAAGTGGAGGGCAGCGGAGAGGAGTCCAAACCAACGGATGGTCACTCGTCCTTCAACAGAGATCAGATCATTGTTGAAGTCAACCTCAACAACCAGACCCTGAATGTCTCAAAGGGATCAGACGGAAAATCTTCCACAATCACAGAACCTATGTTTGGTTGTTCCCATGAAGACGGGAGAGACTCTGAGGGTGACAATGAAATGGAGAATGGTGACAGACATGGAGAGGAGGGTGATGAAGATCTAAAGAGGACAGATCTATTGGGACAAACCAGTGGAGAGGAAGATGAGGAGGAGGAGGAGGATGAAGAAGAGAACACCCTAAACATTCCTGGACTAGAGCCGGTCGTAATAGATCGACCTCGCCGGGGCACCAGACCTTTAGCCGCGGCTGGTGCCACTGCCATGCGTCAGACGCTTGCAGAGGCCACATTGGCCAATCAGCGGCAGGGCGGGAAGAAGGCACTGGATGCAGAGGCCCTGGGTCAGAAGGTCAGGCTGGAGGAAAAGCAACACTTCCCATGCAAGAAGTGCCCTCGCATCTTCAACAACCGCTGGTACCTGGAAAAACACATGAACGTCACTCACAACCGCATGCAGATCTGCAATAACTGTGGGAAACGCTTCCTGCTGGAGAGTGAGCTGCTGCTGCACCAACAGACCGACTGTGAGAGGAGCATCCAGGTATACCTGTCTAAACTGTCAACTTTTAGAGTTCAGTTTAACACATTGTGGAGAAGAGAAAAGACAATCAGATATGGTGTTCAAAGTTATTTACAAATAAAATTCTGAAAAGTGTGGTATATTAAATTATGTATCAATATTTTGTACAGCAACAAGAGTTTAAGGATGCATCTCTAACAGCTTTGCAGATCTAGACATTACATTTCTCCTATTCTTAGAAAACACTCATTCATATTAGATTGAGAGTATCCTTAAACTTACATTTACAAGCCTTTCAAAAGAGTCTCACTTGTTCTTAAGCCAGAACTTTGACTGGGCCACTCTAACTTATGAATACATATTGATCTAAAATCAGTTCAATTCAGCTTATTTATATAGTCCCAATTTATATAGTGCCAATTCACAACAGATGTCATCCTAAGGCACTTTACAAAAAAAGTAATTTAAATACAATTATACAAATATTCCAATCAGTTAAAAGTTTTCCATGTAAGGAATCCCAGCAGATTGTTTTGAGTCATTGAGGTGAGGTTTTGCCCGGAACATACAGACTCCAACCACAGCAATTTCTCAGTAATGCCTCATACTGAGCAAGCATGTAGCGAGATTGGAGAGGGAAAAATTATCCTTGAAGAAAGAAACCTCCGGCAGAACCTGACTCAGTTATCTTCCACGACTGTCTGGGGGTTTGAGAAGACAGAGAAGTGGCACAAAAAGAACAAAAGGAACTGATGTAAGAGTACTTTCTATATTACATAAAGTAAAAAGTTGACAACGGAATGGAGGATGCCCGGTCACCGGAAGCATCATCCAGATTGATGCTTTCCATCCAACAGGGCATTGTAGCTGAGCAGGATACCAGACCAGGTGTACTTTCTATGGAGAGAAAAACACTGAGAACAAACAAGATTAAGATAATAATAGCAGCAGAAAATACATCTCATGAGTATTAGAAGAAAAGTGGTCAGTCTGTCCTCGAACAGTCTAAGCATAACTACAAAGAGAGCTCAGGATAACCTAAGCCATTCTAACTATAAGCTTTATCAAAAAGGAAGGTTTTAAGCCTGGTCTTAAAAATAGACAGAGTGTCTGCCTCAGGGACTAAAACGGGGAACTGGTTCCAGAGGGGAGGAGCCTGATAACGAAAAGATCTGCCTCCTAACGGCAAGCCAATGGAGAGAAGCTAAAACAGAAAAAATGTGATCTCGCTTTTTAATATTCATCAGAACTCTTGCTGCAGCGTTTAGGATCAACTGAAGGCTTTTAATTGTATTTTGTGGACTTACCGATAATAAGGAATTACAGTTGTCCAGCCTTGAAGTAACAAATGCATTGACTAGTTTCTCAGAATCACTCCTGGACAGGATGTTTTTAATTTTAGCAATATTTCAGAAGTGAAAGAAAGAAATCCTAGAAACCTGTTTTAATATGGGATTTAAATGTCGTGTCTTCGT
The DNA here is from genome assembly GCA_028564705.1 of Apricaphanius iberus. Lineage (NCBI taxonomy): Eukaryota > Metazoa > Chordata > Actinopteri > Cyprinodontiformes > Aphaniidae > Apricaphanius > Apricaphanius iberus. Next base: position 292,858 of record JAPXFQ010001619.1, read on the forward strand.
AAAAAAAAATTACACAGAGGTTCTTTACAATACCAGAGGTCAATATAATGGCATCCAGATGAAGTTATTGACTAAGCAGTCTCATTTTTAAAGCCTCTGGCTAGATAACAACTTCTGTATTGTCTGAATTTAAAAGCAGAAAGTTTAGTCATCCACATTTTTATTGTCTTTAAGACATGTAATCAATCTAACTGATTGGATTCATGTGGATTTATGGATAAATATAGTTGTGTATCACTGGCATAACTATGGAAATTCATACTATCCTGTCTAATTATTTTACCAATTGGAAGCATATAAATAGTAAAAAAGAATTGGTCCAAGCACAAAACCCTGCGGTACTCCACAAGTATCCCTTGAGTGTGAAGAAGATTGATCATTAAAATGAACATACTGGAATCTGTCAGACAGACAGATATGATTTAAACCAGCCAAACAATCTTTAGTACTTTTGTAGCTTTTAAAAGGTTTGCTTTTCTCCTGAATTTTCATATATTTAGCTCGGCCTATTCTTTAGATCAACTTTCACAACATCTCCTCTCCACAGGTTTGCTTTGTCTCTTCATTGCTTGTGACAAACTACAAACAGACTTCTTCTGGTCCTCTTTGAGTGACGGCCTTCTACTTGCCAGTCCTCCATAAATGTTAAAAATGTGCAGTACCAATAATGATTCCGTCAACCGTTTCTCCCACCTGACATATGAATTTTAGCAGCTTCTAGTTACCTTGGAACTCTTTGCTGCGTCGCTGAAGAATCCTCTCCTTTTTGTCTTGCTTTTCAGTTAAGGAGGTCGGCCATGTCTTGGCAGATTAGCATTAGTTTTCCATTGTCAGGTCATATCAGAAATTCAGGGTAGTTTGACTGGAAAGTCCCGATACCTGCTTGTCTCCACTTCATTGGGCTGGTTCTAGAACAAACCTCTTTGTTCACAGAGCATCCAAATACTGAGATTAAACTATGCACATGTTAGGCTGTATTCACTATTAGGGTATTGGATATTGAGTAGGATATTGAGGCTGCCAGACTTTCTTACGGGATATCAGAACAAATAGGGCTGAATGTATTACACTCCACATTTTTCAGAGGTTTATTTTTAGAGGTTTTGTCTTCCATCTCATGATTACACACTACTTGATTTATTTCTTATAATCCCAATAAATTACATTAAGGTATGTAATTGAAACATGGCTGTGAATACTTTTGCAAGACTCTGATAAAATACATTTGTGTCTGAGTTAAATTCAACTTGCAGTCCGCACATAATAAATCCCACTGGCTCTACTAGTATGTACTCTGCAGGAAGCTGCCCAACTCCTGCTGCTGGTTTGAATCGTTGCTTCTTTATCCTTTTGATCCATATTTGGTTTTTACCCCAGTTCATGTTCCAAGTGTCTGTACAAACACTGTGATTGTATTTGAAAACCAGCCCCAAACATATACTTTAATAAGCCTAATAATCACAGCATGTCGCCTTCTTCGTTGTGTGCTTTCAAAGTGCGTGACCTGTGGAAAGGCTTTCAAGAAGCTGTGGTCGCTACATGAGCACAACAAGATTGTCCACGGCTACGCGGAGAAGAAGTTCTCATGTGAGATCTGTGAGAAGAAGTTTTACACCATGGCTCACGTCAGGAAGCACATGGTCGGTGAGTGACACTAAGATCAACTATCTCCTTAGTTCACCTCCTTAGGTCGTTCCATGTTCTCTTTAGGCTTCCTCCTCTAGACTTTTAACCCTTTTTTTATTGCTTTTAAAAATCAATCATGATCAACATAGTTTGACTTTTTTGACTCTTTAATATTTAATATTAAAGAGACAATTAAATAAAAAATTGGCATAGAATAAATTATTGCATAGATAATCACCCCCTTTAAGTATTTAGTAGATGCACCTTTGGTGTTAATCACACCACAGTCTCTGTGGCTTGGTCTCAGTCAGGCTTGCACATCTGGACACTATTTTTTTCTTCATTTATCCTTGCAAAACTGTACAACCTCTGTCAAGTTGAGTGGGAATTGGTTGAGATCAGTGATTTTGAAATCCTTCAATCCTGGTTTTCAAACCATTTTTGTGTAGCTTTTAGCTAGATGGTTTGAATCGTTAACTTCCTGGAAAATAAATGTTCTTTGAAGCCGTAGTTCTCTTCTAGACTGAAATAAGATGTCCTCCAGGATTTCTCTATATTTTGCTGTATGAATTTACCGTCTAACTTTACAAGCATTCCAGGGCCTGCTGATGAGAAGCATATCCACAGAATGACGCGGCTACCATCCTGCTTCGCAACGGGGATGGTGTGTTTGTGGTGTTGAGCAGTGTTTGGTGTCCGCCAAACATAGCATCGTGTCTGATGGCTAAAAAGCTCTTTCTTGGTCTCATCAGACCAAAATAAGTCTTTCTACTTGACCATAGGGTCCACACACAAATGTTTGGCAAACTGTAGTTGAGCCTTGATATGACTCGAGTCAATTTAATGATTTGATTCAGATGTGTGTGACCAAGAACATTGAAGGGCTGCAGAACACTGTCCCGTGAGGACTGGAGTTTGACACCCCTGGTCTAGACTGAGCCTTTTACAGGGGCATTTTACACTACAAAGCCGTTTTTGTTTGCATTCGCAGGTGAAAACAGCACAGCCTTTACACGACAAGGCGCGTGATCCAATCTCATTGAAAATTATGTAGTACACATGCCTGACCTTCAGGTGTTCTATGGTTTACCCAGGAAAGAGTTGAAGGATGGCAGAGTGTGAAAGTCCATTATGCCCTAGGCAGCTGACAGTGACGTCATCGTTTTCGAAAGTCTCCATCCTTTCATTTTCATAACGATAAATTCCCTAGTGTTGAAAGAATTCTCCGGTCTGGAACCTGTTTTTGAATGGTTGCGTTTTTTACCCCAACACCCCGTTCCTGTGTAAACGACAGGCCGAGTCGCAGAGTTAGTTTAACTGAAAAACGTTGTGTATACTGCCCCACAGTCTACCCCACCACTTAATTTAACTGACCTACCTAAACATGGTAACAAGAAAATGTAGGTTCTATATTTAGGTATATTTAGAGATTACAAAAAATAATATTTAAATACTCCAATTTAAAAGTAATCTAACATTGGAATATACAGACGTGGACAAAATTGTTGGTACCCTTCATTAAATCAAAGAAAAACTCATAATGGTCACAGAAATAACTTTAATCTGACAAAAGTAATAATAAATAAAAATTATATAAATGTTGACCAATGAAAGTCAGACATTGCTTTTCATCCATGCTTCAACGGAATTATTTAAAAAATAAATGCATGAAACAGGCCTGGACAAAAATGATGGTACCCACAACTTAATATTTGGTTGCACAACCTTTTGAGGAAATCACTGCAATCAAATGATAATAATATTATTATTACTTTTGTCAGATTAAAGTTATTTCTGTGACCATTATGAGTTTTTCTTTTATTTAATGAAGGGTACCAACAATTTTGTCCACGTCTGTATATGAAGTCCTTTAACATTCTAGAGTTAAACATACTCAATAAATATAAAGTGTGAACCTCACTCCACCACCCTATTCAGTCATAATTTGGTCTCTTCTAGAACCTCTAAGGTGTTCAGGCTTCCTAGGGATTTTTTAGCCTCAACACACCAAGACAAGAACAGGCAAAAGTGAATGTTCTACACAACACATTTACGGTAGTATACTATTATATGCTGCAACTTGATTTTTTTTTTATTTTTTATTTTAGTTGTGTGCTATTCAAAACCATCAAGTCACAACTTTATTTGTTTTGTGTACAGGACAACTCTTCAATAGTGACTATGTTTACATGCCGCCAATATTCGGGTTATGGTCGGGTTATGGTCGGGTTATGGTCACTATTCGGGTTTCTGAAACATTCGACTTCGCCCTATTACATGCGTGAGCAGAGTGAGAGCACAGAGATACTTATTCTCTTAGACATGGGATTTGTATGCCAGACTGTTCATACTAGAAGTTCCTCTACTCAAAACACCAAGATTCCTTGCGAATAGAACATGCGCAGAACACAAATCAATGGTCCTTTTAAAGGGGATATGCCGATACGTGTTTACTTACCCCGTAAATCTGGGGTAAGTATGCGGGTTTTTGCCAATTTTTACATGGCCTTGCGTGTCCAGGTTATTGCTAATATCCCGGTTTTGAAAGGGTTATTGCTTGCATGTATACGCAGCCAGTATCTGCTGAGAAGCAGCTGCCACAGCACAACCACAAACATAAAATGTTTAAATCTTTTAACTGAATCAATTTTCATTCCATTAAATATTCAGTGTTCAGAGTGTTCTTTTGCTGTCTTGCTGTAATGTCTGTCAGGAATACTAACTAACCAGTGAATGGATCTTCCAGACACAGGTATTTTTATACTACAATTACTTGACCATAGTCCCTGCACTCAGGTCATCTCTATTCTACTCATGATGAGACTATTGGCTCCAATTGGCTGGACCTCTGGTAAGGTATGTCACTTGAAAGGGGGTGAATATGTATGCAGTACTTATTTTATTTAGAATATTTTCATTAAAATATTTGGTATAATACAGGAAAGGTTTTTGTTGTGATGATGGGGGGGCTGTCATAAAGGTCTAATTTTGTTTCTCATGAAACGGTAAATAAATGGCTAACTCATTCAATGAGATAAACACTTTAAATTAAACTGAGGAGTGGATATTCTTTAAATTATCATTCTATTTATCAATTGTTTTGGAATAGCAAATATTCATAGTAAAAACATTTTAAAAACGTACATTTAAGCATTGGAGGTTTAAAATGTATTCTCCTTTATGCATCATTCTCTGTAGGATTCTTTTCAGATGACTGAGACGGCTATGGCTTGTTTTTTTGTGTCAGCGGAAGTCTTTATGTGAATTTTGGAAAAAGTTCTGGATCGTTGTGTTGAAACGCCCAGTGATTATCTAGTTTCATTTTTTTGATTATTAGTTATTAAATTTACAATTTAGTGGTTTTTCAAAGAGTTCATGATTTCATGCACTCAAACATTCAATAGTTTTCCCAAACAAATGTTCATTGAAGTTAGAGTGGCTTTGTAATGTTTGTGTTTTTTGTAGCACATACAAAGGACATGCCATTTACCTGTGAGACGTGTGGGAAGTCGTTCAAGCGCAGCATGTCTCTGAAGGTCCACTCTCTGCAGCACTCGGGAGAGAAACCCTTCAAGTGTGAGGTTTGAGATCCCTTTTTCAATGCTGTAGGAGTCTTTAAGAGCTTTAGAAAATGTATGTGAAATAGTGATGCTTTCAATTTATCCAAGCCCCTATTATGGCTTCCTTAATACAAATGGATCCCAGTTTAACTGTTGGTGAACTGTGAATAATTCTCTTTTTATCTTTTTTTCATTTTTTTGGCAATATTACCACTCCTTCACATTCGTTGTGACATTTTTATTGCAACCTTTGCTTTTGTTGTACAGTTTTTATTTAAAAGCAGGCTTTCATGTGATTTTGACTGTATTGGTTTTTACTGAGCACTGCCTCCTCTGCAAGTGATTTGTAGAAGATTGATCAAGTGTGTTCACTGTGTGCCATTTCAGAGCTGCAGCGAGCGCTTTCAGTACAAATATCAGCTTCGTTCCCATATGAGCATCCATATCGGACACAAACAGTTCATGTGTCAATGGTGTGGAAAAGACTTCAACATGAAGCAATACTTTGATGAGCATATGAAGACGCACACTGGTAAGTCAACTTTGCCACGTTAAAGTTTTTATGATATGTGTTGAAGAGATACTTTATAATTTGGGACACATTCCCTTTTCCATTGTTGTTAACAATTGTCTTTTTTCCCCAGATTTCTCTCCTATTTTATGTGTTAATTGACAGTTACAAGCAGTACATTCTTTTTTTTATTTTGCTTTATTGAACTTAAAATTCGTCATAACATTAAAACTGAATGTTTTGTCCCGTCTCTATTGTTGCATTTCTAAATGATGGTTACAACACATTATCATTAAAATACAATTAGCAACCTTTTGATATTTAATGCAGACCATTTGAAAATTTCTCCAATTTGTCTAATAACAAACCATTGTGTTTTTTATATACATTTTATGTAATAGACCCTCACAAGAATTGCATGATGTTAAAGTGGAAAGAAAAGCCTTGGATTTTTTAAGTGAAAATAGGAGAAGTATAAATTATTTAAAATTCCATAACTTTATAGTTTAAAAAAAATGTCTTTCTCTATGAAAACCAAGTGAAGTGCCCAGATCATTATCATGCATATTTTCATTAATTCAACCTTGTCCTCCTAATCTGTAAAAGAACTGTACATGTATTTATTTAAAAGAAAAAAAGAAAACATTTATTCACCTTTTCTATATAATTGTAAAATGAATATATTAATTGGGCTCAGTGCACCAAAGAGAAACATATTCTGTGTACTATTATCTTACTTCTTCTTACTTCTATACACATAGTAGCAAAGTTTGGTTTTTACCTCTTTTTTTGCTTGCTGACGGTTTCGGCTTCACTGTTTCCTTCTTTAGACTTCAAAGCATCCACAGCTCCTGTTTTGGCTTCTGGTGAAGTAGAGGACAGTAGAATCCTCTACTGCCCACACATAAACAGCAGAAGAAGCCACAGGAACAGTTGTGGATACTCTGGAGAAGAAAAAAGTGAAACCGAAACTGCATGCAAAGTAAAAAACAAAAACCTTCCTACTTTGTGAATAGAAGTATGAAGCACTATAGGATAATAGAAAGGAACAGAGAATGAACATAATTAAGGTGATTAAAGAAAAATATTCGGTGTACAAGTAGGTGAGATTAAACTACAGCACTGCTGGTATCTCTCCTGCTTGATTCAAGCAAATGTTTTTTATTCCCCCAATAAAAGGACTGTTTGGTCTGACGGCTGTAACTCCACCCTAACCATACTGGACTATTATCCTATATATCTACTGCTGAAGGAGGCCATTAATAGAGCACTACAGGCTTACTATGTGGGTCCCTTTAAAAGTGGAAACGGACAAAATGGTGGACCGGACAGCCCCGAGCACTGTAGAAACACACTGAAGGGTCAATATTGACCTTTAATAAAAGGAAAGGTGTAAACACCTCTCATTAGACTCATCAGCCTTCACTTCAAAAGTGATCTCAGTGTTTCATGTAATCTTTTTAAGATGCATGATGCAGCTGTGCCTTTCTTTATTCTTCAGGAGAGAAGCCCTACATCTGTGAGATCTGTGGGAAGAGCTTCACAAGTCGGCCTAACATGAAGCGCCACCGCCGCACCCACACCGGAGAAAAGCCGTACCCCTGCGAGGTGTGCGGGCAGCGCTTCCGCTTCTCCAACATGCTCAAGGCCCACAAGGAGAAGTGCTTCCGTGTCAGCAACCCCATGGTGGTCCCAAACTGTGCTGACCCGCTCGGCCTCAATCGGCCCCTCATTTCTCCCGCCTCGGACAGTTCTGGTCCAGGCCAGCTGGGAACGCCAGCTTCCGCCGCCACGCCTTCCGCAGCCTCCAGCCCCCAGCTCCGCCACAACAGACAGGTGTCTCGCTCCCTGCCGCATCCCGTGGGGGGGCTGCCTCCTGCCTCACATTTACCCCCACCACCTCCATTGTTTTCTGCTGGTAGGATGAACTCCGACAACTAACATATCTCTGTAGCATTTAAAGCACTTTTTTTAGTTTCTCCTAGTTTAAGGGCTGTGGGAGGTGGACATTTACACAGAAGAAAGAGTTTAACAAAAAGGCTAAACATAGGCCTTACAACAGAGACTCGCACATCTAGACCAATAAGAAATAGTTATTTTTTACTCATTTGAATACATTATATAAACTCAAAATCTGCTCTGATCTGTCTCATAAATTTCACACCACACTCATAAATCCAGAGTTTTGCACAACAAATAGATTGTAGCATCCTTTACCAAATAACTTATAAGGGTTGAGAGAAAACTATTTTTGTTCTCTGCTGGGATGTAGCGATCAGTTCCAGTCTAACCCAGCAATAACCAAACCTTAATTTTGACTGTGTACATGTACCTGTTTGTGACATCCTCTCTCTATAACCAAACCCTGTTAAAATTCCTCACTATGGTTAATTAATGTAATATAACATTTATACTCGATTCTGCACCTTACATTTGGCTCCTGTGACATTAAATGTCACAGAAGGCATGTACATTTTTATGTTTTTTTTTGTTGTTTTTTGTGGCTGGGTGATTCATGACGTCAGTTTCGAAGGATATTAGGCTACAATGGGTATAGTGTAAGGAATGTGTGTTATTTGTTTGTGCGGGTGTGTTAGAGTGATCTGTGTAACAGACTGGAACTACGATTTATTAGGACAAGAAATTCACATTTGAGCTTCCATAAAATTACCAGATGAAGATTTTTGTGATTCTTATGCTAGGCTTGCATTAACCTTGCCAACCTTGTTTTATGGGTCTGACTATTTATATACAAGACCCTTTACACCTCTTGAACTCTTTCACATTTTGTGTTGCAACCTAAATATCAGCTTATGTTGTTTGGGATTTTTTATGTTCTCATCAAACATCCATAATTCTAACGAAGAAGTAAATGATAAATGGTTATCCCAGTTTTCTTACGGTTACAAAATGGTTTATATCCCCATTTCAAGATTTTGTTCAACCACCTCTCTTTCCGGATTTAGCTGTGAGTCTTTTGGTGCTTGTCTCGATTTTTCATTGCAAAAAAAGCTCAAGCTCAGACAGATTGGATGAAGAGTATGTAAATGGTAGTTTACAAGATTCTTAATTTGATTTAGCTCTGCGCTTTGAGTGTGCCATTCTAACGCATGAATAAGCTTTGACCTTAAACATCCCATGGTAGCTCTGGTTGTATTGTTCGGGTTGTTTTTCCCAGCCTCAGGTTCATTACTTCATGTAAAAAAAAAAATATTTTTTCAAATATTACCCTTGAGTTAGCTCTGTCCATCTTCCCATCAACTCTGACCAGCTTACCTGTCCCTGTTTAAGGAAATCCTCCCCACAGTGTGTGTCACAATGGAGATGGTGTGTTCGGGAACATGTGAAGAGTTGGTTTGTTCACATGTACTTTTGGAACAAGTACATAAAAATGCTTGGTGTCATTTGACCTGACCACCTTCTTCAACATGTTGGTTTTCATGCCGTATCTCACACATTACTTTGAGTATGTTGCAAACATGACTTTGTAAGGCTTTTTTTTCTCATCACTCACTCTGTGAGGCCAGATTTATGGAGTGCAAGATAAACACCTCTCCTGTCAACTGAAACTCCCACCTGAGCTGTGGTTCTCTGCAGCTCTTCCAGAGTTAACATGGGACTCTTGGCTACTTCTCTGATTAATGTCCATGTTGCCTGGTCCGTCAGTTTCGGTAGATTGCCATGTCTCAGTAGGTTTGCAGTTGTAAAGCAATCGGTTGCACTGAATTTTATTTAGGGGCATCAGAGTGAAAGAGGCTGCACACAAATATATGCCACACTTGTCAGATTTTCTCTTGCAAAAAAGATTGTTTTGATCATAAATCAGCTATAAAATATGATGTAGTTTCTGTGATTGCTAACTTATATTAGATGCAAAGCCTTATTTACTCAAATAGTTTGTACTTGTACATCAATTCTAACATTGGTGGTAAACGTAATTACTCCTTTAAGAGAAGAAGTTCAGAGAACTTTGCTCGTATCACTAAAAATGTGCATTTAATCTAGTAGAGGATTTAACTTGTAAATGATCAAATCCTGCAAAAAGCCCAAAGCCGAAATCTATTAAACAACATTACTTGTACATATTTTGTAAATAATTATTTGTAACTACAAATTAAAGTTATTGGCTTCCAGTACTATATATTAGTATTAAAGTCAACACAGCTGCATAAAGGAATCATTTCAAAATTCCTACAAAGCTTTTTATTTTCTTTCTTCCCGTGAGTCTAGGTTAGAAAATCAATGCCCATTAAAGATCTATTAGTAATTGTTCATACTCTGTTAATGGGAACCTCACTTCTAATTCAGATCTTCCACTCATTTCCTATGTTTGGGGATGTCCAAGCAAAGAAGAGCTGCCATAACCTCAAATCCTATTCAGTGCCTGCATCCAAGTGTCTCACACAAGCAAACGGTTTCCTGTCTCACTATATATTTTGGCGAGTCAGAAAACATGTTTTGTGATTCTAAAGATGAGGAAATGAAGGGCTTTGGTTGGAACATCAAGTTTAGTCGTGTCAGTGAAGTTTGTGCGCTTTTGATATGTTGCTGTACTGAATAATGCATGTGTATTAGGATCAAAGGTGTGGATTTCACTGTGTTCTGCTGCATCAGGATAGTGTATGTCACTTTTGCTGTGATGTAACCCTTTTTTTTATTTATTTTTTATATGTAAGGATCAGTTGACTATCTTGGGATGAATATTCAATGCTCATTCATTTATGGCCTGAATTTTCCAAATGGTCAAATATGTATTAGTTGACTTCATTTGCAAGTAGCCAAATTCCACACTGCAAATGGTTAGAGCCATTTCAATCATTTGGTAATTCAAGGTGATATAATCTTAATTAATGCGTGCACAACAGAAAATTCTAATAGTGTAGCATAATATTAAGTAATTAAATTATCTGGTAATTGCTGCATATTATGCATTAGTTGCATAAATTTTGCAGCAGTTTCACATATGTGCAATATTGATAGTATGGCATTTCAGACTTGTTACGATTGCGCCCAGAAACTTTTCAACATGTCCAAAAAATTCCATGCCAGCTTGAGATCAAGTCATGTATGCAACAGTATCAAATGTGTAGAAAATTTTTATTTTTAAATCTAGCGTTGCGCATTTGACCTTTTTTTTCGTCAATAAAATGCAAGGCTATATGGGGGTACGTGAAAGTGAGAATATATGGAGCTTAGCCAGCTTTCATTTTTGTTTTTACTTTAATGTGAGCTTTCGAATAGGTTTAGTTAACAATATATGAGTGGGATTAAGCAACTCATGAGACTCAAAGCTTGAAGTCAGATAAGTATTGACGGCTGAAATGTCAGTCATAATTGGCAAGTATTGTTTGTGCTCATTTTATGCACTCCTATTCACTTTATCTATATATGGTGTAGACTTGGTCTAGCAATCCCCTGTGTATACTGTTCAGATGTAGATGGGTTTTTGTTATTATTGTTTTTTTTATGTTTACATAGAGTTAGCTGAATGTTTTTCCAGGATGGTAAAATGGAAAGTCAACATTTTTTTTATTTTTTTTTATAAATGTGTTGAGCATTTTCTTTATTTCAAAGACAACATTGAGCACTTTCTGTAAAATGTCACATCAATCCCAGATTTGTGTCTTCGTAACTCAACATGAGGAAATAATAATGGCATCATTGGACATAATTTAATTAATGGTACTTTATTTCTATCTTTTTGTAAACTCATCCATTTTTTGTACATTTATTTGCTGATTTTGTACAGGGTCCAGTCTGAGATTTCCATTCAAAAATTAGAGCTGTTTAGTTGTAATTAACTCGATTATATTCTGATTGTGATAAATTCCAGTTCAACCAAAGTGGACAGTTAGCTTGATTGTTACAAATAAGCAAAACATCTGACAGTTATCTGCCTATAATTTAAAAGATTAAATTAACTTTCTTGGAAAGATAATTTGAAATAATAAAGAAAACTTTTTTTGTAAAAGCTACATGTCGCTTAAAATGTCTATGTTCGTGTCAAGTACCTAGCTTTCAGTAAGATGATGAGTCATATAATCTATAAATGGATTCATCTTAAGATGTACTGTGTCTTGTAAAAGTAGCCATAGGCCTTGTGCCTAGTTACATTTAATAAGGATACAACCACAAATGTATGCATTCAAACTGGATTTTACTTAGATGTCAGATGAACATGTAAGCCAAAAAGTTTAAAATCGTCCCATCTGCTCAGAGCATCTTATTCCACATGTTCACTGACTACATGGCATATGTCAAATTGCAAAGCGGACTTCTTTCAACAATGACTTCCTTCCTGACCATGACAATAACTTTTTTTCAACAGATTTCTCAACTTGAGCTGTGCATCTTCGCAGCTCCTCCAGTTACCATTGGTCCATTCTCTGATTAATACTTTAAGACCCATAAGGATAGCCTTATTTATGCCAAGGTGAAACTGGTTGAACTGGATTTATCTAGAGTTTTCAGAGTAAACGAGTCTGGTGCAAATATACACACCACACTATCATATAAAGTCTAAATAAAGGTATCAAAGTTTTAGGTTCTAACATGATAAAATGTGACTGCTTTATAAAGAAGTATTATCCCAAAATACATTACTGACATACTGTGGTTTGTGTATTTGCCTTATACATGGTGGAATTTCAAAGCTTTTTGTGTTGATAATTATATTTAAGTAATTATAGCTAAAACAATAATTGTGACGAACACTACTGATTTATGCACTTTGAATTTCTTCGCCACGCTTGCCAATAAAAAGGTCATGTATGCAGACATGGGGTGAAAAAAAGTTGCAGAAATGTGTTAAGTTGGAAGTACTGTATGTCTGTTTTCAAGTTTATTTTTTTACATGGAGATAATTTTGTTTTGCAAATGCACAAAGGGTAAACTGACACATTTGAATATGAACACCTCAAAACAGAAAAATGTGAGTCACTTGTTTTGGTGTTGGAGACAAGGCTACACCTGGTTTTTCATTTATGATCTTGCCATCAGGGATGGTAAAAGTAATCACCACTGAGTTCAGTTACGGTAAGCTTACTTGTTAGTTTATTGATTATCAGTAAACAATAACCAAATGCAATTTATCGTAAATTAAAGAAGACTTTTATCGTTGTTTGCCGACTCTGTGTGGGTGTGCGCACACATTCCAGTCTTCATATCAAAAGATTATAGTAAATAAGAAAAATGCTTTCTGAAATATAAATGTGTCTTTGGCACGTTTCTTTTGAAAACAATTTCAACAAAATTATTTTGGAAGTAAATCCTACAACAGCTACTTGGAATGGGATCAAGAAATCCGCTCAGAGTAATTACAAGCTTATGGAAATGTTGAAATAAATTTAGGAGCATTAACTCATTATAACGAAAAACCTTCTCGTTATATCGAGAAACTTTGTCGTTATAACGAGTTTGGTATCTCATGATAATGAGATAATGCTTGTGAATTTATTTGCCAGCTCTGGCAGTTCAGTGCTTCCGAACAAAACCTCTGTTGCATTAATGTGAACTAATCAAACCTGCATACTACCTTTCATGTTGGACATAAATGACGAAATGTGACTGCAGTTTTGATGGCCTAGGTGGAAAATGTGTTATAAAACTGTGGAGAAAAGCTCAAATGTCATTTTTATTTTATATTATTTTTTTAATATTGTCCAGAACAGTGTGACCAAATTATATTGCTTTCGACAACAACATTTGTTGGTTATTCTTAGTTTTTAATTTAAGAAGCTAGTCTTACCTAACTGTCACAGTGACACAAAAAAAAATTATGTTTTATATAATTTAAGGGATCTGTTGCTCATTTATTCTCTGTTTGTAATTTATGCTGAAGATTTCCAAGGTACAAAAGAAAATAAAACATGTTTTATATTGTAAATTTTTCAAAGTTGCCACCTTTTCCCTTTGAAATTTATCTTTTTACATTCTGCCGTCTCTCAGACAGCTTAAAAGGTATTCTCCTGGACTAGTTTTTAATTATCATGTGCCCCTTTGTCAAGATGTAAATCCTGCAATGTCTTGCCATTGTGATGTTTAAGACCATCAGTTGCAGCGTGCAGAGGTAGTGTTGCTACTAAGGTCTAAAAAGGGAATAGCCCTGTGTAACTACTTTTCTAATCTATTATTATACGAACCACTCAACTAAGCAAAGAGAAATTATTTCCAATCATTCCTTGAAGACATGAATGTCAGTGAATCAGTAAAATGTTAACATCCCAGGGTACCTCAGGTGTACAAAACTGTCTCAAAATCTAAAATCTAAAGTAAAAAGCATCTTTATATATATACATTTCTGTTTACTACACAATTGAACAAGTTTTCTTTTATAGTTTGGATGACTTCAGTATTCATTTATATTGGAAAAAAAAGGAAAAATTTTCAATGAAAACATTAGGTGGTTTTGCATATTGTCTTAAAGCCATTAAATCGTCAGAAAAAAAATCATACCAAAAGGTATTTTACTGTTTGAACACGTCATTCGTTCAACATGATCTGTGACCTCATGAAAGTACATGTAAAGCAAACTTTGTGTTTTTGCAGTTTTGACATTTCTTTCAAACGAGCGTTAAAGATTAATACAAACACCAAAAGAGCTCTAGAAAAGGATGCAGTTGTGTGCTTCTTAATAAGTTAGGGTCTTTGGCTCCAACAAAACAATTTATTTTGAGGGAAAGGCTGGGATGAAGAGAAAAGGAGCCACATCTTTTTTGAGTATTTTGGGGGAAATTGCATATAGTTTTGAGTTAAAACTAATGAACTTGGCATTTTATTGTGTTTAGATTTGCGACTCTGGGTCATTTTTCCTTTTGATCTTCCTTACATGAGACTATAGGCAGAATTTAGACAAATTTAACCAAACAAAACAGTTACTTAATATCCCTCTGATGGGTAGAAATCAACAGATGGTTGGTATGAAACATCTCATAGCAGATTGCCACCAGGACTAGATTGTTTACCCTGGACAAAATGGGTATAAATGACCAAAACTGAGAAATTGAGAAAGAGGCTAAATGGCCCAATCAAAACTATTTACAAAAACTCCTGCAGGATGTTAGAAAAAAGTAGTACGTTGGGAAAAGAATTATGTTATTGAATTCAGCAGCATACATTGCTGTTTCAGTCTTTTCTTGTGTGCATTTTTTTCCCACCATAGTTAAAATGTTTGGAGCCTCAAAACTGACTTAACAGAGTTGGCTGGTCAGTTAAGGAAAAGATTATAGAAACTGGTAATAATGTGTCTGTTAGCTTTCAGTTTTTGTCCTCAGAGCTTTTTTATTTTTAAAGAATTATTTAGTTTCTCATTATTAAACATAGACTGCCTTAGCCTATGTTTATAATATAGATAGTAATTAGTCTTGCATCAAAATTAAACAAACTATTCAAACATAGTAGAAGACCATTTTTATTAATCAAAATGTATTTTTATTAGGAATTTCTTTAATGCTACATTTTGGCTATGTTGAGTAAATAAAAAACACAGACAGAAATTATTTATTTTTTGCATACATTGTAATCGCAATAAAAATTTGCCAATTGATATAAATGTAATAGTTTTTTGTGACTTTCAGTTGAATGTTTGATCGGATAAAAGCTCAAATCTGTTAAAATTTTTAAAACAAAGGGTTTTATTTTGTGTTTAAATCTGGCTAAACACTCTAGAATGTCAGCAGTTGTAAATGCTAACTTAGTTTGTTAGCATAGCTGTTGCTAGAAATGCTCATGTTAGCAGCTGAATATTATATTTGTTGTATATTTTATCATATTTTAATAGGTTGTTACAGTATTTTTTGTGTTTGTTTTTAACTAGTGATGACAAGATAATGCACTGTTTTACTTTTAATAGGCCTGACCGCCATAAAAATGCATAACTGCACGATTTTGGGGATCATTTTGAAAAATAGAGAAGATTTTGTTTTGTCAGCTTTGAAGCTCCTTAGACTGCAAAATATATATATAACTTAAGAACACTTGATTAGCTGCCTCACGATTGTATATCTTATCCAACCCCCTCTTTCCCTTTCGCCAATACCACCATATTTAAATCTATATGCCTTCAAGTGTATTTCCAGTACTTATTGCTGCGACAGCATTGAGAAATCATAAAATGTATTGTTACTTGCTGATTCTCTGCTTTGTATCGTCAACAGTACAAATGTATTGGGTGATTCTAGTATTCAAATCCCATGTGTAGAGAGTAGTCGTCCCCTTCAGCTATAATAACACAAAAACAGTACAAGGACATTAGAGTCTAGAGACAGTAGGGTCTTTATTTTTTACATTTTTTTTTTTGGTCCTTTTATTGTAATATTGACAAGTGTTAACTATCTGTAACACAGTAGAACATTATGAAATCATTTCAATATTAAACAATAAAAACATTTTTTGAAAATGTGAACATCTCATGATTGTTTTTATGCATACTTTTCTGTTCTTTGTGGATTGCATTGCAGGAGGCTTTGAGATTTTGACTTTGCTGCCCTCTGTTGGACATTTAACATGTTTTTATATGTGTCAAGTTTATTTTTACAGTCTATGGTGTCAATTTAAGGTTTATTTTGGGGCCTATCATTCATTTCAGTGGAACACAGTAGATTATTACATTATATGAAATGGTTAAATCTTTGTCCATTACTTGCTGAAAAAAAGATCAGTTAATTAAAACTATTTTTTACACCACAACACTACTGAGAAAAGCTCCAAAATAGCATAAAAATCAAATGAACACCTTACTAGCAATCTGTCAATGAATCCTGAAGTCTTCGACTACCAATGTGTCCCTCCAAAAATGTAGAAAATGGTGCAATCAAGTCAAATTTCACTGAGATACAGGAACTGTAGAGCGTTTTACAACTTGGTGAGACGCAGAGTGTTCAAGCGGACCCCCAGTATTGTGGCCCCAGAGGCATACTGAATTTCTCTCAGGATCCCGTTCCATTTCATTTCTGTCTCATTATACCTACAGAAGTTTAATAAAGAGTCAAGTTGGATTGAGTGACATTCTTAATAGTTTTTGTTTGTTTTGTTTTTTCAGTTTCTAGATTTAATTCAAAAACGGTTCTCAAATTATTTTTGCAGGACATAATATTTTAAAGCATAATATCTGGACAAAACATGTACCTCCAAATGTCGTTCATTTCTTTCGGAAGGATTTCATCACTGTCTTCCAAGGGCAACATGGCGAAACCTCCCACAGCATAGAGGCAATCAGCCACAGATACAAGATTCAGAGAGCTGCGCTCCTGAGGAAAAGGCTCAAAATCGGACCACCTGCAACATGAAAATAACACCCAAACATAGATGTAAGCCTGCTCAAATGACTAGTTTAGAAAGGTAAAACAGCAGAGATTTGTCTCTCACTGTGTGTGATCTTGGCTCTCATCCTAAATTAATCAAGAAAATTTGATGTAATTATTTTCCTAACCCTTATTTTTGGTGGGGGGGAAAAAGTCTGAATACAATTGAATCATACATATTTCTAAATTTGTATTTAAGGTGGTGCCAAGTAAAACTGGTGAAAATTTCCACAAGTATCAATGTACAGTAAAAGGGGGTTTTCCTAAATGAACAAATGTGTGTATAAATGGGTAATGGACTGAAGTTTAAAGCGCCTTGGAGTGCTCAGACTTTATTTGGGCCATACAAGTGCATGCCATTTACCATAAGGACCCTCTGTTTAACAACATGCCTGCTTTCAAATATTTTGATTTCTTACTCTAAGCCTTCCTACACAAAAATCTAAGTTGTTTTGTTTTATTCATTGCTTTTAATCCAAAATGTAACTTAATATAGTATTTTTTCTTTCTGAGAAATGTGACTGCATCTGAACTGTTCAAAATTGTTAGTCTGTCAGTAATGGACTAAAGCTCCGAATTACTCTAAATATCTGAGTTGTGACGGAGCAAGATAACCTGAGGAAATACAATAAGCAGCTTTCAGAGTTATCCAGTCCAAACTGACCGTGTGTGTTAATTGCCCCCTAAAGCTAATAACTAGTTCAGCCACCCATGGCAGTAGCAACTCCCAACAGACGTATGCAGCAATCAGTGTGTTACATCTCTGTGGGAAATTCTTGACCCGCTCTTCTTTGCAGAATTGTTTTAGTTCATCCACATTGGAGGGTTTAGAAGCATAAATTTTCTGATAAGATCTGCAAACTTATTTTGGTGGGATTTTTGGACACCGTGCAGAACTCACGTGTTGGTAGCAATGTCATACACCTCCACTGTGTCTGTCAGGCCGTCGTCGGTCACACCTCCTGCTACGTATATTTTATCTTGATGAAGAGTAGCTCCAAATAAAGAGCGTGCCGTCTGCATGGGAGCAAGCTCTTTCCATTCAAATCTCTTGACATCATATGCACACATCCTCTTCAGACAGCTCCTTTTTAACATATGGAACAGCACAGTAATTTCTAGCTTTTCCTGAGTTTCTTTTTATATGTTGTGATTGTACAATGCTGTTTGCTACATATACTCACTTATTATCACCCTTTCCTCCAATCACATACACAACATCGTTGTGTGATACTGTTGAATGTCCATAAACTGGGTAAGGAATTGATTCAGACTCGCCCCATTTGAAGGATCTGTGAATAATCGATAACAAGAACAAGTGAAATCAGACTTCAGGCTCACAAATTTTCATTTAAAAACAACCTGAACTAGAACTTCTATTGACTCTCAACTTACTGCCTGTCATAGACCAAAACTGTGTCCATTGTGACCTCCTTGTCTTTCAGCTCCTTCCCTCCCAGTACAAAGATGGAGTTCTCACCTTCGGCCATCCCAAATAGGAAGCGGGGAGTCGGGAGGGGAGGCATCCCAATCCAGTCGGTACTAACAGGATCATACTGAGGTTGCAGAAATATTTGGAAATGAGTTATGTTTACAACTAAAATCCTCTGCAGGTAAAGGGCAGAGGCGAGTTATTTTGCCTTTTGGCCATTTCGTACCCAACGTTTTCTAACCAATTGATTCAAAGTTTGTATATTCTGCTCAAAGTCTACTATAATGAAACGTGTTTATGGAAGTCTAATAAGTAACATCTATTAACAGGACGTCCCTCAGTTATTTTGGCTTTATCTGAAGTCATTCCATGGTTACCAAGGTTACCATGTTTCATCATTCATCTTTCAAAGTTTAGCTATAGAGCACTCTCCACAACCATGGTAGGTGACCAAAAGTGCTTTACAGAAGGGAAACGATAATGTAAATAACACAATATAAATGTTAAAAAATTTCTAAAAACAAGCATCCTCAGAGCATTGCACTACAATAAAAATTGGGATAAGAAATGTGGGGAAAAAATGAAGTATGGATTCTCTGTAGGTTAAAAGCCTATTTAAGGTCGATCAGATCGGCTGGCAGTTTATTCCAGAGCTCCTTTGCAGCCACTGCAAAGATCATCCCTAATGCTAGAAAAAGCTGCCCCACTGACCTTCTTACCCTAGTTTGCTTGGAAAGACACAATGTGTCAGAGAATTAAATGATCAAATTTTAATTCTCTATCAAAGATAGAGAATGCTATTTCTCAAACAGACATAAATAGAATAAATGAATATGGGATTTAGAAAGTTCTCAGAAAATAAACAGTTAAATTAAATGTACAAGACATTTAAGGAACTTTTTATATCCCTAACTCATGAAAAAAACAGGACAGTGAACTAATATGCATGGGTATAAAACGGTTTGTTTTATGGTACGAATTGGAAATGGACAAAATGAGGTACGTACAAAGCAGTGATTTGAGCTGGAGACGTTAAAGGTGTGAACTGTAAACAAATATGACTTGTACTCGGCTTAAACTCTTTTTTTATTTAGATAGATAAAAGATATATTATTTTCTGAACTGTCTATTGTTTTGATTTGTTCCTTTCTATATTAAACCGTATGAGGTAAATCACATTCCACATACTGTTTTAAACCAGGTTTTTACTTACACTTTATAAAAATAATCAAAGGCTCTTATTTCCGACTTCGTTACATGAAATTAGACTTTTTAAATCACGTTTAGGTCAGTTAGTATTACCAAAAGGATTATTTTATCATTTTTACTTTCTTCAAATTAAGAAGTTAATTTACATTCCCTTAGTATTTACTAGATTCTAAGCTGTATGACTTGGCTCAAATATTTTTAGTATCCTACCATAAGCTTCTCACAACAGGTTCCTGGAACTCCAGACGTTTCTGTGGGACACTGAATCTATCTCTTCCTGAACAGTATAATGACTGGACATTTCCAAGCTCTTTATTCATAGTTATAAATGTTTACACAGATGAACTTGGAGGTTACAGGCATCTGGAAGAAAGGGATTAACTAGACTTATGGAGGTCAACATTTCTCTTTCAGATATTGTGGCTGATTTCTTTATAATGTAAGTCAAGGAAGCATTGCCTTAAAACACCTTCAAAATGTGTGACTGACATTTTATCACTTAAAATGATCAGAAGCTTAAAATGCCATGACCTTATCATCTGGGCCTTTACCAAATGTTTAAAGCCACAGTCTATTGAAACACACTATTATTCTGGCAAATAATGAAAATAACTTTAGAAATCCTAACCAATGTCAGGCAGTTTCTTTTCGTACAATGTATGTGAATACCTGGTGTCAACATTATGCTAAACCTCCATGATTTTATGAAACAATCACATTACAAAATTACATATCAAATATGTTAAAGATGTATTGTAAAGATATTATTTATCTATGAAATGTCTTAGCTGAAATGGTGCCAGCTTTGCAAATTTTTGATACGTTTTTAGAACAGCTTTCATACCTGGAGGAAGTAGGAGCACAGTGGGTCCTCCTTGTTCTCTTCATCAACAAATAATCCTCCTATCACAAAGATCTGGTTCTCCCTGGTGACCAGGCTGATGTGGTTCTTGGGAACCTGTGTGGAGACTGACGCCATGAAGCAGTCGTTGCCTGACGGGTCGTACGCCACGGCACCGGTGTCATTCACCATCAGTATTAAGTCCCTGACAAACATCCCAAGTCGCAGGTTGTCATTCAGAATAGCTGGTAGAAGATTTACTTCATCATCCGTCTCTTCACTTTCTCCATCTTTCCCTGCCCCACCATCTTCTTTCTTGATCTTTTTAACCTCTGGCATTTTCCCCCCGCGAGCATCCTTGACCAGCTTCAGCTTCTGCTGAAGCTCTGGATTAGCAGAAATCAGTTGTTGTTTCTCCACTTTTTCTTTCAGGTATTCATCTGTGACTAGACGCAAACGAACACAGTCCAATAAATCCGGGAGTTCTTTCTCTCTGCTTTCAGTGTCCCTGAGAACCCAGCGCATCAGAGCCTCGAACACGGCCTCCTCCGTCTCCACATTCAAGTTGTCATTTGTTAAAATTGCTGCCAACTCTGTTGCGTTAAGCTGGAGGAAGTCTTCGTCTTTGGAGATGAGCTGGAAACGCTCGCAGGCATAGTTCCGGGCGGAGACAGCCAACCTGGGGCAGTCCAGCATCAAACCAAGCCTGAAGATAGCCAGGCAATTGCTGAGGCTGAGGCGCTTTTGTAAAAAAGACACGCAAACAGTGAAAATGGATGGAATCTGGTACATGTTAGCAACAGCAAAGATGTCCTGGACGTTCTGCTCTGTCACATTGATCTTGGAGGTGTACAGGTATTTGAGGATCAGTCCGATGACACCGGGTTCAACATCCTCCAACACGATTTCTCTCTTTTTGCTCTCATCTAGGTCGGACAGAAAGATAGATCGGAAATATGAGCTGCAGGCGCACAACACCAGGCGGTGACAAGGAAACTCCTTGTCTCTGATCTTCAGAACACAATCAACCAGCTTCTCACTCTCCAGCAAGTCATACAGGCCATCCTGGAGCAGAGTCTGCTGGTACAACCTGGGCTCATCCATGGGATTTATAGGCAGAGCCATCTGGGAAGTCTTTAAGGTGCTGCAGATGAAATAAAATTGGATCCTTTTTATCGCAGATAATTTGGCTTTCCAATCCAGAGAGTGACTTTAGATGCACAGTGAGCCTCTCCCCCAACTGAATCCTGGGACCAACCTCTTCCTCAGCTGTCCTGACCCTTCAACTGAGCTCCAACTGGAGGGTTAATTTTAGAATGGGTGCTTGCCTTAGAGCTATGGGGGCTTTATTCTGGAACATTGCTGGAAGTGCAATAACCACGTCTCTGTGCGGCTTTCCCACCTCCCACTCACCCCTAACCCTAACCCCTGGACAATCCTCCCACTCTGAAACAGCTGATACATTTCTCACTGGAAACATTAGCAGCGTGAGTCATAGCAAGCTGTGATAGTTCATGAGGCCTCTGTGACAATTTCAACCCACCCGTGTGGTCAGTGAGGTTGAAGCCCAGCTCAACTATCTCCCCTCTTTGGGTGTAATTTGGGAAAACTACATTTGAGTTGCCCTGAACAATGATTTAGCGGCATAACAGGTACCTTCTTAAGTTTCTGTCAAATTCAGATCCACTGACATCTTTAGTCCAATGTTGATCTAAATGAAATAATGAATTCAGCAAAGCTAAATGTTCTGTATGTCAAACTTAATTCACCTCGGCTTGTGTTTAATGATGCTGAAACTAGACCTCAACCGACCCGTGGAAAATACAAAGACCCCACAGATTTGTAGAGGCGGTACTAGACTTTCTGGATGATCCAAATCATCTATTTGTTCTTTTCCAATAGATATCTTTCTCAAAGATGATACCTTTTTCATCCCAAGGTATATTTATTCAATTGCAAATTCTCAACCCAAAGTTCAGTTGGGCTAACTATCCCTATAGTTCTTTTGCTGGTTTTGAGTCCTCAAAAAAATATTTTTCTGAGGTCACCGGAAGACTCCCTGTCATTATTTAAAGAAGTGTCTCATCAGTGGCATCAATTATCACCTCACGAGATAATAAATCAACATAATTCTTGTGCTGTTGCAGAACATTTTTACAGACGGTTTTTTTCATTCTGCTAGGCTATCATGGTTTCTTTTGATAGTGCAGGCTTACCTTTGTGTGCTTAATCTGACTGTTTAAACATCTCTAATATGTTCACCATGTGTGGGGCTTAGTGTGTTTTTCCCCCTACCACCAGTCTCAACTCTTTTGCAGCCTCCAACAGGTTTACCTTCAGACTGTATTCAGCTTCACCCCACCCCCATGAACTCTGACCTGTGAAGCTCCCTTCTAAGAAAAGCATCCCAACAGCATGAATATGCATCTACCTGGCTCCAGTGTGGATATGGTCCTTTCTATGTGATCATTTTTAATTTTCCTGCTCAAATAGTTTTTAGCACATAGACTAAAAGGTTTTAGTTCATGTTGTGTCAAAAATAGCATTCACATTTTTTATGCTCTCTTGTAGGTCTAAATAGTTGCTAAATAAATTTTCTAAACCTTGGGTTTTTTGAGTTTAGGTAAAGCCATGTGATATTATAAGTGTGCTTGATATTGGCTATTTAAACTTACCAATAGTTTGTAATGAGAACCACCTTACTCTCTCTACAAATGAAAAACTGTGACAAGGTAATTGCAATCTCAAGGTGATTGCACAAGTAGAACTTAGGGATTTAAATGCCAAATCCAGTTACTTTATTGTTCATTCAAGTAAAGGATTTTAGAGATGTTTGCAGCAACAACGCATATGTTGAAAAATGTCACCTCTTGAAAAGTATTACTTTGAGATATTAAAAGGGATAACTTTTTTAAAGCAATTAGGCTAAAAGCCTTGGATGTCACAAGTTTGTTAAAGTGTTTTCATCAAGGTTTGACAAACAAGGATCATGTGGGGTTAAAAAGATTTTAATAACTGGTACACACTAGAAGAAAAAAACAGAATATTTTCATGTAGACTTACAGCCACATACAGCTTTTTTATACAGTAACATAGTATTGATGAGTGTCGGGGAAATCAGTGCTTTTTCATCAAAATATTTTTATAGCTCCAGGACTGTACATTATGTCACATTAAATATTACCAAATGGTTTCCACTAACAATAGATAATCCTCTGGGTATAAATATCTTTTTTACAGCCTGTGGCTTCCTAGATTCATTTAAAATGTATTCTTTGAAAGCTAATTAGGACATACTAAAGCTTCCAATACTCTCAACCAGATGGACTGTGAGTCTCAACTATTTTTGACGAATGGCAAATTTCTACTCTGCTTTTTCTTTGCTGGGATCAGACACTGCCTGTGGAACTGCCTGTGGAGCTGCGGTGGGAGGACAGGTGGCGGCGGCAGCGTTAAGAGGTGGTGCAGGAGGGAGTGGATCAGGGTCATCGATAAGGGCCTGTCTCCTCTCTCGCTCCTTGATCACTTGAATCAGACAGTAGGTCACAAACATCACAATGATGGTAGTTATAGGAAAACCTGGAAGAAGGAAAAGTTATAAATGGGAAAAAAATTAAACCATAAGAAAATAAAATCACAAACTTCTTTATTTTACAAAAGTAAGAGGCACAGAGAGAATGGCTGGTCACTGGCAATGGCCAGAAATTCCTTTGAACATCCCTGATCAGTGAATGATCAATGTGTCTATCAATGAACACAGCATAGGTAAGAAATAAACTAAATCAACTAAATCATCGTAAAGGGGACATATCATGAAAATTCCATGAAAATAGCCCTTAAATGCAGTGTGTTGTGCATTTAGAGTCTGTAGGAATACAAAAAAAGCATACATTAGACACCCCAGGTGTTGCAGAGATGCTTTTGTATACTCTTTTGGTCATATCTTTTAGGCTGTTCAGTTTTCTATATTATCTATTATGTTTTTTTGAACTATTACAGTATATTGCTGTACTTGCACTGGAACTGCTAAACAAGGTCATAGACTTCCGGCTGAACATTGAGTGAATCTGCCATCTTTATTTCTTGCTGCAAGTTTGTAGTTTTAGGGACTGGTTAAGTTTTATTTTTCATGGTAGTTTACCTGAATCTGTGCGGACAATATTTTTTGTTTGTTTGTAGGAAGGATGAGTACTTCATTAAACTTTACCAGCATCAACAAGGATTTGCTGAAATACTTTGTTTTATTGAGGGGTCTGTTCCTTCTGAAGATGGAAATGACGTACAAAGCAAAGCGGTGAGCTTCAAATAACTTTAAATGATGGCAAACTTTTATTTTAGATATTAATTTATTGCCTCTTAGTCATTGTTTTGTTGGCATTAGTATTGGACCTTCTGCTTACATTAGCTCTATGTGCTCGGTATTTTAGCTCCCTGATGACATATATCTTTTAATAGTACTATCACAGAAACAGTATTGGATTACTTTTCAGTTTTTAGTCTTGGAGATCCTAACACACTCAATGATGTAGGATGAAGCTAACAGTAGCACACTAACAACCTCATGGTCTTCTGTGGAACATCTGTTATGAATCAGCGAGATGAAAATAAACCAAATTGAATCAAAGACTTATTCATCTCATTATAGTAGCATCACTGTAATTACGTGGTATCTGACAAGGGGTTTGTTAAAAGTAATGTCAGCATATGCTCTTGTAAAATTGCTAACATTTTTCTTTGTCATTTTTCATGTAGTCTGCTTACTTGATCACAATAGTCATTTGGTCTAATTTTTTTTCTTTATAATTCAAAAAACGGCTCTTTGTTATAGCTTTTAAGTTACACAGTAAGCTATATATCACACATTGCTATATTTCCAATTAGGTTTTTGGCCATTATACAGTTGTCTTATGTATAGTTACTGTTTATGTAAGGTAAAAATTTGTGGCTGGATGGAAAAATCTTCTGACATCTTGCAAATAAAAAGTTTCTGCTTCGTTAGATTGCCGTATCTCTACCAAAGTACAAAAATGGCTGACCGGGGGTGAGTGGAAGGTTCTGTGACCTGGAAGGGCGCGGGGTATGCAGCGCCCCCAACAGGACATAAAGAGAACGCACCAAAACGACTTATCTAGACTCCTCAGAACAGGGGAGGAAGAGGAGTCTGTAGAGCTACAATAAAGAGGAATTCACACCTAAGAATTGCAGTTCCACTTTATATAGACCACAGCTGAAGAATAGATGTAAAAAGGATGAATTTAAAAGCATGACATGTCCACTTTAAACCACTGAAATCCTGTTTCAATTCTTGCAAACACAGTTTAAATTCTCCTTCTCTTCTTGAATAAATGATTAATGATCAGTTGGAATATGCTAAAATCCTTAACAGGTCAAAGCTTTACAAAAAATGGAAATTCAAAATCTGCCCCAAAGCTCTGATAAGTGCATCTCTAAATAAAACTGAAATCACCTTTAAGAAGCAGCCGTTTGGCAACCAACTTGACAAAATCCAAACTGTTCAGAGCCATAAGGTTGAACAGCACAATGCACCAAAAGTTGAAGGTGTTGAAAATTGCTCTTATGCGACGAGACATGGCCTCTGACATTCCCGCCTGTGAAGAATACATTGTCAACATCTTCTTTAGATACCCAAAAACGTAAAAAATATAAATAAATAAAAAAAAAATATATATATATATATATATATATATATATATATATATATATATATATATATATATAAATTGCAATAACAAACCTCAAATGATGCAAATGGCTCAATGGAGAAGACCTTAGAGGTCCACAGCTCAAAGTTGAGACCAAAACAGTTGAAGAAAGCCCAGAACAGAACTGCTTTGCAGGGGCCCAACCAGAGGATGGTTACTCCATAGGTGCAAAGTGTAGCCACCAGCTCCTCCACCACATTATCATGCTTCCCACCAAGGTAATTATAAACATACCTGAGGAAACAGAAACCATTAGAATCTCTACATCCAGCATGCCTAACATAATTAATATTTTGTAAGGCTTACTTGCACAACCACTCATTAATTCCTCTGTCAAAATGCCTACAAAGAAAGCAAGATTTATTTCACTATCTGAAACCATGCCATCTGCTCTTTGGTTAAATTTATCAAAAGAACGGGAGGTTTACAGTAGGAACTTACGTTTCAGAGAAGACATAGAGCATGGTGATACACTTTGGAGGTTGGGGCGGGTCCAGGTGATCCAGTCTAGACACAGTGTTGATGACTCCGAACATGACAGCTGCTTTTACCCAATCATAAACTAGGTTGATGTAGGCCAGACCCACTGGAAACACGCAGGTGCATTAGTTATGTTGCCAAACCAAGAATCTCAAGAAAAAAGGTTGTAGGCATGCAGAAAAACAACTTTCCTCCATGATATTAGGTAAAACGTTTTACATCACACACATCTGTGGCACATACCCAAAGCCCAGTCGGAGAGATGTTTCAAGAGCTTTATGTCAGTGGGGATGGTGAGGATGTACATGAAGTGGAAGAGGACGTCCACCACGGTGACGGCTCCCAGATGGATCAGACCCTGCAGGCTGATGTTCCACATCTCCCTTTCTTTTCTGGTCAGGTCAGATTTATTAGCCTGCGGAGAGCAGCAAAGACATGTTACATGGGGTCTCCATCCATACCGCTTGATCTTTTTCCCTTTTTTATCACCTTACAAGAAAACACATGATTTTTGAAAATATTTTCAAATAAATAACTGAAATGCTTAATTGATACATTGATCAACCACATTTAACCACATTCTTGGATGTTTCTATCAGCTTTGCAGATTTGAAACGGGACATTTTTGCTCATTCAAATCTGATGGAAAGTGACATGGAACATCAGTTGTCAACTCTTGCCACAAATGATCAACTAGATTCGGAGTTGGGAGCTAGACTGGGCCATTCTGACACCTGACTATGGTTTCATCTAAACCAGTGTTTCGCAACCCTTATCCTCAAATTTTAGATGTGTCGCTGCAGAAGCTTGTTAACGATCTATTCCTTTTAGCTTAATTTTAGTTTTATTTTAGCTGAGTGGCAACAGGGAATAACTAAAACGTGCAGGAAAGTTGAGAACCACTAATGCAAATAGTCTGGGTATAAATTTAGAATGCCTGTTGCATAAATTTTCCCCCAGCCTCATCTCTTTTCCTGCTACTAAAAGGTGTATTTATTTGCTCCATCCATCTCTTTATCATATCTTATCTTTCCGATCCCTGAACATAAATATTCCTACAACATGATGCTGCCATCACCATAATACTTCATGGTAATAGTGCGTTCAATGCGATGTGCAGTGTTTCCTCCAAACATACATTTTGCATGCATGTCAGCAAGTTCAGTTGTGGTCATATCTGACATTAACACCTTCTGCCACATATCTGATGTGCCAAATACACAGCTTGTGGTAAACTGTAAATTGTAATCTGGCATTCAAAACTATTGTAATCTTTACTTTTCAGTTGCTGGATAACATTCACTATGAACAGAAATCTTAACATGCCCTCCAATCACACATAAACACTAAAGGAAACCAGTGCCATCTAGTGGATCAAATAGGGAGTCCAGAAACCCATAAACTTGTGGTCAATTAATTGAAACTTACTTGTACATAAAACTTATCAAAGGTCATGATGGGTCCAAAGTAGAAGAAAGGGAGGTAAAAGTTGTACTTGAGTAGCTCCAGGATGTTGTAGTTTCCATCTTTCCTTTCACAGTTCTCCAAAGCAAAACTCATGCAGCGCATGATCGTGAACCCACAGCCTCCATAGAAGAGGACGTGCCGCAGCTCAAAGTCTCCTTCCACAAACCCTGCCTGTGTGGAGAAGGTACAGTAATGCTGCACAGTGATAATCTAATGAGGGACTCAAAGTTTGCCAGCTGTTTCACCTGCCAGGACACGAAAGGTTCACACTTGAACGTGGCAAGTGTGCAGAGACCAGCAACGAAGCAGAGCCAGCGGATTTTCACTAAGGAGATGCTGTAGAGCAGGATACAGTGGGACAGCATGAGGGAGACGTAGGTCCAACCCATGCTGGTCCACACAGCCAGCATACCATACACCATGTACACCAAGGACCTATACTGTAGGAGACATGTTACACAGTAAGGCTATGTTGCCTTGAAAGGAGTACATTTTCTATAAAATTGAGTTTTATCTCTGCTTTATGTTTTTGTGTCATTATTTCAAAACTTACTAAACACAGGAAGATATTAACTAAAAGTCATCTCAACTATCAGTTTTCTTATCTGTTGAGTGATCTTACAGTCATGATCAACAGCAGCTAACAGATTAAGAACCATCTAAAAAAATATATATATATATAATTTATGCTTAAATTTAAGCAACCTGAGGAGCCAACATGGAGCAGATCTTGGCGAAGAGCACATGACCAGACAGGGCAAACAGGATGTGCTCTCTGAAGGTGGAAAACCACATCATCCACTCAAAATCTGCAGTGTCCTGTGGGCCACATCGCAGAAAAATTTATTAGATTGATTTGGTGTTAAATATCACATTATTGCTTACCATTTTTCTACCAAAGTATCCTGGTTTCACGCTGGCTTTAAACACCTTTCTGTTTGCATTGGCTGAAAGAGATAACAGGATACAAGTGAGAATAAAGTATATCAGTTACATAAATAATGAAAAATTGCAGTGTTATAACTTAATGCCACAGAGCTTGATTTTTTATGAAAAATGCATGTTTATGTTGTTTTAAATTTAAATATGTACTCTTCATTAGACCTTAACAAAGGGTTCAGCACAGAACCTTTTTGTCCTCTGTGATATTAATAAAGACACCCGATCTACTGAGCATGCCCATCATAGCTCACGCTTTACACTCAAACTGTAAAACGGCCACAAGTGTATACTCTACCTTATGCATTGTCTGTTTGTGGAGTTACTCTCCCCCTATTTAATTTAAGATTTTTTTTTATTTTTTTATTCTAAGTTAGAACTCGTGTTAACCTTTCAGTTTTTATGTTGAGTGTTAACTTACACACATTCTATCTTTTTTATTGAATATTGTCTTTTTTTAAGAAGTCAATTTACCCAATTTATTTTAGTTCATATTTCATGTTTAAACAGAATACATTTAGTTAGCTTTACACTACACTAGCCTACATAAAAAAAACAATGTATTATATCAATCAACCAGCATTTTTTGTCATTTCTTCAAAAAATAAGGTTTGATTTCTTAATATCTGAGAATTCAATATTAAAATATTCTGAAATTAGGATGGTGTGCCTGTGTGCTACTAGTCATACATGAGCAAGCATGGGACATTACATTCTTCTGTGTGGCAAAGAATAGGATTGTAACCTTTCTGCACATTGTCAAAACATTACAAGGGTCACTTTTCATACTTTTTGTTATATCTTAAAGAGACATTTTTGCCAGTATACAACAGCAATGTAACGGCGAGGTTTTGCATTTCATGAAAGTTAATGCCTTCAGTCACAATTTTGACAACTTGTATCAACTGTTAGTGTCAGCGTATGATATCCTCCCCACTCTATTCTGTCTGTGGTTGGGTTATAGGAGCTCTTCGGCATACTTACAGTTTGACACTTCAAAGATCCAGCTGGCTGCCCAGAACATGGCCAGACATAGCACCGTGTTGTAGAAGTAGATCTCATACTTGGGAAGAGCAGCTTTGATCCCCATGATGATAATGAGCTTTGGGGGCTAATGAGAACAAACCACAGTCAATGTAGCTCACTTTTATATATTTAGCTAAATGTTATCCCATGAATTACATATGCAGAACCACAGGGCCTTCCCCAGTTGTCAAAACTTAAGAATAAAGGACATAGTGACTACCAATCACTCTATGAGGCCTTAAACGAGTTCTTCTGTTTTCATGCTTTTTTTAAGACTTATATGTTTCAGATCAGTCAGCAAATTTCTATAGTAAAAAAAGACAGGAATGTATACAGAATTCAGTCTCTAAATACAAATTTCATGCATTAAGGGAGGAAAAAGCTATCCCAACCAACATATTTTCTGTTAGATTTCACAACCCACACCCAGACCTTATTACTGCCAGACCTATAGAAACATATTAGCCTAGAACTAGCCTGCAAACTCAAATAGCATGATATCATGCCCTGATTCAAACCAGAAGTTCACAGATTTAAAATAAAAAAAAACAATGACATCTCTTGGTCTTGACAGGGTTACAAGGTTTTGGGACTTCAGTGAAAAAGAGTAAGAACAAATATCTACAAATGGAGGGAAAAAAATGGAAGAGTTGCAAGTCTTCACAGAAGTGGCTGGAAAACCAAAAATACTCCAACAGTAAATCAAGGACTCATTCAAGAGTTCACAGATGAATCCGGAACATTTAAAGCATTACAGGCCTCGTTTACCTCAGTTAAGGTCATAATTTAACATTATGATGGAGACTTGGCATCCAGAAACACAAAACCACCAAAAAGAACACAAAGGGCCATTTTAAATTTGCTAAATGTTATTGTGAAAATATTATGCGTATTGGCAAAGTAAATTTGTAACTTTCTTTAAGGTGTACGTCTTGTTACATCCGACGGGAAAAATAACTCAGACTTACAAATAAAGGATATCATACCAATGATCAAACATGGTTTGGTGGTGTTGGCCTGCTTTGGTACTCTAAGACATGACAAGTTGTTATAACTGATGGAACCATGAGTTGGGCTCTCTAAAAGAAAATCCTCAAGGAGAACTTCTGGCCTTTACTTTTTGTTCCTGGGTTACACAGTTGGTCAGTAGTCCAAAGCCAAACACCAAGTCCAACCCTGGATAAGTCAAAGATGAAACAAGAAGCTTTAGAAGTGCCCTAGTCTAAGTCTGAAATTAAATCCAATTGAAACACAGGGCCAGGAGCTTTGGTCATACAATATTGCTGAATTAAAACTATTTTCACACACAGCTTTTCTTTGTCTAAAATAAAAGGTTTGATGATCTTACAAATGTATATGTGACAAAAATATAAACCCTGTTTCACAGCTCTACAATTTTTTTAATAATAACAAAAAAAATTCTGATTTAATCCATTTTTGGAAACAAAAATTTAAGCACATCTCACCAAACGTATTATCATACATTTTGAAACATGTCGTATGTAAAATAATGTTTTGTTTAGCTGTCCGGTTCCCGGTTATGGACTAAACCTCGTTTCAGTTGAACCTCCCACAGAATTTACCTTCAACCTGATGTCTGCTGGAAGTCAGATCGCGGATACACACCCAACTTTTCAGTACTTCAGTCTGCCTATGCACTACTGACACTCTTAACCTTCAACAGGGAAACCCGGGTGTAGCTATAACCACCAGGGCTGAATTCCAGTTACACGATTTTCTGGTTTTTCCACGCAGTCCACGTAACAACCGACATGCAAGTATATACAAGTGGGATGTCTTTAGTTAGCGCACACCTGTAAGTTTTCGTCTCGTTTGAGTCAAAATATTAGCTGAAAGCAGGTTCAAGTTAAGATAACTTTTTATGTTGGTTATATTTTAGCCTACTTTCTAAACAAATAAATAAATACAATTAACCAACTAGACTAATTGTATTGGCTGATGTGGGCATAAAGTGGTAATGACCACAGGAAAGCATATAGCCTATATGTTAAAGCCTACATCTCCGGCCGCTCCCCCACCTGTTTCCTTAAGATGGGTAATTAATCAAGCGCCGCCAGGTGTTTAATTTACGTCAGGTTAAGCTGGACGGCAGGCGATTAACAAACACGCGACTTTCTAAACATTCATCTAGCAGCTCCACCGGGCTTTATATCCTCAACATCGGGCTCTCCTCTGCGTATCAGGTAATGAAAGCTACTGGAAATAATCTATTAAAACAATTCTATTTTATAAAAATAGTCCTGATCTCACAGCAGCACTCAGAAGCCAGGTTTACAGTGGAAGACTACTGCTTTTATGAGGTAAGCCTCCAGAAGCCATCCCTGTTTAAACTGTATCCCCATGGCAACAGGTTGTCTTGTTTAGCGAGTGACACTAATTCTAACACAAAATTACAAAAGACCAAGCATTACTAAACTTGAAATATCAGACCCATATCATTTGTGTTGCTTTGTGTTTCTCAAGTCCAAAGTCCAAGTCCACAGCCATCTACTGGGAAATCTTCATGCTGCCTTTTAATGACAAATTTTATGACTTTGCTGGTTTCATTTGGCACCTACCAAAAGTGCCAACAACCACTTTAATGATCATTGTATCACTGAGCTTGCTTGGCTAGGAGGCACTGCTCACACAAGCTCCATAGAGGACATATGGTGAAGTGGAGAGCAACCAGACCCAACAATGCAGATGAGATGAAGGCCACTACTAATCCTAACCTCCCTGATCACATCCATGCCATGCTGCATTGATACGGTAATTCAAGAAAAGGAGGCTATGGTAAGGATTTATAGGGCATAGACTATAGACGTCCCTGAACATACTTAAAAAAAAAAAAAAAAATCCTCAGAAGCAGCTAAAAATTCTGCTCTGAACCTGGACTAGCAGCGTACTGCCTTTTATACCGTTCCCGTGTTGAGAATCTCTAGATGTTTTAAGAAACCTCACATCATACAAGATGCTGTTGTGAATCCTAATAACCTAAAAATCTCTTATGATCCAAAAACCTATAGGTACACAAACACACACACAAAAAGGCTACTTCATATTCATGCTTTAATTTCATAAGTATATCGACTGCATGTTTGTAAAGACAAACTCGGGGTTAAACAGATCATACAACAGTTTGTTCCGGCCCAGTAATTTGATTGGACAAGAGACATTCCATGAGTGCTGATATTATATTTTAACAGCTAAAGGACTTTTTACAAACGTATCACTCCGCTGTACATGCATTAACGGTGTGTTCACATCGCTCAAAACATCAACGCCCAGAACGGCAAGATTACATGTTAAGTCTATAGTTGAGGCCGCCAGAGTCTCCGTGGTGCTTTGTGTTTTTTGGCTGCGGCAATTTTTTAAACGTTTGCTGTTTTCCAAGCTTCAAAGCAGCAAAAGCCAGCAACGTACACGCTAACCTAGCTGAACTTCCGCCTCAGTCGTCTGAGAGTCAACCAATCACAGTCTCTCACTGTAGTGAAATTGCCCAGCCAGCCACAATCCACCATTGGTTAAAACCTCCGGCAGAGAAAGGCCCACCTATACGGGCTTTGCAAACTGTTATTTCTTCTTCTTATTATTATTATTATTAATTTTTATTATATTATTAGCTTATTTTGATTTAGAAAAAAATAAGACATGCATTTTTCTCTTTTCCTTATTCAGTAATGTTGGGGGCCAGTTAGAAAGGGCTGGGGGGCTGGATGTGGTCCGCAGGCCGCCAATTGACATTCACGGTCGTCTTCAAATAGTACGTTTGCGAGCATTTTCTGAGGGCGACAAAGCGTGAGGTATGAACATACCATTTGTGTTGCCTGGCAACAGCCTTGTCTCCCTTCCAGTTGGAACGATTTGTGTTGGCAGCGCTAAATAAAAGATTAAATAAACAAATCATGATCTATTATCGTTTTTATTGTTAAAAATTAAAATGAGGTTGAAGAACTGTTGCGGCCTCATGCCTACGACCGAATCACACTAGTCCTGATATTCGGCACAACAGCACTCCCTCTCGAGCGATATTGCTTAATTAACCTGCTGCTCGGCCCAAAGCCTTGCCCCCATTCAGATGTGGAAAAGGTGAAGGCGCAGCAGTCAACCATTCACTTCATAGTTTTCCTTTAGCACTCCAGCCATGACAGAGGTCATATCCCAGATGTCTTCTGACATGTAATATAGAAAACTGAACTTTTGGTTTAATTGGCTGCAAGTCAACATTAACAGAAATATACTCTTCTGTTGTAATCTATAATATTAGCTCCATGCTTTAAAATTAAATCAACTTCTGAAATTCTATGTTCTAAAGATGCATAAGGATTGATTTCTCTCAAAGAGCAGAGTAGGGTAACATAGACTGATGACAATAGGGACAGTGGAAAGTATCAACAAAGTGCAGCTGTCTGCTATTTTTAACCAGACTGCTCCCCTACAGTTAATTCATGCACTGCAGCACCCTGTGAAAGCAGGAATATAAATTGCATAAAGTAACATAGTCAGCTCGTACTGCTTTGTGATAACCTGGACTTTCAGTGTCACAAAGTTTAAATGTAAAGTTAACCCTCTCCCTGATCAGTCTCCACATTGTCCTGCCAGACAGCCTGCTGTTAAAATGTCATACAGTTAAGTTCGTCCTCAGCACCTGTTGTGATACTGACCTTGAACGCAGGAGCTGAGAGCCCAAAGACGTTTCCCACAAAAAAATTATGTCAGACAGATGGGTGAAAACAGAAATTAAAATGTCAAAAAAAAAAGAGAGAAAAAATGAAAGAAATGTAAACTTTTATGTATGCTGTTTATCCACAGAGCGCAGGGTGGACGGTGGGTCCCTCTGACCCCCCAAGAGGGAGCTGCCACTGGTTAAAGGTGACATGATGTATTTATACTTTGACCAGTGACAGCAGGGGCGGGACAGGACTTCTAAATCAGTACAATAGACTGGAGGCCATGTGATAATACAAGCTGGTTATAGTTTTTCAGATGAGAATCCAATGTCCTGCACTCACGTCTTAAGTTTTGAGACATATATGGAAGTACTAGGGTTTTGTTTGAACCAATTAGGAGAATCACTGAAGCAGTGTTTGACGCACAGATTACTGGTAGTTATTTTTATTTCATTAAATTGAAATGCTGTTATATGTTGTCCAGGTTCTTATTTTTCTTCATTTCCCTCACTGCCGAATCTGCTTTGGGGAGGTTTAATCCTGTTGCAATTTTAGTTGCAGTCTTGTCTTACATGTCACAGATTCTTTAAGAAACTTTGAGGATGTGAGCCAGGAGGCAGCACTGACTAGAGACAGACAAAATACAATCCAGTGAGGTTGAGTGATTTAAGTCCTACAAACTTATTCATACATTAATTCTTTACTTCTCTTCCCCATTACCACCATAGGCTTCAGTGTATTTAATTGGAATGTTTTAGTGACAAACACACAGATAAGTACAATAAAAACCTAGTGTGGTTTAAATTTATATTCAGCCCCTCTAAGGCACTTTATAGAACTACCTTTCATAATATTTCCAGCTGAAAGTCTTTTGATCTATCAGCTGTGTGCATTTAAAAACCCTTTTAACCATTCTTCTCTCTAAAACAGTTCATAGTCAATTTTGGACAAAGAGCATCCATGAAGATCAGTCTTCTCAAATGTATTTAGGTCTTGACCTTGAGAAGACCATTCTGGGGTCCCCCCTCCTATCATAATGGAACGGTTCAAATAAAGATGAAAAACCAATGGCATGATCCATAGTGAGGTACGTTTTACAACATCTGGGCTGAGGGATGTGTCGGTCAGTCATGAAAGAAGCCCCAACTCCAAATGTGAGACTTTCAAACTTGACTGAAATCTGTATCTGAATAAATGGTACATCAGGTTCCTTCTCAAAAAATGTTTAATGGTTAGCCCGGACAAATACTTAGCCAGAGCATGTTTCGAGGAGTCATAATGAAGATTTCAAACTAGAAAATCTCACTGGCTGGAAACCACGATGGTGTTTGGATCATGAAGTTGGTATGAGTGTGGAGACAATGATCTCAATTGCAATTCCAAACTGAATTCGGATCACAAGCAATGTGCTTTCTATGCTTCTTCACTTTTCCTCCAGGCTCTGACCTTGATTGGCAAACGAAATGTCTATTTTTCTTTAATCTAGAAAGAGGAATTTGGAGCACTGAACAGCAGTCCTGTTTCTAGTTCAGGAGTGGTTTTGTAGGATTTATCTGTGTATGGATGCTCTTGTTGTTCATACTCCAGCCTAAATCCATTCCTGACTAAGCTCCCACAAATTAATGATCTGTCAGTGACTGTCTTCTGGACCATCTGTCAAGTCAGCAGTCTTCCCCATTGTTCTGTATCCTACTTATCCAGACAGACCATTTTAGAGATTCAGGAAACCTTTGCAGGCGTTAAATAGCTGATTAGGAAGTGACACCATGAGCTTACAATATTTGAGATATACCTGTATTATAAGTCTTACAAATCTGAAGTCAAAATTATTTTAATTTTCAAAACCCTGCAGATAATATGAAAATATCTTGTAGCAGAAAATAGATATCTCAAATTAATGTGAAAATAAAAACCCACAGGTGTCCAGTAAGTGCTGGCCGCTTTTATTTCAACTGTTAAATAGCTCAATCCATTCCGTCTGAAAACCCGAACAGTGAAAGTCTCCTTCCACTGACACCCTGATTACATTTTTCTCCCTTTTAAAATAATTGAAATTGCCAAATATAGATGCAACATTGCTCATCGAAGATGTCCTTAGCAGGTGTTGCCTCAACTCCTACATACACAACATTTTAGTGATTGAAGTGGTATTGATCCACCACTGTGGTTCATCAGGACATAGCTGCAGGATTCTTCATGGTGGTACATTTGCATTGAGTCAGAAATTTTCACAGAGCAGCTTGCAGAGGAAATGTGAGTCCTACTCCTCAATAGTGTCCCGTTTACTCGTCTCCTGTCCTTCAAAGATGGGAAACTGGCTTTCCACTTCTGCCCAGGTCAGTGTGCCGTTGGCCAAATCTCGAACAATACCTGGCAACTTGCTGACCTGAAGAGAAATTACAAAAAGGGTTTAAGAGATCAAGTTATGAGAATTTTATGAGCAAGAATGTATAGATCAAGCAAGTTACATGAAAATAATCTGCGCAATTACAAAAATCTGTTTTCAAATCCAGATCTTACTCAATTGCGTTTCAGCTTTACAACAAATTTTTTAAACCTTAGGTTGATGGGAAGAAAACGTATGAACTCCTGCTGTACCTCAGCCCTGATCTGCCGCATTGAATCACGGTCCCTCAGTGTGGCCGTGTGCGGCGTCTTGTTCACTGTATCAAAGTCAATGGTGATGCCAAACGCTACTCCAATCTCGTCCGTCCTGGCGTAGCGCCTCCCGATGGAACCAGAGGAGTCGTCCACCTTGTGTGACACGCCGTTTTTGGTCATGGCTTCAGCTAACACGGAGGAACATATGAACAGTGGGTGAATGTGGTGAAAAACGTCAACTGTATAAGGATGAAACTGAAGATATTAGAAATGGTACTTACATAGCTCCTTTACGAAAGGCATGAACTCTTGATTTGGGCTCAGAGGAAGGACAGAACATTTGTATGGAGCTACAGGTGCAGGGAAGCTAAAGTACTGCAAAAATAAAAACAACCATAATGAACAGACATAGCTCTGACTTAAAAGAACACAAAGAAAATTATCACTTCTCAAATATATAGTAAATAAAGATAACTTGGTCACAGAAAGTGTTTAACTGCTTTAAGAGTCAAATCATTTTTTATAAACTACTTGGAGCCATTGCAAAAAGTTTAAAATGGGAACAATTAGTAGTGGGCAATATAAAAAGGTAGAAATTATACAAATTTGGCCAAAGGTAGAGATTTTGACAATTCCGCAGTTATGAATTTTTTCATCAAGCTGTGCCTGCATACTGTGTACCGAATACGAAAGGATACTGATGTTCGGAGTTTGTCTTCATACTAGATATTAAAAGTTTAAAGTTTTTCATTTTACGGAAAATAAACCCATTGATCTTGAGGAATTTTAATTCCAATATATGCAGTTTTTTTGTGCAACATTAAATGTATAAATAAATAACCAGGAAAACAGACAATTGTAAACTTACATAATATTTAGCTTTTTTGAAATTTAAAATATCTTAATCTTTAGGGTTTGAAATTTTTGTGTTTCATTATTTTGAAGAAAAAGCATTTTGCACAACAAAAGGTCTTTAAATGGCATTCTAAACCTTTTGAAGTTTTGCTGTAATGTGTCGTGAAAGATAATATTTAGTTACATACGCCTGCTACGAAAAAACACCTTAAAATCTTTTTTGTTCAACTTAGACTTTGGCTCGAATGTTTCCACAGTGAAACTAACGTTACAAGTAACAGTTCACATTTACCAAAAGCTGGCAGGTCCACTGACACACACACATTGTACCTGCTTGAGCACCAGCTGCAGCGAGTGAGAAACACAGGACGGAGAGGCAGAGCTGAGCAGGCGTGCAAGAGAAGCCGTGTGAGAATGTTACGTTCTTTTCTACAATGATTGGCTGAAACTGCTTCACCACGCTACTGCATCGTGTCATCAGACATGAGCGTCGCACATTTAGCACAGAACTCAGATGTCCGTAACTTCTTGCGTAGTTTAGAGAGGAGAGTCATACCAGTGTAAGTAGACGTCAAATTTTGTACTTGCTATGCAAAATGTGTACCGGTCAGCAGGTCTGGAGACTGTATTCAACTATTTAGAAATGTTTCTTTAGTGAAAAAATAGGAATTATAAATAAATTGTAAGTCCAAAACATGGAAATTAAAACTCAGAAGAGGAATTAAATAATATACCAAGATTTCAAATGGCATACTTTTAAGCAAAATGACACAAGAGCCTAATTGATCCTTGGATGCCTTTGGGTTGGGCTGTGATCATGACATTTGAGACAAGAGCAAGCCACAACTTTTTGTCTCAAACTTCAGTCTTTGAGAGCAGTCTTTCAGTGTGTTTTTCAACTTAAATACTAGGATCATCAGTAGTACTCTAGAACCTGACTGCCTGCTGAAGAGGCATTTAAGCGATTTGATTCCATTTATTGAAGGGGAGACACATCTAATAAGTCTGTTCAGGTAGCAGACTTAAAAAATTGGTACATCTGAATGACATCTGCATAGAAGTTATAGAAAATGTGAAATGATGACTGAATGAGGTCAGATAATTGAAAAATGTTGAAAGAAAATAAGCCCAGGATTAAACCATGTGACACCACAAAGATAAAAAGGCAGAGTTTGAGGAAAGCAAGTTCCACTTCCAATTAAACTTACCGTTCTCTGTTCATCGCCTTCTCTGATGTGGAATGTGTGTTCGAAGATGGTGTACATGATCCTACCGATGCCAAAGGAGGGCTCGATGACATTTGGAACAACTTCCTCCACTGCAGTTAAGAAATGCTAGTTATAAACCTGGGGTAAATAATCCTGTGTTTATTCCTCAGAAGTCAGTCTCACCATGCAAGGTCTTCTGAAATCTCTTCACTCCAACCATGTCCTTTGTAAGTTTAAAGGTCTTCCCTTCTGTCTCGATTGTGAACTCTCTGTAGAGCAGAAATTAAGCATTCAGACTAAATGAAAACAAAATTAAATGGTCACATATATATATATATATATATATATATATATATATATATATATATATATATATATAAAAATCACAAAGCAATGAACAAACCCATTATCATTTAGTAGCTGTTCCTGCTCTGTAATGAAGCATTCGTCACACACAGCCAGATACTCCATTGCTAACTTAGCATCTTTCTTATAAGCCTTCCCAATGGCCCCCTTGTTGGGCTCAAACTGGACGACGTTTATGGTTTTGTGCAGAGAGGTTAAGGACAAATATTCTAGAAAGTAAAAACACTCCAGTACTTTTTCATACATTGATGCTGCTGTAGTATAAAAAGGATATAGGTTCTTTCAGAGGTTTCTCAGCGACCAGTGGGACCTTTGTGGCTCTTGCGTGGCACTTCAGATCGTAACAAGACCGGTCAGCACAGCCCACGATCTCGATCCAACCCTACAATGGAAAAAAATATATATTTTAAGCAACTGGAATAGATAAACTGGATTAGTCTAAAGACACTTCTTTACTGGAGCTTACATAGGAGGTCTTGGTTTCAGCATCCCAGCAGTCACAGGCGTAGTGAGCCATCTCATTGTCCATATGCTGGCGGAAGCGCAACTTGTCTTTGGCAACACCAACTTTCGTAAGGTAGAGGTAGATCCTCCCAATGAAATATCCCAGGACAGAGTTATTAATCACTCCCTGAATTATAAAAAAAGCAAATATATCAGTTTCCATTTTAGATCCCTAGTAATACAAAAAGCAAGTATCTTAAATAGTTACTTGTTCCACAGCGTCTCCCAGCCTCATGATATGGGCCGACTGGCCACTGGTCTGGGCTTTGGACGAGTACAGCATGATGTCCAGGTCAGCCACATTGGAGAATTTAGGATGGATTTTCTCAGTCGGGTCCACAAAGTGCTCGATCTCAGCCATGGTGAACTCTCTGCACAGACAGGTGGAGCAGTTGTATTCCAGTTTCTCCTCTCCAACCAGACACTTTATAACTTCCAGAGTTTCTATGCATCAACATATTAAGAGTTTCATAGACCTCCAGACTTGGGGCAAAAACAGACGTACAGATTAATGTAGCTATTACATCAGAGAACACTGAAAAATAACCTGGAAATAATTTTTTTTAAGTCACCTATGGCAAGGAGGTATTTTTTGGGCCAGCTTTGTTTCTGAGTCTGTTAGCAGCATAACTCAAAAAGTCCGACAGATTGTGATACATTTTCTGGGAAATGTCCACAGTTAGACTAGGTACACGTTTTTGGGCGTGCTACTTTTCTAGTTCTTCATATTTTCTTTCATTATTATCCAGGTCGTGAAATATGCTAAAATCAAACTCCAGACATGATTTTTTCCGGCCTACGATCCCAAAGACGGGAATTCTGATAAGGGCTCACCTAACTCGAATGAGTCCGGAGCGAGGAGAGATCTCATTCCTGAAGGAGTTTCCTATCTGAGCAGCAGCGAAGGGAAGTTTCCCCTGGTTGAACTCCAGGAGGCGCTTAAAGTTGAGAAAGATTCCCTGAGCAGTTTCAGGCCTCAGATAGCTGGAAATGTTCATAAATTAAAAGATTTTACAAAAATATCTAAAAGAAAACAAATTAATCACAAAATATTCCCACAGTTAAAATGCACCAATATACCCTGCCATGTTCCCTCCTGGTCCGATATATGTCTGAAACATCAAGTTGAAGGAGATGGGAGCAGTGAGCTCATTTCCAGTGGTGGGGGATTTGACGTTGTATTTCACAAAAAGGTCCGTCAGCTCTTGTTGGGAGTAGTTGTCTAACTGAAAATGGTTAAAGAAAAATGTATCTGGTCAGAAACTATTTGATCACCAATAGAAAATTACAGTTTTGTTGGTGACTGACCTGGGTGATGACACTCTCCATCTCAGCCTTTTTCTCAGCTGCACACTTCTTATCAGACATGAGCTTCTGGAGATGAGCTGTAGGTGAGCCAATAAAGCAGTGAAAATATTTTTAAAAAAGTCAACTATAAATTACAAAAGATCACAAATGTAAATGTCAAGATAGGGAAGAGCATCCATTTGTTGTTCATTCGTACCGACTCCGGAGTTAAGATTTAAAACCCATTTATTAGCCTTGCTTATGTAGCATTTTCACCTTTAAGAAGATGGTCAGCCCTGAAACATTCGCCATTTTTGACATCTTTCACCATGAAGTCTGCAAATTTCTCCACATGTCCAGATGTCCTGGAACAAAACACAGCAAGAATGAGCCTCAAGGAGGAAATGAGACAAAATTAAGTGTATCTGCAACCGGGCTATGGAGCGCTGCTATAGCTGCAGGTTCCATGCATAGAATCGCAGAAGTTCATATGTGCCCGTTTAAAAACCTACAGCTCGGCACTTTGGAGCCGACTCTAGGAACCACAAGGCACCATTTTAGGCAGCAATAGTAACTAAATATGCAACAAAATGTCCAGCCTTTTAGCCACAGGAAAATAAGTTACATTTTTAATTTGGCTTTCTCACAACTAAAGCTGTTCTTAAATCAAATTGATTAAATTACTTTAAGGAATAAGAGAGAAAATGTTGTAATATAAATTATCTTTGTGAAATCCACTTGAGGCTATTAAACAAATTGGATAAATGAGCAAAAAAGATAACTTAAAACATTTCTGTTCTGTGAATAAGGCTCCCAGCAATGCAGCACTGTGGCTTTTTGGGGTCATTATTACCATCCTACCCACCAAGTACATTTTCTGATTAGTACACCTACTTGAGCACAGGCTCAGGAGTCAGCATGGTGCAGTCGATCTCCAGGATCTGCTCCTCCTGGATGAAGTGCTGCCTCCACACCTGCAGGATGTTGTTCTTCAGGGCGCAGCCAACAGGGCCAAAGTCGTACAGGCCGCTCACACCTGAGCAACAAAGGTGCACGTTAAAAAAACGGCCAAAGTAATGTGGAAACTATAGCTGCTAGAGAGGACAGAATGAGACTATTTTTGGTTTCATCAGCCCTAAACCTTTGTCATAAACTGAACTATCCAATATTTTTCAGATCAGTGAACTCACAATCTTTATTTAAAAATACATAGGACTGAGTTGTAAGACTGAGTTAGGGAAGGAAGGATTCCAAAAAACAAAAACTATTAAACATAACCAATTAGTTTATGTCGTCTTGATAAACCACTATAACAATACTAAACAATCTGATAATTGCCCACTGTACTGGTAAACATGTAAAATGTTACCTCCATATATGGCAAAAGCCTGATCATAGAAGAACCGCCTCTTCAGGGTGTCCTCCATCTTGGTTCTGTCAACGATGTCATCTTTGGGTTGCAGCGACAGCTCCTGTGAATGGTACACTGACTTTAATATCAGACTGTTGCTCCGGTGCATGACTCTGCTATTCACATCATAACCTAAACGGTTGGTAAAAATAAACATGCTGTGAGATGTCAGCTAAGGAATCATGCTGCAGAGAAAAATGTCCTTAACTAATGTTTGGATCATTGGTGTTACCCCAAGATCATTCTCACCACCACCTGCTCTATTTCAATCACATGACCCTGTTGTTTTTGCACTGGGCATCACCTGCACTCGTGCATATATCAATCAGTTTATCCCATTGTATTTGTAGTTCCATTTATAGAATGCTTAGAAATATGTATTTTCGTTTGCTTGCACAAAGCACTGCAGCGATGTCCCAATGTTGTGAATCTGTTCACACATTTGGCATTAAAACCTTTCTGATACCATCAGTGACACTGTGATTTGACTTGAAGAGGTCAGAATCTTACATTTTGTCCAAGTGCACAGAAACACCCAAAAAGGCTTTACTGAATACATACTCAAAAGCACAAAACTATTCATACTGTGTTATGTGTAGCCTAGAGGGGGGGAAATGTGAACATGGGGAGACTACACTGCGTACATTCAGGCTAAAATTACACGTCGGCATAAACTGGGCACAAAATTGAATACCTTGGCCTCTAGGGTCCTCTTCCTTGCTTTTAGTTCTGCAACGGCTTTGGTCACATCCACCTCAGGAGCTCCTTCCTGTTTCATTTTGCGCACCAAGTCCCCCTAAAGAAAGGAAGCAGAGCAAACTCCTGAGATAGCTACACCTCTGGTGCTGTTAACAATGAAAAAAGGCTGATTACAGATGTGGTGTTTTAGCACCAGCAGGAGACCAGCCTCCATTCTGCACCCTGCAGCTAACTACTGTCTGTGGCTGGAGGAGCAGCTCAACGTGGCAGGCAAAGAACGACTGTCTGCTAGCAGCTAGCTTCTGTAGCTGCTCATTCACTGACGGCTAGTATCAGGCAGCCGGTTGGCATCAGTACACAAGTGTTTGTTATTAAAAATGAAACCATATGCTGCCAGATACAGATAACTAACAGCGAGTACGCCCAAATAAATCAGCTCTACCTGTTCTTTGACTGCCTGCCTCAAAGGGGCGAGAATCTCCTCAATTTTGCCGTCCTCCATGGTTTTTCCTTCTGCAAGCTGCAGCCAGAGGCTCCTCTGCTTCTTCTTACACAGGCAGACCGACGCTGAAAACGACCGGTTTCCGGGCGGACGGCGGAGGGACAGTCGGGCCAAGCGGGACGTGAACAGCGGGCAGAGGAAGGGAATCTCAGTGCTCGTCCTCAGCAAGGCTGATGCAGCGGTGCGGAGAAGAAGCATGGACCGCTGAGCAGCAACCACTAGTGAATGATGAAATCTCTGGAAACAAGTAAACACCGCCTTCAAAACGGGCTCGGTACTTTCGCTTCAAAGCCTACCTACTAAGGAACGTATCTGCAGATTCGTTAAAACGTTTTTGGTTAATAAATAAGTATTTTAAAAAATACAACAATCCCACTATTAGCATTTTGCTTATG
Source organism: Apricaphanius iberus (assembly GCA_028564705.1). Taxonomy (NCBI): domain Eukaryota; kingdom Metazoa; phylum Chordata; class Actinopteri; order Cyprinodontiformes; family Aphaniidae; genus Apricaphanius; species Apricaphanius iberus. Next base: position 337,473 of record JAPXFQ010001619.1, read on the forward strand.
CTTATGCGATATTGTATTTTGCAATATATTTTTCAATGTATTACGTTAGGACGAAACATGCTCTAACAATAACATTATCATATTGTAAGATAGTATATGTACAAACAAAAAAGTTATATTATTAGAACAATAAAGGCATCACGTTATAACGCTACATTTTTATTTCACCTGGGTGACACCTTTACACTACGACATACATAACATTTTAAATTAAAAAAACTTTCAAAAAGGGGGACGGGTTGTTAAAAAAAATACATGTTTTTAAATCATGCATAACGGATTTTGATTGTTTTTAAAAAAAAATCTTTTTTGGTTTTTTTGCACTTATTTCTTACGGCCTTGGACCTATTCTGTTTAGCAGTATTTCAGTATTTTATTTGTATAGCGCCTTAACAGCATCCAAAAGGTGCACAGGGTGCTTAACACTAAAAAAATAGTTATATATATATATTCGCATGCAGCATGACTATGACCAATTGTAGCCTACATTCTGTCCTGCATAAAAGCAGGTAGAACAGATCATCCTACGCTGGATATACAGTCTAGTACAATGTCCCTGAAAGTAATATTAAGGTGTCTGATGCAATTTTAGCACAGGCAGATAATAAAATAATAAATGTTAGGAGAGGTCAATTAAAGACTGTTAGTGATTCTTTTCTTATATTAGCGGTGTTGAAATTGATTGAGGTAATTATTGTCTGAAGAATTTTTGCCTTGACAAAATACCACGCGCTGTAACATTTTTATCATTAGAAGTATAATTTAGTTTTATGTTTTTTGTTACAATATACTTGGTATTTTAATTGCCAGTTGAATTAATGAAAATGTAAGCAACTGATGTAGCTCACCTAAACTCAGTGCAATTTGAAATAGCCTTGCTAAAATACTAAGCACTGTTATGATGTTATAGTTCCCTTCAAAGTCTCCAAAACTCTTCATTAGCATAAAAAAGTTGCTCGATTTGTTGCTAGTCGCTTTTATAAAAAAGAGTCGCAGAGGGGTCTTAAACTCAATAGAAATAGTGACAATGTCAACAACACTGCTTACAGTGGATATGCAGTAACACATTTTAATTTTTTTGAATTACCAACACAAATGGCCTTAATCTATTTGAAGTAACTATGAATGTAACTTTGTACAATACTTTTGAAATTGCTTTAGGACGGTTAGCCAAAACCCAGGTTTGGATTGTAACCTTTAGTCTGTCTGATTTTCTCGGCTCCATTTCTGCATTAAAGACTCGGGAAATCCACACTGGGAGCATTCACTGGGCCTGCAGGGGAAAGAGTCTTGATAATCTGTTTCTAATATTATTTTGGTAAAACATGTAAACATTGCATTGAAACACTGAACCACTGAGCTTGCAGGTAAATAAATCTTCATAATGGACTGTCCACCCAATCAGTTCTAATAAATTAAAACTTCCTTAGACTTTTCTAAGCCCTAGAAATATCATCAATCTTTAACTGTGTCTAAAACAGATATCTAAGGACTAGGAATGTGTTTGCATTGCTAATTTATTAAAACATTTGTAAACACTGCATCAAATGAAGAGCAGGTTGGCACTCATAATTTTATACATTTGCTAAGCTTTGTTCGAAACTTAGAAAAATGATGATGAAGCCCAGCTCAGAAAAAATAGAATGCTGGCCTGATTGATTTTAACTAATTGCAAAGGTAGCTGAGTAAAAAATGTTGGAAATTTATTTGGAACCCTTTGTCAAAACTTGAATTGAACTAACGACATGTATATCTGCGGCAACTGTGGCTCAGTAGTTGGGTGTTTGCCTTGTAGTCGGAAGGTTGCCGGTTCAAGCCCCCGGCTCTGACGGTCTCAGTCGTTGTGTCCTTGGGCAAGACACTTCACCCACCACGTGTGTTGGTCACCCACCACTTCAGAGGGCCCGGTGGCGCCAGTGTCTGGCAGCCTTGCTTCTGTCTAAGCCCAATGTGCGTGAATGGGTGGATGACTGAATGTAGTGTAAAGCGCTTTGGGGTCTGTAGGGACTGAGTAAAGCGCTATAGCCATTTACCATATCATAAGGCTGATGCTCTCCCAACTGACCTATTTCTGCAACAAAACTTGCTAGAGAGGGAAAGCAGGTAAAAAGCTTGTCCTGCAGGGGAAAAGCTGGTACAGATTGCAGTGGCTTGGTGGCTCAGATTCTCCTTTTGATATCTTATCCTGCTCTTTCTTCAGGTTTTTCTCTGTTCCCCCTTTCTTTGCGAGAGCTGCTTTTACCACACCATAAACCCCAATGTTGAGATTACTTAGTTACACTGAGTAGCTGAAACTTAAAATTCTTTAAAAAAATATTCTAACTCAAATGTGTTGAGTTAGCTCAACATATTATTATTTTTTTAGTACAAGTAACTCAAACATTTTGAGTGACTTAGTTATCATATTTCCCAGGGTGCTTAGGGGCATATTTTTGACACCATGAGTGACTTGGAAGTCTGTTGTATTCATATACTCATTGTGATCAATCACAATTTATTCAATTATTCAAAGTGGTGTCAAAGTTAATACCTCAATCACAGTGATTACATTTGGTTCATTATTTCACTTGTGTTGAGAATTATTGTACTTAAGAGCATAAATATATAATGTATGCATGTGGGTTATCTATAACTTCATGTCAGTTTTATAAAAGTGCATGACACTAAGATAACTTCATGGTAGTGTATTCCAAATGTGTGTATGAAACTTGCGAACTAAAGTTCTGAAGATTTTTGAGTTGGCTTAATCGGTAAGTCTAATTTAATTATAATTAGAAAATATATTTAACATGAACTCCAAATATTTAAGCTTTTATATACTCAAATATCTGAGTTTATTAACTCAAAAAATATGTGGCAACTGATTGCCTCACTTTTTTTGAGTTCTGCCTACTTATTCGGGTTTACAGTGCAGTAATTATAAGCATATAAGCAGAACAGAAGAAAAATACAAGATACAAATACTATATGTACATATATTTTTAGATTTAAATCCTCAGCTTGATTAACAAATTGATTTAATGTTGCTATAGAAATAAATATTTCTGTTCTATCTCTTAAGGCACTTATGCGAGGTCTTCAAGCCACAGTGCTTCCCTATTAGAGCTTCATACTTGGCTGCCTGCCTCTAAATGAACTGGTGCCAGTTTCTCATGGTCGCGGAGCCGCAGCTCCTTTCTCCCTTTCAGCGCTCCCTCTCGTTCTCTCTGCACAATGCTCTGCAGCTGGGCATTCTGGGCCATGAGGGCTCTTCATCTAAAGGACAAAGATGGAGGAGGAATTGTATGAATCAAGTGACAGAACGTGAAAGCTGATAGATCTGTGGAAAGGAGGATGTTTGGTCACCCTCAGCTTCACTGGGCTTCCTTTTAAGATGCTTGAGCCTCCCTGTTGCACTGCCATGGAAGGCAAGTTCTACCTTGGAGATTTTGTATTTAACATGCTTTTCTGAATTTTTATAAATGCTCTCAAACTTTAGAGATCCACTGCAGGTGTTGTAGTCTAGTTTATCATAGTTGGTATATTCTGAGCCTTCCCTTCTCAGCCTCTTTGTCCTGGAGCAGTGTCTGTCCTGCACTGCCTCTTTGTAGCGCAGCAGCTGCTCGAAGACAGCCCAACATAAAAAGCACAAGAATAGTAATTCACGAAATCTGCATTCACACATGATTGACAGAGGCCCCACTGGGTCCCCCCCCTGACCACCACCAGTAAGCAAAAAGGGTGAAATGTGTTGCCCAAGGGCACACCAACCGTTAAGGTCAGTGTGGATGTTTGAGCTGGCAACCCTCTGAATACAGGACAAGTTCTTAAACCCTGAGCCGCCACAGTCAGCCGCCATATAGTCCATAGGTCTTTCAGCAGTATGTCGAGAACAGAACATATAAACAAAATTAAACTGAATTACTTTTCAAGACACAAAACTGACAAATTTCAGGTGCTGTCCAAGTGCTGTCCAGGTGACAAAAGCAACCAAGTAATTTGGCAAAAAATTGTCCTCATCTAAAGATTTACAGGAATTGGATTTAAAAAGAGAGAAAAATCTGCCTAAATCCAAACAGATTAACTGAAGACCTATAGTAGATCTGATAAAATAGTTTACCAGCTGACTCTAAAAGGGTACAATACTATGTGGCTGTTTGGAGGCAAAATATAAAGGGATCAAGGGAATACTGAAGACGTTTTTACTGTACAATCAAAGCCAATATTGTATTTTATTTGTATTTTAGTGAGAGTTTTTAGATTTTTTTTTTTTTTTGCACAAATAATTTATCTCTGTTACAATTATATTCGTGGTCAGATGTATTTAATTTCCAGTTTAAAAAAAATGATTTTAGGCCCAGTATACGCAGTAACAACTTTCAGCCACTAGAGGGCATCGTAAACAAGCTCTTTCAGGATCTGCCCAAGTGCCACAGATCAAGCCCCTGATGTGTAACGACAACCTTTCCTTTTAGCGGTGTTGCGAAAGTTGACCTCATCCGTACATCTCTCTTTCTGCCGCTGCTGCAGCTCTCTAGTGTGGTTTGGAGTACACTGACTTAGAAATAAATTAACATAATTGGATCCAAGCCACATAAACTGGTTTGAATCCCAGACTCAAAAGTTGAAAAGTCCAATGCCTTGAAAGTTACACATAGGCTACCACACAAACACTGACTTTAACACACAAAAAAAATCTGTTATAAACCCATACAACATATGAAACAGTTATGAAGTAGAATGTAAAAGATAAATGGTTTTCACAGTTATTGCTATGACTAAATCGGGGGAAAAAATCTGTATTCAGTCCCACACACCCTGATACCTTAAATAAAGCACAGTAACACCAACTGTCTTGTGAAGCCATCTAATTGGTATATAGAGTCCATCTGTCTATAATTCAATGTCATTATAAAGTGGAACCATGTAAAGCATGGTGAGGTTCTCAAGCTATCCCAAGCTTTCAGCATTTCTCTAAACACTGCCCAGTCCATCATCTGAAAATGGTGGCACAAGACGTTGGTGTCAACCTAAACTGACAAGCTATGAAGGGATAGCATTAACCGGAGACTCATCCAAATTCATAATTACTCTGAAGGAGCTGTAGAAATTTACAGCTCAAGTGGGACAATCTGTTTATGGGACAACTATTAGTTGTACATTCCGCAAATAAAGCCTTTATGGAAAAGTTGCGAGAGGAAAGTCATTGCTGAACGAAAACCATAAGAATGCCTTTTTGCTGTTTTTCAGGTAAGCAACAAACACAAAGAAGCTGCTGGGATCTGATGAAACAACGTAAGAAAATATTTTTTTCAACATCCTGTGGTAGAAAACTAACACGAAATCACCATAGACACATCCCCACTGCCAAACATGGTGGTGGCAGAGTCATGATGTGGGGATCTTATTAGCAGGAACTGGGAAGGTGGTCAGAGTTTATGGGAAGTTGGATTGAACTAAATATAGGGTGATAAAACCTTTTAGATATTAAGCATTTACACATTTGAAACCATACATCGTTTTCTTTCATCCTCGCAGTTATGTGCTATGTTTTGTTGGTATATCAAATAAAGTAAACAATCGTACTTTATGGTTGTAACAAGCAAAATGAGAAAAAAAAGTTCTAAAGATATGAAAAGTCTACTTTTCAAGTATAAATAAGATCATTATTTATAGTTTATACACTTTTTAAATATTGAATTTTTTTAAAAAATGTATCCAGAATCCTTAAATGTTTTTTTTTCTACTTATTAAAGTACATAAATACCATCAACTGTGTGAATGCACTGTTGAGTTGTTTTACTGATCATCAAATCTCCTATAAAACTCCAAAGTTTTATTTAATTCCTTATGTGTTTTATCCACAATCTGCACCTGCAGTGATGTTTTGTATGTCATCAGATTTCAATTAGCTGTCCAGTCTGGGCAAACTCAGTAACCTGAGAACAGATTGTCAGGTGCTGAGAGGAGAACGTGATTGTGCAAAGTAGCTGTGAGAGCTGTGTCGTGGTGTCAGTTGTACTCATACGCTGTTGTGGGCCACCAGGACTCAGCCACTGATCCACATTGAGAGCAACATGTCCGCAAGGAGATTACACACCAATTATGAGCAGCATCAACAGATGACAGCCCGTACTTACCACTGTTTCCCTTCTGTCCCTACCCCATCATTAGAAGCTCTACTCCCAGGTGGGGTCCTTTTGAGCGCCGTGTTACAGGGCTCCATTAAAGGGAACAGCTGATGTGTCTGAGGAAGGCTGCTGAATGCGTCACCACTGGCAGTGGACCAGGAAGACACTTAATATCCCCCCCGTTGTCATTCTACGTCCTATTGAGGCTAAAGCTGCACGAGTCCTTTTTGTTTCACTGGGGATTTTCAGGGTAAAGGTCTTCATGAAACGAATGATTTGAAAACGTAAAAAAATACTTTATCAATTGTTTCTGTTCTAATAAATATTAGAGGGATTGTATGTATTTAATTTGAAGTAGGTACACCTTCCAAAGGGTGTCACTTTTACATTTTTTTCTTTGGCTGATTACCAGAGGTGTTGACTCGAGTCACATGACTTGGACGTGAGTCAGACTCCAGTTATTAATTTTATGACTTTAGACCTGACTTTAAAACATGCTCCAAGACTTGTGACTTGAATTGGACATGAACCTGTTTATTTGAAACATTTGATAATTGTATACTTATAAGTAAATTCACTCATCCCATCTTAAGAAACACAGTGCATGCATAATATACTCTGTGTGATCTTATTTTAGTAGCAGTTGTTTATTTGTTAATGACAATTTTCATAAGGGATGCTGAAAATTTCCAATTAAAAGTTAATGGAGAGTATTTTGGAAAGTATTCCCCTTAGTGTTCTCACATCCCACAGGTGGGGCGTTACGTACAGTACTTCTGGGTGAAATCAGCTTTTTTGGAACACGCGCTGTATGTATATATTAGGGGTGGAGCCGAATCTTAATATGGTATTCAGAAAAGTGTTTTAAAAATATTTATTCCAAACAAATACTTGATGAAACAATTGTATTTGGAAAAAATTTCACTAAAAGATATCGCATTCTTGTGCCCCACAATCACAAATCTCACTCCAGGACAAAGCCGTCTATATAATGGTGCAGGGATAACAACTGGCAATGGCATTGTTTCATCAAGTGTTGAAATAAATACACATTTTAAAAAGACTGTAAGTTTTTTGATTTACATTAAACATACAATTGCAACATTCTTTTTAAATAAATGACTCCAAATTAGGGCTGGGCGATATGACCTCAAATATATATTGTTAATAAAATCTAAAGCATGTTAATAAAATCTAATAATAATAATATATAATGCAATATGTTCTCTTTTTTCTTTATATATGTCAAAATGACTGCATATGAGCATTCTCAATGTGCAGATACATTGTAGCAGAACAACTTCCAAAAGGTTTAGAATGCAATTGAAAGAAAATTGATTGTGCAAAATGTAATAAAAAATCTTTTTCCAAAATAATGGAACACAAAAATGTTCCCAGCATAAGTAAGATAAAGATATTTTAAATTAATTCAACGCTAAATGTTATGAAAATAAAGTTCAAACTTTCCTGGTTACTTATTTATAAATTTGATATCGCACAAAAGGAAACCTCCACATACATGGATTAAAAACGCTTCAACGTTCAACAGATTTCTTTTCTGTTAATTGAAAAACAACAAAATTTAAACTTGCAATACCTAGTGTAAAGACAAACACTGAACATCAGTATTTCTCTTCCTTGCGTACCTGGAGTTGACCCAAAGTGCTTTACAAGGCAAAAAGAAAGATTGGGCAAAACAATTAAAACATGGACAGGGGCCAAGGGTTACACAAGTCTGACAAATAATGTATAAAAATAATTACAGTAAGAAAAACACTATTATCTGAGTAAAATTAAGACATAGTACAATTTCAACAATGATTAGGTCAGTAATAATTCAATATAAGTGAAAATATGATATAAAATAAGAAAATAAAATGAAATGGATTAAAACAGATAAAAGAATTAAGAATAAGGATATTAAGGGTTTGAAAAAAAGCTGAGAAAAGGTACATTTTTAAATTAGATTTAAAAGCTTGATAGATGTCAGTGACTTTTTTCCTCATCTTTTCTTAAATTTCTTTAGATAATTTGTTATTTCTTTAGACATTTTAGTTGAGTTCTATTTGTCAGACAGGTTCTCTTAAATATTTTTTGTCCTTTCATGTCTGTCAGTAATCAGGTGTGGTTGGCAGATGAAACTGAATTAAGTCAGATTAATTTATGATTTAACAAGTAGTGATATATATTTTCTTCACAGGGGGGCTGGTTGGTCTGGATAGCTAATTTGTATTTGCTGTATTTGAAATCCCTTAACTAACTTCTATTATAGATTACTGGAGAAAAAAATAGAAACACAAAACAGGAAAATGAAAGATGGCAACAATTTTAATATTATGTGACAACTAACACCCATTACTAAAAAAGCCCTGAAAACATCAAAGGGCTTTCAAAGCAATAGACTGTTGTATGTCTGTGAACATCAAATTTTAAGCATTGCCACTGACTGTCAACTGGAAGTCATTCAATTAAAGCTCAGGCTGTTTGTTTAGAGCTGAATGGTAAACGTCTACCACATTCTTAAGTCTTTTGGGGACTCTAACAGGATTTCTTCCAGGATGTCCTGCGGTAATTAGTCGTCCCCATCAACTCTGACCAGTCTCCCTGTTACCGTTTGAGAAACGTATCTCTCCACAGAACACCTTCTTCAACATGTTCATTGACTACTCTTTTGGTAATCTACAAAGTGAACCTATACCTTTGTTCTCTGTAAAGGGTTAGAATTGTGGGGTGCGTGACTAAGACTCATGAGCCCACTTTCTAGTACCACCCAGGGCAAGTGCCCATATTGCCTATATCACTAATTAGGTGAGCTCTGAAGAAAAAAAAAAAATCTTGAAAACTAAGTACCATTCCCATCGATCTATCCATCATCTTTATCTCTTAGCCCTGCAGAGTTGCAGGGGAGCTGGTGCCTATTCTCCAGCAGTCATCTGGAGGTTGGGTAGACCCTGCACAGGATAAGGATAGTATCCCTTTTTTCACAATAATGAACTGACTTTTGTTTGGTCTTTCACTCAGTAAATGTCCATTAGGGTATACATTAAAGTTTCATGTTGTAAGTGAACAACATTTGAAAAAGTTCTAGGGTTCTGGATAATTTTTGTATGGTAGGCTACTGGAAGTATTTATAACTGATCTTTGAGCATAAATTAATTATAGTATTTTTGTTGTTTTATAGCCAAACACTTGAAGTGTCTTTCACATTAATAGAGTGAGTCGGGAAAAAGAGGCTTTTTTTTTTTCTTTCTGCATGGACTTCACTGTATAACCACGCTAGAGGCGCGCTGTTGTAGTGCGCCTGCAAGCCATTGGCAGGCAGGAGGACGGTCGCCATCGCTGGGTAAACAATGTAACCATTTTACGCAGTTGATATTGTAGTGTGTGGACTGAAGCCGGAGCGCACAGCAGAAGCTACAGTCGCGGCAGAAGGCGGGGGCTATGCTGCCCGCAGGAGCAGCGACCACAGATGACACATACGGTGGCTTCAGAGCAGGACTGACGCTTTGTTTGTCTCCTGCACATCTGAGCTGTCACTTCACATCTGAAAGCGATCGTTGGTGCGCTTTCTTCTCCCTGACGTGCTTTTCTGCCCCACTAATGTTTTTTGAGCGGATGGGACTCGCACGGTTCCAGTGAAATGGGATTTTAATGCTGCACGTAGCAGCAGCCTATGCACAGCCGGGGAACCGTAGCTGTAGCAGCGCGCCGGGTGATGATCGCCGAAGAATAAAGCGGTGCAGCCGAAGGTGCGCAACATCTCGTTTCCATGGACAACACGTCCATAATAACACAGGTTGCAAATCCGAAAGAGGAGGAGAGCATCTCATCGAGTCAAGATAAAGGTAAGACGTGCAGAAATGACCAGTGACATGATCTGTACTTTTATTTTTTAAGGCGTTTATTTTATTTATTTATTTGTATTCTGCTGTTTTCACGGTGACAATCTGGGCGAATCTGAGCCCTCTGAATAAAGAGGAATCTCCGGACCACTATAGCAAACAGTCGACGTAAAATCCTCCATTGTTCGAATGAAGCAGGGAAACATTACCCACAAAACCCTGGCAGCTTACCTCAATACGACTGGGTATTATAGCCTACTGTAACTTAATTGTGACTTTATTATCGTAGCCAAACATGTTCACGTTTTTAATTTGACTCAGTAAAATCATGTGTTTTCCCCCCCCCACTCAACTGTAAGCAGGATATACTACAGGGGGCGGGTACAACGCTACCTTCCCCTTTACAATTCTCACAAATAAATGCCTGCATCAACAGGAGTACAAATAGGCAACTACTATTGGTAAACTAACGCACATAACCTGATCGAAATTAATGAGAACATATTGTACTATGCTACGCCTGGGACCAGGGGCGCCCACAGAAACTTTTGAAAGGGGTGGCCAGATGGTGACTGCTGATAATCTTGGGGAAGCACAGCAAAAGCCACCACTGATTTTTGAAAACAGTAGTTATATGTAGCCCCTAATATACAAGAATAGCATACCATTAAAAACTAAAAAAAGACATAAAAATAAATTAAATAAAAAATAAATAGTGCAGCTAAATTAAGTTCATTCTTCTACATTCTTTTTTATATACACAAAAACATAAAAATGAAATAAACTAGGCTATCAATTTTAAACATTTAGCATCTGCTGCATAAACAGATTATAAGCACCTTTGGGTCTTCTTTAAAATACTCTATAAACATAATACTGTAATAATGTGGCGTTCACTAAGTTCAGGAGACAGTAGTTACACAGTTACCAATTGTCAATCACAAACATTATACACCTCATACGAACAGAGGTACTGCTTAAGAATCATAGCAATACTATAAACAACAGCTCCACAGCTGCTGTGCAGATCGAAATAGCTGAGACAGAGACCCATTTTCTTCTGTTGTTTTTTCTTATATACAACAATTATTATAAGGAGAATGAAAGCACATATTCCTCATTTGTCAGGGTTTTTCCATCTTCATCAGCATTTGAATTGCTTTTATTAGCCAATGACCATACCAATGCGGTTTTCAATTTACACTTAAGTTTTCATGGTAGGGTTTATGAGTGACATTCCCTCACTAGTAGCCATCCCATTGAACCACAGGCTGCTGGGAGGCCATAGGGACCTCAGCTTCCTGCTACACCCAGTGCTCTATTTGGAGAAAAAAGTGATCTTTTTTTGTAATCCACCTCTGAGCAACTTTGACGTACAACACTTCAAGTACTCTGAATCACTGTGGCTCTTCCAAAAATTCCCTGGACAGCACTCAATAGACAATATAGCTTGAAAGACAAACCAATCAGAATCTTGCAGTTGGATTGGGTGTATTTTGAATTAGAAAAAAGTACAAATCTGAGATGATGTAAGAAAACATACACACGCACACACGCACACACACACACACACACACACACACACACACACACACACACACACACACACACATGTTGGGTTTCTATGTCTTGTGGGGACTTCTCATTGACATAATGTTTTCCGTAGCGCCTTACCCTAACCTTAACCATCAAAAATTAATGCCTAACCCTGACCCTTACCCCAACCTAACCATAACCTAAGTGTAACCCTGACACTAAAACCAAATTTTAAGCCTCAAAAATTGCTTCAAACTTGTGGGGACCGGGATTTTGGTCCCCACAAGGGAGGTCGGTCCCCACTTGGATAGTAAACTTCCAATTTCTGGTCCCCACAAAGATAGTAATACCAGGTCACACACACACACACACACAGACCCCTGAACATTGTTCGCACAACTTAATAGTACATATAATGACATATAATGCATTTACTGATTCAGAAACTCTATATTTTAGGGTTTTTGACAAAGCTGAAAAGCCATCAGAAGCCGATTTCTTGGTACATCTTGAATCTTTTCTTCAGCTTTTAACTAAATCTTATTGGGAAAATCTTTTGTGTAATTGGGGAAAGCTTTTGTGTAATCTTCATACTACTCACAAATATATTTATATATTTATTTAGAACTACAAGTCATGATTTGCGTGCTACCACATTGTTTTAATTTGTTTCCCTACAAGGAGCTCAAAGTGCTCCTGTGAGACCATAGTAATTATATTCCACCTAAAAAAAAAATCACTAACAGAGAACATAACATTTTGTTGTTATTAAAATGTTTTCCCTCATTTAGCCTGTTTTAATCTCCAGTGCAGAATTCCCACACTTTGTTCAGAGCATCTGCTCGTCTTGAACAGTAAATCCCAGTTGGCATGTGAAATCTGATAATTAATCTGGAGGGATCAAATCCGGGTTCAGCCGCTGACTAGAAATGACTCAAAACACTTACACACTCTGTGCCCAGTCAAACGACTGCTATCTCAAATCCAAGCACACGAATAACGATAGTAATAATCAATCCGTCCGTCTATCCATTCTGAAAATTTAGTATGAAACCCTTCTTCTCTCGTGATTGATGAAAATAGTGAACTGCAAAAGCTAGTAAATTGATACAGAAAAGTTTTAAACCAGTGTTAAATGATTTTCATTGTAAATGAAATGGAAGAGGGAAGTGACTGAATTTCAATGTCAAAGGAAGAAATGAGCGCACAATTAGCCTAGGTAAGTGAGTAAGTAAATAATATTTTTTTATAGAGTGCCTTTTACAGATAAATATATCACAAAGCGCTGTACGAGCAAGTGAGAGCTGGGCAAACTGACCCCGATCCAAAAAATTTACAATATCCCTCAAGCTTTGGCCTCCTATCAGCTTGTGTTCCCTATAGCTAGATAAAACCAAACACAAATGAAGCCTCAGTCAATCAGTATAACCAGGGGGAGCTTCAGGGATGGGATTCCTGCACTTCACTTACCAGCTGACAGCAAACATCACTAATTTTGCAGATTTTCTCTTTAACATGTCTGCATTGAGGTTACAAATTTCAAATTTTCTTGAATATTTCAAAGCACTAAATGGCTTTTTTTGTACTACTAACGCTAATCATTGAAAGAAGTAGTTAATGCTGGTATCTTGCTTATGGCTTGTGATGGCTTTTATATATATATATATATATATATATATATATATATATATATATATATATATAGTGACAGAAAAATCTGAAGGCTGTCTGTCATTTTGACAGAATAATATTGACACCACTGACCACTTGGTGGACATGTGCAGACGTTTTAAACTTTATGCACAGAGTATAGGTAACTAAATCAGTTAAAGAAAAGATTCCCATGAGAGCATCCGAGCATCATCTCAAAACCACACACTCTATTCAACGTCTCTCACAAACTGGGAGGGGACTTCATTCTGAAACATTACAGAGGCTTGGGAGTGTGACTGTGGCCGCTGTGGCTGGTTAGATGCGCTCCAAAGAGCCCCATGTGTGCCAAACACCAGCACATGCTGCTGGCTTTCCTCCCAGAACCTCCTTAGAAGTCATCTGTCCGAGGCAAAAATGCAAAACTTCATGACAATACAGCAATTCCACTATTTGATTATTCACAAATGGATGAACAGTTCCGTTCCATGTAGAGTAGGAGAAGTTTGTGAAGTTTTGGTATTTTAAAGACACACTCCACAACTTTTATACCTTTAAAAACATGTTTTCGAAACGTTTTGATAGCACACCAGCATTTATCATGTTCATTTTCGGAGCCGTCATGTCCCGGGAGCCTCCTGCTTTTAAAAACCGCACTATACAACTTTTCTCTACCGGGACACCTCCTGGAAGTACTGACTGAGTTTCGCTTTACGGTATTAGGGCACACGCTACTAAGCGGACATAAACAAATCTGTGGTTTTGAGACTTGGGCCATGGCAGATCCAAAAAAAAAAAAGAAGACACTATCAGAAGAAGCCAGGAAAAGAAAAAGAGAAAGTGATAGAGCAAGAGAAAAGACAAGAGTCAACATTGCCCCAGCTTTTCATCGCTGAAGAGTAATAGGGATGCTGAACTGGCCACGATGCCACTGGATTAGTAAGTAATAAATGCTTGTTCTGGGAGTATTGGGTTTAGTTAGACATGATACAATGCCGGGAAAACTGTTTGACGTTTTTTTCCAATGACACACCATTAGTTTGATGTGCTTTGTTGTTTTAGCTAGCAACCCTGTAAAACTGTCAATAGACTGGCCTTTTCAAATACGCTCCATCGAGGTTTGGTTTATGACAGTGACATTATGCCACATGCCTTGAGAGGGCGATATAGGGCAAATATCTGCAAAGTGTGTCTTTAAGTGCCATTGTTTAATTTCATTTTTTATATGTAGCTCTCTGTTCAACTTCTTTGGATTTAATATTATTTAAAATTAATATGGGCTGCAGTGGCTAGCACTGTTGCCTTGCAGCAAGAAGGTTGTGGGTTCGTATCCCGGCCCAGGGTCTTTCTGCATGGAGTTTGCATGTTCTCCCCGTGCATGCGTGGGTTCCCTCCGGGTACACCGGCTTCCTCCCACAGTCCAAAAACATGACTGTCAGGTTAATTGATCTCTCCAAATTGTCCTTAGGTGTGAGTGTGTGCATGGTTGTTTGTCCTGCCCTGTGATGGACTGGCGACCTGTCCAGGGTGTACCCCGCCTCTCGCCCGTTGACAGCTGGAGATAGGCACCAGCCCCCCCGCGACCCATTAAGGATTAAGCGGTTAAGAAAATGGATGGATGGATTATTTAAAATGAATAAAAATACAAATGAATACATATTAAAATATTGTCATATTCAAAAACTGATGGGTAAAAATAGATTATGACTGGATATTTAGACCCTGTAAGCCAAAGTGCTGGGGAAAATGTTTTCTATTGTGACCTCGATAGATAGAAAGATTGACAGAACAGCCATTTTGTAAAAAATTTTGCAAACATGCTTTTTAGTGTATTCGCATTTCCTTTTATGAGGTAGCCACATAGTTTTCATAGAATGATGCAATGAGATGTAACTGCTGGACTAACAAACAGGGGAGGGGAAGTCATGGGGCAGCCAGCCTCAGTCCCACTTTGTAAATCGCTCTGGCTTTTCAGTCAAGCCAGGTGTCAGTAGACAAACCGTTTACCTTAATCAGATTAGATTAAATCTACCTGTAACCCTTCACATTTTGCTGTGTGATTTATGTCAGACAGGCCAAACAACAATTTCGAAAGCAGGAAAAAATTGAGCCCTAGCAAAGTGATCTTTTTATTGGAAGAGCTTTTTGATTTGCGTTAATATATGTTACATATTTGAGAAGTGATTAAGTGATAATCGGGAGACACATAACTAGAAAGCTTTTTTCACACTGTGTATATTTGTTAGTAGTGAACTTAATCAAAAGTCCCTAAAATGTATGCTTAAAAAGAACACTCTCCTGAAAAAAATCCCCCCTGAAAAAACATGTTTTATTGGAAGTTAGGTGGTCTTCTTTGAAGGGAGATAGTGTAAATTCTTCTGAATAGGAATTATCATATTTTCCCCCGTTTTTGCTCCAGTTATAGATACAAGATAATATTTATTACTCTGAAGAATAAAACATTTAACAATATATTTACATACAATGAATAGAAAAGATATAAAACTGTCTGTTATTAAATGTAACTAATCATTTTCCATTTTACTTTGCTTTTAAACAATCTTTGAAAACATAGTTAATGCTATGGATTTTTACACCTTTGATCTTAATCTTTGAGCTTAATTCACAAAATTTTAATTATATGGAGGCATACCTGTGGATTGATTTTAAGGCAACATATCAAAAAAGAAAATCCTTGTGTAACGTGGAAAAATCAAACAATTTTAACCAAGATATCAAGAAGACATTTCTTGAATTTATGGATCTCAGCATGTCTGGTTTATCTTTGTATAAAGTCTCCAGGTGCCTGAAGATGCCACTTTTATCTTCAATCAAATCTATGTGATTGTAAACAACTTGGAATGTCCAGCTACTGCATTGTTCAAGAAGGACCTGTTTTATGACTTGAGGAAAATGGAAAAGTTTGGCTACAAAGACAGTTGTATTTGGGGAGAAAAAAGGCTGAACTTGCAAAGTTGAGAACACCCTCCCTACTTTGAATAGTTTTGGCAACATCACACTGTGTAGGTATTTTGGCGCAGGAAGAACTGGCACACTTCATAAAAGAAATGTCATGATGACGAAAGAACACAAAGTGTCATTAAGGAAAAAATAAATTCAATGTTGGATCCATGACCATCACAAAATTGTTTTCTGTTCCTTAGAAAATATGTGTTCTGAGGAAGGCAGGCTACAAATCTAACTAAGTCAAAGCAGTTTTTTTGGGTAGAATGGGCCAAAAGTCTTGCTGACAATTGTGAGAAATCATACAGTTTAAAAGACAGTTTTATCAAATAATAAAGAAAAATTTTTTTTTGTTTGTTTAAAGAAATGTATATATATATATATAGCAAATGTAAATATTTGCAGAAAATTTAACTAAACAGGACAATATTTAGTATAATTTAATGATGACACAGTAGTAAATAAAAGTTGTATCTTTTTATCTAAATATCTGGGTTCAATTGTATGATCCCTAAAGGGCTCCTTCTGATCTGCTGCATGTGGGTGACAAACATTTACGTAATTAGAGAAAAAACAAATACAAAGATGAGCACCAGATGCTGGGATTTATCCACGCTAATAGGGTGTAAAATTCTTATTCCCGCTGAGTATTGGTTAGAAATTATTTGCATTCCCTAGAGAAACAAGGAAAGAAAAACACTGAAGCTGTAATTATATATTAATCTAAAAAAAACAACAACCTCTGATTTAATGCGCAATTGGTTTTTGAGGTTATTCCTGGAACCGGCTACTGCACATTACTAAAGTGTTTATGAGGGGACCACACCTGCAGTAGAGTGAGAAGCACAGCTAAGAGAGGAGAGCTACTGTGAGATTTGGCTGTCTCTGAGTCTCTGGCACAACTTGGCAATGTCCTGTGTACAGTAGTCCGCTGCCATTGCCAACCTCAAAGTGTTGGGGAGCTTGTGCTCGGTTAGAGGCTTTGCCATCCTCTTGGAATCGCATGTGACTGCTGTGTGCGTACAGTTAAGTCAATATTAAGTGCAGCATTTTGACTAGGAGGATGAGGGAAGGAAAAGTTGAACTTGGTGCCCTGAGGTTCAGGTCCTTATTACAGATTTATAAACTCCTTTCCTCCAAAAAAGCTCAGAATTACTGATGATACTTACCTCTAGGGAAGAGTTGTAGAGTGGTAGACATTTTCTGAAACATCTTCATTTCTTTAGTGAAGCTCCATTTTGGATAGCTCATTGGGAAGGTCACATTTAGTGCATAAATGTGAAGTGGGAGAAAAAAGGATATTTTGCTTACAAAATCCTTGTGCATAGATATTCTGAGACCTAAGAGGATGAAGAAGGAAAAAAAAACAAGGATACCCGTATACCCCTTGATGAAATCTAATGTAAAGAGTCATAAGAAGACCTATTGTGCCAAGTTTCAAAATACTATCTTTGACAAAAACTAACCTGGCACATCACCCTAAACACCATTCCTAATGTAAAACATCGGGGTGACAGCATCATGCTGGTGTGGTTTATTTTCTGTAACAAGGACAAGGACTGAACGGATGAGTAATGGAGCTAAATTGGATCATTCTGAAAAAAAACAACAACAAAAAAAACGTGAGGAACTGCAAAACACTTTGGAAAAGGTAAACTAAGTAGGACAACACTAAACATACAGCTAGAACTACAATTAGTGTAAATCCAATGATATTCACATGTTGGTCCAGTCAAAGTCCAGTACTAAATCCAACTAACATACCTGTCAACTGATACGGTTTGCCCGTATTTAATACGTTTTTTGCTATCTTTTAAATGGATACAGCGTACTACAACATATAATACGGGAAAACACCCAGACCGAAACGGGGTATTTTTGCCGAATTAAGCTCCATCACGCATGCGTCGCTTTATAGCTTCCTTCTTGATTGCAACACAACACGAGGAAATCGATATCATTTAAACACGAAACTCTCACCAGTGAAGATGTCTGAACCCTTGAAAAAGAAGTGGAAAGTTAAGTCAACTGGAAAGCATCAGAAAGTGTGGGAACATCTGCAAGGAGAGTATAGTGGATGGATAAAATCTTCGTCCAAAGGCCCGGAATATTCGTTGTGTACCGTGTAGGAAAGACGTGAAAGTTGCTGCCAGTGGTTTTTATGACTTGAAAAGCCATTTCAAAACATCGTCACACGTGGATAGTGTCGCAAGAAGTAAGACATACGTTCCTTTGAGTCAACAGTTTGCCAGTGCGAACCCTGCATCGTCACAAAGCAACAAGGTGCTCAAAGCAGAAATCCTCATGTGCCAGTTTTTTGCCGAGCACAACATTCCACTCGCCTCTGCAGATACATTCACCAAGTTGGTACCAGAAATGTTCATCGATTCACAAGTTGCAAAGGTATGTAAGACAGATTAAAATTTTCTTTGTCACTCAAGCAATTAATCTTTTTGAAAATAATGCAAACAATGTAGATCGAGATGATTTATATTAAAGACTGTAATCTTCAATGCAAACTGATAATATCATCAACAGATTATGATTCAAAGTGTGTTTGATGAAAAATATTCAGAGATGTTTACATGCGTTGAAGTTTTCAATTCTATGAAATTATACTCTGAACATCGATTCTTCAAACATCCACATGTAACAAATATAATCTCTATGTTGCAGGATTTTGCATGCAGAAGGACAAAGGCAACCATGATTATCAAGGAGTCTCTCGCACCAGCCTACACAGATCCTATCATAGCACGCTGCAGGACTCAACCGTTCACATTGATGATCGACGAGAGCAATGATCGGAGCACCAAAAAGCGTTTTGCTATTCTCGCCCACTTCATGGAAGATGATGTTGCAAAAACTAGACTCTTGGACCTGCCCGAATTAAGTGATGGAACCAGTGCTGGTATATTTGAAGTTTTAGACAAATATATGACAGAGAACAATATTCCTTGGCTCAACGTTGTCGGTTTCGCAAGCGATAATTGCAACGCAATGGTCGGAAAGAAAAATTCAGTGCTGTCACGGATTATTGAAAAAAACCCTAGAGTATTCAGTGTAGGTTGTATCTGCCATCTCGGAAATTTATGTGTCAAAGATGGACTAAAAGTTCTGCCAGTGAAAGTAGATGATTTGCTTGTTGACATATTCTACTTCTTTAAACATAGTGCAAAACGGATAACAGAGTTCAAAGAGTTCCAGGACTTTACTCAATCAGAGGAGCAACAAATCCTAAAACATTGTCCTACTCGCTGGCTTTTGCTTGAAAAGGTGGTTGTGCGCACGCTTTCTCAGTGGAATGCTTTGAAGAGCTACTTTGCCAGCCATCAAGATGTAGAAAAGGCAGGCAAAGTCAAATCAATTCACAGCAGACTTCAGGACCCACTGACTGAATTGATCCTGCATTTCCTGCAATTCATCTTGCCAGTGATAAACAAATTCAATACTCTTTTCCAGGCCGAACAGTGCATGATTGGCGATCTATTACCCGAGATGGATAGACTGTTGAGAGTATTTCTTTTCAAGTTTGTCCAGATGAAGCAGATCAAGGATGCTGCAAACCTCCTGACGCTGGACTTCAAAGACAGAGCACTGCGGCACGAAGACCACAGGCTTGCTGTTGGTTTGACAACAACAGCACTGCTTTTGGATGAGGATAAAGGTATCCCTCCAGAGATACAATCAAAGTTCTTTGCCTCAGTGAGATTGTTTTATGAGGCTGTTGTGGCAAAGATGATCACCAAATTTCCCTTTGAAAATGACGTGCTGGGTGATCTTGTCGTCCTGGATCCACGAAGGAGAGAGGAACTGGACTACATCCATATTCTCAGATTGGCGGAGCGGTTTGGGCCCAGTCATCTAGATCAAGAGGCCATCAAAGAAGAATGGGATGACTTCCAATTGATCCCAGACAAACAGATGCCACCATTCACCACAGAGGGACCAATGCATCCAGAAACATTTTGGTCTAAGATTTTTGAGTTGAGAACAGCATTTGGTGGGCCAAGGTTCCCAGCAATGAAGAGCGTTTTCTTGGCCTTGCTATGCCTTCCTCACAGCAACGCAGACAGTGAAAGAGTATTCAGCCATGTCAGGAAACTCAATACAGAGTATAGGAAATCGATGGGGGTGGACACTCTGACAGCTTTACTACAAGTAAAACTGAATACTGACAGTAAATCGTATTAGCTAAAACCAACAAGTGAGATGTTGCAATCAGCAAAGGCCGCAACTTCCAAGTACAACAACAATCACAAATGATGTCATTTAGGCTTTTAAGGGCATTGTGTGATATGTGAACACATCATTATATGGTAGTGATGTATTGAATAAAGAATTGAATAATGCAAATTGATGGTGCAGTTTTCCATGTTGTTCTTTGGTAAACACGGCATTTACGGCGCGAATACAGTTTTTGGTCGTTGAGTAAGGGAAATTTAAATTGTTAGTAAGGGCAGTCATGGTTGATGGTTGACAGGTATGAACTAAGAATATTTGGCCAAGGCTTGAAACTATTTGAGGAAGCTCTCCATCCATCTGGTTGAGCTTCATTTTTTTGTGTAACAAATTTATGCAGAGATTTAATTATCTATGTCCAAAGCTGGTAGGGACATTTTCCTAAAGACAGACAACTTTATTTTCATTCTTTAGTCTGATAACCATGTAAAAATACAGAAAGCTATAATTGCTTGCATATTTTAGGACGGAATGCATTAGAAATACTTAAGATAAATGATTACATTTGCTAACAATAACTATTTAATTTTAACAGTTAATATGAGGCATCCTTCAAAGCTATTGATTATCAGACTTGGCAAAGATGCAGTTACACTCCAACTCTTCCTGTGAAAAGCCACTGGGGAAAACAGTGTGGGCCGGATCTTTCCTCCACTCCTACACTTGATGACTGTTAAGACTTAAACCATATGCTGCAGGAAGTCCATATGCTCTTGCTCACAAGTTCCAGCCTAGCTTCAAGTTTAGAGCATAGTTTCATAAATATTGAATTTTTGATAATCTATCTCCATGTCAGTTACAAACTAATGAATCAGAATATCTGTATACAACAAAAAGTGTAAAAAAAGACTTTAACATTGTCTTTAAAAGAGAAAGGAAAATTCCAACTCGGATTTGGAAAAGTGATGTGTGCATTTGCATTAATTCATACAACAAAATACAGCCAAACACAACTTAGTGAAATCTAGTGAATTTAGCTTCAGAATTCACCTTACTGTCCAAATAAAATCAGAGAAAGGTTTATTTATGCTTTACAACAAGCCAAGTAAAGTTCAGAAAAAAAGCTGCTCTTTTAATACGAGACCAAAATACATTGTCTAGCCTACATATGAAACATGTTGTGGATCTCTAAAAGTGTATAAGTCGTTTAGAGATCACAAAATGCACAGGCCAGATGAACTCCTTTGAACAGAACAACAACCTTGAAAATACAGGTACAACAACAATGGCGTGTTTTTTTTTCTTCCTTTTGTCGAATAGTTTGGTTATTCATTAAGCACTATTCATTCAGCTTTATAATGATTTAAAACATGCGTAGGTTAATAGAAGTTCGAAGTTCAAATATCATTAATTTAAAAGCAAAAGTGCCTGCGGCCCTTGTGAACAATAAAAGGTGTTGAGATGAGATACATTTATTTTCCTGGGATATCAATGTCTTGTATCTTTTATTTATATTCAAGGATCAACAGAACCTTTGAGGATACAATGTATGTCCCCTCAAGGGGTCACATAAATATTAATAAAAAAGATCAGTGAAAACTTATTGCGATCAGCTTCACTTTCAGTTTAAAAAATGCTGCAGGTTTAGGTGAGTGAATCTTCATTACTCAGAGCAACATTACTTGATCATTGCTGCAACATTTGAGTAAATCCTGTCGTAGCTGCATACCTGCGTGCTATATATGATATATTCTAGATGCAATGGTTCTGTCTTGATCTTTCTTGGAGATGTCCAAAAAACTCTGTGGTGGTATGGCTGATTTAATTATGAATGCTACAATTTAAATACATAGGAACGCGATACTGGCACATTGCTTACCAAAGATCATTGAATTGCAAGGCACGTACACCGTAGCAGAACACTGGTATAACAGGGGCCAAGTCAAAAGCCACACCTAAATCCAATTGTGAATCCTTGGCAAGACTTGAAAATTGATCATAATGGAGTGTAGTGATCCACTTTACTTGGAGGAATAAGCAAAAGTTGTGTAAGGTTGGTGGACACAACCTAAAAAAGGGGCGCTAAATATAAACACTTAACAAATATTTCTGATTTTTTTGTGTGAAAAATGTAGCAAGAAATGCATCCTCTTTTCACTCAAAACCACATGCTCTTAGTTAATCACATTAAATCTTAAAAAAAAAATGGATTTATGGTTTTCATTTTACGTAAAACAAAAATACAATAGTATAAATGTTTCTACTGTTAAAAAGTTGATTTTTATCCCATTAAAAAATTGAGATTCCTTTGTACTAAGTAATGTCTGGTCTTGGAGTTTGTCTGCACAGCAGGGTTTCGGTTTTAGTGTGACTGTTTTTATGTTTGTACTAGACGGGTCTTTTTGTTGGCCCATTTTATGTTTGCTGTCATTGTTGGGTTTTAAGGATAGACTTCCAAAATGTTCAACCTTTGATCTAAAATGGCTAATGCTAAAGGTTTTCAATGACATTGATATTAACATTTGGTTATATAGGAGTACTTGTGTTGACAGACTTGGTTGCGTCGGATTTCTCATTACTTCTGTCATTATTCTTCTGCTAGTACATGCTGGTGATACCTCTATTTAAATGCCAGGTATTGTTGTTTCTTACATCATACTCTGTTTGGAGCCAAAAAAACAGCCTGCTGCAGCCTGCCTTTCTCTACTTCAAAGACTGTTCATCAGAGAAAGGCACAAGCTCTTTTTAATTCAGCATCTGTTCCGCCAAAACGAACATGGTCATAAGAGATAAATACAGTCAGAAAAGGAGGCAGAGGTCAAGAGTGAGGATGCATGTCAAGAAGAAAAAGTAGAAGAAAGTGTTTCGGCTGTTCGGACAAGTAAACTGTCTTTATGCATAGTTTGGCCTCTTCTGCTTGACATTTATCATCACTAATTGGCTATCTAAAATGAAGATCATGTTTTCTTCTTAAGGATTTTCTGTCACACCTGCTGAATTATGCAGTATATCAGATTGTGTATTAACTGACAGAAGATCATGGCATTTTTAAACGAGCAATACTAGACGCACACATGCAAAAGACGGGGCTCCTACAGATTCAAGGAAGACCTCTTCCCATCCTCCAGAGGTAAAGGTGAACTCTGTTTAACTGCGAATCTCAGGGGCCTCTAAGTAGGACAGGGTGTATGTGAAAATGAAGAGATGAATGCCTTTCAAAAAGAAGAGGCATGGGAAAAATGTTCACACCAACACACACAGACACAAATAGATGACCTACTTGTTTACTTCCCTTCCATCCATAACAAGCGGGCTTTTAATGTGCAAAAAAGAGAGATTTACAGCAAGAAATGCAATTTGACGTTTCAGTGCCTACACAATCATGAGTGGGCTTTCCTGAGTACAAAACTGAAAGCTGTTTGGGCTGCAGAACAGCACTGCTTAGCAACAGTTTATCAATTCGTAATGGCTTGTGCTTGTAGAGGAGCTTCCTAAAGTTGGAAAAAAGAACATAGTTATCAGACAGATCTTAGTCTGACGAATCAGCATTTTCTCCTCAATTACATCCTTGGTTAAACACAAAAACACCTGTAAATGAAAATGAAATTGTAGTCTGACCTTTAGATGCAATTCCAACATCAGGGCATCAGGACTTTAACCTTGATACTTCCAGTTAAATTTAGAACTTGTTTAGCTCAGTCAAGCTTCATTCTTTTACCTATTTTTTGTAAATCATCCAGAACAGCTGAAAGCATACTACAACTACTGTATAAATTTTGTTTTGCGACTATCAAATATGAAATCAGTATAAAGTTTCCCTGGTTGGGTCAGATAAGATAAATCCTTTCTATTTCTTAAATTAGATAATTTAAAGATAGACTTCGTTTTTCTTAAGTTTTGGAATATTTTTCTTTAAACTGTGTGACTTATTTTGGGGTCTCCATCTACAAGCTTGTTGTAATACTTTTCTGGTAATTTGGCCCATTCCTCCTGAGAGAACTGGTGAAACCGTATCCGGTTTGAAGACCACCAATCTTACACTTTCATGTTGCTTTGGATTAATGGCTTTTTTGCTCACGAACCGTCTTTTTAGCTGGCGTCGGTAACAGGGCTTGCTTAGCTGTTTGTAAGGAAGTTCTCCAATTTAACACACTGATAATGAAAATAAACTTTTCAACTGTTGTTTTCTTTAAAAAAAAGTAATGATGTAAATAAAGTTTCGAGAACCAAAACTAATTTCATTTGTATTCATTAAGCTATATCAACTTAAATGTTTCTTGTTTATTGAAATGCTGTCGTCTGAGTATTATTATTATTATTATTCAGTATCTTAGCTCAATTGACTCAATATATGAATCCAATTGCAAATATATGGCTACATGTTATGGTTAATTTATAAAAGTTTTAAACTTCACAAGATATTTTTTAGCTTCCTTTTAGTGGGTCTCCAAGGCTACGTTCACACTGCAGTTGGAAGCGCATTAAATCCAACTTTTTTGCCGCTATGCGACCCATATCTGATCTTTTTCTGGTGGTCTGAATGGCACAAATCCGATTTTTTTTTCAAATCCGACCCAGGTCACTTCAGTATGTGGAACTGAAACCAATAAAAATCTGATGTTTTTGAAAGCGGCTGAGGTCTGAACGGCCATGTCGCTTTAAATCTGTCTTTTACGTTACTGACACCAGACAGGGTGTCAGTGACATCAATAATCAGCGCCGGAGAAAACACAGGGGTAGAAGCCACTGCTCCAAACAAAGCCATTGTTAAAGCACGAGCTCTCCTTTTTACGACGGAGTATTAGAAAATGTCGACATTAAACTATCGATATCCTTGAATCTGCCCATTTCCAGCAATTTCAGTATGCAAGAATGCGGCCACTTTTTCCTAATTTGTATGATTTCTCCTTCGGAACAGACCAAGTTTTCGGCACAACCTTTTCAGCGTCCTTACACTAATCACCACACTGTGGTTCTGAGCCATAATTTCCTTATTGCTAAACCAGATTCTGAAGTACAATTTGACCAAATCATCCACACAAGGCATTGTGCTCTCTCTCCAAACTATTTTGAACTAATTTCAACTTTATTCTCGAAATGTCGAGTTTAATGTCGACATGGCGACTTTAATGTCAAAACGTCGAGATTAAAGTCGACATGACTTTTCCTCTTTATGCTCGAAATGTTGAGTTTAATGTCGACATGTCGAGATTAAAGTCGACATGGCGAGTTTAATTTCGTCATGGCAAAAATATTTTTTTTTCTTCGTGTGTGGCCCTAATACTCCGTCGTACCTTTTTCTTGTGGTCAGTCTTAATCTAATAAATTTTTTCCGACTATGCAAGAATTGATAGACTGCTGAAAAAGCGCTTACATCTGTAGCCGCCTTTTTTACTTCCGTAAACAGAGCGCATTGTATGTGACGTACTATGGTGACGCCTCATCTTCTTCTGCGCATGCGGGGCGCTTTGGAGCCGTGAAACGTTCACATTGGAGCGCGTTTACTGTCGCATTTTATCTGTAGTGTAAACGACCATACAAAAAAATTGGATTTGATCAAAACATCAGAATTGAGCATTAAGACCAGCAGTTTGATCGTAGCCCAAGTGTTGATCATGGGCTATAAAAGGCCCCTCCCATATAATTCACGCCAGAATTGTTCCCTGAAGCCTCTGCAATTTGAAACTGAACAAAAGAGAGAAATGATGAAGACAAACAGAGAAAAGCATCTTTTTTTTTGAAAGAATACAAAGACTGTCTGAAAGATCATCTAAAGAGAGAGTCTGACTTTAAATTCCTATCTGCCCTCTAGATTAGCATTAAGGACTGCATCACAAACTTGCTCAAACATGCTTGAAGCCTGAGGATAAGGCTTTATTCACCTCTGACTTTATTTCTACTACTGTTTGTCTTTTGTCGACACACAGGCAAGAGGGATTTTCCATCAGTCACTAAGCATTTGATTTTTGTGAAAAGTTGTAAATCAGATAAATAAAAATAGATAAACAACAAGCTTCAGACAGCAGTCTCAAACAAAATGCGCTGTTATCCTGCCAGTTGTGCAACGCTCAAAGAACACTCAGATCCTCCTCATTATTTTTTTCCCCCTCTCTCTGGGTTGCCCCACCACCACTCTTTTTTTTGTCATCTTCTAAAGCACATGGAGAGAGCGGCAGCAAATCTTATCTTCCAGAAGATGTTGACAGGGTGGCTCTGTCACCGCTGCTCCTTCGCTTCTGTAAGCTGCGGACGGAAAACCAGGCCCAACCGAATCATTTGTATCTAGAAAGCACAGCAAACCACCTTAGTCAAGTTGTTTATGGTGTAACGTACCTTGCATAAAGGAATGTGTGATGCACACACACACACACACACACACACACAAATATCTATAACTCTTATACATATATATGACTCCTACTTGATAAGTTTGGAAGTAAAGCCAGAAGGGCAGTTGAGGGTCAGTGAGCAAAAGGCATGTGGACAGAGTGCATCTCCACACTCTGTAATTTCCAGCCTCAGCTGTCTGTGTGGGAAAGTATGGAGGCTTATTGGGAGTTAATTTTATCACGCTGAGCTATTATTGCCCTGATGGCCTCATACATAACCCACAGTGGACTCTGGTGAGAACGGAGAGCGTGACACAAACAACTGTCACTCAGCTTTTCTTGCGTCCTCTGTGTTTGTGTGCATGTTCAAGTGCATTGTGAAGCAGCCGCTGTTTGGAGTAGATATTGTTTCATAAGCAGAGCAGTAAACTGTCGTCACCCCTCATGGCGGGAATTTCTCTCTGGTAAAATAAACAAGATGTTTTTAATGAGCAACAGCAGAGGCTGGTTTAATGAGGTTCTTAAGAAGAGCTTTAATAGTTTCTTGAGTATTCAGACAGAAATTAATTTTCTTTTTTTTTTAAATCACATGTAGATATCTGTCAAGCGTTTTTTTATCGTTTGCTTTATTTGACAGCCAAAAAATAATATTAGAAAACCACTATGTGAGATGTGCAAATTAATTCACTACCTGCTTCTTTTTCAAAGATTATATAAAAAAATATTATTATTCAACTATTCATCTATATTTCAACAGCCAAACATCTACTAAAGTGTGGTGACATTACATATTGAACAACAAACTCAGGCATCAATGCCTCAGACCTAGTTTATACTTCTCCGTCAGAAAGGTTGCATGCATACGTGTTGACTGAGACGTTCCCTTTCGTACTTCTCCATTGTTGTGTCAGTGTTGCAAAGAAATTTCCCACCAGGACAGCAGGGAGTGCAGACTTTTGATGGCGGATATGCCTACCATTGCAGTGACGTTTCTGGTCAACAGCTATTTATTTTCTTCAGCTTGTAAACACATTTCCACTCAGGGAGCAATGGCTGACAGACAGCTTTGAGCTCTTTAAAACAAACAAACACAGTCAGATGTAGACTGAGCGTCAGGAGAGGTGGTATATTTCACTGGTGGCCTGGCCACTGAACTGGCCTGCTCCGTGATTGCAGATGGTCAGGTTTGGATGGTTCTGGTGTGGCTCAGTTGGGCATCTGATATAGTGGATATCGGCATAACAGACGCAGGGTACTTGTGGGACATATCTCATGTACTTTCTGGCTCAGTGCCCTCTGTCCCATGCACTTTTTTCAGCATCTTAATCCGTTAATATGCAGTAACTTGTTTATCCTACCCATCTTTAAATGCACCTTAATCATACACAAGCTAGCGGGAAGCAGTTGATCATATGAAGGTGCTGCATATCAGCAAAGCAAAGAAGCATTTTCAGCATTAGACAGAAAACTTTTGACCGTTTTCTCCACACAAGCTGTAAATTGAGTTATGTTGTTGCATGCAGATAATGTAACTGAATAATGACTAGTTAATACATGTCAATATATAATGTTAAGCAGGTTAACAATGCTAACATTGCCTTTTTTACCTCCCTTACTAGTCACCTCATGCTGGGAATAATCCCAACCCTCTTCATTCATGTGCAGAAATTATGCTCATTATTGCTGCTCTCATATCTGAAAGAAATATTTATCCAAAAAAAGAAGACAGCAGGTTCATGAAGGGTCTGAACAGGTAAAAAGAACATATAAGTCTTGTCGAAAAAATATCTTTGGCACAAAAGGGCTTGAGGCTAATTATCACATTAATTTCACTGCTACTCATATTAATTGTATTTTTACATTTTTAGCTTTACTCATTTTTATATCTTTATTGCTACAATAAAAAAATCTGAGCCAGGGAGGGGATTTAGGACTTAGCGCCAGCAGCAGGAAGATGACCCAGGTGAAGAGAGATTAGAACTTTGAGAGAAAAAGATTCATTAGTGGAAGAAACCAGGCAGGAATCAGGGTGGGGATTTAACTGATACTTCTGAATTACTCGCATTCTAACTCAAAAATCTGTTGTGTATGTATAATCAGCTTGCTATATGTACTGGCTTTAAATTTACCAGCATAGGTGTAGATGAACTAGAATAATGTAATTTGATAACAGGTCAATTCAGCAGATTATAAATATTATTTTAATGAGGAAAGAAACAGAACATGTGTGTGGGTGCATGGGCAGCCTTTGTTTTATTATTTTACAATTTTTAAATCAACCTAACTCACTCTAGGCATTTTTTGTGTGGTGGCTTGGGATGGTGTCAAATTCCCTGCCTGAATTATTGTCCCCCTCTACCCCTAAACACAGCGGTCTGTTTTGTTGTTCTCGACACCTTGTGGTTTTCAAATTTGCCAAAATATTAGATGAATTGGCCTTGCAATGGAAATCATTGAAATGCCCGTAAGCTGCACTGACTATTCTACTTACATAAACTATAGAGCACTGTTCCTGTGAAATCATCTGAGGTTGTTGTTGGGCTGACCAATCCCAGAGATGCGCTCTCTGTTGCGTTTGACGGATAGTTAAAAAACTGGGCTCTACTCCATTCGTGCTTGCGTGAGTGACAGAGAGGCCTTGCGTTGACGGATAATGGCGATGCGTGTCTACGCTCCTACACTACACATTTATGAACTAGGCTCAATACAGAGCCGACTGAAGAAGTTGGTTGTAATTGAAATATCTTCAGCTTTAATGCAGTTTTGTAAAGAAAATTTTTATATGGTGATTTGTTCTATGATGAGAAGGAAATCAGAACAAATGTCTGAGAGCAGTACACATCGTCATCCATACATGGTTGGGAACTTTTAGGAAAATATGGCTCCAAAACATATTTTTTTATCACTAAAATGTGTTTTAGAATTATGTATCTACTGTTTGTGATTCTTTTGTTTTCAAAAATTCAATATTTTAGGTTGTCTAATTCTAAAATATTAAAAAATAAACAGAATTGGCTAAAGCAATTATTAAAAAAACACGATGCACTCTTTGAATTATTTAGTGAAACTCAGAAACGATCAAAGCAGCAGTTTTTCAGAGAGCAGTTTTTTTTTAAATCACCGTTGTATGTTGCAATATTGTGTAACTCCTTGCAAATCGTGAAATATAAGCTGCTTGTTATCCCACTTCAGTACATAGATGCGCTATTCCTGTAGAGCAGGGGTGTCAAACTCATTTCCAATTTGGGCCACATTAATGAATGTCCTTAAAGGGCCGGTTGTGGCAGAAAGTATTGAATAAACCATTTTTAACAAACCACCAAGATAATAAAATGTATATGTCTCAATGAGTACATCTTAAGGTTTGACAAGTACTTCTTAAAATTTAATTATACTGAACATCTTTTCACAATGATGTGATTTGGACTATTCAAATAAACACTGATTTGATTGATAAAATAGTTTTTATGTGCACATTAATAGAACTTAAAGTTTCTATTAATAGGATCCGCAAGAGTTTAGAGGGCCACATAAACGTCTATGGTGGGCCGGATTTGGCTCCCGGGCCTTGACTTTGACACGTCTGCTGTAGAGGTTCCATCTGCAGTATTACTCTGCTGACAACTTGCACAAAGGAGTTCCCTATTTTTGTTAGTGTTAGCCAGTGGGGGAACAGCTTCATCTCCTCACACTTTCTCCATTGTCAGCCCAACACATTTGATGAAGTAAAAGCAAACAGTGAACAACCTGTATATCTGTATGTGTGTGTTTGTAGTGTGTTAGGTCTGTTCTTCATCTTGACTGCTGTCAAATAAGTATTTTATCTCACATGTTCTTACATAAGACGTAGACAGCTGGTTCCACTTTCAAAGCAAAGGAGGGAGGCGCCAGATATCCTCCACTGCCTTTGGTGATAGCAGAGTTTCATCATGACGTTTTAAGTTTTCTGGTTGTTGCATTCACGATCTGAAAGTGTTTTGTGAGTAAAACAGATAGACAGCACAGAAATCCCTCTGGCTTGTTTTATCTCACTATAATCAGGGCTTTGCTGTGCCATTCAAAACCAGTCTGTTTTCCACTTGAATTATTAAAGATGCATGTTCACATAGAATGTTCTCATGTTTACCTTCATCCCCTCTCAGGACCTGTAGTTTTTACCTGCCTGGATAGTCATCTATTAGGGCTATTAGAGAGATGTATAAATTCTGGATTACAAGCATGTAGTGGGATGTGGCGTATACCAATACATTTAAGCTAAAATAAATCTATCAGTAATAAACACTTTTATCATGTTTGTTTGTTCATTTCAGTCCTTCAGTGTGTGTGTTTTTTTTAACGGTTTTAAAAGTTAGACTTTGAATTGTGATTAGGCTTAAATGAGTTTAAATTAAACTAAAACACAAAGTTCACTGATAATGTCATTCTACTGTATATGTAACCTGCGAACTGAAACATTTAAAACAAGGTAGGATTTTAGGAAGACATTAAATGTTTTTTTTTTTTTATCAACACAATTAATTTAAAAGTTGCTTTGAAAGTTGTTGTTTTGCCTTAGATAAGTACCGGACCTGTATTTGATGGTACGTGCAGAAGACCTAAGACACAATTAACCATAGATAACAAAAACCTAATTATATCTTAAGCACATTTCTTATTTTAATTGTTTTCTTTTTAAATCAGTGTGAATTCTTAGATTGATTTATATGATTTGTTAAAATTTGTGGGAACCAGTCTTTTTTTTGGTCAAAATTACACTGCTGTACGAGTCAAAGTGTTTTGTTTGTTTATATTCAAAATGTGATATTGTGAAAATCGGTCAAAAACTTTACCACCTAACATTAAAGGAAAAAAAAACTGGTCATGTTTTATTTTAATTACATTTTAAACCTTTACAAAAATATAATTGAGTGAATGCTAAACTTTACTCGGCAGAATCATGTCACTGATGAATTCTCTTCAAATTTATGAAATCTCACTAAATAATAGCTAAACTGCTGATGCGCCTTTGGGGATTTTTAAATTGTTACTAATAACACACACAGGTGGGGGTATTTTTTCCCCAAGATGCAGTGATACTTTGATATAACAATGCTGGGCCCTGGGCCAGTGAGTCGGCTGATGGTGTCCAGGTGTTTATCATTATTACTAAGGTTAAAAATGGGTTCATTTTTTAAGTGTGCCACATGTTGCCAATGCTTCTTGACCCTTTCTGTATCTTTGAACTTTTTTCCTAATGCTTTTATCCTAGGTCACAAGTGATAATTCCCATTTGAAATGCTTCACGTTCTAAAATGTAACCTATGTAGTGTTCAGATATTTTTCAGACGTCAAAGTAGTAGTGCTTGATATAAAGAGTATAGAGCTGTAATCGGGCCTTAAAAGTTGGGTCCAACCCGAGCCGAGTTTGCGACAGTTCAGCCCGAGCCCAAAGAGTACATTTTGATTGACAGCTTATTAAAGCCCAAACCCGATTACAGCCTGACATTATTCAAAAGTCACACACCTGAGTTCCCGCTAGAAAAAACTGGTACCGGACAACATGACCAGCAGGTTTTCAATTTACTGTACAAATGTTTGACATTCTGGTCAAATAAGCCTTTTATCTGATTCTTAAAATGATAAATGAATAAAAATAATTTCAAGGCATGTTTTTTTTAGTCTGCAGCTATATGAAGCTGGCTTCTATTGCATAAAAGTCTGTATGGCCTATGTGCGTTTCCGTGTGTGCTCTTGACCGCTTGCTCTAGATTTCAGAAGATTTTATCTGACTTTTGTGCATCAGGGAGCTGCTAAATAAATGCAGGAGACTTCTGCAACTTGAAACTTTGGATTTCTGGTAATAGTGCATTTACACTTGAGCATTTTCTGTCTGAGAGAGCAGCGCAGCAGTCGGAGCACGTTTTCTGTTTTGATCTGAGAGGAGTAGGTCTTTCACATAATGGCGCATGCGGTGTGCTGGCAACATCTTGACAGGTAGATTCGGAATGTTAATGGCCCACTGCAGCGCTTTATTATAAATTATCGCGCTAATGAGACGATCATCTGACTGCTAAAGCCCGACCCAAGCCTGTGGACAGTGATAGAAATTAGGCCTGAATACGTCGGGACCTAAGATCTTCAACTCTAAAACAGTATATGGCAGAAATGATATAAATTTAGCCAGAAGTACAGACTGACTAACCTTTACTGTAACTGTGCATTTTGATGAAGTCATTAAGCTGTAGCTGGTTACTTTGTACCTGGTACACAAGGAGAATAAATACAGATGTTCAGTCTTTGCATTTACTCCAGATATTGCAAGTTTACTTTATTTTATTTCTATTCAACGGGAAAGAAACCTGTTGAATTTGAAGCATTTTTTAATTCAAATATGTGCAGCTTTATTTTTGTACAATATTACATTTATAAATAAGTAGCCAAGAAAGCAGACAATTTTGAACTTTCTGTTTTTATAACATTGAGCATCTAATTTATTTAAAATATGTTCACCTTTATTCATTTTGTAAGAAAATTACCGATGCATTTTTTTGGAAAAAGGTCTGAATATCTTTAAATGAATTTTGCACGATGAATGTTCTTTAAATGGCATTCTAAACTTTTTGGCAGTTGTTCTGCTGTAATGTACAGTGTATCTCGAAAGTGGGAATGTTCATATGACGTAAATTGGATGTATATAAAGAAAATAGACTATATTTATATGCCTATATTGCCAAGCCCCACAACAAAGTAATTCCAACATTTTTTGAATACATCATCAGTAGGAGCTTGAGTTGGTGCCTGTCTCCAGTTATCAGCAAGTTTCCCACAATTAAAAAAACTGCCCATTCCAAATGAAGTGCTCTTTTTCCCATTCGGTTACATCAATACTGAAAAGTCTGTATTGTAGCAAAATTAATTCAGCGTTCTAAAAGTAAGTGAAACAGAGTCCTTGAAGGCGTTTAAGTATTTAATACAAAAAAAAGAATGTTCTGGCCAGAACAGAGGGAATAGGTCTACAATGCATTCCCTAACTCACCCCTCTGAACCGAACCCATAAATACATTTTAATAATTACATTTTATTTTCTCAGTACACAGACTCAGTCTTGTTTAGCTCCTCTTCTTTGATTAGGTGCCCAGCTTTGGTAAAACAACATCACACCATCCTGATAGTAGAAAGCACGACAGCCTTCTTGGGTCAGTATATTCTGTAGATGTCAAGTTGTTCTGACATCCATCAGATGAAGATGGAGAAAATCATCACTGAGTTGTAACATGTTTGTTCAGCATAGTAGCAATATACAGTCACTAACCCAGTTACAAGATAAATTATTATTTTAATCTAATAATTTCAGATTATCTGTTCAGTGTCATATTTGAATATGTAGCAAATCACATCTTTCAGCCTTTAATTAATTTCAGTAATCTTTTGATTACTTTAACAGTATCTTCACAGGCCTGCGTAAAAATCTATCAGAAAGCTGCAAATTAATCCAGAATGCCGCTGCTCTAGTTCTCACTGGAACGTGGGAAGTAGAACACATCACCCCATTTCTAAAGTCCTTACACTGGCTCCCTGTAGCTCAGAGAATACACTTCAAAGTGCTTTCAATAATCTATAAATCAATGAATGGGTTAGCACCAGAGTACATTACATTTCTTCTGTTGCGGTACAAACCATTTAGACCACTCAGATCCTCCAGCTCCACTCTACTGATCGTTCCTAGAACCAGAACCAAACATGGAGAAGCATCTTTCAGTTTCTATGTTCTTCATGTCTGGAAGAAACTGCCAGACAAATGCAAAACTGCAGAGTCACTGAACTCTTATATATCTAAAATAAAAATGTATCTATTTAGACTTGCTTATGAGTAAATTATATAAATTTACTTTTATTCTTTGTAATTACTGTTATTGCTTTTGTCAATCGCTAAATGTTTTCTGTTTTTAATTTTCATAATTTTATACACATTTTCTTTTATGCTCCAATTAGTAAATGTTTTCTTTTCTTTTTAATTTTCTGTTATTGCTAAATTTTTTCATTAGTTGATTCTTGTGTTTTATCTGTTGTTAATTTTCATAATTTTACATAAATGTTCTTTTATAAATGTTCTTTTATGCTTCAATTACTGAATGTTTTCCTTTAGTCATTCTCTGTCAAACACAATTTTGTCATGTATTTGGTTTCTTTACCACTGAATCATTTAAAGCACCTTGAATTGCCTTGCGTTGAAAGTGTGCTTTATAAATAAAATTGCCTTCCCTTGCCTTTAAAATGGAAAACAAACAATTTCCCACAGTGTTTGACCTCTACTGCCTTACATTTTAGAATGGAGGATCCAATTATTGTGTGGTAAATCTCTGATATATATATAATGCTTATGATTAGCTGAATAATAAGTGCAGTATTAATTAGATATTTTCAAAAGTGGACTGGGAGTGAATAGCAAAGTTGTGATAAAGGAGGAGCAAAATACTATGCAAAAATCTTGCTAAAATCAGTCGAGATAAAGTTTGGCTTTGAAAAAAAAAATGCTTCAAAAGATGGTGTGTTTCAAATGAGTTCCTATATGCATTTTCGTGTATTTAAAGTGGGTTCCACCTTTTAAAGTCTTGAGTGAAGCCTCGGATGTTAGGAATGCTGAGAATTTCCTGCGTTTTCTGCCTCTTCCGGCCCTGTTAGTGGCTGTGCCTGAACATGTGACAGAAAGCCCGTGCTCGGCAGACTGATTGACTTGCACGCTTTCTGCTGTTTTTTCCTAATCTTCAGCGGTAGCATTGATACACCCCTGATTCCTAAAGCACTTTATGCTTCACTTAGATCAAGAGAAGAGATACTGAGGCGGATGACATTTATAGGGTAGATAATGTGCACCTGCTCTTAAGATCTCTACGTCTGTGTAAAAAAATTACAAAAATTTAACTGTATTAGCTATACCTCATGTTAGCTAGGGTTATTCTTTGAAGTGTGATTGCTTTTTTAGTTTTCTCTTAACTTTTTGAAGTGATTTTTGCTATTCCAGTCTGTTCAGCAACATGTGTCTCTGCTCTTTATTGCAAAAGGAACTCTCCAACCCCTCTCCGTTATTTTCAGAGCGCATGAAAACTGACCTAACTTCAGACACATTCTTGGCCATTAAAAGAAAAATCTTGGGCGTAAATCATACTTTGTAGTATGCTGTTTGTTGAGGACCGTACATACAGTCTTCCTGAGGCATGCATCTGTGTGCCTTAACTCAGTCTCCAGCAGCAGTCAACCCTCAGCTATGTTGTTTGTGTCCCTAGGAGAAAGGAGAGCTGTGTTTGCGTAGGATGGTGGTTTGGGAGGGGGTGGAGTAAGAATCAGACCCAAGTATAGGCTGGTTCACCACAGTTATTCTCCCCTCCCATCCTGCACCCTTCGGTCCCCCTCTCTGCCTCCGTCTTCACTCTTTCCCCCCTTTTCACTCCCACCTGTGTCCAGGCGGTTGGTCTTGGCAACAAAGCAGGGAGAGAAAGTGTCTCGAAACAAAGAAGCAATCGGTGAAATCAAAACATTGAGAACAAATTTTTTGAGTAGGGGGTGATTCTTATGTTTAATGAAGTTTTTTGGTAATGTTTACTGTCTCAGTTTTGGTATTGCTAGCTTTACAAAACTTTGAGATGACAGATAATTCACAAAGCTCTAATATATCTGACCCTAAAAACATGAAATATAATCTCACTTCTCATTAAATCATGAATTATCTGTAAATACCTACATGTTTTTGGTTTAAGTTTATTAGCAATAATTGTAAATTTAGGATGGACACCCAACTATATACAGTAATATTCAATAAATAAAATATTTTTCTAATGAGGCTGGTTTGTCTTTTAAAAAAGCGATTTTAAGCAGGTATCAGAAAAGCTTCTCCTTAAGCCCACATTTCCGCAATAAATTCATTTTTATTGGCTTGATGTAATGTTTTCATTAAGTATAAAATGGGAAAATCACAATTAACAGAAATAAAGGCTTGAAAACCTCAGTCTCTGAATAATTCATACATGTAATGTCTTTCACTTTATGAATCTCTCAGTGAACTCAAAAAAAATATTTGTAATAATATTACAACTTATTTTATGACTGTATTAATACAGTGTTAAATCGCTTACTCTGACGTATTACTATATTTAATAAGTGGTCTTCCACAGCAGCCTCTAATGGCTTTTTTTAAATCTCTTTAATTTTTGATGCATGAAAAGGAAAGATTTGGGATTTACTGAATTACAAAAAATCTTTTTATACCAGTGCTTTCTTCCAAGAACTTTGTACCTACTTTTTGCCTTACATATTTGGTTAAAATTAAAAACTGCAGGCAAGCAAATTATTGGAACGCAATCTACCGTGAATTCAGAATAATCGCCATACAACACGCTCTTTGTTTTTATTTGTAGTAGTCTGAGCCCAAAGAACATTTTGTGCTGATTACATGTTTTACCTTGACTGATCGTCTTCTTTGGTTGGTATTTAAATATCCTGCATGTCTGAAATATATTATATCATTGTAGTTTTGTGTCAAACTACCAGACATAATTTCATCATTGCAGCTCTCGTGGTGATCTCACCAAGTAATATGTTGACTATGTTTGGGTTTTTTTAAGTTTGAGTGTTTGGGACGTAAGGCAGGGGTTACTAATGATGACGTAATCCTTGAATCCTCAGAAAACAAAAATAGACAAGCTTC
Source organism: Apricaphanius iberus (assembly GCA_028564705.1). Taxonomy (NCBI): domain Eukaryota; kingdom Metazoa; phylum Chordata; class Actinopteri; order Cyprinodontiformes; family Aphaniidae; genus Apricaphanius; species Apricaphanius iberus. The sequence goes on from JAPXFQ010001619.1 coordinate 374,767, forward strand.
TTGGGATGATATAAATAAAACCCAGTTGCTGTAATGTTACATTAGATTTAATGATAGCTTCCATGGTTTGTTAAAATCAATGATTATCTTACCAGAAACTAAAGCTCACAAATGGCCACAGGAATCCTATTTGCTTCATACTTTGTAAAAATATCACTAAACATTCCGCCTTTGAAATAAGTCATGAATTAATTGATAAAGCAAAATGTATTTGTATAGCACACAACAAGGCAGTGCTTCACATGATCAAATCATAATACAATAAACAAACCCAACAAAAAAGGAAACATATGTCACAGTGCTAAATTGAAAAGGACTAAAAACTGTAATTCAGATCAGAATTAATCTATATACCAGTTATTATAGATGAAAGGCAGCTCTGAGCAAATGGGGTTTTAGCCTTGATTTTTTTTTAAAGATAAGAGTTTCAGCAGTTTTGCAGTTATTTGTAAATTTGTTCCAGATTTGAGGAAGATAAAAACTAAATGCTGCTCACCATGTTTGGTGCTTCACATTACATTCTGTCACTAACTCATTCACACACACATTGACACACTGGTGATGCTGCATTGAAGCCACAGCGACCCTGGGCCAAACTGACGGAGGGAAGGCTACCGAACACTGGCGCCACTGGGTCATCTGAAACACCACCAGTAGGCAACGGGTGAAGTGTCTTTCCCAAGGAAACAACAACTTAGACAGTTGGACCTTGGGGCTCAGACCAGCAACCCTCTGAATAGTAGACAAGCTCCTAACTCCTGAGCCACGGTCGCCTCATAATAACAACTAAAACATATCTTTATTGTATATATTTTTGTGCTAAGCCATACAATCATTTATAAACTAACAAAAGTATTTTAAACTCTATTCTCTGAGCTACAGAGAGCAAGTGTAAGGACTTTAGAACTGGGATGATGTGCTCTACTTTTCTGGTTCTTGTGAGGATGTGAGCAGCTGCAGCTGTCTGATTGACTTTTTATATAGACCTGTGAAGACGATACAGGAGTAATCAATTAGACTAAAGATAAATGTATGGATAGATTTCTCAAGTTTTTGTTGGGACAGTAGTCCTTCAATCTTGGAAATTTTCTTCAGGTGATAGAAGGCTGTCTTATTAATTGTCTTTAAGCATTTCTGAAGGTTTAGGTTTGAGTCCATCATTAATGCCAGATTTCAGGCCTGGTCAGTAGTTTCAGGCCTGTAAATAGCTGAAGCTGTGTTCTGACTCTTGATCGTTCGTATTTAGGTTGAATAGCACCACATTTTTAGTTCAACTTCTCTAGCAACACCCAGGTCAAGATATCATTAAATTAGAACCTGTCTACATGGGATAGGCTATACAATCTAAAAAAACTAAAGAAACTCAATGTATTCTGCAAGAATCGAAAGAAAAAATTAAGAGCAAATGAGAAACAGTCCCTGATATTGATCATTCTTGAAATGGTAACAAAACAATTTCTAAGCAATTTATAATCAACTAATAGACATGAAGTCATAAAAGAAGTCAGATTAGCATCTAGAACCCATTAGACCTCCCTTTCCGCAGCTAATATCAGAGTTCAGGGTTCAAAAGTTAGAAAGAGACTAGTTGGAAATGGCATCCATAAGGGGAAAAACCGCTCCTGAACAAAAGAAAAACAATATAAAAGCAACATTACATTCACCTAAAAAAACATTGGCTTAATCCCCAAAGCTTTCGAGAAAACAATTTATTGCCTGACAAGGTATAAGTTAACTACCAAGCTAACCTCTTGTGCTACCTATTAGGTTAGCAAATCCAAGTTTTCCCAACTTGCAGCTAGAACCTGGCTAACCTTGGTGGGATTTGATTCTGAGATCTGAGTTCAAAGAGAAACTGAATGCAGCAATGGGCTGAAAAAAGCTTATTTTATAGCAAAACCAGAATCTGTTAATAAAGTTTTTAAAATACAGCTTTATTGAATATTAAATAATTTTAAATGGTGTATTAGGTGTAGAACTAACAGTATGTCATAAAAAGGACTGCATACATTCATACATACATACATTTTGGTGTTATGGAGATGATCTTGGGCTGCTTTGCTGCTTCAGGATCTTGACAACGATGAGTGGGCTAAGATATTTCCCCAAAGGAATATACCCATTGACAGTAATTATAAGGACTTGATAAAAATTGTTTTCAGGAGTGAAAAAACTAGTGGTGGGCATAGATTAAAATGGTTCATTTGAAATCTGCCAAAGGCATTCAGAATACGTGCCTACCCAAAAAATGACAAAAAGTAAGTCTATGAGAATAGGTTTCTCAAACCAGGTGGCGCATTAGACCGAGGCAGTGTTCCCTTTAACATAGGCATTACCATGGCAATGCGCCACGCCTACAAAATGCAAACCCGCCAACCTGTAGGATATGTAGTTTGCGTAGCAAGCACGTAATTTAACATCTACGTACGCTGGTACGACTCGGCCCTCAATGAAAAAAAGCTGTGCGGACATGTGAGCTCTGTGTTAAATGTGCAGTAGGCCTACATATGTCTCACAACACGATGCAGCGGCACAGTGAAGCAGTTTCAGCCAGTTATTGAAGAAGAGCAAAGAATAAATAAATAAAAATACATTTTCCCCCGGTACACATCCATGCTCAAATATCAAGGTGAAAGTCATCAAAGCTTGCATAATATAGACCCAGCTCCCAAAGTAACTTTGAGAATAGATTAACAGCGAAAAAAGTTTTATTACGTTAACGCAGCACGTTAACGCCGATAATGGCCCACCCCTAGAAATAACCTATTAAAAGGTTCGGTGGCAGTTACTTTTTCATCTAGACCAGGTAGTTTTTGATAGCTTTTTCTTAATTTAAAACAAGGGCTGACCCACCTGTGATAATAATAAAAATCCTCCCAGGTTCATCAAGAGATTATTTGTTAAAATCAATCATTACTAGCAAATGTATTTGTGTAAGAGAATAGGATACCAGAAAGCAAATGTGAGAGTAAAATTTTAAGTTTGTTTGCGGGAACATTTGTTTTTTCATATTACTGGACAGAAAGGTTACATACAGGTTATTACACCTTATTTCTAGATTGAACTGATCACACTATGTTCTGACTGTTTAGTGACCTTCCAGAGTTTTGTATCACTGCTCAGATTGGTCTTCTCCTTTTAGCAGGATATTTCTCAGCTGTTTAATTTCTTCTCTGTTGGTCCACATAAACTGCATTTGGAGTAATAGCAGTCTGAATAACAGTGTTGTTTCACTCTCTGTGGTTATCTCTTCCAGTCTCCCAGTCCAACAGCAGCCTAAAGAAGCACCGAAGTAGGAGCATTTTTAGCCCTTTCTTTTGCTGCTTCCGCAACTACAATGACTACCATGTGGAGCCACCACCCACCAACAACAAGACACTTTCTCTGCCCCCTCCCCCAGAGGAGAATGGCAGTCCTCCTAAGGTAAAGCTCGTGTTTTCCTCTCATTGTTGGCCAGATTCCAAAATACATGCTGTACCATTAACATTCAGATGACCAAACAGACCTTGAGGGAATTAGTTAATGTTTTTTTTAACAGGAATCCTAGCTTAACTGCAGACCAAAGCAGTGACAATTAACATTTCCTTGGTTTCATTACAAAAAGTTTGTTGAAGTTTGCCTTCTCTTGCTGAGGCCCCAGGCAGAGGCGCTCTAGTGCCTCGCTGAACTCTCTCTCCACAAATTTTTCCAGCTGCTTCAAACCCGTTGAACCCAGAGGTTGTTTACCATCCACTGCTTGAAAAATATGGGCTAGCTTCCCGTCTTGCATTCTTCGATATCTGCCTAAGCATCCAATGACATACAAAGTAGCACGCAGCACACTTAGAACCCCCTAAAAACACACGCTTGTTCCCTCTAGGTCGGACATTAGAGTGCAACACGTCCTACCATGGCAACACACGTGTCCACGCAGACATGCAATCACACCAGAGCCTCTCTAATCCCCATAAAGTGGGCCTTGTGCGTGTACGGTATGATGGATTGCTTGGCACCAGCGCCTCCCCTTCTCCTCTTGTACACTCCGACCAGTGTAGTGAGAAAGTGTGAAGAGAAAAGCTTTGGCTGTGGAAATAAGGCGCCAAACCCTGAAGCTCCTCTGCAAACAGTGTTCTGCGGCCAAACGCGAGTACATTGAGCTAAAAATGGAATCGGAATCATCACACTTCCACTCTTGTTTGACTGTAAATGTCTCACACAGAGGCGAGAAATCAGTTTTTGCTTTTTTAGCCAGCATACAGGTTGTCAACACTAACCTGCTCCAGACCTCTATATAATAAATGTGATCCCATCAATTTCGGATGATCTTAGAGATCTTCCCCCCCCAAAAAAAATCATTGATTTAGTGAGACTGATTTTCAAACTGTGTCTGCACCCACAGTCCCTCCCAGTATCGTAATGCTGCTGGATTTTTAACCAGACAAATTTTGTTACTATGGCAGCTCTGTTTGTTTTCTTTTCTGTAAGTAGTTTTCACTTTCCCCTACTGTTTGTGCTACATGTTCATCTCTATCTTTCCCCACTTTTCCATTTGCTGGTTAATGTGTTGTTGTAGATTTGTACTTTTGACTGTATATCCTTTCTTTTACCGGTTTTTATGTTTTTTTCCATGTCATCTCTCTCAGTGTTTGCCTTTTTCTTTCTCTATTTATATTCTCCAGTATGACGAGGTCCAGGTCATCCCAATACTCAGTGTACGTATTATTGTATTTCATTTTTTCTTCTTCATGCTCCATCACACTAACCTTCTCCCTCTGCTTGAGGTACTTCATCACTTGGGCTGCATGCAGCTCTTGACACAAAGGTGATTTTTCATTCGTGGTCGATTAAATATTCCAGATTTTCCACAGTTGGTGATATTATGTACCTTTCAATTTTTTGTGCTTTTAATGCTCCAATTATTAAACTTTGAAAATAAGCAAAACTACCTCATACAGCCATAATATCTCTGGAACTATTTCAGAACTTACCATGTACTTTCCTGGAACTTGCACAGAACTTAGTCGGTACTTAACTGAGAACTTGGAGGTAGTTTTTGTGAACTTAGAGCTTACTTTGTGAAACATTCTTATGAAATTCTGTGACTTTCCTGGAAATTATCAGCGGCTTTTATCAAACTTACATTTTACTTTTAGGAATTTATCAGATACTTCCAGTGAACTTTCATGGAGCTTACTAGTTACTTTAATGGAAGTTACAATGGTTTTCCCTGCATGTAGGGGTTTCTTTACAGAATTTAATAGAATTTTTCCCCACTTATCGGGTACTTTCCAGGAACTGTAATGGAATTTACTTTCTTGGAACTGATCAGGTGGCTTACCAGAATGTAGGGGTAACTTTGCAAAACATATGTTGTATGTACTGCAATTTACCAATGATGAATTCTGGAAAGTAATGGTAAAGTAACTACTAAGTACTGTAAAAGCACAGAAAATACTTGAGGTCCATAAAGGTTTAAGTTTTGGTAAAGTTAATGCTAAAATCCAGTAAATCCGGGCTGTGTGTAGCTTTACCTTACAAGACATTGTCACCGTTTTAATTCCTGTACCCAACCTTCTTTTAGTTAGTGAATCAACAAATGACTCTTCGCTTCTTGTTTAAAATGCATATTGGCGGTTTGTGCTGATGCTGCAATTCATTTGGCTATTTTGGAATGTTTTAGGTTCCTGTGGTTTACTGTAATTTAGGATATTCACACTCACAGCATCCCAACGTCTGCAGCCAAGCTTTAAACTACATCACTCAGCAGACGCCTCCTTACAATAGCAGGAAATGCACATGGTGTTGAAGGCTGCTCTTTGTGTTGCCAGGAGGACCTAAGCAGAGGTAACTATTCTGAGCGGTGACTTAAATAACTCAAGCTTGGGTGGACAGGTCAGCTCTGTGTCGAAAGTCACTATCACTTTATGTACGATATAAGACCACAAACTCAAAGCTTCAAACAGCCCAATTATGTAAAATTGATGTTGACACCGAACAACGGAGGCAATTCAAACCAAACATTCCTTCACAATCTGACTTTTTGTGTATCTGTGTGTGTGTGTTCCTTGCTTTATTAGCCTACTTAGGACCAGTTTTGGGATATTCACCAACCTGCTTAGAATGGATGGACCTTGTTAGGACTGAAATCTGGTCCTAGTACGGCGGACCCCCTTTTTAGGGTTAGGGGTTACATTTAGAGGTATGGTGTGAATCGAGTTTTAGTTAGGCTTTGGGTTAGGACTAGACTAGTAATTGTTAGGTTTGGGGTAAGAGTTTGGGTTAGGCATAAATCCAGATACTAAAATCATGGAAGTCAATCGATGGTCTTGATATGGGTAGCAATACAAACTTGTGTGTATGTGTGTGTGCTTTGACACTGAAAACCTGCCCTAACCATCCTCAAATACTTTACATGAAAGCACAATGAGACATGATGTTATTGTGGTCTTTTGGACCATTAATATTTCTCAGGCGTTTCCCTGTAGTTTTCATAATATGCTCTGGTCATCCCCGTTGCAAAGAACCTTCTGGCTCAATCTCACCTGGTATGAGTAAATCTAATGAATCACTGACAGACAGGGTGTCATTCTGTGTCCTTGCCCAAAGGGAATTCTTCCTGTAATTCATCCTGCGATAAGACATGATAAACACAGTCAGCCATGGAAAAGCACGCTGAAACACAGGCACATTCAGGAAATGCCTGGTATAATAACTGGCAGCTAACTTGTGGGAATGTGTTTGTGAGAATGAAAGAGTCCTTGATCTTTGTCTCTGTACAGTTAGTGTGTAGTTTGTGTGAATGAAAGTACTAATGTGAGTGGGGTGTGAGTGTGTGCCCCCTATGGCTGATTCACCTGCCTCGTGCCTATGTGTAACCTCAGGCTTTGGAAGAGGATGCAATCATTTCTCCCTTCCCCTGACTCTGAACATAGCGTCAGTAGTGGTTTTCAATATGGGCAATATGACGTCCCACTCAGGTTGCTATACGGCCATGGGGCAGCAAAGATTTGTATGTCCAGTCAGTAAGAAGTGTTCAACCGCCTCTTTTGCACATTTTTGTCACTGTTAGAAAATAGGGGTTGGATTAGGGGCCCGACATCATTCTTGACTAAGACACTGAAGTTGGTGTACTGCTATAAAATAAAAGACCGAATTATCAGTATTTTAAATTTTAACTGAAGATTTAGACTGGTTAAACACAAAATAAATAATTCTACACTGAAAGGTGTCTTAAAATATTTTTTTTAATATGTGAAGCCTTCATTTTATCTGTGAAAACACAATAAAGGAATTTGGATTTATATATTATGGCAGTAGGACACTTAGACAAGTCTGAAAACTGCAATATGTAGTTCAAACAGCACTAAAATATTCTACACTGTACATCAAACCTTTGACTTCAGTCAGTGTAGAGTAATCCAAATTTATTTCAACCTCAACAATCTGTTCCCCCAGTGTCAGAAGCGTGCACTAGAGCCAGAGAGACGGATCTCATAGTCTACACACAATTTCTGATCGATTTGTCAGTAAAATGGCGACATGTAAACAAATAAATAATAAACCTGAGAGCATATTTCATCTTTAAAATATGTTGATTTCGGTCCCTTTCTCACTTGCTGAAATGTTTTATTGCCCCATGGGGCAGGTATTAACCAATCTATTGAGGCAATTTCTTTTGGTGAGTTCTGGTAAATCTTAAATTCTATAAATTTTTGTATTTCTTTAGAAGATTAAGAATAGATAGAATAGATTTTTTGTTTGCTGTTTAAATTTATAAATTTGGCCTTTAAAAATATTTGTGAATTGTAAACTTTTGGACCCTCCCACGAATCAACTAGATTAATAGCACGTGACTAGGCGGGGTGGAGATGTTTTTTGTTTGCCAGTTGTCAGGTGAGACAAAAGAAAGGTTTTCTAAATGATTTTTTTACCACTTTTTTTGACTTGATGACTTAGATGCAAGAACCTCTGGACTGATTTTTGAGCTCTATTTTTGTAAGAATAAAAGGGAATGTAATTTTTTTAAGTAATGTTGTTTGAAGTACGTGCTTAAGCAAACCTACTGTCGCTACCAGCAGTCTTTTGTTTGATTATTTTTGTTTTTAAAAGGCAGAGACACAATCATTTTATGTTTTAAGTAATTGATTCCTTACATAACAACTGTCCTTCTGAATTTGGAGACGACTGTTCAATCTTTTGCCAAAGTTACAAGGGGGAAAACATGATATTCTGGGTGTCTGAAATATCTGTTCCCCTCTCCCATAACATGCTAACAAAATACCTACATTTCTATTAGGGATGGGTACTGAAACCCGGTATTAAATTAGCCCCGGGGCTGATTCTGACAGTCCCACTGGACCAATAAGCTTCAGCCTTATCAATCCTCTTAACGGTAAAATTAAGGTCGTATTCGTCTTTTGCAGGAAATATAAACACAAGCCAAACGTATTGGTAGCCTGCTCCCCCTTAACAAACACACGCCGCAGGGGCTGATGGTTGGAGGAGAGACTGCTGCACAGCGCTCTCACTACAAGCTTTGCTCACCAGCAGTTACACAGACAGACATGATGGCAGAGCGAACGAAACGATCCAAACTTTGGCTTCGTTTTACAAAAATAGAAGCTGACACTGCACACGATCACAAGTGCAATAAAAGCTTTGCTTGCAAAGGCCGGAACACGAGTAATTTGTCCAAACACCTTGCTAAAATACACCAAAACAAACAGAGTGTTTTGACCGCCTGAGTACCGAATACCGAATACCGATAAAGTACCAAATCGATAAGGAGTATCGTTAAGAGTAGTAGTATCGATAAATCCTTAACGATACCCATCCCTAATTTCTATTCTCTTATGTAGATATTGCTGTTACAAGGGGGACCCATAATATTTTAGCTTTCTGAAATATAAAAAAAAAATGGTATCCTTATACATTTCTTTACTGGGAATTGTAGATTAAAAAGTAAAATAACCTTGACTTGATTCATGTGTCGTTTTACCAACAGATCGATCGACAGATTGAAGCCTGTCAGATCTACCTCTCTGGCTGCAGTACGCATCGGGAAATACAGGGGGAATCATTTCACAGTGCAAAAGAGAAAATTTGCATTAAACTGACTAAACATGTCAAATGTACAAATAAATTATAAGCATTAAGAATTTTACAAGGTAGCACATAAATTGTAGATCTAATCATATTTGGACAAGCAAAGTTCCTGGTTCCCTTAATTTTATTATTAAAAAATTCCAAATATGGTATAAAATAGATTTGTGCTTGTCTTCAAAGCTGTAAATTGAATATTAACTGTGAATCAAAACAGTTGGAAAATTTTTTCTCAAACTGAGCTGGTATTACACCATCTGACAGTTTGTTCTACCATTGACCAGTAAATATAGTATATATACCTATGTAACCTCTTTGTGTATTCTCTGCAGCCTCCAGCCAAGTTCCTCCTGCCTGAGGTCAGTATAGCAGACTATGGCAAGAACTGTGTGGTGATCGACCTGGATGAAACCCTTGTACACAGCTCCTTTAAGGTACACTGTCTATCCATCCATCCATCCATCCTGACATTGGAACAATGGAATAGCTGATTTTCTGTTTCTTATGGGGAAAATACACAATACTTAAATGAGTACAGAAAATGTACTTACACATGAAGGCTGAGAGACATCTTATTTTGGGGGGTTTTCCTTGCAAATAATGAATCTTCCAGATGTTTTTGTTTGTCACTAGCCAAATGTTTATTATATAATGTACATACATGTTATGATGTTTATTATCCAGTATTATAACAGTTACATTAATTTAACCACTAATTACCGTATTTTCCGGACTATAAAGTGCACCTGATTATAATCCGCAACAGCCTATTTTAGGTAAGAAAGACAAATGTGTACATAAACAAGCCACACCTAATTAATAGCCACACCTGTTTTGATGTTTAATGTGGAAACACCTCTGCTGTCCTATCTCTGTGTATTTAGTAGGGGTGCAACGGTACAGGTAGCCCACAGTACGGTCCGTACCTCGGTACTTGGGCCACGGTACAGTTCGGTACATGTTTTGTGCAGAAAGAGACTGCTTTTTTAAATCCCAAAACATATATTTAATTTTTTGGGAACAAAAGCAGAATGTCACAGTTAACTTAATCTGCCCATAGTTACAGGTTTGGGCGGGTCAAAGCCATGAGAATACAACATAAACGTGCTGTATGTCTCTCTGGGATTATGGTTCACACACAGGGCCGCAGTAACACAAAGTTTTCTGTATTTTACCGGTTCTTTAAACGAGAGCGCATCTGACCACATTGACTTAGGTGGCAGATAAATATTCGTTGTGCTCAAAGGGCATTTGTGTGTGCATCAATGAATGGAGCGCAGCACATCTCCTCTTTGCGCAGCGCTCCGGCATACAGCAAAGAGGAGAGTAACACAGCGCAACCCGGCGCCCCTGATTGCTGGAGCCTGCCTGGGCAGAAAGCGCTCAAGTCGGGGAGAATTTTAGCAACGCCTCACACCAGGGCTGATTTCCGAAAAAAGCGCAACTGACCCGTGTACATTTTTTTGTTTCTCACTGCTCCGTGATGCGAGCATTGTGGAGAGGATGTTGTGTCTCTGTGCCAACCAGCTGCTGGAGCGCGGAACAGCGAGCTGGTTGTTGCACCTGTGTCTGGGAGCTCGCCGCAGTTTGGTAACGTCGGGCTGGCAGTAGCTAATTACCAGCACAAAATCCATGGTAGTACCGAAGTCCCGCATACAGGAGGACGGATTGTCCCGTGCAAGGCGTACCGAACAGTCCAGTACTTTACCCTGTCCTGTTGCATCCCTAGTATTTAGGCAAGCTTCAAGACAGACTTTCAGTTACCTCTGAAAGCTTTTTTTCCTTTATTGCAATGAGACTTTTTCTCCATGGCATCACCAATGTCTCAACATCATTGCTGTCAAGAGTACATGAAGCTGCTGGCGCTCTATTTCTTTCTTTAAAAGTGACTGACTGTTTGTGCATGAAAGCTTGTTTTCGCAAACAGTCTCGCTCTCGTAATGTCTGTCTGTTCCATGTTTGCTTTCATTTTTAATTCAAACTTCCTCCACTCTCTTCCGGTCTTCTGAAAGGCATAGTATCCCTTAAGGTAAAGGACGTAACTTGTACAATTCATTGATCGAGGATGCCCTGTAGTGGCATTTACCTTTAAAAATCCATAAATAAACCACACCGGATTATAGGCCGCATGGTTCATAACATGAGAAAAAAGGAGCGGCTTATAGTCCGTAAAATACGGTAGGTGCATACTGCATATCTAATGTAAATGCCCGTAAATCAAGCAAAAAATAAATAAATAAATAAAGTTCCTCAATGTTGTTTCAGCAAATGAATGAATAAGTAAAATAAATACTTTCTAACTTAAATTTTTCAAAAATTTGATTTTTAAATATAATTACTTGATATTTATTTGAATAAAACCTTCCTATTTTATAGCTGTGAACCTTTTTTATTGTTGTTAGTCCTTATTTGCAGTTTTGAAAAGTTCCACCTTATTCTAGAAAACGGTTCACTTTAATCTCTTAACAGGTATCTCTTATTTTTCAACAAGAAATATTAAATTTTCCTGATCTGATTATGCTTGCAAGTGGAACTCATTCCTATTTTAATGCTCAATACCATCTTAACAAAGGATTAAATATGGTTTAAAAATTTTCTCTCAGATTTTTTTCATACTAAATATGATTTCCGATTTTATTCTGTTTTTTCCCTATCGATATTTTCTTCAAAAGAAATTGCAAATGATAAAAAATATTATCAAAAAGTAAATTTTATTTCAATTACCCCATGCTGGAATTGACCTAATTCAAAGTCCAACTAAAAACAAGCTGTGAGTTATCCTTGTAATACAAGATGGTAGGCCCTGGTTGGATTGACATAGTAGATCATTGGTTTAAAAAAAAAAATCTTGACTTCATAAACAGAAATTTTAATTAATCGATTTTATTGATTAATTGCCCAGCCCTAGATTAAAGACTGAAAAAGATGCTGCAGTCTAGTTTTGATCTAATAAAGTCCCACTCTGAGCAGGACAAGAGCACAAAGTAGAACAGCAGTAGAGATTCTCCAGAGTCAATGGGGAGATTTTGCGTTAATCTAATTTAACTACTGAAATGACATGAACAGCTGAAAAAAATCGCTCATTCAAATAACATTACTTGATACTGTTACTTAATGGAAAATATTTCATTTTTGCTGTTGGGTTGTCTGTTGCTTCAGATATTCACAATACACAGTATATGTTAAACATTTAGGAACACCTCTTCAATAATTTCCTTTGGGCAATCTGGTTGTTTTTGTAGTCATCTCATCAGACAGGATCGCATATGTTTTGTAGTCTCAGATATAGGCTGTACATTAGAATAAATACGTTTTAGGTTTTAATCGACTTATTACAATGATCTTACTTTTTAACATCCAGTTTGAGGCTCTTCTCTGTGAGTTTTAATTCCACTTTTTTTTCACACCTGATTACCTATTTTACATCTCCCCCTTAGTGTGAACGGTTCTTATTATATCTGGGTATGTTTATGTTTTGACAAAAAAAAAGTCTAAAAATGTAACTAAATAGTTACATTTATATAACCAAATATAATTTATATAACCAAATAGCCCAAGGTGATGATTCTTGCATTGTGGTTTCGTTCAGAAGTGACGAGGAACTTGCTGTTTTTGTTCAAACAAAAAAAGGTTTTCATGTGACTGCAAGCTGAATTCCACATTTGCTGTGAAATGCAAAAGAAAATATGTGCACACACCCATGGTGATTACGTCCCACAAACACATGTGCTCTCTCAGACACAAGGGTGTGTCTTGTACAGTGTACTGTTGCATTGAGTGGCTGTGGCAATAATTTCCCAGGAATCTTGGGTGAGTTTGAATAAATTTTCTTTGTTTTGTCAAAACAAGTCACATTCTCGCATTCTTAAGAGCTGGATCCTTGGAAAATTAGATCACTATAGAGATAAGAATTCCATATGTGCTAGGATCAGACAATGCAGTGGATAAAAATCAGTTGATTGTGGGGAAACAGAATGACATGAAAACAGCACATTCGAAGCATTTTCAGTTCCGTTCAGAGCATGTGCAGGATTTCCTCCAGGTTTCCTGTTGAGATGTGATAATGATTCAAAATATTATGCTTACTCTTTCTAAAGCACTAGAAATGAACAATAAGTACAGAAAAAAAAGAAGAAAATAACAGGGGACGCAGAGGATGCACAGATGGACATAGACTAAAAAAGCAACATTACGTAACATGTCGCATACTCTACCCTACATGTTATGGATGAGGGGATAATTCCCAGGCCTGTTCCGGGATTTATGCAGTGTATGTGCTAGACATGTCAAAGCAGCAAGAGGATTATGTGCGTCATAACAAATGGCAATTAGTCTACTCATTTAAACATGTGTTGTTATTTTATTTTACATCTACATGCGAGCACCAAGGATACAGGATAGACTAGTTTAATGATTTGTGGCAGTAGTTGGCTGCTTTCATGCGGTAATATAACCAAATTTAAAAGTTGTGTTTTATTGGGGTTAAACTGCATGAGGATGATGGGACGGGCATGTTATTGATCGGTTGATTTACAGTCATTGTTTTGAGTACCTCAGTGGGCATTATTAGATCGCTTTCAGTCTCGCAACAAACTCTCATTTGAATTTAGGTTTGAACTTTGACTGGACTGCTGATGAAAATCCCACCCAGAACATAATGCTGCCACCACAAAGCATTGCCTTATGAAGGTCTTGCCCTTCCTGTGTTGCACACTCTGGTAGGATTTGAAATCTTACAGTCTAAGCATGTCTTCCTAACATTTATTTCCTCATATTAAATATGTCTCCTACATAAAAAGCAAAAAGAAGCTACCAGCCTATACTCTCTTCTCAGTTGCTTAATCTAGACCCACTTTCTGTGTTACGTACACGTCACCCTTCTTTGCATCTTCCTTCACTTTCATGCATCCCACAGACTCTTATCCATGACAAAGCACGGAGATGAGCAGCTGTTATATGTGCAGTCTTGCAATGATGGGGCAATTCAGCAGAAGAGCAATAACCAAAGAAGCAGAGAAGTCTGTGATCCCTATACCCCACCCTCCCATGTGTGCCTTTTTAAAGGTTGAAGTCATAGGCATTCTTGAAATGTGTATGGTAATACACTCCCAGTTGACTCTGCCTACAGCTTGTGTATAAGTTGTCTTATAAACAGCTTATGTTATTAGCATCTGAAACTGCATAACATATTTAGGGGGGGGGATCATGAAGGCTTTAATTTTGAATTACACAAAATCTGACTTTATATAAAGAATGTAACTGTCATAAGTAGATTGTTATTAATATACCACACTAATTTGAAATTAAGTGTGCTTATCATTTCTAAAGCAAACACCCCCTCTGCTGGATGACATTTAACTGTTGATTCTCACCTGACATTTCTTATGCCTCAAAGCCACAAGCAAGAAAGGTACTAAACATTCAAGCCATGGAGTATGGTTTTCAAACTGTTCAGTAAAACTTGTAAAAGTTATTTAACAGAAAAACAGAAATTCAGGAGAATATACAAATTATTACCAAAAGTATAATTTTAGTGTTTCTGTAAAGCAGTGTGATTGGACATGCCTGTAAAGATGCTTTCCATGTTTTTATATGATCGAATTGAACTTTTTTTATTTTTAATCTTGCCTGAAGCTTTGTAAAGAAATATATTTTTTACAGCAGCATTTTCCTTCTATACTCTACATTATTTTCCACTTTCCTGAAGTCCAAATAGGGTAAAATGTCAAGGAGCACTGTTGGTTCCACCATAACTTCAACATGGAGTTTCAAATAAAAATAAAATATTAAAAATATTAAAAATAAAAAATGTAGCAAATAAAATTATAAATGTAACAAATTTTGATTGCTCATTTGTATAAATATGTAGTAATGTTGTGCTCTCTTCCTAGAACATTAAAATGACGAAGGTGGAAATTTGTTTTGTAGATATGTACAATCAATAATAACACCTTTAGGATGCTTTGCATTGCTTTGATTTATTCAGCTGTACCCTTGCATTATAGTGCAACAATTGCTCACATTAGGATCACTGAAGGGTAAAATCAATTGCAGTAATGCCAGAGTTTTATTCTATGGGCTTCATCATCCTTGAATTTACATGGATGTTCTTTTGCAATCTGTTCCTTCCTACATATTAGGAGACCCCTACACAAACTCAAATTGGAAAACTACCATACAGCTACTTCCATCCTCCTTCTTATTTTGCCATGCAAATTGTCACTCAAATGTGAAGAAATGAAGCTAATTTTGTAAAACATCCAACCCCTTCACATGCATGAATTATCCCTAATTTTTAATTTGTTTTAGGATGATGAGTGCAAACATTTGATGTTGTTCTACTGTGTAAGGATAGAATATATTACTTTTTTAGCCATTTTTTTTCCTTTTACATACAAATATGTTATTTGTAGTGACTGTTGTAGTGTGGTATTATTTGTACCATTTTGTGGCGTCTCTGAGTTGTGCTTCTCAATCCAAAGAAATCTTGGACATTTTGCAGATTACATTACAAATCAAATCATAATAGATGTGTAGATAGGTTATGTTGGAACATTTTATTTAATGTTATGTATATTCATAAAATACAAAAAGGCAAGGCAGATGTGAGTAGTCGGACAGGTGTATAAAGTTGCTCCTCTCTTCAGACATTACTGAGTCAATAATACCATAACTCCCTAAATCAGGGATATCAAACTCCAATCCTGCAACTTCGAGAAGTTTTTCTGGTTGAACAAACTTAAATCAAATAATTAGGTCATCACTGGGACTTTCTAGACTTAACTGTGAGCTGAGGAGGTAATTCATCTTATTTTATCCAGGTTTGTTGGACCAGAGACATATTTTAAAGTTGCCCAATTGCAAAGTCTGGAGTTCCACGCAACTGCCCCAGATACAGTAACAATCTTTTTGATTTTATGGCATTTAAGAAAACGAAATGCCCACATATAGCCTGCCATGCTGATATGTTGCTTATCGGGTAATAATGGCTCTTGGAAAAAGAATTAACTAAAAGTAATCTCATCCAGATTTGCTTACAATATTTACCGTAAGATCAGAAAGGTAGAGTATAGTCTAAAATTGAACTTCTAAGTTATCATCCATTTTTCTTCTGGACAGCGAGTTACCAAATAGTTGCCAGCCACAGCTCGTAGTCCCCTGACTGCATGCAGAAAAGTATTTTTTTACCTTTCACGTGTTACTTTATTTTCCTCTTACCAAAATCAGTGTGCCTCCTACCTAATCCTTTCATCCTTGTCTTGCGTCCTCAGCTCATTTTCCACCCACACCCCCTGTGGTATCTCTCTTCCTCGTCCTCCCGTACGTTTTCCTCTTCCTTCTCCTGCTTTCAAAATGACACATGTCACGCAGCGAAAACAGCAGCTCTTCTGTTCGCCTTCACATCTGTCAACCTCATTCAGCTCCCAAGTTCCTCTCCAGAGTACTGGTTTTTATTTAACAGTCACAGAGTGCTGGAGCACAGGGATCCACATGATGACTAGAGTCATCACTTGCCTGAGGCACATTGCTGGGCTATTTTATTTATTTTCTTTTATAAAACAAGATGTGGGTATGTGGCTGGGTTTCTTTTCCTGTGCTAAGAAGAGCAAAACAAGTGACACAATCGTTTCCTTGTTGTTTTTTTATGTCTTTTTGCAGCCCATCAGTAATGCAGACTTTATTGTCCCAGTGGAGATTGACGGCACCGTTCATCAGGTAATGCCTCTGTTATATATAGAACTCCATATGTAGGCATAAATATAATAACTCTATGCTGTCTTGTTTTAATTTCTAAGGGTTCCCTTGAGAAAGTTGGCTCAGTTGTCATTCTTCTCTGTATTTTTTATTCACTGTTATCTCACAGCTACTTTGCATTAAAGTCCAACCACTTCAAACCTCTTTATTTAACCTCTGTATTTTTTCACTTAATTTTTCACCTATATTTTCTGTCTTGTCACTGTGTAATGGTAAATGGATCCTGACTTGGTTGTTTTAAGTTTAAATGTCCCAAAACCTGTTGAAGACACTATTGAGAGTGCAGGAATTTTTCAAACAATAATGATTGTTGATGGGAGCTAAATGAAGAGACTCCTTTCGCACCATCCTTGGACTTCAGACTGTGGAACAAGATTCATTACTGTGGCTGTAACTTGGTTCAAGTAATCCAGGATAGGCTTTATGGATCTGCTTTGGCCTATCCTTGATTACTTGCACTTGGGAGCAGCATCTAACCCAGAAAGACCTCCTGAGGAAAACAAGAGTGATGAGAAATATGTTTTTTTTATGGGTTTTTTATGGTGCATAAATGTGTAATGTCTTGCACTACACCCAGATTTGTAAACCAGAAAGATAGCTGTGATAATCACAGCATCACATTCTGAAATCTACTTATTTGGGTTTCAAACCTTTTGGCTGAAGCAGACTTAAGGTTTCAGAACACTCAGTGTCTTTTACAATGATAAGAATACCAGGACCAGGTTGATATTAAATATACAATAATAGCAGAATATATACTATTAAAAGACATGTTAAAGGAAATCTTAATTCTAGCCATTAATATTATTAACATTTTTATCCTTCATATTAGTTTGTTACTATAGTGTATAATAGTTACATTTTACCATCATTAGCAGTTATTTAGCTAATTATGCTTAAGATTTTAATTAGAATTTAACAAAGGATGTTTGCTCAGTCAGCTGTATTTACAACAGAGTTAAAGTTAAACTTGCTAGCAAGCTGAGCCTGTTGATTTTAAGGCAGCGATTACAGATGAAAAGTACATTTTAGGTCTGGATGTAAGAAAAAACTCCCAGATACAACCTTATGAGAATAGATTCAACAGGTTTCAGCTACTTTAGAAGTGGAAC
This sequence comes from Apricaphanius iberus, assembly GCA_028564705.1. Lineage (NCBI taxonomy): Eukaryota > Metazoa > Chordata > Actinopteri > Cyprinodontiformes > Aphaniidae > Apricaphanius > Apricaphanius iberus. Next base: position 392,715 of record JAPXFQ010001619.1, read on the forward strand.
TAAAGTTACACTTTCTAGCCAACTGAGTTTCTTAACCCTGAAGCAGCTGTTGCAAACAAGCATTCAATAACTGTGTTTTTTAGAAGACCGTTTACATAGTCTCTCTGTGGAAAAGTTTATTTACCATATCAAAGGGGTTTGTACCCTAATTAAATACATATTCTAATTTCCTTTTATATTTTTTAAAGACAAAATAAAATTATCTTAATAGTAAGCTCAAATGTAAACAAATCTTATTAAATGTGTACATTTTTACAAAATTTATGATATTTTATTAAGTTGTTTAAGTGGCTTTTAGTTCTTCATTTTACATAATTTCTACCTGAAAGCAGGAAAGTCTTCCAAATAAAACACACATTATTATATCGATTGTAATGGTTAAATGTATGGTTTGTTTTATCAGTGTGCTCATGTAAGTAGATACTAGTTGTGAAACATAGGTTGTTGGACCCAGAGAAAAACAACAGATGGTTTTTCTTTTTTCCTGAATTGATTGAGCAAAGGTTCAGTTTTACCCCTTGGTTCGGCATGGTTGGTTGGGGGAAGCCGTAAGATGTATTATTTAAAACCCTCTAACAATCATTCTCTATAATGATTGTATATAAAACCATGTGGTCTGGTAGTTCAGGATCTAGGATGTTATTTTTGTTATATATTTTGTTTTTAAAAAAAGTATTATTGTGAAATTAATGTCAGTTTTATTGATAATGATAAAAGCTGAACAAAGTTTTGCAAGATTTTTCCTCTAGCCTAAATTATAAATAACATATGTTCTTTTAAACGTCGTATTTAGGTGTACGTGTTGAAGAGGCCCCATGTAGACGAATTCCTCCAGAAGATGGGGGAGTTGTTTGAATGTGTCCTCTTCACAGCCAGCTTAGCCAAGGTTGGTTCGTGTGAGACCTCTAGACAAGTCCCAATAATTAATGTTTTCCATTGTCATGTCAATCATTTCTTTACTGTTCTTTACTTTTCAGTATGCTGACCCTGTGGCAGACCTGCTGGACCAGTGGGGGGTGTTTCGCGCTCGGCTCTTCAGAGAATCTTGTGTTTTCCACAGAGGAAATTACGTCAAAGACCTCAGCCGACTGGGTCGAGAGCTCCAAAAAGTGATCATTGTAGACAACTCGCCTGCCTCGTACATCTTCCACCCTGAGAATGCAGTAAGTGTTTATTCAACCTGTTACTCTCCATCGTAATTCATATTGCGGTCAAACATAATGGGGGTTAACTTTCTATTGTTTAAGACATTATCTTGGGGTAAAAGACAAACATTCATCCATTTATCCACTTTTTTAATCTTGTTTGAGGTAGGAAAGCTGGGGTATACCTTTAAACATCACCAGTCCATCACAGTGCAAAACAGATATATGCAAGACAAACAACCATTGCAACTAAGTGCAATTTTGAATCCATCAAGGCAACATGTATTAGGATGCACCAGAGGAGTACCCAGAGAAACACATGCACAGGAAAAAAACATGCAAAATCAATGCAAAAATGCTTCAGGGTGAATTTGAATTAACTGCACCACATCTGTCAAATTTGAGAGTACTGTCTACATAAAAAAATCAGATTGAAAATGGGTGTAAACTCTCAAACTGAGAAAGAAATTAGTTACTTATGAAGTTGAAATATTGCAAGTGTAAATGTAATGGAAACAATGCCAGTGTTCATCATCAGTGTTTTAGCCAGAATCCTGTTTCCCAATTTTAAAACTTCTTTCCTCCGTGGAGAACTTTCTGTAAGTCTTCTAGCCTTTGATGTATTTCTCCATATTAATTATTTACACAAAACTTGCACAAGGTCCTCACGCATAATGCAAGACCTTAGAAGCTGCTCTAGGCTTTTTCCCTTTGCTCCCTTTAAAATCTAAGCTACTCTCTCCTCTCTCTCTTCAGGTCCCAGTACAGTCCTGGTTTGACGACATGGCAGACACAGAGCTCTTGGATCTGATCCCTCTGTTTGAGGGTCTCAGTAAAGAGGAGGACGTTTACAGCCCATTACAGACGTTAAGGAACAGGTAGCAGAAAAGACAGCACTCTATCAGGTAGAAGCCTCACCTCTCTGCCACGGTCCTGCAACCCGGCTTCCCTTCTCCAACTAGACGGGTGGCCAGTCTAAGCAGCTTAGGCGAACTGGTGTTATTCTGGAGAAAATGGCTTTGTGGATTCTTGCCATCTGTTGTCCCTTAAACTCTTTCTACCTGACAAAAGATTATATTACTGTATGTACATTGTAAATGTTTCTATAAGTAAGATATACAGAAAATAATTTTCTATAAGAGAGAGGAAGTTTTAGTATTCTATCAAGACTCTGTCAAGTAATATTTTAGTTACTAAAACAATCAAATTCACAGATCTTTTTTTTTCAAGATTGTGTGAGCTTTATTTTCTTTATGTTGATTTATTTTTGTTTCAAAGACTGTGATTTACCTTCTCTTACAGAATGAAGTGCCTTCATTACTGTGCTTATTGTATTTATTTTTTGGGGTTTGTGCAGCTGGACGTTGGGAGCAATGTTACTTGTAAATCTTAAAACGAAAGTTTAAAATAAGTCTTTGTAAAAAGAAAAAGTTAGACATTTATAAACCTAGTCTGGATGACTTTAAAGTGTTTGATTTCAGTAGCATTAAATTGTTAAATTCTCCACAAAATGTTTATAGTTGTGGCTCGATTAAAATATTTGATCCCTGAAAATGATGATACATTTAGGCATCTGAAGATACAAAAAGCCTGCCTAATTTTTTTGAAAGCTAAAAATTCACATTTGTGATCACTGCCTCTGATAAATGTTACATTTCTGATGAAACTGAAGAAATGTGAAAAAGTTTAGCTCAAGTTATATTGGATTATATTTAATGACGCTAAGAGGGTTGGGTGAACTGTAAAAACAATGCTGTTAAAACTGTACTGTAAAACATCATTAAAGTTGCAAGTTTGCACATTGTCATGGTGTTATCAAAGTGTAAAGACATGTACAAAACTTAGTAAGGTCTCTATTAAGACTCAGTAGTTATGTGGCACATATCAGGATTTTTACAGCTTCTAGTTCTACATAGTTCTTTCCATTTTTAGGAATTAAATTAAGTAATATGTATTTTTAAAAGTATGTAAGACAAAAACAGTATAAGCTAGCCAAGCAAGCTTCTTGGCTGGTAAAGGGTTATGATTTTAGGCACAGAAAGCACAATGCACTCCAAAGTATAGCATCAATGAATAACACAGTGCTCATCCACAATGAAAGTAGTGATAAGAAAGTTATCCGCTCCACTGTGGATTCATAAAATGAAGGTTTATATGGCAATATATAAAAATGAAGAGAAGGAAGTCTAGAGAAATAGTATGTAACAAAAGTAGTTTCAAGATTTAATATACTGGCACTATACTGATGGATTTATAAACTTTCTGTGGTAAGTCCACCATGCCTGTGTTGCACCATATTGACCACTTTGACAAAGGTTATAATAAGAAAAGAACTAATACTAAAGCAGCTTTCAGACTTAAAAAAATGTACTCCAGTTCTGACCCGCGTTTTTACTCTGATGTGCACTAATGTGAATTAGCCCTCACTTTTTTCCAAGCACGTATCGCAAGACGATTTTATACGGGTGAGCTTTTTGGTGGTTATATAAAAAAATACGCAAAGCAACATAGCAAACTGAAAGGAAACAGCTGAAAGTTCTACTGTTCTACACATACTCAGTCTGTGTGTTACCTGCCGGGGTTCAACTGTACTGCAGTAACATAGCTGCCAAAACATTATTCCAAGGACATATATGTCATGCTTGTTAACCTGTTTTTCTGCAAAGTTTTCTCAAATTGAAATGTCCTTAAATAATAAAAAAAAACTTAAGTTGATGTTCCACTTGTGTTTGTTAGAAGGGAAGCAAAGATATGCAAGTCAAGTCTAATTTATTTGTTTTGTATGTTTCATCAAGACAATTCTAAATGCTCTACACTATAAAAACATAAAATGTTAAATAAAGGACATCCCAAAATAAAGAGAGATTATGAAAACCTGCAATCAAGACTAGAATCAATAATGTTCCAGTGATTATTGATCAAAAACAGGTCTAAAGAGAGGAGGATTAGCCTTGGTTTAAAGGAACCCAGGGTTTCAGCAGTTTCAACGTTTTCTGGAAGTTTATTAGAGATTAGAAGAGCAGGAAAAGTGATTGCTGCTTTTCCACGCTTTGTTCTGATTCTAGTAATGCAAATAAGACTTGAACCAGAAGACCTGAGTTGTCTGGATGGTTGATACAATAACAGAACTTTAATGTACTTTGGGGATAAGCCATTAGGTAATTTATAAACCAATAAAAGTATTTTTAAAGTCTATTACCTTAGCCACAGGGAGCCAGTATAGTTACTTCAGAAATTGTTTAATGTGTTCTAGTTTCCTAGTTCTAGTGATCAGAAGTGTTGTGGATTTGCAGCTGTCTAACTGACTTTTTAGTGAAGAGACTTTTACAGTAATCATCCCACTAAAGATGAGTTCATAGATTAGTTTTGCAGGTCCTGTTGCAACATTTGTCCTATAATTCTAGAAATGTTGATGATTAAAGGTGATTAAAGGTTGAGTTTGTAATTGTCTAAATTACTGATCCACATTCTGCTATTACTTTGGCTCAGACACATTGCATGAATAATAATCATGGGAAATATGCTTTAGAAATGGTTAGAAAGGCTGGGTATTGGTTTATTTTATTTTTTTACCTTGCCCCAAAAATGCTTTTCATATGGGGGCGTAAACTTCTTCCATAACATTTATGCAGATTTTTTTCACACTTCCCTTCCAGACTTTACCCTTTAGGCTAAAGATAAAAAGTTCATAAAATGTTTAAAAAATAACATGAGAGCTAGTAATTGTTTGGAAACTATAAACTACTACGTATTAATGCTAATAATACCTCCTTCATCCCTGAATCTTATACTGGCCCTGCCCAGGGTTGTCCCCTATCACATAAAAGTGATTTATTATCTGCTGTTCAACAGTTAGCTTGATGAGTGAAAATAGGAAAAGAAAACTGTCGGCTGGGTAGCAAAGACTTGAAAAGTGTGCCAATGTAATGACTAATAAAATAAAATAAATAAAATAAACTAAAAAAAAAGATTTTGAGCAGGACAGTGCATATACAGACACAGCAAATTAAGCAATGGTATGAAAATTAATACAAGTTACAGCACAGTTTAGTTTTCCCCTAAAAGAAAGTAGACACCTCAGACTGTCCAGCATTGCAGAAACTTTCTCCTTGCTGGTGAGACTGCTTTCACTGAGCACAAATATTGCAAAGATCAAAGCAAATATGCCTTTACCATGCCACAAGAATGTCAAATTTACACCATGTCTGCTGGAATGCGAAGCTATTATTTTTAAGATTTTATTTCCATATCAGTTGTTTCACTGTTCAGTATCTGAAGTGGTTGATAATTTTTGTTTGTTTTAATAAAATTCAAACTTTAACAAAAAAAAAGATTTCACCAAAAAGCTTAACTGAAGATTGTGCATAAATACGTGAAGAAATAAAATAAAAAAACTCAAAATTTGGCATAATCCCAGTCAAATCATGCAAAAGCACTTTGCCCACAAAGTGGGGCAAACAGCTTTGCCCACTTTATCATGATTTGTTTTTAAAGTCCCTTTAATGATAAACTAAACTCTCAGCAGGATCTTGCTGAGCTGTGTTGTATGCAGTGTTCAGCCCAATGCAGGTGCATTAATTGCACCTTTATAAACTAGTTAATGTGCAACCAAGTCAAGATGTGGACCTTTGGCTTCTGCTTACACTGCGGTAACAGCATTGGTGGATTAGGCATTACAGGGCTTATTGTTCGGGTCTGTAGCATTCCTTATGCTGGTGTTTCCTTCTAGCCTTCAACTTTTCACTTCAGATATGAAAGGGCCAAAGTTCACGATGTGCAAATGGCATTAAATTTTGAATGGAGTCCAGGAGTGAATGAAGAAATGAGGTGCCATTATTGAAGGTAAGCAACTTTGTTGAGATCAACCTGATAACAATGAGAATGGATTATTTATGTAATAATGAGCTCTCCCTGTATGGGAGTGTGTTATCAACACTATTCTATTTCAGTGTAAAATATGTATCTTAAATAAAACATCAGGGAGTATAATCCATGATTCACGTTTGATAGTTGTATAAAAATAAAACACCCTGACAGATTGTTCAAGTACTTTGAGAATAGGCAAAGCTGCTCCATGAGGGGAACTAAAGAACTTTATTTTCACATGCTTAAGCATGCTGCCTTTATGAAATTAAATAACTTCTTCTAAGTAACATCAGATGTAAACTTGCTTATAACACAGCTTGCATAGGACTAACATTTGAATTCTTCCTTTCTGTTATCTCAAAAACTGTGCAAATAAGTAAGGATGAAGCATGTGGATTTGCCTCACGCTTTGCACATGAATATGAACAGCAACTTGCATGATTTTGCATGCTGAAACTCAGTGGTGGTTTTTGCACAACTGGCATCCAGAGTGTGCTTTACCATCCGCACCAAATGTAAATAAGATTTACGCTTATAACAATGGTAAAGAAAGATGTATAGCATTTGAGCTTTCCCTCACTCTCTGACAATAATTCAGACTTGCTTTATTCCTGGTGCTGTCATTGTCCTCCTGTAATTATTGCTCCATGTCTTTATTTCATATTATTTTTGTTTGTTTGATTGGTTGGTTGGTTGGTTGGTTGGTTGGTTAATATTAGTTTCATTAGACCACAGGATGTGTCATGTTCCAAAGTGCATTGCAAATTTGCCATTTCAAGTTTTGGATAAATTGCTTTTTCATATCTGTGTGACCTTTCAGCCCATGCCAGCGAAGGACGCTGGAACCTCAAAAGCAACAACTATAAAATCTCCAAGAAATTTCTAGATTTATTTCTCATGTCTCCCTGCAAACCTCTAATTCCTTGATAACACCACTAATAGCTCATTGAGTTTAATTTCCCTGCCCTAGTGGTGTTACACTTGTGCAATGAATGGGTCGCATATCCCCTGTTATTTCCACTTTGCAGTTGAGGGCGGCTGTAAAACATTAACACGAACCGTAAAACCTTCTTAAAGCGCAAGCAGGGCTTTTAATCTATCTTTGTTAAGGAACTGTGTTTTTCAAGTTTTGTTCATTTGGCAACAGTGATAACCATGATCCAGTCAAAATCACCTAACATCAGGCCAGAATCCCCTTTCTCTCCTGTTTACTATCATCGTCCTCTTTGTGTGGGAGGTGGTGAGAGAAGGTCCATTTAATGCTGTCACAATGTCAATATCACGACAGGAAATTGCAGGTGTGGTTAAACCTGGGTGTGGACAAAAATACATCAAACCCTCTCTGCACTCACCAGTGGAAGGAAAGCCCGGCAGTAGAGTATTACTACATAACTAATCTGCTTTGACAAGGAGACATCGAGGTAATCATCACATCTTCAACATAGGGTAAGAACAATTTTTAGATTTCAAGTTTACTTCTGGTTTGAACATCTTTTTTATTTATTTGTTTTTGCTGATTCATTGCCGTTCAACAGAAAGACATTGAGAAAATATTAGCAAGAAGTTACTTTTTTATTTTAAAAGCTTTCCATAAGCAACCTATGCTTGATTTGTAGACAGAAAAATGCTGATGCATTTATGGTATAGCATCGTCAAAGCTTAGCGTGCATGCTGAGTGAAAAGACAGCGGCTGCTAATTAACTGGAAACCAGTCTTTCCTGTCCCCGTAATGGATGAAGTACCACTCTCCCTTTTAAATCCGTTATTTGCTTTTTCTTCCCTGATGCTGAAGCAAAATGGATGTCAACAATAGGAACAAGCTTTAACAAAAGTCTCCAACAATAGTCCAATCAATCCAGCTAATCAAATAAAAGAAGGAAAGGAATTATTGTTGGTTTCTCTGTGAAACCATAATTGAAAAATTAAATCATAGGTAAGCCAATAGTGGATTTACTTTGCTTCAGTGTTCACTTTAGTTGCAAATCTTTGAGTGGATGTTAACATGTTCTGTAAATATTGTTCCTGGTAAGTCAGCTCTTTATTTCTTACTTTCAATTTGTCCTGTTTCTTGATGTTGAGTGTTCTTATTATGTCTTCGTTAATGACCCTATTCAACACTTTATTATTATTTTGTATATTATGCAACTGAAACATTTTAGTGAAGCTTTTGCTAATTTAATTCAGGTCAGTTAATTCAAATGGTGCAAACAAAATTTGTTGTCAGGGTAATTTACAAGATTTACAGGTCTAATCCAGTCAGGTGTAAATCAAATATTATGATGTATTCATGTAGAAAAATATCAATTCAGTTACATGCAGTAAAATTTAATTCTAGGACTAATATAATGCATTCATTTTTTCATTTTTGTTCCCATACTCAAAAGATACAATATTTCTAAGAAAGCCTGGCTAACTGCATTTAGTCGTTGACTTGCAGCAGCTCATCCTCCTGAGCAAAAATGTGGCAACAGTGGAAAGAAACAGCCTCCTTGTAACCTTATGGATTAAAAAGAAACAGTCTATGAATTAGGCAAAAACTTAATTTAAACTAGCAAACAGTCGTAGTACAAGGGGAAACTTAAATAGGCCTTTAGAAAGCCTGGAGAACTGTTGCCGAAGACCACTTTGAAATATTGTGTTTAACAAAGCTTAGAGAAATAAGGAGTAGCTACAGATTTCATCTAATTGGCATGTTTTAGTGGGTTTCTCAGTAATACCTTCCCACCAACGCCACACTCCTAATTATAATCCTGAATCCTTCATATGAACTCTTTAGAGCAATAAAGACAGCCGATTCAGGCCGCAAGTTGATACGAGAACAATAAATCTAAGGTTTATGGTTAACCTCATGGTTGTATTTTTATATGACATGAAGTACTTTTTTTGAACTATGGCTTCAGTACCTGTTACTATCATCTATTTTGGGGAGGGAGCAGGTTTGGTGTTATAAACTACTGATAAATGTCCACGTGTTAGCTGAAAACTTGACCCTGAGGAATCAGGAGACATTTTGAATTCAATGTGAATGAACAGCACAACAGAAACAGAATTCCATGTAACTTCCAGGCGCTTTCAATTAAATCGCCGTTGAAAAAAAAAGTAAAGAATTAATTGATGTGTAAAATACGAGAGTCTAAAGTATTTCTCCGGTTTGAGCCAAGCCCAAGCACAGTCACCATTCTATCAAGTCAGCAAACGACACAACCCTGATAATCTTAGTTATGTATTCTATCAGGATTCAGGTGGAGTACAGCTGACCTGATCTATCCTACTAGAAATCACCGCCCTTTTTGTTTTTTTGGTTTATGACAAGTCTTTAAGCAAGACATCTTTTTTTAATCTTTCGACAAGAGTTTATATTGCCTCTCTTCCATAAAAAAATTAAAACGGATTTGTGAAAAGCACAACCAAAGGCTGTCCTTTTAAAAGATTTTTTTTAGATACGTGACAATCAAGTAGTTAATTGATCTTGATCTTGCTCTAATCATCCTCTGAGAGTAGGAATCCTCCCAGTGAGTCATGCAGGGTGACAGCTGTAGCCCTGTGTTTGCAGTGTTTGCTTATCATCGCTGTTGTTTCTGATATCTCAGTAAAGCGGCAGTTAAAGCACAGCTGATTGCAGGACTTGCACGCTGCTTTGACTCCAGACTAAGGCTCAGTAGTGCCTTGCTGCCATTTATCCAATATTTCAAAAATATTTTATAGTTATTTTAAAAGCATTTTTTTCCACTGAAATCTAAATTCAGGCAAATGTCAAACAAACACTGTGTTTTTCTCCCTTCTGAGTGCTTTAAGCGAGTTATAACTAAAAGAGCTTTTCACTCTTGTGCATTTTAGCGTATTAACCTTTTTGCCATCTATTTATTTTCTCTGGTTTTATTATTTTGTGTTTTACCAATTTTTATGAATTCAGCTTGTTTTACTTTTAACACGGAAAATACAAACCAACATATTTATCAGCTTTTGAATTCTGTTTTGAATTTTTAAAGGTAAAACTCTGCAAGGGCGACTGTGGCTCAGTGGTAGAGTAGTTGGCTTGCAATCAGAGGGTCGTAGGTTCGATTCCAGCTTTCTCCAATCACATGTTGATGTGCCCCTGGGCAAGGCACTTAACCCCCAAATTCTACATTGTCCTACCGAGCCATGTTGGGTGTCGGTGTATGAATGCGAGGGTAATTGGGTGAATGCGGCTTCAATGTAAAGCGCTTTGAGTGGTCAGTAAGACTAGAAAAGCACTATATAAGTCCAGTCCATTTTACCATTTAATACTGTGCTTACTGACTAACAGCATTCGCTGTAAAATTGTTTAGATACAATTGTTTAGCTTGTTAACATAAATAATGAATCCGCAAATCACATGTTAGCTACTCAGTGCATGCATCTAGATGTTGTGAAGATGACTTGCTGACATACAGAGTAAGCACAAGAGTGGGGAGTAAAAAAGGATTTGAGAGTGGTTGAAAGTGGCACAGTTACTGCTAATCTACTCAGATTTATCAGGTTTACAAAGAGTGCTCAGAAAAATAATGATGCGGAGATATATCTACCTTGCACATCTTTGTCCCTTCATGTCAATTAAGCCTAAATTAAATAGTTCACCCTATGTAATGTATGTTTTTGTTCACAGTATACCTATCTTGAAAATTATATTTCCAGCAAGAAAATTCAACATGTTACAAACTTCATGTTATTGTAAACTGGTTTCTTGAACATACATAACTCTGAATGCTTGAACAATAAGGCAGTTGAACATCTTTTATGCTGATCGCAGATTGTTATTGTCATGTACTGGATAAGTGTGTATGTATCTACCCCTGTATATTCTGGGTTTGCATGTGGTTAGGTGTCTCAAGGAAATTTCAATCGAACGCAACTGGACTTGGTAATTTGTCTTGGAAGACGTTTCACCTCTTATCCAAGAGGCTTCATCAGTTCATGCTCACCGCTGACCAGGCTGGGACTGGTCCAACCTGGTTTGATAAGAGGTGAAACGTCTTCCAAGACAAATTACCAAGTCCAATTGGCTTCAGAAAGTCACTGTCCTTCTGCTTTTTTCAGTTCACAGCAAAGATGAACAGCAAGGACAGAGATGCATTTGCAAACATCAGTCGGAAGCCTGGCCTGCAGATATGGACCATCAACGTAAGGCAGCTCTGAAAGCATGAATAAGCACATTCTATTTTAAAGTCTAGTGCATTTCATTTAAAAAAATTGCAAAATGAAGTCCTGTTTTCATGGGTTAAGTGTTATTGTTCACTTTTTGCAGAAAATGCGGTTGGCTCCAGTTCCAACCAAAGCCTTTGGTAACTTCTTTGAAGGAGACTGTTACATTGTTCTGAATGTGAGTACGGTACAGGCTGAAGTAATATAATAAGACTCAACGCTGATAAGTTTATGTGTACAAATGTAAATTATTTACATGTGTGCCTTTATCAATCCCCAACTATAAACTAGATAAAGAAGAATAAGGGTGTGGGAGAATCCATCGACATCCACTATTGGTTAGGAAAGAACTCCTCACAAGATGAGCAGGGAGCTGCAGCCCTCTACGTCAGCCAGCTGGATGAGCATCTGGGTGGAACTCCAGTGCAGTACAGAGAGGTGCAGGGCTTTGAATCACCAAAGTTCAGGAGCTACTTTAAGCAAGGCATGATGTAAGTTAAAAATACATGGTTAATACTGACAATCTCTTTTTATTGCCACAAGCAAAAATGTTTTGCTATCATGAGTATTAGTTGAGTCAAAGCCAGTTAATTCTTGTTCACAGTTGTTTTCTTTTAAGGTAGTGAATAAAATCAAGTAAAATACAATTTTTGCTCACATTTAAAACAACTTCAGTTCTGTTTTATTACAACTGAACTTTGGTCCCTCTGCAGCTACAAGAAGGGTGGAGTGGCGTCAGGATTTAACCATGTCGATACAAACGTCTACAACATTGTGCGGCTGCTGCACGTCAAAGGGAGGAAGCATGTGTCAGCAACAGAGGTTTGCAAAGGAGAATATTTGTGGATATGAAATGCATTACTACAGTCTGTGTATTACCTCCCACTGCTGCTGGCAAAAGCTTCACACAGTCACACTACAGGGGTGTTGGTGCTTCTGTTAAACTGATTATAGCTGATTTGTTGTCATAGCTGTCACCGAAGGCGTTAATAACCTGGGAAAAACTGTGATTGTGTGACGTTTTACATTTGCGGCCACACAGATTATGGGAATTTTCATTTAAATTAATTGAAAAACTGTGTTTGCAGGTTGAGGTGTCCTGGAACAGCTTTAACAATGGCGACGTGTTTCTTCTGGACCTCGGGAAAACCATTGTGCAGTGGAATGGCCCTGAATGCAACAGGAGAGAAAAGCTCAAGGTCTGAGCAGAAGTGCATTTGAAGCAATTATTCTATTCTATTCTATTCTATTCTATTCTATTCTATTCTATTCTGCTGTGTTTGCAGGCAGTGTTGCTGGCTCAGGACATCCGGGACAGGGAGCGTGGAGGTCGGGCTGAGATCCTTGTTGTGGAGGGAGCACGTGAGAAGGACTCACCAGAGCTTGTAACTATGATGGCTGATGTGCTCGGCAAAAGACCCAGCCAGCTGAAGAAGGCTGTTCCCGATGACAAACATGACCAGGAGCAGAGCAGCAATGTCAGGCTCTACCAGTAAGAACACTAATGTTAAGTATTCAGTCACAATGCTGTGTCATTGCTTTGAAATTATTTTAGAGAATAATATTTTATATTTTTACATACTCCTTTTCTGTCAACAGTGTATATGACGACACTGGGAACGTAGTCATGCAAGAAGTTGGCATTGAGCCTCTGACACAAGATCTTCTGCGTTCCTCTGTAACTATCTTTAATCATCAGGATTTGTTCTTCTGAAGCTGTTAGGAACATATGATCTATCTCATACCCTTGTTTCTTTGTTGCGTTGTTGCTGGTGACAGGACTGTTATATTTTGGACAATAGAGGCTCTAATGTGATGGTCTGGAAAGGCAAAAAGGCCTCAAAAGATGAGCGTCGAGAAGCTATGAAGAGAGCATTGGTAAGTATTCAGACACATTAAATGCGAGACTAAATATGATTTAGATCTCTGTCTGCAACATTTTCATTTTATTTTTCAGTAAGAACTTTGTAACTGAACCTTTTGTAAACTTTTTCTAACCAGGAGTACATTAAAACCAAAAACTACCCATCCAGTACCAGTGTGGAGGTGATGTGTGAGGGGGGAGAGTCAGCGATGTTTAAGCACCTGTTCAAAAACTGGAGGGAAAAAGGGCAAATTACTGGTCTGGGCAACACCCACACCGTTGGAAAGATAGGTAATGTCAGCAAAAGCAGTTCTTATCTAACAAATCACAAAGATTTTTTTTTCACCAAGTTGAAATTAGCCAACATAAACCATTGAAAGTAAGTGCTTTCCTGAAACAATGTGTAAAACAGGAAATAAAAATAGTAAAAAGGGGTGATGAAAGCAAAAAATTTAAAGACCAAGAGAGGGCTTTGTAACAAGCCTTGTGGGACCCCACAGATTATAAGATAATGCTCTGACATGCAGGTGTCATTGCAATTGATTCAACAAGGGGTTTAAGTCATTTAAAACTGGGCCAGAGAGGCCAAAATTGTTTTATAACATGAAATACCATCAGTGAGTTTATACCATCTTGATTAATCCTTAAATAATTCAGCACTTTCAGTAAATTTTTTTTTGTGGATGTATTTGTGGAAATATTTTCATTTTGATAACAATTTTTCCAGATGACGATGACTCATTGAGTCAATGTTTCTTTGGTTATTAACAAATGCTTTGGGTTATCATACAGCCAAGGTTGAGCAAGTAAAGTTTGATGTGATGGAGCTCCATGCTCACCCTGACATGGCAGCAAAGCACCACTTGGTTGATGATGGTTCAGGAGAAGTTAAGGTACAAAGCACACACTTTTATGTAACATGAAAAAACATAAAAAAGAGACCATAATTACAGTTTGAGTGCTGTAAAGAAGACCTAAAACCCCCAGAATTACTTTCTCCCTTTTAGGTCTGGCGCATTGAGAAATTGGAACTAGCTGAGGTCCAGTCAAATATGTATGGGCAGTTTTATGGAGGAGACTGCTACTTGGTGCTGTACACATACCAAGTGTCAAATAGAGAGCAATACATCCTCTACATGTGGCAGGTCAGTTTCTTTAGAACACAAGTCACAGTTTTTCACATTCTTTCTTCTTGTGACACTAACAAAACTGCATACCTTCACTTTATACTGATTTATTTCCTTAAATCTTTTACATCAGGGTCGTCATGCCACTAGAGATGAGATCACAGCATGCGCCTTCCAGGCTGTCACTGTCGACAACATGTACAACGGAGCCCCTGTCCAGGTCCGAGTGGTGATGGGAAAGGAGCCTCGCCACTTCCTGGCTATTTTCAAAGGAAAACTCATCATCTTTGAGGTCTGATTATAACACTAAGGCTTCCTTTACTACATTCACATCCCTTGAACTATTCATCATTTTTTCTAAAAATATAAATCCATTATAATGAGCCCATTTTACTTTAATACACCAACATAAAATCCTGTGTTCTGTGCCCTCTGAGATTTGTTAGCAAACTTCAGTGAACATACAGCATCATGATAATCAAGGAACACACAGGTCATAGAGAAACCTTTGGAGAGGTTTAAAGTAGTGGTTATAAAACAATATTGTAGACTATTAACATCTCACTATTAAATTCGTAAAGGCAAATGGCAAAACTGGAGACCTTCCAAAACTGACCTAAACTGACAGAGAGGCAGCACTCTCTGAGCATCACAAGAGATCCACTTTGAAAGAATTGCAGCTCGGTTTGGAGAATCTCTTGATAAAATGTTATACTTTGTCAGAAGAAACTTGCTCTGGTCAGACCAAAATTCAACTTTCTTTAAAACACTGTCCTCGGGATGTGGCAAATGCTTCCATTCACCCAGATAACTCACCACCCCCCTAGTGATAGATGAAGGTGGCACCATCATGGTGTGGAAATCCTGTACTTTAGCAGTGTCAGGGAGGTTAGTTAGAGTTGATGGAAGAACGCATGAAGTAAATATGGGACAATAAAGAAAGATGGTTCTCCTCTCTGAACATAAAAGAAGCTAAAATGGAATGGTTCGCCTCCGTCAGTGCTCCCCAGGGCAGCTGTGGCTACAACGTAGCTTGCCATCACCAGTGTGTGAATGTGTGCGTAAATGGGTGAATGACTGAATGTAGGCTAAAGTGCTTTGGGGTCCTTAGGGACTAATTAAAGCGCCATTTTCCATTTACAATTTGGTGTCTGAACGATTTAGTCAAAGCCAATGAACTAAATCCTATTTACAATTTGTTGTCACTCTTCAAAATTAATGTTCTCAGATGCTTACTATCTAATCTGCATTAGTTTCTCTAGATACAGACTAAAAAGGCGGAAGAGGTTTGCCCTAAACAATTTGTGAAAGCCATATTTCCTTTTCCTTTCACTTCACAATCAAGCGTTACTTCGATTCTTGATAAATCGCATAAAATCCAGATAAAAATACATTGACGATTGTGGTTGTAATATGAAAAAAATGTGAAACATTTCAAGGAATGCAAATAACTCTGGAAGGCACTGAAGGAACTGCTCTGTGCTCAGTCCCAACAACAATACTGATAAAGAATATTGCTTTATAGATGCAGTAGTAGCACTGTGTGTTTTTACAGGGAGGAACGGGTCGTGCGGGTGCAGTCACCCCTACAACCACTTCCAGCCTCTTCCATGTCAGAGGGACCACTGAGCTGAACACGAAGGCTATTGAAGTACCAGCGAGGGCCTCATGTCTAAACAGCAATGATGTATTCTTGCTGAGAACCACTCAGAAATGCTTCCTGTGGTATGGAAAGGTAAGCATCCCATTCTGAGGCCGCAAAGCAAGCTAAACAATTATGAAATTGTGTTGTTTTAAATAAGAACTTTACATCTTGCTCGACGTGAGTGGTCATATTCATGTAAATTGTGAATGCCTGCAGGGTTGCAGTGGGGATGAGAGGATGATGGCGACGGAAGTGTCTGACCGTCTGTTTAAGCAGTACAAGGAGGTGGTGATGGAGGGCCAGGAACCAACTGAGTTCTGGGTCGCTTTGGGGGGAAAAGCCCCCTATGCCAGTGACAAGAGGTCATTTAAGACCCAGAATCTGTTTTTCTCCTCTTCAAACAATAAACAAGCAGCTTTAGTTTAGCAAAAATGTCCATTAATCAACTTTAAACTGTTATATTTAGACTGGAGAGGGAGGATCCACTTCACTCCCCTCGTCTGTTTGAGTGCTCAAACCAGACGGGTCGGTTCAGGATAACCGAGGTCTACAACTTTGACCAGATCGACCTGGACGAAGAGGACGTGATGCTGCTGGATACCTGGGAGGAGGTCAGATGCTGCAATACCGGCAGATGCGTGCCATCAAACATACCCTCTATACTGCTGCGTTTATTATTTCCATCTCTCACCTCTTTATTTGCATCTTCTCAGATTTTCTTATGGGTTGGAAGGTTTGCCAACGAAATTGAGACAAAAGAGGCTTGGAACAGCGCACATGAGTACCTGAAGACACACCCAGCTGGCCGCGACCCTGACACACCCATCATCTTTGTGAAACAGGGATTTGAGCCTCTAACCTTTACTGGCTGGTTTACTGCATGGGATCCTTTCAAGTGGAATGTAGGTTTAATCAGAGGTCACTCAACTTCAGAACTGGTCAGAAATGTACCGTAGACTTTTTATCGCAATAACTTCAAATCTATTTCAGGCTTTTAAGGATGCATTTGAACAGTTCTTTTTTCAGGGAGCAGGATATGTTAACTTGAATCTATTGTGGATGTTTTTTAAGAAAAAAATCCCCAACAACCTCAAATATATGCAGATATTCCCACCAATGTATTGCTAAATGTCCTTTAGGGAGTTAAACACTGATTGTAAAGTTTTTGTCAAACCTGACTGAATATTTGAAATCTCTGCTGACACTGACACTTATTTTAAATATAGTTCATCCATTTTCAATGGTGCTGAATTTGGGTTTTCTTTTTGGAAGCCTTAAAAAAGCAGTTCTGATGTATTTTATGAAGTTGTTGCATTCATATTTCAGCCATCTAGACAAAATTGTCACCCTCAGATAGTGGGGAAGTGGTTATAACATTAAGAAAAGCCAAAGGTTCAAGCCTACCTTGTTATGGAGCTTCAAGCCTAATTACATTTTTTCTACATGTAGAAGCCAACTGACCCCCAGGAGTGAAAATGTATGATCTTGCAAGACAGATTAAGCAATTTAGCCTCATAAAGAAAGACAAAGGTTATTCACTGTCAAGGTGAGGCTTTTAAACCGAACTTAGGTTGGATAAAGCAGTCAAACATTGAGGTCCATGAATAGGCCTAATTCCTATATTAATGATCTGTAGTCTAGACCTGGGTTTGTGCCAGGAAACTGATCCATTAAAGTGAGTCCAACCATTTCTTACAAGAGGAGTGGTGGAATATTCACCCAGAATTACACCACGATGTTGTTAGGTGCTATAAAAGGAAACCGGTTTTACTGCAACTCACTAATAGGAACATTCATCCAAAATATTAGTGGAGTTGTATGTATGAGAGCCTGCATGGGAAACTTAGACTCGTTTTGAACCAGGAAAAAGGGCATGGTAAATTCAAACTTGTGCTTCCAGTTGTTGTTCAAATACACCAGTAAAATCCCCAAATTAACAACATTCATGCCAATGATGAGTGTATGTAAACTTTTGCCAATCACTGTATCCTAAATAGAAGTATTAATAACAACTGAATGTTGCATGTTAGCAAAATTGACTACTTTTTTGCCTTAATTAAGCATGATTACAGAGGGGGAAAAAACAAATCTTGTGTTAGTGAATCATTTCAGTGACCTAATGTATTGTTTAAAGATGAGGAGGGTTCTGTATGCTAATTAATTCCTTAATCGAAGGGGAACTCCTATGAGGATATAAAAAAAAGCTGAATGATCCAGCTGAAATCACTGTAATAAGTGATTGCCTGATCACAATCTTGATACTAATCAACTGCCTGTACTAATAATACTGATCCAACATCAGATTTTAATGTCTCTAATCTGCAAGTCTGATATATATTTTTTTATATTTAAAGGACCTGAGCGCCGGCAACTTAAATAAAGGTCTTGATGTGACAGATAACGGGGGCTATAGTGCTCCTGGAGGCCCTACAAGCACATTTCCAATGTACAGGACCCATGGTGGGGCTCTGTCGCCCAAGTCCCCCACCCCCACAAGCCCATTCAGAGGTCCCTACTCCCCAGGTGGTAGTAGTGGGATGCATGTGGACCCTAAACTGCTCATCAATGTACCTGCCAATGAGCTTCCTGAGGGAGTGGACCCCAGCCAACGAGAGGTGGGTGTGCAGCTATGGATTTGGAGAAATAGTAAAGCATAACTTTTATTGTTTTTAATGTATGGTTAGATAAGAGGTTCGAGGATGGATTGATTAGTGAGGAAGCGTAGCAGAAATACTCTCAAGAATTGACTTTAGTGTTGATTCAACATAGGTTAAAATAATATTGTTTAAAGACACTAAAATCAGGTTTACATACAGATAGTTTTTAAAGTATTGTGCAACATGTTATACAATGTGAACTGTGTGCATGGGCGTGTCAGCGTTGCTCCAATGTGCCAGTATAAGTTGAACAAATTCCACAGCTCTGAGTCACCTGTAGAATGATGCTAAAGAAGACACCAAACAGCTACTGCAGATGCACATTTGTCATTTTAAGGAGAAATAGAACAAGTTTGTAAAGTTTGTAAAGTTTTCCCCTGTAAAAGATCTGTATAAAGTTGTAAAACAATTTATTTAATTCTGAGAACACAATCGTAATCACAATCATGTTGAAAAAAAAAATATTCACACAGTTTCCCTCATTAAATCTAAAAACTAGTTTTGAACCCATTTTCGTCTTGTAGACATATGCACGCTGACAAACCTCTGCGACACTTGAAGGGCATGTTTTCAAGTCATACCCGTTTTGAGTGTTTATGAGAAATAGATCATTGTGTTATTCATCCATCCATCCAGCCATCCATATAGACAGACAGTAAGAGAGGCAAGAGGTGGGACAGACAAGTCGCTGGCCTATAACAAAGCAACAAGCTCACACACACACAATGGAAAAGTTTAATTAAAAATTACATTAACTTTTCAGGAATTGTTAAAGATTGAAAATATTTTTCGGCACTGGTATCAGTATTTGGCAAAACATATGGAGGATACTATGACATTTTTTTAACCGCATGAGGAAGATTTTCTTCATGCATCTGATTGTAATAACACATTTTGAGCAGCAGATGTCAACCTAACTGCGTTCCCATGTCTCTCCTGGCTGCAGGACTACCTGTCTGAAGAGGACTTTGAGAACCTGCTGGGTGTAAGTCGAGCTGAGTTTTTGGGAATGTCCCAATGGCGTCAGATTGAGCTGAAGAAAAAAGCTGGTATCTTCTAGGAAGCAATTACCTGGTGGATTTCACAGAAGCAGTGCCAAACCAGTCCGCCCAAGATACTGAGAAAGCCAAAGCAAAGAGCTTTTGTCCCTGCTGTTGACAGTAACAGCAGCAGTTCATTCAAATAACTTATTCACTTTAATGTATTCAACCTTAAGGAGGCTCAGATGATCTGAAAAAAAATCGACTTATGATAAATTGATTTACTTTTTTTTTATTTAATAGCTGTCCTCTGTACTCATCAATGCTTTCAAATGTTTTCAAGCTGATCACTTGATAGTTCTTTTTCTTTGTTCTTGCAATGAATCACAGAATGTAACTAATAAACAGAAAACCAACTAATACAAGACTAAAACTCCTTTTATTCAAGAACTAGTGCAAATAAAGACAGGTAGTTGTTACTATAAAAAATGAACAAGAAATTATGATAATACATTTTATTACATTTTGTTTAGTTTTATTAATAGTAACTCTGTGATCTGGTCATGTCTATTTAAGCTCTACATTAGGCAGTCATATCTATTGTACAAGGCTTTGGACTGAGGAGTATACAAAGGCACATAAACGCTACACAATTATTTCTCTTTAAGACTGTAAAATAACTACAGACTAGGCATGGGCTGGTATGAGAGTTCCACACTATGATACAGTAAATCTTTTTTTTTTTTAAATGGGCTATAATGACACCACTTTTTTCAAACCAATACAATACCAATACTTGGATGTGAGTACTTGTCGATATGGTGTGCGAATCCGGATACTTCTACCACACAAAAAATGCAACGAATTGGAGGATGGATTTTTTTTTTCTTCTCCGCATGTGAAATCATTGCAGAGTCTCAACATTTTAAGTATCAGTTTATGATACGAGTACAATAGAACAGTATCGGTACTGATACTGTACCAGTATCGGTATCGGTGCAAAAAAAGAAATACAACAAAAATGTACAAATTGTACATACTATTGCACATTTTTGCCATTCTGCTTTTTAAAGAGTAACACCTTGAACCTAAAAAGGTCATTTTAGCTGGTTAGCTTGCCAGGCTGCTGCATTAGTTCTACCAGAGAGGCTGCTTGTAGCCTGCCAGCTGTGGTTTTAAAACAGTGCACTTTGGTTTTTGCACCATACTTGTCCATGTTTTTAATGGCTGTAAATATTTCCAGAAAAGTTTATGATTTTTGTATGCAAGGGAGAGGTGTAGTAACCTAAATTTAGCCAGCTGAGTGGCCGTAAGTAACAGGTGAGGGAGGGGTGCTTTATTACTCTGTGCTCCAGTAAGATAACTCCACTTGCACCAAGCACTTTTCGGGGCATCTCATGGAAAAGAATTCAAACTGTATAAAAGCCATGGCCTAAAGTGTCCTCAGATTTGAATCGGTTTCCTTTAAAAACTTTGCTATTCATTCATACCTGTAACCAGCCCATGCCAAGTACAGATCCCTGCAATCATTAGTTATTTATACTGAGGTTTGTTATATTCAGAAAGTCTAGAAAAAAAGAAAAACTATTAATTTTTGTTTCTTGATATAGTAATACTCATAGACTGCACAGCATGTCAGAAGAAAGTAACCGGGTAAAACTTACAATAATTATTCTCCAATGAAAGCAAAAACAGTTAAATGACTATCTTTAAATAACTTCCAACCCCTGTCACCACCTCACAGTTTCAGCCACTCACACTTTGTTATAATACATTAGCTCAGGTCAAATATTATGTAAAAGGAACGGGGGAAAAAAACTGGCAGAAAGTTTCCCTCATGAGGATTTAGCAGACATTGGTACAATACTTGGTCACTGCTCTGCCATTGGCTATTCTAACTAATCCCTGATTGTTTGAAGGTTTTCTCCCTTATGATCCTAATGATGGTCCAGGAGCATTATATGCAGAAATAACCCTGCAGAGGGGATGACTTCACCTCCCTGAGTGAGCAGTGGGACATGGCGATACCCTGGAAAAAGGAAGTCAAGTTCAGCATTGTCAGCAAAGTGAAGATTTGCACAACAACTTAAGTCATGTGATTTGGGAAACTTAAAAAAAAATACATATTTAGTGAAAGAATCTGAGTGGTAAATACTTTCTTATCAATAAGTGTCCCTCAAAGAGTATTTGACCTTGTGTCTTTCACAATTCTTTATGTTGCTGTTGTTTCCTACCGTTCTGAATGCTGGTGAGCGGCAGGCAGTACTGCCCAATGAAATCATTCTTGGATGCTGTGTCATGGTCCTCCACCACAAAACGCAAAATGGCCAGCTCAGGAACATTGATAAGAAACTCAAATTTCTCATTCCACTTGGGGTTAAATCCTGCAAGGAGCAGATCAGTTTATTGTGATGCTTAAATGGTGATCGACGTGCTTCTATCAATTGGAGTATCAGTTAAAATCTGATATATTTCCGACATGCAATCCTAAACCTAAATTTTCTGATTGACATTCGTAATATACAAGCCTCTTAAATACAGTTTTTTTATATACAAGGCTGCTAACTTGACATGTTTAAGCAGAGAGTAATTTACATCTATCTTAAAGATAAAAAGCTAAATAAATTGGCTCCTCTCAGAGTGCCGTATTAAGCACAAAAACTGAAGGTTTAGTGGAAAGAAAAAAGTGTCGTAGAAATGTTTTTAAAACAATTACATTATCAGATAAAATACTTGAAATGAACTATTCAATGATCTTCTAATCTAAAGAGATGTGTACGGTTTTTGCTCACCATTGTTTTCGATGTGTTGTGTCTGTTTCTTTTGTATGTCTGCAGGGACCCCGTAAACTCGCACTTTCACCAGTGGGTCAACAATGGAGCTCTCTTTGTCCTCGTTCAGTTTAGGCAACTGCTGAGCCGAAATCACCTGTTGTGTAAAGAGACAAAAGCCTTAGAATAAAATCATCCCTCAGTAATTCTTACTCATATTGTAAAACATAAGGATGAGAAAGTGGTTAAATCTATTTATATTTTAATTATTGCAGTTTAAAAAAATCATATTTATATATTGTGTAAGATAAAATAGCTTTGCCATGGCAATGTAATTCTGTAAATATACAATACTAAATTTTCCACAAACTGAGGGAAAATTATTAAATTATAAAAATCTTAGCAGAAGTGTTTAAGTTAAGAGTAAAAAGGTATTTAGTGAAAAGTCTACTCAAGTGCCAAATAACTATGCTTACAATGCTCCCTTTTTAAAAAATGTTTTTTTTCTCACAAATAATAGTTTGATTTATCTAAAAAAAAAATCTGTTCTATTCCTTTGATAATGTAAATAAAAGTAAATAAAATCTTTCCAAAATAACAAATTAAGGAACACAGATGTTCAAATTTAATTTTTCACAACATAAATGAAAGTATGTTTGAATAATGCAAATGGATGTGCCATTGATATTATGTACTATACTAAATTGACATGCTCTCCAAATGAGACAGCCTGCTCGAAAGATGGAAACTAACATAAAAAATAGCAACTTGTGTACATAAATGAAGTCTTCCTCCACAGTAAACAATGTGTGTCTGTATATGTGTGTGTGTGCGTGTAGATGATGTAAGGTTAAAAAAATGCTTGTTCTTTTGTTAAATAGCACTGATATAAGAGTACAGATACTTTGAAATGATAGTCTTCAAATAGAGGTAAGGATGGTGCAGTAAAGAAACTCTATAAGGAACTTGTTTTTTCCAAAAGCTACAGAAGCAAATTAAAATCAGTGCTACAGACCTCTGAAACTGAGTCCAACATGACTCATTTACTTGAATGTGTAAAATAAACCTGTTTTGTAAGTGAACCAAAACTAATAATAGCTAAGTGGCCCATATCCTCCAAAACACCCAGTGCTCTCAAGTCTCACGCAATGAGCATGAGACAAACACATTTCACCGACTTCACACACTCACACCCCACACATGCCATTTCTCACGCTGATAAATGATTAACCCTCTAGGCGCCAAAGTCGCAATATTGCGACAAGCAACATTGCTGAATTTAACGAGCCACAGCTGATGATAGGGCCACTAATTTAATTACTACTTTACACCAGGAGATGGCGGACATGTGTACCTTTAATCTTGGACACCTTTTTGGGTGTGTTACCATGGAAACTTGAGTAAATCGGCCTTTAAGTCAGCGCCGTGAGCGGGGGACGCGAGGTGCAGCTGCTGCAGTCACAGTATAGAGAAAGCGAGTTTTAGAAAGATAAAACTTATGAGGCCGAGATGTCGGAGTTCCCCGCCGGAAAGTATTGGCTTATTCAGATTCTGAAGAGAAATATTTACCTCTGATCTGTTCAGTTGTCCCGAGAGAAAGTGAAACTAAAATGTCCCACAGCAACAGCCAGTCCCGTTTCGCCATGACGCTCCAAAAGCAGCAACATTCCAGCTCTGCATCACGTGAAAGAAAGGTATGTGTTCGGGTAGCAAGGTGGTCATCACAACGCTAATTGTGACCGAGGTGGGAGGGATGTAAAAATCAGTGGAAATAATAGCAGATGCGATCGAAAAGAGGAGAGAAAAAACACTGCTGGTAAGCGAGTAAACAGCAGTAAAGTTCTCTGTCCCGCTGCAAGTGAGGATGATGATGATTTTGGAGAGGTTTGCTTGACAGATGAGGAAGAGTAGAATCACCAATGGATCAGACAATTTGATTAGCCTGTTAGTTATTTTTGGGACGGATCTGTAAAATTCTGTGGCCAATATTTTCTTTCTGTTGGTTTTATATAGTGAATAGAGTAACGGAGCCACATAAGAAAGGAGATAAACAGGTATATCCACCTGTTCTTGAAAAAAATCCAAAATAATAAAACATATAGATGTAGAAAATACATATATAGAAAAATCTAAATCAAAAAATAAAATTGTTGATGAAAAAAAGTTTTAAACAATGTAAAAACGCAAAAAATTTTAAAAGTCATGCAATCCTATAGTGCTAACGCCTGATGATGTCATAATATGCAAATTAGATGTATGATTTTGCTCGTGTCACAAACTTTGGATCATACTGAAGATTTTTCTAATTTAAAGTGTACCTTAATCTATAACCATATTAAAGCTACAACATTTTGAACTAGTGATATCAAAATGGAATATTTCATAGAAAAAAACCCCGGCGCCTCGCCGTGTTACTATGAACAGTCAATGCCCACCACAGCTGTGCGCTTGTACAGCTCATCGTACAACTGTCTTGAGTTAGCATATCAGAACATAGAATTTCTAAACCAATCAGAAAACAGAATGTCTTGTTGCTAGCCGGGTAAGATCCAAAATAGGCAGTGTTGTCGTTGGCTGATGAAACTTGACGAAGCTTGATGAAGACAGACCTCCAAGCAATCTTGAAAACTTGAGAGCCCTGGTCTATGACTTCTTTTCTTTTAGCTTTTCTTTTCAGGGGTTACCACTTCAAAACATCTGTCCATTATCCACTGCATCCTCTGCCCTCACTCCAACTCACTTCATGTCCTCTTTCACCACATTGATAAATCTCCTTTTTTGTCTTCCTCGCTGCTTCCTGCCTAGTGGCTCCATCCTCAGCATCCTTCTACCAATATAATCGTCGTCTCTCCTCTGAACATGTCCAAACCTTCTCAGTCTGGCCTCCCCGACTTTCTCCCCAAAACATCCAACATGAGCTGTCCCTCTGATATATCCAGGTCACTCCCAAAGAGAATCACAACATCTTAAATTATATTACCTTCAATTCTGGTTTCCATCTTTTCCTCATTGGTACTGTCTCTATACCATACAACATTGCTGGTCTCACTACTGTCAATCTATGTGACAGTGTAAATTGTTGAGAAAGAGTGAAATGGAATAGTTTTATCTCATCCTCCCTCCCATTTTTACCTTTTTTATTGCATTGATTGTTTAAGAAGCACTGCTTTTATGGTCAGAATCTCTGATCCGAAAACCTAACCAGCACTG
Source organism: Apricaphanius iberus (assembly GCA_028564705.1). Taxonomy (NCBI): domain Eukaryota; kingdom Metazoa; phylum Chordata; class Actinopteri; order Cyprinodontiformes; family Aphaniidae; genus Apricaphanius; species Apricaphanius iberus. The sequence goes on from JAPXFQ010001619.1 coordinate 418,143, forward strand.
GAGTTTGTTGTCTGGAAGGTACCACAGTAGCAGGACGAGGTCCGATTTGAACCAGCTTTGTGACGTGGAAAATCCCAAAATGAAACTAATTAACTTGATAAATCCCTAATCCCGCTTCTAAGAACAGATCCCTTGTCTGAGACTTCACACTAAGTCAGAACCATGAGCAATGTCAGCCACTGGCAACTTTTATTTGGACTATGTGTTAGCAAACAAACCAGGAGCAATATTTCTGAGCTATACGCTCACCATAATATGGAGGACCTTCTGCTGTAGCCACGGCCCTCTGGTGAGAGAGTTAGGATTGAACTGAGATGACAGGCTTCTCTGAAATTCAGGTTTCAAGATGTAGCCACAAAAACCATTTGGCACAAACCAGCCCTGGTTAAGTTGCATCTCCTTACAGGGAGTTTGGAAGTTCAGAGCCACTAAAAAAAAAAGTCAAATAAAGGATTAGATGATCATTATTTGGTGAGCTAAGGGTTTTATCTGTACATTGAGTCGTAGGAAGCCTACCAATCTGGCAGCCAACGTTCCACATGGGAACAGGGTTGAAGTTGGAGGAGTTTGTTTTGGAGCCATCGGGGTAGATCCTGCTGAGTTTGTCAATGTTGTGATGCATGAAAGCAGTAGCTGTAAGAGCACATTTAAAGACTTAATGCAGGTAGGTGTTTGTTTTGTAAATCTGAGGTAAATTCACTAGGAAAATCTGCCTTTGGATTACAATGAAGCACACATTAGCCTTGCTCAAGAAAGATTTAATTCTGCAAATTAGTTTAAAAAAATGAATAATCGAAAAAATGAAATGTTAGTATGATTTAATGTCAGTCAGTGAGAACAGAACGGTTACTTGTACTTTTATATCTAATATAAATATACAATATATACAATATTTATGTTACATTAATGATAGTTTTTTTCTTTCTATATCTCTGTTTGTTTTGCTAGAGTTTTGATTGTTTTATAAACTGGTGAGGGGTAATACCATAGTGTTTCAGTTTACCTGACGTCTCAGCCAGGCCGAAGGCTTTGCTCTCCTTGAAAGACGACATTTCATAGAAGGCCAAGCTGTCTCTTGCATGTTCAAAACCATTAAAATGGACACTTTTACAGTAGATGACGATATCCGACAGCTCTTTGGCGAGTTTGATTTTTGATTTCTGAAAGAAGATAAAACATAAACAATTCAAATCCATTTATTTATTTAATAAACAGGAAAAAATTGGTATGGAGTGCTACTTGGGGGTGATTTCAATTTGAGTTCCTCTGGTGCTCTTCGGTCTGGTAAACTTGAACAAAAAAAAAGAAGTAGGGCTGAGGCACTCATGAGAATCAAAAAGATAAAATGCCTTTATTATTCCATGGCATGTTTTTACTTTTATAGCCATGGAATAATAAAGGCTTTTCCTTATGAGTGCCTTAGCTATACTTCGTTTTTTCTTCAAGTTTACCATTAATTAATTTATTTTTAAAACAAGTACAAACCATGTGACTAACCTTTGATTTTTCTTTTTGAATTTCCTCTACTGAATCCGCAGCCTCCGCAGCCTCATCCTCCTCAGACACAGTGCCTTCCTCTACAGTGTTGTTGTTGTTGGAGAATATGGCCTCCAATTTGTTCAGTCGTTTCCCCTTGATGAGAAACTTGCCTTTCAGCTCCTGAATACATAAAACAAAAAATATGCTTCAATACAGTGTTGTGCAATTAGTCGAATCTATCACTAAAGCAGACCTGGTAAACATGGACACATTCTGTTATTGCTGTGAAGGCAAATAGCACGAGTTAATGGTTATAGCTCATTCCAAACAGTGTTGTAATACAATGCTTTGAGGTTGACAATGCCACAGGCATCCAATGAACATTTTCACCCTTTGTAATGATGTTTCTACCCAATAGAAATAATGTTGAGGAAAAAAATAGTGTAGTCTGTAATATCTTTAGTAAGAAGTGTGGAAATTTTATATAGCATCAAAGAAACAACGTTCTCAATGAGTCAAATTTGCCAGGCTTCACACATTCAGAAAAATAACAAACACATATTAGAAAGCTGAGTCTTTCTATTTGTACACAAATTACTGAGAAATCTCTGTTAGTCTGATTTTTCAGTGGTTTCATCAAGGGTAGCTAAAATATAGCAGAAAGAAGAATAAGTAAATTCAACCATTCATCAAATTGCAGCTACAATTTAAGGTCAGGGCTTCACACCTAACCAAAGAAAGTATTGATGCTTACATACCTCTGGTGAGGGAAAGTTGGTGGGTATGCTGTTGCCCAAAGGCTTAGTGACCAAAGCACTACCCAGGATGGAGTTCAAGTAATGGGCCATGAGCTTTTGCTGCTCCACTGCGCAGTGGATCTCCAGGGATAGAATCACAGGGTATTCCGATGTCTGAGCAACAAAAGATCAACCATCAACAACACATAAAACTTTTCGAATTCCTACAGGCAGTAGAAACATCTCACTTACCTTGAAGGCAAATTCTTTAATGGTTTCGATAACATCTTTGAAGAGGATTTTTGATGTCAAAGTGTAGCCATGATAAATTACTGGCTCTCCATTGGGCCCGTCCCAACAGTCCAACTCCACACAACGGCAACTCTTCATCAGAGCTCTTCAAAAAAAAGGAAACTCTTATGAGCGTTATGTGTTGGTAAAATAGCTAGCGTTCCCCCGGAATTCACTTCTATTGAGCACTGCATAGCTTTGTCTTACAGAAGCACATCTCAAAACAGTTTCCTCTTAACTGAAAAAAACAGCCAGACTCATGTCGGGGAGTCAATAATAATCGGTTCATGGTCAAGTTTTACTAAGGAATACAAACATGGATTTCCTATAATCTATGCAAAATAAAATATTCTTATAATGAATTGTCCTTATGTCAGCAATTGATATAATAGCGCTCTGTTTATTAGTACACCTTAGTTAAGAAAAGTTGGATCAAACAACACTTTGTATTAGATGGTAAATAACTTGTGCTTGTATAGCCCCCACCCGTGGAATCCTTTAAAAAAATAAGAATAAGATCTTTTCAGTAACTAAAGACAAGTATCTGACAAGGTTTAAGGGAGGTTCTGTATGACTAAAACATTACAAAAACACTGGGTTTCATTTACCACTTTTTTCCCCTTTATTGTAAAACTTCTTTCAGTGGTTGTGAAAAGTGCTGTATAAAACATATGTATTATTATTATTATTATTATTATTATTATTATTATTTCACCTAACAACAAACAGTATTGAAATGCTTACTTTATGTAGGCTTCTGTGCTGCTGGGCCCTTTCAGTTGGTCTTCCATCAGGTAGGTGTTGTGTGAGGAGGAGATGAAGTAATGACTAAGGGGCTGACTCATGTCCTGATACACCTGTGAGTGAGCTGGGTTGAGAATGGATCCATCCTCGTGCTGGAGGTACATTAGAAATCCATCCTTAGTCATGTGGTTCTTCCGTTTTGCTGTGAGGATGAGTACACTAAGTTGAATCAGACCTAAATTAAGCATTCATAAACAAACAGTCCAGCCTAAAGTTAACTAACCTGCTTCATCTACTTCATATTTCTTAATCAGCTTGATTGCGCTCTCTGCGTTAGCTTGCTCCCTTTGCTCATTCAGGAGGAAGTCCAGCAGGTCCCTGGTGCTCATCTCACCATTTGTTTTAGCATAGTTCTTATAGATCTCATCTATCTCCTCTCGTTGTGTAAGGATGTCATAAAAATTCTTAATCTCCTCCTCTTCCAGGGTACCAGAATTTGACGTGTCACATTTCTGCATAAACACAACAGGACTTAAATCAATTGCTAACTTTACTAATTTGCTTATACTCATAAATAGGGTGTGCTCAATAGAAGGACCAATGGGAACCTATTTGAGAGTGCCGCACCTTAAATATTTCCTCTGCGTAGGTGTCGTCCACATCGATGTTGACCTGTTTTAGGAAGTGCTTCAGCTCTTTCAGGGTCATCTTGTTGTCGTTGTTCTTGTCTGCTTTCTGCATGCAGGTGATAATCCAGCTGGTATTCAGATGTAAGGAATTGATTTACAACAGAAGAACAAAACTCTGAGGCCTGGATTTGGAGATCCCGGAACTTAACCATGCATGTATGAAATAGACAGTTGAGAATCATAAGAACCTGTTATTCCATTTTTTTTCCCGCTTAACAAATAGCTTGAAACTAAAAGGATACTGCTCAGTCTTCTGCTGCTTGTTGAGGTTGCGCATGTTGCTGATGAGTTTTTCAAGACTATTGACCCATTGACAGGCCTCCTCCTCAGAGCCTGCCATAAAGTCGAGGCTCTTCTTCCGTTCCTTAAATATGATGGAGAAACACTTCTCATCTTCGTTGGATTGGGTGGATTTCCTCAGCCCTTCAGAATGGCGGCCCTTGCGCACAGAATCGATGTCATCAATGAGGACTGTTTGGAGATACAGGACATTTGTTAGAATATGGATTTAGAAATCTCATCATGACTATGGTAATTAAAATATTCTAACTTCATTTATATATTAATCTTCAAACTTACAGCAAGACAGCATTTTGAGGTCAAAAATTACTGGGGGGGGATTCGGAAGCATTTAGGACTTCTTGCTAAACTAATTATTGCAACATTGTCCAACCAGAATTTTTCATTTATTTATAATTTGCGATCTGGTCTAAAGCATTTGGTAGATATCAGTAATTTTTAATCACCTGATGTACAGTCCTTCCTTCAACATGTCATTATCTTGTTGCAACAGACTACTTGTCTCTTTAGTTACAACAAGATTGTTTTTTATATCTTATCCACTTGATAAGGCTTTTACGTTTATGAGCGAGCTCCTTTTTGTGGCCTCTTACACAAGCACTTGAGAAAAACCACATGGTTCAGAGAAGTCTGAGCTCATCTCGATTTTGGCAAGTTTTTGTTTTTTTCCCAAACAAATGCAAAGGAAGTTAAGAGTGGAAAAGAATAGTAATGCAGGGCGGAATATTTACACAATGCTATAGTGCTTGACAGAACTGTTGGAGACCGCAGGGTTGGGTATTGTAGTTCAGACAAACACACAGATTTGACCTTTCACTTTCCGGAACTGCTTTTCTTCCACACCCTTAAAAATGTCCTTGCTGGATATTTAAGATGTAACCACAGCACAGGAGTTCATATTGGTTGTCCAGTTCAAGGCCACCAGCCTGCCTGGTTCCACTAAGAAAAAAAGTCAGAATTAGCACTTCCAGTAGCTAAGAACACCAGATTCCTTTGAAACTGAGCTGAAATACGCACTGAAAACAAGTGAAAGCAGAACAACATGAGTGAGGGTTTTTTTTAGCAAGTGGGCAGAAAAAAATTGTATGATGTAAAACTGGTAAACATATCTATTGATGATACTCTAAGCAAAAGGGATGTGTATTTGCAACAATTAGGCGATACGATATGCATCACGGTACAGAGGAAACAATACGATATATAGTGATATATCACGATATGATGAGTAATACTATATATTTCGATTTTAAAAACTAAATTTAACTATAGAAAACCTGTCACAGCATCCAAAACACTCCAATATGTTTCATCCATAACTCATCCAGTTGTATTACTAGTTCTAGTTGATCAATTGGAACGAAGGAGGTAAAAAAAGCCACCAAATACCGGTCCTACTTTCAATTTTACTGCCAAAATTATTATTGTGTGTCAGAATGTCATTGAAATAAAAATAAAAATACAAAATCTATTCTTTTCCCTTGAATAACGATATAATATCATGACATAAAATATTCCGATATATTGGCATATCAATTTTTTCTTACATCCCTACTAAGCACTGTGTTAAATAACATTTTTCAAAGACAAACCGTTTTCTATCTGACTCCTGTTCATTTCTCCCTCCATCTTTTCTTGTACTTCTATGCTGGGTTATATTGGAACAGATGCAGACTTGACGCTTGTTTATACGTTGTGTATTATAGAAATAAAGCAAAAATTTACAATAATGCTGTCACCAAATTTTTTTACTGGAATGCTGAAACATTCATGCTGAGGGAAAATTGCCCAAGCAAGCTCCGGGTCACCTCAAGATCCAAGCACTTTTCAAATCTTTGGGAAACTCTGTTGTGTCATTAACTTCACAACAATCCCTCTTACGGAGCAAGCATAAAGTGGCTGAGGAGGGGAAAAACTTCTCTTTAACAGGAAGAAACCTCCAGCAGAACCAGAGACCTGGCTCATTAAGAGCGTCTGTCTGCCAGGATTGACCATTTGAGAAGACAGAGCAGAGACACACAAAAAAAACAAAGAGCTAATGTAAGAGTACTTACAAAGTATCACACCTGAGCAGAATGCCACACCAGGTGTAACTTCTACAAAGAGGAAAAAGCTAACAGAAAAAATAAAGTTGATGCAGCGCCAATATCCGTCGACGCAAGGGATCTCCGTCACCTATGCAACGACGGATGTAGTAGAGGTCCATTGTCTAACTATCCATCTCCGAGAGCGTATGTCTGTGATTGTGTTCCGATCATCATAATTCACAATTTAGTGGCCATGCGTAATTGGAGGCACGGCTTGTGCTGCCCTCAGTATGCAAGGAAAAAGGACAATCTGCTTTGCTGATAAGCAGGACCATTTAGTTGTCGCGGTGCAGTTTGCAAACCTTTTAAAATAAAGGTGTGACAAAATCCCGTTAAACTGAAGCGCTTGGTGTAATAAATAGACAAATAAACGGGAGGGGGCGGGGGTCTGCGGTCGCACAGCACAGATTGCGAGTGACAGGATCGCCATGCATGATCAACCCAACATTAAATTATGTATTTCTTGGAAAATTTTAAACATTTCCTTAAAGTTTATTGTTAATCCGTGCATAACTTTAACGTCATTTTGTTATAACAAAGACAGACGCCAACATGAGCTCCTAGGTGGAGGCGATAAACCAGCAGGAGAAAAATTCTGTTAAAGTAAAACTGTTCCAGTGTTGCAGTTCCTCCGTTCTAACAGTAGATGCTGTGCGTACGAACATTCAGAACTGTACTTATATTTAGGAACATTTCTACGAACAAGTATGAATTGATAAATACCACACAATGCGTAGAATTGTTCCTACGCACGAAATACTCACGGATCTGTGCGTAAGTACGCTTGATAAATGAGGGCCCAGGTCTTTTGGATATTTTGAACGCAAGGAGGTGTAGGGGAAAAAAAGACTGCTGTGTTTGTTTTTAGAGTATTCAATGAGCTGCACTTCTAGTGAAAAGCTTTACAGCTTAATCAAAACGTACTTTCTGTCTTCAATTCCGCCTTGAGGTGGAAATGCGTTCACAGACTGAAGAAAAAAACTGAAATGACGCTGCAATAGTAGGCAAAAATAGTAGTAGGCTTAGCGGCAAGGAAAAGTTAACACCCCCTTCTGTCCTGGTTGAGAATTGCTTTGCAACACTGAAAAATTTATGGAGAACGGAGAGAAGGAGCAGGAACCATAAACGAAAAACGTCTCCATCAAAACGTCTGCGTCTGCGTGCAAATTTGCTGTTGGAAAAATATAAACTAGGCTTTAGCTTTATCAAAAAGGACATTTTTAAGCCTAGTCTTAATAGTAGACAGGCTATAATTCCTTTGCATTAGTTTTTAGCTTATTTGTTATTACATTTAGTGTTAAAATTGTGTTTTGCCTCTGCCTGGCTTTGGTTTCCCTGTAACTTATGTTGCACATTCTCTCCCTCAGCCTGCCAGTATGTTCCTCTTCCCAGCTGTTTCTCATCATGTCCCTCTGCATGCTCCTTCTCGCAGCGGCCATCACCATCTGCTGATTAGTTCTTCAGATTTCTTTGCCATTTCCACCTCTCCCTCAGTACTTAAGCTCCTCTCTCCTTCAATTACTGCTGGATTCTTCCATTTGCTTTGTTTGCTTCATCATTCCTGGTCTCCTCGTGTTCCCATATAAGTACTCTCTGTGTTCCCTCCATTGTTGTAAGTTTTGCTGTTTCACTAAATATCTTCACTTAACTTGCCGTCTCCTGTTGCATTTGGGTCCAACCATCACATAAACCATGACATTGGGAGATGAAAAAGGTCAATTTGAAGCTGTGGTCCATAGCATAATATCAGGGAGAGAAGAAGGTAATAGGTAAGAATGTTTTTTTTTAACCAGAACTAGCTAGTTACTGTTTACTGCTAAACTGAGTGAGGCACGTCACCTCGTAGTGCAGCCTGGGGACTGGAATATGGCGCATTCTTGTCGACTAACAGCTCTCACTCCTGGTTACGCAATTGTATTGGTCAACGTTCTAGGCTCACATATATGATTCTTTTTGCTGTAGAAGCCCAGAGAGCGACTCAGAGGAATTATAAATTCTGAAAGATTACCTACTTTATATCTTAGAATGGGGTCAAATAGTCAAATACAAAATTTTTTAAGTTGCATTGAAAATTGTAAACTACATACCCCAGCTTTATTTAACTAGGTCATCTTACATAAGCATCTCGTTCAGGGGTCTACAACCTTTACCATCCAAAGCACCAATTTGCGCTCAATCAAGCTAAGTGAAACTCATTTAGAGCCTCAAATGTTACATGACCATTCAAAACCTAACTTAAAACCTACTAGAGTAAAATGTGTTGTCATTCATAAAGAGCCACAAATTTATTTCTGTTTTTGGGTTTTAAAAGAAAAAGAAGAAAAACTTTAGCAAAAAGTGAATGAGTTCATTTTCTTCTATGAAGTTTTTATGTTTGTGGCAAATTATGTAAAAATGCACATAGTTTCAAATGACTATAAAAAAATCAAAAAATATTATATTTTTGGGTGTCATTCTATCTTGGAAATTCAATCTGAATTTGTTATTGAAGAAAAAAACATTATTTGGGATAATTATTTTTAGCCAAAGTTCATGAGAGCCCTAATCTAGATTATCTTTAATAAATGAGAGATTTTTATACAAAAACTAGAATGATTCTTCAGAAAAAAATATCATTAAGACTTTTCATAAATGCAATGTAGGGACATTTAATTGCATCACTTATGGTATTCTCCTACTGGCACATATGAGGAAGAAATGAGCACATGAAATAGTACAGGGGGTTTGTTGGCCTGAAAATACTATGATTTATTACCAATGTGACCCAGACAACATGCACTAAAGGTCTCTGCACACACTGCCTGTTTCAGCCTATACAGCAGAGGCCAGCTCTTTTGTTAAGCAGCTTAATGTACGGAAGACCAACCCACATGATGTAATCACACTAAAAAGCAACAAGTGACCTTGTAGTAAAAGCAATAAAACCAACAAGATCAGCTACAATGCCAACTTAGGTATTTTTGCTAAAATTGGAAGTGTTTCTAGATTTTTACACTGAAAAATAACTACTGCAAGTATATGTATTTACATTAAATTTACGTAATTTTTAATCACCTTTCACTGATTAAAAATACACACTTCAGATCACATAAAAAATAAAACATACTTAGAAAGACAACAAAAAATTAAATTATGTAGATAATTGTATTCACGCATGCCACAACCCTCACTCTACTGTGTTTAGTTGAAGGGAGTTTTTTTTTTTTTTTTACCAGATTGCAATTTATTTGCAATTCAATTGCAATTCAGACAGCTTTAGCTTAATCTCAACAGCATAAAAATTACAGGATAAACCCCAACACTTATTAATGATCTGTCTAAGGGGTGTAAATATAGTCAAAAAAGAAGTGGGCTTAAAAGAGAGCCTTGTGGTACCCCACATATCAGTAAACGTTGATCTGGTTTATAAGGACATAGAAGCTTTTGTTTGAAGGTATTTTAAGAAAAACGAAAACTATGAGAACTCATACAATCAGAGTAATGTTTAGGGCAGGGTAAGGCTAAAAGATCACACAATGAAAACACTGGGGGATGGGGGGATGGAATAAAAACCAGAAAGGTGCATTCAGACCAAGGGCTTTGTCAGCGTCAGTAACATCAAGTTTACATGACGGAGGCCGTTGGAGGAGCGTCATGGTCTCTGCAGTGCTTTGTGAGCTTTGGTCCCGTCAACTTTTCAAGCTTTTCCTGCTTTTCAAGCTTCAAAGCTCATAAAACCAGCAACGCAGACGTTCAGCTAGTTAAGTGTTAAATCCATCATTTGCAGATCACAGGGCAAACGGTAATATCTTGAATCTGAACATGCAGGTAATCTAGTGGAGAGTGTGAATTTGGATAGATTCTAGAGAATCCAACTGGGTGCGACTATCCAAAATGTCAAGTTTTTATCATGAAATTGTTTCAATACCAGAGAAAGGTAGACGCATAAAACATGTATGGCAGCATGACATCATTTCTAAAACTGTTTTCTCCTACAGAAATAACATAAAAAATTATTTATTAGTTAGTATGGTTGGAGTTAACATTTTTCATGCAATTTTGTCCATTCAAACCTTATGTTCCGTTTAATATTTAGCTTTGACAAAAATAAGTCAAATATTAGGGAAATATTCGCTCAACTGATTTGGAGATAGGAATCTGGAGAAACAGAAATCACCAACTATTCCATCTTTAGATGTTGATCTGATGGCAAAATTACAGCTAGAGCAGATTTTGCTTTGGATACAACAATTTCTTTAACAAACTCTAAGATGAATTTTACATTTACTGCTCATTACTGCCAAATCTCTGCTTTTGATCTTATATAAACTTGTTAAGGGGCTTCTTCTAAACATGAAAGAATCCAACAGATAATGAAAGAATTATGTGGATGTATAGATGTTTACATCTCACCCATTTCAGTGCAGCACTTCATTGAGGTATGTTGGTATTTAGCAGCTAATACCCTCGATAAGATAGATTTTCTAGGAAATGTTAATTAGTAATCCATAACTTCACGTTTTCCTGAGGTATAAATGTAACATGAGACATTTGTCTTAGCTAATCTTCAAATGAGAATGAAAAGAGAATTTAATGTTTAAGAAAAGCATGTGCGTGTTGATCTCAGGAACCAAACACAACATAACAGCTACTAGCCCAAACTTGCCCTTTCCTAGACGGAAATTGAAACCTGGAACTCTGAGGAACAGCCACTGGCAACTTTGGGACACATATTTACCATGTGACAACACAAGTAAGGGAGGAGGATGCATGAGGTAAAAAAAATAAAATAAAAAAAAGCTCACTCTTCACAGAACTGGAGGAAATCATTTACTGCTATGCTCTGCTACAGAAATGAAAGATTCATTAATTATTAGATTTGGTGAAAAGATTAGTAAAAAGTATTGAACATATTATAATTATTGGTCTGGGTCAAAGCTGCAAGCAATATACTCTGCTACATGTACAGCCTACCTTTTATGATTTTAAAGATGTATTTAGCTTTCAACATGTCACTCAACCGTATCCTAGAGAAACAAACCGTAAACTCACTGCAAATTGGGGTAATTTTTTAAGCTCTCTCCTGAGCCCCTATAAATACTGTTAGATTCTATCAGTATGTCCCAGTGGTAAAAGCAATCCAAATGCATAAAAGTTAAGGTATATTAAGAAGAAAACCAGATATCCATTGTAAGATATGCTGGCAGAGATGTAGAGTATGGCCTTATAAACAGTTTAAATACTGTGTGAATAAACGTCACCATTGAGTCTTTCAGTAAGATCATGATACAAAAGACAACACATAAAAAAGTCCTCCTTTCATGGCCATCTCCGTCTTTGTACCACACAAAGATTTTAAAGGAGTAATTACCAAACTTTTTAGCATCCAAGCGCCAAAATAGCAGAGGGGGACAGTTGAAACCCCCGGCCTCCTGTATTTTATACAGTAACACTTAACAAGCCAATTAAAAAAGAAGGATAAAATTACAATAAAATATTGACAATACAATTTTTAAAGATATATTGTTTTATTTATGTAAAATTGCTCCCATTTTCTTTCGTAACAAAACTGATATCTTAAATATGATTAATGCACATCTCGAAAAAATATGAAATGGTTTTTATTTTCTCTCTTTTTTAGAGTAAACGTTGAGAAATATTTGCCATCTTGACCATGGGGTTTAAAATGTACAACTTCTAAAGCACGCATAGCATGACATTTATCCACCAATGCGGTTAAAAACAAAATGTACTTTACTCACACCCCCCTCCCCCCGCCTGCGTTACCATCACCTGTTTAACCTCAACAGTTTTGAGCTGGGTTGTCGTTCTGTCTTTCTTGCACGTACAGGGAAAAAATAAAAAACAATGCTTCTCTCTGTCATCAAGGGAAATTTTTGAATTACTAGAATTAGAAACTGAAAAAAACACAGACCACATTAAGATCAGCTTGAGGTTCTGTTGTTCTAAGATCAGGCTTTGGGGCAGACGTTATCAGCTCCTCACAGAAATAGCTGAGAAACCTGAGCCACCAAAGGCCCAGATAAACGTACACCCATTCACATTCTGACAGTGGATCACTGAACCACATATCAAAGGAAAGTGATTCAGACAGATGTACATGTAATCAGGATGTGCACTACAATTTTCCAGTTTGACTCCCCAACCACACGAATGTGTTTGTTCGCTGGTTCCACTCCACTACCAACATTTCTCACATACTCGCCAATAGAATTTGAGGGATGTGACAATGCGTGTGTGCGCGCTACAAAGCAAGAAGCTATTGTTTGGATCCAAAAGGCGTGCCCTTCTTTCACACGATAACAGCCAAAGGGTGTGCAGACAGTGAGGAAGCTAGATTATTGTGGACGGGGTAGTTTTTCTTGACCAAAACGTATCCCATTTAGATAATCATGTGCCAAAAAGAAGATGAAACTCACAGGTTTTCTCTTTTTTGAAAAATTTTTGAGACGGGTAACACATGGTCCTGCAGTCTTCCAACAGCTTGAAAAAACGTTTCTTCTTCCAGGACCTTGAGCGAACCTTGACGAGGTCCCCGCCGTTCAGCAGAAAGTGAAGGTCCGCATCCCCTTCCAGACCTAGAGGATTTGGGACAAAAGAAAAGTCTCAGAATTCTTATGAGTGTTTGGATGTTGCTAAAAAGAAAAACCCCATAAAACTAACAAAAGCAAAATATTCAAATGGAAAACTGAATTATAATATTTTTTTTATCTCATGCTGGGTAAGTATTTGATATGATGTGTACAACCAAGACAACATCTCCCAAGATAGCCGTGTTCCCTGCTGCTGCTATGATACAATTTAAGAAATCTAGCAAGGAACTAATCTGTCTATGGCGGTCTTTTTTTAAATAATGTCATCTTTCTTGTTGTTGTTGTTCCATGGAGGCCAATTTGAGAAGTGTCTAACTAATAGTTATCCCGTCAGCAGATGATCTAATCTGAGCAGTAGATTTCTGCAGCTCCTCCACAGTTAACATAAGCATCTGACCTTTAAATAATGCACTCCTTTCCCCTGGTAGACAACTATGTCTTGGGAGGCTTGAGAATGTCCAATACTCTTTTAGTTTAAGAATATGCATTCAAAAGTACTCTCTGAGATGTTTCAAAGCTTCTTTAAGTTTCTTCATAACTTTGTCACTGATCTGTCTTGTATGTGTTTCTTCCACTTCACAATTTTGAACAAAGTTTTGATGGTATATCGCATAAAATCTAATTAACAGCTATTGAAGTTTGTGTTTGGTATTGGCAAAATGTGAAAAAGGGGTATTCATTATTTTGCAAGACACTGCTTCCACATCCTATTCTCTACATTCTCCTAATAAAATAGTCAGAATTTTCTTAAGAGTTTATTTTTTTATTTGGTATTTTCAAACCCACCATTGCACCATTAAGTTCATTTTGTAAAACTAAGGTTCTAGTTAGAATAAATTAGAAATGTCAACATGTAGGTGGACTAACTTGCTTGAGAAGTTGCAATTTAGAACATAGTCGGTAAAAATGTTTAACTTAGAGATGCTCTGGATAGATTTTCACCTCTCAAAGAACGGCTTTAGTAAAATGTAAACACAAAGGATTTTTTTTTTCATATTCTTTTTTTTTACATCTAATTTGGGAATCGAAAATGCTAAATGCTATCCCCATATTCCATGAATGTAAAATAACTCTTTATGCTAGGCAGGAAAAATTTGATTCACCCCTCAGGCCACTAATGCCACATAAACTGAAATACAGCCTCATTGCCAACGTGAGTTCTAGTAAATTTAGCAATACACCTACAAAGACAGAAAACTCAATCATTTGGGTCTCCAGATAGAATGTTCCTGCACAAATGAAAGTAGAATAAAATACTTTTTTGACACATCTGAATCACATAACATCTTGCATGTGTATACATGCTGACTCAGGGCTAATGTACTGTAAGACCAATTTTTAAAACAGATTTTGTCGTGGCATGTTGCAGTGCCAGTTGAAGCTTGCTTCTCAAAATTCTTGTTCATACAGTGGGGCAAAAAAGTATTTGGCAGCCACCGAAGTTGTGCAAGTTGTCCCATTTAAAAAGATTTAAGCGTAGCAGTATTTTTAATCCTTGACAACATAATGTGTTACTAATAAAGCGTTTTCAAAAGACACAACATGGTGACATATTAGGTTAATAATACCAGCATTGTGTGTCTTATGAATGCGCTGTGGCATGGCGACGTGAGAATATTGCTGCATTCAATCAATTCTCATCACAAAACACAGAAAACACATGCAGGGTCCTCCAGGTTCCATCCTTGGGCCCCTCCTTTTTAGTATCTACATGCTCCCATTAAACAAGATTACAACCACCAATACTATTAACTACCACAACTATGCCGACGACACTCAGCTTTGTATCTCAATGTCACCAGGTGATGTTGAACCCATCCAAACCCTTAAATGCATTGAGCAAATTAACAACTGGATGTCCCATAATTTCCTCCAACTGAAAAAAAACAAAACTGAAGTACTTGTCTTTGGACCCAAAAAAGATTGACTACATATCAGTGATCAGCTTTAACAGGTCCAACTAGAAACTACTGACCAGGCCAGAAATCTAGGTGTAATAATGGACTCAGATCTGATCCTCCAGAGTCACATAAAGGCAATAACAAGGTCAGCTTTCTATCACCTGAGGAACATTTCTAGGATTAAAGGACTGATGACACAAGGAGACCTAAAAATACTCATCCACGCATTTATCTCTAGCCGCCTTCATTACTGTAACAGTATCTTCACAGGTCCACCTAAAAAATCAATCAGACAGCTGCAGCTGATCCAGAACGCTGCTGCTCATGTTCTTACTAGAACCTGGAAAGTAGAACACATCACCCCAATTCTAAAGTCCTTACACTGGCTCCCTGTAGCTCAGAGAATAGACTTCAAAGTCCTTTTATTTGTCTATAAATCATTGAATGGGTTAGCACCAGAGTACATTAACGATCTGCTATCATGGTACAAACCATCCAGGTAGCTCAGATCCTCCAGCTCTAGTTTACTGATCGGTCTAGAACCAGAACAAACCTAGAGAAGGAGCTTTTAGTTTCTATGCTCACCACATCTGGAACAAACTACCGGGAGATTGCAAAACTGCAGAGACACTGAACTCTTTTAAGTCTAAAATTAAAACTTACCTATTTAGACTCGCTTATGAGTAACTGATCCAATTATTGCTTTTTACTTGATTGTTTTTAATTTTCAAACAAATTATTGTCTTGATTATTGTTTTATGTAAATGCTTTCTAGTATTTTAATCTTCAAAGTGATATATGCTCTCTTTTCTGTGTTCTAATTTTAATCATGTAAAGCACCTTGATTGCCTTGTGTTGAAAGTGTGCTATACAAATAAAATTGCCTTGCCTTGCCTTGATAGTGTCGGGTCAGACAGTAAATATTAAATATAAAAATGTCAAATACTAAACGGAATCGGTCTCCCAGCATCCCTTGCACCAGGCCAGCTGCCATGCTTTTCCCGAGATCCATTGCTTTCTCGCATCCCTCTACTTTGCGCCCCGTCCAACCAGATTTGCCTACCACCGCCTTTCAACGAGCGTGCTCTGACCAATCAACAGAGCCTTTAGTATGCACCCCCCCCCCCACACACCCCCCACACCCCGGAACAGCTGAGTAAATCAATGTCCCTCCAGCGCCCAACCTCTGCCCACCGCCTTTCAACGAGCGCGCTCTGACCAATCGACAGAGCCTTTAGTCTGTCTCAACTGTTAGAATTCAGTGAGCTTGTGTGGTGCGGTTGCCCCAGAAAGAGTAGAGAAGCAGCAGCCATTGTTTGAGCTCCTTGCTTAGCTGTACAGCTAACTAGTTGAGACCACGTGATTTCTTTGTTTTTCTGGTGTCGAGCGTGCCTACCTGGAGTTCACACCTAAGTGTGAAGAGCCGCAGCTCTCTCCCCCCTCGCCCTCACGCATGCTTACGTTGTGAGGAAGTGGCTTCCCTATTGTAGACTGTCTCATTCCAATCTTGTTCAGGTGTACAATCTTGTCCCTAGTGTTCTTCGACAGCTCTCAGGTCTTGGCCATAGGGGGGTTGGACTTTGACTGTTTGAAGGTATGGATATTTATTTTAATAGAGATAACAAGTTCAAACATACAGGTAATGAGTGGAGGATAGAAGAGTTCCTAAGACGTAACAGGTCTGTGATGACCAGAATTCTTGCTTGTTTGTAGGGGCTAAATACTTGTTTTCTGCACCATTATACAAATATATTTTTTCAAATCTGATTTACTGAATTTTACAGAATTTAAAATATTCTGTCTCTCACAGTTGAAGGGTTCCTTTGAGAAAAATTACAAATCTGGTTGAACGAGAGAAATATGACGGGGTTTTTTTCCCTCTAAGGGGCCGTATGGTAAAGTGGAAAGTGTGGCATCTCTTAAATTAATGTTCTGCAGAAACCATTAAATTAGTATTTAGACAAAATTAGTCAAGCATGTACCAGATCCGAATCAAAAACTTTGTACAATGTATAATAATGTTACTAATTTTCTTTTCAATAACTATTATAAAATATAGCAGAATTTTTAAGCATTGGCTCATAGGAGTTGTAAAACTGCTTATTTTCTAAACATCCTCTAGCAGCTAGCAGTGCTGTAGCACTTGCACTAATTCGTTCTAAAACAGAAACAATTGGAGATTCAGTTTCATCTGTCCTGTTTAAAAGTCTATATTGATAATGTTTTCCTTTCCGTTGCTCTCTGCTACAGACTGCACAACCTAGTTTTATTGTGAGCCATTATTCATATGAAGCAATAAGCTTGGGAAATTGTACACTATCAGCTGACAGAATGATTCATAATCCAAAGCCTTGTATGAAACCATAATAATTAGGGATGTTCGATATTGGCTTTTTTACCGATATACCGATATAGCCTAACTTGAAATTTCCAATACCGATATAAACGGATATCGATATGTGGGGACCCTCCCTCATAAAAAAGAAAAACTACTAAACCCTTTTAGGTAACCACAAAGAAATATATTGTATCATGCATACTTGAGCTTTAAAAATTTAGAAAATGTAATAAGTACTAGAATTTTAGTTAGGCAATTGAAAAAGGTGCCATTTTTATTTTGTCTTCAAAAGTAGCTGGAACATTTTCTCACACAGAGAATACTGACAAAGGCCCACCACTCAGGACAAATTTCTACTTTTAGAAAATGTAAACAATCATTATACCTTTATAGCAGTGTGGTAAAGTGGAAACAACTGAAACAAGAATAAAAAATAAAACACCAGCAAACATTTAAGCAGGGCCAATAATTAACCTACCTTTTGTTATATTGAAAGTTGTCTCAAACAAATAATATCTCAAAAACTAAACCTCAAATCTGTCAGATTTTTACCTTCTGAAAGAGAAAAGAAGTAGCTGAAGAGTTTGATATTTAATATGTGTATGGTGTGAAAAACTCATCTTATTAAAAAAATAAAAACCGATACCGATAATTTCCGATATTACATTTTTATGCCAATATCGGACGATAATGACTTTAGGCCGATAATATCGTACATCCCTAATAATAATATTGGGCAGGTATACTGGGCATTTTTAGTATTTTGTGGGTGGGACTGTGATCTGCAAAGTAACTTAAAACAATGATACGTTTTTATCAAGGTTTCTACAACATACAATTGGATTAATTGAGTTTTGAAGGAAACAAACACTTGAAATCGGGTGGAACTTTATCTGATTTCATGCAAGATGACGTGACAGGCCTCTTCCCACGAGCTCCCAGAGGTGGTTTATGAGGCCCTGATTTCTCCGGAAACATTTAAGGACTTGGTTTCAACATATCATCCTCTCAGGAAGCCTTTCTGTTAGTTTAATTAACTTTCAGTTGAAAGCGAAGAAGAGAGGTGTGTTTTATTGTTCCAGGAAAACAAGAAATGGTTCCAGAATGCAAGGAATGCATCTGAAGACACAGGTGACTCTTTTAAGCTGAATCGTCTGTTTCAAATGGAATACCGTTTTGGATCTAGATCCCACAGTTCACCGTTTACAGCATGTAACGCAAGTTAGGGCAGAGCTTTCCTGAGAATTATGGTGAAAGAATATATGAACGGTTGGGTTAGTAGAATTACCTCTGAAAAAGTCACTCGCCCTTACTCTGAATTTTGTTTTCCACTTTTGAAGTTGGTGGAGAAAAGCAAGGCCTCGTCAAGGCCTCCACGCACCTGCTGCGTGAAGTTGGGAAAATTGAACTTTTGGGCAACAAACGTGGGGCAACAACCAATCAGCGACGAGATTCGACTGGAGCTACTTTTTGTTTTGGTTTTTTGGTTTTGCAAAACTTTATTTAAAGCTTGCAGTTGTTACAAATACGTATTGTGTATTAACTGTAATACAGAATATATACAGACTCTCGAAAGGGTAGAACAATGAGATAGAAATTTTTAATCATAAACATGAAACAAATTTAAATATTTATCAGGGTAGTTGTGTGTAAAGCGATAATTAATTATTAAATTAATTATTTAAAAAAGTAAAATGAAATAAATAAATAGGAGCGTTGCAAAAAATTAAAAGAGAAGGTATTTGGAAGCAGAGTATGTTTTTGGTACGATTGGATCTAATTAAATTTAATGAACAAAAGTAGTTTTGGAGTTGTTTTGGAGAACACATTGAAACATGGGACAGAGTTCCTCCATTTGCAGCAGTGGCGACTGGAGCTACTGTACTGAATGTGGGGGAGACTGAGGGCGAGATGACCGGCGGCTTTAGCTGCAGGGTGGGAGAGATAGAACAGGAGGTGATACGATCGTAGGATACTGGAGTGTCAGGTAAGCAGTTAAATATTTTCTTTTAACTTTCTTGTTATTTTAGTTAATGCTATCTAATCCTGGTTAGGGCAAGTTCGGTACTAAATACACATTATTAGGAAGAGGAGCTGAGGAAGGGTTAGCGCAGAAATAAAAGAGAAACATAATGCGCCAACGCACCGACGTGGACTACAAAGTAGTTTTAATTCCAAAGCGTCAAGTTTTGTCCCTTTGAGCGTTTTGCTGCCTGGCCGCACAAGGCGGTTTGAACGTACCTTAAGGCCCCTTTACATTTCGCATTTCAGTTATGAAACCTCTTGTAGCTGCCATTAGGTAGCAAGCAGACATTAAGGGAATCGGGAGGGCAAATAAAAACCACAACATTTCCTCATATGTGGACGATATTCTGCTTAGTGTGTTCGATCTGCTATTATCCAGCCAACATATTCTTGCTACTTTCTGTGACTATAAGATTAATCTTGGCAAAAGTGAGCTCTTTCCCATCAACACAACTGAAAGACAAACTTAATTTCCTTCATATTTTTTTTAAAGTGGCCAACAATGCATCTATTACCTCTATGTATTTATAAAAACATTTTATTTTCAGCTTTAATCCCACTTCTGGAGCTGGTCCACATTGCCTCTGTCTTTAGAGTGTAGTAGTACAAATAAAATGAACATCCTTCCTATTTTATTATTTTCCAATCTATTCCATGATTTCTGGGGGAAACATTCTTTACAAAAATGTATAGTTTTGTCTAATAGTTTAATTGGAATAATAAAAGGATCAGAAAGCTGTTTCTACAAAGGCCAAAAGTACATGATTGGATGGCTCTACCATATTCCCCAATGTTTAATTGGGCTGCAAACATCAAATGTTTGTTGTATTGGCTGTGTGTCAAGGTTGGTAAAAAAAAACACCTGAATCTGACACTTGTGGTCCACTTTTGTTCTTTTTGTATTTGAAAACTCAATAAAGATTGATCAAAGAAGAACTTTCTTAACTCAATAATTTTTAAAGTTGATGTAAGCTATTTAAAAGTATTAAATATATGTTTTGCTATTATATCAACAGTGATAACCACAGGCTTGCATTACTGTTGTCTTTAAGGTGATCGCAAATCTATGCGAACATAGACTGGCAAAGAAGAGTAGGGAATGTCTGTCTGTCTGTCTGTCTGACTTGCGACATGAGCAGAAGCCTCTGGTCTGTCATCAGAAGAAAGAGCGCACCGATGGAGAACCATTTGCATTAATCTCCACATAACAAACACAGATTATGTGGACACACTGGATTACTGTGTATCAATAATCCGAGTTGTCCAAACACAACCGTCGAGCACGTGCACGCGCCTCTGTTTATGTTGGCTAAACAACTGACACGCGCGTCACAGTCTGCCGCTCCGGCACCGATGTAGACTACTTTTAAACAATAGACTACTTACCCAGTCGTTTTCCGTTCTCCTGTGCTCTTATTTGCTTTATCTGCTCCTCCGAGATTGTCCTTTTCGGCGGTGAACGGAAACAAGACATCACGGAGTAGAAATCCGCTCGGTATTATAATTGAACTCGGTGTGGAAGAAAAAGCAAGGAGCGAAACTTTTTTCCCCCGTCTCTTCTCATGGGGCGGGTCTTTCCGTGCATTGCTCTGTTATAGAACCCATATTTACAACAGCGAGTTCAGTCTCTTAACTTCAGAGGGTTGAAGGTACGAAAGCGTAGAGCTGCCACCTCGGCAAAAGAAAAAACAGAGCTGTATCACGTTATTTCATGAGAGGTTTATTATTTGAACAATATACTTTTCACGTTTGTACAATATAACATCACGTCATTACGTGAAAACTGTATTGTTCTAACAATATACTTTTCAAGTTTGTACAATATAATATCACGTTATTACGTGAAAACGTTATTGTTCTAACAATATATTTTTCACGTTTGTACAATATAAATATATTGTACGAACATGATAATACATTGTTTAACAATATAATTTTCACACCAGTTGAAGTTGATAACGGTGCAGATGCAGTTCTATTTTATGCTTGGATTGAGGCATGGGGAGATTTTGCAGTTACTGAGCAGCTTGGACAGTATTGTGTTAAGTATGCGGACACGGAGAAGGAACCTAAAATGCATGGGGCTGTACAGGAGGAAGAATTAGTCTGATCCGATCGAAGTGGCTACATTTCTTGCTGATCAGCTGGAGGGACATGGAAGGCTCCATGGATATAAACTACAATAAAGTTTTCACATAATAACGTGATATTATATTGTACAAACTTGAAAAGTATATTGTTCGAACAATAAAGTTATCATGAAATAACGTGATACAGCTCTGTTTTTTCTTTTGCCGAGGTGGCAGCTCTACGCTTCCTTATGAAGGTGTTGAAAACAGAATTGGTTTTTTTTTTCTTTCTTAAAATTACATTTATTTGGTTTTACGCCTGTGGGAGATCCACTAAAAGTGCTTAATTTATTTTTTTACTTTGAGTGTTTTAGCTGTTTGTTTTTTAAATTTAAAATCAACTTTCCTCAAAATAATTTACACATAAAAAATGTTGTATGCGATCTTCTTTGTTATCTTTCTTAAATTTGTTACCTGAACTTAAATAGCTACATCAAAGCAATAAGATTTAACAGCTTTTAAACCATCTGAAAAACATTGTTAAGATCAGCGGAATAGTGACGAAACCAGACTTAGAGAGACTTATCCATGCTTTTGTGTCCAGCAGACTACTGTAACGGCCTGCTCACTGGCCTCTCTAAACAAGCTGTTAGACAGCTGCAGTACATCCAGAACGCTGATGCTCGAGTCCTGACAAGAACCAGGAAATACGACCATATTAGTCCAGTGCTCCGGTCTCTGCACTGGCTTCCTGTCGCTCAGAGAATAGAATTTAAAACAGCTCTGCTTGTGTACAAGTCTTTTCATGGTTTGGCACCAAAGTACCTCTATGACATGTTAGAGACATATGAACCATCTCGGGCCCTGAGAACTTCAGGGAGGGGTCTCCTGGTGGTTCCCAGAGTCAACAATAAACCCGGTAAGGCTGCATTTCAGTTTCGGGCAGCTAAAATCTTGAACAGTCTTCATGAGGATGTGAGACAAGGCTCAACTCTAACAATGTTTAAATCCAGGCTGAAAACAGTTCTTTTTACCCGTGCATATGACAATTGAAAGTATTTTATCTGCACTCTGGCTTTTTATTGTAATTAATTATTTTTTAAGTTGATGTTTTTTTCCGTTGATCTGTTTTCTTAATTTATACAACTGTGAAGCACTTTGAATTGCCTTGTGCATGAATTGTGATCTACAAATAAATTTGCCTTGCCTTGCCTCGCATTACTTCATCATCAAGTACCCAAGTGTAAAAGGTGAAATGGCGCCATCATGTGAGATAAGTTTAAAAGCATATGTGGTTGGTTTTGCTCGAGTGTGTTGTCCCCTGTACAATTTCGTAGAAAATATAGATTATAAATGAGCAAAACCATATTCATGTGTGAATTCATATACTGACTGTTATAACTCCACAGGGATAAAACACTGATCAGATGCTCCACATACTTTTTTTGCACATTTTTATTTGCAGTATGTGAGTTAGAGGTAACGGATTGCTGCGAAGTTGATCATTTAGAATAGGTAAAAATAGAGCATATTGCTTGTGTCATTCAATCCCCATGTCCTGTAATGCTCTGAGCAGTAAATTATCGACTTGTGACTAAACCTATTTTTTCACTGAGGAAAACTGCAAGTGAGTTTAATAAAACTGTTCAGTAGAAAACTTTTAAATTAAAAAATTGTCAGTTTTGACTTCATTTATTTTAGGCTTATCTGGGTATCATTTTAATCAAAGTTAAGCTCTTTGGATATGTTAGTCTTTATCATTAAATTGTTATTGGGATTAACATTGTTTTATTGACATGGTTTTGCCTTTGTTGTATCTTATGTATTTTGTAAAGGTAATGAGACACACTTTAAAAGCCCTATTTGTTCCAGAATTTACTTTTTGGGTTAGGGCTTCAAATCTGTTTGGGTTTTACTTTATGAGTTTTGTATCATATTGTTAAAAAAAAAGAAGTTGAAACAGTGTGGATGATGGGAGAGGCATGATGTCCTCAGATAAATTGAATTAGGGAACTCTTCCAACTATTCACTCACCACAGCTCAGCAAGTATGTCCTTCATATTATTATTGTAGTGTGTGTAGATTATACAGCTAAAATTATGAATATTATTTAAAAAAATTAAAAATATGGACAGACTTTATGATCAAATCTTTCTTGCTCTTTTGTTTTTCAGTGGCTCTGAGTGTAGCTACCGTATTATTACTGTTTCCACACTCTCAGATTAGTTAATGACAACATGTTATCCTTTAAAATCCATTTGACATACAAATTCTCACTCCACAAAGTGGATTCTCTGATTCTTGTTAAAAATCTGTTAAAAAAGATGAAAAAAGGAGGAAGTAACAGACATGGAAAATGTTTTTAACGGTGTCCCAGATGCCAGAAAACCTCGAATATATATTTTTAGGGCACTGAAAACAATTGCTAATTTCCCCATATGAATTATGGTCTTTCATTTAAGATAAAAAAAAATACATAGTCGCCATTTCAATTCATATATTCAAAAAATACAATAATTTAACAGACGTTGAGGACAATGATGCAGTTAACTGTTTCACTATATCACTACCCAACTTACCATGTCTCCCAGCTTTCCCATTGGATTCCATTCTGATTCCAGACTAAATCAATCACAGAAAAACTCTTGTTTGTCTCTGCCGCACAGTTCTTGCTATTCCTGTGGAAATATTCCTGCAGTTTAACTCGTCTTTGAGGAATTTCCGCTCTGCTTGCCCCTCTGAGCCAGCCCACACAGCACTGACTTAATACCAGCTCCAGCCCTGTTTGTCCACACCCACTTGAGCACCAGTTTGACAAGTCTTACATTGTCTCTCTGTGCTGACTTAATTTCGTCCGTGTATGCCAATGGAAGCTGCACCTTCAGAAAGAATGTTATCAACACCAAAATAAAAACTTTATTAAGTTGTTGTTGAGCTGATGTTTTAATATAGTCAAATTAATGCTGAAGTGATGTATTTTTTTTCAATGGACACTAAAGGGTGATGAGATTTATTTGTTTTTGCTATTGTTCAAAACTGGTGTAGACCTGCCTTTTCTTGTTGCTCTTGTACTTCCACCTCAAACCTCTTCTGCATAACAAAGAACTATTCAAATCAACAGTCCTTGAAAAGGTCTGGAAATTAATGTCTTCTGTATGAAGTAAACCCTAGCCATTTTTTTTTCAAGTAAAACATGAAAGTGCTTTGTAGTTTCTCTAAACCCCCATGAAGCTTCTGCAATTTATCCAAACATCATCTAGTCAGATAGAAATCCGATGACACACAATCCAATTCAATCTTATTTATAATAGCACTTCATAATAGTTGGTAAAACGTTATTTAAAGTTAAGCACACAATTATTAATATCGCTGCCAGATTTAGATTATTTTTTTAATTTATCCTTTCAATCAAAAAATTTGTTTCTTAGGGAAATTTACATGGGTATCCTTCAAAAGACATAAAAATCATATGAATATGGAAAAAAAATGTGCAATTGTATTCACATTTTAATTTGTAAATTGTATTTATTCATTTTCAAAGGTTACTTTAAACCCTAATCTGAACAGAGTATGAACATTTTGATCTTAAATGTATCAAAGGAAGTGTAGCATCAGGTTGTTGATTTAGCATTGAACCCAAACCCTGGGCCCAAAGATCAAATGGCAGAAGTATCTAGTCTGTACAGGAAAGAGACCAAGTTTAAGGCACAGACACAGATTCAAAGATACTTTCTACAGTATGGGAGCAAAAATATAGTGATAAATACACACAGTTGCAGTATCTAGGGGTACTTTCTGTGTAAAGCAACAGCAGTAAGTGAACTGAACCTGAACAGCTCCAAGTGCTAAATTAAAAGCTTTATTTAAATAAAGTTTTAAAATAAATCAACTCACACTTCATTTTCATAAATTTTAGTTGTTTTGCTTTTTAAAAAGTGTGGGCTTGTAGGAATATCTGGAATTTTTCATATATACGGTATTTGTTGAATTAATTAGGCTATTTTTCCCGATTTTGTACTCTTTCTCTAATGGAGCATTGCACTGCACCTCAAGCGGCTCATATTTGGATATTCTAAAACATGCTTTAGTAGCCTACTGTTCTCTTAGTATGTTCTATTTTTTGGTTGTTTTCTTCTCTATTTTTTTTTTTTTTAATATCAAACCTAATTAATGCTTTGTTTAAACGAGAGGCTTCCCAAAAACCTCCTCTAACTCTCTTTTCTTGTTTTAGGCAGACCAATGGCACTTTTGTTGGTAGCTACCTTGGAAATGCAGGCCCCTATGGGTTTTTTTTTTTTTTAAAGCTTTATTAATAGAATACAAATCACAATCAGAACATAAATGGCATCACAAAACCAAGGGACAAATACCATATAATACATTAATGAATAACGCATATAAATCAGTATATAGGTATTCAAAACAAATAAAAGTAAACAAATCATACATAGGAAAAAAAAAGGCAAGACGTATTACAGTTCTCCAAAATAATCTTGAAAGATGTTAGCAGTGTGTATACATTTCTTATATTCAATTTTTTTGATACATTCCAAGTAGTTTTTCAGATCATTCCTAAAAACAGGAAGCAGGCCCCTATGGGTAGAAGTATTTAAAAAAAATTGATGACGTTATCTGTTTGTTTGTTACAAAAGGTCAACAAGAAACTTTCAGATCCGCGGAGCGAAGGGTTGTTGTTGCTAAGCAACCCCATTTGAGCAAACAATTGTGACCAGCGTAAATTTGCCCAAAAGTTACACTTTATGTGTTCATGAATGGTTGGTGTTGGTGTCTAACCTGACATTCGCCGCTTAATATATTTGGTTTTAAAGTTATTGTTGGGATTTAGGCTGCTGGAAGCAAAAAAAGAAAACATGACGGAAATATTTTTCGTCGAACCCTCGGTGGACGGTCACAGACCTGCGTCAGGAACATCGCAAGTATGCAATGCACCTTTTGATGCAGAGGAGAACGGAATCTAAAAAAGTAAGTTGCTTATGTAGATTTTCCTCATTCCTTAAATTCCAGGACATATCTCATGTATTGATGAGCGTTTTCAAGGAGGTTTACAGTAAGGACATGATCGAGGAAGACACTCTGTTGTCCAACCTCGTCAAAACAAATGCGGGAAGAAGCAGCTATCATGATAAATGTGTCAAAGAGCTGCAACAGGTAATCAAGCAATGACACTAAAGGCTTTAAATGAATAAGTATGACTGTAAGAAACATAATATCATATATGTTTAACCTGTAGGCTCATTGTGAATATGAGCGGCGTTTAAAAGAGGCTGAGCTGGTAGAGAATCACATAATTCAGGCCAGAGCCCGAGCTGCTGCCAAAGAAAGTCTGAACCATGAGAGGATGAAGGCAGACATTGGAGATGCTTGTGATCATGCTCTGTTTACAGGTCAGTCGTCTCTGATTTACAGTCCTCTGAACAAGTTCTAAAACATTTCCAGTTTCAATGAATTTTTATAATCAAGCACCTCAGTTTGCTTGTGACAAGTGGCCTAAAGTCTTCCTGATCAACCCGTTCAGTAGGTCTCCAGATTTTCTGAAGTCCTTCCAATGATTTGTTTTGGTTGCGGAAGGGAATTACTTTAGCTACTGATGTTAACATACTGTACACTCATTGAACATAATCAAAGCAATACAGATTAGAGAAGACTATCACTACAGTTCATCTGAATGCATTCATGGCCTTTGGAACTTTTGACATTTCTTCATGCTTAAACCACATATTCCATTTTATTTTGATTTTATCATAAATCAAACCACAATAATGCACATTTGTGTATTATTTGTGTATTTTTCTACTGAAAAAAAATCTGAAAAGTTTGGCATGCCTGTTGATTCAGCTCACTTTAGGCTCTGATACCCCCCAAATAAAATCTAGTCACCACGCAAGACAGATCAGGGATAAAGAAATGAAGAACATGAAAGTGAGGTTAGGTCATAAAACCATATGCAAAGCATTACATTTCCCAAGGAGAGCTATTCAGTCCTTCATTTTGAAAAGGAAAGATTCCAAATGTTCAATATGGCAGTGGTGCCATCATTCCGTGGGAATGCATTTGTTCAAAAGGGATAAGGAAATCTGGTTGAGGAAGATGGCTTGAGGTAAATAGAGGGTTATTCTGCAAGATTGGCTATGAAAGATCTGAGATTAGGGTCGTTGTACAGCAGGACAGATACCTTAAGCACACAGGTAGATCTACAAAGCAGTGGACTAGGAGTAGGTAGAATGGCAGAGTCAAAGTCCAGACTTTTCCAGTTAAGAATCAGTGGCAAGACATGAGGGCTGATGTTTGTAAAAAGAGTAGAAATTCTGTCTGTAGATTTCCAGAGCTGAGATCTGATCCAAAAGTCATGCAGCAGTAATTCCTGTTAAAGGTGGGCTTTTTTAATTTCTTTTTTATTGCATAGCTATGTTCTGAACTGTGTTGGCTAATCACAAAAAATACCTATGATATGTGGTTTTAAAGTGATATAAGGTAAAAAGTTCAAGAAACAGTCTATTTGCAGTCAACTCCACCTTCGCCTGGTGTGTCGATGAAGATCTTCTCAAAAGAAACAACCTGATCTCCCCGGCGGACTACTTAGATACACAAAGACCACAAGTACGGCGACCGCTCACAGGTACGGGATGCCACTGACACTTTCACTGGAGTGATTGATGGTATGAAAGTGAAAATATTTGTGTGAACATTCCGTTGACAGTAAAATCTAGTTTTGCGAAACCCACTATCGCCTATGCCATGCGCACATCCCGGGAGCCTCAGGATGATGGATCAACGCTGATTCCCAGTCCAAAGAAGACTGTGCTGGAAATGAATGAGTTGGATGACAGTCTTACTTTTGAATCAAGTTCAGATACCCAACAAAGGATGAGAGCCCCTGAAGAGGTAACTTAATTGCAAGTTACGAAGGAATGATATACAAGGATCTAGAAGGTCTGAAGAAAGTATATTTAGAAACAGAGCTTAAAAAATTCTGCACTTACACAGAGTTCTGAACTTTTTCAAACTCCGTTGACCATTTCCGTCTTTTGCCAAGTTACAACCACAAACTTCAACATGTTGTGTCTGGATCAACACAAAAGCCAAATTCGAGTTGAGACAAGCTGTTGAGATGACAACTCTAGATTTAATAGAGGAGTTTAAAAACAAAAGCAAAGACCCTGTATAATTCTTCTCAATTCATAACAATGCATAGCTTTGTATTTGTCTAAGTTTTTGGTTGTAATGTGACAACTGTAGAGCAAACTACAAAAACAAGAAACAAACGTTTAAGGTGTTGTATGTTCCTCCTGTTCCTAAACAGACCAAAACCAGGCCAAACTGGATATCCCAGCCAAGCGCAAAGGAACAAGCGGAGAGCTGGGAAACTCTTCAGAGGTTTAAAGGAAGACAAAGCTGCCTTCACAATCCACGCTTCCTTCCTCCAATTGCACACCAGCGTACAAAGTCACTCATCTCACCCAAAGCCAAAGTGAAGAAGGAATACAAGAGGAGAGGCTCTGAGGATAAAAGGTATCAAAATGTAGATTCCGGAGCTTAAATGAGTGCACAATGGTTGGTGCGTGGCACGGTGTACTGCAATATAATGAACAATATAGACCCTGATCAATATTGACATGAAGCATGAGTGTCATTTTACCTCAGTGCAAACAGTTGTACAGCTCCAGTACCTAAGCAGGTGCGTGTAAGATGATACCAAATGGTTCACAAAGTGATCACTGAGCCTGAACCAGAGAAGCAGTGAAAACCAGACATTTCCATTCTGTTCAGCAGCTGCAATATTAGAGTCATCAAGAGTTCCATGTCTTTACACGCCCAATAAAGACAAAAATGACTGAAATACAAACCTCCTGTCAACAGGGTTTTTATTTTCCATTCATACACATCTATGCATGCTTATCCAAACAGGGTTGCGACGCAGATATTTCCTATCTCCAGTGTTTAATGGACGAGAGATGAAGTATATTTAGGCAAAGTCTGCAGTCTGTCAAGGGTCAAGGGAAGGTGACAGGGATGACTTATGACTGCGGTGGGGGGGGTGGGGGGGTGAAGTACCCGGAAGGAACTGACACATGCACTGAGAGAACTTGCAAAATCCATCCAGAGATTATTAATGTGACATTTTAAAATGTTGTTGGAGAAATCCTTCTAACTGAACTTCATCTATACTGTGCACGGTCTGAATTAGCTTAGTTATCAGATGGGAAGGAATTTATTTTTATTTTAACGTTCAGCATTCGGAATTGACCAAAATCCATATCAGCAGTAAAACCAAAGCTTTAGAAAAATCGGAAAATTTCGTAAAACAAGCTTTGGTTTTGGATACTTGGTTTAAAGTTGAGTTTTTAACTCTATGTTTGCTTGTTTGTTTTTTTCTTCCTCCTCAAAGCTCTTTCGATGATCTTACTCCAGTCTTCCAAGCAAAGCCCTCAGTGATGTTTTTTACTGAATACAGCGTTGGACGTGTCTATGAGGTTTGTTTGAGTGACTGACTTGGAGCAATCTGAATCTGACACGTGGGCTGAAAATGTGATGCTCAGTAACATATCCCCACCCTGCATCAGTCTACCCTGGAGCTGAAAAATGTGACTTCCACAAGCCGCCACGTCAGAGTCATCCCTCCTACCACTGCTTACTTCTCTCTTTGCCTGGGTAAGTCCATTTCAGGCCTGATTAGTTCCACACACTGCAAATGTTGAGATAAATCCAAATAGATTTTCTTACAGCTGGCAAACATCTAGTGAAAAATCTCTGGTATGTGGTTCATATTTGTTTGCTTCCCACTTGGCTATTGCAACTTGTCTGTGAGTCACTCTGGCTTTATACTCCCAAAACAATTACCAACTGATTGTGAGCATAAAATACTCTAAAGAAACAGTTATTTATGTAAAGAGTTTGCCTGTTTGCAGGGAGATTCCCCAGTGATGGGGGTATCATTGCCCCAGGGTTGAGCTGTAAGTACACAGTGCGTTTTGCTCCAGACTCTTTGGGGGACTACAAGGATTTTATGGTGGTGGAGACCGAATCTGAGCATCTATTTGTTGTGCCCATTGAGGCACGGAGACCTCCTCCTGTACTCACCTGTAAGCATCACCAGAAGCAACCAAACTTACTTTGCACAACGATGCTTTAAAACAACTCACCCTAACTGTTTTTACAGTGCCCAGAGTTATGGACTGTGGATACTGTCTGGTTGGAGGGGTAAAGTTTGTTAAGTTCCTGTGCCAAAATGTTGGACTCAGCTCGGGGACTTTTTACATCATCCCAAAGGACCAGTGGCCGGCCTCAAACCTCAGGGTAAAAGTTGCATCACTGAAACTGTTTACAGCACACTCAATATTTATTGCCACCAATGGTAAAGATGTATACAAAACTTGAAAATCAATGTGTTTTTTATTTTATTTTATTACAGTTGCCTGATCATAAGGTGAAACAAAATGTTCTCTAACAGTAATTCTTGGGGTTTTTTAGTTTTTACTTTGCTTTCACTATATATGTGAAAGAAGGAAAAAGATGGATGTTCTAAACCCTCTAAAACTCCTACCCGAATAAATGTCCTTAAAGTAAAATAATTCTCATTGAATCAGCAACAAAATGACAGGAAATCAGAATCACTTTGTCATTGCCAGTAAAACTGATTGGCATACTCGGGATTACTATTGGCCTAAAAAAAAAAAACAACTAGTATAAGATGGCTGATACCACAACAGAGATAAACTTGCTTCTCATCAGTGTTTTTTACTAAAAATAAAAGAATATTAAATTAGGAATAAAACAAAAAGAGGAAAGGTTCAGAAAAAGCCAAATCTTTAAAAAACAATTTGTACTTTTTTCCCCCCACAGTTTTTATTTAAAAAAATGTTGCTCTCACTCTTGATGTTTTACATGTTCAGACCAAGGGTTTTTAAATAAATCTGTTCTATTCAAATTACACACTCTGTTGGACTTCCAGCTTTGAATAGCGGTTAAGGGAAATATACACCTGTGTCACATCATAATTATACAACAGCAGGAAAGGCAAAGTTTACAAATTAAACCTTCTTAGACATTTGAACTTATTAGATTCCTTTGGAAATTCATGAATTGGCTTAGTTATATTTATTTTATTGAAGTTGTTTGGAATGTAATGAACTGTGGCGACAAAACTGTTATTCCTTAACATGAGATCTCTTTTCTCATTGAATAAATGTACTCAAAGTAAGAGTTTGTTTTGGTGTAAATTATTTTCTGTTCTTGCTTTGCTGCTATAACAACCAATTTTCCCTTATGGGACAATAAATGATTGTTTTTATTCTATTCTAAGATTCTGCTTCTTCAATAAAAACAATCATGGGTTTGGCAATAAATGTGGCTTGAGTTGTAAGTGCCTTAGAAATAATTAAATCTGATCTTTTTGAAGTCCTTGGCAACGTCCTACTTTTCCGAGCAGCCACCCTTTGCAGTGGGCCCCTGTGTGTTTTTGCTGCAGCCAGGAGAAGCCACTGTTGTGGAGGTAACCAGTCTCACATTTGCACATTGTAACATCGTGTTCATGACATAACTTTGACTGTTTTGCATGAGGAGCATAAAAAAAATCCAGTTTGCGATATGTAGTTACTCTTCATTCTCTTCTTACAAAGATCAAGAATGTTTACAATAAAAATCCTGCTTTAGGAGAGTTGCATAGACAGCTTTGGTCGGAATTTAAAAGTATAGTGGTATTTTGTGTTTTGCATACCTTTTTGCATGGGTTTCAGGTTGTTTTCTTTCCAACCACTGTGGAGAGATGTTGTAAGCTGTTTACCATAGTCTGTGACAACTGCCAGGTGAAAGACATTTCCATCGAAGGTTAGTGTTGGAAGCAAGACAACTGAGATATGTCCACTCTTGGTTTTATTGTTTTTCCTAAGTCGGATTAATGTAATTTACTTCTATAGGTGAAGGCCAACAGATTGGCCTTCAGCTTGTGTCTGTATCTGGAGAAAATGAGCCCCTCGATGCTGGAGAGATGCACGATCTCACTGCAGAGCACTTTATACGTTTCAGCACATGTAACCCTCACTCTGAGCAGCAGAAAAGACTCATCATCAGAAACAACATGTAAGCCTGACTCCTTCATTAACCTCTTAGTATACAAAGAAGCCTACTGTGTCCTACAAAAGTGTTCATGTTGTATCCTGGGTATTGAATTTCTGCTTGTTTGCATGCTACAACCACAAACCGTGCCATATTTTGATGTTACACAAAGCAGAGTTCAGATGTGACGTGGAGGTAGTATTTAAAACATTTTTTTTAAAGGCTTATAACGATTTATGTTCAACTCTGTGGTTAACTAAGTGGGAAATGTGTTGTTTTGTATTTTTAAAATTGTGTGTTTGATTCTATCTTTCTCTTGCCATATTGATGTGCACAAGGAAACTAAACCCCATACTGCCTACCGATCTGCGTATCGGTGTATAAATGTTTCCATGCTTGTGAGTGTGACTAGATGGAGGTGGTTCAAGAGTAAATATTACCACTTTGAGTAAATGAGGTAATCGGAACCATCTCCTTCCTTCACTTCTCCACCAGCTACTGTATATGAATCATTTTAGCCTTTGAAAAAACTGTAGAAGTCCCCAGTTTGTACACTTTAATCTATCTGTTGTCGAGACACACATATTGCCAGAAAGAGTGTGTATACTGTTGAAATACACGTATTTGTTTATCTACTCTTTATTTTTATTATATTTTCTCTACCTGATTCTGAGTGTGGGTTGACAGGAGAGCTCTCAATATTTGTTTGTTTGTGTAAGTTAACACATATTACAAAATACAAAAAAAGGTATGTATATGAAATATACATAAAAATGTACATGGGTTTGGAAGAGGTAATTATTCCTTAACAAATATTTTTTGTTTAGGCATTAAATATGAACACTTCTTATTTTACTTAAAATTCCAATCAATTTTTTAAAGATTTTTGCAGACATGTGTAATTTGATGTTTCCAGCAAAAAAAAATTTCAAAGCATGACTCCTAAATAACATGTTGATCATACTTGCAAGATTTCTTAATATTTAGCAACTTTGTCCCCCCCAGTTTGAAAATCTTATCTGTGCCCCTGCACCAGCTAATATTTTATTTACTTGCAGTCATTAAATGCAAAAAGTCAATTTCTCCTTCTTTCTTTTTGTAATTTGGGTGAAGCCACTTGGAGTTGCCCTTCCACTGGCAAATCATGAAACCTAATCTGCGTCCTCTTCTCCCGGGGGAAACCCTTGAGCCATCCCTTATTAAGTTTCACTCGGACACAACCGACGTCTACCACATGAGCCCCACAACAGGCCTCCTGGCTCCCTGTCAGGACCACGAGTTTCTCTTAACCTTCTGTCCAAAGGAGGTATGAAATAAAATTAATTTGCAACAAACGGCTCAAAGGTTTATTTTAATAGTGTTTTTCTTTGTCTTTTTTTTTTAAGTTGAAGGATTATCACAGTGTCTTTCACCTAGTCTTGAGGGACATCACCCTGTTGCCGCCTAATGAGATCAGGTACCTTTATACTTAGAAAAGAAGCAATAAGTTCTGCAAAATATTAAAGGAAAAATAATTAAATCCCAAAATACACAAACAGAAAATGTTAAAAAATTGTAAAAAAAAAATGTATGTTTAAAATTGTATTTGTGTTTCTGTTTATGTGGAAAATCTAGCGTTCTTCACCCTGTGCAGGCTGGCTCCAAGCTGAGCAGTGTGACCATCATGGAGATAGAGGTCAAAGGGTCAACAGAGCCGTACCAAATCCTTCTGGAGCCTTATGCTGTCGTAATCCCTGGAGAAATCTTTATTTGCACCACCATTCGCCAGCAGTTTAAGGTTGATTAAGGGAATCTTTATCTCATTCAGTTTGCAGGACAATAAATTCAGTTAAATAAAACTAATTTTCAAGGTACAATTTTTACTATTTCATGCTAATTGTGTTTCAGATGTGGAATCACAGTAAAACTTTCATCTTGTTTGAATGGGAGAGGTTGAACAGCACCTACCATGTTATAGAAGTGGAGCCATCTGCAGGAAGAATAGGTGCGCTGCATGTTAAAATCTGCTACATAGAAGTTGTAGGTGCACAGATTACATTCGAACATATTACTGTAGTTCCTTTTTTTCTGCTTCAGAAGAGAATGAGTGTTTTGATTTTGATCTCATCGTTACCGGAGGGAAACCAGAGAAGCTTGAAACCAGCCTGGTTTGCAAGATACAGCATCAGCACGAACCTGTCAAGTTGCCTGTAGAGGTTTCCTTTAAAGTAATATTTCCCAACATCTCTGCAAATTCTCCTCCATTATAATATGTTGTTGCTTTAAAATGATTTGATGTTAAATAGGGTCCCACAGTGACACTCAATGTTCCCTGTGTGGACTTTGAGCTTGTGAGGCTCGGGGAACAACCTCAGACCACGCTCATCCTAACCAATTCCACCTCTTTGGAGGGCAGCTGGACGCTTAAGGAGAAGAATGATCATAAACAGGATTACAGAAGCACACAGGTAGTAAGCAGTAATACAGAAGAAAAGCTAGTCAAATAGAAGATTGGGTTATAAAGGAAGAAGATTAGTGTTTACAGTATTGTCTGTATTTGTACTCAGGTTTTAGTGGACCCATGGAGAGGTTTGCTGCCTCCCTTTGCTTCTTGCAGGGTGGAGCTGCAATTGAGCTCAAATTTCTGCCAGAAGTTTGAAACAGAGCTGGAGCTGACTGTGGAGAATGGAACTGGATGGTAAGCACATCTACAGCAGCTCTCAGCACTGTCCCCACCGCTTACACAATTCTAGGTTTTTTAAACGTAAAAACAAAAAAAAAATAAAAAAAAGGCCATAATAAATAATTTACATATTTTTCCCCGTTCACTGTTGCATGCATTCTTTATTATTACATAAAAAAACAAATATTAGAGTGAAAATATAAAAAAAAAACAATATTATTTTGAGAGCCACTGTATTTAGACAGATGGTTCCTCTACTTCAAAATCAACATTTCCTTTTTCCTGCAGCTGCAGATGCACATCAGATACGACTGAAACATTGCTGATGGTTTTAGGTCCCAGATTCTGTTCAGGACAGTATTTTTTTTCCTGTGTTCCCAACAGTCACTTGTGGGTCCGGGCAGAGGTGCAGTCCCCTCGGGTGTGCTTGTTAAACTGTAAGCTGGTCTTCTCAGAGCTTTACGTCGGAGTTCCCACAAAAGGCACCGTGACGCTTTTCAACCAGACTCTGCTGCCCTCAAACTTTACCTGGAAGGTACACTGAGGCACTTTTCAATGTTCCGCCAGGTTCCCACTGAAACCTTTGAAATGATACAATAGTCCAACAACAGGGACCAGCATTTCAGTTAAGAGAGGGAAAAAATCCCTTTGATCAGAACCCTAAGTCCACTAGGACGTCCCTATCTTTCATCTGACAGACACAGCTCCAGGGTAAACAGGCTCCACTGTGCACAGCCAGCTTTAACCCATCTTCCGGTACACTGGGACCCAATGCAACCATGGAAATCACTGTCAGTTTTACTTCTAACACAGACGTAAGTACCACCCAGTACCGCCTGTGCAACTAAGAATAGAGGGGACTATGCTTTTGTTACTTTTATAGATGCTGCTGCTCTGTTTTGTGTTTTTTGTAGTTGGAGCTCACTGAAGTGGCTGCCATCTGTGAGGTGCAGGGGATGAATTCACTGCTTGTTCTTGGAATCGTGGTTTCCCAACCCAAGAAACTTTCTGTGTGCTACTCGCTGCCTGGCGCCTGGTACCAAATTTATATCAGTATAACTTTAGAGTTTTCCAGTTTCACATACTAAAATATTTTTATGTTACTTCTAGTCACAGAGGGGATGATGGCAGTCCTTCGGCCCTGGTGCTTGACTTTGGAGAAGATGTCATTTTAATGAGAGAGGTGACCAAACAGCTCCTAATAACCAATGAAAGCGCCGTCCCTGCAGATTTTACCATAAAGGCAGAGTTCTTCACCTGCCACGTCTCAATGGCATACAGCACGTTAGAGCAGAGGTAAAACAGTCAGCTCTCACTGACTTGAATAAAAGATCCCAGACTGAGTTCACCTCAGCATGACAGAAATGTTACACAGTCTGCATCTTAATTACAGACTCACATCCTCAAAGACTCCTCTTCACTCTGCACAACTGAAAAAAGTAGAAGCTAAAGCATATGAAGGTGTGGTATGATTTTTCTTAAATGTGCAGAAATTGGCAGCACAGTTGAGTTTATTTGCCTTTTGTTAGAGTTTGTGAGCGGACTTCTGGCTCATGGGAAAGGGGCAGCTTTCCTGGTCCAGCCAGACTCGGGGCAGCTGGGACCGTTTGAGACCAAGACAGTTGATGTGACCGCCTACAGCAACATGTGGGGGGAGTACAGAGATCACCTCATATGCAAGGTGTCTTAGGATGGCTGAGAATAAGAAGAAGGTAGCAAATTAAACTTTCTCTAGCCTCAGCTAATTAGATCTTATCTTGTCTCCAGGTTGGAAAACTTGAGCCAGTGCTTATATCCATGCAGATGACTGTAAAAGGCTGCCCAATCTACTTCCAAATGATAGGCCCACAGCCAGACGACCAGCATCAGGGACCGGTCATACAGTACGTTACACACCCTTTGAATAAACCAATGCCTGATTGTGTATTGTCACTGTTCAAATTTTCTTCTTTTTTTTGGTTCCTATTTAAAATGTTAGTTTTGGGGCTCACTTGTCAGGAGGAGACACGGTTTCCCAAACTCTCCGCATCAAAAATCCGACCATGTTTGGTGAGTTGTTGTTGGCAAGTTGATTTTAAACGTAAACTTTGACTCTCCATTAAAGACATAGAATTTCTGTACTTCACAGTTCCTGAACAAAATCACCACAACATTTACAGCAATACCACCACAAACAGCAGCATAATATTGTTTTTCAAAAAAAAAAATTACTAACGAAAATCTAATTAAAAATCAAATTTCCTTGACAGTTCACAATTTTGTTATGCTTTGTGTCGGTCTATCACATAAATCACCAATGAGGTAACTCAACGACTGTGGTTGTATGTAATAAAAAATAAATAAATAAAAACTTCAGGGTTCTGAAGGCTTTTGCAAGACGTTTTCTTAAGCCTAATTCTTACAACATTCTCATGGATCTTTTGTCTGAGACAGATATCCGTGTGGACTGGGAGACTTACAACATTGAGGAGAATGACCACCAACTGGTGGACGTTGTGGTGACATATGGAGACCACTTCCCGCTGAAGGATGCTGACGGTAATGAGCTGCCTAGCGAAGCATTTAGGATTTTAAGTGAGGGCGTTCCAGCAGAGCGCGAGACGAACCAGACAATAGCATCTGAGGAGACAAGCATGTCCCATCAAAGAGTGGCAGTGAGTATGTCAAACAACAAAACCCAGAGTGTCTTTGGGACATCATTGCATGGGGAGTAAAGTGGACAATGTTCGGCTGTTTTGATTTTACAGGATGGAGAAGAGAGGGAATTTGTAACAGAGGAAGAAGAGGAAGGACCTAGGCTCTATCCTGTGAAGAAAAACCTCATCTCCGTCCGCATAAGACCTCACATTGGCAGCCTGTCAGATTCCCCCTACTGCATTACACCACAACAAACTGTACATTGTTTCAGCCACATTTTTGCATTTTGCTCCTCAAAAACCTGTATTTTATATTATTAATGATTCACTTTTTGATGTATGAAACTTAAGGTGATTCCAGCAAAGGGCAGTGGGAGCATCCACTTATCTTTTACCCCTTTGAATCTCTCTGAGTCCCAGTGTGAGTCCAGATGTGTGGGCGTGGCACTTGGTTTCCTCAGCCTTGACTCAGAGGTAGCATGCCATGGTCAAGAAAAAGCACATTTCAAGATTCAATTTTTAGAAAATAACAAAACTTTTAGGGGGTTCATTCCCGTGATGTGTTTTTGTGTATGTTACAGGAAGCTGTTTGCATCCCAGGTAAAGTCAGAAGGGAACAGGGTTTGGATTTACAGCCTGTCAGATTGGATCTACAAGCAACCATTAAGCCAGCGGTGTAAGCAATTACTCTGCTACTATTTATGCTCCCCCAGATCCCTCATGCACCCTGCTCAATTTATGTTTCCTAAATTAAAATAAGCTGAGGTTAGGTAAAATCAAGCTCAGAGGTGGCCTGATCAAGCTGCAAATCTTAATCTTCATGGATCAACCATTTGCTTGCAGGCTGTTGGTGCAAATGGAGGAGGACGGCGGGGTTCTGGAGTTTAATGCCTCCGCTGGTGATTTACTGAGGGCTGATTCAGACAAGGAGGTTGGGAATCATCAGCACATATATGATGGACTGATTTGAAGGGTGTAAAGTATTTCTGAGCCCATGATGGGTCTTTTGTGGCTCTGTTGTGCAGGTAGTAGTCAGTGAATTTAGTGTTACACAACGCTTTCAGCTGAGAAACCCTGCAGAGATGCCTTTACGTTTCAAACTGGGGACACAGCCTCCTTTTTCAGTTCTGAAGCCTTACTCTGGAGTTCGGACCAGCACCTCAAGGGGTCCTGTTGTTCACGATCAACCTTTGGTGCTTCACCCTCAGCACAGCATGCAGGTTGGTTGAGAGGAAGCCTAGACGGTATTATGAGAGTTTTTTTTATGTTTTTTCTCATCAGTTACAGTTGGTACCTCTGTGAATGCTAGGTGAAAGTAGCCTTTCACTGTTCTCTGCCACTGCTGGACTTCTCAAACAAGGCTGAGGGAGACCTCTCTCCTGGTGTAAGGCTGATACATGCCGAGAGTGGTCAAATGAAGCTGAGATTCCTGCAACACCTCCTCATCCACCACAGCAACAACAGCCTGCAGGTCAGAGACAGCTTCACAACCAAGCACCATGCTTTACGAAACCGTCATGTGGCTTATGACATTACCAAATGCGTTTTTCATTGTACAGAAGGTGCCACTGTGTGCACATTTGGATCTGCCTACCCTCAGTGTCTCCACCGATTGCCTTACCTTCGGCTTTGGTTACGTCGGGCACACACAGACCAGAGAAATAAACCTCTACTGCCACGGAGCACACACCTACTGGAAATCCCTTATAAGTAACTGCACACACACGCTCACAGTCTCACAGTAGTTTGACAACCAACACAACCCAAATGCAAAAGGTTGCCAAACAGCTTTTAAAGGTCAAGAAAGTGTGGATTTTTTAAAATAAAATATTATTCCAGTTTCCATAACATGACACTGTAAGAGAGGATTCATTCTGGGTTTCAATAAAAAATAACACAAAGCAGGGATGTCAGTTTTTGTCCATCCATCCATCCATCTATAGGTGAAACCCTGAGTCTGAAAGTTTATCAAACTTTGAAACCAAACATGTGAAGCAAACCTGATAGCACCAAATAATGTTTATTGTGTGTGTGTGTGTGTGTGGGGGGGGGGAGGTTGGGGGGGGGGGGGGGTTGGGGGGGTCAGTTGTCTTAACTGAGTCTCTCATTGTGTTTAGAGTCAGATGAAGGAGACTCTGATGTTTTTGAAGTTACACCAGACTTTGGGTTTCTCCAATCCAAAAAAATGATCAAAAACTCGTGGAGCCAGTGCCTGCAGATTAGCTTCACTCCAAGGTAGCATTCAGCTCTAAAATACCAAGCATTAACATTCAACACATATTTAATAAACAAGTTTATAATCCGGCTGCCTATCTGTGTTTCAGTGAGGACAAAGAGTTCAAGGCTGAGGTGGTTATCCAGTCTCCTGTGGTGAAGATGCCCCTCACTCTACAGCTCCACGGAGCAGGATCCTTTGATGAGGTCTACAGGTCGAAACACACGTCTGTGTGAGAACTCAGCTACCATCTGAAATATTGTTTTCCTGGACTGTAAATATATGTTTGACAATAAGTACACAGAAAATGTCATACCTGCTTTCTGTGAAGAACCTAAGCATACAAGGGAGATTCCCAAAACGTTTAAACGTTTTTTTTTTTAAATGCATCGACTGAAGCTGCATAGGTTCAGTTATGCATTTAACATTGTGTTATTTTGGATTAGCTCATTTTGACTAGAAATTATTCATTTGCGCCAAACTCGGGAGGGCTTTATCAACCTGAGAGAGAAAGGACAGAGAGTTAAAAGGGAACAAAAAGACAGCATCATAAAACAAAAATGACGTGACTGGTTCTTTGCTGCAAATCATAAATAAGCAACTCGTGAGCCAACCACAGAGACACTCCCAAAGTTAGAAAGACAATCAAAACTGTAATTAAATGAATGCATGAAGTAAAAGAAGTGGAGTCAAAGAGCTGATTAAATCATAAGAGGTTCTTCTCCACTTCTAACAGCATAAGTAAGTTGTTTTTCAGGGTCGTGGGATTATATGGATAAGTTACAAAATCTTTTCATCGTTTAGAGCTTTAATCACTTACAAAAAGTCACGGCATCAGTGAGTTTTTCTAACATGTTTTGATATACAAATATGTTTAAACCTCTACAAGTTGCCTGGTGCCCTCTTTATTAAAACAAGAGCAAACACCAGGGAGAGATCGACATAGGTGTCTAAGGCCTTCAGAAAGAATACTGCAGCAGTTTATGAGTCTGATAAGGGATTTAAAGATGACTCATAAGAAATCAGCCATTTCATTATTCCTAAATTGGTATAAAAGTGAAGGGCATTTAAACAACTTTTTCATTATACCTAGGTCTGACTGTCCTTGAATGTTCCCACTGACAGCAGATAACTAGATGCCAAAAAAAGTTTAAAAAAAACTAAAATTCCATGTCTCTGCAATCAGAAAGAGACTGTGCAAATTTAACTTTCATGGGAGATGTACAAGAAGAAAATGTTTGCTCTGTCAGAGAGAAATGAAGGCCAGACAAAGGTTTGCTGGAGTGACCATAGACAAAGACTATGGATTTCTGCAATAGTGTTATTTGGACAAAATGTGTCTAAAATAGAATTATTTCGGCAACGCAACAGAAAACATGTTTGGCATGAATCAAAATCAGCTTTCCCGGAAAACAATGTTGCAACAAGTTTTGGGGATGCTTTGCTGCAGCAGGACCTGGCCAGTTCACCATCATAGATACCACCATTAATTATTATGTGCATCATAGACCTTTGTAGGAAAAAAACGTGAGACCATCTGTAAATAAGAAAAAAAGAAAACAAAGGGATACTAGGCGCTGTAACATGACAATGAGCCAAAACTAAACAGTAAATCTACCAACGAATGGCTGAGAATTTAGACATGGGAGGTGCTGGACCATGTTAAAGCTCTGATTCTGTTCTCAGTGAGAGCCTATGTGGGAAGTTAAAACGGGTTGTACATCCAAGGAACGTCTCACAGATTAAAAGTCAGAGTTGGGAAAAACTTTCCCCCAAACTGATGTCAGAAAAGGAAAAATTTCTGAGGATATTTCAAAGGAGGTAAATATCCCCACACACTACCCCTATTTAGGGGTAGTGTGTCTGACTTTTGCTCAGCAAAAAAAAAAAATGTTTGGTTATAGCATCTCTTTTAAGACACAGAGGTAAATGAGGTTAGAATCCACATTCCTTTCCAGAGATAGCGAAAAAATAACAACCATAAAACTATATTAAATATGAATCAGTGAACATTTCTTTGTGGAATGGAAATATTTGGTAACTAAAGCTTACTTGGGAAAATTAAGAATCAAATTCAAATTGAGACTCATCATTTGGGAAAACAGTAACCAAACACAAACCAATGACTTTCCTTCTGGTCTTCATGTTTCACACGCAGAGCTAAATAAGACATCAAAGTGCAGGTGAAGTTTGACAGTTCAATAAAGTAATCTGCACTCATTAAATTAATTAGAATCTACGTTCTTAGGAGGCTCCTTTGTCAGAAAAAAAGGACCATTTCAAAATAACAACTTCTAAGAGACTAATAAATCTTTAATTGAGCCCACATTTTTGTATTTAAAATGCTTTTATTTTATTGGTCTGATGTAATATTCTAATGTTAAAAGTGTTTTCATT
Source organism: Apricaphanius iberus (assembly GCA_028564705.1). Classification (NCBI taxonomy): domain Eukaryota; kingdom Metazoa; phylum Chordata; class Actinopteri; order Cyprinodontiformes; family Aphaniidae; genus Apricaphanius; species Apricaphanius iberus. The sequence continues at coordinate 460,376 of JAPXFQ010001619.1, forward strand.
ATCTGTAAGCGGAAAATCTGTATATTCAACAGAAATTAAGGCTTGAAAAAATGAGTCTGTGTGTAATTTGTATAATAGTGTTTCGCTTAGAGAACTGAGTTAATGAAATACAATTAAAAAAATAATAAAATATACTGTAGCATTTCACATATTTTTCTGTGGCTATGACTTGCCTACCTTATCGGTTTTCATCCCAGCTGCACTTTCCCCTTGAGGGATAAATTGAGTTTTCCAAGAAGACCTATTTAGCAAAGCATAAAGATAACAGCTGGAAAGATAAGCACGTTAACATTTATCTTTTTATCGATAAGTTGACAAGATGTGTTTATATAAATAATGTGTTTGTAATTTTTGTTTTGCCTCATTCTGACCCTGCAACTTTAACATCAAATGTTGCAGCTGATGAAGACACAAGACATTTAAAGATAATGTTACTCCTTTGCCGCTCAAATGGAAGTGCTGCTGCAAAAAAAAAAGAAGAAGAAAAAGCTGCGTGCAAAACAGACGGCAAATATCTTTATTTCTCTGGAGACTTTAGTCCTCTCTGGTTGTTAGGGGATCCAAGGAGCTGCAGCAACACACATTCACACTTAGACAAATGCACATGTATACAGACACACAGGCAGGCTTGTTTTGTGTAGATCAGCAGCACACCTTGCTTATCTTCGGCACCGTTGAGCAGTACAGACATCTGCAATGACTCCATGTCCACAGAGGGATGCAAATGTCCAATTTATATTCTCCGCTCTCAAGCTGTCCTTAACGGAACAAGGACATGTCTGGGTGCAATAAAATAAAATAAAATAAACTGTTTCTTGGAACCAAAGTAAAGTGAGTGATGCTAAAGCCAAGAGGGGCATGGGTAATCCAGTCATCAGATACTTGTGGTAAAATAAAGAAAGAAGCCTGCTCCTATGAGAGCTCATAACAGTGTGAACACTCACCAGCAGAGAGACTGCTGCTGCCCTTTGCTGCAGAGAAATCAAAATGTGTGCCAGAGGATGTGACAGTTTGTTTCGGTCTGTTAATTATTTATCTACTTGAACTTTTGATAATGAACAATTTAATATCTGTGCATTTTCACTGACAAAAATGGTCAAATAAATACAATACATAGGCCTATACCAGAAGACTTTTCTCTATAGTTATTAAAATGAGTAGCTACTGTACTAAACTTATTATAAATAATATGAATAAAATCGATTTTTTTTTTTCAATGAATGCTGTGACTTACAAAATATTTTACTAAATCAATAATACCTTTCAAATATGTTAATATACTAACCAAAATCCTTAAACTGTAGATGGAATTAAATTTTCCCCGTTTGCAGTAGGTAAAGATGTCCACTGGGGGGCAGCACTAGTTTGAACCCGCTGCCTTGGTAACGCACCACCGGAGAGCGTCACCCAGTGTTGCCAACTTAGCGACTTTGTCGCTAGATTTAGCGACTTTTCAGACCCCTATAGCGACTTTTTTTCAAAAAAGCGACTAGCGACAAATCTAGCGACTTTTTCTGGTGTTATTGGAGACTTATCTGGTGTTTTGGCGACTCTGGCGTGAAGCACGTATTGTTCTGCAGTTACTGTCCTCAACGTGAGCCCCTCCCCCGTCCCAAAGCACTTACAGGCGGCCAGTCTCACAGTAGCCTTGCGCAGCAGTCCCATCTACAGTCTATGGGCGGAGCAGAGAGAGAGAGAGAGGAGACCCTCACCACTCGGCGTCCGGACTGCAAATGAAATGCGCTTGCGCAAAAGAAAGCCGCCGCTGGCTTGCAGAGCGGGATTTAAATGTAAACGTTTCTTTGCTGTGACGCTGTCACACAAATAAATCACTGCATTTGACTCACACAACCTCAGCAGCTCAGTCACTTATTCACCTCGTCCACTGTGTGTGTAGCCTACCTCTCTGTGACATAAGATCTTGCTAGCTAGCTCAGCTAAAGAAAAAACAACTTTAAAAAAAAAAAAACTAAAAAAAAAAAAACCTGAGTAACTCTGCCAGAGTGTATCTTTTGGGTCACTTTGCCGGTCCCAAGCCCGGATAAAGGAGGAGGGTTGGTTGTAGAGCTAGCAATTTCACCCTACAGAACAATCTTTTGATTAAATTTGCTGTTATAACATTTAACAATACAGGACAAAACTGATGTGTGTAATGTGGATCTAGACAAAGCATTAAAATCATTAAATGTTGTTAATGTTGAAATTATTTTTCTACAATTGTAGTTCTAAACATATTTAGGGTGTTTTTTACTCACTTTTGTCTCTCCCACGACGTTATTCCTCTCTCCTACAGCGTCCGTTACAGTTATTTGCAAATTGTCAATTATGCAAATTAGGCGATGACGTCATTTAGCGACTTCTAGCGACTTTTGGGACAGCCAATAGCTACTTTCCTTACTGAGGAGTTGGCAACACTGGCGTCACCACTTCCCGGAGCTCACGTTGTTGCTGACATCAGAGAGTCGCAGCTCCGAGACGAAACTCGCTTCTTGTGGAGAGTGTTTTTGAGACAAGCCGAGCGCGGGTCGGGACAAACTTTACCCTGCATCCCATCGGGTCCCTGGTGCAGTTTGTCCCCCTGCCCTCCCTTCACACACAGGGACCGACTCTGGATTATGCACCTTTAAAGGAGAAGAGGAGCTGTTTCTGCCGAAGTGCGGCTGGTTCGTTGTAATTTCTGCGTGCTGCTGAGCGCAGTTTCCGGATCTTGTGCTCTGTTTTTTTTCTTCTTTCTCTTGGGAAAGATTTGTTCTGCAACTGTTGGGAAATTTCCAGTGTTTATCTGTTGTAAATTAAAGCCAAAAAAGAAGAAATTCACCTTCACAAATCCTGCAGCTCATTCATATCATGGACACACTTAGTCAACAAGGTGAGGGTTTTGTTTTGCTTTTCATTACTGTCCAGTCTTTTGTAGGAAATGAAATTCCTGGACACTACAATAAACATGTTTATGGATTTGTGATCATTATCAGTATATGGATTAATGTTTGCTCTGGCAGCAGGCTTACAGAGCAGCTATTCTTGCAAGTGGAAACTATTACTTGGACAGACTCCAATTGCTTTCAGTGCAATTGTTACTGTGGTGAGTTTCAATTGAGAAAAGCCCACAATTACGCTTTACAGACTAAACAATATTTTTCTTTTCCTTTTATCCACACAAATTCTGTTTGTTTGCTGGGAAACGTACATATGTTCTTTCTAAACAAATGTCCATCAGTCTTCTGGAAAAGTATGGGACTTAATTGAAATGTTTTGGGGGGGTTCTGGATAAGTATAGAATGAGAATCTCAAAATCATAATTCTTATTATTTGTTGGATTCAAAACATCTACATCTTCAAAAAGCCAGGATTAACAATTTCCCCAATTTTTTGAGTTACGCTCCTCAGATTTAAAGACATCGGTCTGGAATTGATCAAATATGAATCAAAAGGTCAGACCTCCAAGAAAACTGGAAATAGTCTGAACCAGGAGAAGCCTGATTGGTGAATCTCTATAAGGAGCAAATTTAATCTGGGAAAGTAACAGAATTTAGAGATGCAGAATATATAAAGGAGCATTATTAATTATTTAGAGTGTTTAGTTGTCCTTACTTTGATGCAGGAATCTCAGTAGAAGGTACTTGGAAAGTTTTTTTTATAATTCCAAAAGTTCTTTGAGTCCAGTTCAGGGTTTGGACCTTTAAATGAGGTCTTTATTAGGGCAAAGGTTAAGAAACGGTGCCTTGAACCTGAGCTTATTAATCCCACAGCTGATGCCATATGTTAAAAATAATCAGTTTTATTAGATGAATCTGGAGAATTGAACTGATGGATAAGTTCATCAGCACTATGAAATACCCTAGTGCTCACAAACAGCCCTAAAGCCGTAGTTGAACTGTCTAATGGAAAAAGCCTCTAGATATGGTTGCTGTCCCTCTGGCAAAACAATCTGCAGGGCTGATAAAGGGACTGGATCCCACTGGAGATCCCAGCTAATACAGATATAGGGAGTTAAAACGTGTTTTGATGGGGCCTGCTGAAGAAGGAGCTCTGAGAAGAATTCATAACTGATCTTTGTGTTTTATGTGTTAACTTATTCCAAATGTCAATATAAGTAATGAAACAGATTGATTTGGAACATGTTTTCTTTGTCAAACATGAAAATCTGACAGACTTCCCTGAAGATGCCTTAGAAAAGGAGAACTCTTTACGTTCTCACTTCTTAGCCGAGTGGAATAATGGCAGTGAATATGGCCTGGTGTTTTATGTTGCGTGATGGTTTGCTAGATGCTCACAGAGCAGAGAACTCTGGTCAAAGTTAACAATGAATCATATGGAGGGAATGTTTATGTCCTCATAAAAGCTTACTGAAGTTGTTTCTTTCTTGATTGAAGAGTTTAAACCAGCATACGAAAAGAAACATATTTTACATCCACTTACAAAAAAGGCGTCATTTTCTAATTTAATTTTTAAATTTCAGACTGTAGATACTGTAAGTTATTAATAAAAACCACAGAAATGTGTTACTGTGCGTTCCCTGCAAAGCTGTTCATACTCCTTGAATATTTTTACATTTTATTTCATCCCAACCAACAAACTTCAATGTATTTTTTGTTGGATTTTCCATGACAGACCAAAACATGATGATGGATATAGTTGTGAAATGGACATAAAACGGAACATTCTTTTCAAGATGTCCTTCAGGAACAAGATCGCCCTGGTTAAAAGTTTCTAGCTTCTAACAACGTTAATTTTTAGTATTACCTTGTATTTAACTTGATCCATCTTTCAACCGGCCTCATTGCCCCCTGCCCTCAGCATGATGCTGCCCCCACTATGTTTCACTCTGGTGGTGCTGGTGTGTTCATTGTGATTTTACTCTTTTGTCACATGTGGGTGTTACTTTTTTTTCTGGTAGGCGAAAAAGTTCCATCTTGTCCCCTCTATGACTCAATTCCGATGCACGATGTATACGCTACTTGTGATACACTTCAAGGAAGACTTTTTTTTTGTGTTGCTTTCATTCAACAAGGACTGTCTTGCCTTTATGGACTGCATGTCTAATAGTTGTCCTGTCAAAAGATTCTCCAATCTGAGCTGCGTTTCTCTGCAGCTCCTCCAGAGTTGAGGGGCTTTTGGCTTTTTCAGATTGTTGCTCTCCTTACACAGCCAGTCAGTCGGTTTAGTTGGACAGTCACATCTTAGTGTGGTTCGCAGCTGTGCTACGCTTTCCTACTCCTGGTGTAGTATGTTGCATTGGGTTTTAGTTAGAGGTATGCAGGTAGAGGCAGTCAAATACATTTAATTTATTTTTTTCATAAAAACATTACATAAAAAAGTATTTTTTTCTTTTCGCTCTATAGCTAGACACCATTCCCTTAGTTTACATAGAAACAACACTTTATCTGTGTCTTATATTTAAGTTTGGGGACTATGTGTGATGTACAATGGATAATTGACCCGGTTCATAATAGTTACCATATTAAATGTAGTGATTTTAGTTCTGCATAGAGAACTGGTCTTCCTCTCCTTCCACCGTTTTGATCAAAACCCGGATCTAAACTTTTGGAGAACTATATGTCAGTTGAAGCCAAACGTTGTCCTAATTATGTCTTTTGCATCACAGGGCATGCACCGAATGAATGAAACTACCTGGCTGGGATGTGCAAGTGTTTTTGTGGCCAAAAAGTATCGAGTAAGCTGAATCACTGTTTATTGATAGAAAGCAACAGCGGATGACAAGATTGCAAATAGAGAGTGAAAGAATCAGTGAAAAACATTGTTTGCCACTAAAAGGCTCAGAAAATTTCTGAGATCCAACGTTTATAACTGTTTTGTATAGACATGTAGCATTTCTGACTTATATTCCTTGTAAATTTGTTCAGCGTTATCTTATGTCATTGCAGTAAAGTCCGAACAATGCAAATGTAATCAAATGTGGACCGAGTCCTATAACAGGGCATCATCTTGTCCAAATGAAAAGGCTTGTGAGCTCTGTAGAGGCAGTCTGGGTCACTGTTCTTTATCTGTGAAAGGGCAGCGAGGTTCCAGCGAGGTCGGCACTCCAGAAACTCAGAGGAAGTTGTCTCGATCGAGCTTTGTCTGCGAGGCCCGTCTGGCTGTAAGGACAATGGCATCAGCAACAAACGGATCCCCGAGGCAGCAAGGACAGCCGGATAGACTGCGTACACTCTGGGTCATACAATAACACGGAGGACGAGCGTGTCCCCACAACCCCACCCCCCCAAAAAAAAATTTAGCAACGGGACCGCCACTGCAGTAATTCAGAAATAGCACAGAATTTATTTTTTTTGCCTCTTCCTGAAGTTTTTTTTTTTTTTTTATTCGTGTGGCGGGTTCAAGTCTATGAGCTGTGTCTCTGCTCTGCTGCTTGGATGCATTTGGGTGGAGAAACACAACGAGTGAATGTGCTTGTAATAGCACATCATCTCACAATGGAAAATACAGCTTACTTTACAGATTGCACAGATTCCCCTTAGCTGCAAAGTTTTGTGATGAAGGGAGTAAGTGGGCTTTTGCATGATAGGGGCAGGTGAAATTCTGTATTTGGCTATTTTTAGATGTTGTTGAGCAGCTGATAGTAGTTGTAGTTAACTTTCATGGATCTCATTCTGAGTCAATTCATGCTTTCGGGTTTGACTTGGATCTCTAGATGTAAGATCCAGCAATGGTACTGAGCTCATTGTAACTCTGTGCTCCATATTCTTAGTTTTGTTACCACAGGATGAGACCTGAGAGACTTGGCTCTCTGAGAGTGACACAGATAAAGCACTAATGATTAACAGATATGCATGAGCATCATTTTCTACTTTGTTCCCTATCAAATCTGTAGATTTAAATGCATGTTAACTTTTAGTTTCCTACTCTGTGAAAAGTAGAGAATAATGCCTTAATTCTTCCCAACCTTAATTTACCAAGCTATTTCAAACATTTCACATGCAACATGCTAGCGTCTTGTATTTGCTGAAGGGTTGGTCTTTGACACATTCATGATGGGAATTTGCTCTGTTGGACTGAAGAACTGTGAATTTAAGAAACCAGTGTGGGATTAGACTTAGAATAACCAGCAAAGATATTATATCAACTGCAAAATTTCTATTGGAGGTTGATTGCAAGCCAATTATATTGTTGGGTCATGACCAAGTTCTGGACTAACTGTGCAGCTGACTTTATTGTTGCCATCCCAAATATCTGGTTCTAATCCAAACTGCTTCCATCCAACCTTTAAAAATGGGATTCCTATTGAACTACAGATTTATTGGCAGTATAATGTAATAATCTTCATGATACTTGTCCTGTTCCATCAAAACACCAAAGGCGTTGGATGGAAGAGGAAAGAGAAAAATTCCAAAAAATATTGGGGTCTTCCTATTTATTCCAGACACCACCAGCCTCATTGATTCATACAAGAGAGCAAGGAATCAAACTTTTAGGTCAAATTCTGACTCTGCTGTCTGAATGACTATAGGCTTGTTGGACCATTTTCGATTTTTCCAATTTGTTTTTGTCCACATTTTGCAAGTCTTTGTCAATTTTAATCACATTCTAAAATGGCACTTGTGGCCCCCAATGTGTTCCTCTACTGATGTAGCCCATTATCTTCAAGGTTCATCGATGGTTTTCCACATATTATCGTACTAATAAGAGGTATTTAAAGCTAAGTTGCTTTTCTCTCATTTTAAACCAGTATGCCCATTCAGCTCGGTTATCAACAAGGCAGTTTTTGTCCACTCAACTGCTGTTTACTGGATATCTTCCCTTTTTGAGACCATTCTCTGTAAACCTCATGAAGTATTCACTCCGTCTAGATGCCGAAATGCATAATGTTGCCATTTTATTTGCCGATTTCCTATTTGTGTTTAACAAGCAATTGAAGATGTGTACCTTAAAGTTTTGAAGTTTCAGTCTGAATGTGCGGCAGACATAACTCTATGGAAAAATAGTTACATTTATAGTAATTTGAAACAAACTGCTGTCATAGGAACTTCACACTCTCAAAATGTGTCATTTGGCTTTGGTTCGTTCATCCTACAGGTTTTGACATGTTTTCTTTGTGCATGTCTAACTTAAACCAATGGCTTTAACTTTAAGAAAAGCTAATTCCCTTTATATGCTGGTTCTTGGAAGTGTACTTAGGTTTTGTCAACATGTTTAGAGTTTTAACATGCTGTAGACTGTCCTTTACAGTTAATGACAAAAGTGACGCTACAAATGATGACTCCCTATTAAAACGTAGACTCTTGTTCATGACATTTGGGTCTCATTGTAAGAGCTTTGGTTTCCTTACTGCAGTAACATCTGTGGGCAAAGCTATAGGAGGAAGGGTTTGGACACATAAATTAAAGCTAATATCAAAAACAAAATCAGCTCCTCAGATATTATAAGGTGTATAAACACTCCATTGCTCTTATTAGTCAGTGAAAGGACATGCTGTATTGTCCCACTTCCCAGAATCAGCTAGCCTAAACCTGACTCATGTGGGGAAGCAACACTGAAGTGTTGGCCTGTGTTCAGGATACAGGACACCCCCAATGCTGACCTTTTTGAAAAGATTACATTTCTTAAATAGCTGTCGCTTACTAATCACCCTTTACTTCCTGTGTGTTGTGCGATTCAGAAAATCCGTCATGTGTTACGTTGTCAAGCAACATTACCTTGAACCTACTGATTGAGAATACACTCTACCTGTGCTTTTCCCGTCCATTTGCACGTTTATTGTGTTAAGCGCTTGTACTAAGCAGGCATATCTTCAAATCATTCCAAAATGTGTGAAAATAAATCTTAACACAGTTGGCTGTTTGCATTAGATTCTCACATAATTCATACCAAAGTAACAAAATGTATTTCTACTTCTGCTAAAACCTTTCATTGTCCCATATAAATGCAATAATATCATCAACCCTTTCCTTTCCAGTTTTAGACCACAACATAGGATTGAGATTGTTTTTTTAAAAGTTTTAAATGACGCATATCTTCAGTGATTCATCTAAAACCTCTCATATGGTATTGCTAAAACACAGTTAAGCTTTTGAGAAGGTTGATCACAAAATATTTACTGACGGACCAAAATAGTTTGGGATTGCCAGGCACTCTACTAAATTTGTCCACATCCTTTTTGGCAGACCAGGAAGACTCTGAGTCATTCGGCAGCTATAAATCTCAGTAAACAAATATCATACTTAAGGTACCTTAAGGCTCCATCCTTGGGTTACTTTTTTTTTCCTTTTACATGCTCATGCTAACTTCGATCATGCAGCATTACAACATCTTTTATCACGAGTATGCTGAAGAAACACAAGTTTATATCCATGTGTTAATCCATGAAGGCAGTTCACTGCAGTCAGTGTGTCCATCCCAACATTAAGTGGATGAGTCAGAAATTCCTCCAGCGTAATAATTAAAAAAAAGCGTTACGGTGGTTGTTGGTCAGCTACACCTGATGAAGCCAAAAATCACTCAGGAAATCTGTTTGTCGGGTTTCACTTTGAAATTTAAATCTAACATCCACACACATTCTATTTTTGCTGGGTTTTACTTTTATCCTGTATTCCATTCCATTGGCTGATTGTTTGAAATATTACGCCCTTTTAGTGTTTTGCTCTTTATACAGTAGCTCAAGTATAACAAGTGGATATTACCTGGCTTGGTTAAGGATGTATGGTGCTGCTTTAGTTCCCCAACATGACTTTCCATGTTTCTTGTGCTCAGGAATGTTTCTGAGAAGCCACATTTGTCTGTGTTGTCAGAAATAAAAAAGTGTAGTGGCCTTCTTTCAGCCAAGTGTCAGTCAGCATGCAGCAACCAAGTACAATACAGGGACAATATATCTTTAGGCAAGTCGAGGCAATTTTATTTGTATAGCACACCTTCAACACTACGGTAATTCAAGGTGCTTTACATGATTTGGTGGTAAAGAAACAAAGCAAACATGTTTAAAGCATGGAAAAGAATAAAAAAATACAACATCAGAGAATGTAAAACAGCAACTAAGAAAAGCGTAGAATACAACATTAGAAAAAAGCAACAAAATAGCAAGTGTAACACAATTAAAAAAAAAAATTCCATCACAACTATAAACAACTCAGGAACTTTTCTGCCTTGTTAGAAAAATAACTGTTAACCCCATTAATTGTATGCCATAAAACTGAACAATCTTGAAATTGGATCTTCTTAAAACATGGCCTTGTTGACTGTAATGAACATCTTTTTTTTTTTTACCAGCATATTTTGAATAGCACTGACCAGTTGCTGTGATACTCTATGGATCATCTGTTTTGGTCTTTGCTGGGTAGTGGAAGCCCTATGAGCCCCACAGTGTTTGAATGTTTGACATCAGAAATGTTGATTACTCTGGGACTCCACAGCAGTGATGTCAGAAATGAGGCCATACTACTCAGACCACCAGGCAGCTGCAGAGAAGTCTGAAGAAAAAAAATAAAGGGGGGGTTCCCTTGGAGACCAAGGCCAGCATTACAGTGTTTGCTTGGTTGGAGGGTGATGTAAGAGAGCTGAAAGAGCTTAGTGTTTGCCCACAAGCATATACATGCTGACCTGCATAGTACAGGCTGCAATCTCCTTTCAGTCATTGCAACAAATATAAAACTGCAGTGTAAAGTTTCAAGATCTTGGCTCCACCTTATATGGCCTGTTTTAAAATAATGCTGTCCTGTTTTTGTTTTTTTAATCGGCATTGGTGTGATGCTTACTGCTTTGACAAAAGGGAGAAACATCTTCCTACTGGCTCATTTTATCCATCTGAAATGTGTCACAGCGTTTTCAGGTTTGTTTTGACACGGTCCTGTCAGCTGGTACGTGTGGCTGCTGTGCAACAAGGAGGAGGGGGGGGGGGGGGGGTATTTAGTATTTGATCTTCAACAAGCCGGGCTGTCGCTTTGCCCACTTGTGTGGAGAACTTGGCTGGCGATCAGTGGGCACCCCCAGCTCGGCATCGTACTGTGTAGAGGGCTGAAGCCGATGGACCATCTGGTGACTGCCAGCAGAAGGACAGAGGCTTGTGTCTGTGCGCGCGTAGCATCGACAGACTGGGCAGCATGGTGTTGGAAGACAACCTGTCATGTTCTTTATCTCTTTCATGCGTGGTCAGCGGCAGCAGACAAACGAGCGCAGCCTAATTCAAATATTCTCAGTGAAGATATCGGATTCCCTGTTCTATTCTACGCTGTGAATCTGTTCACCAAATGATGATTGCTATCTTAACACTTAATTACAAATCCATTTTGGCCTCTTGGATGTTATTTTTTGCTCATGCTAGCTCTTGTAGAGTTTTCAGCTGTCAAGCCATTTAGCCAATGTTTTGGCCACTCGGGCTGTAAGTTGCTCTTGTGTACGAAAGTGCTTATGTCTTTAGGCCTACTGACTTTTGGAACAAGAGCATTTACTATACAAAGAGTTGGAGTATTCAAAAGCAAATTCGACAAGGACACTTGAGAAAACCAATTTTTTTTTCAGAAACTGAATCAGCCTTTACTAATTGAAGACCCACTTGTCATTTTGTCAAATTTCCAAGACAATTTGTTTCTGTCACATATTGGATCAGCCTTGATCTTTTTTTTCCCTCCAAAATCATTCTTTACATCTTATTGTAAAGAGTGTAATGCTGCGTTTTAAAATTTCAAAAAGATAAATACCCATGCACTTAAACCATTACTTTATTTCTCTTTAAGTGTTATGGAGAATAGCATTCATGAAAATGACAACATTATGTAATTCTCCAAATATTAAATATTTGGAGCTAGCCAAAGATTATGCCCCAACGAAATCAAAATAACTAACCCCCTGCTGGTAGATTTTTATTATTTAGTCATAAAACTTTAAATATCAATCATATCTTTAAAGTAAACTATGGGTTTAATATATACAATTACTTAAGTTGTCTTTTGTCAAAGGAGGTATACATTTGCATCCGTTTGTTTCATAAATGAGTTTTGTGACTAAGCAAGGTTGGTGAGAAAATGACCCAAACTGAAAAAGTATGGCAAGGAGGAGAACGTTTTGTTTCCTGTCTGTTCAATGAAATTATATGTGTACACTGTGAGGCAGAAAAACAAGCCTGGTTTTTAATAACTTGCTTTTTTTTCTGTGTGCAAGGCAAAAAGCCAAAATGTAAAAGTTCCTTGTAATATCTAACAAATAAAGATATATTTTCTACACATAAGCCCCTAAAGACATGTGTATCTGTATCAAAGTACATGAAGTTTTAATTTAACATGTTCCATCATACTTTTAATCACAAGATTGCAGTCCTTCTAAAAAGATGCCAGAGAATCTGGATGTGTCTAAAGCAGTTATTCTCAAACCCCTTTAGGTAGTTTGAGGAATGTTCTAAATATAAAATATATATATATCATTTACACATAGTGTGGCTGCGGCTGGCAACAATTACCAATAAATAAAATAAATAATCCTTATTAGGAGTAAATAAGCCTCCTTCTTAATTGTCTATAGTCAATAGGCTAAGACTTCTCTACTGTATGTCAAGGTTGGACATGATTGTGGTACTTGGTGGTACACACTGGAAAACGTTTGAGAAATACTGGTCTAAAGAATTGTTTGGCTATACGGAGTAACAGAGAGCTCCCCTCCACCACCTGTTTTTGTGTCATGGAAAGGAGGCCAGTGTGCTCTTCCAGGGTTTGAATGAAAAGACATTTCAGCCATTTGGAAATATTTCCAGTCATGGTGTTAAAGGATGACTGGACAGCCATCCATTGCTTACATTAAGGTAACTATTTTGAACCAGAGTTGGCGAGCCATGATGAGCAGTTTTGTTCAGTTGTTGAATGTGGGCTGGCTTCATGGCTGATGGCCTGACTGAATAACTTGATCATTTCAACTGGTAAAAATATATACAGTAGACCAAACGTTTATACACACCTTCTCATTCAGTGCGTTTTCTTTATTTTCATGACTATTTACATTGTAGATTCTCACTGAAGGCAATATATATATATATATATATATATATATATATATATATATATAATATAAATATATATATATATATATATGAATGAACACATATGGCGTTATGTAGTACTTTTCCAAAAAGTGTGAAACAACCTGGCCTCCAAAGTCACAGGACCTGAACCCAATGGAGATGATTTGGGGTGAACTGAACCACAGAGTGAAGGCAAAAGGGTCAACAAGTCCTAAGCATCTCTGGGAACTCCTTCAAGACTGTTGGAAAACCATTTTGGGTGACTACCTTTTGAAGCTCAAGAAAATGCAAAGAAGTAATCAGAGCAAAGGGTGGCTACTTTGATGAATCTAAAATATAACATGTATTCAGTTATTTCACCCTTTTTGTTTAAGTACATACAGTAATTCCATACATTATGTGCTCATTCATAGTTTTGATGACAATCTACAATGTAGTCATGAAAAGAAAGGAAACTCATTGAATGATGTGTGTCCAAACTTTTGGCCTGTACCATATATATATATATATATATATATATATATATATATATATACGCATTACATTTTGCGTTAATAATTAGCAATAAGTAGCATTAATAATTTATAGTTTACATTATTTACAGATGGAACATACATACGTTATGATGTAAAATAAAAGTAATCAGATCCAGTTTAAAAAGTTTTTGGGAATATTGTGATACTTTGAAAGTGTTTTAGTTTTGTCCCAGGTTATAATACAATCTCATACTGGCAAATACAGGCCGACTCTGCGTGTTTTCATTCAGACGCTGCTGTCTACTTATGCCGTTTTATTCTATTTAACCTGCAAATTTGATGTGTTTGTAGGTATGTGGCATGAAAGTGTAATGCCAAAGTGTTATTTGGGAGGGTCATGTCAACATTTGGATTATTTACGTCCAGATTCACTAATCCTTTCATTTCACTCTCTGCTTGATCAGGAAACGAGAGGAGTAAAGCAGGTGGTTGTGATATTCACGCTACATTGGATCTGGAATCCAGTTAAAGTATAATATGTACTGTATAGGTATCCATGAATGAGTAATCTATCAGGAGTTTGGAGCTCAACCACTCTGCCTTTGAATCGGATTTAGCATAATCTTGCTTTCAAAAGTTGAGCTAAAGTTCATCGTTCATCATTGTTTCAATGCACTGCCGTACTTAAAAAAAACAAACAAAAAAACCATCAAAAATGAAAGAGAGTTAAAAAAAATAGATTCATTTTACGTTTTTAATGAAGCAATGATGTGATTCATACTTTACTCCCAAGTGGTGGCCCAGCCAACTGTTTCTTTGTTGTGGTTTCGTTTTGTTTCTTCACAAGAACCAGTAAAAATATTGGTTCTAATGCAGGGCCTGGTTAAGAACTGGAACCTCTTTCATTGAAAAAAAGAGGCCTGTCAGAGTATAATGTTTGGTTGAGGGTAATGAGATTATCTGTCCGTTTTGCAAAATTCATTTTAGTTTCATTTAAAGTACCTCTAGTATTATTAATGCAAAAAAAATGCCATCCTGGGCAGTTTGTGGTGGCTAATGACTTTAACCTTAAGAATGGAATTTTCCATTTCTTTATTCTCACATATGTGATAATTGCAAATTCTATATATATTTAGGTTGTTATCTTGTCTAAGCTTAAATATTGCTCCGTTTGCTGTATCAAAGCATACAGAAAGCTTCATATGGGCCAGTGATTGATAATGTAATGGATAGCATATGAGCTCATTACCACAATGTTGCACTGTAGAGTAGTTCCTATTTCCCTTTTCTTTTCCTACACTCAAAGAACAAACCGCGGAATATGAGTTAAAAATATCTGTCCTCAACCTCTCATAGAATGGTGAAAATACTAGTTTATTTTTTGCTATACATTAGGAATGTGTGCAGGACGTTTTGGGGGAAAACAGTGAAAAACAAGGTTTTCAAAGATAGATAATTATTCCTATTAACTGGAATTATTATTATGTTTTGCTTTATGTCACCTAATGAGCACACAAAAAAGGGCTAGCTTTATTGTTTGAAAGCTTATTGGCTTAACCTGAGGTATGTTTTGCTAGAAACAACCTTCATCCTCAATGGCCGCATCATGGAATTGAGGAGACGCTAATATTTGACAGGAGGAATTCCCTCAATGCGACTCTCTTGCAAATTCAGTAGAGGCAATAAAGATGTGGTACCAACTAGCATCAAACACCGCTATCAGACGCTGTGTTGTTATTTTACATAAAAGGATATGCCAATCTCAGGAGGACAGGTTAAAGAAAATATGAAATAAATAACAGAAGCGTGGAGAGCGATTTAGGAAATAAAACCTTTGTGTTGCTACCAACACCTGCATCCTGTTTAGTCATTGTTTTTATGTAATCGCAGAAATATTATGCGGCCGGGCATTTAAGAGAAACGGCACAGTGCACGGATGTTGAAATGTTGACGTTTTTTTTCTTGTTTTTGATTTCAGGGTAAAGTCTTCGTTTTCAGAGAGAGGTTGAGCTCTGTGCTCGAGTTCAACGGAGCCACTTCCTGATGATGACAGTAAACATGGGTAGGTTGCTTTTGAAAGCAGGTTGCTGAATGTGTGTTCAGTTAGAAACTTGTACTTCCACACAGAAAACACACCCACCCTCTACACTCCCTCTGGCAGGAACAGAACAAACAAGAACAACACAAAGATGGGCAAAATGGTATTCTAAAAAAGGATGCTCAAAGATAAATAATTGTGTTTATCATGTGGAAATGTTGGTTTTATTCTAAATCTTTTATTCATATTCAGGAATGAATGAAGATATCTGAGAATTCACAATAGGTATAATCTGCAGTCAATTGCCATGGAGCTATTTCCTAAGCCAGTATTGCCTTTTTTCCCCCAAAGATGATGGTCTCCAGAATGGACCTGGACAGCACAGGAACATGCAAGGTAAGCTGTAACAAATAAAGCACTACTGATGAAATAATTTGTTTTATTATTATTATTTACTGGGGAAGGCAAGATTATTTATATAGCACATAAGTAAATTAAAAATGTTCAAATATAAATAACCCTTTAAGCTTTGTGTAGCATTGTAAGAAAGTAGTGTGTTAAAATGCAATTGAATCTTCAGTCTCACACTTGAATGACCTATCAGTGATCTGACAGTTATTAACAAGATTCTTAGATCAAGAATGGGACTAAAAAATAACTCTATATCGTCCAAAGGAGCTTAGGAGCTCTAAAGAACCGTTCTGCACAGAGTTATAGCTGTGCAGAAACAGTTGATAGCTGAGAGTATGAAAACTAAATTGTCACATTTGCCTCTCTGTTGATCTAAAGATTTATATTTGACAAACAGCCGCAAGTCTATTTCAGTCCAAAACCAATTTTAAATACTAAATACAATTAGGTCATTTGGTGCTTGAGATGCCTACCTTTACTCATCTTATCTTAAGTTTGCCGATTTTATCTTATTTTATCTTAATATAGGTCATAATGCATTCTCTTTGTATTCTGATGTCAAACATTCAGCTACTTAGTTTATGTTTGCCGATTTTAGAATATTTGATATTAGCTTAGTTCATCTTTCTTTAGGTCATTCTTGATGAACAACATAAACACCTTTCTGAAGTCGGAATTCTCCCTTTCCAAATTCTGCTTGTATCCAATATGGCAGTCACTTATGTAATAGAGTAAACTGGGTCACTATGCTTAACGCTGTTGGAGGTTTTCTAGTTTAAGACGTTTTTGTTTTTTTGTAACTCTGCCAGAAAATCAGCAGTAACGCACCGCCCTGACCATAACATCCCTGGTTAGAGAATGCAACATAGCGTAACCTACCAAAATACACTTTTTTGCCCTTTATCCTCCTCTTGGTCACCAAAGCCAACGTCTCATCATCGATTTTCTTGATGCCAAACTTATGTGCAGTAGCTCTATTTTCTTCTTTTGTGGCCGATTGCCTTTAACTTTAAAGATGCAACATGTAAGAATTTTACAGTGAATTAATCACACAAAAGTCTAACGTCCCAACCATGTTGGAGGGAAAGTTACATTGAAACAGATTTCGACCTCAGTCGGCTGGGTGAGTTTTTCATATTTCAAAAAAGTTGCTACAGGACCTAGCCTTTGTTTACAATATCTGTCTCACTACCATATTTCCTGGTCCAGGCCAAATCACATTTGAGTCCGCAAGGTTGCCAAGTCTTCATCACTAAATGGTGCACTATATTTTGACAAGATGCCGAAATTACATATTGTACCTTTAAAGCTGCATCATATGCATTTATCTGCGTGTTCTTCATAATGAGGATGTGTGCATGATGCCCAAAAATAACAGTTCAGAATCAATGCTAGTGTGATCTTCTATCACCACATGTCTGTCTCACTTTTGTGCTTCCTGCTAGAGTGCCCCCTGGAGCACGTTAGCCAGTAAAAAGCTATACATTTGCCACATTGTTGTATAGGCTGCAGGGTCCAAAGTGTGAGAAAAACGCAGTGTCTCATAGTCCGAAAATTTCGGTTATTTTGTTTAGTTTGCCTTCACTTAGCTTTACCTAGGTTGGTTTACCCCAAGGGTGACTAAGTCCAGTCCATCCCTTTCACCAACACAACAGAATCAAATAATTCATTCATCAGTCATTTAACTCTGTAGATGCCTGGTAACGAGCCACTCCTTTGATTCAGGTACGTTGGAGAAGGGATGCACCTAAAAGCTGCAGGAAAGTAGCTCCGAACTACTACCAACAGACACGCATATTAATGCTTTTTATTATATTAAACATTGCATAATTTAAACAATACATGTCATATTTCATTGTATTAAACAACAAAAATGAACACCAAGCTAAATGCAAAGAAGAACTGGTCTAATTGACTTGACGTAATTTGGTACACAGGCAGGTCACCGACTTGTCTTTAAAAGATTCAGTCAGAAAGAAGTTGGCATTGGTAGATCAGGCATCAAAGGGTATAAGCGGTGGCATTATGGAAGAATAATATACATTTTAGACATCGTTACCAGTATTTAGAAGTTTTCAAAGTCTGTCAACTATAATGCTGTCAAATATGGCTGTGGAGCATTCTTTTTGTCTGTTTATCTTCACTCATTCATTTGAGTGCCTTTTGGATGCCCCGGACTTTGCCTGTAATACATTGTTCCTCTCTTATTGATGAAACTTACAACCTGTTGTGCCCAACACAGACCCCAGATTTTTGCAACTCAAAAAAATGTACATACTCATCGGTGGTCTGCAATCTCTACCAACCTACATCCCAACTATTCATCCTGATTGTTTAACTTTTTTCTTAACTGAGATGTCTTTGAGAGTATTTATAGAATAAAAAGATGTCCGATATCTAGTAAGCACCAAAGAAAGGGGAACTTAAAAACAGAAACTGCAATGATACATTGCTGTCGATCTTTTAAAGTGGCTGATGCGAACAACATCAAGATCCAAAAGCAAATATCTTTCTGATAAAAATAATCTTCCCTTTTTTATTATATTGCTTCAATATAAATTACTGAAAGCAACACAAATAAAAATACCAAAAATGACTGGGAGTGATTATATAAAAAAATTATGTAACAACATTGTGCTTCTTGCCATTGAAATAGATTACTTCCTGTAACAGGTCTTTGCTGAAACATAGTTAAAGGACCACAGGAAGCTAAACATCAGTTTAATGTATCCAACTAACTCTATGCACGATATATAATTACTGAAATGTTATGCAATATGCAGAGCTAGTCAAGTTATTGACCAAAAACTGGACTTTCGGTACAAACCTTGTGCAAACATTGCTTGCTAAGCTATTGTTACACTTCTACGATACCCAGCATTACATCAGAGTTATTGCCCCTTAGTGAAAGATTAACCCTAATTGTTTCAACATTACACCCATTAGGTCTTAAATGGACTGTGTTTCAGTTATCTGTAAGTTGAGCAGAGACTGCTGTTTACAGTGGACCTCGCTTACGATGGCTGGCCTGTGTGCAACTGAGCGTGTGTTGTGCGTCAGAGATTGGACCTGGCTGCTGCTGGGGAGTAAGGACACATTTTGGCTCTGGGTTTGGCTAATCCTGCCGGATGCCTTTGTCATGATGTGTCTCTCGGCCCAAGGAAATCCCCTCAATGTCTCTTCCTCAGCTTGCTTCCATCTCTGCTGCCCTGCTGATCTCTACACAGTGCTGATATTGCAAGGAGTACATTACCTACTGGTCTCTTAAAGCAAAGATATTCTTCAACCAGATCTGAGGCAAAAATGCATGTCTGCATTTTTGTTTTGCTTGAGTGGCAGTCGCGAGCAGATATCTCCTTTCGTGTCAACTGTCTTGGACAGTGGTTCCTGTCACTTTCACAGTTTCCAGCTTAACTCTGAGGAAAAAAAAAGAAAGATGCAGTGATGATGCAACGTCCTGCAATCAGTCTCCATTGTGCAACCTTGCTCACTCTCCCCGGCTTCCTGGAATTCCCCCTGCTCTTCTGTGGGTCACATTTTACCCAAGACTGAAGTGGGAGCTCCGGAAACGAACTGTAGGAATCCTGAACTGCATATCAGCTCCAAATCCTTGGTCACACTCATACGGCTTCCTTGGAGTTTCTACTGGCAGTTTCTGAGTGAGTGACACACTGTTGGTGTGTGAGTTAGTGGTTTCCCACTGGGCTGGTGGTTAGCCTTGGCTGGCCTCTGCCTGGCGAGTGGCCGTGAGTCAGGCCCGAGTGAGGTAATAATTTAATTTATAGGCTGGCTCTGTACAGCACCACGCATTTCTCACACTGACTCCCCACTGCACCCAGCACAGCCTCCTGCTCTCCTCACACTGCTATTATCCATAGGCAACAAACCATGTCTCATCCACAAAAACACACATTCTTATACACTTGGAGGACCGTGTTTGTTTCGTATCCTTGACTGCAAGCACACAGGGTAGTCTGGAGCTCTGAACCTGCGCAGGCCCAACGAATCACTAGAGAAAGGCAATGACAGTTTTTCGGTTTAAAGTTGTATATTCAGTGATTTATGGAATATTAATTTAATGAAAGATTGCTCCTAAAAGACTTAATTATACAACATTTTGGTGGCAACCTATTATTATGCTAAATTCTTCATTAAAACATTTAAAAATAAGCACATCCTGTTTCCTCTTGTATAGTTCCTTCTAAAAGTATTGACCTTTTGCGACCTTTTCACACTCTGACACATTTAATGCAGTACAATTGTGAGGGCTTATGTTTTCCAAATTTGGTAAAACAAAGTCTTTAGAACTACCTTTTACTGCATTTGCACCAGCTGATCTTTTGGGGGACATCTCTACTAGGGTTGTCACAGTGTGAAAGTTTAACCTCACAGTTATTGTGACCAGAATTAATCGCAGTTTTTGGTATTATCGCAGGATTTTATTAAATGGTGTTGAATATGTTTAGAAAGCATTGATAGTCCTACACAAACTGAAATAGTTTTGAAAAAGTGTACCAGCGTTTATTTAAAATAATACAGACAAAGCCTCAACAGAAGCGCAACTTTTCACATCAAAGTAAAGAAACAAGGGTTAAGTATGCAAATCATTATCATAATTCTACTGTTCATATCAATATACATACGAGTTTTCCTATACCTTTTGTTTTGCTGCTAAATCAAAAGAAAACGATTGGCTAGAAAGTCTTTACCTTACAGGGCATATTATATGAAGTTCAAGGTATATATACTATTGATTCCAATATTTAATGATAACTATGTGTTGATCGTTTTGGGGGTATTACATGTACAGCTGCACGATTATGACCAAAATAATAATCACTGAACAGCACAAATCTGATATTTTTGTTGTTGTTTTTTGTCTTTTTCTTTTTTTATCCGACCCAGGTCACTTACATAATGGGTACCAAATACAGAACATATCCAATGTTTTTGAAAACGACTTCAGTCTGAACAGTCATGTCCCATTAAATTAGTCTTGCACCACACAGACAGACGGGCCATCGTCCTGCACGAGTCGTAACACGCACCAGTTTAGATGATTCTGAACATGGTACACATATTTATCTCTCACTCAAATCCAGACCTAACCTGACTCATCGGTGTAAAACCCGTGACCCAAGTCGAGACCTCCACACTGACACAACAGTGATTACATCTTTAAAAATGATTTGGTTTCAGTAGAGCTCGCTCTTGTCACTTTTTTTAATTGTCCATCGTTTTGACTTGCTTATGGGGGGGGGGGGGGGACCCTGTCGTGATCTATTTTTATCGGTCAAATTTTAAAATAAAAATTACACATTTTATTCATTTTATTTAGTTTAATTTGAATTCATTTAAATAATATTCGATATGAACAGCCTGCACAAAGAATCTCCACTGTGCTATAACTTGATATAACTATCTAAATAAATATGAAGATATTATCTTATATAGTCTGAACGCAGACACAACTTTTTCCTGATCCATGAAGAAGATTTGCACACCTGCTTGTGCATAATGAAGGTGGAATCCGTGCACTGCGGCCTGGCTGCAGACCGGATACGCAATTTGCGGTCCTGCTCCATCAGTAGACGCACCCTTCTCCGTCCATTGGGGGTTACGCTCCAAAGCCTCCACCACTCTTCAACTTTCTGTAAGATGAGCTCTCAGATAGCAAGATCCTCTGAGTACAGTGTTTGTATCCGAGATGAAACTCAGATGCTCTTATAAGAACGTGTTTTAAATGATTCAGTTACCTGAACTGGGTGCGTTTTGTTGCATGTTTAAAAAACCTCAACTCAAATACAGTAAATAACCCCAGATTGAATGTAAATTATATCACAATTAACTATTTCCCTTTTACTTCTTTGGAATGTCGCACAGCTGTAATTTCTTTGATGCAGAGGTTGCTGTGCAGAAACAAATGATCTTTAATATTATTAATAGATTTAATGTGTATATATTTAAGATATATATTAATAAATATTTAATTTATGTATTTTTCCACCTGTAAAACAACTGTTATGTGTGTCACCTGTGGGTAGTGAACAAGTTTGCCGCTTCCGCTCAGCAGGAATTACCAAACTGCTGCACAAACACCAACATTTGTAGCCAGGATTTTTGGGTCGTGAGCCGTTCATACTGGAGCATGTTTGCTGTCGCATTTTTGTTACAGTGTGAACAACCACACACACAAAAAAAGATTTGATCCAAAAAATCAAAGTGGAAGATTAAGACCTGCAGTGTGAACATTGCTGTTGCACTAGAGTTTATTTAGGATTAAAGGGTAGGTGGGAAAGTTATCTTGTGTTGGTCTAACACACAAATACAGGATTTCTCTCATGTATGACGAAATGTGAAAAGCTCCAAGGGGTCTGAACACTCCAGTTAGTGAGACGTAGTGATGGCCATTCATTGTAGAGAAAGATGGCATCCAAATTAATTGTTTTGCGATTGACGTGTAAATGGAAAAATAAATAAATCTGTTTTTCCTTGAGTCAATCAGAAATCCATGAATTTTCCTGCTGTGGAGTAATAAACCAGATTTGACTGCTCTGGTTGAGAACAAACAGTGATTCAGTACCTTCCTGTTCAGAGGACAGGTCTGGCCGAGCTGTTAGTCATCCACCTCTGTTGGGAGCGTGGATTATAACCAACCCTGCCTACTCTGCTTACGTCAGAATTGACGTTTCAACGTGTAACATGATCTCTTTTTCTTTCATATTGGCTTATCTGTTAAACGGACCCGGGGAGGAAGTTACCAGTTGATTTGTCTGTGTCATAGTTGATGTTGTTTACACAATTAAACACTTGTTGGATAAAGTTGTCTGCAGTAGGGGAAATAAAAACTACATAGAAATTGGGCAAATTTTCAGCAAAACAGAAAAAAGGATATTGTTTATGACCGTTATTTTTAGTGTCCTGACTTAATAAAGCCACAAGTATTTGACTGGGTAATTATCCCATATTTTGCCCTATTTATCACCATTTGTTCTAAGAATACCAGTCCACCCCTTGCACTGTTTCCACTATTTGCACTGGAGCTGAGATATGGTGGGTGTAACTTTTCTTATCGCTCTGCGTTATTTTGTTTGTTGGTAAGTGAAGGGAGTGTGCTATTCAACACTCAGCTGTGGGTCATTCCTTACCTCACTCCAACTGTTGTGTAGGGATTAGAATAGAAAAAAAAAATAACAACAAAATACAACTTCTGTCTTTGGTTGAAAGGGAATGATTTTAATTTATGTTAGGTCCCAGGCCTCAAAGATTTATTGGTCCGAGTTGAAAGGTGGGGGTTTCCTAGAGAGTTAGCACCACAGCAGTTTTCTTGGGGGAATGTAGATTGCGTTAGTACTGCGGCGTGAATTTTGACCTACAAACAATAAAGCGCACAATTCAGTGACGTAGATTCAACCTGTTTTTGTCAGACTCATACATTAAATCCATCAGGACCCAACACTGAATGTCTTATGTGAAATGGAGACAATGAAAATGTTATTGGACAATCTTGTTTAAGCTGTTATACTTTGATGGAGTCATTAAGGATATCACTGAACACCCAGTGGAGAAATGCATGGCCTGCCAGGGATTAAATCAGTTTTTCAGTGCTTTGTGGCGTTTTTTTTGTTTTGTTTTTTCAGTAGGAAAACCAGTATTTAACAACTTTGGAGAAAAAGAAACCCAAAAAAAACAAAACTTTGATCATCAGTCATTACAGTAAACATTACACAACAAAAGGTTGGACACACCTTCTCATTCAATGAGTTTCCTTTCTTTTCATGACTACATTGTAGATTCACACTGAAGGTATCGAAACTATTAACGACACATATGGAATTATGTATAACTTTTACAAAAAAGTGTGAAACAACCTGGCCTCCAAAGTCACCGGACCTGAACCCAATCGAGATGATTTGGGGTGAACTGAACCGCAGAGTGAAGGCAAAAGGGCCAACAAGTTCTAAGCATCTCTGGGAACTCCTTCAAGATTGTTGGAAAACCATTTTGGGTGACTTAAGAGAATGCAAAGCAGTAATCGGAGCAAAGGGTGGCTACTTTGAGGAATCTAAAATATAACACATGTATTCAGTTATTTCACCCTTTTTTGTTTAAGTACCTACAGTAATACCATATATTATGTGTTCATTCATAGTTTTGATGACTTTAATTGAGAATTTACAATGTAGTCATGAAAAGAAAGGAAACTAATTGAATGAGAATGTGTGTCCAAACTTTTGGTCTGTGCTGTACCACCTTTCAAACGAGGAAAAACTGTAATTTTTCATGACTTCATCTGTTTTACTTTTGAGTCTGAAAGCAAACTTCTGGACTCTGTGGGGATAATTTTTACCGGTATATTTGCGACAGAAGCCCTAGTAACAAGAGCAGACTGGTCGCAGTTGGTTGTTTCCGTTCAGAATGTCAAGTAAAGTATGTATGCACTGTTTACATCATATTGGGATACAAAGACTGGATGGAATTGTCAGCAAATATTCCAGAACGTCTGTATGAAAACGGCTTATCTCGCTACATTATCAGAAGTACTGGGTCTTCATTAATACTCAAATTTCTTCAGCTCATTGAATTTGGCCATGTGTTTTGTATTCTTATTATCCAAAACCCAATTGTGACCAATTTTAATTTTCCTTGTCGATCCCACCAGATTTGTATTTTATTTTTTATACATCGTTTCATTTTGTTACTGTTTTGCTGTTACATTTATCATTATAACAGCAGAAGCATTCCAAAGTTGCGGATATTTATTTTACAACTCACTGAAAAAACACTCAGGAAGATATTTTCAGTGTGAATCTCAGGGTTTTACTTCATCAGAAGCCTTCACTTTTATTCAGTCATAGCTGGCTGCCTGTTGTCCCTCTGAGTTGTAAGCTAAGAAAGTCACATTGATGCAACTGTAACATCATCCCTGTGAAAGGGTGTCCCGTGACCTCGGAGTGAACCCAGTGCACATAGATGGTAAAGTGAACATAGATGGAGCGAGATCAAATTGCATCTCGGCTCCCATCTACCGCCTGCGTTAGCGACTTTCCACACATCCCCAGTGGTCGTCCACACAGACACACTCTTAAAAGAGCATTTCTTCATCTGAAAGAATGTGGTCTTTCCTGCAGGTGCAGTTTGTCCTACACACACCTGGTCTGGTTTCTGCGTCAGAAAAAATTGCATGTGTATTTTAGCCATGAATGTACTCATCAGTCAATAATCCAACAGGCAGGCCTGAGTGGAGGCCAATTCACCTCTTCCTTGTATCGTAGGCACGGCTCAGATAATCGCTTCCATTAATGTCATTTGATATGATAATGCCTGGCACTGTGATTCCCAAGATTGCCTGCTTTACACATGAGACCCTGTGTTTATATGGCAGAAGAGCAATGTCAGTAATAGAGGTTTTTCTGTTCATTTTACTTTTATGTTAAATATGAGTTCCACTTTCAATCTTAACTTTAAACTTGCTAGCATTCTGAATTCTCCTGAAATAAATGTTTGTCATTCGGAAATGGATTTTAACTGCCTTGTTCAACAGAAGCTCATGCAGCAGATACATTTTGTGCATTATTAATACGACTTAACCATCAATTGCAGCACTATAAACTGTTTGCACAGCGTAATAATTCATCACTTTAATCATGGGATAAATATTCCTTTGTATGAGTGTAAGACACTGCGATTCATATGACCTAAAAAAAATCTAAAAGACTGAACGACTGGAATTTTCCCAACAGTGGCATCTTGAGAGATTGTGTAAGAACAGGAAGTAGCAGCCCAGGTGTTGCCTCATGAGTCAGGTCTGAGCCAGCTGCAGCTCAAACTGCATGAAAATCCTCAAATCGGACTCAAACGCCATCCTCAAAATGCTAATAAATGAACCATGTTTAAGCAAATCTCATAATTTGTACAAAATAAAAACTAACGTTTTCTCTGTTTCTTCTCCTATCACGTGTGAATTCTGGATGCAGACGACGAGGAGGCGCTGAACTCCATCATGAAGGACCTGGCCGCTTTGGGTCGCTGCTCCAGCCACAAGCACAAGAACAGAACCTTACTCTACAAACAGGTGCACAGCAGATCTAAATGCGCTTATATCTCATCTCCTACTGCAGCTAAATTATTTCTGTCATACAAAACCTCTGACTCCCAGCCTCTTTTGTAATAGACTTAGCTAGGAGTTGTTGCAATCGCTGTTTGTCAGACGATGTATCGGGTGCTCTACAAGTTTATCCTTCTCTTTCTTTCTATCCATCCTTGCGACTCGAGTGCGCCTCTCTAACTTCGGCTTCCTTAGTACTTCTACTGCGGCTTCCCCTAGCAACGCGAGACGCTTATACTGATGGTATAGATGGCGCTGGGGATAGTGGCTGCTAGGCAGGTCACGTGTCTGACAAAGACAGATATGCTAATTTGCATATAAACTTTTGTTTATGTTTGACAGATGAATTTCTTCACCAGCAGCCAGGTATTATAGAAACAGGTTTAGTTGGTAAATGAGGATGAATAACAGATGATGTCTTATGGATGATGTTCACAAATTACTGAGGCTGTACAAAAGATAACTTATAGCTCCTAAAGGCCACACTTCCTGTTTTAGTGGGTTAATCCTCTAACGGGGTGTCTACACTGTCTGGAAAAAGTCTGGAATTTGCTTTATTTATCCAGCTCTGGGTTACTGGGGAAAAACTTTATTCCTCACTCTATTAATTTAGACAAACATTTATTGAAAACCAAAAAATGTTTACACTGATTTATAATGACAACGTTTTTAGATATATGAAAGGGAATATTTTACGGCTACTTTGGCTTCTGAACCTTCTTAGATCGGAGTTTTAAACTGGGTTTGAATTTATTGAACTGGGTCTGGGTTAGATGTCAATTAAAGCAATTGGGTTTTGTGCTTTTATTATTTTTGCAAACGATCATAAAGCTGTCAATGGCAAAAAGATTTGCTTTAAAAGGAAATGTATTTATAATGTAGAATAATTCAGCAAAACTGGAAAGACAAAGTGGTACAGATTTGAACAATATATTTGATCTAAATTGGTTCATATGCCAGAAATAGAGCGGAATAGCCCTTTACCTTATGACTGGATTAGAGGCCAACCCCAGTGTTGTGTTCTTTTACTGAATACTTCAGGGAAAAAAAGCCAGCTGTGTAAAGGTGATGCACTCAAATGTCCAGAATGTTTCAGAAATTTTGAAATACATTTAAGACCACAATTATTCATACCCCTGGCAGATTACATTTTAAACGGATATTTTCATTTCAACCAGATAAAGGAAAAAATATTTACCTAAAAAGGCTCTCAACTACCCTGTGAAAGTGTGGGCTGAAACAAATCATCTTATTGTGATTTTGATAAGAATGAGATTGGTATTTACTTTAAATCAGAATTAGAAAATCAGCCCAGTAAAGGAAGGATGGGCTAACTAAAGCGGGACAGAAACCAAGTTGGCTCATTGGCCTCCGTCACGGAGAGACCTGCGTGTTCCTGGGATTTCATTTCAGTCCGTCACCTTGTGTTTCTCTGAGAAGTTGCCTCCTCGCGCGCTTGCGCCCAGCCCGCGGAATGATAATTGGCAAATCCTCTTAAAGCAGCAGTGTTTATGATGAGACATAAACAAACTGTGTGGAGCAGAGAGAGTTTCCGCCTGGACATCAGCTTTCCTCTGTGAGAAGGGGTAAACCCACCCCTCCTCTCCCATCCACTCTTTCCCCCCTAATTTTCACCCAATCTCCTGTGCTGATATGATGACAGTGTTAGTTTATCAAAATGACCTCATGCAGACTTACAGGCTCCTCCAGATTCCTGCTCCCTTTGGTTGCGACTTTGACAAGAACACACACAGACTGTGTCATGTCCTCCTTTTTATTTCTGAAAAAACAACAACAGCCATTTTAATGCTTCACCTAATTTATTTCCCCAGCTTTATTCGGCTGGCCAAATCCCTCATACAGCCATGAATCATTTTAACTTTCCACCTCTGTAACTCCTCTCTCTTGTTATTCTTCCTCTCAACAGGATTTAAGAGTCAAGCTGGAGCATGAGAGAGAAAAGCGGTATGTTGGAAACCTCCTTATTGTTTTTCTTTCTCCCTTTTTTTTTTTTTTTTACACTAAACTGTCCAAATCCGCACTCTGTAGTTCAGATCTTTTTTGTTTTGCTTTGCCATGCCAGGGATTTTGTGTCTAAGGGAGGAAATCACAGTTACATGCCAGAGTGGCAGAAAGGGAAGAAAAATCCCTGCTTCAGATTATTTAGCCGAGACTCTGTGTTCCAGAGACAGTTTTTATAATGGAAAAGATGCAGGGAGGTCCGAAGGAGAGGGGAGTGGTTAACTAAAGGTGGAGAGAGCCGTAAGTGTTTCAGTTCACTGACCCCGAATTGATATTGTATCTCATTGTGCATCCTTCGTACGGTTTCATCTCGCATAACTGGCTTCAAACAGCAGAACACATCATAGAAAAACTGCAGGAATTAGACAGTTAGGTATGTAAGAATAAAAAGCAAATATTCTGAATTCTGAAGTATTTGATAAACTACTGATTTTCTAAATTTTCCCACTTACAAAGCATGTAGAGTCTGTAATTTGTATCAAAGGTACTCTTCAACCGTGAGGGACAGAATCTAAACAAAAATGTAGAAAATCGCAGTGGACGATTTTTAAATAATTAATTTCCATTTTATTGGATGACATAAGTATTTGATACATCAGACAAGCAGAACTCAATATTTGGTACAGAAACCTTTGTTTGCAACTGAAGAGATCAGATGTTTTCTGTACTTCTTCACCGGGTTTGCACACACGGCAGCAGGGATTTTGGCCCACTCCTCCATAGAGATCTTCTCCAAAGCGGTCAGGTTTCAAGGCTGTCGCTAAGCAACACAGACTTTCAGCTCTCTCCAAAGATTTTCTGTTGGATTCACATCTGGCGACTGGCTAGGCCATTCCAGGACCTTGAGATGATTTCTACAGAGCGACTCCTTAGTTACCCTGGCTGTGTGTTTCGGGTCGTTGCCATGCTGGAAGACCCAGGCATGACCCTTCTTCAATGCTCTTACTGAGGGAAGGAAATTGTTGGCCAAGATCTCACGATACATGGCCCCATCCATCCTCATCTCAATATGGTGCAGTCGTCCTGTCCCCTTTACAGAAAAGCATCCCCAAAGAATGGGATGGTGTTCTTGGGGTTTTGCTCATCCTTCTTTTTCTCCAAACACGGCGGGTGGAGTTTAGATTAAAAAAAGCTCCACTTTTGTCTAATCAGTCCAATTGAAGTTCTCCCATTCCTCCTCCTGATCATCCAGATGGTCATTGGCAAACTTCAGAGGGGCCTTGACATGTGCTGGTTTGAGCAGGGGGACCTTGCGTGAACTGCAGGATTTTAATCCATGACGGCGAAGTGTGTTACTGATGGTTTTCTTTGAGACTGTGGTCCCAGCTTTATTCAGTTCACTGACCAGGTCCTGCAGAGTAGTTCTACAATTTTATCCCTGATGTCCTTGAACAGCTCTCTGGTCTTGGCCATTGTGGAGAGGTTGGAGTTTGTCGACAGGTGTCTTTTATAGAGTTAACAAGTTCAAACAGGTGCAGTTAATACAGGTAATGAGGGGAGAACAGGAGGGTTTCTTAAAGAACTAACAGGTCTGTGGGAGCCTAAATTCTTATAGGTTGATAGTAGATCAAATTCTTGTCATGCAATAAAATGGAAATTAATTATTTAAAAACCATCCACTGAGATTTTCTTCATTTTTGTTTTAGATTCTGTCCCTCACAGTTGAAGAGTGCCTTTAATACAAATTACAGACTCTACATGCTTTGTAAGTGGGGAAACTTAAAAAATCAGCAGTGTATCAAAAACTTGTTGTCCCCAGTGTATGGACCTCAGAAGGTCCACATTCTACATATGTCTTGGGTGTGACTAATAGGGCAATACCTCAACGCAAAACTGTTGTTTAACAAGGAAGCTCACCCTCTTACTGCGAAAGTGGTTGATCCTCTAAAACTGTCTCAGTGTGGGTTCCTCACCTTGACTTTGTAGCTGAATTGTTAACATTAAAGAATTTTTAAAAAATAAAAAACTGGCTGAAAACTTTAAACGTCTCATAATTTTTGCCTTGTCTACACATTTTCTGTAGGATTGAGGGCCGGTCTTTTAGAAGACGCTTAATGTTGGCCTGCTTTATCCATTTCAAAGCCGTATTTGATGCCCTTTATTCTGATAGGGAGGAGAAACAAACACTGGAGAGGAAACTAACAAAATCCTACCAGAATTCCCACCTTCATTCACAGCACTATGTGCCAAAGAAAGAAGGACTGGTATGGTGATTAGAAAGCTGCAGGCTTAGAGGAGAGAGAAGGAAAAGGGAAACAGCATGCTGTTCCAGCAGAACACGGATCCACAACGAGCCTCACCACTTTTTCACAGCCCTAATTGGCTGCTGCTGAGGAAGAGATGTGTTTTGTTTTTTTCACGCTGCTCTCTCTGTTTTCCTGCCTCCCTCTGTTTCCTAAGCCTCAGAGCTATCTGCTCTTCCTCATGAGCCTGTTCACATCACTCTGCTCTCCTTTTGAGACACCACTCATACGTTCATAAAAGATGTTTCCTCTTGCCTTGTCTAAATAAACGGTCACTCTGGTGGTTGTAACAGTTCAGTACGTATCCTGGTTTAACAGTCACTGTTGGTACATTTTTGTTTTGTTTCAGTTAAGAAAAATAATTGAAAGACAAACTTTTATTTTTTTTACTTTCATCAGCACTAAAAAAATATACTTTCTCTGAAATTAATTTGAGGTTTTCCTCACTCGGAAAGCTTAGAACTAAGTGTAGAGTTTGTTGGCTTTTTTCAATCAAAGTAGACCATCAGTATTACAGTTTTGACATTTTTAAATAAGACTACCCCCACATTTGAGATTAAAACATGATTTGATATTTTGAAAACCTAGTGTCCCAACTGTACCTGAATGCAGCATGCAGAGCTGTTGGGAAAATTCCCTTCTCATTTCAAAAGTTGTAAGAGTTTTGCCTCATATAGAGGTGCGTGGATTTGGACATCAGAAGATTTTTGTCCAATATCAGTGATACTAACATTTGTCCTGAAACTTATTTCAGATTGGTAATTAAATTTATTCTAGAGCTACTGTCTTCCCCATTTTCATTTTAACACCTAGTGATCATTCTTCTTATGTTATGTTACTCATTAGCCTACTCAATGTTATACATGCCTTGCTTTTACTAAAATTTTCAGCTCGGTTGGAAAAGCATTACCATGAAACATTAGCACGAATTACATAGTATCAAAGGGAATCTTGTCAATACTTCTTTATAGTAGAAGTTGTTCAGGAAAATGCAATAATGCAAAATAATAATAATAATGAGAAGCTTTTCTGTTGAGGAAGACAGAAGAAATTGTTGACTGGAATTCTGTTGTTTCTGACTGGTCTGCAAAATGTTTTAATATCTTTCAGTTGGTGAGATTGAACATTTTCTAATTGTAGGGTTTTTTGTAAGTAATTTTTCTTACACCATTTATATTTTTCTTATTAAAAAAACTAAAATAAAATAATGTGTTAATCGCAGAGGAGTTTCAGATTAAATAAAGTTTTTTAAAATCCCCCCTTTAATTTGCATGTATATATTTAACTGTATTTTCTCTGTAACTTTTTAACAAATTAAGTAGTGCCGCACTTAT
The DNA here is from genome assembly GCA_028564705.1 of Apricaphanius iberus. Lineage (NCBI taxonomy): Eukaryota > Metazoa > Chordata > Actinopteri > Cyprinodontiformes > Aphaniidae > Apricaphanius > Apricaphanius iberus. Next base: position 491,966 of record JAPXFQ010001619.1, read on the forward strand.
TCGTCTCATAAAAATAAATAGAAAGACAGCAGAAGTTTTTTTTGCTGTTGCAATTTAATTAGATAAATCAGTTATTCACCACACCTTATTTTTCTCTGTATTCTATATATGACATGACAAAAAGGACTATTTACCAAAGTAACTCTTTAAAATGGGTAAGACAAGTGAAGTAGAAATTTCAATCAGTTTTGAAATAAATTCAGCAAAATAGCAACATGGATACAACTGTCAATATCTGCACGCCAAGCAAATATTTAAAAGTTAAAAAGGACTAGAACCAGAAATACACAAAACTTGTAGATTTGACTTTTTGTTTAGTTATCGCAACGTTGTTATTGGTGTTTCGATGTTTACCAACTTTACTGCATCCCCCCCCCCCCCCCAATATTATGCAGAATAACTCATAATTTACTGGCATTTTTGCCATAGAAATATAAAAGGTGGTAATAATTTAATAAACAGAAGATTCGGATATGCTTTGCATTGAAAATCATTCCTGCAAAAAATTTAAGTAAACAGAAATGAAAATAAAACCACTTAATATAATATGTAAAGCAACAGTAGTGCATCTTCCCTTTTTAAAATCCAAATATCAGTTTTAGTTCCATCCTGCAGCTGCAAACATTGCAAACTAGCAGTTTTGGGCACGTGTTAATTAATCAAAAAAGAAAACCTATTGTGGTGATATTTTATTTGCACTTTAAGACAACTGGATTGTGCAGAAACTGTATAAATGCAATGCTATATCCCAGCAGCATCATCAGCACACGAGGTATTAGGAATTCATGAGTCAGGATAATCATTTGCTCTGTCCACAATGGAATCAAAGTGGAAAGTTTCTCTTTTCATTGGCAGGCACTGAAGGTGTGAGGCAGGAAATAAGCGCTGCAGAGTGTCTCTCTCTTCCTTTTGCCAGAGAGTGAAAGACCAGAGCCAAACCTTTTCTTTTTTTCTTCTTCTTTTTTGTGTGTGTATGTTTGTGATTTTTAGGAAAAGAAAGAGCCAGAGCGTTGTGCAAAGGCAGTCTTTCATCTACAAATATGTTCCTTTTTCTTTTTTACCATGTTTCCACATGCTTGCTTGCAGAGGAAGGAAAGCCATATCTTTTAGTGCAGTATCCCCCCTTTTTTAGCCCTCCGTCACATCCCCTTCAGCTCTTTATCGCACACATCATCGCTGAATCTAAACAGTCAGGGAGCGTTTAGCTGCACCATTGCTCGCTTCTGATCTGCAGGCCTCTGGATTCCCAGAATCCTGTCCCTTAAATGAGGGGACCAATGAGCAGTCATTAAGATAGGCGAAGCTTTGGCCTCTGATGAGGAAGCGATGGGATAAAAACAAGCTTTTTATCAGGATACTAAAAGGGGTATTGGGGGGCGGGGGATGTTCACAAGCAACAGGAGGCTGATAGTAGGGAAAAAAGACGACATAATGCTGAGAGTCTCTTTATTTTCTCAGGCTGTCTCCTTTATTTTCCATCTCACAGTCTGTATATATCCCCATGTCTCTGTATCTTTCGCTCTGTCACTCTCTAAAAGAGGAGGGAAAGACACACATCCTGCTGCTTTAGCCGCTGCAGCCCCCCCCCCTCCTCTCAGGAAGTTTCCCATCTGCCTTTGTGCTGGCTTAGCGGAGAGATCCCGGCCGTTGTTGAAACAGCGGCCGATGTATACACTGATTGGGAAGCACGCTCATGCATGTAGGGCTTACAAACACGGGGGGGTCCGTATACACACACTCTTTTGCAATCAGACAGATAGACCAAGTTAAGTTGATAAGCTTCCGCACATTTTTTCTAAGAAGGTTTGTTCCTTTGCTTTCTGTTTCGTTGATTAATCACCTGTCGGCATCTTGCACGCCTTTGCTCACTTTTCTCCTTGACCCAGCTGACCTGAACATTTTCCGCGCTCGCCGCCAAAGAAACTCGGTCGCTGCATTTTTTTAAATAAATGGATTATTTCGTGGCTTTGCAATCCACCCCAAAGCACCGGAAAAGAAAAGGTTTTTTCATATTTAGGAGGGAAAGTTCTCGTAGAGTTTCTGCAGCGAGATGTGACATGAATATACCTTAGATTCCTAATGCGACTATTGTTTTTCCCGTTTTAGGATCATACCGTTTCAGAGGCCGCTGAAGATCCAGGAGCTTCTGCAGAAAGTCACAGAGGCCTTCGGTCAGCAGATGGACCTCTTCTTTATGGAAAAAGAGGTAAGCCAAGGAAGAGTTATCAAATTCAGAACATCTTGATCTTATTGAATTGAACTTCAACAGATAAAAGTTGAAGAAAATGCACATTATTTGGCTTATTTGCACATTTTTTCTGCGGTTACAGACACCAAGAACCACTGCAAGAGGAAATGGTTAAAAAGGAAACAGATAAAATAGATGCTAGATACTATTTCTATAGATCTTTTATCTCAGTGCCACAAAAATATTCCTATTACATATTTAGCTGTGGTAATTAGGTAGTAAGTGTTTGACTTTGTGGCCTTCTCACTGGTTGAACGCTCCAAAATGTGGCTAAATGATTTGGTTAATGGTGCTTCTAGGAGGTGTCAGACTCTGTGTGAGCTGCATAAAAGCTGTTTTCTCCCTCCAAGCTGTTAACATCCTAATTACACCGAAAAGCCTTGATTTTAGATACACAATAAGAGGAAAACAGCCCTCAGCGAACGTGGTAATCAGTACCAGGCTACAGAATGTGATTTATTAATAAACACATATTCATGAATAGCAATTTTGACTAAGTTGAACAGCATTTTAACAGAATCCCTGTTCCTTTGCAGCAATTTATAACAATTTAATTTTCAGATAAAATATGACGAAGGAAGTCAGAAAAAAATAAAAGCAGTGAGCCAAGGGTTGTTTCTTATAGATGCTGCCATACACCAAGCGTATGGCAGCATGGGGTTTGGGTAGCAATGAGACACAGCTAATAATGTAGGCAATGAGCCAGGAGTACTTTCTATGGGAAAGATAGACAAACATTTGGGTAAGTTTATTTCTGCAACAGCTCTGTGGGTGTCTCTTTTCATAAGAGAGACACAGTTAAACTCAGAAGCTTTGAGGTACAAGTACTTTTCTATGAGTAACAAATCAAGAGTATACAAAGTGAATAGCAGCAATAGCTGTCAGTGGTCATATCTAAAAAGGAGAAACACCAAAACGCAAAAGCCACAGGTTTACAATAAGTAATTAGAGTGCACATAGTTTATTGTCAGCACAGTTTATTTTGTTTTCAGTTTTAAAGAACTTCAAAAGAAAAAAGAAAAAAAGAAAGACTGAAAATATTTCAGTTCCTTCCGTTTTAATTCTGCACTGGCTTTCCTCTCCCCATTACACAAATGTTTGAAGATTCCATGAACAACGTAGCAGGAGAAATGTAACTCAGTGGTTTAATGATTTTAACAATATTGTCCTTCTGGAAAAAAAAAAAAAAAAACGGCTGCAAGCATTTATATAGATTTTAAAACCTAAAATGTTGCGAAGTAATAACCATTTATTGTCAAACTCAAGAGTGCATCTGCATCTTGAAGAAGGATTTTCTGCTTAAGTAAATTGGAAACGAATAAAAAATCATATAACAGAATGGTCCTTTAATAAGAAATGTTCTCAGATCTCATCGAGGGATGCAACGATACCGATAATGGTATTGGGGCCGATACCGCTCTTATGTACTGTATCAGTATCGGTTACAGTTAACCAGTACCATGAACCGATACTTAAAATTAGGAAATTCTGCAATAATATCACAGAAAATGTTTATTTTTCACTTGAAAGTTTTAGTTGTGTGGTCATTGCTATCAATATTTAATATTTTATCTAATTCACCATCATTTTTTGTAACAATATTGGTACTCTGTATCGGTAAGTACTCATATCCAAGTATCGGTATCGTTTCGGTTTGACAAAAAATGGTGTCGTTGCATCCCTAATCTCAACGTCTCAGAAACTGCTGCTGCATTAAGCAACAGCTACAAAACTAAGATCATGTTTATATGTTCTTGTTCCTTTAGCTAGTGCTGCCCCTGAAGACCCAGGATGACCTGGATCAGGCAGTTCTGTCTTTGGGCAACACTTCAGGAACTAACGGCCTGCTCAGGATACTGTTGAAGACCCCTAAAAACAACCATGTGAGTCGCTCACATTGTTCACTGTAAGTTCAGATCATTGAAACCCCAGCTGCGTCATCAGTGTGAGATTGGTATAGAGTTATCTGGGTGATGGGTGATGAATCAAGTGTGATGCTGCCCTCACTTCTTCTACTGATCTCTTCTTCCTCCTTGCAGTACCTACAGGTGAACAGCAGGGACAAACAGAGTGAAATGAAGTCATCGCGGTCATTAGGAGACCTGAAGGGCTCTCTGCTCAAAGGGTCGGAGAGGGTGCGCAAACACTCGACAGGTGAGCTACCGTACGGTAAAGATGCACTAAGGAATTAAATGGTCGTAGGAATCAGGCGTTTTTCTGTCCTATCAGCCAAGTCTAGCTGGCTAAAAATAAAAGAAATCTGCTAAATGTCACATATTTAAGGACCACCAGGCTGCAGTAAAATCTATAGAAGGGAAACGACTCTGGTCCATTCATCCTGTAACAGAGCGAGAGAGGGCGACAGAGCAGAAAACAGGAAGGCTAAAAGAAGTACTCTAGAGTTGTTCTGTCATATCCTTTTGAGCTTTCAACCTCAGCCTAAAAACATGTTGGATTCTAAAATGCTGGAAACTGTTTGGACATCTCAGATTAAGATAGGGAACAACATTCTCCAGGGAATATACATGGAGACCGCTAGCCATTGGCGAAAGCCAGTTTAAATTATAAACTCTGTAAGTATTTGCCAAGTTCGTTTTGGCAATAACTTCTGTTTTTGGTACATATGGTGTAACGTTCCCTATCCTTCTTATAAAAACTGAGTAATGGCAGTCACACAAAGGCTAAAATAATAATGAATAACACCCTTTATTAGGAATCTGTTAGGTATAAAAGCTCCAAACAGGAAACTTTGCATTTATTCCTGCAGATCTCAGGATTTTATTCCTTTTTTGCCCGTCACAATTACTTTTTTGGAAAGGTGTATGCTGCCACTGGTCAGAACAGAAGGCTGCATGTGAAAGCAGGGAGACGTCACATCAAAACAAACCACTGTCAGCATGTGAAGCATATTTCTTTACCTGGTTAATCGTTTCCTCTTAAAAGCTTCATTTATCATTTCATTTTTTTGGAAAATATACAGCATCTTATTGTAGATTTAATCTTTCAATCTGAGGTAGACAAACGTTTCTCCAAAATGTCAAAGTAATCCTCCTAGACAGATTGGTGTCATGTCACACTCTTTTCGGCTGGACAACACAGCGTGGTCCAGGTCTGGTGTCCCTCCTAGCATGGCTGGTAATTCAGCATGAAGGTTTAGTCTCGGCGCTTCAAATCCATGCTCCAAACCTTGACAGGACTAGCAACAAACCGTTTTTTTTTACTTTTCATTGCATTTTCCAGCTTTAAGTGAAAGCTGTTAAATTCCTTGCCAATCTATCTCCTTATGAATGCTGTCCTCATACCAAGTCCCATCAGTTATATCTGCTCACCTCCTCTAAGCCTGAAAGGAGGAGGAGGAGGAGTGATGGCAGATAGGAGGTGACAGGAGAGCGGTCACAGTCTATGGTTGAGCGAAGATGTGATGTGAGCCTGCGTACCTTGAAGACATTTAACAGCAGGCAATGGGAGGGAGATGATACAGTGAGGGACACTGGGACCACAGAGCTGAACAAAGATTTGTAGTTTTAGCATTTCTGATTGTTCACCTTAAAAAAAGTGTAAAATTCCTACAAATTTCTTCTAATCCCTGTCAGCTCAGTCACTGATAGCTCCCATCTCTGTTACAAGGACAAGTCCAGTCTCTCCAGCAGCTGGGCAGGGCGAGCGTTTGTCACAGTAATTGAGGTTAGAGGTGGCAGCAGCGAGGTTTAGCAAATCATCTCTCACTCTGTTGAACTTGAATCCAAGAATAACACACACGGACTCTCATTTTTTTTCTTTTTTTTCCATCTTTCCTCAATCAACGCTCTTTATTTCCTCACCCTCTTTTGGCTGCATGCCTTCCTTTCTGGTACTGCTCCTGCCAACGCCGTCTTGTCGCAGGTTCCCTTCACACCGGTCGGACATCCCCTCCACCAGGGAGCGTCCCTGAGGAGCAGCAGCAGATCGCTCGTCAGGGCTCGTACACCAGCATCCACAGTGAGGGGGAGTTCATCCCGGAGACCCCAGACCAAAATGTAAGTGCTCCCCTCCCCTTAATAAATGCTATTCAGCTAATATTTGTTTAAATTTTTTTTTTTTTTGGGGGGGGGGGGGGGGGTTTGTGAGCCTTTTAAATGAGATGGTCTTCACTTTAAGCCCTAAAAGGTTTCATCCTACATCTGAAATTACATTGACTATAACATATTACATTTGCTGCAATCCAATTAGTTATTTACATTATTGGTATATACTTTGAGCAGTATATTGCGCTTTCCTATTAGCTGTACAATAATATGGTTGATTTTTATAGCATATAAATTATAAGGGTTTAATTAGATTTAAATACAGTTTTTTGATGTCAACCTCAAGAAGTTAACTACTTCTGCTGAATGAATGCATAAATATTTTTATTTTATTTTATTTTTTAGTTTTTTTTATTAAAACTTTTTTTACATGCTTTTCAGACAGAAATGTGCAATTCCAGTAGAGCTCTATCACAACTGTGCATAATATATCAATCTGTCTCTGTGAACAAATGTGAGAGGGTTGTGTTCTGTTCAGACTCCAATCCATCTGTCTCCATATCCACTACATCACTGTCTGCTCTGTGTGTGACCCTTGCTCTCTCTGTGTCATTGTATCTGTCAGATGCTGGATCCCTTCGGCAGTGCCGGCAACTCGCTGTCAAGCAGCTGCCAGTCAATAGATCAAGCTCTGGACAGGTGAGTCTCAGTGCAGACGGTGGAATTCGTGATGTAGATTCATATTTGTGTTTCCAAACCAGGGTTATGTACAGGGATATGCATTCTGGTTTAAGAGAACGGACAAACAAAGCCACCCACGGAGCGAAGTTTGTATATCTGACCCTTCCTGGGCTGACTGTGTGGGAAAAACATGGGAATCAGGTCATTTTGCTGTTGCTATAGTGACTAAAGTTCTTATCTGGACGCCTGGATTCCTCTGTTATCACGGGAGCTAGCAAAGTGGTCACTGAGTGGGAGGTGAGATGATGAAAAGACTGAGCCAGAAAACATGAAACAAAAAAGAGAAACTGACATGATAAAGAGAGAGAGAGAGAGATTTGACAGAGTCTGAGTCAAATGGAAAATAAAAAACAAGCGAGAGCGAGGTTTAAGAGAGCGGAGGACGGAAACAGTTCTACCTGCACAAGGCTTATCAGCGCTCCGGACTGTAGAACAATGGCAGGAAACAAGTGCATGGAACTTTTCCCCGCGAGCGGGCATGCGTGCCCCTTATCCAGGGACTCGTGGCCCCGCGCCGCCCTGCGGTCAGGAGAGACGTCACTCTCTGGAGGGGCTGGTCAGGGGCCTGGAGGATAAAGAATTGGGGGTGGGGACACTTAATTATATACAATACACTCTGTCTGGCTGCCAGTTCAGCAATAAAAGCTGTCTCAATATTATTATTATTATTACTCTTAAACAACCAGCGTGGCTGACTTACTGTAAAAGACTTTCAACCAAAGCAGTTTTTTGAGGCTATTTTGATCCACTGTTCTGTGAAGCTGCCAGCCAGACTCTGTTTTAAAGATAAGGGGGAATTACCAACCAAACTAGGGAATGATTCCTGAACTTTTCCTCCATGTTATTTATCATTTCAGCCCTCCTTTCTCGCAGAACAACCGGGACAACAGTTACCTGAACCTCAATTACGAATACAAAGGTAAGAGAGGAAACACTCTGCTCTCCAGTTTGTCCAGAAAAAGTGCTTATTTCATGCTGAGTTTATTCTCTGTTCAGATGCTGCAGAAAGATAAAGCATAATGCAAAGAACCTGCTAGGTATCAAAAACCTTTTTTTCTTGTTGCAATCATTGCAACACATATCGGTTCAACTGGCAATACTTAACCCAGAGGTTGCTGGAGAGGAGCACAGCAGGATCATACACTTCCCTGTAAAAGTATTCACATCCCTTGAATGATTTAAATTTTGTCACATTAGAACCACAAACCTATTTAATAGTGGATTTATTTGTACTTCATAATTGTGAAGTGGATTCGAAATTAAACAGGTTTTTATTTTTCTTATTTTACAAATAGAAATATAAAAGCTATATTTCTTCCCCCTTTAGTCTCATGCCCCCAAATAAAACATTTTTTTTTCCAGGATTACCCAGTTTTTCTTGCCCCTGCCGACGAAAGGCTCCCCCGCATTATGATGATGCTACCCCCACGTTTCATCGTGGGGAAGATGCGTTCAGGGTGATGTGTGGCGTTACTTTTTATCTTTTTTGCAAATATGCCGTTTAGGTCTCATCTGACCAGAGTGTCTTGTTTCACACGCTCGCTGCTTCCTGTACGCAGCAAGAGCTTCTATAGGACTTTATTTCAACAATGGCTTTCTTCTTGCCACTATTCCATCAAGACCAAATTTATGGAGAGCATCTCTAGTCAGCAGATGCTTTCACTGGAGCAGTAGCTCCTCCAGAGTAACCATGAGCCTGTTACCTGATCCTCAGATCAATGCTCCTGTCTGTCAGTTCAGGTAGACGGTCATTTCTTGTAGATTTGCATTTGTGCCATACTCTTTTCATCTCCAGGCAATGGATTTAACACCTCTGTGAAAAATTCAAAGTTTAGGATATTGTTTTTATAACCTAATCCTGCTTTGAACTGCACAACATTTTCTCTGGCCTGCCTGCTGTGTCCCTTGGTCTTTGTTGTTTGAGTAATACTCTCTAGTAAACCTATGAGGCCTTTACAGACCAGCTGAGAAGTATTTCTAGTTATGTTTTTTGAGAAACCCGTTGGGGGTATCAGAACACAGGGGAGATGGAATACAAATGCCCACTGCGTTTGTAATTTGATTCGAAACACTGGTTGAAGACAGTGCGTCATTTTCCTTCCACTTCACATTTATGTGGTACTCTCTGTTCCCTAGCTCTTAAAATCCCAGTTAAATGTGTTGAAGATAGTGTTATGAGATTGGTGTGGATTTGTACGTTTTTTTTTGTAGGCCTTTTTAATAGGCTGCGACTTTCCTTGATCAGTCATCAGCCCTTGAAGCCCCTCTGATCGGGTCCCTTGGGTTCCCGAGTGTTTCTTCAAAAATGCGTCTCAAAGAGAGCAGGATGTCAGATAACGCTGCACTAATCCAATCTGCTTGCTCCCTCTTGTGCACCAAAAAAATAAAATATAATAATGCTGCCGATTGTGTGCATAAGGACACAACTGCACACACATGCTCTCGTCACCCCAGATGTGAAGCCCAGCCCCCTCCTGTCGGGGGCCTACAGTGTTTATCATTCCCTGTGAGTAGATTTTTCCTCTCCGTCCCGCGTTGCCAAACACAAAAAATAACTCCCGTCTCCATGGGGATACAGCCACAATAACAGCGCGGAGAGCACACCGTCTTCTGACAGAACAGCTGCTTTCAATTGGGGCCGATTCCCCCCCTTCTCCTATTCTAGTGCGTGTGCTATAAGGGTCGTTGCTCGCGTGCGTCAGCAGGGCTCCCCACCTGCCTTTAATACTCCTCCGCAGAGTGAGGGTCTGTTTTTAGTTTCTGCCTCGGCTGCAGCAGGGTGACGCAGCAGCAGGGCTCCACGTGTGGAAAGCTGCGTGTCGTCCTGCTGACCTCAACTTCGATTTGACGTCCACGGATGAGAAACGGTGCGCAGGGACTTGTCAGATATGATCTATGGAAATCGGAGCCTCTCTAATCATTGGCGTCAATCTGTATGTCTGTGCACGTTTGAAGCCGCAAACTTTTACACACCGAGAAGGGCATAAACAGTCTGGGTTCAAGTGAAAAATACTATGAGGACACAAGTGAGATATAACTAAACAACAAATGTTAAGTGAGTTAAGATTTAGCTTTTTTTGCTCTCTTTTTCAGGTCGACACGGGAAAGGAGGAACTTTCCCACGCCAGTTCCAGTTGCCCAACCGTAGCAAGGAATACGGAGATCGTAAGAAATCCCCTTTTTTAACATTAAAATATTGTTTTCCCTAAATGCAAAAGCACAAATCCAGTAAGTCAGAGTGAGAATAACTGAAAATATGTCCCCATTCTTTTCAGCCCCTCCTGAAATATTTCTGTCATATAGATTGAGTGCATTAAGTGTAGCAGGGCTGTTCCAGCCAGCTGAAAGTAATTGCTCACTCAGAGGCTAACCTTGACTAGCTGGGATTTATGTTTCCCTATGGCAAACCCAAACTTGTAAAAAAATAAAAAAATACAGCGGTCCTCTTCCTCTCTAAAGGGAAGTGGGACTGAGTAGCTAGAGACTCTGGCCTGCATTGAGTCTTGGCCTCTTTCTGCACAACCTCTAATAAGTAACAGCATGACAGAGAGAGAGAGAAAGAAAAAACAAAAAGTCATCGATGTGTTTTTCTGGTTTCAGGTCGCAGGACACTCCCGCGCAGCTTCATGCCCCAGGAGAACCTTTTTCAGCTGGTTCCTTCCAGTCGCACACGCAGTTACAACGGAGACAGTTCGCTGACATTCAGCGACCTGCGCTCACTGGGCCGGACTGGCGACAACAGCTGCCTACGGGGCACGGCCAAATGTAAGTGGCTTGACTTAACCCAAAAAAAAGTCTGTGCAAAAAAACAGTCTCCAGAATAGTGCTAAAATGACAAAGTGAGCACACTGATCATGAAATTCAGTTCTTAACCATTTTTAAAAACTGTAATTGAGGTTCCTGCACAGTATTTTAAACTATGCAATTCAAAAAATTTGATTTAAAAAATGAAAATGTTTGCATTTCCAGTTTGTGTTTAATATCCGTTTGTAAGTTCAGGGGCCAACCTGCTTGTACATTCATCTGTCTATACGTACCACAAATACACAGGGACCTTTTCTATTTAGACTTTAATAACTACTTAAAAAGTTCCCCCTACCACTGATGTTGCAGGATAAATGTTGAAGAATTTAACATTTTTCTCCTTTTATCAACGCTATAGTAAATGAGAAAAGTCTATTTGTAGATGAGTTGATCGTTTGTTGTCTTGATAAAGTGATTCTCTATTTTATTTTGGATGCAAACAAGTAGGTAACTGAAAGCCGGTGGAAAAATTTGCACTCTGCGTTTCACAAAGCCATAAATGTACCAAAAGATTTAAGATTATTAAAAAAATGAGGGGAAAAAATTGGATATCTTCATTTTAAATGTAATTCCAAACATTTGGCATATTTGTTGCCATTGCCTGCCAAATTCTTTTTTATTGCTTAATTCCTTGTTTAAATCCATAAATAAATAATATTCTACTAAGCGACTATGTGAACAAGCTTTATAAACTGATACAAACATAGCTGTGCTTTAATATTTAAACAGTTTTTTTTTGTCAGCTAAACTCTTTCCAAGAGCACAAGTCATAAATGAAGAAAATCCTCTGTTGTTATGCCGAAGTGGATAGTGCCAAATCAGAGATAATCCGGTCTGCCTTCAAACCTCTGTCAGCCTTATTTTAATTTTTGGTGATGCAGAGTGTGAAGGATGATGTACAGTAATACTGTAAGTCTCCACAGGCATAATTCCTCTCTCATCATGCAGACGTGTCCATGTCGCAAGCTCACTTATCACATCTGCATTTTTTCAGAAAGTGTCTCTGTCATCCTGCCAGAGCTCAGCTCGACAGTCTGTGGTCCACGTCTCTCTCTTGCTGTCCTCACCCACGCACGACCAACCAGTCTAATGCGGCCACAGAGAAGCACGCTAATTCCGAAACAAAGTCTCTGAGTCTGGGACTCGAGTGGATGAGAGCTGCTGAGACAATCTTTCTAAGGTTTTGACAACCCTGCGTTGGCGGGTTGTGGTTTTCACTGCCTGGCCGTCTTATCTGGGGTTTCCCTGAATCTGAGAGCGTCTGCGGTTCGTTAATTTACAGAGTGAGGTGGATTTGATGGCTTGTCTTGTACGGTTTACTATCCAAGTGATGTTTTACTGCATTAGACTCAGCGCACACTCAGGTCAGTTTATCACAGTGCTGCTGCTGTCTGTCTTAGAGGGGCTTAATTGCCAAAAAAATTAGCCAGAGGTGGGTTTTCATCATCTGGTGTTGTTTCCTGCAGCACCACGGGCGCCAGTCAACTGGCGGCAGGGAAAGCTCCTTGGGCGAGGGGCGTTCGGGGAGGTCTACCTCTGTTATGATGCAGACACGGGCCGTGAGCTGGCCGCCAAGCAGGTGCCCTTTGACCCCGACTGTCAGGAAACAAGCAAGGTAAGATTTGGACTCAAATTTGTTTGGAATAAACCTACCGAAGGCATGTGTTTGGGTTTTTAATTTTTTTTTTTTACATTTATCTTTTGCTAAATATTTATGGATGTAATATAGAGCTGTCTTTTACTCTGTAGGAAGTGAACGCTTTGGAGTGCGAGATTCAGCTGCTTAAGAACCTGCGACACGAGAGGATCGTTCAGTACTATGGCTGTCTGCGGGACCTGGAGCAAAGAAAACTCACCATTTTTGTTGAGTTCATGCCCGGGGTGTGTATTCTGCAACTCTGTATTTGTGCTTATGCAATGTTGCGTGGAAACTTTTTTCAATCAGCTTATTAATGGGTCGGAAATTTAGAATTTAATGACCCTGCTTTTACATCACAAACTTTATTTATGCTGAAGAGAGCTGCTACATTTATCTTCAAAAGTTAGAACTTGGTGACTGATGTGTTCAGGTGTTAAGGCAGGTTTCTGTTTAATGCAAGCATCTCCTTATGTTTTTTTAATTTTTTACAATTAATTTCTAAGTTCTTTAAATAAAACCTATTAATTCGATGGTCCAGGATCCCCAATTTTGCACACAAATCTGCATATGCTAAATCTAATTTGGGGGGAAAAAATTTAAAGGTGACTGCAGTGGTTTCCCAGTTTGGGTTGCTATATTACCACCCTCATTCAACAGTACATGGTCCTCACTATCTTCTTTATCAGTTTGTGCATTGATAATATTGGAAAGGAGGACGATTCTGAATGTCATATTAGTTGGGTGTTATTTCCAGTTGCCACAAGCAGACTTTTTGCATGCCAATAAAAAATATTAATTACGTTAGATCAAATCAATTACACATTCATACTTACTTCCTTACTTTGGACAGTTTAATTTTTTTTTTTTTTTAAAGTAAGAGATTAGAAGTTTCATTCTATATGGCTTGCCAGATTTTATTACGTTACAATTCCTACTTTTAGCAGCTGCCAAAAAATCCTATTTAGAGTTCTGTGAATTATATATGTTTTAGGAATGAATGAGTATGAATGCGTTCTGAGTTTCTGCTACAAGGCACTATGTTGCCACCCTTGCTTTAATTTTTATATAAACTAGCCATCAAAACAGAAACTGTGTCTACTAGCAATCTGCTGCAGACACTGAAGGACTCCAGCTGTGGGTTTGTATTGCACCAGACATAAGCAGAGAAACAAAGTTTCAGCTTGATGTTTACGCCTTTTTTTTGTCTGCTGACCTGAATCAGGATTTCATTAAGGGACAGCATACTTTTTTTATTCACTGAAAGTGGTGTTGATTAAAAGCACAGTCTCAATGACTGAAAATTATTGTTTTTCAGACCTATATAATTTTCAGTAATGTAATCGAAAAAAGAAAAGAAAAATCCATGAAATCTTTTTGTTTTTTTTCTTTAGTTTCTTTAAGCATTTATAGACCAACAATTATTACTATGTGTACTTTCATTCACCTTTAGTCAGTCAGATGAAGGTTAGGGACACAAGCTAAGATGTATAAATAGGATAATGGTAGATTTTTTTTTCCTTTTCAGCAGGAGAAAAAAAAAAACTTTATCATATAACCTACAACAGATTTTTATATCCTATATGTTGTTGTACTCAACAAAACAATAGAACTAATAGTTAAAGATTGCTTGTCAGGCGTCAAAGAAAACTGTAGACTGGTATTGGCCAAGAAAAGCTAAATCAGTGTATTCCTGTTTTATAAAGAATGTTTGATTAGAGTGAAGGACTTTGTATTGGACATGTAAATTCAGTTAAAAATGATTTTTGATGAGAACTATGAAAACTGGTTAATGTGAGCAGAACAGCCTGTTTTATGGGATCATTTTCTCTAAACGAGCACTTTATTGAGAGAGCCTCGCCTGTTGACCTTTTTTTTCTCTTTAACTTCTCAGTCTTAGTCACACATTGTCTGGAAAAGGAAATGTTTATAGTGTTTTGGAGTTGGCTGAACTAAGAGAGGAGGTGACAGCGGCCAAGGTTTTGTGGGGCTCTGCTCGATGAAACTTGAATGGTCCAGAGATAGGAGGTTTAGAGGTGTGTTGTTGACAGCTGAAAGTAAAAGATATATATATTTTTTTGGTATTGCATCTCGGGTGCTATTTGATCAGACGTTTGCTCCAACGATTTCTTTGTGAAGAACTAAAGTTTAAAAAAAGACCGTTTGAGCTTAGCATCAGGTTGTCCTCTTTCAGCATGTTGTATGTTTACACATTTGGTTTTTGTATTTGGAGTTTGGCTGAGGGGCAGCGTTTCCACAGCAAAAAAAAACCTCTTTATGATGAATCCTGCAGCCAGCATGATTAATTTTCCACACATTCTCATAAAAGCTGACGTCCCTCTCATGCTGCCTCTCCAGGGCTCAATAAAGGACCAGCTGAAAGCCTACGGTGCTCTGACAGAGAAGGTGACAAGAAGATACACCAGGCAGATCCTTCAGGGAGTTTCGTACCTGCACAGCAACATGATCGTACACAGGGACATCAAAGGTAACCGAAACTATGGTTAACCGGCTGAAACACCTGCACTTTAGAGTTATGAGTCGTTTAGAAAATGATTAAATTTGAATCCGTTTTCATCCTCTCACGGTGTAACTACAGACGTAAATGTACTTTGGGGGAGTTTATCTAACAAATCAACAAAAAGCAGTGCATTAAAATGAAGTGGAAGAAAGGTAATGCATTACTGCAAAAAAATGTGGCATGCACTTGCACTCCCTCACCTTTACTCTGATACTGCTTAATAAAATGTTACATAAATAACTATCCTCAGAAGTCACCTGATAATTGGTAAATAAGAGTACACTTGTGTGGATTTTAACCTCGTTATACCCTCATTTGGTGTATTTACAAAGCTCTTCCTTAGAGGTGTGTTAGAGGACATGGGTGAAGCAGCAACTCATCCCCCTTCCAGTCTTCCTACTCCTACTTTTCTGGTTTGAAAAATGTGGCTAAAGGAGGCGTTGACTGGCTGCAACTCGGAGGGGAGAATCTGTAGGCAGGGCCATAATTAAAGTTGCTCTTCATGGAAACATGACCATTGTTGAAAGATAGCCATCAGGAGGCGTGTTTGCAGTTTTCCCAAAAGCTAGTAGGGGTCACAGAGAACTTGTGGAAGAATTCACTCGGGTCAGACAAGAACTAAGTTGAACTTTTTGGGCTACAAGCTACGCAACATGTGTGGCGGGACACTAACGCTGCACCTCAACCTAAACGCACCATCCCATTGGTGAAACCTGGTGGATCCAGCAGCGTCCTGTGGGGATGCTTTTCTTAAAAAGAGACCGGTAAGCTGGACAGAACAAATTCCAGGCCGACCCAGGATGAAAACTTGTGCAAGACTGGTCTCTCTAGTGGAGGTTCACCTTCCAGGATGATGATGAACCTGAAAACAAAGCCAGATTTTATAACAGAATTGTTAATAAGAAGGCATATATGTTTAAAATGACCTAGTTGAAAGTCTGTGACTTTAAAATTCATGTTTACAGATGTTCTCAATCCAGTCAGACTGAGCTGAAGTTAGTTTGGAAAAAACTTACAAAAATAAAAAAGTATATATGGCACACCTCAGATTTTTTAGTTGTGGAAACCTCTTACAATTTCTCTGACTTCAAAAACACGCACCACCTTGTGTTGGTCTGTCAGATAACATCCCAATATTTAGGTTTTCAGCTGCAGCATGGCGAAATGTAGAGAAGTTCAATGAGTACTTTTAGCAAATTAGCAAACATTCATTTGTGCAATGTACAATCCAGTTAATAATGCAATAAATTTGATTCGAAGGAATTTTAAGTTTCCTACAGGTCCAACTTTACTACAGGTAATTAAGACATTTCTGTTTTCACAGCCAGATTGTATTGCACATTCTTTCTCATTTCCTTTCACCTATTCAGAACAAGGCTGGAAAAAATGCACTTAACACCTCCATTTAGATATATTAAGCTTCATGCTGGTTAAAAAAAAACAAAAAAACGGCCAGTCTAAAAATGCTCTACACCGGACGGAAAGGTTTCTCTGTCCGCAGATTTGGGAGTCGCTGTTTCGTTAAGCCGCGGCAGCCAAGAAAGAGGGAAACATTCCATCTGGTTGTGTCAGTAGGGGAAAAAAAAAACAGATAGTGGGTCACCGGGGACACAGCCATGCTCCATGACAGCACATGTGGATGGTATTTTCCACTTAAAATTGCTCTGCACGTTTAAATAATGGCGTGAATTCAGCTCGCCACACAAGAGCAGCTCTTTCTTTAGCAGAAGGCGTCAGTTTTCTAAAATTAATGTTCTCAATGAAGGCAAACAAGTAGAAATCCCTGAATTCTCAGATGGCTGAACATCAACATATGTGCTTGAAGTCAAAACAGGAAGGTAAATTTTAGTTTCAGTCTGCCGACCTTTTCTCTGTGACCATCTAATCCCTCTGTGGGTGTGAAGGGTGACTGGCAAGTGGCGCACATTAGTCACTGATGAAACAGTGGCGCGCCCAGAAGAAATGGGACGGACATGAAGGAAAATTACTATGAAGGAGTAGAGAGAAAGTGGAGGAATAGTATGAATAATATGAAGGAAGGTATTAATGTGAGTCCCAAGGTCTGTGTTGGCCTTTTAGTTAGTCTTCCAATATTCCACCACCACAGATTTGTCGAGCTCTTGATATCAATCATTTCTCAGAAGTCAGTTGAAGTGTTGGTTGGGTAGATGAACTCTTCCCCAGCAGCTCTCTGAGGAGTCGTGGGTAACTGAGCCGGTTTCGTTTGGTCCCATCAGGTGCCAACATCCTGAGAGACTCGTCGGGGAACGTCAAGCTCGGAGACTTCGGAGCCAGCAAGCGGATCCAGACCATCTGCATGTCTGGAACAGGAATCAAGTCTGTCACTGGCACCCCCTACTGGATGAGCCCCGAAGTGATAAACGGGGAGGGATACGGCCGGAAAGCTGACGTCTGGTAAGGTTGGAGAAGGAAAGCATAATGCCCAGAGGGAGGGGGGTAACATTCTGTTGCAGCTTAGAAATATAATGCAGCATTAAATGCCCTGAAATAACCTCATGAGATTTATATTAAAACTGTGCTGTTGGCATTATCTGGCTAAAGCAATAAGCAGTAAAAGGAGATGTAACAAATGGATGTGAGCACATTTGTAAAAAGGTAAAATGTTATACGTTTTTTTATTTTCCTCTATTTTTTGCTTTACTTTTTTATTATACAGAACCCATTAAAAGTTTGTTAGAACCCTGTGGGCTCAGTATTACATGTTAACTGGATATTCAACTCTTAAAATGTGAAATGTGAAATGCATGCTTTCAGTCTGTTTATGAGGGGATTAAACTCCAGCGAGTAAAGTATCATCCCTAACTAACTTCTTTATACTTTGCTGCCTTATTTTATGGTAATATTTTAACACTGTTCTCTAAAGCTTAGAAGTTTCTCTTTAGGTTTCGGTTGCTTAATGCTGTTTTCATCCAATCTTTATACCTGCCCATTGTTATTTTTGTTTCAAAAAGGTTTTGCACACTCCATCCACATGTATTTTGATGGCTTTATTTTTTTTTAAATCTACATCTTTGCTAGCAGGCCTTTTATTTAAGATGAACATACTTTTTCTCCAAAATGTGCTGCTACTGACTAATTCTTATTATTTCATCTTGTAGGACTTTTGTGTTTAGCGCTATAAGATTTTAATGCAGTGCTTGTCCTGTCCTGCCCAAATTAGATTTGTTTTCATCTTATAGCTTAAAAATGTTCATCTTATAGCTCTTTGGGAACTAAAATATTACTTTGGACCTGTGTTAGTTTTGGGTTTGAAATATTTGTATGAATAAACACTACCTTGCTTTTTTGTTGCATTACAACCCCCAACCATAATTTGTTCTATCATGATATTATATATTGGCGCAACACAATGTTGCACATGGTTAAGTCGATATTTGGGTGTACTTGAATCCTAAAACACAAATATACTTTGATCTGAAGCGTTTTATCGCAGCTCTGGCTGTAGATTGAGGGTTGTTGTCCTGCGGGAAGATGAACCTGTGCTCCAGGCTTTAAGCCTTTGCAGGGTCCAAGAGGTTTTCTGCCAGTAATACCTTGTATTTAGCTCCTTCTGTCTTCTTATCAACTCTGACCAGCTTTCTTTTCCCTGCTAAAGGAAAACATCCCCACAACATGAGGCTGCCACTTTAAAAAAAAATAAAAATTTGTAGGAATGCACTGTTGAATACTGCTATAATGTACTCGTATTGGTTAGTTAACCAGTACCATTAACCGACACTTAAAATGTGGAAATTCTAGAGTAATTTCACAGAAAAGTTTTTTTCTGCTTACAATTTTAGTTTTGTGGTCATTTTTATTAATATTCTATTTTTCATCTCACCATTATTTGTTGTAACAACTAGCAGAGAAGAAAATAAAACCTGTTTTTCAATTCATTGTTTTTTTTTTGTGTGGTAGAAGTATTGGTACTCCGTATCGGCAAGTACTTAGATCCAAGTACCTGTATCGTATTGGTTTTAAAAAAGGGGTATTGTTGCATCGCTAAATTTTTGTCTTATAAGATAGTCTTACTTAAAAACTTTTTCGCAACTGAATACCAGACTAATTTTGTGTATTCTTTGGGCTTCATGACCAAGCTGGTGGTGGTGGAAGCCTCGTTTCAGTCAGTGTAGCCCTGGGCAGCTGTGGCTACAACATAGCTTACCATCATCAGTGTGTGGATGAGTGTGTGAATGATGGAATGTAGTGGGAAACACTTTTGGGTCATCAGGACTAGATAAAGCGCTATACAAGGCCATTTACCATATGTTGGCTCCAACATAACATTTTGACAAGCTTAGCTAATATTACTTTTGAAAGGTACTATAAATTTCTGAAAACTATAAGAATTTAAGCTATGTTTCACAGAAGGTAATCTCTTGGATTGGCTAGCATGTTGCTAATTTGTGAGTCAAGTCATAGTCAAGGCCAGCTTTAATTTGAAAAATGTTTAAAAAATCAGTTATAAATAAGCTAAAATCTAAAGCGTAATGGAGTACTGAAAAAAATTCTTACAAAAAAGCTTTGCCCTTTACAATCAAAACATAAAGAAATTAGAGGTGGTTCAAAATTCTTACTTAGCACTGTATTATAAAAAGTTTTGTGATAAAATGGATATGTAAAGCTAATTTGTATTACTGTGGTGTTCTTCTCCAGGAGCGTGGCCTGCACTGTGGTTGAAATGCTGACTCAGAAACCTCCCTGGGCTGAGTATGAGGCCATGGCCGCCATTTTTAAGATCGCCACCCAGCCCACCAAGCCCATGCTTCCGGAGGGCGTGTCCGAGTCGTGCAGGGACTTCTTGCGGCAAGTGTTTGTGGAGGAGAAGTGGCGCCCCACGGCGGACTTTCTGCTCAGCCACCCGTTTGTCCAGGGTTGCTTCTGAACCTTAAATCCCAGAGTCACCCCGCCTCCCTGCCTGCCTGCGAGGCCTAGGTGGTCCCAGCTCCCCTCTCTCTTTCCGCCACCTGGTTGCAGGGTTCAGCAACGCTCCAGCTTCCCTGTCATATAATTGATCAGTGTCTGCTGATGTGTCTCCTTCAGTTCTCAACACAGATTTGTAACTGAGAGGGACGGCTGCTTACGATCAGACCTCCAGAGTCCTCCAAGGCATCTTTTGCCGGTGCCTCAGAAGGGGGCCGCCAAGATGGCACTTGGCAGTTTCAAAGGATCCGGGTCAACGTTTTTTTTTTTTTCAAGGAGAGAAAAAGAAAAGTGGCCAATCTTGGAGCAAAGAGAAGCTTTAAGGTTTCAGGGCATCTCTTTACGCCGTTTTCCTGTCTCGCTGCAGCGTCGCCACAATGAGCTGACACTGTGACTGACTGGTGATGCTGCTCATACCTGATAGTACTGTAACTTTCTCATCAGCTCAATACTCAAACTGATTGAAATTAAGATGGAAAATATTTTTATACGACATGCACGGTCATTTTAGATCAGTTTTCTGCTGCCAGCTTTAAGAGAAATCGAATGCTTTTTTTTTTGTCGATGCCTTACAATAACAATTTGTAAGTGAATGTCTTTTTTTTTTTTTTTTCTAACGGCCTTTTCTTATTAGCACTCCAAACCCCATTCAGAAGGATTGTTATAATGTTGCACTTTTGATATCATGCATTGAAACATTTACAGGTGTGAGATAATCAACCGAGGAGATATTTTTCTAATATTTTTTATTTGATTTTGATATGTAAAGACGACCAAATGTTTGCATCTGTGTGCAATGTCTCTCAAGCAATAACAACACTGCTGTCCGAGTCAGAGACCGTCTGCCCATCTTACCCGTCTGGTAAGCCTTGCTCCATTTTCCGTTGGCCAAAGAGGATTTGCAGAACATGCAGTATTAGTCACAGTGGACTTTTTGCCACCTCAGAGCCCTGAACGCCTTTTTCTCCGTTACGGCAGCTTCATGCACTTTGGACTGCACAGACCATTACGTTACTGTGGTGTTTTTAAATATTCACAGGGTTCCTCAACGGTTGTCCATGTCAAAGCTTCAAAATTTGTTTGACTCAAATTCCTCGTTCTTAGTCATATGGGGGAACAGTCGGCTGGATGAACAAATATATGTAAGGATGGATGAAAGAATTGAAGATGGATGGACAGTTCAGTGGTTGGACTGAGCTTTAGATGGACAGAAAGACTAAATGACAGACTGAAGGTCAAATAGATGGATGAAAAGAGGAATGTATGAAGTATTATACTGTATAAGTAGGGAAAGTTTTGGTATACAAAAATTTTTTACATACTTGCTGTTTTCTATATAAAGTATATCCAGATCTTCAAAATACTTAAACTCCATATTTTCCCACTGTTGATAGGAACTCTGCATTGAGGAAAACTTACTGAAGTTCTCTTTTTGTTTGTAAGTTTAGTATGAATCCAGAGAGCCACCATGCCTTTCCTTAGCTCTAACCAGATGGACCATTTTACGAGCTGACAGCACATCTCGCTACATGTGACATCCACAGGACTGATCACTGTTTTCCTCAGACGAAACGTTAACCAAGGACCGACGTACGTCGGATTTAGCTAGGATCCACTGGGACTTAAGAACGATCAAATGTTTTTAACCCCTTTTAGTGCCTTATCTGTTTCTCTTTGTAAACAAAACACTTCACTGCCAAAGCCGAGAGCTGCCCTGTGACGTTGCTCTGTTAGAGAGCACACCCAGGATTTATAGAAGTTCACTTATTCTGTAAATACCTTGTTCTGCACTTTTGTATGAAATCTCTTTTACATTGTAAACGGATCCATTTGATGAGTAGAGTCTACGTTATACAGCAGACTACTGCAATTGGAAGAAAAATAAACTCACAAAAAACCTTCCACAAGAGTTTGTATGACTGTCTGAGCTGGCAGGCAATATGAAAAGACTGGAAGGCTTTTGATTGAGACAGAGCTTGTTTTGTGTGAAATGACAAAGCCTTGAAACATGAAATGTATCAAGTCATTGATCTTTTGTACATTTAACTTAATAAATCTAAGGTCTAAGACTGTATTCTGTTGTGACATTTGTCTTCTATCTTACTCTTTCACCTGCACTGAATACATACTTCTCTTAATTGCTTTTTCTTTAATATATTACAGATTATGCATCAAATAAATATAAATGAAAAAATATAAAAAGCATTAGCATGACTATTATGGTACATGATACATCATACACATAATAGCATGACATATAATGTATTGATGTTTTCTATTCTTGATTTTTATTTTTGCATTTCAATATTTAATGTGAATAAATTATTTTTACTACAACATATAACTATTCTTTATATTAGCTATTAAATATAACTTTACAAATTAAAACGTGTGAATAATTAGAGTTGTAGCCCTTTTATATTGTCATAATGTTCCCAGGGTTGCCTTAAGGCTTCTTTCATAGTAAACGGGGTTGCAGATCAATGAACGTTATTTAATTTGGGGTTTGTTTAAAATGTGTTTCTCACATTGGGCCATGTGGAAAAGGTTATAAGATTGTTTATTATAAGGCAGCAAAACTATATATCTAAAATACCGCTAAAATTGCTTTGTGGATAAAAATGAGTTTTCCATTTAGCACAAATTTAACGTAGCTTGTTTTGTGTTCATTTTATAAAACTGTTTCGCTTTGGCATTCAGAACCAGCACATTCGGGTGATAATTCAGATGAGACAAGAAAAAAAAAACATTAACAGAACATTATATCTAACTACGCGTTAATCTTTATTTTTCAAACCAATAAAAAGTGCCACAGACTGTTTCTCAAGACAATTTACTTAGAACTGCCCAACATCAATGCTACTCAGCAGCTGTTAGAAAACCTTCTTATAAAACCTGAGATTTTGTAACGACGTGCCTGAAACGTGACCCTGAACGCAGCAGCAGGCAGCTACACAGGATCAGCCACACGGACGAAGCTCTGAAGTCACACTGGAGTTTCACTGCTTTTCAAGCAAAACTTTTGTCCATTGGTAAACTAAACCACGATGTCAGCCTCTCGTATTATAATATGTTTGCTGAGAAACGACCTGCGTCTTCACGACAATGAGGTAAGAATGTAAACCTGCAAGAAATGCGTGACTATTTTGTTCAGGATTGGTAACTCTGGTTCTATATAAAATTCCACCAAACATTAATTCACATTTGTTTGTGTCGTATGTACTTGCAAGTCTAGGAATGTTTTCACACTTAAAAGATTTAATACATAATATACTAGGCATTGAAATTCTTGTTTCCGGAACCGTTTCCTTCAGTATAAAACCATCCTCTTCAAAATAAAATGAAGCTGGTTGTCAGAATTTTCTATCCATCCATCCATCCATCCTTTTAGACTTTGTTTTAAATACCAACAGAAGAGCTGATTTAATTAAATGGTCCACTGAATTCTCTGACATTGTGCTCTTTGATTTTCAGCTCTTCCACTGGGCTCAGAAAAACGCTGAACATATAGTCCCTCTCTACTGCTTTGACCCAAGACATTATGTGGGAACATACAACTTCAATCTGCCAAAGACGGGGCCTTTCCGTCTGCGCTTCTTGCTGGAGAGCATCCGAGACCTCAGAAGCACGCTGCTCAATAAGGGCAGGTAATTTATTTATTTCAGACTTTTACATTATTTATTTGCACTTGAGATTTGCTCAGGCTTCTTACACAGTCTGGAAAAGAATAGAATAATCCTTTAACTGTCCCACAAGGGGAAAAGCATGGAAAAATAACGTGTACTAATAAAAGTATGCCTTTTCAGACTTTAATCCCTATCCCATTCTCTTAACTTTTATTTTTCTTCTTCTTTAATTCTATTGTTAAATTGTTCTTTTGTTCCTTTCTTTCCTTGCTGTGTCATTCATTTCCTCCCTTTCCTTTGTTTCTCCCTCCTCTCCATGTATTCTATCTTCCTTCTATCTTCAATTTCTCCCTTCCTTGTTTCCTTACTCAGTTTCCTTTTCTTCTCCGAGTCCTCATTTCTTCCGTGTATTCTAGCTCACTTTCTTGTTTCTTAAATCTCTTCCTTCCTTTCTTGTTTTGGGTATTTCTATGTTTCATATTCAACGTTTACACACTCTAAAAATAAAAATATTCGCCATACATTCATGGTCAGCTTTACTGTTTTATATTTAAGAGAAACGTAAAGTACTAATAATCCTGCAATGTTGAGTCTTTTTACATCAAATATTCCTGTTTGCATGACTTTAGATCGTTACTTCACTTTATTCTAAAGCATACTCTGTGCAGAACATGTTCTTAGCTTTCTAGGATTGCATTAAATCATTTTTAACAGGATCAGGAAACACCTGGATCTAACAGTCCTGCTGCACACATTGTTCCAGTGATTTTTCCGCTCAGCAATCCCTCTGCCCAGGATGCAGCTGCATGGTTTTATGCCAACTGTGATTCGTGTGTGTTTATTGTATTTTTTTATTTTTTGTGACAGCAATCTGGTGGTGAGGAAGGGTAAGCCAGAGGAGGTGGTGGCTGACCTGATCAAGCAGCTTGGCTCCGTTAGCAGTGTGGCTTTCCACGAAGAGGTAATCAGATCCTCTCTTCAGCTTCAATGTATTTTAACATCATTTTTAGATGATAGAACAACGTGAAGTTCTGCATTATTATGAAGTGCAGTAAGAAGAATATATTGGTTTTCATATTTATTACAACTAGAAATCTAAAAACTGCTATGTGGATGTATATATATAGGCTTTTGTATTCTGAAACCCCTACATAAAATGTGCAAACAATTGCTTTCACACATCATCCAATTTGGCAATCTGGCATTTACAGTGAAGCAAAGAAGTATTTGTCAGCCACTAATTGTGCAAGTTGTCCCACTTAAAAAGATGAGAGATCTGTAATTATCATCATATGTACACTTTAACTGTGAAAGACAAAATGTTAAAAAAAGTCCTGCAAATCACATTGTATGATTTTTGAAGAATGTGTTTCAATAATGGTGCAAAAAATAAGTATTTATCATCTATGAACAAGCAAGAATTCTGGCCCTCACAGACCTGTTTTTACTTCTTTAAGAAACTCTTCTATCCTTCACTTTTTACCTGTATTAGTGGACTTGTTTAAACTCATTATCTACAGAAAAGACACCTGTTCACACCTTCAGTCAGATTCAAACCTCCACCGTGTCCTAGACCAGAGAGCTGTGCAAGGACACCAGGGACAAGATTGTACACCTGCACAAGACTTGGACAATCTACAATAGGCAAGCAGCTTGCTGAGAAGAGTTCAACTGCCAGAACAACAATTAGAAAAATGGAATCAATACAAGAACCCTAACAATCTCACTCAACCTGGGGCTCCATGCAAGATCTCGCCTCGTGAGGTACATATGATGTTGAGAACTGTGAGGAAGGAGCCCAGATCTACACAGGAGGAACTTTTGAATGACCTGAAGAGAGCTGGGACCACAGTAACAAAAGTTACCATTAGTAAAACGTTATGTCATCATGGATTAAAATCCTGCAGCGTTAGGACTGTCCCCCTGCTTTAGCCAGCACATGTCCAGGTCTGTCTAAAGTTGGTCAGAGACCATCTGGATTATCCGGAGGAGGATTGGGAGAATATGATGTGGTCAGATAAAACCAAAATACTCTTTGGTTATATAGGCCACTTGCCATGTTTGGAGGTGGAGGAATGCGGAGTTGCATCCCAAGAACACCACACTCACTGTGAAGCATGGGGGGTGGAAACATTCTGCTGCAGGGCTGCTGTCATTGCCAACCAAGGTGACATCTTCGCTATCGTCCAAATACTTATTTTCTCTATCATTATCTTAAAAAAAAAAAAAAAAAAAAAAAAGATTTCCTGGAATTTCTTGTTACATTCTGTCTCTCACAGTTTATGTGTGCCATTTATTACTCACCTCTCATATTTTTAGGTGAGACCCTTGCACAACCTGTGGCATATATATATATATATATATATATATATATATATTATTATTATTTTGCTTCCCTGTATGTCAGAGGGCTAACAAGAAAGGCACGAAGGTCCTCTGCTCAGATGATTCGAAAATTTAACCTTTGGGCCCACATGCGTGACACAATGTGTGGAGGAAAACTAACAATGCACATGAACACACCATTCCCTCCATTCAACACGGTGGGGGCACCATCATGCTTTAAGGGTGGTCTTCAGCAGGGACAGGGAATCTGGTCGGAGCTAAAAGCAAGTAAATCATCTAAGGCCACATCCACACTAAGCTGGATAATGCCTTAAACGTATAAGTATTTAGTTTACACCCCCCTATCGTCCACACTAAGGCGGCTTTGTTTGTGGTCTGTGGCCGGATAAGTATTAGCCGGGTAAGAGAGCCGTCTAACTGTTATCTCAACGGCTAAATGAGCACGTCTGGACGCAACTTATCAGGTCCCCGGCTAAATCAGCGCAGCGACGTCAATCAAATGCTGCGTCCTAAGTTGATGACGACAACAACGCGACACGTAGATTATACGACTCAATCTGTGTTCTTTTTGTTTTTCCCCGCGCATGCCCAGTACATGCATAGGTCGGCATTGGATTGCGCAATCATGGGACCTTAAACGGGGCGTAAATGCTCGTGTTGAGTGGATAACATTAGGCGTCTAACTCGCCGTATAACCTTATCCGGCTTGGTGTGGACGTGGCCTAAGAAAACTTGATCAGAGCCACAAAATACTTAAAACTGGTGCAAAGATTCACCTTGTAGCTGCACATAGGTTCAGATTTCCCAATAAAATGCTCTGTCTGTGGCTATAAAATAAAACGTGGAAAGGTTCAAGAGATTTGAAGACCTTTGTAAGACACTGTTTGCGCTTCTGTTTGATGAAAAACATGTTTTTACCCTCATGTGATCAAATCCAGGTCGCTTCTGAAGAGTTGAACGTAGAGAAAAAGGTGAAGGAAGTCTGTGCCCAGCTGAATGTGAACGTTCACAGCTGCTGGGGCGCCACGCTGTACCACAGAGATGATCTGCCATTTCACAACATATCCAGGTGTGGGAGAATGTTGCTCGGCTGGGCATGAAACCAATCAGATTTCAGCTGGAGTAGCTCCTTTTTAGGAGAAAGGAATTAAAGGAATGTTGCTTTTTGTTCTTCTCCTGGTTACAGGCTGCCTGATGTATACACCGAATTCAGAAAGGCAGTGGAGAGTCATAGCAGGGTGAGGCCTGTGCTTCCAACCCCTGAGAGGCTGAATCCTCTTCCCCCAGGGTTGGAGGAAGGAGCTATTCCTACAGCGGAGGACCTGCAGCAGACTGGTAAATGACGGGAATGTTGTCTCTGTTTAGTGGGAAGGGTTTAATTACATAGTCTTCATGACTTAACTGTGAAAAACTAATACTACTGGTGTAATTTTGGTATAACCTGTTTGTTCTTCAATCTGTGTAGTTACTAGCAGTAGGCAGAAAATTAAGAAATATTACTCAAGTAGGAGTAGCGATACTATATAGAAATATTAGTCAAATGTAAAACAGTAAAATGTTGTAAAAATATTCTTAAAAGTAAAATATTCCTTAAACCTACTTGTTTAAATGTAACTACATGTTACCTATCTCTGGTGTGCGGTGACTCGAAGTGAATCCACTTCTGCGCGACAACCCTCGGTACCAAACTGCTGAGCATAAATCTCTTCATTAAAATCCAGCTTTGGACTTCGCTGGACTTGCGTGTAAATAAATGAGCCTTTATGACTGATTGTGTGACATTAATTTCTTTTTCCCTCTGTTTGATCCTACAGAGCCTGCGAGTGATCCTCGCTCAGCCTTCCCTTGCACTGGCGGGGAAAGTAGTGCCCTCGCAAGACTCAAACACTATTTCTGGGACACAGTGAGTGCAACACGTGTTACAGAAATACACAAACTGCTTTTTTAGCATATGACTGTTGGAGGAACTATAATGGATCTTTTCCTAGGATGCTGTGGCGACTTACAAAGAGACTCGTAACGGCATGATCGGGGCGGATTACTCTACTAAATTTTCACCGTGGTAATTTTTCAAAAATGTTTTATTTCTCAGATGATCTACTTTTTGTTGCTCCTCTAACATGTTTCTAATAATACCCCACTGGCACTGTGCAGGCTGGCTTTGGGATGCATTTCTCCGAGGTACATTTACCATCAGATCAAAAAGTATGAGAGGGAGCGGACGGCAAATCAGAGCACCTATTGGTCAGTACGCATACTGGTTACCATGCTTCCTTATTTGTTAAGAAGTTATTGCACACTTATAGTTTCATTTATGTCATTCTGAAACTGTAAATTGCAAAAGCATTCATAGTGCTTAAACATGTTCACTTTTTGTCACATTATATCTACTGGCTTCAACATACAAACAAGTAAACCCATAACATGATGCTGCCATCACCATGTTTTGCTGTGGTGATGTTCCCTAACAAACCTCTGAGGCAAAGCAGCTAGATTTCGGGGACTCATAACGGTCTGATTGGGGAGGATTACTCTCAGTAAAACTACTTGAATCCCATATTACAGGTTTTTATTCACTGGTATCAGAGTAAAGGGAGCTGAATGCAAATGTGAGCCACTTATTTATATTTTTATTTGTAAAACAATTTGAAAAACGGTGTATCCTTTTCTGTCATTCTGCAGTTGTAATGTGACATACTGTCGAAATGTTGAAAAGATACGTTTGTGAGGCATCCAGAGAATAATCGGGTCATGATTCTTTGACCTTTTATTTGTGTTTTACAGGGTCATTTTTGAGCTTTTGTGGAGGGACTACTTCAAGTTTGTCGGCGTTAAGTACGGAAACAAAATATTTCAGGTCAAAGGTAAAATTAGAAAATGTTTGATCTGTTATTAATGTTGTGGTTTTATATATATATATATATATATATATATTTCAGTAAAACTAAAGAAACATCATGCAATTTTAACTTAGGGCTTCAAGGAAAGTCTATCCCATGGAAGATGGATACGAAGCTGTTTGATGCGTGGAAAGGTTTGAGTTCAAAACATGTAGTTTATCATACATCAGTCTCATACTTGAAGAAAATCATGTAATCTATTTTTTTTTTTTTTCTTTGACTTTTGCACTGACAGAGGGCCGTACAGGGGTGCCCTTCGTGGACGCCAACATGAGAGAGCTGGCACTGACTGGCTTCATGTCCAACAGAGGGCGGCAAAACGTTGCAAGCTTCCTCACAAAGGATCTGGGCCTTGACTGGAGACTGGGAGCTGAGTGGTTCGAATATCTGCTGGTACGTTCTGTAGATGTTCTGGTGTTATTGATCTGTTTATATACCCAAAAAATCTTTTGGACATCAGATTGGGGGTTTCTTTATTTTGTGCTGAATTCTTTTCTTAACATTTCAGTTATTTGTAAAAAAAAAAAAAGAAGAAATGATTGCCTGCTTAACCTGATTTATTATTTTTATTTTTTTGCAAAGATTGATCATGATGTCTGCAGCAATTATGGGAACTGGCTTTACAGCGCTGGTATAGGAAATGACCCCAGAGAGAACAGAAAGTTTAACATGATCAAACAAGCTCTCGACTACGACCACAACGTACGTTTCAAAAGAAGTTCATCTTATTTACCTTTTCGTATTTGCCTGGAACTGGACACAGAAAATCTGACTCGCACTGCACATATATTTGAGGTAACCTGTTTTTACCTAATTATGCGTAAACTGAGGGTCATGCTTCTGCTTTAGGGGGAGTACGTGAGACGGTGGGTCCCAGAGTTGGGAGCTATCAGTGGGGGAGATGTGCACACGCCCTGGAACCTGAGCTCTGCCGCTCTGTCGCGCGCCGAAGTGTCGCTCGGTGAGACCTACCCAATCCCAGTTGTCACTGCGCCTGAATGGAGCCGACACTTTAACAAGAAACCGGTGGGTGTTTTAGAGAAAAGGGAAGTGGAAACTAAGAGGGAAAGGCGTGATTGACCATAAGCTGCAAACAAAAGTGAGGGAAAGGGAACACATTTGCTGAATCAGTATATACAGTTAGTGTTTAGAAAAATTTGGGGAAACAAATTACAGATGTACTGAGCCCCGCAGGGGACATGGTGGAGAAAATATTTTAAGGTGAGAAAAAAATAAAAATAAATTGATTTTGCGAGATCTTGAGATTCTTTTGCGTTATCTGGAGAAATGTTTGCGTTATCTTGAGAAACTTTTGCGATATATGGAGAACGTTTCGAAAAGCCATTCCTGCATTTACAGTGTTACCGACTCAGTTTGCTGCAGCCTTGTGCACTGCTATGATGGAAGGCACTCACAGACGGGAGAGCTTAATAGAGTTTTATTTTGAGATTGGCCTCAAATATCAGGACATAAAGTCAGTGCTTAGCTCTAGACATGGTTTTCATATAAGTGAAAGACATTGCCCACAGGATTTTGCGCACAGGACTGTCGTGTCGTAAACAGCTTCTGAACTAGTGGATCTGATTGAGTTCATTAGCCACCAGTTGCAATACTCTGGACAATTACATGGCTATTGTTGGATGTGTGGAAAATGCATAGAAAATGGACAATGTGTGAGAAAAGAGGACGTATGGCTGGTGTTGAAGCAGTCGGATTTTCTCGAGATAACGCAAAATTTTCTCGAGATAACGCAAAATCCATTTCTTTTATTTTTTTCTCACCTTAAAATATTTTCTCCACCATGTCCCCTACGGGGCTCAGTACAGATGTTTTCATTCTAAAAAAAATTACATTTAATTCTAAGAAAAAACAGTCTTTGTAAGGAAGGAATTCATTAATTTGGTGTTGGATAATGTAACTTTCATACTCATTGTTGCATCTAAGATTTCCTTTTCAATATGATGGGGTCAGGCAGGGTTCCTACTCTTCTGGAAGAGTATGGAATGTGTTGTGAAAAATGTGAAGGGAATTTAAAGTAAAATTTAAAACCAAATATAAATATTACATGAATTATGAAACCATTTTACTGTAAAAATCATAACAAATTGTGAATATTTCTGTCCTCTTGTTTGTTTGTGTGGTGATTTTTTTTTTTTTTTTTAGGGTGGCACAGGACTGTCAGCAAAAGGAAAGAAAGGCCCATCTCAAACTCCCAAACAGCATCGAGACAGAGGAATCGACTTCTACTTCTCCAGAAGTAAAAACCTGTGAAATGTCTCGCTGCAGAGGACGAACGCTGCCGAGATCTGAATTCTGCGTCTATCTGCCGATTCGGTGCTACGGATGCTGTTAATGTTTACACAGTTGATTTCAAGGAAAGGCTGCTTTTTTTGTTCCTGAAAGCTGAAGTGATACTAGCATGCCTTGCAAAAGTATTTACATGCCTCAGACTTTTTCACACCAATGTTTTTATTGAGATTTTAGTTGACAGGCCAACACAAAGTGGTGCTTAGCTGTGAAATGTAAGGAAAACGATAAAAATGTGGTGTGCATTTATAATTAGTCTTTCGCACAGATGCCTCTAAAAATCTGGTGCAAATTCCTTTTAAAAAATTTTCCCAAGACTGCAACATTTTACAGAGCGCAGTCAAATGTGAAACCTGTCAAGACATGGCGGTCCATCTAAACTGGTGGGCCTGAGAAGGAGAGCCATAATCAGAAAAGAAACTTTGGAGAAGCTGTAGAGAATCACACCTCAGCTGGGAAAAGTTTTTGACAAGGCAACTATTAGTCGTTCACTCCAGAAAACTGGATTTTATGGAAGAATTATAAAAAGGCTATTTTTGAAAGAAAGCCAAAAGTCCCTTTTGCAATTTCCCACAAGTCGTGCAGGGGACAACGCAAACCTGTAAAATAAGGCGAAAAGGTCAGAATATTCTGGCTAACATGCAAAACACACACTACACGTCACCCTGAACACATCATCCTCATGGTGGAATATGGTAGTTGCAGCAACATGTTGTGGGGAAGCGCTTCTTCTGCAATAACTTTGGGAGTGGAAGCTGGAAGTAACCAAATACAGTTTAATCCAGGACAAATTGTTAGCGGCTGCAAAAGACTGGGGTCATAAGTTTGACTTCCATCAGGGCACTGACCCAAAACAAACAGCCAGAATAACCGTTGAATGGGTCAGATCAAATCAAATGCATATTTTTGAATGGCCAAGTTACAGTCCAGATTAAAATCCAGGCCAAAGAATCGATGACATAACTTGAAAGATGATGTGACCAAACACTCTCCATCCGTTCTGCCTGAGCTTGAGTAACTTTGCAAAGCTGAGTGGGTAGAAACTTACAAAGCCGGTTTTGTAATAACCATGTACTGTAACCAAGCTGTAGTTACAAGATACAAAATATTGCCTCAGGGAGGACTGAATAACAAATGCATGCCATACATCAGGGATTTTACAACAATGTATGATTTGATTTCCACCAAATAAGTTATTTGTGTTAGTCCACCACAGAAAATATATTATAGCAGTTACCTTGTGACAAAGGGTGAAATAGTTCAAAGGCATAAATGCATTTGCAAGACACTTCCCAAGCCTCGTGTTGCACTTCTCCCCGAGTCTCTGTTGCACTTCCTGTTCTGCAGCTGCAACCAGTGAGAACCTTTCTTTTCTCTTTTCCTTTTATGACGGTTACAACCATGAGACCGTGCAATATTGATTATTTTTTATGCACGACCTTTTGATGCTGTACTATCTTTATTTCAATAAACAAGCTGGGATTTTTTTTAAACTTATAAGAACAAATATTGCTTTATTTTTCAATAGACTTGTCTAAAGAACGATCTTAAATAGTTCTGTCAAAATTAGTTTAAACCATTTCTCTGTAATGGGAGAACTAATGAATTCGACTGAAATGTATAACTTCCTCCCAGATGTGACGCAGTCAGCCACAACTACTTCCTTGTTCCACTAAGCCAGGTGGGCCGTGCCTATCTGCTAGAACAGCCTTCAAAATCACTCCAGTTTCATCAATGGTCAATTTTCACTCATTTTAATCCGGATCCAGGAGGAAAGAAGACATGGACGATACCGATTACAAAATCGACCTCTGTTCGATCCCGCTGGTTGCGCTTAATGTGAGCGTAAGGAAAAAGTTGGGACTTTATTTGAACCCCAAACACACGGTTGCTGCCGACTGGACGGCTGTTGCGGAGACCATGGGCTTCTCTTACCTGGAAATAAAGAACTACGAGGCTTCCAGGAACCCCACCAAGAACGTTCTGGACGACTGGGCGGCTCGGAACTCCGAGGCTTCGGTCGGGAAGTTGCTGTCAATCCTGGAGGAGGTGGAGAGGAAAGACATCGTAGAAGATCTTCAACCTTTTATAGGTGCGCAACCTATACAAAGATTAGTTAATAATTTTTATTTGCACAAAGGTATAGTGGTGTCATTTGACCTACTGATTCGATTGATTTGCAGAGGCGATCCAAAGTTGTACGGGGCCCGAGGTAGCATGTAACCACCCCCACCTTAAATAAAAGCAAGAGATGAACAGATTAGTTTTTTTGGTCAGTAGCCATTTTCGATTTTACCTCCTGATTGAGATTTTGACCTATTCCAGCTTTAAATTCTACAATAGCAAGTAATTTGCTGCATGGTTCTTTGTTGATAGTTCGAATTCAGCAAGAAAAGAAAGAAGAATGAGACTATCCCCTTTCATGCTAACAGACATAGAGAAAAATGTAGAGTGCATCTCAACCTTGTCTGCATCTTAACATTATCTGATTTATTCTGTCTCTGAGTACAAATTATAGCTCAACAATATAAACATATGTATCACCAAACTAAAGTCTTAACACAATTATCACGCCCCCCCCCCCCCCCCCCCCCCCCAAATATGCAAATAGATTACAGCTAATTCTATCTACTCCATGAGGTCATAGATTAAAAATAACAAACCAAGTCCTTACATGGTTTTCCAACAATCTTGAAGGAGTTCCCAGAGATGATTAGTAGCCTACTCGTTGGCCCTTTTGTCTGCACTCTGCGGTTCAGCTCGCCCCAAATAATCTCGATTGGGTTCAGGTCCGGTGACTTTGGAGGCCAGGTTGTTTCACACTTTTTTGTAAAACTACTACATAATTCCATGTGTTCATTCATAGTTTTGATGCCTTCAGTGTGAATCTACAATGTAGTCATGAAAAGAAAGGAAACTCATTAAATGAGAAGGTGTGTCCAAACTTTTGGTCTCGACTCTATCTGCTCCCAAGTATTTTAATGCTTTTTTGTTGGAACCATGCGCCTGCAGTGTTTCTGCTTGAAAACCGTTTTCAAAAGATTATTTCATTTATTAAAGAAAATGGCTATCCAAACCAACCTGGACCTATGTGAAAAAGTAACCGCCCACTTAACCTCATTACTGCCGTTTGCGTTAACTGGGAGTCACTCTTTCACATGCTACAGCATCTAAATTAGATTTACATTGGAGCTATGACTGGGCCACTCCAAAACCTTCCATTCATTTTCTTTGAGCCATACTGAAGTGGTCTTGACGGTAGGCTTTGGATCTTTGCTTTGATGCACAACCTAGGTTTCCTGAAGCTAAAACTCCTCACCAATTCGCTCTCAGGATTTTTTTCAGCAAAAAATCATGCAGCCATGTCTATGGTTGACCAAAGAAAAAATTCCCAAAACTGTTGGGAATCATAACATGTTTTTTGGGCAAGCGTGACACCAGCTTTTGTGTTAGTTCGGTAAAGGGCTGTTTTCTTTTCAGAACTCTTTGCACAGCCTACTTCATGTTATCATACTGGTTCTATTTTAAGTGACAGGTCTAAAAGGGATGGGTGACACCTCATCAAATTAAAACTCAGCTTTCTAAATATGTTGGTGAATTAGAGTTTATTAATCATTTAACAAGTGGGACATTCACTTGTTTAAATAGGACAATGTTTGTTTTGATAGTTTTTGTACTTCACCGGATTACATCTATTTGAAAACAACTTTTAGGTTTGTATGTTGTAAAGCATTTTTTGATCATCTGGATCGTTATGATAAAAAGAAAAGAAAATAAGTAATTCATGTGGTTGAAGACTTTTTTGACCGCTGTAATTATGTTTTTTCTGCACCAGATGAGGATGTCAGGAAATACATTGAAAACCAAAAGAAAGAGGCCGACCCGCCTGTCCAGGTTCCTGAGGTGGACAGCTGTGTCCCGCGCACACCTGAGAGGTCTGGAATCACTGTGGAGGACATCCCAGGAGGTTTGTCTTCCTCTAAGTGTACTGTTAAACTGTTTGTTTTGACCAAATCAAAATGTCTAAGTAAGGAAAGGAAAAAAGCTAAACTAAATTGCATTTTACAGAATCTAGATCAGTCATTTGTATTGCTCAAATTCACTGATCAATTTTCTATATGGGCTCAGGATGTTTATGCTTCTGTATCTGTACAGGCTTCCTGTTGGTTACTGCGTGACAGTAAAAAAAAAACTTTCATTTTGAACACCCTCAGTAGATAAGGAGTACCTTTCACCCAAATCTTTAGACAAATAAGAAGTCAAATTGTCTTACAGTTAATTAATACTCCTTAAAGTTCTTTAATTTTATACATCACTACCACAAATTTATGTTGTTTGAGGTTTTATGTGACCAATCAACACAAAGTACTGTGAAAATGTAAGCTGAAAATTAAATTAGGGCATGGTAGTTTTTTTTTTCTTTTTTCTTGCTGAGATATTTAAATAGTGTGGCGTCTTGCCGGCACATTCTAACTCACGAAATATACTTTGGTCTAAATCTTTCCACTGTAGCTTTGGCTGTGTGTGTCTAGGAACCTAAGTTATAGTCTCCAGTATTTTGAAGCCTCTGATAAGTTTTCTTCCGGGACTGCTTTACATTTCGCTCAATTCTTCTTCTCATCAGCTCTGACCAGCTTCCCTGCTCTTGGTGGAAATGAACAAACCCCAACAGCATGATGCTGCCATCACCATTTTTTAATGTGGAGAGGGTATTCAGAGTATTGTGCCGTGTTGGTTTACCACCACACATGCCATTCTGCAGAAAGGCGACAAAAGTTTCATTGTATTCTTCTCTGAGAAGAGAGGTTTTGTCATCGACCTTCCTCCAGAATACCAAGACTAAAAAGACATTTAAGTTGTTTTTAGAATCCTCCCTAATTTTGCACATTCGAGCTTCTAGTCTCAACAGATAAAATGCATTTAAGTATTATCATAGCTTCTGATGACGACATTTGTTTCAGTTGAAAAGCATTGACAGGAAAAGCTCAAATTTCCCCCAGAGTATGATTCTTTATCTGAAAGTCTGCACCACCATGCCTTGTGGGTTTTTTATTTATTGAAATTTATTTATTTTTGTTCTTCACATTAACCACAAATTAAACAGTAATGGACTTCTTTGGAAATTTTTTTTCCATGCTAATGTGGGTGGGTGTCTTACCTTTGGTTGCATTTACGAATATCCTTATGATCATATTTGAAGTTTTACTAAATGTAATCAAAATGCATTAAATGCAGGTGCCCCGGAGATGTTTGACGCCTTCATCTGCTACTGCCAGAGCGACTTTGAATTCGTCCATGAGATGATCAGGGAGCTGGAGCAGACAGAGTACAAACTCAAACTCTGTGTGTTTGACAGGGATGTGCTCCCGGGCTCGTGTGTGTGGACCATCACCAGCGAGCTGATCGAGAGAAGGTGGGTTTACCTTACCAAGTAACATGTTCTTTGTTCTTCTGGCTTTGCACTGTGCAACTGCAACTATGCTGAAGAAAATTCCTACCAATGCAGTCACGAAGAAAGTCTGGAATTTGATTTACGTATTTTCCAGATGTAAAAAAAAAAAAAAGGAGTATAGAAAGAGAAAATAGTTTGGCAAATCAGCTAGGGGATATATTTATTCCCTAGTTGGATTGTTTAAACTTAACTCTAAAAAGTCACTATTTTACAGCGAGATTTAAGTTTCTGTGATTATAGGAGCTCAAAAGTTGGATTATTTGCATTTAAACATAGGAAGTCCCCGGAGAACAAATAAAAGCCCTTACTTTTCTGTGAGCTGAAAATCTTCAAATTTCCCTACTTTCCATTTGTGTCACATTAAGCACATGACCGTGTCATGCATGTTCATGTGTGCAGGTGTAAGAGAATGGTGGTGGTGATCTCTGATGAATATTTGGAGAGCGATGCCTGTGATTTTCAGACCAAGTTTGCTCTCAGCCTCTGTCCCGGTAAGGAGGATTTAAATTTATTAATTTCTTTTTTTTTTGCCAATGTAAATCAGCTTCAATCTTTGCTTCATTTTGCAACCATACTATGTAGCTAAACCTTTGTCATTTTCTAGGGGCTCGAAGTAAACGCCTCATTCCGGTGGTCTACAAGTCGATGAGAAAACCGTTCCCCAGCATTTTGCGCTTCCTGACAGTATGTGACTACACCCGGCCCTGCACCCAGGCTTGGTTCTGGGTACGACTCGCCAAAGCGCTCTCATTGCCCTAACCACAGAGCAAAGAGTGCATTTGTATTTATGAGTGCCTTTTTCTACGGCTTTGAACGTTTCGCGTTGGATATTGGTCAGATGTTGCAGATTCAAATGTATTACTGCTATAATAATTAGCATGTCTGCTCAAGACATGTAAAAACCCTTAAAAGCAATAACCTCATGCGGAAAGTTTGAGAAAAATCAAGTTTTATTAGTGAGGATAAAGGATAGAGGAAAGGGAGCGATCATTTCTCTGTAGTGGCCCTCTGTCATGCTCACTTCTCTTATGACACTAGATGATGATGATGATGGTGGAGAAGAGTCTTTGTGTCCTGTGGACCACTTCTATGTTGATTTGGCCACATGTTTAAGATCATGATCAATCAGTGAGTGTGATTTAATTTGTTGAGCACTTCTCATGCAGCCAAATGTAACACAAAGTAATTCATAGAAGTAAAAAAGGGAAAAGTATGCAAATAATAAAACCAAAGAAGTAGGTAAGGGAGTGAAATTATATTTAACATCTAGAAAAAAACGCCAAATATGACTGAGGAGTACACGATGCCGTTCATTACTGATCCGCCGCTGTGTCTAAAAGTGGACATGGGGTTATCCACATGATCATCCTTTCTGATACCAAAAGCATCAGAAGTTCTTGTTCCTTAGGAATAAACTTACATACCAGTCATGTGGACTTATATTTGACTTTATGGCTACAGAATCATCTTAAAAATGCAGCTGGTGTGAATTTCTGCTCCTATTTTTCAAGACCTCTTCAGCTTTCAGTATTTGTCAGTCTCAGTATTACTGTTTAGTTTTTTTGACTGCAATAACAGTTTAAGGATGCACTCCGTAACTTTGCGGATATTTTCCCTCTATTGCCCTCTCAAGGCTTACGACGTAACGTGACTGTCGTAAAACCAAATGGCTTCTTCTTATAGCC
This sequence comes from Apricaphanius iberus, assembly GCA_028564705.1. Taxonomy (NCBI): domain Eukaryota; kingdom Metazoa; phylum Chordata; class Actinopteri; order Cyprinodontiformes; family Aphaniidae; genus Apricaphanius; species Apricaphanius iberus. Next base: position 530,159 of record JAPXFQ010001619.1, read on the forward strand.
TCTTCTTTGGTTTCTTTGGTGGATCTGCCATGGCTCAGGTCTCAAAATCACAGTTTTTTTTTTCTAATATTTAGTCAGCTTGTGACTTGGAACTAAAAATATGCTGAACAAAATTCCTACCTATGCAGTACTTTAAAGAGGCGTCCCAGGACATAGAAAGTTGTATAGTGCAGTTTTCAGCAGTGGGACGCTCGCATGTAGTGACGGCTCCAAAAATGAACATAATACATGCTGGATTGCCGCCAAAACTTTTTATTTTATTTTTTTTACTTTTTCAAAGTGTTAAAGTTGCAGAGTGTGTTATTAAAGGGTAAAATGAACCATCAAAACCAACGTGCAAAACCCCATCTATGCTGACAAGCCTGTAAAGCATTATCAATCTCCAAATGTATAAGTGTATGATGGACAGACAAAAACTTTTTTTTCTGGCCTCCTTTCCACACCGCTGGTTGGCTTTCAGACACTGTCAAATACAGTTCCTATAAACTCTGAACAACTTTTAAAAAGTAAAGTTAAATTGTTACTTTCATTCTTTAAAGGGGTTATTGTGGTTGCAAATAATTCAAGCTGATGTATTTTACTGTTATTTTATTGCAAGTGTCATTTTATTTGAAATTTTCACTCAATGTTTGTTGCTGCATTTCATTGACTGTTTTCTGCTTTAACATTATTGTTACTTTTCAGATCAGCTTGTGAAATGGTCTCTTTTTATGATGAAACCATGTATCTCTATAAAAAGATAGTTCTGTAAATAAAGGAAATATTACTCTTTATATTATTTTCAGTTTGAGACTGCGCTACTGCTGTAAAATTGTTTTAAAGCTTTTTACACATTAACAACAGAGGCCAGTATATCTCTTTCTCTCTCTTTGGAGCAGACTGATTATTTTGCAGCACGTTTTACCTTTATTACTATTACAAATAATTTCATCCTGCAAAAAAGGAAAAGTTCTCCATTCGCAGAATAATTTTTTTATGTTCAGTGCAAAAGTTACAACTGCCTCAACTGTTTCTTGTTTGTGGAGCCTCTGTAAAAATTCATTGCGTAGATGTGGATGTGGCACGCTTTCTGTAAAAAGAAACAAAAATAAAGTCTAGGTGCCTGTTAACTTCCTCTGAGTCAAATTCAAGACCATATTTGAGCAGAACGGGAAATGAAATTGTGCCTGTAATTGTTGCATAAACTTCTCAGCTCTTGTTTTAGTGTTTTCGATTTTTATGTCTGATTATTTTTCAGAACTTTTTTTATTAGAAATGAATGTATTTCTTTCCAGCAGAAATGTTTCGAAAATTATTTTTTGACAAAATAAATAATATATTTGTGGATTTTTTTTTCTTTCTTTTTCTTATGGGAGTTTTTGTTTCAAGAAAGTGCGTGTGCACGTACAAGAGCACGGGGTGTTACAGAGTTCTGTTTATTCCGTGTGATTGTGAAATTCTTGCATGTCTTTAAACAAATTGCCAACAGGAGGCGCTATTGGACCCTGATAGTACATAGTGAACTCTATTAGTTCTCTTTTTATTCGCTGTTTTCACCGTTTATAGGTGGATCTAATTCGCCCTTTGTACATGCAAAGCGTGTTTTTATATCAAAAATATAATTTAAACATGTCAAACGGATTAATAACTGTATTATCAGTGGAAAGGGTGACATACTTTGCAAATCCGAAGGTGGCCTCCGAATCACCGCTTCCGCGTTAGTGCGCAGTACTGAATTAAAGGGCTATTTCACTGTTTTAACGACTCTGGAGCAACTGTGAACTGCTCTAATTTGAAGAGTGAAATACTGGTCGAACATGGACGGAAATATTCTACACTAGAGACAGGACATTTGTAACGTGTGAAAACTTTAGCTTACTCTTTGCAGAAGACTTTAAAGAAATCAAATCAAACTTTATAAAGCGCTTTTCAAACTACAAAGGTTCTCAGAGTGCTTTACAAATTAAAATGAACCCAACCCCCTCTCCCAAAACTCAAAATAAAAACATCACTACAACTATACCCAATCTCCCATGCATCCACACACTTAAGAGCAACAGTAAACAAAAGCAAAAACGGGCGGAGTACAGATGAGCCAGGAAACCTCATCATGGGAGCCATCGGCAGCAGCAGCAGCCAAGGCACTGACCCAGGGCGCCCAGAGGAGGGAGGGCTGGTACCCTTAGATTAAAATAAGAAGTTAAAATATTAAATTAAACTGTAGCTAATTAGATTAAGTAGTAAAATACTAATAAAAATGTTAAGACTGATAGCGTTTTAAATTATCAAGTGTAAATAAGATATCAAATAAGAATGCAAAGCAGATGACAATAATAAAAACATATTAGTCAGCTAAAAGCTGATCAAATATGCAGAGCAATTAAACACATATTAAATATTCAGTTAAAAGCTATGGTAAAAAGGTGAGTCATGAGCCTTCTCTTAAAAACAAAGCAGATTAATAAATAAACAGTTAAAAGCTAAACTATAAGTTAAATCAGGTAAAACATGCTGACCAGTTAAACATAGATTAATAAATAATAATTAAAAGCTCGGTTAAAAAGGTGAGCTTTGAGCCTGCTCTTAAAAATATGAACGTTCTCTGCGTCCCTGAGGTCCTCTGGCAGCCTATTCCAGAGGTTTAGGGCCATAATAATGGAAGGACCCCTCACCATGAGTGCATGTCCTGACTTTGGGGATGACAAGGAGACAGCTGCCAGAGGAGCGCAGAGACCTCGTAGGTTTATAGGGTAAAACTATTTCTGAAAGGCCCAAGGCCATTAAGACACTTAAAAAATTTTGAAAGAACCTTAAAATCGATACTAAAACATACAGGGAGCCAACGCAGTGACACAAATGTAACTTTTGGACCTACAAACAAGTTTTAATACCTCAGATCCGGCTTCCTTTTTTCAGTCTATTTGATAAAGATATTTAAGCAGGACTTGATCAAAAGTGATAGCTACAATGGGTGGGTGGGGCGGGGGTCTATTAAGCCTGTATAAAACCCCACAACTTGTTAGCAACATAACTCAAGAAAATTATGGATTTTGATGAAATTTTCAGGAAATATTTACAGTGGGACCTGGAACAACTGATTAGACTTTGGGGGTGAACAGTTCGATATGAGTTCCCTGTAGGCCTGCACTGTAGTGCTTTTCTAGTTTCAAGATGCATTGGTTGTTTTCAGTAGTTTTCACAGACTACAAAACTGCATGTAAGGGAATTGTCTTCAGCTGAAAACAGTTTTGTCGTTTAGATAAGTTTAGGATGTTATAAAAGGACTGGTAATTCTAAACATTGTCACTATGGTTTAAAATTATTTTGAATGATATGTCATAGATAGGTGTGATGGAGTTTTCTCCGAATGTATTGATAGCACAGTTACCATGTTACTCCTCCTATGTTAGACTCTGAACCGGTAGCTTAACAAATATGGACCTGATCCATCAAAAGCTGTAGCCTAAAATAGATCTTCAAACATGATCCTAACAAAAAAGGGCAAATTTCAGAGTTCTAACTTCAGCACTCCTTAGACAAGTGAACAATCAGAATGAGTCGTTGGGACATGGACCTACATTAGTTTGTGTGCAGCAGGCACTGCTACTTATTAAACCTTTCTGGAATGTTTTTTTTCTTCTCTCAGAGCTTTGTCATGTGATGCTTATTTAAGCCTGTGGTGTCATACTTCCGAGTTTGAATGGCAGTTCCTGCTGTGTTGTACGAGAGGAAAAAGTTGTGACAAAGTGGCGTCATGGATTAAACACAGATTTGATTTACAGGTTAGATGTCCACCTGGCTGTGGATGGGACACAGGCTGGGGGCCCTGCGTGAGCAGATGACGTCCCCAACTTTACAACTGCAGTTCCTAATATCACAGAAAGCCCTGCAGTATACCAGATCTATAAATCAGACCTTCACACAAACACACACACACACACACACACACACACATATATATATATATATATATATATATATATATATATATATATATATATATATATATATATACACTACCGTTCAAAAGTTTGGGGTCACATTGAAATGTCCTTATTTTTGAAGGAAAAGCACTGTACTTTTCAATGAAGATAACTTTAAACTAGTCTTAACTTTAAAGAAACACACGCTATACATTGCTAATGTGGTAAATGACTATTCTAGCTGCAAATGTCTGGTTTTTGGTGCAATATCTACATAGGTGTATAGAGGCCCATTTCCAGCAACTATCACTCCAGTGTTCTAATGGTACAATGTGTTTGCTCATTGGCTCAGAAGGCTAATTGATGATTAGAAAACCCTTGTGCAATCATGTTCACACATCTGAAAACAGTTTAGCTCGGTACAGAAGCTACAAAACTGACCTTCCTTTGAGCAGATTGAGTTTCTGGAGCATCACATTTGTGGGGTCAATTAAACGCTCAAAATGGCCAGAAAAAGAGAACTTTCATCTGAAACTCGACAGTCTATTCTTGTTCTTAGAAATGAAGGCTATTCCATGCGAGAAATTGCTAAGAAATTGAAGATTTCCTACAACGGTGTGTACTACTCCCTTCAGAGGACAGCACAAACAGGCTCTAACCAGAGTAGAAAAAGAAGTGGGAGGCCGCGTTGCACAACTGAGCAAGAAGATAAGTACATTAGAGTCTCTAGTTTGAGAAACAGACGCCTCACAGGTCCCCAACTGGCATCTTCATTAAATAGTACCCGCAAAACACCAGTGTCAACATCTACAGTGAAGAGGCGGCTGCGGGATTCTGGGCTTCAGGGCAGAGTGGCAAAGAAAAAGCCATATCTGAGACTGGCCAATAAAAGAAAAAGATTAAGATGGGCAAAAGAACACAGACATTGGACAGAGGAAGACTGGAAAAAAGTGCTGTGGACGGATGAATCCAAGTTTGAGGTGTTTGGATCACAAAGAAGAACGTTTGTGAGACGCAGAACAACTGAAAAGATGCTGGAAGAATGCCTGACGCCATCTGTTAAGCATGGTGGAGGTAATGTGATGGTCTGGGGTTGCTTTGGTGCTGGTAAGGTGGGAGATTTGTACAGGGTAAAAGGGATTCTGAATAAGGAAGGCTATCACTCCATTTTGCAACGCCATGCCATACCCAGTGGACAGCGCTTGATTGGAGCCAATTTCATCCTACAACAGGACAATGACCCAAAACACACCTCGAAATTGTGCAAGAACTATTTAGAGAAGAAGCAGGCAGCTGGTATTCTATCGGTAATGGAGTGGCCAGCGCAGTCACCAGATTTGAACCCCGTTGAGCTGTTGTGGGAGCAGCTTGACCGTATGGTACGCAAGAAGTGCCCATCCAACCAATCCAAATTGTGGGAGCTGCTTCTAGAAGCGTGGGGTGCAATTTCTCCAGATTACCTCAACAAATTAACAGCTAGAATGCCAAAGGTCTGCAATGCTGTAATTGCTGCAAATGGAGGATTCTTTGATGAAAGCAAAGTTTGATGTAAAAACAATCTTATTTCAAATAAAAATCATTATTTCTAACCTTGTCAATGTCTTCACTCTATTTTTTATTCATTTCACAACGTATGGTGGTGAATAAGTGTGACTTTTCATGGAAAACACAAAATTGTTTGGGTGACCCCAAACTTTTGAACGGTAGTGTATATATATATATGACATCGATATTTCCTACTTATGCCAATGGTAAAGAGGCTAATGGGCTGTGAAAGTTATGTCAATATTATGTCAATATCATTTAGAAAAAAAGTTTCTAATCTTGGTCCTGTTTTTATTGTTTTCATTCAAATTATTAAAGAGGTGTATTTTATTAAGCTTTTAAACATAAATATTCTCAATAAATAAATAAATAACAGAACTAAATACCAAACTCAGTACTCTACTTTAAATAAGATAAGTAGTTTTTCCTTCTATGCATCTTAAGATAGCCTACATTAAACAGATGGTTTACAATAGCTACATATTATTACAAAAGTGTAAAACCTTTATTGCAAATTGAATTTGGGCTTTTTCAAAATAAAACAAAATGGTTTGACTTACTGGTAGCCTATCGGTTTTTTTTTACCGTGGGGAAGTTGGTTTAAAGTTGGATAGTCGACAGACATTCGTTTCATTAAAGCGGAGACTCCCTCCAATGACTCACCGACTACTGCGCTCATGGAGCGGATACATGGCTGCCGAAGGCTCGCTCCTGAAGGCTGTGGTTTCGGTTAGGGACCGTAGTTAAATTTCTCTACATCAAATAAAATAAATCAATAGGCCGACCTATGCAATCTGCTAACAAAGTAACCCCAAAATATTGCTAAGTTGTTGATCGACACCCGAGGGACATGACACATCGATTTATTAAAAAATTAAAATGTATTATATTTAATTTTAATATTTTACGGTATTTTTTCTTTTCTTTCATAGCTTCCAAGTCGTGTGACCAAGTGACACCGAATAGGTCTTAAAATGTCCTAATACATCTAAAGAACCAGACAAAACAATTGATTTACAATTTGAACACACATCATATTTTATATTAATATTTTACAGTAATATTTGGGGAGTTTCTTCAATAGCTTCCAGGTCATGTGACCAAGTGACACCAAATCAGTCTTAAAAGTTCTTAATACATTCAAGGAAACAGACAAAACAATTGATTTTTAATTTGACTTCTCATAATATTTTCTATTATTATTTAACTGTAATATTTTGGGTTTTCCTTCAATAGCTTTTAGGTCATGTGACCAAGGGACACCAAATCAATCTTAAAATATCTTAATATATCTAAAGAACCAGAAGCAAAACAATTTATGTTCAATTTGAATTCATGTCCTCTTCCACCACATCCACATCCTCATTTTTGGTCTTCCAGATGACATATGAAGTACCCTACTACCTGTCTCCTTAATCACATTAGCTGTAGCTGTCCAGTCATCAGGGAGAACCTCCTGGCCACCAAGAGCCTGTCTCAACTCTTAGCTGAAAACCTCAGAACACTCTTCTTTTTCAGTTTCCACCACTTGGTCCTCTGGTCTGTCTTTGTTCTCTTCACCTTCCTCACCATCAGTTTCACCCTACAGACCAACATCCTCTCTAGCCATACTCTCACCAACCACTACTTTACAGTCACTAATCTCCTTCAGATCACAACGTCTACATAAGATGTAGTCAACCTGAGTGCTCCTACCTCCACTCTTATAAGTCACCCTATGTTCCTGTCTGTTTTGGAAGAAGGTGCTTACAACAGCCATTTCCATCCTTTTTGCAGAGTCTACCACCATCTGTCCTTCTTTGTTCCTATCCTAGATACCAAACGTTCCCATCAATTCCTCATCACGTCTGTTCCCTTCACCAACATGTCCGTCAAAATCTGCACCAATCACCACCCTCTCAACTCTGGGAATACTCTGCATCCAATCATCTAGTTCACTCCAAAATTTATGGTTGTCTTTTAACTCACATCCTACCAGTGGGGCATAACCACTAACACCATTGATCATTATTCCTTCCATATCAAGCTTCTGACCAATCAGCCTATCTGACACCCTTTTCTCTTCCAGAAGATTCCTAGCAAATTCCTCCTTTTAAATAACTCCTATTCCATTCTCTTTCTATCTACCCCATATTAGAATAACTTGAATCCTTCTCCTAAGTTTCAATTTTGCTACCTTTCCACTTGGTCACCTGAACACATAGAATATCCACTTTCCTTCTCTGCATCATGTCCACCAGCTCTCTAGCTTTACCTGTCATAGTCCCAACATTCAAAGTCCCTACTCTTAATTCCAAACTCTTGAATTTCGTCTTGTCTCTCTGCCTACCAACATGCCTTCCTCCTCTCCTTCTTCAACCAATAGTATTCCAATTTCCACTGTCACCCTGTGGGTCCACAGTACCGGTGGCAGTCGTTGTTAACCCAGGCCTCGACCGATCCAATATGGAGTTCTTGTTTGTGATTCGCATATTTAATTTGGCTTACTTTTTATTTACAAGTCTCCTACTTACCATATAATATACCAACCACCAAAATTCCTGTTTTAATTTCTTTCTTTCAGACCAGGAAAACATTTAAGAAAAACCCCAAATATTACTGTTAAATATTAATGTCAAATATTATATGTACTAAAATTGGAAATCAGTTGTTGTGTCTGGTTCTTTAGATGTATTAAGATATTTTCAGACTGATTTGGTAAGACAAGGTTACATGTTCTGAAAGATATGGATGAAAAACCCAATTTTTACTGTAAAATATTAATATAAAATATTCTATGCACTAAAATTAGAAATCAGTTATTGTGTCTGGTTCCTTATATGTATTGATACATTTAAGATCTATTTAGTGTGACTTGGTCCCATGACTTGGAAGCTACTGAAGAAGAAGAAAATTTTACAGTAAAATATTGAAATGAAATATAATATATTTTAAATTCTTAATAAATCGATGTGTCATGTCCCTCGGGTGTCGATCAACAACTTAGTGATATTTTGACGTTACTTTGTCAGCAGATCGCATAGGTTGGCCTATTGATTGATTTATTTTTTGATGTAGAGAAATTTAAAGATGGTCCCTAACCGAAACCCCCACCTTCAGGAGCGAGTCTTCTGCAACGATGTATCAGCTCAATGAGCGCAGTTGTCGGTGAGACATTGGAGGCAGTCTCCGCTTTAATGAAACGAATGTCTGTCGAATATGCAACTTAAAACTAACTTCACCACGGTTACTTTTTTTCACCTTAAATCAGTTTTGTTTCCGGTCTGGTTTTATAAAAGTATTTAAGTTCTTAAAGAATAACACATTTACTGGCAACGTTTAACTCAAACGGGTCACCTCTCGGCGTGGTGTTATGGACTCTTAAAAAAATAAACATATAGGCTATGCCCTAGGCTACTTTATAAAGTAGGCTATTGAATTAAACATTTTTGAATGCTGTACCTACATAAGATCACGTGTAGCCTACTCCTAAACCTTCCAACGAACAACAAAAATCCACGTTATTTACATTTAAATAAACGTTTTTTTTAAGTTTATAACAGAAAATATTATCTAACAACCGCACGCAAAATAACCTAAAATAAAACATCGCAAAGAACGTCACACTAAGAAATAATCAGACTTTCAAACAGACTTGCAAATCTATTTTATTTGCGAGTTCTGATGTTGTCCTTGATCTTTCTTGAAATGTGGTACTTAATATATGTTAAACAAAGAAATGAAAAATGAAACAAAGTAACATGCAAGTATCACAAATGATGCAACAATTTTGTCTTATCCCTCCACTTCTCCGATCTCACTTTAAGACGTACAGACACTCACGCAGCACGCACGGAAGTCCAGCCAATCATACCATGTAACCTCATCTTGAAGCGCAGGACCCCGGCTTGATCTGGCAGGCCGAGCCGAGCCTATCTGGTTGCTGCACCGCCGCGAAGGTCCAGCATTTGCTCGGGAGGAATGCGGTAGGCGGGGCCGCGCTCGGCTGGTGTCAAACTTTGGGAATGACAGGAGTGCTGCGGGATTCGCAAAGAAGGGGAAGTGTCGCCCTTGCTGGCTCTGTTCGGATTACTTTGACTTTTTCTCGGTTGCAGTTTCTGGTGGATTCAGCACCTTTTTTTCACAGATAGTTACAGCCTTAGCAGACTCTCTCAGCCATGTCCGAGGACCCGAGCTCCCAACCCTGGTCCATCAACAAAGATGATTACGAGCTCCTGGAGGTGATTGGTATGTGATCATTAGCTTGTTAGCATTGTTGTGAACCGGCAGTTTCTAAATGCCTCATTACGAGCTTCCCCAAAGCGGAACTTACAGCGCCGAACTCTAGCTTGGATGGCTGGAAAGCGAAAAGACGAGCTTCTATTTTTCTCCAGCTTGGCTGAGTTGAAGGCAGTGGGAGAGTTGACCAACCTTGCTGTGTTTTGACTAGGATGCAGAGTAATTTACGTGGCTGTAAAAGCGCATGTAGAGCGTTAACGTGCTGCCAGGATCAGACTACTTGCTGGAAAATAACCACTTTCGTTTCTCCTGATACTTTCTTAAAAATCCTTTTTATTTGCTCCACGCCGAATCAATAAAAAACCAACAAGAACGTGTATTTTCCGCCTGACTTGACTTTGAAAAAGTGAACAACAACTTTAAGACAGGGAACGACATGGCATTATGTGGCTTCTGTATCAGCCGTGACGTTAGTGCTGCATGATAAGACAGAAACTTAAACTGTGATCACGCCCATCCCACTCTTGGGGGACCGATTCACATGCTCTTAAGTTAGCAGCAGCGACTGAAAGCAAAATAAAAATTCATTGCGTGAAATAATACATACCCTTGTACTGTTACCTGTTTTAAAAAAAGTATACAAATTCTAAGTGTAGTCTGACTCAATGCAAATAATTCCAGGTTCTGAAAGTAGGGGTCGGTGTCCCACTGTTGGTCGCAAACATCCAATGGAGGGTCTTAGGTTATTGATATAACTGTATTTCTAAGAATCTAATTGAAGCATTTCCAAAAATGATCTAATTCTCCTATTTGCAACATTTGTATACCTCATCCAGTTACAGTTACAGGGTCGCAACTCCCTACCACTGTCATTTGGTGCTTAAAATTGTGGACTTAAAGCTGTAGTTCTCATGTATTTTATAGACAAGGATACTGTTAACCAGCTTTGCTAGATGCCAAGAATAATTTCAGATAAGTATTTAAATGCTTAGTGTATGTTTTTGATCATTTGCCTATATTTGAGGCAAATATTTTTCTTTTCTTCTGAGAATTATTCTAAACCAGGAGTCTTTATGAGATCACTTAAGCCCTCTGCAGGATAGGGGCTCTTAACAACTTTAGTAAAGGATTTGATTAATATATCCAAAAATTTTACTTTTAATCTCTTTTCCACAAATATAGAGAGTCCCATTAAAATAATGCACCTGCTCTGTTGTACAATTTTAATGTTTTTATGTCATTAGAAAATGTGAAAATGGCTGCACAATGATTGTTTTCTAACGATGTAGTCAACTTGATATAAGCACGTATTAGAGCTTCACAGTATATGGAATCGCAGGGTGTGTGAACATAATATTGCTGTTGAAAAGGGCTGCTTGGATGCTATATTTAGAAGAAAACTAGTTTTCAAGTGCATTGCGTTCATGCTTTGTATATTGATGATGACGTTTTTGTCCTATTAGGTAGACTCTATAACTGCCTCTTAGTGTGTGTGTGTGTGTGTATGAATATATAAATATAATTGGTGTGCGCACATGTGAAAAAGCAGATGCCGCAAAATAGTTTTTTACTAATTTAAGACAAAAACAAAAAGATGTGAATTTGGTTTCTTCTGCTTCTGTTTTAATGCTGTTGTAGTTAGGGGGTAAGCAACGGTCAGCTTTTTTCAGATCCATCCTGTTTCATGACAGAGCAGAAGCTAGCAAACTTCTGGTCTGGCTGAGAGGGAACTTAGCTCATCAGTGCTTCAAACAGATGATCCTCATCACCATTTGTTACATTTTGCATCAGCTGGTGAACTCGTAGGACCTCTGAGTTTTTTTTTTTTCTGTGGATTTTATGAATTGATGGAGAGATGAATTTCAGCATCTCTGCACACTTCTAGTTCATTTCTTTGAATCTCTTTGATGGCAAATTGTGAAAAAGTTTCCTATTTGAAAAGAGAGCATTATTGGATGTATTGACACCTGACGCACTCATCTAAATGCTGTGTGTGTTCTAAAAGTTCTCCAGCAGTATCATGGTAGCGCCACACAGACTAGTTATGGTGTTTGTACAGAGCCCATAAACCTAACTTCCTGCAGGTTGATATTAGAGTTAAGATTATTAAACTTCTGCCTGAAACATTGTCAGCATTTTTGGGATGACTAATCATTGTCAGAGGGCTTTTAACCTGACAGAAAGGGATTATTTGACACTTCACTCGTCATCATCATGAACAAGGCCTGCTCTTAAAGTGACCTACTTAAGCGTCATGTTTGTGTTCTAAGTTTACGTTTTAGTGCCAACCTTTTTCTGATTGGAAATTTTTTTTGTATTTGATTCAGTTTGCATAACAAATAGCAAATTCTCTTTAAGAAGTCCTTCAAACGGCTAATTATTATTTATTTTTTGCTTTGTAGACTGAGAGGAAAATAAGTGTTTGACAAATATTCATAGTGTTGTCCTTTCAAGTGAAATAATTGCCTATTTTATTAGAAAATGTCTATATCTCTTCTTTTTTTTGAGTTCTACATCAGCCTATTTCTACTTTAAAATCCCTTTACATGTTTTGAAATACCAGTAATTTTTCCTTATAGTTTCTTGGAAAATTCGAGCCCCTAAAGATAACGCCCGGCACTTTTAGCTTGCTCTTAGAGATAAAGCCTCTCTTGTATGGAAACCAGTTCTGTGGCATTTTTCTGTGCTGTGTAAAACACATTCCATATAGGTTTGAATCTACTCTGGCTGCTAAAGCTTTGGACCTGTAGCATGCTTACCTTAAAGGGTTTAGGACAAAAGATCATTGTTATAATGCAGATCTTTAGAAATTAATAGGACAGTTAGTCTTTTTTTTTATTTTAGGACTAGGCCAAAAACTAGTTACATTTTGTGTTCCTTAAATATACAGGAGGTGGTTTAGTTCATATCTCATCTGATTAAGTACAGCGAGATATGTTAAATTGTGTCTCCAGATTTCCTGTGTGCACATTAAACAACAAAACCGCTACTGTTTTACATCTCCCTTTATTAACGCTATTCTGCCTTCCTTGAGGTGTCTCAGTTCACCATTTCCACATTTTCCTCTGTTTAGTCATCTATCTAAGGTGGACTCATTCATTGAATCCTGAAACCGGAGTTAGGGATTTGCTATAAGTTTAGCTCCGTTAATTGTTCAATACTTATGTATTTTGAAATGAGCTATAGTGAGTTCGGAAGGTTTTCAGACCTCATTCAATTTTTCACTCTCTCACTTTCACTTTCATTGCAGCCGTTTGCTAAAAACAAAAAAAAGTAAATGTTATCTTTCATTAATATAAACTCTGCATCCCAGCTTGACAAAAAAAAAAATCAGAAATGTAGACATTTTTGTAAATTCATTAAAAAAAAGAAATATCAGATTGTTATAAGTATTCAGACCCTTTGCTCAGTATTGAGTAAATGTTCCATTTTGAGCTAATGTAGCCATGATTCTTCTTGGAATTATGCAACAGGTTTTTCACACCTGGATTTGGGGATTCTCAGCCATTCTTCCTTGCAGATCCTCCTTAGTTCTGTCAGGTTAAATGGCGGGTGTTGGTGGGAAGCCATTTTTATGTCTCTCCAGAGATGCTCAGTTGGTTTTAGGTCAGGGCCAGTCAAGAATGGACACAGAGTTGTTCTAAACCCACTCCTTTGTTATTTTAGCTGTGTGCTTAGTGTCATTGTCCTGTTGAAAGGTGAACCTTTGGCCCAGTCTGGGGTCCTTAGCACTCTGGAAGAGATTTTCTTCCAGGATAAATCTGTATCTGATCGCATTCATCTTTCATTCAATTGCAACCTGTCGTCCTGTTCCTGCAGCTGCAAAAACACCCTACAACATCATGCTTCTACCACCATGTTTCACTGTAGGGATTGTTCTGGGAAGGTGATGAGCCGTGACTGGTTTTCTCCACCCATATCGCTTTGATTTAATGCCAGAAAGTTTAATCATGGTCTCTCATCAGACCAGAGAATTTTATTTCTTATAGTCGGGGAGTCCTTCATGTGTTTTTGGCCATCTCTATGCAGGCTTTCATGTGTCTTGCGGGGGACAGGCTGTAAGTGGGCCCCTGCCATAAATCCTTGACTGGCGGAGTAATGCATTTATAGTTGACTTGGTGGAACTTTCTCCCATCTCCCTACTGCATCTCTGCAGCTCAGCCATAGTTATCTTTGGGTTCTTCTTTACTTCTCTCACCGCTTTTGTAAACTTGGCCAGATCTTTGCGTTGCCAAATATCTGTCTCTGAGCTCCTTAGGCTTTTCCTTCTACCTCATGATTGTCATTTGCTCTGACATGCACTGTGAGCTGCAAGGTCTTATATAGACAGGTGTGTGCCTTTCCTAATCAAGCCAATCACTTTAAACATGGCTGGACTCCAATGACAGAGCAGAACTATCTCAAGGAGGATCAGACGAAATGGGCGGCATGTGAGTTAAATGTGAATGTCACTGCAAAGGGTCTGAATCCATTTCATATTTCAGTTTTTCGTTTGTAATAAAATTGCAAAAACGTTTTTTTTTTTTTTGTCAAGATGGGGTGCTGAGTGTACATTAATGAGAAATATGGTCAACGTTTTGGATTTTAGCAAATGGATGCCATGAAACAAAGAGTGACTATTTAAAGGGGTCTGCATACTTTCCGTACTTGCTGTACACAATTGGTACGATGAATGAAACCTAATTTAAAATATTTTTACAATCCAACTGTATCCAACTTGAATATTTGAAAGTAAAAAATCTCTGTTACCCTTTATCTGTCAGATTGTCAGATCATAGATTATTTCTTACAAATATACTGAAGCCTGTCTGGGATTGTTTGTTAGTTATTTGTATTGGCATCATGGGTGACGTCACACTGTGTGTGAGAAGGAGCAGTCGGCGTTACACAGCTCCGCTGCTGAACAGGATTTTCCTATTCTTTCAAAACAAAGACAAAATGTTTGGAGTTTACATTTTATAGCCTCGTATGTTTGCATTTAGCACAGTTACCATTACCAACTAACTCTGGTTGTACTCTCTTTAGAGAATGAATGTGCTGTAACACATTCAGCTTTAACACACCATTATAGTAGCCTGAATAAGCAGATACCATACCTTAGAAGAGAACTCTAAATTTCCGTAGGTCCTTACACCTTTTGTGCTTCCTCATAAACTTAATTTATAAATATATCTATTACACTGAGACTATTTATCTTCTTTGCTCAGTAGCACTGAAGGTGCCAAAGCTGTTTGTGCCGCTTGGTTGTAGCTGCTGTGTTTGTTTTAGCCTGCTGAATCAGGGTTGTGATTACTAAAATCATACATTACCTGTCCACAGCTGATTTGTTGGAGCGTCTCTATTTTTAGATTCTATATGTTTAAAAGAAAGAAAAAAATAGAAACATTCCCACAATTGCTGGATAAAACCATTAAATATTTGTTGATTTATAATTTTTTTTTTTATTGAACTTAATATGTTTTCTCAAAGAACTGATTATTCTTAACAGCACTTTTAAGTTCTTCATGAATGGACATTTAAGATCCAATCAGGCATTTCTTTTAGAAAAGAGCTAATCTGCAAGGCCACAATAGAAGCTGAAATACATTTCCCACATTTAATCTTATGTCTCCTCCTGTCTTACTGAAACATATTTCATCCCAGGGTAATGTTGCCTGCTCAGAGTTGGCCTTCTCCTGTGTGTGTAAGTGTTGGATATGAGGATGACTCTGTATACCCAGACTGACCAGCAGAGCTATTGTTTTGGTAACTTCCCCAGGGAAAATGGGACTTTGTTATTACACAGTTCACGCCCACCCTTTCTCACCCCATTGAGCTCCGGATCATACTGGACATAGCTAATTGGAAAATGGCAGAGCTGTCTCTTCAATCTTGGATCATGCTTTGGATCATTGGTCTTGGCAAATCTTCTATGGAAACTTTATTCCCCCCTCTGTTTGTATCCACTGGTAACCAAGCCTCCTCCCTGTTACTCACTCTCAGCCCTCCTAATGGCTTTTAAACAGCCACAGCAGTTAGCTACAGCAAAAGGACTTAGGCTTTAATGTGAAGGTTAAGGCGACGTTGGGTTTTAGCATACCATAGCCTGCGCAATCGAGGAACGCGCGCTATAGTGGTTGGTGGTTTTATATTTGGATAACATTTGGAAACCGAAGTCAGGTAGTCTGAGGACATGTGATATGAAAGGCGCATGACGTCAAGCATTTCCCTGGCATTGGTATGACAGCAAAGAAACTAATAGCTGGTACCACTGGGCTGCTTATTGCTCATGTTGGAGGAAACCCCAACTTCAGGTACAAAGTTCACTGCAGGCATAAGAAATTTAAGACCTGGAAAATCTGATATTACTTTTGTATGGATGGATAGGGTGCTTTTCAACTATGTGACCTGTGACCTTTTTCTCTTGAACACAATTTCCAGGAACATTGTTTGACCCTGTAAGTTAGCAGTGTGTTTCCACTGTGAGATGGAATAGAGTTTATTGCGATCCGGACCAGACAGTACAGGTACAAGGAATTATTGTGTGTTCTGGCAGAGTCAGGCAAGTCAAAAACACTAAATAAGAGGTAAAATAAAAGCAAAAATGTAGTAACATAAGTGCAATATCAGATTGTGTCATAAGACACTCATAAATAAGAAGTAAAACAAGATATTTAAATAAGGAAAGCAAAAAATACGGTAGCAAAAATGCTATAATAAAAATGCAATGTCAAAAAATCTACATAAAGTACAAAATGATACAATATCTTAAAACTTAAAGCGTTCCTGAGATGTATTAACAGTTAAATGTATTACTTATGTGGAGTCATTACAAACCTTATGGATAGGTGTAACGATAACGCACTTTAAAGTAATTTTCCCAAAACAGACTCCGCCTTGACCTACTTATAGTGTAAGAAGACGGGAGAGGAAAGCTCAGTCTGAGATTAGAACAGGATGGTCTAAAGAGGTAACTTTGGCCATTTCAAAGCAGTTGCATATAAAACGGAATCGAAATCAGTTCTTATGCCAAGGATGTTTTGAAATAATAAAGCTTAAACATTGTGCTTTAAGTATAAACTCTGGTCATTGCAATGTCTTAGTTTTACTGGTTTTATTCCTTATAGATTGGCTTTGAGAAGAGGTCCGTGCTGTTTGATACATTTTCCTTGCTAATGCTTCTCAATTTACTTAATGGTTTTAAGTGTAAACACTGTAAACCAATGTGATAAACAACTTTAATAGCCAGATTTTAAAGCGTTTTGCAAACAATAGCAATTATTTTGTATGATATTTAACTAAATATAAATTGAGGAAGACTTTGAAATGAGAGATGACTTGAAAAATGCACTGAATATTATGTCATTGAGACTCTTTTTTTCTTTTCTTTACATCTTACTACAAAACTACACCTATATTTCAAGATCAGTTCAGAAAGTGTTACTTAACTAGCAGGATGGTTTTCTGTGATAGGTTTCTTCTTTGGTAATCTGTTTCATAAATATGTTTTTCCCTACACCAAGTACATATGAAGTATATTATGAAGCCAACTTGTTTATGTAAACATTTTATTTTTTTTAAAACTTGGAAATTGTAAAACAAAAAAATAAAGTAATAAAAGAAAGAAGGCACCTCTTTATATATATATTTATACTTGTATATATAAGTATAGATTGTTAAAAAACGCTGAAATAAATAAATAAAAAAGCCTAAAGAATATTCTCTGTTTTCTAAAATAATTACTGTCATACCTCCTGAACATTTTAAGGTCACAAACTTTTGAGCTGGTTAAAAAAAGTCTAAGAAAAAAATTCAAAGATCAGTGTATGCATTTTCCCAAAGGGTATATAAATAAATCATTTCACATTTCACACATGGTTAACCTTCCTTTCTAATCAGCCCTTTCGTTCTTTTCTGTTACTGCTATTTTTTGTCAGGTTTAGCGTGTTGTCCGCAAATAACACACGTGTGAGTTAGAGATCATTCAAAAAAATAAAATAAATATATATATATATATATATATATATATATATATGTATATGTTTATATTATTGGTTTGCAGAGTGTGAATGCATAATAGTGGTACGGTATTTACCTAAATATTGCCTCCAAATTTTCCTTTGTGGTAGTGATATTGCCATTCCACTTACTGTTTAGCTTTAGTAAAAAAGGCATATTTAAAATTTAAATTTTTTGCAACAGTGAAGGCTATTTAAAATTCAGTCCCTACTATAGACAAAAATCTTGCAGGATTTGATACGCTTAACCCTTAAAACTCCAGAGTTGATCTGCACGACATAAGTTTCTTTCAGCTTTTTTGAAAGAAAACCAAAATGTTAAGGCAGTACCTCCAGTTGACCCCCAACATTTTAGCTGGAAACATAGGTTAAACTGCACAGGTGAAGATATAGAAAGTAATTACTGGTCCTCTATATCTAGTTTGATATGAAACAGTCTGAAGTTCACATATTGATGTTTAAAAGTCAATAAACTGATGAGTTATATGTGGTTTTGGCAACCATTAGTCTGTCCAAAGAACCTTTGAGTCAGGCTTTATATAGCTCTATTTTGCATCAACATCACGAGCCAAATTAAGGAGTCAGCGACAGATGTTTTTGTAGACTTTTCTAGGTTTTATGTGGTAAGTGGAGCATGTCACTCATACCAACAATACTGTTGTCACTCAGCTTAAAAAAAATAATGCTTGCTCATTCTGTTTGAATACACACTGATGTGATGCCAAGCTGCCTCTCTTTGGTCTGTGTGAAAAAAGGTCATTGTTGTTTTCACTCTCCTATCTTATTGGGCATCTCTTTAGGTTTATCATTCTGCTTTCATTTTACTGATCTCTATCAGTGCCTGCAGCAAGACTGCAGATCTAAATGAACAGCCTTTACAACATCTACTGTGTAGCCTGCATTTAATGGCCAAAAGTCTTAAAATAAATAAAGTTTTGTACTACAGTAGCATAATAACTTTTAAAAGTACATTTTGCTGTTCAGAAAACTATGCTAGCTAAGCAGCTATTGGTGGAGACAGGACATGTGTTCTTCAGGATAGACGCCTGTCTGTGTTGATGGCTGATGCATCCTCTGTGCTGCACCTGATTAATGCTTCAGACATTTCTGAGCATTGCTGAGTAATTTCACTGTAACTGTGTGTGGGTGAATTTCTTCTGGTGTAAAGTATAGATTCGGCGGACTCTGTGAAATTGCATGCGATATGCTGGCCTGCCTTATACTAGTTTTTAAAATGTTTCTTTTTAATGCATTTGCTGAGGTGATATGTTCAAATTTTATTCTGTTAATTAGTTCCTTCGGTTATATACAATAGATTACATTAAGAAAAGCACAACAATGGGAGTGCAAACTGACAACTCTCCAAAGAACAATCACGTTGGCTGGGTTAAGCCTTCCCCAGAGGGCATTAAGGCTGAAACAGTCAAGAACATTGTGGCTGGTGGGCTCCATTCATGTAGAGCCAGGTTAGGATATAATTTTCTCAAGGGTTCCCATGTCAAGCACAATTTGTTTAGAGGAAAACATGCTTACAGAAAACATTGAGTGCATTTTGAAAAGATCATGATTGTTTTGGCAATTTGTTTTCTCTCCTTAAGATATACATGTGGGACAGGTTTACATATATATATATATATATATAAGTCATGATCCAACAAGAATCAAATGAGAGAGAGCCTATACAACTTATCAGCACGCCCTATATCTATTGGCAGCTGCACCAGTTTCATTAGATTTTGCCTAAACCAACTCTTGCCATGCATCTTGGAACATAAAATTTTTTTTTTTTTTAAATCAGTGCCTGTGGGTGATGAGACACTTTAAAGCGTTGACTTATTAATTATTGGGTTGAAAAAAAATCCTTCTGTTTTTTACTTTGCTTTTATGCTTGTACCAGACTGCTTTGTAGATTAGATGTTGGCCTCGGTCCTTCAAATCCCTGGCTGTCTTTGAGTCTAGCTCCATTTTGCTTCCTCCAGCTTTGATACAACAGGCATGGTGATCTATTTTCTGTTCTGTTCCTTTTCATTTGTCAAGTTGGTATACGTATCTTAATACAGTCCTCTTCTGCATTGTACTTTTACGTAATACACAACCGCTGCAATAGTTTTAATTCTAACCAAATCAAACTTTATAAAGTACTTTTCAAACCCCAGCTTCTCAAAGTGCTTTACAGATTAAAATGAACCCACAACCCCCCTGCCACACACACACACACACGCACACACACACACACACACACACACATACTTAAAAGCAACAGTAAACCTAAGCAAAAACGGGCTGAGTACAGATGAGCCAGGAAACGCCATCATGGGAGCCATCTGCATCGGCAGCAGCAGATCAGCAACACCAGCCAAGGCACTGACCCAGGGCGCCCAGAGGAGAGAGGGCTGGTACCCCTGCCTCCACCCAGGCACTACCTGGGGGGCACCCAGGCAGCTACAGCCGACTACCGCTCCCGAGGCAGAGGGCTCCCATAGAGGAAGGATGATTAAAATAAGAAGTTAAAATATTAAATAAACTATAGATATTGGAATTAAGAAGTCAAATACTGATAAAAATGTTGAGACTGATAATGTTTTAAATTATCAAGTGTAGAACAGTGATAAGATATGATAAAAATAAAAATGGAAAGCAGACTAACAATAAATAATAATAGTCAGTTAAAAGTTGAACAAAAAATTCAATCAGGTAAAACATGTGGCGCGATTAAACAGATATTAATAAATAATAAGCAGTTAAAAAACTATTAACAGAACCTTAAAATAGATCCTAAAACATACAGGGAGCCAATGCAGTGATTTTAAGACCGGCGTAATGTGCTCCCGCCTCCTGGTCTTTGTCAGGACACGAGCTGCTGAATTCTGTGAAAGCTGTAAACTTCAGGTAGTCTTTTAGAGAAGAGAAGAAAGCAGGGAATTATATTAATCGATTCTACTGGTGATAAAAGCATGCATCAGCGTCTCCGTATTGGCCAGAGAGAGACTAAAAGTTAGCTATTTAGTGTATTTTATGTGATAGACATAGTCTGACGCTGAAATATATTTTTATCTCACCACCTTGTGTTTCTGTGGGAAATGGCGTGTTCAGGCTGATGTGCACTGTTAATATTTCTCTTAAAAAGTGATGTTGTCCATTAAATTCAGTCTTGGCCTTGACCTGACCTGAGCACCTTTGTTCCACATGTTTGCTCTGTTCTTGCGATAAACTTCCTTTAGAATTATTTTTAAAATGGCTTTCTTTTCGCCTTTTTCCCCCCCCATAGACGTTGATTGCCCAACTTGTAGTTGCTGTGTCAGTGTGTACAACCTGTGGATCTCAGCAGCTCCTCCAGAGTTGGCACGGGCGGTTGCCTCTAACAGTAATGCTCAGGAAACCTACTTATCTTTTACCATTGCCCTCCTTTAAACCCAACACTCCCTTCCACTGCTCCTCAACGTGTCCAGCTTCTTCTGGCTGTTTATTCTGGTAAAGGAATTGATACTGCAGTGCTACAGGGAAACATACTCCCTGCCATATCAGTGGCTGGTCTCCAGGTTCCTGTTTAGTGTTAATCCTGGCCAAAGGTGCTGAAACTAGGAGATAATCTTACCGCCCAATGGTTCTTCTCTTGATAATCCTGATGAATTCCTTCCAAATGGTATTGTGGAAATAGATGGCGCTGATCTTGGGAAGTCAGTTTCAGATTGTGCAGATGTTATATGGGATAAATAAAGGACTCTTAATGTTTGCATTTTACAAGGAAATTGCTGTTTTATTAAATTATTTGAATCAGCAAGTATGTCTTTTTACTTCCCTCCTGTGTTTATTTATACTCTAAATAGCTTTGGCTTTGGTTTTATCGCCTGAAGTCATATTTATTATCAAGCTATTAAATAGCTTTATTAAATTTGTACATATCTACAGGGACAATGTTTCATTATCTGCAAGCACTTTAAAAAAAATCCATAGTCCTCTTCTAAACCTTTCTGCAATTTCGGACCATTCTAATCCTTTAAACAATGAGCAGTTTGTCATGAAGTTAGGAAAAGCTTACTCTGACATTGAATGAAGGCCATTTCCATAGCGAGCTCCTAGCACGTTTCCACCAGAGATCCAGTGAAAATGGCCGTAAGCTCGCGGTGTTTAAATAAGAGCAGTGAGGGGGAAGTTAAATGACCTCACATGATGCAGAAACAACAGCCATAGTCCTCCTGCAGAGGGTTTTATCAGCTTTTAATTCTCTGAGGTGGTGTTCCAAACAGAAAGGGCCTACTCTTCCAGGATTTACAATAAGCTTCCTTCAAATACTGTTGTTATCCATTGTTTTGCAGCAGTGACTCTCCATAATCGTTTTCTGTTTAACTTGCCACATTGTGGAGCAAGTTTGGCCCACTCCAAACTAAAACGTCATTTTAATTTCTGCACTTCCTGCCAAAGGTCTCAGCAAAGCATTATGATTAGGTTGAGGTCTGACCACCTGGATTCTCTTCCTTCTTAGCCATTTTTTGTGCATTTGCTGTTCTGTTTGAGCTCATTGTCTTACTGATAAATTAAAAATTGGACCAAATCAGAATACTGTATTAACATGAGAGGGAAATTATATTGTTGCAGCATTTCAGTTTAATATATACAGATGAGATAAATTATTCTGTCAAATAAATATAACTGTACGTATCCTGTTAGCAAAACTGATAAACTACATTACATACATAGGCAGTATGATGCCTTGCAAGAGTTTCCTGAGTTTTTTTTTATTTTTTTCGTGCATCTTGGTGAAATCCCCAACACATCCCGTGTGCTTGGCAACAATTTTTGTTTTAATTAAAAATTTTAGAATTATTTTAATAAAATGTATTACCTGCTCAAAAATAAACCTAACACGCTATTTTATTTAAATAAACCTGCTTGTACAAAGGGGTTCGTTGGAAGCCCTCTGATCAGCGCAGGATTGCCACCTTGCCTACTAAATCCTATTAAAATAGCAGGAGTGGAATATATTTTTCCTACTACCTTCTCCATTTTTGGTTTGTTGGTGTATGAACCTTCCAGACCACTGAGGTCTTCTGAAGCAGCATTCAGTTTTTATGCTTCTATAATCTGGAATAAACTTCCAGAAAACTACAAAAGTGCTGAAATCCTGAGATATTTTGAATCAAGGCTTAAAACTATTTTTTTTAGAGCGGCTTTTTGATTGTTTCTTGATTGTTTTATGTTTTTATCATGTAAAGCACTATGAATTGCCTTGTTGCTGAAATGTGCTTTACAAACCCCCCCCAACTTGATTTGACTTTGTTTTATAAAGACTGTAGGATCTGTTGTATGTTTTTTTGGTGCACTTAGTCATTTGGTGAAGATATTTTGGATTTAACTGGAGATGATGAAATGTGGAGCAGACAAAGGTTGCATGAGTTATGGAGATTGTAAAATTGTGATACTATTGCTTAATACAATCTGATATCAGATGAAATTTTGCAACATTTCCTTCTGTCCTATTTCTTCTCCATCATTAGGATTACCCAACTAATCTCCCAGAGCTTTAGCATTTTGATCACTAATATCTATATTAAAAACCAGTTAAGTGTTTTTATACCCACACCAGAGAACCATCGTAACTCTTTTTGTATCACGAGATCCCATACCACGAGGTGTCGTTCCACATTGATTAGACTTGGTCTAAACAATTGTGAGCTGGCGTGAACGTGATAAATAAAGAGTCCTAAATTGTTTTCTTTTTTTTCCAGGGAGTGGAGCCACAGCTGTGGTCCAAGCAGCGTACTGTATACCCCGAAAGGAGAAGGTCGCCATCAAACGCATCAACCTAGAGAAGTGCCAGACCAGTATGGATGAACTCCTGGTAAGTTTGGAGTGCATTTAACATGATTAAATGCTTCTTCTTGCAACACAGAGTTTTGCTTAGGAACTCTGTATTATTTGAATATCTTGGAACTCTGTGGAATTTGTTCTTCTCATTACCCATTGTCTCTGGGCATGCATCCAATCAATCCTGTCTCTTTACACACTATTCCAGTTGTTCCCTTAAAGCAGGGCTCCACTTACAGCCAGGAAACTGCTGGAACGGCTTCTCCACAGCAGCGCTTTGCTGTATCTTCATACTGGGCAGTTGGATCCAGTCTTAAACAGGAGTTAAACACATCATTTGCGGAAGACATTTGGCTGAGGAGTATTTCGCTCCAGAGGGGGCGGCTTTGTTTCCCATTTGACGAACATTTCTTTGCACGTAAAAATAATCGAACAGCAGGTGGTTTCTTCCGTATTTGTCAAAGTGTCCCGTAATTAATTTTGCTGGCTCAAAAATAGTTTTTGTACTCAAAATCAATCATTTTATCAAGTAAGAATGTGGGAATATGATGCAGTTTTTGGAGTAGGTGTGGTTTGAGGTATTATACAGTAATAGCAGATTTCCTCATCTCTTTTGAAGAAGGATGATTCATGTGTTTTTCCAGCCCTTCCAGGTACTCAACTCAGAAATCTGAGATAGGAACTCACAGGAAATAAATATTGTGTAAGCTTATATGCATCCTTCGAAGATCATGACCAGAGAAAACTGGCAGCTAACTTGCTCAGTACTCTACCGGCAACACTAAACCCTTCCCCACCCCCTTGAATCCTGCAGGATGAATCAGGGGAATGTTGCTCCCGTATTCTCGGTGGAGGGGGTCGCATGGAGTACCGCACGATCGGATTTCCTGCCTGTGGTTTCCTCCCACAGCTTCACAGAAGGCTGGATGCCCACTCAAAAGGCGAGGATGCACTAAATTGAAGCCAGATTGCCCCTTTCCAAGAAATCCGAATTAAAGTGGGCTGAAGAAAGTTTTTTTTAAGAGAGCCTGCAGGTATTTAACCTCGTCTCTGAAATTCTTTGATGGTAGAAAAGCAAAAGCAATAGTACATCATCCCTCTGGGTCACCTTTTGTAGTTTTGGCCATGTATGGGAGTGTAACAGGCTCTGAAGTGATTCGGCAGAGCAGATGTTATGGACACTTCTTTTAAAATGTACGTTGGCGACATTTTAATATCCTCTTGCATTTACAGTATCCTTCACTTTTCAACATTTTCAACCAGTTCTATGTGATAAACCACAACAGGATGGTAGTTAACTTTGAAGTGGAAGAAAAAGATACATGAACCCAGATGAATAGCTTAAAAGTGTGATGTGTATTTATATTCAGCCTCCTACGCTTTGATGTTCTTAAATAAAAAAAGTTCAACTAATCACCAAATGACACTCCAACCATGTGTGGTTTCATTTTGGTATAAATTCAGAGGTTCTGCGAAGGCCTGAAAGGTTTGTTAGAGAACATTAATGTTCAAACGGCATCATAAAGAGAGGAGAAAGTTGTGGATAACTTTTAAGCAAGGTCAAGTTATAAAACAAAATGCCAAACATAGAACATCTCTAAGCTCTGTTCAACCGTCATTGTCTGAGGACAGAAAGAGCATAACTATTAATCTACAGAGACGTTGCTGTCCATCTAATTTTACCAGCAGGGACAGAAGGGAGAGAATTAATCAGATTGGCTCCCCAGAGGCCAATAGGAAGTGTGGAGGAGCTGCAGAGATTCACGACTCGGGTGATGCCAGGACGGCTGTTACTATTTCACAAATCCGACAAGCTGTCCTTCATAAACTATGTGTGGCAGAAAAGTAAAACCTGAATGCATCATCTCCAGATTAAAAGAGGGTGGTGGCAGCGTCACGCTATGGAGATGGTGTTCTTCACCACCAATAGAGAAGCTGGTCAGAGCTGTTGGAGTGATGGACGGAGCTAAACGCAGAGCAATTCTTAAAGACAACCACTATTGGAAGCTGAACAATTTTTGAGACGAGAAAGTGAAAGGTTGTTAAGGATGAGCATGTCTCAGTGACTGGTTAGCAATAAGATCGCTCTTGAGTAACGGCGCTAAACATTGAAATATTCTCCTAACCTCCAAATTTACGTTGTCCGAATAATAAAAAGCTTTCTCCAATTAAACGCAAAGCAGAAGCAAATCAGGTGCTCTTTGATTCACTGTGCGTCAGAGGTTGCCTAGACTACTGATTATTTAGCATTGATTGATTGATTTATTTTTTTACTCTGTCTGAAGGCCCAACTCTGCTGACACCAAGCCAACTAGAGTTGCCAGTTCTGCTCAACTGTTTACTGCAAGGAGTTTGTTTTTCTGATGCTGAATGCCGCACCGGGAGGAAATCCAACTGGTGGCGCCAAGTGGTCGCCCGTGTTGGAGACACACATGTCGACCTTTAGTCTGACGCTCTCGGATGTGCTTTCGGCACCCATAGTGGTCAGGTTCTTTATTGCTGACAGTCAAGCTGGGGTTTATGACAGTTTCTTGCTAAATAACATGCCTCTGTATTTCATCGCTCCTTAGCGATAAGATCTTCAAATGACAGGCAGAAAGCTGACACTGTTCCTATTTTAATCAGTAAATTGTTTTAGCATTTTAAACCCGCTGGGATATCTTAAGAACTTTTAAAATCCCAAATAATCACAATGATCCTAATAGGTTTTTGTTGTGTGTGTGTGTGCATGTGTGAACGCAGTAGAGGGATTGAGTCATAGTGAATGTGGATGTGAGGCAGTCTGAGCAACCAGAGGTGATGTAATACTTCTTCAATAGAGGCTTCTCTGTGTGTGTGTGTGTGCCATCTCTGTGGTTCTGTTGCACCAGTTTGTGACCCCGCGCTCTATTCAGTTTGCCACAATAGGTCATTTATTCTCAGCTCAGTTTCAAAGTTCTCAAACGTGGCAGCTTTTAAGTTGATCTGAAGAGCACTGCCGTAGAAAAATAGAAGCAGCAAGTCTTTTATTTTTTTTTTAGGTTAGACTGGCTCAAAGGCTGTAATGCTTGAGTATTGTACACAACATGACGTTGCAACAACTAGTCAGTTTCAGTTAAGTTTATCAGAATGCACAGTGTCACATCTCGCACACATTTAGCCCTGCTAACACTGATATGAATATTATATATGAAAAAAAACAAAACGTTTTGTCTTCAGATCCCATGTAAACAGAATTTTGGTTTGGAAAAAATGTGATTATAAACACTGTGTGGTGTATCTGCGTAGAACGGATGTCTGGAGATTATGGGGGAAGATTAGGGGACATGGGGACTTTTAGCATGATCTTTGACTTTGTCAGCTGAAAACTTCAACTGTGAAGTTCTTTTTAAAAATGCATGTATTTATTGGATGTTTCTACAGCCGCCTTGCTTTGTCCTGATACTAAAACAAACCAAACTACTTCAAGGAAACTGGTAACAAATGGCAAAGACAAAATGAACTACTGTTGTTTTAGAATGGTTTCAGTTTACCCTTTGCAATTCCACATCCACATATTGCTTTTCTATTCCTTACTTATTATTATTTTGTAGGTGTATATACAGTTGGTTAAAAAAAGTATTTAGTCAACCACCGATTGTGCAAGTTCTCCCACTTAAAATGATGACAGAGGTCAGTAAATTTCATCATAGGTACACTTCAACTTTGAGAGACAGAATTTGAAAAAAAAATCCAGGAATTCACATTGTAGGATTTTTAAAGAATTTATTTGTAAATTATGGTGGAAAATAAGTATTTGGTCACTTCAAACAAGGAAGATCTCTGGCTCTCACGGACCTGTAACTTCTTCTTTAAGAAGCTCTTCTGTCCTTCACTCGTTACCTGTATTAATGGCACCTGTTTGAACTCGTTAGCTGTATAAAAGACACCTGTCCACAGCCTCAAACAGTCAGACTCCAAACTCCACTATGGCCAGGACCAAAGACCAAAATTTTCGAAGGACACCAGGAAAAGAATTGTAGACCTCCACCTGACTGGGAAGAGTGAATCTACAATAGGCAAGCAGCTTGGTGTGAAAAAATCAACCGTGGGAGCAATTATCAGAAAATGGAAGACATACAAGATCACTGATAATCTCCCTTGATCTGGGGCTCCACGCAAGATCTCATCCCGTGGGGTCAAAATGATCATGAGAACGGTGAGCAAATATCCCAGAACCACACGGGGGGACCTTGTGAATGACCTGCAGAGAGCTGGGACCAAAGTAACAAAGGTTACCATCAGTAACACACTACAACGACAGGGAATCAAATCCTGCAGTGCCAGACGTGTCCCCCTGCTTAAGCCAGTACATGTCCAGGCCCGTCTGAAGTTTGCCAGAGTGCACATGGATGATACAGCAGAGGATTGGGAGAATGTCATGTGGTCAGATGATACCAAAGTAGAACTTTTTGGTATAAACTCAACTCGTCGTGTTTGGAGGAAGAAGAATACTGAGTTGCATCCCAAGAACACCATACCTACTGTGAAGCATGGGGGTGGAAACATCATACTTTGGGGCTGTTTTTCTGCTAAGGGGACAGGACGACTGATCCGTGTTAAGGAAAGAATGAATGGGGCCATGTATCGTGAGATTCTGAGCCAAAACCTCCTTCCATCAGTGAGAGCTTTGAAGATGAAACGTGGCTGGGTCTTCCAACGTGACAATGATCCCAAACACACCGCCGGGCAACGAAGGAGTGGCTCCGTAAGAAGCATTTGAAAGTCCTGAAGTGGCCTAGCCAGTCTCCAGACCTCAACCCCATAGAAAATCTGTGGAGGGAGTTGAAAGTCCGTGTTTCTCGGCGACAGCCCCAAAACATCACTGGTCTCGAGAAGATCTGCATGGAGGAATGGGCCAAAATACCAGCTACTGTGTGTGCAAACCTGGTAAAGACCTATAGTAATCGTTTGACCTCTGTTATTGCCAACAAAGGTTATATTGCAAAGTATTGAGTTGAATTTTTGTTATTGACCAAATACTTATTTTCCACCATAATTTACAAATAAATTCTTTAAAAATCCTACAATGTGAATTCCTGGATTTTTTTTTCACATTCTGTCTCTCACAGTTGAAGTGTACCTATGATGAAAATTACTGACCTCTGTCATCATTTTAAGTGGGAGAACTTGTACAATCGGTGGCTGACTTAATACTTTTTTGCCCCACTGTAAACCATTGCATACGTTCATATCCCTGCTTGCTAAATGTCCATCCATTGTCCTCTACCTTTTTAGTCCCAACCTTACCATGTTTGTACAAGTGAATTTACACAAATTTGCAGATATGAAACAGTTGCTTTGCATATCCCCACTTTAGCTTCCTTCACTTGAAATGACAACAGTACAGTGGTTTTTATGGGTTATTTTTTCTGGTTTTGTCCTGACTGTGTTTTCAATAATCTTCTGTAAGTCCTGGTTCACGTGGCAAGATTTTATTTTATTTTTTTCGATTTCTGAGCCGATTCTCTCCATCAGCAAACCTTGAGGACGACCCAATTATCATGGTGGCACTAAATATTCCTGCTGTGTGTGGTGTTTTCAGAGTGCTCCGGTCTGCTCAGAAGGATATCGGGACCGCTCCATTTACAAATTGGGGATATTCAACATGCTGGATTTTCTTGGCTTGATGTCATGGTGTGTTCTGTGGACGTTCAAACATGCAGCCTGTTTATTGTGATTAGTAGCGAATCAGTGAGCGAGGTGCTTTGCAGCAATAGGCCTTGGACGTGCCTGCTATTTTTATTTATTTTTTTACTCTAAAGTCACGTTTCATCTTGTGAGGTCTTGTAAGATTTCCCGTCCTTAGCTTTGCGCTGCTTTAGCCATGCTCAGAATCTTTTCTTGTATTTTGATGTGGTTAATGTCAATGTTATCGCCACCTGTTGAACAAAGGTACCTGTTTTTTTTGTTTTGTTTTGGCACTAGTGGAGTTAATTTGCAGTACACAGGAAATGGGCACAGAGAGAAGGGGGTTGAAAGATGGGCAGCAACTCCAAAGGTCAGTAATCGAGCCCCAATTAGCTGAAGTGTAGTAGCTTCTGTATATGGGGTGGATAAAATTTAACAAACCATGTCGAAGTAGATTTTTTATTTTTTTTGCTTACCTAGAATAGGGTGGTATAGGAGGCCTCCGCAACACTTCTTTTTTTTTTTTTTTTTTTTTTTTTTTTTTTTACGGTTTTATTGCCACTAGTGGCGTTTTGTTCACTAGTAGTTTTGCCAGGGAGAAAGGAAGAGGAAAGGGGAGGACAGTAAATGGCCAAGGGTCGGAAATCAAACCTGGGATAGTTGCGTTGAGGACTCTAGACTCTGTATATGGTGCATTTTCTCCACCAATGATCCACCTAGTGCCCTTCAGTAACTTTTTCTAAGATCAGCTTGGTTCTTCGCTTTGCTAGTTTAATAGCTTACTTCTTAGCCCTCTGTCTACTTTTTCACTTTAACCAAATTAGTGCTTTAGTGGGGGGAAAAAATAGCTGTGCTTTTTCATTCAATATTCAAGTACGTTATTTAAACAAAGGGTTATTTTAGCAAAGAGTAGATGGAGAAAAAAAATCTAATTTGAAAGGATTTAAATCAAGCAAGATTAAATATAATCAGACATCTTCATTTCCCTTTATTAGCTTTATTAAAGTTATTTAATGTCGATTCAAGAATGGCACCCTGGGTAATAAAATCTCTTTATGTGTCTAAAATGACAGCAGAAATGCTACCCAGTTAGTTGCATTATTTTCCCCTGATAGCCTTCACATGGCTTCAGGTTACCCAGGTTAATGAATGACCTGAAGTCCGTAATTTTATCAGGAGATAAGAAAACTCTGCGGCATGGACCTCTTTGTGTGTAGAGACAGGGAGGTGTGTCTGGTCTACTCTTGAAGTTGGATGAATGGAAAAACAACTGCTAGGAATGCCTGGGTTAGTATGCATAGCAGTTGTTGTTGCAGCAACACCCACCCATCAAAAATAAAGCTGCATAGAAAAACTACTAGGATGTTTGGAAAGATATGTTATAGTGATATAAAGCTTCAGATTATGATATACATTAGTTTAATTAAAAATGTTTCCAGAATTGTTGCTTCAGCCTAAATCAGTTTTATCTTCAATCTGTCCCATTCTGTGTATTGTATATATGAAAAGATGGGAACACTGTCTAAGGTGCAGAATTTGCTCCCTCTTATCCCATTTTTTCTTTTCCTGGGGGGTTTTCCCTGCAATGTTGTCTCTTCGGTGGTTAATCTCTTGTTAATTTTCCATTAGAGTTCATGGAGATTTAGGAAGAAAAAAAGTACAGTCTGTACTCAACCGTATTTTGTCTCACTATATAACTCGTTACTCTTTTTTTGCGCTAAATGTACTCTGCATCATGAAGTCATCCTGCTGAAGGGATTTTTAATTGATGGGCCAAACTGAGAACCGCAGCTTTAATAGTGATGACTTTGCACCAGAGACTCCTGCAGTTAATGCACAACTTGTGAGCTAAGCATTTATGCTGATGGGAGTATCTGACTTTGATTGATATATATATTTTTTTTTTTTTACCAGAGACATATGTTGACTTATGTCTTTAACAAGTCTGCTTAACCTAAGAGATAAAATGCCTCTCAGGCTTTTGGTGCACGCCTCCATCCATAATAAATAACAAACAAACATAAGAAATTTACAAATTGAAGCCATTCAGATTTTCTTTTCTGATGTAAAAAATAATGAAACTTGTATGCTTTTGATTATACTGTTCTTACATTATGTTTTTGAAACCATCGCATTGTTGGCAGCTTGTTGCAGTGGCAGGTTTTCTTCTGTTTCTCTTCTTTCCTTCTGCTTAAACACCTCTATTAGATTATTTATGATGCACTGGATGGTGTGCTGCAAAAACGATTTCATATATTATATAAACACACACTCCAGCTTTTTCATTCATGAACTAGCACAGGAAGCCTATATATATGGGGTCTTTAATACTCTGGAAAAGTATTTTGAGCTGTTTTCCCATGTCTGTACAGTTATGGAGGAGGAAAACTGGCTATCCAGAATTAGTTTCATAAAGATTTTGAAATAATTTTGAAATGAAAAAAATATATAATCACAAAACTTTTGTTTTTGCTCCCATTTTGTTGAGATGAACTTGAAAGATCTGTAACATTTTCTACATAAAGAAAATAACAATTTCTCTCAAATATTGTTCACAAATCTGTCTGAATCTTTGATAGTGAGGACTTCTTTGCTGAGATAATCCATCCCACCTCACAGATATGTGCCATATCTAGATGCTGATTAGACAGCATGGTTATTGCACAGGTGTGCCTTAGACTGTCCACAATAAAAAGCCACTCTAAAAATGTTTGTTTTGTTTTATTGGGGGGTATGGGGACTCCGAAAACCAGTCAGTATCTGGTGTGACCACCATTTGCCTCATGCTGTGCAACACATCCTGTAGCATAGAGTTGATCAGGTTGTCGATGGAACGTCGGTCCACTCCTCTTCAATGGCTGTGCGAAGTGGCTGGATATTGGCAGGAACTGGGACACGCTGTCTTATACACTAATCCAGAGCATCCCAAAAATGCTCAATGGGTGACATGTCAGGCGAGTATGTTAGCTATCCAAGAACTGGGATGCTTTCAGCTTCTAGGAATTTTGTACAGATCCTTGAAACATGGGGCCGTGCGCTATCATGCTGCAACATGAGGCGATCAATAAAATACACCTGTGTTCTTCGTCTATAACGTACGCCAGCCCATACGATAACCTCACCGCCACCATGGGCCACTCGATCTACAACATTGACATCAGAAAACCACTCACTCACATGACGCCACACCCACTGTCTGCCTTCTGCCCTGAACAGCATAAACCAGTATTTATCCATGAAGAGAACTCCTCTCCAACGTTCCAGACACCATCGCATGTGAGCATTTACCCACTCAAGTCAGTTGCGACGACAAACGGGAGTCAGGTTTACACCCCGATGAGGACGACGAGCATGCAGATGAGCTTCCCTGAGATGGTTTCAGACAGTTGTCGCAGAAGTACTTTGGTTAAGCAAACCAATTGTTTCAGCAGCTGCTCGAGTGGCTGGTCTCAGACGATCTTGGAGGTGAATATGTTGGATGTGGAGGTCCTGGGCTGGTGTGGTTACACGTGGTCTGCAGTTGTGAGGCTGGTTGGATGTACTGCCAAATTCTCGCAATCGCCTTTGGACACGGCTTATGGTAGAGAAACATTCAATTCATGAGCAAAAGCTCTGGTGGACATTCCTGCTGTCAGCATGCTAATTGCACGCTCCCTCAAATTTGCAACATCTGTGCCATTGTGCTGTGTGATAAACGTTTCAGAGTGGCCTTTTATTGTGGACAGTCTAAGGTACACCTGTGCAATAATCATGCTGTCTAATCAGCATCTTGATATGGCACACCTGTGAGATGGGATGGATTATCTCAGCAAAGGAGAAGTGCTCACTATCCCTGATGTTGACAGATGTATGAACAATATTTCAGAGGAATGGTTATTTTATGTATTTATAAAATGTCTGAGATCTATGAGTTCATCTCATAAAAAAATGGGAGCAAAAACCAAAGTGTTGCGTTTATATTTTCGTTCAGTATATTTTTATCTACATGAGCTGGGTTAACTTTGATTTCAGCATTATGCCTTTCACTGCTGTGGTTTTTGACCAAATAAATATGGCTGGATCTGGAAACCGGTCTTGCA
This sequence comes from Apricaphanius iberus, assembly GCA_028564705.1. Classification (NCBI taxonomy): domain Eukaryota; kingdom Metazoa; phylum Chordata; class Actinopteri; order Cyprinodontiformes; family Aphaniidae; genus Apricaphanius; species Apricaphanius iberus. The sequence goes on from JAPXFQ010001619.1 coordinate 563,354, forward strand.
CTGATACTGGTTTAAAGTTCACTGGTTTAAAGTTCAATAGGAAGAATCTATTTCCATAAAGAAACCCTGTTCAGATTTACTTTTCAAAACCTTTATTTTTGGGAAAGAAGAAAAAGTGAAACTGTGGAGTGGCAGAATCATGCTGTGTGTGTGTGTGTATTTACTGGTAGAGAAACTGGTGCACTTTAGAAAATAAAGGGAAACCCAATGTGTAAATATCAGAGCAACAATAAGTTAGTCCCCTTTGTCCCCAAATTAAAGCTTGGGGACTAAGGTTTTTTTTACAAATGGACAATGAGCCTAAGCATGGTGCCAAAAGTTTGAGCAGAATAAAAATCAATGGTCATTTCACCAGTTATTTTAGGAGGAATGGGTCATAATTCCAGCAAATGTGGAAGGATACCAAAAATGTTTGACCAAAGTCCTACAGCTTAAAAGGCAGCCATTAAATAAAGTGAAGAACAATCTTTGAAATATTCTCTCCCTCTTTATCCTGGTCTTGTAAATAAACATTTCAATTTCTCCTGTTTTTTTTTTTGTTTGTTCAGCCATTACATCCATAATTTCTAGATATCCAACTACACAAACAAAAAACTGAACCTTTCAATTCAGTGATCCTGCTGCTAAAAGTCGACTGTATTATCCGTCTCAAAGAAAGCTCAGCTCTCCCAGAATGACTTTTTGTTTGGTGGTGAAGTGATGGATTAGACCGCTATGCCAGCATTACCTCAGCACTGCTGCTGTCCAGACGCACACACACACACACACATCCCACATACCTACACAGGCAGCAATGAAGCTTTAAATCTGTTTAAAGAGCTAAGTGCAGGCGGTGTTGTTCATGCCTCTGCATAGCTGTGCATTGCAGTGACATAGCAGGTTTCTTTTGCGTACTGACGTCACATCAATCCCAAGCATCGCATTAAAGAGGAGCAGCAGCATCAGTGAGAAGCTTATGCTGTATCTGCATTTAGTTTATTTCTGTCTTGCTTTAGCCTCCCAGTATATAAAAAAACAAAGATGTTTCTGAATCCTCTGTTTTTTATTCTGTATTTTATTTCTAGAAATATTTCATAATAACTGATTATGAAAGTAATTTTCTTTACACTTAAATGTTCAGATTCAGGACCGTTCATCTCTGATTTCCAAATGTAAATAACTAAATTATACTTTTTGCCAGGCAGATTGTTGCATTTCAGATTAGTTACGTTTTCTAACATCGATTTCTTTGTTTCCTCCAACAGAAAGAGATTCAGGCCATGAGCCAGTGCCACCACCCTAACATTGTGTCTTACTACACATCCTTTGTTGTGAAGGATGAACTGTGGCTGGTTATGAAGCTGCTCAGTGGGGGTAAGTGCATATCATTTGTCTTCAGAGTTTCCTTCCCTCCTCATCTGCCAAACCAAACTGAATGCTCCGCCAAACAGAGTGGCTATGTTGTAAACAAAGAATGCTGATGAAAATGAAATTATTTCAGAAAAGATGACAAGAAGGGTTCGTTTTGTCTTGCTAGTCGAAATGTGATGATCCAGGATTCGTTTAGATCGCCTCCTCATGACCATAGGGTGCCAGCCAGAAGTGCGGGTTGACTCGCTGCCTGTGATTTAACTGTTATTACAGGCAATGTGACGACACAGAATTTCATTGTTTTCCCTTTGAGCTGCAGCTCTCTGTGGTCTTTAACTTGTTTCAGAGCTAATGACAGTGCAGAGGTAATAACAGCCCACATGGCAACCATGTGGCAGTGCTGCAATTACAAAGTAAAAGGAGCATGAAGAGGAGGCCCATGAAGAGATCATGAAAACGAGATTTTTACATCTAGTTGTGTCATTTAGTTCTGTTTTATTTATATTTATTTATAAACTATGGCATGTTGTAATTTTGGTTTCCCATCAGTTAGGAAGAAAATATTTTGCAATGTCTTTTAAAACTAGTAGTTAGATATCTTATTTCCATCTCACATGCTTGATTATAAACGCAGTCCCTTGTAAAAGTATTCATGCTGTGTGTGTGTGTGTGTGTGTGTGTGTGTGTGTGTGTGTGTGTGTGTGTGAGTGTGTGTGTGCGTGCGTGTGGACCTGGTATTACTATCTTTGTGGGGACCAAAAATTGGAAGTTTACTATCCAAGTGGGGACCGACCTCCATTGTGGGGACCAAAATCCCGGTCCCCACAAGTTTGAAGCAATTTTTGAGGCTTAAAATTTGGTTTTAGTGTCAGGGTTACACTTAGGTTATGGTTAGGTTGGGGTAAGGGTCAGGGTTAGGCATTAATTTTTGATGGTTAAGGTTAGGGTAAGGCGCTACGGAAAACATTATGTCAATGAGAAGTCCCCACAAGACATAGAAACCCAACGTGTGTGTGTGTGTATATATATATATAATATTTGGGGTTTTATGTAATAGATCAACACAAAGTTGTGCATAACAGTGAAGCAGAAGTAACACATTCCCTTTATTGTCCCACTATAGGGAAATTCAACTGTAACAGTGGCAAACGGAAAGATTCACACAAAGATAAGAAACTATATACAGTGCAGTTATTAAAAATGGCAAACTCTGGTTCAATAAATGTGCAGCTGAGCCGGATAATTTTTAGAATATTTACAAAAATGTACACATTTACTCTCACAAAAATACAGTGATTGTAGCTCTGCACGATGCCAAAAAACGCTCAAGGGACATGGAAACTGTAGCTGCTGTTACTCTCTGCCCCTACCTGCATTAACTTTGTCCGGCTCTAACGGCTCATGCCCAGGTGGCGCATCAGGCTTACTCTGTGAAAAACCCCTTGGCAGCCGCCTTGCAGCTGGGCTCAGGGCACAGTGCCCACCAAGCGACGCTCGAGCAGACAGCCAGCCTCACAGCAGGGGCAGACGCAACATAAGATGGCCTCGTTCCCTCTTATCCTTGTTAAACAGAGGCTCTTGATGTTGAGCTTTATTGAGTGGAGTAATTAAACGATAGCCGTGGCGACGTCTGCCATGGAAACAGACCTCGTTGAGGTTAGGTTTATAGAGCATCACTCCACAGGGTAGAGCATACCAGACTAGAGGGAGAACAGCTCTTGTCTGATTGTTTACCCTCCAAACCCCATTCCAGCTTCTCTCTCTTTCTTTTTTTTTTTTAAACAGCTCGACGGTTGGTCAGACAATGCCCAGACATTTTTTTTTTTTGAGAATGGCAGCAGAAAAAAATCGTCCAGCTCTGACTCCTGATAAAGGATTTCTAAATAGATTTAGGTTGTTGTTGTTTACCTATACTTTCTGTTATGTTTTCTGTTATGTTTCTCTGTGGGCTGAGATTAACAGAATATTCAGTCAAATCAGGGAGTGTTAACTAGAATTAGGTGCTCTCTGAAATACTCTCTCAAGTCAAAACCTGCAGAGCTGAATTTAGAAATGGCTGCGCGGAGGCTTTTCCAGAAATTCCTGTTCTGAATTTGACATGTAAAGAATCATTTTATTACAAAAGCTGCATAACTCTCCCTTGTCTGAATTCACAATGAGCTGTAGTCAGTGAAACACCAACAGAGGCTGATTATGAGTCATTTTAAGCACAGGCATGTATTTCCTGGAAATCAGATGGCTTCTCTTGACCTGCTACCTCCTTTACCGACATCAACCGGATGCCCTTTTTTTTTGAAGAACTTCAATGAAAGCACACAATCCTCAGCTATTTCTGAATGAGAGCTTTCATGGCAACAAGCCACTCAATTAAACTGTAAGAGTAACTGTAAATATAAAGCTCAGGGCATTTATACTTAACCATTATCTTGTGTCTAAGGATACAGTGAGAAATGTGGTCAGAATCATCCTATTCATCATTATTTTTCAGCTTGATCAGGATTGATGGTCACTGGCCAATCAGAGCGTAGGTTCACACACCATACCAAGGAACTACCAGGTCATGCTGACAACAACCTACATAGGTACTTAAGGTCTTAAGTAAAAAAAGAAAAGAAAAGTGAATTAAGCTTTGTTCAATCAGTGTTTTTCTGTGTTTTATTCAGAATAAGACCTTCACTAGATAACAGGAAGACACAAACTAGTTTATGGGTGTTTCCCAGTTTATCCTTTTCAGCTTCTGTTATGTAATATGGATGAATTTAGAAAGTTCCGTTAGGATCTACATTGTCTTGGCAATAGATACAGGGACTGTTTTCATAATTCTAGCCCTGCTAATTACTAATAATGGTTGCTAAAACACTTAGGTTATCAGCTATAATAATTTGTCTTTGTTTTGAATTTAAAAATACTTGTTTTACAGTGATTGCTCTGTCACTTGCACTCTAATGTTGCCTGTTGTCTTATTATAAATGCCAAATGGACAAAAAAAAAAAAGATATTTCCAGTGCCCTTGTATTTAAAATTATAACCGGCAGTTCAGAGGCTCACAAAATCTAGAGAGGTGATATGATCTAACATCCTACGTGCATCTGTTCTCTCTTCACAACTTCAGCTACATTCTAGCAGTAAATAGGATGATAGTATTTCAGATTTCATAAACATAAAAACACGCTTGGCAAAAGCCTAGAGGTGTGCCACGGTTGGTTTGACACTTTCGTTCAGTTTTCATTTGTAGATATTTAACACGGCGTGTTGATTTAAAAAAAATAAATACTACACTATTCAATAGTTCATTTAAAAGAGGAACTGAGAAATGTCAAACTCAATTTTTAATAAATTACTAAAACATTTAAAATACTAGTGGTAGTTTTTAAAACACTAAAAGGTTTGGCACCAAAATACATTTAATAATAGTTTCCATCGTATCAACCTCCCAGACTACTCGGGTCTTCTGGTTCAGGTCTATTCTGCATCCTTAAGAATCAGAACCAAGCATGAAGAAGCAGTTGTCAGCTTTTTTGCCCCTCTAATTTGGAACAAAAGTAAAAGAAAACTGCAAAAATGCTGAAAAACTGGGTTCTTTACTTGCTTCGATATGCCTTCAATTAATGCCTGTCATTGTTTTCTTTTACTTTGCATCTGCAATTGAATGTTGTTGTTTTTTTGCTCATTTCATATTGCTTTTAATCACGCAAAGGACTTTAAATTGCCCTGTTTCTGAAAATGTGCTTTGCACAAGGCATTGTCTTGCCTTGCCTAAAGCCAGGATTCACCTGAGCAAAGTCAGTGTGTGATTAATCGGCCTTCGCCCGTGCTGCCCTACGGTGTACTAATTGCACCTACGGCCAAAACCAGCCCTCGGCGATCTTCAGGCAGAGTCAGAAATTTTACGACTCCAATCTGCTATTGACCAATTAAGTTGCGCCTTGTGATTGATGTGCTAGCTGGGATAATGCTTACCTGAAGCTCGTGTTGAAGAACTGGTATCCCAAACTGTCCCCTTTTCTTCCAGCCATGAGGGTGTCCGGATTCATCTTTTTTTCCTTGGTTTCCTTTTGTCATTTGATTTAGTCTAGAAACAAAAGTATTAACCCAGGTAGCGCTTGTTTACATTTCCTTGTCGCTATCTTGGTTCTGTCCACCTGTCAGTTTTCAGTGACATATGCTGTGTCACTCACTGGTGACGTTGGCTTTTGGCGCATCCTGCTTTAGCTAGATGTCATGCAGTTTGACCATGTGAAATCTGCGGCCGTGCTATGTGACACACCTCTAGTGCTCGGTGGAGCTCGCTCACAGTGGGGCATGAAGCAGTCTTTTGAGATGGCCAAGGAATGCCCAGTGTCATCCTGGCCTTACATGCATTTGTCCTTATTGCTCATATTGGCTTTGGATGATGCATAGTGTGAACTGGAAAATCAAGGCTGTCTTGTATTATAGAAACTGTACAATTAGATTCGATCTTGCTGTCTTCTCAACATATTCCTACTAAACTAATCTCAAAATTTAATTTTCCACTCTTAAAAGTTGTCAAATAGAATTTTGCTTCTTATTTCCTTTCTCATTGTTTCGTTATTGCCCATTGAGTTTTTACCCTTAAACTTCACGCTTGCAGATTGAAAAAAAGATGCTAACAAAAAGAATCTTTGCATTCTCCTGCACTACATAGGTCTCACCCCCTCAGAAAATGATGCAACTTCACTAGAGGCTTCCTTCAGTCTGAACCAACAATGATATTTTTACACCCTCCACGCCTTGCTGCAGTTCTTCCAATGCCCCACCCTCACTTTCCTCCTACAGCTTCACTTGGCATTCCACAAAGGCCTTTAGAACAGTTGGCACCAGGTTTCATGTCCTTCATCTACTTCCTCATTCCCATCCCCACCCCTCCTTACTTTATTCTCCCATCCTCTCCCTTTGTCTCAGAGCTGCTGCTCTGTTAAAAGAGCAAAACCGCTAGAAAGTTATGTTCCCATATGAAGCTTCAAGTTCTGCCCAGTCGCAGTTTGTTTAAAATTCAAAGAAGGCGAGGTGTTTGCCTAATCCAGTGTGTAACTGAAACTATGATTTGACATTTTCTTGAGTATTTGCATGCTCTGTGCAGCTCTACACTGTCAGGACTTAATTTACTTTCTGTGATTTGTATAAACTCTTCCTCAAGCATTTTAGAAAGACTGCTTTCAAATTAGGCCGGTGGTGTCTCGCCTTTCCCATGCTGAATGAACCACGGCACTGTTAACCCGTCAGTAGGTGTCAGCCTGCTGAAACAACCTGATAAAGCATGAGGAGTTCGATCAGATGAGTTTAATTTGAAGAGGGATGGCATTTGAAGGGAGAGTCAGAAGCCCCGGTCATGCTGTGTGCGCTTCTGTGCACGTTTTCCTGGTGCCACTGTAAAGGAGTAAAAATTGTTTATCTTGCAGGAAGGGGTCTTTGTTTACAATACCGTGTAAAAGTATTAATACATTTTTCACATTGCGCTGCCTAACAGCCAGAGACTTCAAGGTCCGATTACCTCCACCATACAGGTTATGTTTTTGGCAGCGTTTATTTCTTTGTCTGTTTTTGTCTCTGATAGTTAGCGACATAACTCCAAGAAGTAGTAGACAGACTTGGATGATGTTTTCAGGAACTGTCCGCAGTGGGACCAGGAACAAGTGGGCGGAGGTCTGCGCTCTGAATGTGCTTTTCTAGTTCCTGATTGTGATAGACGAACACAAAGTAGTGAAAAATTATAAATTTAACGCCAAATAATGCATCATTTTCAAAGGTTTTACATATGCAGTTCTGAAATTATTTCATGCATTTGGTGTATTCATTCCTCTGTTTACTGCAACTATAGCTGCAGTCTTGTGGAGTTCGTTTCTACCAGCTTTCTCTACAAAATTATTTGATCTCTTTGCAAAACAGCCCAAGCTCAACCACACTGGATGGAGGGAGAGCACCTGTGAACATCTATTTCAAGTCTTGCGACAGATTGCCATGTGGATTTAGGTCTGGATTAGGAATGCACCGATACTGGTACCGGTTATTGGGGCGATGCATTCATAAATACTGTATCGGTATACTTAAAATGTGGAAACTCTTATTTTTCACTTGAAATTTTAGTTTTGTGGTCATTTTAATTATTATTTTAGTTATTATCTCATCCACCATCATTTGTTGTAACAAGCAGAGAAGAAGATAAAACCTGTCTTCCAATTCATATTTTTTTTGTGTGGTAGAAGTATTGCTACTTGGTATTGGCAAGTACTCATATCCAATTATCGGTATTGTATCGGTTTTAAAAAGTTTGTATCGTTGCATCCCTAGTCTGGATTTTGTCCAGGCCATTTTAACATAAGAATATGACTCAAGTTCAGTCGGAAGAATGCCAACATGAAGGGGCGCATGTCACCACCTAGCTTCGCGGAGTTGAGTGCACTAAATTCAGTAAATCGATTTTTCTGAATGACATGTAAACTGGGATAAAGACGCCCTCTCTTTTTAAGGTACATGTCTGAAAATTTGCCAAAAATTCGATTTAGATGTACATGTAAATGCACTGAGTGTCCTTGCATTATAATGCCGCAAGTATCGAATCTGGTGCTGAAAGCATGGACATCGTGAAATATCTAAACAAAATTGAAATACTCAAACTCTGAGCCCAACATGCTGGTTTATAAAAAATATATATATATATATAAATAGTGGGGTTTTGTCCCCTTTGGCTCATTCCCAGATGGTGTTTGGCTGCAGCACAACCAGACACCAGGCAGACAAATGAAGCAGCAGTGTGTTTATGCTGTTCTCTCAATGCAGCACAATCAAGCTTGTCAAGCAAGTCACATTCATTTCACCTGCTCTGCTTTGTTTCTTTTCACCGGTGTTGCACAATTTTCTGTCAAACCAAATACAAGTAGTGGACCTCTCATCAGAGGCTTCCCATTTGTTTGCTGGGAAAGGTGCACAAAGGAAATGGGAAACTGACTTTTCAGTGGGAGTTCTCCTTTGTAAAGCTGGAGCCAGGCTGGGAGAGACGTGGCAACTCGTCTCTCTGGGCCCGGTTGAGTCAGCAAAGCCCCCCTGACTGTGCATTCAGTGAAGAGAAAGACGTCAGTTTGATTTGTAATCACAGATCTTAACCTGGAATCCTGCTGATATCTTTTTTTCTTCTTTCATTCGTTCGTTCATCCATCACTTTTCATTTCTTAGGTTCCAAGATGAAAATTAAGCTGCTGTGACCTTCAGATGTAGGATATTGTTAGCAGGAAAAATGTTTTATGAAACTTAAATCTAGCATTTAATAAAATACACTGTTATAAAATGTCTTAAGTGTTGTGCTCTTTTGGTTTGTTTCATGGCTAAATTAAATAGTTATGATGCTGTTTATAGCTAAAAATCAAGTGTTCCTTCTAGGTGAATCATTTTTTTTTGCAATGATAAAATAAAAGATCTTGTTCTTCAAAAATCTAATTTACAAGATGGGATTGTGGATACATTATTTTAACTGAATGTCTGACGTAACCAAGATGATTATTTTTCCACACTGGTGTGTTGACTATTTTTATTATAATTTTTTTTACAGTAACAGCTGTGGAGTTTCAGCAAAGAAAAACACAAGCTTGCAAAGTTTAGCCACGTTTTTGTCTTCTCTGTTCACCAGGCTCAGTGCTGGACGTGATCAAGCACATCATCTCGCGTGGCGAGCACAAGAACGGCGTCCTGGACGAGGCCAGCATAGCCACCGTGTTGAAAGACGTGCTCGAGGGTTTGGAGTACCTACACAAGAATGGGCAGATCCACAGGTAAGCTGACTCCAACGATGGTGCTACCATAAAACTGACCAGGCGGCCTTTCAGCTCTCCTCAGTGCACGTTTTATTTGATTTCACCTTAAGGACTCTAAAAGAAAATATTTCATACAGCTAATTGATTCTGCTGTCTGGTAATGCTAATCTATTTTTTCATCCTGTTGAAATACTGCAGTCATTCATCAGTTTGTCCGTCCATCAACCTCTCGATCCTTCCATTGGTGCATCCATCTTGGGCTGCAAACTCTGATTTGTCCACAGGGTTCCTATTCATTTTACAAGCTTGATGGAAAGCTGATCTGAACACAGAGTATCTGCTGGTTTTCTATCTTCAACTAGCATTTTACTGCATCTCATTATTACAAACCACACACAATGAGTACACTAAAGATATTGAAATCAGCAACATGCAGTCTCTTGATGGTTTATTAGCACAGTGTTATTAGAAAGACAACCTTTGCCCATGCTGTTATCATGATAAACATTTTAATTAAAATTCCTCATCATTTTTAAAGCAGGAAAGAAATCGTAAAAGGCGTTTTACAGTAAGCCCTGGAGCGAGGTTTCCTACCTGCAGGTAACAGTAAGCAGTACGTCGTATCTATGAACAAACATGGAGGTGAAATTTCTTTTTATACCATTTTACCACAATTAACAATAAAAATATAAAGTCTATGAGGGTTGAAGAGGATTTTAATTTTTTCTGATGATGCAAAAGCTTGAAGCTGCGGCTCATACCTTAGTGCTCTGATTTTATTTAGCATTTTATTTCTAGGATGGTTTCATCGCTTGTCTGTGAAGCACAAGAACAGACCCAGCGACTTCCAGCTGAACATCTGATTTATAATTATTGGAATTAAGCACAATGACTTCTATTAAGGAAAAAAAAAAAAAAAACAGGTGGCTGAAAGTGTGCGGTGGAAATTGAGTCACTCAGACACATCTTTAACCTGATTCTCTGTAAAACTCTTTCACGGTGGCATTATAAAGTGCTCATGGTTTAGAACTAATTGCTATTAATCATTCTTAATTTCTACGAACATCAGGTATTTCAGTAGAGACTGTGCCACTTTTCCCTCAATGACTTGAAAGATTAATTCAAATTGCTTCAGGAAATATTAAACGCCCTTCCTTTATCATTTTATGAAATAGTTTTTACAGGAATTTGAAGCAGAAAATATAAAATGTACTAATGGGGTGGCTAGTAATATATGTGCTTCTATATATATATAAATATATATGCTTCTGCATAAATGTATCCACATTTATGGCAATAAGCTTACGTTGGGAGCATAATAAAACAAAGCGGGACAAATAAAAACAGGATTCTTTCTATTTTTTTCTAAGAAGAAGAAATTAGAGAAATGTCAAGAGATCATGTCTCTACCAGATCTCATTATCCCCAGGCTCTTACATGTAGCTCAGATTCGTGAGAAAGAAAAGTTGAGGTTGTCCCACAGAACTGAAAATAATTTACATTCTAACAGAAGGGGGGGTGCGTGTATTGGCTGAATATGTTCCTGAGTGTTTAATCTCCCATGGAGATGGAGCCTCAGCAAGGGGATGAGGAAAGAGCTCAGGGACAGAGGCTTCACGACGACAAGAAATCGTGAGACAACGTCACATGACTTGCTCTATCCGCCGCTGGACAAGCGGAAAGCAATTAGAGCCTTACCTACCGCATGTGCTGGAGGCATTTACCACAAGTCAGTGAAGTGTTCCAGCTCCTTATTCTCAGCAGCTTGGAAAGTCATTATTTGGGGCTGAAATGTTGACAGCAGGTGTACATCATATTACATGTGTGTGAGCAGTACCAGATTCTTGTACAGTTGAATTGCAGAAAGTCATCCTCTCTCCCTCTGTCATGTTATATCTGTAAACTCCTGTGTATTCTATAGGTACTTTAGGTAATTACCAACACAAAGTAGCACCTGAACTGAACAAACTATAAATGCAGCACTTTGGTTTTTGCTCCAATTTTTCATGTGCTGAACTCCAAGATCTGAAACATTTTTTATATAGACAAAATACCCATTAATCTCAAATATTGTTCATAAATCTGTCTAAATATGTGTTAGTGAGCACTTTTCCTTTGCCAAGGTACTCCGTTCCACTTTACAGGTGTGTTATATCTAGGTACTGATTAGACGGCATAAATATTGCACAGGTGTGCCTTAGACTGGCCACAGTATATGGAGACGTGATCCTAAACAAATCTAGATTTGTTTTCTCTGTTAGGAAAGACGGTTTAGATGTGTCCAGGTTCACTGTAAACAGCATATGGGAATGAAATTCAGCAGTATGGAAAAAGCTATCAAAATGTAGTTCCAGGGGAAAGATAATTTTATGGCCATAAGGGCGTTATTAAACAGGGGTGAGGATGGAAAGGTTATTTTATGCCTATATATGGCCCACAAAGCATCCAATAAACCCCCTTTTACAGCCCTCTTAGGAACACGGCGAGCCTGGCACTGGGATGTAATGTCTTAGGAGGTGAACTGTTGGTGCTGCAAGGTGCATGGCTGCCAGATGAGAATGATAAATCTCCTGGACAGTTTCATACCTAGGCTGTTCCCACCTGGCCGCTAGCTGGCTTATATTTCATTGCGTTATACCCTCGTGAGGCCACCACTCATGTGCTGTTCAGTTTTCACCTTCTCAATTCTGACCAGGTGCAAGGATTTCTATTTTATATACGTCAGAACATTAAAATCAGTCAAATGGAATAACTTTTGTTGGAGCTATTCAGTGCAGGACTTTAAAATTGATTTAAACCTATCTGCAACAGCTTGTCTTTGAACTTGCATGGTGCATTGTGTCAGCAAATCCTCCATCCTCCTTTTCCTCTTCTTTGAATGTTAATGACCGTCTGCACTCTGCAGCCTTTCTCTGAGCATTACGATCTGCTGCAGTAAGACACAGGTTCCATAGTTTTTAAAGGAGTGCACAAATATTCAATTGCTCTTCATGCATTGTTTTTTTTCATATATAATAGTAAATTGTGATTATGCTTAAATACACATTTAAAGGTTATTTTGTATCTAGGAATGCACCGATACTGGTATCGGTTATCAGGGCTGTACAGTTCTTATGTAATGTATCAGTATCAGTCAAAGTTAACCGGTAGCATGAACTGATACTTATAATGTGGAAACTGCATTAATTTCACAAAAATGTTTATTTTTCACTTGATATTTTACTTCTTCTGTCAGTTTTTTATTAATATTTAAATTTTTCTTTTAATTCTCAAGCAAAGGGGAAAATAAAACCAGTCTTTCAATTTATTGCATTTTTGTGTGTAGATACTCTGTATCGGCAAGTATTCATATCAGTATTGGTATTGTATCGGTTTGAATTTTTTTTGTATAATTTCATCCCTAATGCCTTTTCCTCATTGCACACAGTTTGTTTAATTCAGCGTTGTTTTGTTCAGTATCGGATCAGTATCAGATTATGAACCCCATATATCTGTATTGGTATCGGAAACTAAAAAAGTGGATTGGTGCATTCGTTTTTTTTATCTGCAGTATTTCTTTTTTTCACTTATCTTTTTTTAACTTGTGAAAATTGTCATCTTCAATTGCACCCACTCTTGGTTGAGATGGCTTGAAAAGTTAGTTGTCCTGTTACAGCTTTTGTCTGGCTCTCCTCTCTTTTCACACTTCAATGTTTTAGATAATCAAATGAATCCATTTAAAATTTTAGAAAAAGATAACCCGACAAACGAGTTTATTCATAAAGGTAAAAACACCATCTAAACCAACCTGGTGCAATGTGAAATATGACTTTCCCCTTTATATAATGACAAAATGGCTCTGACTGCTTTTAGTTGTTTTGGTTCACTTTCTCTCACCACACCCAGGCCTAATTACTGCTAGATCGTTAAGTAAAGAAATCTGTCAAACCAAACTGCTCTGAGATCATGAAGCCAGCAGTAAGTAATTACATTTAAGAACAGATGAGAGGCAATGTCACTGACATGTCAGTCTATAAAGAATAATAACACCAAAAATATGGACCCACAAAAATTATTCCAAAACTGTTTCAGCAACTCATTCACACAAGGGCTCTCTCACTTACACAAGGTACAGACAGAGTAGAGCCCCATTTTCTGTGATTGGTTAGCTCAACAACAGCCATCGTTTCACTAGAACGGTGCTCTGTAGTCGCTGTATCAGTAGCTAATGCAGTATTTGGGCACTGTATGCTTTATATTGAGAGGGCAATTTATCTAATATGGTCTTTTGGCGATTTTTGAACACAAGCAGGTGTAGAGAAACAACAAAACAGGCTGCGGTGTTTTTTTTTAACATGCGTTTTTAGAGTATTTTATGAGCTGCACTTCTAGTAAAAAGCTTTACAGCTTAATCAGAACTTACTTTCTGTCGTCCATTGCTCCTTGAGTCTGAATGAGTTCACAAGTAGAAGAAACTAAACTCTAGTTAATCAAAAACAACACTGAAATTGTAGGCAAACCCTCCTTTAAAAGTTAGCAACCCCTGCTGTCCTAGTTGGACAATGCTTTGAAACAAGGAAAAATTACTGTAGACAATAAATGAAAAACGTTTTTTTTGTTTGTTTTTTAATTTTTATTTTACAATTTATTTAAAAACTGCTCGTTTAAATAACAAAAGCAAAACAGATGTAATCTGTAAAGGGGATAATAAGTTGTTACATCCTAAAGCGTGGCGCATAATCAATCATTCATATTCACATTCCCACTGATCTACCTACTTTTCTACACTTCACTTATCCTTTAGGGCTGTTTTAGCATTAGATAATATATGTCTTATGCATGATGCATTCACTTACCATACATTTGCTCGTAAGATGATGCTAATTGTACATGCCTCAGCAACATTCTCTATATCATACCTGGGACACTCAATGACACAGTATTCAAATTACCCCGTCTTACATATTCTTTTATAGCGTATTTAAATGTTTTTGAACTTGGATATGCAGGGTAAGTTGATGCATATTCCTAACCCATCAAGTATATTTTATAATCAATAAACTGTAGGTTTCCTAGAGCTAATAAATGATCGACTTTTACAACTGCTGTACATGTATTTTCCAATTTCCTTTCAATTACCAGCTGTCCAAGAGCATACAAACAACAAACACATAGACATAAGCAGGATCAGGCAGGCTGGCCCAACAACCAGCAGTGTTACATATTCAGAAAAGAAAAGGTGACAAGAGGTCAGGATGGAAAAAAAAAGACTTCTCAGCCCTTTCACCAACAGGGGAATAGAGCAGTGGTACAAAAAAAAAAAAAACACCTCAGTACACTAAAGCACATATTTCAATTGTGCAGATTTGCTTTTGGCATACAGAATTTTCGGACTAATGCAGCAGTGTCCAAACTTTTTACACTGTGCAAAACCGGCAAGCTATAATTATTCTAGCAATATAATCTTGTTTTTTCCATAATAAAAAAAAAACACCCAAAAATATATTTTCGGGAATTCAAAAGATGTTTTGTACCAAAAATGAAGCAATCCGTACCTGCTTTGAAAACAGATAAATACATCCATGCATGTCTCTACATATTGTAGAAAATGGTCTCCTTTGAAATCGCACCTTACCCGATTCTGGAAAAAGCTACCTTTGCGTTTTCTTCCTTCAGTAATAAGTTTGGCATAGAAGAGAGTCGTTCCCCCAAGTGTTAATGCTTAGGAGTGGTGAGTTCACTGTTTGGAAAAATATTAGATTTATTTAGGTTCTCACCGACCAGTTACATTTAGAAAATCTCTGTCTTGCTAGTTTTCACTGACCCACAAGAGGGTGAAAGCTGTTATTGTAACGTTTTTAGATTTCTTGTTTTGTTAAAAAAAAAAATGTTTTACCATTATTTCATTTTTTTTAACTAAGTCAAAAAAATGCAGTTTAACCTTACAATGTTTGCGCTAGAATTCTTTTTTGAAACCATGTTCTAAATGACCTGATATATTCCTTTTTAACTTTTCACCAAGGGCTATATCCTGAAAGTGCAAAAAGCTGGAAGATAATGCAACCTGGTATCACCCAGCTGCAAAGTGACAGACTGACACACTGCAAATTTTTAGAGCTCAGATGTCTGTTGCACAGCTCTGTTGTTTTATAAGCCATTTGCAATGAATATATTTTTTTTTATTCTCCCATCCATATCCCCTTTCTTCTGAATCATCATCACCACCACCGTCGTGGCAGCTGTGTAATTAAAATTGTCTAGACATAAATGCTCATCAAAGTTGCACAACACTTAGAAGATAATCAGCATTATTTATTTATCCACTCATTTACTTTCACCAGATCACTGAGGACAAACTACTTGCAGAAAACATTATTGCAAGCCTGCTTCAGGCACGGTCTCACTCTGCATGTTCCTTAACTTGGGAATCCCCATCTCTTGCTGTAAGGAACATGTGCTCTCTTTGTCCTTCTGGTGTTTGCCACTCCCTGCTCTTGTCGCTTAGAGATGTGTAGGCTGTGTACTAATTTATTGAAGCTCTTCTTAGTGAAATCAGCCTCGTCACTCAAGCATACAGCAGCCTTTTAAACTGGGATCTGAGTTCTTTCTCAAACAGGTCTCTTCATTAAATTATGTCCTATTGATGGCTTTTATGTAGAAATTACCTTTAATCTTCCTTTTTTACTTAATTTGAAGACGACTACTTTTCTAGCCTATATAGGTTCTGTTATAATGTAGTTTTCTTTTAAATATTTAATTAATGGGTGCTGGAATGAACCTACAACCATAGATTTTTTTATTTTTTTTCCTGTTCAACCAGAAGAATAATTTTTCTTACTCCAGTGCCCCCATCTGGTGGGAACATAAAATTGCTTTATTGTTTCGATTTTTTTCTTCTTATTTTTTAGTTATTGTTTTTCTGATTGTGTACTTTAAATCATTTCAGGACAGATCCTTATACATACCAGATAGGCTTGTTGATGTTGCAGAAATGTTCTGTGAGGATATTGTTCATTGCTCTCTGTCCCAAAAGCTGGACAGCAAAGACATTCGTCGATAGTGACACTTCTGCTGTCCTCACTATTACATCCTCGCCGCTTACTTGACTGTCCGCGGCTATCTCTAAAAGTCTGTTGCCATGACGACACCGTCTGGCTGCAGAGGTGGCAGTGTTCGCTGCGTGTGGCAGACAGGCAGTCAGACGGCTGTCCCCGCTGAATCCTCTTATCACTAACAGGGACGGCAGAGCATGGATGAAAAAAAATTAAAGACAGACTTGGCATGAATAATATAGTATTTAAAAAAAGAAAGGAATAAGAGGGCTGGAGCCTGTTTCATTCATCTTATGTACTGTTTCAAAACAATAAAAAATGCTAGTTAAGGGACGGCCCAATGCAATGCATGGAGGCAGTGCAAATCCATTGCAAAGCAATGTATTGCACTGCCTCCATGCAATTGCATGGGCAGTCCCTTATTACTATTCACTTCTAAACGGACTCTTTATTCTTTCACCGTTAATGCGGGTCGTACCGTAGCGTGCACCCCCACAATATATACATCAAAACGACCGGCTCGATCGTGTGAGGTGTGCTATTACTTTTATTGGCGATTGGAGTTACCATGGCGACGTAATTAGCGAAGAACCACCCCCAAAAACACCCATTGGAAATGAATGGAAAAACGGCCCAAAATCATGAAAAATCCACTATTTTTGAAGATTTACTGTGTAGCCATACAATAACTTAGCAACACCATTCGAAATCCAGATTGTAGCCACGTCCGTGCTGTGTTCAGCATTGAAGACCGCATGTCGATAGCTGTTACGGTTTTGTCACAATTTGACTTTGTTCGACCCAAAGTTTGCCCCAAATCGACATTTTTAGAGTGGAGCAGCTCGTTAAGCAGAGTGTGGAGTGATGAACTTTTGGAAGGTCCTCATCAAAATTTAACTCGACGTCACGGCCACATATTTCGCACTAGTGACATGATTTTCGGTCATGAAATAGAGCCGCCCTTTGTGATTCTCAGGATCATTTCAAAATTTCCCTATGTCGCACGGTTTTCTCTCAGCGAGCTCTAGATCGCTCAAAGTGGAACCCAGTTTTAGGGCTTTTCTGCTATAGTTTATCATTGTGGCTGCTCAGGATGATCTTAGCCAGAGAGATGTTCTTAGTCATTTTTCTCTCGCTCCCTCTTGGACTGTGAATAAGGTAGAGACTTCTGCTTTGGCATGAACGAAGAGAAATGATACATCTCGCTCACACTTCAAGAATTTTTCCGATACCTTGTACGGTTTTCGAATGGGAACGATTTGTTCGGCGCACTTTTTTATGAAAAAGTCTAAATCTAAGCTCTTAATCATCTTAAGTGTTTGCACCTGCTGCAATTTTCACTCACACTTGTTGCTGGGGAAACGGAGCACCTTTGATCAGAGTTCACTAAAGTTCATTCCACAGTATATTCACATTGAAGGCCTATTAAACCCCACTTAAACACAGGTTATGCTATGCAGTACTATAGAGAGAAGTACTACAAACAAGTCCATGTGTTAGTCCATCTGTCTTTGTCTTTCTGACCATGTCTGTGTCTTTCTCAGTACCCCTGTCTGCCTGTACCATTTCATCTGTGAATAAGATAGAGAGTTGTGCTTTGAAATAATTGAACACAAAGGATAAATATCGCTAACACTCCAATAATTTTCCTGATAGCTGCTATAGTTTTCGAATGGGAAAGGTTCGTTCGCAGCTGTTTAACACTCTGAACATGGAGAGGAGACAACAGAACATATGGCCTAAAAGTCAATGTTATATGTATGTTCGGATGGCGTAGTGGTTAAGGAAGAGGGTTTGCATCCCAGAGGTACTGGGTTCAAATCCAGGAGTGAGCAGCAAATAATTTTTCTTTGCTGAAAGCTGAACTGGGAGACGAGACAACAGATCATATGGCCTAAAACTCAATGTTGTATAACTGATGTTGTAGTGTGACTGTGAAGGAACAGGAATACAATGCAAGAGGTAGTGGGTTCGAATCCCAGGGGGAGCAAAATTTTTTTTTTTCTTGTTTGAAAGCTGGAACCAAAATCCCTATGTTATACACAGTACTACATTGCACTTGTATGCATTTTAGTTGATTTCAGCTTTTTCAGTATATTTTCATACTAATCCTATTAATACTAATGCCAACATCTTAGCTAGCATTAGCATGCTAGTTAGCATTACCATGCTAGCTGTTGCTAGCATTTTAGCTAATTTTAGCTTTTTGACTATATTTTTGTACTGAATGGGATTATAGTAATGCCAACATGTTAGCTAGCATTAGCATGCTAGTTAGCATTAGCATGCTAGCTGTTGTTAGCATTTTAGCTAATTTTAGCTTTTTGACTATATTTTGGTACTGAATGGGTTTATAGTATTGCCAACATGTTAGCTAGCATTAGCATGCTAGTTAGCATTAGCATGCTAGCTCTTGTTAGCATTTTAGCTAATTTGAGCTTTTTGACTATATTTTGGTACTGAATGGGTTTATAGTAATGCCAACATGTTAGCTAACATTAGCATTAGCATGCTAGTTAGCATTAGCATGCACACCGTGGCCGTCCCTTCTCTAAATTTCCTGAAATTTTCTAGTTATTTCTGTTGTCAGCTTTTTAATCCAGTTTTTATTGACATTTGTTTATATTATATATTTACTTTTGCAGAGATCTCAAGGCTGGGAACATTCTCCTTGGAGATGATGGCTCTGTGCAAATTGCAGGTATTTTCTCAAAAAATAATTTTTCATCCGACTCCACTTCTGACACATCAGTGGTAAAGAAATTGTTTACCTTCAGTATGCTTATAGAAAAAAATTGCCTAATATTTCCTGCCTGTTTTTGATTGTCCATAATTTTTTTGTCTCCCGTGTCCCTGACCCTCAGACTTTGGCGTCAGTGCCTTTCTTGCCACAGGTGGTGACATGACCCGAAACAAAGTCCGCAAAACATTTGTGGGAACGCCGTGCTGGATGGCTCCAGAGGTCATGGAGCAGGTCAGTGCTGTCTAGAATTAAAATGGGCAATAAACTACAAGCTCTTTTTTTGTCAGGAACTAAAATAAAGCAACCTTTTTAGGTAAGACTTAATTGAACACAATATTTCCTTTTTTGCTATGTTTATCACCACAAAGACAGTCATCTACATCTGCACTTTAAAGTAAGCGCCTTTCCTTTGCTATTTGGACATTGCAATGAATGGGGCCTGTGGGCCAAAGTTGACCCCCAAAGTCATTTAATTCAGTTTACCAGGGGATGCTGTAGATCTTATATTAAAATCTACTTAAATCAGTCAATTTAATGTGTATCATGATAATAATTCCAGCACAAATTTCAGTGCTGACATGTGGACTCAATAAATAAGTATTGTGCTCATATAATCCTCACTCGGGGTGTGTAGGCTACATTATATTCTAAAAGTCACAAATTAGGTTTAAAACGTAAATTAAAGGAACTGAATGGGGCATGTAGAGTAGATTTGTGCATCCATTTAAATTTGCACACCTTAAAGGACCACAAACGGTCGTATTTGATCAATTTACACAATGTCCCATGAGCCTTTGCTGACCCACTGGACTGGATCAAACTTCCTCCAAGTTCTCCGGGCACCACATCACAGCTGTGGCTACAATGTAGCTAGCTTCCACCAGTGTGAATGTGAGGGTGAATGAGTAATGGAATTGTAAAGCGCTTTAATGGTCTCAAAGAGTGCTGTATAAATGCAGTCTATTATTATATAAACAGAAAGGAGGGTTAAATAACAGTATAATACATAAAAGTACTTTATTTTACTTCATAATTTGTGTTTTGTGTACATATTATTACATTTGGCCTGCGGCTCTCTGATAGATTTTCATTTTGGCCCTCTAACTTTGGGCAGCTCTGCTATAGACTTTGAAAAATACAGAAAGAAGTGGAAATCAAACCCTAAATTAAAAGGTTGATTGAAACAGTTTATTAGAGCTGTTATATAGATCTACTGCCTATATTGTGAGGCTGATTTTTATGCCAAAACTAGGGAGATAAAACACATGACAACTCAAAAATATATTCAAAAGGCAAAATCTTATAATGGTTTTGCCCCAGCCATCCAACCATTAATGGTTTTCCAAAAAAACAATTCTATAAAATGTGTTAATTATGTCATTTATGTGTTGTTTTATCCATTACAATGTGATACAGTATGCAAATGAGGCGACAACGGGACATTGAATATTGAAGGTGGGGTGGATATGCTTGAGGAGGAGGAGGAGAAGCAACAGCTCGTTATCGAGTTGAACTGCTTAAAATATCGTGTGAGGCCATATCGCCCAGCCCTAAGATGCATCTAAAACTTGCAGGATAGTAGCCCTCACGGACTCTGTCCTAACAGTTTGGATGTTTCTCTTGTCCTCAGTAAGAAGGGTGAGGGGTCCGTTGTGTTCAAATAAATTGTCAAATTTCCGGTCTCTCCGACAGAAAATTAAGCTGTAGCCCAGAGCAGTGCAGGCTTAATTTCTGAACCGTATTCACTTTTGGTCTCTTCTTTCTTCTTCTCTGTTAGAACTATTTCTAGCATTTATGGATGGATCAGTAAAATAGGTTTACAGACACCGATTGGTTGAGGGGTTCCTGAGCCCATGCTGTGGCTTCTTTAACAGAAGCTCAAAGACGGACAGCATACTGTATATTGAGTTTTGGTCCGGTCCTTTTTTCAGTTTCTTCAGATTCTTGAAATCTGGTAGTGAGATATTTAAAGTGTTCCCTAATGTTCTATTGAGAAACCTTTCTCTGTTGTTCCATGCATTTTTTCATGACTTGTGAACCTCTTCACATTTTAACTTCTAAGAGATCTAATCCCTACAGCCATTAACATATTTAGTTGCGATATGCTCCATCAGGTGTTACTTATTTGTGTCTCACTCTGCCACAAAATAGATCTTTTTTTTAAACCATACATTTTTTTTAATTTAAACTTTAACACAAATGCGTTAAATGGTAAAATTGATCATACTTTAGGGATATTTATGGGATTTGCAAACCATTACTCTCTATTTTGATGTTTGTGTTACGCATTCATTATTTGGAATGTCTTAAATGTATTTTATTATTCAGTCATAGTCTTACTGAGTCCTTTAATTCCTTCCTCAGGTGAGGGGTTATGATTTCAAAGCAGATATTTGGAGTTTTGGGATCACAGCTATTGAGCTTGCCACTGGAGCTGCACCTTATCACAAATACCCACCAATGAAGGTAGAAACACTGCTGGCAAGTCTGTTTAGAAAATAGTAAAGAGCAAAAAATACCAGTGATTAAACATTTTCTGGTGTTTTCAGGTCTTGATGCTGACACTGCAGAATGACCCACCCTCTCTGGAGACCGGTGTGACGGATAAGGAGATGGTAAAGAAATATGGCAAATCTTTCAGGAAGATGCTCTCCCTGTGTCTACAGAAGGAGCCAGAGAAAAGGTGCATAGCCTTGTGATGAAGTGTAATATTACACACATTTCTTTAGAACAGTTTACAGTCCAATTATTTTCTTTCTTTTTGTTTGTGATGCTCTATTTAGCTGCTTTTTAAAGCAGAATATTGTATGGTGGATTTACTCTGGATAGTACATGAAAAGAAAAGCATGTTAAATTATTCTTCAACACTGGGTCATTTCATCACTATCGAATTGACTGGTTACATAAGTCATAGAATAAAATATACAGTGTTGTCCATAGATCTTTTCCTCACATTTGGTGTTTTTCAGGCCAACATCGTCAGAGTTGTTGAAGCATAAATTCTTTCAGAAAGCAAAAGTAAGTCCTTGATCTTTTCTTTTAGTTTTTTTTAGACATATTATTAGGTCCAATACATCTAGATATATAAAACATATTTTTTGTCAAAAGTTCAGTTCAAATCTGTCCAGCTTTCCAGTGCAATCTAATCAACCTAATCCATTCAGTCATACCACAATACAGTCCATTAAATTGATCAAATTCCTCTTGGTATAAAGTATTCCAAGGAAGCCCGACTGACTGACTGAATCACGTTGTTGATATGGCAGCAATAATTTAATCTGAGTGAACATGAGGTGGCGGTAGGTAGGAACAACACTCTGCAGATCTACGTAGCGCAGCAATCTGCTGTGACTGAGTAGAGCTTAAGAAGACAAAACACACAGAAAAATAATTTAAAACATGACTGAAACACCGATCTTAAAGTACTGTTATGACGAGAAAGATAACTATCAAAGGCTACGTTGAGAAAACAGGACAGGTGAAAGAAAATCAGTGAAAATGTCTAAGAGTGAAGTGTCTTGTTGGAACATTCAAATCTTTAATATAAGATAAAGGACGCTTAAACTTATGAGAAATACAATTTATTCTTTTAATTCTTATTAAAAGAATATTCTAGATTTGTGGAAGTTTAAAGGCTCGTTCACACTTTGTTAGTGTGTCTTTGCCGACGTCTGCTCATGAATGGTCAGGCGACGCTGTTTGTCAAAAAGCCAGGGGGAAGCAGTTCAACACCGAGTGCCTGCTTTTCTGTATCCCAGCAATAAAAAAACTGGAGTGCACATTCAGCAAGTCACAGAGTCCGAATACGATCTGCGGTTGTTTTTAGACCCAATTCTCAACTGCAAAATTTTGTCTGAACAGCAGATGTCAGGCTTTGTCATTATTTTAAAGCAAACGACAGTTAACTCTTTCTCCCTCCTCCCAGACCCACGAATACTTACATGAGAAGTTGATCCTAAGGGCTCCTACAATAACAGAGAGATCAAAAAAGGTGAGGCAAAACAATACATCTGCTGCTTGCATGTTTAGAACGCATTAGAAGATGAGCTCAGTTGTGTTTCACGTGCGTGTTTAAGGTACGACGAGTGCCTGGTTCCAGTGGCCGGCTCCATAAAACGGAGGATGGCGAATGGGAATGGAGCGACGACGAGCTCGACGAAGAAAGCGAGGAAGGCAAAGCAGCTGTTGCCGCTTTACGGGTGAGTTACCAGCTTCCTCCCTCTCTGTCACATGTACACATTAACACCTTTTATTACTCCACATATCATGTCTCTAAATCACTGTACTCTGATTAAGTTGTAATCCTCCTGTTTGTGCAGTAGCATGTTCGTCCATTGTGTCTCCACTGAGTCTCTCTGTATGTTGTGTCTGACGCAAAGGAGCAGCAGGTGAAGCCTGTTTGTGCCCAGAGGCGACAAGTGCGCTTCTCCCACCCACTCGAGCTGCCTACATCCAGGGTTGTTCACTTGTCACAGAAATACAGATGGCATTGCCCTAACAAGGAAGGACTCTCACCTATTGGCTCTCCCATGCTTCACAGCTCCAACTGTTTCTGTTACAAGCTAAAACATTTGAAAAGTTAGATTTTTTTTGTAAAAGTTTAACCTTCACAGCAGATCAGTTTCACATGGAAGGCATCTTTCTGTGTCTCTTATTACATATATCTCCTGCTTGAACATTAAGGGTCCCTCAAAGTTAAACTAATACTGAATTCTTTGTGTGAAGATGCTAAATTATTCATGTGAGGTGGTTTCTTAGTTATCTTGGATTTACAGACAACAGCAAATTAAAAATACTTAGCAATTACAGCTGGTTATGCTGAAAACCTGCAGATTCTATTCATTAACCAAGCAGTCAGTCAATGTGAATTTCTCATAAAAAAACACATTATTTTAAATATTCAGTTTGTAAATCAACTATTGCACAATCAGTTTTAATTAAGAGAGTATTAGATAGATTAAACACTTTGCCAGTGAGAGGTTCCTGTCCTGGAAGCCATCTGTATTTCCATTTCTTTTTGCTCTTCCAACTGTTTTGCATATAAACTGTATACATTTCATGAGAGCAGCAAATTACTCATCTTGGCAAAGATTTTCAACCAATAAATTTACCTCCGAGCAACTTATACACAATCTACCTTATTTTGTGGTTACATGTTGGCACACTGAGTCTTCAACCAGTTTTGTAGTTTTAATGTTAGATCTGCATCCTTATAATGATAACTACATGCTCAAAAACGAAAGAAAAAGATTATATAGGGCTAAAATGAAGCACCCTGCCAGCACTGAGCAGCAATTTCTTTCTGCGGATAAGACAGCAGATTCCTCTACTGGTCAGTAAATTTAGTTTTGTCCGTTTGCCTTCATGTAGCCTGTAGTGCTTTTCTCCTCCATATTCCCTTCAATTTGAATAACCGTCGAGGCACCTTTTAAAGCTTTTTACTTCTTTACCTCGAGGCCCAAATACATTTCTCTAATGACATTTTGATAAAATAAGCTTTTATTACACTTACATGATTTTAAAGACCAATGCATCATAATCTTTACAGCAACTTTAGACCTAAACATGGATATGAAGATTGTAATTGTTTTATTTAATTATTTTATAATATTTAAAAAATCTTTTTTATGCTCTTTAAATCATGAGAATCATTTATTTTCTTCAGTGGGGAAACACAAATACTTTCCAAGAAATAAACTGCAAATTAAAATGTTTTTTTTTTATTAAAGCTAAAACGGTCTAAAACTGATTTCATAAAATGTGAATACAAAATCTTTTTTTGTCACTCTTCCTGCATCCGGTCTTCAGCAATTTTAGACCTATTCATAGATGTGAAACTTTTTTTAGATATGTTTTTCAGGTTTTAATTCCCCTTTTTATCAGGTCTTTTATTTCTCTTGCTTTCAAAGACTCAAAATTCCCTCACCCATACACACAAAGCATATTTCTAGCCACATTTACTATGTGTTATCGATGCCAGCTCCCGATACTATTTCTGCAATCTTTTTGTTGCATTGCATTTTAAAAGGTAAGACATCAAGGCCTCCATTGAAATATTATCATTATTATTTTTCATTTCCAAGTTATTCTTAGGAAAGCATTCTAATAAGTAACTACACAATATTTCTAAAAACATGTGCTTATACTGGATGTCTATTGAGCTTACAAAAATGTGCATGTTTGTGCTTCAGGGTGCCTCGAGGGTTCAACTTGAATTTTATTTAGAAAATCAAAATCAGATTGCTTATGCTTCCCTCTTAACCTCTCAGTTTCTCTTAATTCTCACTCTCTGCTTCTTCTACTAAATCTGATGTGCCGTCACTCGTTTACAGCTCATTTGTAGTCATACCATATTTATAAACTGATTTGTCATGAATTGTTAATATAAAAATGCATTATTTTATTGTGATGCGATTAATAGATATCAGTTTAATCAGCATCAAAGGGAGTAAAGATAATCTGGGTCAGAGCAAATCCAAAACAGTAAGACCTGGTGCAGTCACAAACTCAGTTTTCATGTAAATGTCCATCTGCGGGAAGAAGTTTAATATTAGCCACTGAGGCCTCACAATTATCATGTGGAGATGTTTTGGTGCTTCAGAGTGCCAGAGATTAACCTCATAGGCCAAATTGGTAGAAGTTTTCCACCAGACAACCTTCACTTCATCAGCTTCAAGTTGTGTTCATCTACAGAAGTAATTAACAGCTTCCATATGGTCTGTTTTATGAAACAATGAACCTTATCAGTGCAAATATTTTGGCAATCTAATCCAAATTTTGTTTATTTACACTATCTATGGTTCCCCAGAAAAAAAGGCAAAGTGTATATTCATACATTCATTTGGCCAAGGGCCCCATGCAGACCTTCTCAGCACTAGTTCATTTTAAGAACAAAGTCCCTGATTTCGATTTTCAAGTAAAAGATAGAATGAAATATATTTTTACTATGTTATTGTAAAGACTTGCAAATCTAAAAGAGAAAAATCTCTCTAAAATCTCTGTACCCAACAATACTCTTCCAAGAGGAAAGTAAACGAGTGATCCATTTTAATGTGGCTACTACTTATTGTTCTATTGTTTGTGTTCAAAAAATTTCTCTTTTTTAAATTCCACTCTGTTTTCTTCTGTTTGTCAACAGTCACCAAGAGTGAAGGAAGCTTCCCAGAATTCAGAGGTAAGTTTAAAATTATTTATTTGATTTTTGGAACATTTATTTGGTGGTTTATCAGGGGGAAATGAGGGAGAAACTCTTTACATTCTGTTGGCCAAAATCTTTTTGAGTTTGTTGAAATTTTCAGTTGAGGGTAACCCTAATGAATCTCTTTCAGATTTTCCAGACACCTGAGCCTTTAAGTAGTCATCTCCAGGCGATGCCCCCAGGTCAGGCTGAACTACCTCAGGCTTCAGGCCACCCTCCACTGCAACCCACACCAGTCAACACTATACCACCTGCCCACGCTGCATCCCCCTCACTCACTGTCACCGCTCCTGCTGGTAATCCCACTCAGGTCAGTCCATTGTCATTTTACTCTCGGCAACTTTCCAAATGTATTTTATTTATTTGTTTGGTTTTGTAGAACTAGTACAGTTGAGACTAGACATTTACCTTACCCAAAGGGAAAGATGGAGTTTAATGTTACTGTCCAACATTAAATCAGAATGTCTTTCTGTATCGTAGGTCAATTAGTATTACAAGTTAATTTTATTAGTGTAATCTGAGAAAAATTTTGTTTTTACACTTTTTATTACTTTTCCAAAATTCTGAACTTCACGTCAATCATCTTTTATATTACTGAAAACATTCTTTGTTTTCAACATTTTTTTCACACCTGCCTAAAACCTTTGCACTAGTACTGTACTTTTACTATTTGAAAGCTCAGTTTGCACTCAATCTATAACTCCTGGCACCGGTACCGCTTCCAATAAAACACCTCTACATTATCAGACTACCTCCTCCATATTTTACAGTTTGGTTCGTGCTGCCAGAATGGCAAGGTTCCTCTTTTAAGAAATGTAATAGTAGTCTTTGTGGCCAGTCACTTTAATATCAGTTTCATAAAACTACCAAAGCTCCATCTGAAATGATGTCAAACTGGGACAAGTATGAGAGTAACTTTTATTTCTCATAATTTTTTTAAAAGTTTTACTTAAATTTGATTTGTTTAATTTGTTTCAGCAGATCCCAGTTGCCTCAGGAGATGTTAACACTCCAATTAGTTTGGTATTAAGGTTAAGGTATGTCTTGTTAACTCATTCTATGTGCTTTTTTGTTTTTGCATCCAACATCTCTTGGATCTAATATCCAACCAGTATGCATTGCTTTTTTTTTTTCCTTATTAGAAATTCAAAGAAGGAGCTGAATGACATCCGCTTTGAATTTATGCCAGGAAGAGGTGAGTACATTTTCTTTTTTAAGGCTTTTTATTTATTTAAGCAACTCCAGGGAAGCTGGACTGTTATCTCATTGTGTTTTTATATTGTGGAAATCTGTCTTTTGGTTGTTGTTTTTTTGTCATATCTTTGTTTTTCCCCTTCAATTAGCATCTCAACATGTTACCTTCTGTGCTGCATCATTAGGTAGTTTGATAAAAAAATGCTTTCTGTAAATCTTTTTTGATGGATAATTGGAAAGATTAGGAGGAGTGTAATGAACTTTGTACTTGTTTGTCTTGGCTGCTGACTGCAGACAACTAATTTAACAAAGTTAACAAAAAAAAAAAAGTTAAAGAGCAGAGTTAATTTATTACCAATTGCTCCTGAAAACAAAAGATGCTGATTATAACTTTTTTTGGTCCAGTATGACGTCGTGCTTTTGGAAATTATTAAGCAGTGTGTTGGTATTGCCTTATGTTATGGCCTTTTTAGACACAGCAGATGGAGTGTCCCAGGAGCTGGTGTCAGCAGGTCTGGTGGATGGAAGGGACTTAGTAATAGGTACGTTCAGCAAATTTTTCTGTCTCTGGTTATCCATTTTCATCTCTTAGTACATTTGTTTGAAAATTAAAAATCACCTTTTGACCTGTGTTAAACAAGATTCCTTTGCCCACTGTCGCATATTTCTATTTATCCTTGTTTCAGATGTGTCAAGTGTCAAATGTTCAGGTAGAAAATTTGAAGAAAGTGCATAGATGAAAACCTGTATATTTGGAATAGCTTTGTGCTTCCACTGTAGACAGACTTTTACAGTCTCAAAAGTATAGAAGTTTAATTGTACGATTTTACAAACTCGAATATTTCTCTCCATCTCACAGGGTGTGACGTCTTTTTGCAGCAAGTTTGCAGTCATGGGGGGAATTTAATTGCCTTTAATTATTCAGGAAAACAATTTAAGAGCAAAGTCAAACCTGTATTGAGTGAAGAGCTGTTTCTTTTTTGGTAGATTTTCCAATTAACTATTAATGTTAACATATACAGGGTAATTTTTATACTGTAAAGCACTTTCAACAACAGCATTTTCTGGACCATAAGACGCTACTTTTTTCTCAGGGTTTGAACTATGCGGCCTGTAATCTGGTTTATTTATGGACCTTTACAGCTAACGGCCAATTTTACTCATCTTTTTTTTTTTTTACATTTCTTTTTCAATGAAACACTCTTTTTAAATACAGTGTGATTTGATTGGTAGACTAGAGATGGAAGACCTCAGTGGTCTGGGGAGTTTGTATAGTGACAACAGGTCTTCAACATACTTTGGCACTAAGCCATTGAATGATTTATAAGATACTAAAGCTATATTAAGTTTATTCTCCGAGCTACAAGGAGCCAGTTTAAGGAGTTTAGAACTGGGGTGATGTGTTCTACTTTCCTCGTTCTAGTGAGGACACGAGCAGCAGTTTTCTGGATCAGCTGCACTTGTCTTTTTAGGCAGACCTGAGGACACTGTTGCACTAACCAATTTGACTAAAGATAAACACATGGATGAGTTTTTTTTTTGCAAGTCTCGTTGCAATATTAGTCCTTTAATCCTAGAAAAAGTTATCCAGGTGATAGAGGGCTGACTTTGTTATTGCTTTCATTTGACCTTGGAGGTTCAGGTCTGAGTGCTCTACTTCACCTAGGTTTTTAAGCCTGATCAGTAGTTTCTAGCTGTGTGCTGACTTTTCATCGTTCCTCTCTAGATCCAAAAAAATATTTACTCTTCAGTTTGAGAACATTATGGCACATCCATCCACTGATTTGCTTAATCCATTCACTTAGGGTTTGGATTTATTCATAGTCACCTGGTTACATTGTAATATAAAGTTGAGTATCATCTGCGTAGTTATTGTAACTTGTCCTATTGATTGTTACAATCTGGGTTAGTGAAACCATGTGGATATTAAATAGGAGAGGCCCCAGGTTGGAGCCCTGGGGCACCCCACATGATTTTCCGTTTGTTCTGATGAAAAATTGTATATTGACACAAAGAAGTTCCTGTTCTAAAGGTAATACTCAAATCAGCAAAGTACTGCACCACAGAGTTAGACCCAGCTCTCCTGTCATTTCAGTAATACATTATGGTCAACGGTGTCATATGCTGCACTGAGCTCCAGAAGTACCAGCATTGTTGTATGTCACGTGTGAAAGGAATGTCTTTCAGGTTTAAGATATCTATTTATTAGCAATACTTTTTCGTAATAAGTTTTAAAAGTTTTGGAATCATCTGATTGCTGCTCGTTAGCTGTTGACACAAAGATCAAGACACAGGAGGAGGTCAATCGAAAAAGGAATTAAGTAACACTGCTGAGCAACATCTTATTTAAATAAAAAAAGAATAATTCCAAGGTCAATTAAGAGAAAAAAATGTATGTGAGGCTCTACATTCTTAGGAAATATGTAATACTGCTGTGAAGACATGAATTTTCTTACTGAAACATAATTTCTCTTTCAGTTGCTGCAAATTTGCAGAAGATAGTTGACGAGCCTCAATCCCATAAAAATGTAACATTCAAACTGGTGAGTAAAAGCTTTTCCACATGTTGAAATGATCATTGCAATATTACAGCATTAGTACTTCTTGGGATATTTTCCTCCCAGACCTAACAAGAATAATATATTGAACCTTGTGCTTTGTGCTGTACTTTTCTGCAATTAAAACTTCATTGACATAAAATCATGTGTAAACGTTGCGAAAACTAAGTGTAACTATCACATTTTTATAAAAAAATGTTCTTAGAACCCACCATGTTGGATATTTCTTTAAAGACCCACTCTGATGAAATTCTGTTTTTTGTGTGGTTAACCTGTTATTGTGGCATTCTTCTGATTCCAGAGGACATATCTTAAGTAATTTAGCTCAAAATTGCATTTCAGAGTTTTTCTGCACTCAAATCTCCGTGGATCTGTAGCAGTCACTAAAACGCCATCTAAAACAGACTGGATTTGTGACGTAGCAACTCCACTAGGCGGGCCACAAGCTCCACCTACCCTCTCAGGCTTTGAGGAGTAGAGAGGATGATGGCAAATCAACACCTATGTGTTGGAGCGGGTTGCTATGCGTTAGTGTTACGATGGCCCGTAACTGCACCACAACAACTTCTAACTTCTGTCCGCACGTAGTAGTGCACAACTGCGAAGTTGAATGATAATGATGCAAGGTTTTCGTATAATTTTTACAAAGAAAGATCTATAAAGTATTTTACACATTTGTTGCCAGCCCCTCGAAAATACCTTGTAATCACATCAAGCCCAGTGAACCTTGTTTCAGTTCCAGGTTTCAAAACCAGTAAGATTTGTTAATTAATGGGCTAAATACTGTAAGCAGTATAAGCTAATAGAAGTTCAAAGCATCATGTTCACTAAAGGCGGTTTGTGTGTGAAGGACATAATGAAATGCAAGTCATCAAAAGTTTTTTTAGTCTTCTTAAACAGTTTGACTCTTGAATAAAATGCAGCCATTTGGAGGTGGTGAGAATCGTCCATTTTTTCTCTCCTCAGAATTCCGTCTTTAAGGGAGCTGAATTATTATTTTTCCAAGCACAAACTTGAACATTTCAAAAAAGAAAGAAAAGAATCCCAACTACATGCTTTAGAGCAGTGGTCCCCAACCTTTTTTTTTTCTTTGCAGTGCGTAACGGTTTATTGTCAGATAACATTCAAATTGACTGGCAGATAAATGGAACAAAATAAAAAAAAATGACGAGCAGGAAAATCTGACATTTTTAAAATGTGATAATGAGCGTAAATCCATTGTGTGCTCATAACTTTATTCGTGGCGTTTCGTATCATCTCTCCAAAAACATACCATGAGTAACATCCTCTCTACCCTCTAATGCTCTCTGGTTTCATTGCCTCTTTTAAAACACGGTTACCGCATGTTAACTAAAGCAGGGGCCCGGGGCATGGAAAATACCTGAGCGATAAATCCAAATTTTCAATATGACTCCTGGTATTCTCTCTTAAATTAAGATGTCTTTTTCTTAGACGTTTTCTCTTCCTTTTCCTTTTGACAAATATACTTTTAAGAGACCTCTCTTTTTCATAATCCTGCTAGTTTGTGAGTTTGTTTTTTAGCTGTGACATATCACATGACCCAGGCAAGCTTTCTAAAAAGCTTCTAGGGTGAGTTATGGTCGGATGTAACGGGGAGAATCTAGCCATTTTTCAAAATCAAACATCATGTAGACTCTCATAATAAATAATGTGGAAATACTGTAAGTTAGTTATTTTTGCTTTAGAACACTAGTTCCTGAACGTTCCAACTTTGATTAAGTAGTCATAACCTAGTATTATCCTAGTATTATCTTGGATACCCACGCTCTATTATTGTGTTTCAGGCCCTTATAAAAAATAAAAGTGGAAAAGAAATTGAAAAAATAACAAAAAAGGGGCTCCTCAGACCCTTATTTCTGAAGGCATTATTGTCTCGCGAGATCTGATGCGATATTTTGGCTCTCGTGGAATGTCATTTTAATGATGCAAATGACGGGCACGTTGATTGGTGGCAGGAAGGAGGGGGGGGTTGACACCGCAGGTAACGTTTTAGCATATCATTACGTCCAAGAAACTCCCGGTTGCATACAATAGCCGCATTAGATGTTAGCTGCTGTTTGTTACACACAGTAAAGCAATAAAAACACAACCTTACCGTTTCAATTGCAGGCAAGTCTCGGATTGTTGGAATGTCCTGTTTTTCCAAACGGATCTTCGATGCCAACTTTGCCTGATATTGTCCCAAATTAGTGAATGATTCCGGCGTAAAATGTTTTGCACACACACCTAAGCCAGTGGGAAGAGTTGTAGGAATCGCCCCATTGTAAATGAATGCAATCCACTGATGCCTGATAGCTTGGTCCGTTTTTGGGAGAGAGAAAAAATGTCCAAGTTGATTCTGCAGTCAAGACAAGAGCAACTCACATGTGCACCACGTTTCTGCATTTTTCACGGTCGAGTTTGTTGTTCGAATCAGAATTCAGTAATGGCGGTGCTAGTCTGACTATGAGGGGGAGAGGGGCGGGGCGGGCTTCCTGAAGGATAGGTCTGCGGTGTCCATATATGGTATATACTGCCGACTTGACTTCAAGTCGGCGCAGAAATGGAAATCTCGTATTTCAGTGCGCCTGCACGTTGGCTGGTTGACGAACTCTGGTGTACACAAACGCTTCAGTTCTCAATATCAGCTTCCCGGCCAGTGTATAATCGTCAGGCAATCATAACATACCGTTTTTCTTTTGGAAAAGTGAAAATTACAGGTCATGACTCCTTTAACAAACTAAAGATGTTAGAGCATCAGTTAAACCATGCAAGCCTCATTTACAGAGCCGGTTAAATCATAATCAACAGCCAGTTTATTGGAAAGCATGTTGCTTTTATTTATTTTCCAGTCCTGTTTTTGTATTTAAAACATATCTATAATCAGTGTTGGAGAGAATAATTTGTAAATTTATTTATTTACAGAATAGTGAATACCTGCTTTAAAATGTATTTTGTAAAGTATTCCGTTACTTTGCTGAGTCCGGGTACTGTATTCTAAATACTTGGAATGCTTCCCCTTAAAAACAGCATATAAGTCTATTAAAAGTCACAAAATGTGCTGGTAGCTACTCCCACAGGAAAACAGAGGGCATATTAATGCTAAACATTATGTACTGACTGGAAAAAAATAAAGTATTTAATTTTTTTGGGCACAACACTGTTACCTCTCAGTGACCAAAAACCATCCAACCAACCAAACAAACAAACAAACTGGTTTTTAGCAGTAATATCTCTTTACATTTAATTAGATTTTATATTTAGTAATTTGAAATTAAGTTTAGCTGTTTTGCATCCACAGCCAATTAGGTTATTTGCAACTTTCTGTTATAAATATGCAAAGTATTGTAAACTGACATTCATTGCACTCCAAATGGGAAGATTTTATCCTTGTAGGCATAATTTTCGGGAAACCCAACAACATATAATAAAGCTAACGTCATGTCAAATACAACAAACACTGTAACTGTGAGAAATGACCTAACTAACACGATATAGGCCCTGTCAAATAATGGGAAAAAATAAGAATTTTTCCACCTGGATCATCACTAACCTTTGCTAAAAAAAATTTTAGGTGGTAATACAAATATCCTGCTTCATTCATTGATGCCGAATTACAGCTGCTCAAGCAATCACTGGAGTTTGCCTGCATACTTTGCCGTTTGACACGAGAAACATAAGCGGTACGACGCTATGACTCGTGTTGGCAGATTTTATCTATTCCCCCGTTTTAACCACCATGGTTTTAGTCGGGCTTTTGTCAGGACTGCTCAAATGAAATCCAGCATCACTTGAAAAAAATGAGCTGCGAGAGAGTGCCACTGAATGCATCATTTCCTTCACTGCTAGTAGCTTTATTTGGCTGTGGTTGTGGCTCCAACCCCCCCAACTCCGGGCCTAAATCCATACCTGCCATGTATTACCTGGCAACTCGCGTTAATGTTGGTGCTTGCAAAGGTGTTTCGGCCATAGGATCTCTATGGTTTCTGCGGTATGCTCTTTAAGGGTATTATGGGATAATCTACACAACGTGGAGACACACATTTCCCAAAACTTATATCTTCATCTTTCAGGCGGAAAGTGGAATACTTGTGTGTTTTGGTATGGTATTGCGAAAGTAACTGTATTCTGAATACCATGTTTAAAAAAAGTAACTGTAACAGAATACAGTTTCTCATAATACAATTCTAAATACGTACATGTGTTCCGTTAACACCCAACACTGTCTATACTGCATGTGCTGTCTCCTTAACATTTTTTGTATTTCGGTTAATTTCTGAAGACATTAATACCCCAGACTTTTTTTTTTTTATCCAATACCAATATGTAGATTTCATAGTCAGCCAATGGCCTGTATGTACTGCTGATTTTTATGGGTTACATCTAAACAGCTTTTCGCCGTATATGCATGCTAAAATTTCTCAATAATAACTGGCTGCACAACATTTCTTAACCTAATCAGTGTTTTAATTTAACAAACTCCTGAATCTTAACTCAATGGATGCAGAATATTAAAATCAAACATTTAACCAAAGTTACCAAACAAATGACTAAACTGACAAAGTATTAAATTTACAGAACACGTAAATTAAAAGAAATGCTGGATTTGATTTTTGTTGAGCTATCAGACTGCAATTACTAAACAAAAGAAATCAGCCCCTCTAAAGATGTATATTTATAATCAAACTTGGTGAATGTTTACTGACAAATTTTGTTTTAATCGGTTTGCAGGCTTCTGGAGTGGAAGGATCTGAAATACCAGATGACATCAAGCTGATGGGCTTTGCTCAGCTCAGCATTAGTTAAACTGTTGTTCTACCTAGAACCGTGACTTGCCTAAAAAATGTGAAAATTAAAAAAAATATATAGTTTAATGCATTTTTTTTTCTCTTTCCATGGCTGTAAAGAAACCACTACTGCCAAAGAAAATAGTACCATTTTGCTACCCATAGGATTATACATTTTCACCTTGTTGGATTAGGTGGTCGACCATAGTATCAGAACGTACAGTGTGAGAATCGCTCAAAGTTTACAGTGAATATGTACAGTAGAAGGATTCGAGCATCTGCAAGAAAAATAGTTTTCATTTAACATTCAGGGTTCTTTCATCCAGTTATTCTCTTGTTACTATATGACGCATTTGCACAATCTGATCCAACACCCTGAAATCCCCAGGTTCCTGATAAGTGTAACAATGCCTTATAATCATAAGAACTACTGAATGCACGTTTTGGGGATGCCCCCCACCCCCATGTGGAGCATTGTGTCATTTGAAATGCTCCAACATGGTGGTTTCAGGTGGTGATGCCAAACTTTTTACTTCTTTTTTTTCTTTTTCTTTTTAAATGAGTGCTGATGAGATGGAAAATAAAGTAATGCCAAAATATTATTATTATTCTTCAGTCTTTATTTTGTAAGACTGATTTTACCACTATTTAGTTTTGGTGATTCTTAGCCCTAAACTATGGTTACATTTTGAAAACAGGTGACATGGGAGCAAATTTGGACATTACATATTTTGAAGACGTAAATCTAGCTTTGTTACTATGTGAAATAATCTGCATTTTTGGAATTCATTTTTTGTATTATGTTTGCGTAAAACTCATCTTCCATCTGTACGAGCCTCTTGAGTTAAAAATGTGAGCTTTGCTACAGTATTTACACCTCAGATTGATTGGACAGTAATCAGTTAAAATGGCCAACAAGGAAATAAATATTTACTAGTTTAGCTGCCTAGCTAACTGCTTTAGCCTATGGAGTCCTGTTATTTACACATTTTTGTACGGCTTAATTTTAGGAATATTTCACAGCAGCAATTTAATTAAATGCTAAATGGATTCTCAAAACCTAAAAAAAACAAAAAAAAACAATTTCATTTCTACACTGCATATTTCGTCTGGAGCTGCAAAAGTTTTGTAAGGTATTCTTTCTGAAATTCTTTCTTATCATTTAGCATTCAGGGCTTTATCACTGAAAAGACCCTCAGCAAATTTAAAAGTAGTTTTACTTATAAGAAGCTGACATCATATAAAGTAAAGCCCACAGATTCATTTTAAATAGACTAAGAAGCTTGTTTCTTATAGCAAATGAGACCGACATCTCTTGAGAGTTTTAGGAAAATATTTTACTGCTTTTGTATACATTTAAAAATGATATGCCAGTAATAACCTCATTCTCAGAAATTAATGGAATTTTTTATGGGAATGACTGATTAAATGCTTCTCTGAATTGCTTTTTTGCATGTTTCCTCTGCTAGTTTAATAATTTCTCTATGGTGATGAGCTTCAGATATATGAAGTTTGATGACCAACTTGCCATCACCCTAATGTTTTACTTCCCAACACTGGATTCCATCAGAATCCAGTTCGGTCTCTGGACAGTCCAAAATGTAAATGTAACTTCCAATCAGAAGAAAAATATTTATAATATTTTAATAGATTAGTTTAAACCTAAATCTGCTGGGGTCTGAAAAATGTTCCGTTTAACTATATAACGTTTGGAGAACTAGTATTTGAGGCCCAAACCAGGAGGGGTCTGCGACCTGTAGCAAACTGTGGCTTTTCTTGCCCGAAGTCATCTTTACCAAGATTAGTAGGACCTTTTCAAAATTATATTAAAATCGCAAACTGTTTGAACTTAAATTATATTTATTAAGCACATAAAAACTACCATCACAGAGATCAGAATAATGATACCAGAAAGTGTTATGTTCGTCAGCCTTTGTTGCACCCTTCAAAAGACAATGTTGAACCACTAAAAGTACATCTTGTACATGGCCTTCGAGCATTTCACTGATTAAAGTTTGATTGGAATATTTTTGCTTAATTAATCTGCTTTCTTTATTGTACTTTATTTTTGACACGTAGTGGGGTCACACTAAATCCAACAGAAATGCATATTTGTAAACAGATTTGGTTTGAATTTCTGAAAAAACGAAAGCTGAGTTTTGCACATGTATTAAGCATCGAATTTTCAGAGATCAATTATTGTAAGGAAACCTCTCTTAAAATGATTTTGATTAATTTTCATTTTGAAAGCAGGGTAAAGAATCTTTCTTTGTAGCATGAAGGTTTGCATACCCCTTACCTAAACACGTTAGAGCCATATTTTGCCACAAATTGTAAGTATTTTCTCACAAATCCGAGGTCTTTAAACTCTTGCTTGTTTTGTCCTGCAACATGCACCAATAATCACACTACTGTAAAACTTTTATTTCCCTACAAAGATTCAGGTCTTCTGAAAATGACAAATGTATGGTTCAAAGTTTAAGTTTTACATTTTACACCAATCTTTTTAATAAAATGATTAAGGAGATTTTTGTAAAACATTGTAGATCCAACAACTTTACCTTACAGAACAAGTCATACATTTGAACACAAATCTGGCTTTCTTTATTTCCTGTTTTCTGGGTACTAAATAGTATTTTAGTCTATGCTCAGCAACAGGAACGAGATACGGGTTGGTTCTTATTTAGCTAATATATGTAATGATTGCTGCAAAGTATGTTTTTTAATCAAATATTTGTGAATTTACCCATGTCTATTAACCTTGTTATTTTGCTTAGGTTTTAATGTCATATTAAAAAAACAGATACTTTCTTGCATCTAACATTTTACATTTTAGGAAGACTGTAAAAAAATATTTCCCAGAAAAATTTAATTGATTATTCATTCGTTATATCAACAGAAATACAACTTTTTACCCTTATTAAACTGCATTTAATGGCTGCACAAGATCAATTTAACTCTGGCTTATTTACAGTACAAAATGATTTCCAAGAAAATCAGATTTTTTTCTTTCTTTTTTTTTAAATCAGGCTTGCTCTGTGCGATTACCTGCTGTTTGAGGATCCTGCCAATAGTTTTTGTCGATTTATATGTCCTGGCCAAATTCTTTTTTGCATTTACTCTTTATATAAATTACAAAATAAAGGGTTGCGGTCAAGAAAGTTACTAATATAGTTGAACGTAATGCAGAAATCGGGGGATTTTAAACGTAACACAATAACCTGGTTCTGATTGCATTTAGTTAACTCAACAGGCTCATACAAAGGAGAGTGCAGCTTTTAAAGCAAAAAGTAATTTTTAGGCACTTCGTGTTGCAGTGCTACAAATCTGAATTCCATGGTACAAAATATTTTTGTCCTAAATGTGCATCCATATGTAAAAATTATTTTCTTGAACCTTCTGAGCACTGTTCTTTATATCCATCACGTGTGAACGAATGTTTATACTGTTTTAAGCAATGGATTTTATACATCAGTTTAACTTAAACTGTGTATAATAATGAAAGATTCGGTTTATGGTTTACACGAAGAATTAAAGTCTTAATTAATCATGTGATTATCAAGGTCACTGGATAAATAAAATAAAAATGCAAATCCTCAACAAATTTACAAGTGTTTATTAAAAAAACACTACACTGAGTCAGTGGTGGTTCATGCATGAATGGCATGCTGGGAAAGCTCCTCCTCCTATGGGAGTATCGATACACTCGACCAAGTTTCAGAACTTAAAAAGCTTTTGGATGAGAGGTGAAATGTCTTCAAGATAACGAGAAGTCCAATTGCCTTAATTTTTTTAGCTCTCAAGACTAATATGTCCTGTATGACTGAGAATCTACATAAACATGCAAGCAATAGAACATTTGTTTAGAGTGCAAATGATACATGCTCGCCCTTTCCTTTTGCCGCCATTGGAAACTGCCTTTGTGAATCATTTCATAGCGAAAAACTTACAATGGGTCTTCCGTTTTGGCTTTTACGCATTTAAATGAGCTGATTTATGCTTTTAATGTGAAAATTGTGCTTTTAAAACTGGTCAAGTTAACTTGGACTATCATCAGAAAAAAAATCGTAAATGCTTCATGTTAAAAGTCCTTTAGCTTCATGTGATATATTTTTTTAAGTAAAATAGCTGCACCTGAACCCTTTTGACTGCTCTTAGCTTCCAAATTTCATGTTTATTTAATGGGATTGAAAGTACTGGACTTAAACTTGAGGATGTAAATAATGTAATTTGGCTTTGTTTTGATGCTGGGTTTTTTTCTTGTCTCATGACGCGATTGTAGGTCTCTCAAATTTGGCGATTAGTACTTGGCTTTAAGTTGTGTGCTTTTGTATGCCTTGATGTTGGCAGCAATTTGTTAAATATGATGTTCGTTCATAAGTTTCTCTTTAAAAAATATGTTAATGTGCTGAAAAATGTTAAGCATAACTTCTAAATCACTCCAAAGATTTGAAAGAATTGTCACCACAGCTCACGAAACGCCAAGCAGGGAGGGTTTACAGCTGCACTCACATGCTACATCATTTTTGTTTTTTACAACTAATGAATAAAAACTAAGATGATTGTAAACAGTCTGAAAAGCCAATTTTCTTGCAAATTTTGCATAAATGATCCACTCTGAGGAATGGTGTGTTTTGCATTTACATATATGATGCCAGCACGATTTTATCTATTTAATTAGATCATGTATTGTCACAACCCTCCTGATGCCATTTTGAATGAAATAAAAGAAAACTGAGATAAGCTTTGTATTTTGCCTGTGAAGATGTAAACTTTTGTGTATGTCTTAAATCAGATGAAAGTTTTATTTTTATTTTTTTTAGCATTTTCATTTGGTGGGATTTGGGAAGTCATCTTGATTGACTCAAAGTGTCTTTGAAAAATACGTCCTGGTTCACATCAAGATTTTCTTGAAACCAACTTGCACAGGTGAGGCAACAAAAGGCAGCGATCCTGTCATTCGTCACTTGCTGATGGTCTCAGGCTGAGCTCTACCAAGGTGAACAAGATTTCTATGTTCAAGCCTTATGAGATAATTGTGTATTTCTGGCAATTATGTAGACAGTCAACTTCAAACTTAGATGAAGATCTAATGGTTTTTTTTTTCTTCTCATAAAACTAGCAAATAAACAGATAAAAGACAAAACCATGTTTGTCTGGGATCTAAGCATTGTCATAATATGGTTTACTTGTCTGTTTTTGTTCAGTATTTTACTTTTTTTTTCTTGATTTTGACATTCAGGCATGTTTCTTTTATTTTTATTCATTATAATAAAGGCTTACCTGTCTGTTGTTTTGTCTTTTTTAAATACGTATATAGAAATAGAGGTGGATATATATTTTTTTGCTAGTTCTGAAACTGCATGTAAAAAAAGTCCATTACCAAAAGTATTTGTATCCCCTGGAGTTTGTCACAGAAGTCATGTATTGGGATTTTAGTTGATCGACCAGCACAAGCTGCAGAGATGCAAGCTTTTCTAACTTTTTTAGCACAAAGCACAAGCACAAAGAATATGGAGGAGAAGAAGCACGCTGTGTGGCTAACTTGCATGCTAATGGTAGTTCTGAAAGTTAGTGGGAGATCCAGACAAGGGAGGGAATTTTGAAGGTTTTGAGCAGCAGAGAATGTTGGATTTCGGAGATGAGACTCAATGCGGACCAACTATTTAAATCGAGGAGATTAACTGGACCATTGTGGATCTAAAAAGAAGTTTTTGTTTAAGATGGCTGTTCTAAGATTTTATAAATTCCTCTTCCGTCAGTATTTTTTTTATCTCATGCTTTTTGAGTTAATTGACACAAGCGTATACTTTGTCTAAATGTCTAAAGCTATGATTAATGTCATTGACTAGCATACATCATTTTAATCATGAGCAGGGATAGGATGTTGGTGAATCTCAACCTGGTAGCTTGGAAGTTTCTGTACCTCCTGGGTTTAGGATCCCCCCCCCCCCAATATATCTCAAACTTTCTGACTGGGTAGAAGGCCTGTGACGTTTGGCAGGCTTTCTTTCAAAGTAGAAGACATTTGACATCTGGTAGCAGCTACTAAACAATATCCAAATAGTTTACAGCAGAATTGAGTGCAGCTACATCTTTTTCTGACATTGTCCCCATATACAATTGACCCTTTAGGGAATCCGCTAAAGTTATCCATATATCACACATATAACCAAAGCCAGGGTGAGCGATTTGATCAGGCCATTTCCAAGTATATTACCCAATAGATGGAGATGGCTCAATCACGCACACAAGCAGACACACACCAGAATGATGACAGTGGCTCGTTCGCGGGTCCTTTTGGAGTACGAAAACAAACTTTCTTATCACCAATGTAGAACAGGCCGATCGTTCGGGAGAACTCCCGGACCTACTTAGTACAGCACGGCTCTAAAAAAAACCCTCCTTTAAAGGGGCTTTATAATGCAAAATCAAGTTTTTGGAGTTTTCAATCATCTGGTAATGCAATTGTCTCACAAAAAAACCACCAGAGTGGTTTTTGGCTTTATTCACGCATGTCTGAGTAATCCTCCTGCATTCTGCTCTCTGAACAGCTGCCCATCCCTCGTCTAGAAAATGACTGAGTTTTCAATTAGTGACATCACTGGTTGAAAGTTGAGTGCCAGAGGTGTCTGCAATGCCTCTGCAGGCGGATCGGCTTACCTTTGCGAGAGTTTCAAACACACCCTCCTCCTTCTCACGGCGAATGGCTGCTTCAGTTTTTGGCAGCTTAAAACACTTGTTGCATTTTTTTACTTTCTCTGTGAAAACACCTGTTTGGCTGCATGGATTACAGGATTTTATTCTATATTCCTAAAGAACCACAGCTATATCAAAGAACAAAAACGTATGATTGACAGAGAAGTAAGTGGCTACATTCTAATGTGTGTTAGCCATTTATCAAGCTGCTTATGTAATCTTATAACAGCCTTGTGTGGTTAATTAATTGATCTGTGGCATCTCAGAATATTCAGTAAAGGGGTGCAAACAACACCCATGGCTTTTTTATATACTGGGCTGGAAAGATTTGCTTAAAGGAGTAAGCTAGTTGCTTTTGGCTCTGTGTAAAGCCTGGAGATTTAGCAACAGAAATAGGCTTTATTGACTCAATGTTTTTACAAAAAATGAAAATAAATGAGCCAAATGTCTGAGCCTCTAATATAACAGAGTTTCATTGTGTGCTTTTTGAATTCACTTTCAGAATACTGTTTGAGATGAAGCTCATGAAGCTGTCTGAGCTCTGCATGAAAGAGGAACGCGATGCATGGGGGTGAGGGGATGCAAAAGGCGGGATTATAAAGAAAGGAGCAGTTTTACTTCATGGTCCAACATTAACTACAGGATACAAATTAAGTTTTAGGACAAATTAACACTGTATAACACCAACGGTAACATTTAGCATATATATGTCTATCCCAGAAGATTAAAGCTGTAAAGTAGCAGGATATAGTTAGCCTGGGTGCCAGCCGAAGTCCCGCCCACAACATGTTCTGGAAGTCCGGTCTGGCATTCCTCCATTGAGGAGCAATTATGCCCGAACAAGATCTATTCGGACCAATCCAATCGGGCTTACGATGATTGACAGGTGAACAACAGTAACTTAATCAACCACGTCACCAAAGAGCGCCTGGCTTGAATTTGTTTACAACAACGATGGCTGCCGCCGGAGAACTGAGATGTGTAAATTCTTTCATGGAACGTCATTTGCTCGGGCGTGATGTTAAACCCAGCTCCGAGTTCCGACTTTCGAGGTAAATGGAACACACCGTTAGGTTAGCATAGGACAAACCAAGACATGGCATTTTATCTTAGATGACTGATTGAGATGTAGCCAGGAAATCTATTGTTCCTCCAGAAAAACTGCAAAGTTCCACAGCTCAGTTGGGAGAGACTGCCGACGTGACAACTAGCAGTTGTGCGCCCCACAAAAAAAATCTTGTCTTTATGGAAAAGTGGTAACCAGCCATTGTTAGAGAACAAGAACAGTGGCAGTGTGTTGAAATGCAGAGCAAACATTGAAGAAGTTGGTTTTCAGAATAGTTCAAAGTATTACTGGCACTTGAAGCTGTATGAAGCTTTATGCAAATACTTGTGGAGGAAAGCTAATGCATCGCATCCCACCTGAATGCATCATTCCCTGAGTGACAAATGGTGGCAGCATCATGCAGAGAAGAGGATTTTCTTCATGCAGGGACAATAAAGCTGGTCAGAGAAGACAGGATAGATGGAAAGGACACAAATTACAATTCATGATCTCTTCTCAGAGTGCCTTCAGTGACCCAGTGGTGTTTTTTTTTTGTTTTTTTTCTATAAAAATAAGTGAATGAGCACGTGCCACAAAGTTAGTCTTTAGTGTAGCAATTACACTGCTTATCAAAACAATAGTTTCAGTTTTCAACTTAACTCATCAAAGTGACCCCTTAAAATTCAAAATTTGGGGCAGCAGCAGGCAACTAACAGCAGGCATTGGGATGATGCCATATACCACCTTTGGAACGCTGAAACGGTAGGCGTCCAAGAGCCTGACCAGCGTTGAGAGTACGGCGGCCACACGGGCAAATATGGAATAAGCCGACACCAAAATGCCTAAAAAATTAGAACAAATAAAAATAGTTTGACATGGAAACTTTATTATTTTGAAACATTTCTTAGTTTAATGTATCAATAAATCTGACAAGCCTGCTTTTATTAAGGTCGGTAAAAGTTACCAAAATGAAGTCTTTATTTAGTTGGCCTTATATTTAACAAAAAGCCGGATCTACGACAAATTGAAACTTTACAAATATAATTATGTATAAACAAGCACATAACAGGGCCTTCTGATTGCCATGAAGCTGGAGTTGATGTACACTTTGAGGATCATATTTCACCCCCAGTTCAATCAACGTGATTCAGCCTGACTTGCTTCATCTGAAATTCCTGAAGAGACTGGTGGAGGCCTTGGCAATCATCTGGATCAATGACTACCTGGCAAACAGAGCACGGTTTGTGAACCTAATGGGTCATGTGTTTAACTAGGTCCTCAGCAGCACAGGGGAACCGAGTGTAAGATAAATTAACAAGAAGCTATACAGGGAGCTAGTGGACTGCTTTGTGGCATGGTGTGAAAACAGTCATCTTGAATGTGAAAAGAAGGAGCTCATTGCAGAATTCAATAGAAATGCCAATGGGTTAAAACAGTTTATATTGTGGGAAAAGTGGATGTAGTAGAGTGTAAATAGGAGAATCTTTTGTGACGTCACTATTTGTTTCCTCGCATTGCATCATGGGATCGTGTGGCAAGAAACAACGTACTGTACCTATAATTCCCTTGTTTTAAATGTCAGGAAGAGGATTTAGCAGAGCTTATGGTTCACACCTGGTGTGTGACCGACTGTGCAGCCAGAAGCTGAAACGTTTTCCTTTGTTCCCATCGAAAGAGAACGCAAAAAACAAAAGGAATTACAGGTTATCAGGGGAGTAAACCCGGACGCTCCAATGAAAACCGGGATTCCTGCAGCAACTGACAAAGTTTCTAAGGCACTTTTAACCCTGATAAGTGCTATGTACTTCCTATTAAGAAATAATGTTTATGTAAAAAAAAATTTAGGTTTGCATATTTTAAAATCCTGTGTTTTATATTATTTTCACATTCTGATTCAGGTGACTAAAACCACCATCAGTACCCTTATTATTTACATTGCTGTACATGCAGCAGTTGTAATTCCTATCTTGTGATACCTTCTCCAAGACTAGATTTACAGGTGAAGAGATTTTAGGTTTCTAAAAATCTTCCTGAGTTTAAACGTTGAAGTGCTTATATATCGGGGATTTTGCCTGCCTACTCTCTTGGAAGTGTTCATCACGTCCTTATAGTCCATTATTTCATTTTTTTTCCTTGCCGCCCAACCACTCCTGTATGCTCACAGAGAGAAAGATGTCAACAAAGATCCTCCTATACCTGAATGTTCACCTGTACAACAGACTAAATTCGAGGTGTGATCTACAAGCAGGGACAAAGTACGCTGTATTTCTTGGAAAAGCCTTAATCATTTAGCTCTTGCACCAAGATGCTCCATATCTTATATAAATCTGTTGGGGAGAGTGTGATTTATTCTGCAATCATCTGTTAAGTTGCATCAGAGCCGGTGACTTACAAAAAAAATAAAAATCCCAAGAAGGCAAGAAAGAAGGCTGGCTTTGCTCTGGTCACTGGTCTGGAACTACCAAAGATGTTTGCGCAAGGAAGGATTCTTCATATTTTTGAATTGGATAATAGAAACAACACCGGC
Organism: Apricaphanius iberus; assembly: GCA_028564705.1. Taxonomy (NCBI): domain Eukaryota; kingdom Metazoa; phylum Chordata; class Actinopteri; order Cyprinodontiformes; family Aphaniidae; genus Apricaphanius; species Apricaphanius iberus. The sequence goes on from JAPXFQ010001619.1 coordinate 608,252, forward strand.
CACAGTGCTGAACCGCTAAAGCCGCATTATTCATTTCCCCATCTAAAATCTATTTCAGAATAACTGTTCTGTGGACCAACAATCATTGCTTTGGATAGTTATAACTGTGACATCCTAAACACATTCTCACTATATAACTTTTTAGGATGATTTATTGTTTCAGTTCGTTGAGGTTTAAGCACAATTGCCCAGAGAATCAGAAGGATTCTTGAGGTTACTTTGCCCTGGCACAGTTTAAATATTTATGACTCAAAGCTGTTCTTTGATGTTATCAAAGTCAGAGATAAAGCGTAAAAAACTGCCCCCGTTGGTTACTTGGCTTTCCCTATGGTCAGACGTTTGTCACACATTGATTGGAAAGGGTTCTTTTCAAAACAGCACAAATTCAAATTTTCCAGATGCCTATTTTCCATCAAAAGACAAAACTTTTACTATTGCATCCATATTTATGGTATTGAAGAAATTCGCTTGGATTTATTTTATGTAGTAAATTAATTCAAAATTTTCACCTGATAAAAATGAAACTATTCAGGCGTTTAGATAAAAGGTTTGTTTGGCTTCTTCACAGATAAATCAACAGTTCAAATCTTATCTGGCGAAATTCTTCATGGAGTTTGGATGTAATACTCATGTTTCTTCCCGTGGTCTAGAACAGGAGTTCTCAATTATTTCCAAGTTGAGTTTATTTCCAAACTTGATTTAACTGTGTCTAGGATCTGCCTGTTTTTCCTCCATCTTGACAGTTGACAGATGGGGTGGCCTTCAAACAACATTTTTGGATATGTTTTAAACAAATATTATTTAAGGCTTTACAGCAGGTAAAATTATATGAGAAAAAGTTTAAAAGAGCTTAGAAGACGATAGCCCAACAGAAAAAAAAATAAGACAGAAACCCGAATATGCAATATGTTATAAAAACTAACAACAAAAAAGACGATCTAGAAATTGTGAGACTGTGATAGTAAGGATATTTAAAAACTGTAGAAAGCCTAATTTCGGCTTCCTAAGCTCATTATATGTACAAATTCCAAATTTTTGGGGGATTTTTTTAAAATGAGAAATGTTGATTCCCTGCTAGTGGCTGCATCTTTTCCATTCGATGAAGCTGTTTCCCGACAGTTCAGTCAGAGTAGACAAATCTTGAAACACTCAAGGGGGTGTATGCCTAGACCACCATCGATAATCACTGTATCCCTCAAAGAGTTGTGAAACTGTGGAGTGGGTAAGATGAGAACTTATAGTATCTATACCAATTTAAAAGGCAGTATAAGATGACTGTTATTAAGTAATATGTAAATGTGATGGGTAAGCCTCAAGAAAAAGTGCAAATACACTTATACAAAGTATGACAATTAAGTTAAAACCCCCAAAAAACAATTATACAAGTAATGACAAATATAGATGAAAGGTACATTAAATGATGCAATTAATGCCATAAATGTATACTATTGTAAATTGTACAATTGGTCATTATTTTGATTATATTGAATGAAGGGGAGGTGAACATAAGCTTCTCTGCTTCAAACTACTTTTTTTTAGCTTTATTGCCATTGTAGTGTTGTGACTTATGTAAGAATATGACTGTAACTGCTGATATAAAATGTTCAATTCAACTTGGTCAGTAGAGTTGACTTAAACTATGCTAAAAACAAGAGATTTTCCCTTAACAACTCCTCATATGGTCTCTCTGTCCTCTCACAGATAACAATCACACAATGTCACCAACACTTCCTTCAACATCATCACACACAGAGAAGGTCAAGCTTGCACTCCTTTATTTATGAATTTCTGTACGTCACCCACATTACATCACATTGAACGAGCACAAAGATTTGCTTACAGTGACAGACATTGGACTAAAGCATTAAATCTTTAAATACATTTGAAAAAAAAAACGCCCATCATGCTGTGCAATAAATCCCCCTAAACAGCCCCCCCCCCAAAAAAAACAAGATGAAATCAAAACATGTGCATTAATCCACTTAAAAAAACCCCAAAATTAACAATTTTTTGGGTGAAATTTTTAGCGTGAGATAAAATAAAAACAGTCTACGAAATATTATTTTGGGCACACATACCAGTTAACATATTTTTCAATGGTCTCACCTAACAAGGTTTTTGAGTTTAAACTTTTATAAAAGTTAATAAATAAGGGCAAAATAAGACTAATCATATTTTATATTTTACATTGAAATTTATAGTTTCTCCTCGATTCCTTCCTCGCTGCATTGGCCTTCCTCTGATGCATTTATGGATTGTCTATTTTAAAAACAGAAAAAGCAACACATGCATTACAGCATAAAGTAGGGAAAAATAATTTAATTAGTTATTGTACTCAACTTACTTGAATTCAGTTTGGTCCTGAAGTTCAACATTGAGTGTTTCAGGCAACAACAAACTGAAACAACCAGCAGCCATTGGGATGATGCCATAAATCACCATTGGAATGCTGTAATGGTAGGTTTGCAGGAGCCTGACCAATGGTGAGAGGATGCCAGCTATACGAGCGCACATGGAGTTCACACCCATACCGCTATGCCTGCAAGATAGGGCTTTCAGAACTTGGTAGTAAATTTATATTTTTACTAAAATGTTCTAAAATGCCAAAAATAATTACCACGCATGTAGACAGCACTATTAGGCACCCATTTATACTGTTTATCAGCAAAAAATAATTAATTTTGGGGTGAGTTGTTCTTTAAATAAAAAAAATCAGGGAAATGTGTATACCAGAGGGCCCATTCGGGTATTGGGCCTGCCAAAAAGACAGATTACAACGCCCATGTAAATTACATTCCAACTATGCAATATATTGATTCTGGTCCACACTCCACAGCTGGTTTTGGTAAAGGAACAAACATACTAGGTGGGGGTAATAGAAGATATTCTCAAAACTCAAACAGGTTAAGTTTCTACTCCACTCTCCCAGAAAATTAAAGACATGCCATTTAAAAAAGTTAACGGAAAAGGACAGTGTTGGCTATAATTTTTGCTATACTCATACTGAGCATTTGGAACATGAATTTGAGAATGAGGGTTTGCGGAATTGGAAATGACAGTAAAGGTTGGCTTTAATCTAAAATTTGTAATATTTCTATACAAATAAACTACAATGTCATATTTAGGCGGTATTGCACAAACAAACATTAGGAATTATGATAAATATTTTAATCTATTAAAAAAACATTTTATTCAGAAATGTTTTTTGTTGTCCCCCCGCCTTTATGTTTGATATGTAAATTGATTTATTTCAATAAGGCCCTTTATAATTGAGTGTGTATCTCCATTTACCTCAACAATTTGAATGTAATAATTTGTTAGATGATAGTTGTTGTGAAATTATTTTTGTAATGTGTTATTACAAATAAAGTACAGAAAATTGTCTTGCAGCTGATGTTGTGTACCAGCCTCTTTTTATATTGGCGGAAGGCAACAAACTTTTGCATTTGGATTTGTTTTCAGTTCACTCTATCCAACTGTTTCCAGATCCTCCTAAAAAATATAAGGATGTTTGTTTGACTCTGATTGAGGTTGAATCCGAATCTATTCTCCTCTTACCTTGCAGTCTGGGAGTTAAAGGTAAAATGAGAAAATAAAAAAAATGCATGGTCCCGGCTTGGTCACCTCACACCAAACGGGACAAGTTTCACAGCAATACATAACTTTACAAAATAAATTGTTCTTTTTTTGACCTCACCGTGTATTTTATTTTTTAAGGAATAAGTAGCATTACCTTATATCAGTAGGGTATATTTCAGTTGTATAGACGTAGGCTATGCTGAATGCAGCTGTAACAAAAAATTTTCCCATCATAGCTATTACGGTCACCACTGCAGGTAGGTCTGGTGGGTTTAAAACATATGTGATGAGCATATCAAATGGGGTTAATCAAAAAACACAGAATAAATTAGCATAGGAAAAAAACACAAACAACTAACAGGAATCAATAAGGTTACCTTTTGGGACAGCAGTGGCAACCAAACAAGAGACTCCTCCAAAGAACAAGAAACCTGCTTCACACATTCTCCTCCCAAAGCGCTGAATCAGAGTCAAACCAACCACGTTGGCAGGAATTTCAATAGAGCCAAAAATTAGCTGTGTGAGATAGATATTAAGGCCAAAACTCCCAATATTTAGGCTCAGTCCATAAAACAGAAAGCTTGCTGCAAACCTGAAATCAGATGTAACTTTAGTATGACTACTGTGATATCTGTACATGGTAGCTTTCATAGGCAAATGGATTCTAACTTCAGATGACAAACCAGTTAAAGCTCATTATCAGAGTGCATTTCCTCAAATATGATACTCGGAAGATGTCCATTATGTTCTTTCTGTCCGCAGATGCCTCCATATTAACCTAAAGAATTATAAATAAAATTCAGGTAAATTACAAAAATACATAGTTTTAGAAACAGACTTTAATCCTGGGTGACCAAATTACACTTAAATATACTGGGATTGATTTAAGTTTTTATTTTAGCTGGGAGGAGAACGGAACAAGGTAAATACAGGGCCATACTGTAAGATTGCAATTGAAGGAATTTTTTTTTAATTTTATTTTTGATATTTATGTTAGATAAATATTTTTTTTGAGTTTTCACAAATATACTGTCTTATGTAAAACACAGCACATTTGTACTGCTAGAGCCACACAATGTGTCTCAGGATATCTTTCATCAAGCTTCTGTTCTTCCATCTGTATAAAGGCGTATAACACTCATGCTGCTCGCTGCCGTCGTAGTTTGTAGGCAGGGTCCGAAATAAAGATTTTCAGTCACCGGCCAAGATGTAGATGAAAAATATTTACCAGCCAGGCATATTTTTTACAAGCCAAAATTCTAAATGATTTTTACACAGATATACTAAAATGCATTATTCCATTATATTATTTTATAGGGCTGTGCGATATAAGCTAAAATTAATATCACGATGGACAATAACAATGCCCACATCAACCTTCCCCCCAATCCCATCTTTTTGTTTTTTAAATGTGTGTTCTTTTCTGTATTAAATGTCCTGTCGTGGCCAAATTTGTTATTTAAGATATGATGACTTCTTGCTACTGAACAGCTTCTAGCAGCCTTTCAATTCAGGGTTTGATTCCCACTCCTTTCTGTATATCTTAGCGTCCAGTTTAAAACTCAGATGTGATTACACAGACCAGATGAGGTGAAGAAGTTACAGGGTCTGAGTGCAATCGATTATTGTAGTGTGCGGTCGTTTATTTTAGACAGAAAATATTTTAAAACAGAGCACAAGTGGAATTCGCGGCAGCTTCAAGCGCTGTATCAAAAACAACAGCAGCAACTCAGCGGGGTTAATATCTGCTCTGCCTAACAGGACCTGGCCGGGTGGAGCTGTTGCTCCGTCGCTGCAGTAACAAACATACGTGCTCCACGTTAGAGTCTGAATATCACATAACATCATAAAAAGTAACATTATTTGTCACTCGTTGCGTTTTTCTGAAAAACAGTCGGTAGATGAGTCTAAACTCTTGCTAAGTATACCTACACAGTAGCTGCATCAGCAGTGCTTCCTTGCTCTGTCACATGACTGTGCGTAGTCACGTAACTCAAGGCAAAGTCGATTTCTTAAAGGGGTAGGAGCACAGCTAAACTAAAACACATCTTTTAATTTTTTTAACATACCAAACTTACCGGCACAGGCAAATTGACGTCGGTAACAGTCATAAATTTCGGTATTGGTAAATTTTCGGTATATGTCCCACCTTCTGATATTATGTTGGAGCCAAACAGAAATGAGTGACAACTTAAAAAATAGTTAATAAGAAAAACAAAATTTTGGTCAGTTCTGATTTTTTTAGAAGATTTTTAGAAATATATTTTTGAAATAGAAAAAAAATATATATTTTGAATTTTACAGAATGTATTTATTTGAACATCTTTGCTTTTATTTTAGTGCTACAGTCCTAGACCCACGCTGGGCCCTTTTAGCCCCTCCATTTAACCTCCTAGATACGCCCCTGCTCAGCAGCACAGAAAGGAATAATCACTCATTAATCCAAAAAAACTCACAGCAGTCTCTGTGTCAGGAGAGAGTGAGAAAGGATTTTTTTCTTACTTTGGTCGCAGAGCATTATTAAAAGTCTGTTGCTTTATGACGCTGTAACTTTGGCCAAAAGCACGACCAGCTGCGCTCTCGGATCCATCGCAAAGCCGAATTAAAAAGGAAGCTAGACATGAGGTCGGTTGAAACTGTTTTTAATCTTAAATGACTCAGAGGATTTAAAAAGTGATTGAAACTAAAACTTCTTTCAGTCAGACTGTTCTGAAAACACTAAGCACACGTCACACTTTTTTGGTCGCTTTATCGCGTTTGGTGTGGACAATGGTATACTAATTTGGTACAAACATTTACTCGCTATGTGGCAGACAGCGCTCCAAATTTGACTTGCCAAACAGAAAATTTGCTCGCATTTGGCGAGTGTTAACTTTGGACCCTGTTTTTAGGTATCAGATCCTGCTGTTGTGTTATGTAGAGTCAGAGTGTTCAATAGCTTTGGATTGTGATCATTTTTCTTAAAAACAGGCAGCATTGTTCATGTCTGGGTGCATTTTATGCAGGTCAAACTGTCCTTAACTTCTTCTTTAGCTATGGAAAACCAGGTTTGTGGCGCTCCCTTAAGACCTGAGCAAGCATGCTGCGGTGCTTACAGCTTCATGTGACCTCTGTCAATGGCTACTTCTAAAACTGCTGCAGCTGGCTGGGAGACGTTAAGAAGCTCAGCTCTAAGCAGAAAGAATCTCTGCTTTGTAAGTGTTGTTGTCTAACATCCACCAACTTTGTTGAAAGATTGCTATCAAAGATCAGAAGCAACGTGATAAAACGTTGTAAAAGAAACAGTACAACTAGCTTGCAACACCGAGACTAATAGCACTAGCGTTGTATTGGTTTGATTTGGGCTGTAAACCCCCATGGACACCCCCCCCCCCCCCCCCCCCCCCCCGTCTGATAACATATAATTTGTGTTGTTGTAATTGTTTAAAATGTATTTTGTGTCAAAGTCGGCATTAAAATCCGTAGATTTCTATTGATCGTGCTGACAGGACCTACTTCTACAATATCACTTTTGGTCTGGCATTCTAAAAAAAAAAAAAAGACTCTAAAAGTGAAAATAATATAAATATTACAAAACTTTTATTCAGAAACTGTATCTAATATATATCTCAAAATTATGGTTTAAAGTTTAAAATTCTATTTAATTCTGAGAAAGTAAAAAAAATCAGCGGAAATGGTTGCCGTTTTATATATTTTTATATATTTAAATATTTTGTTTCAGCTGAATAATTATTGCTTTGGTGGTAGTATTTTGTGATTGCACATAAAGAAATGTAAACCTGCCATTTTTTCATCTGGTCACTCAGGAAAAAATTTATGAGAAAACAAACTTTAACCATCCTGGTACTCAAGACATACTGGTGGGTTGTTTTAGGGCGCTTTCACATGGTACGGGAGTCCGTACTCGGGTACGGTATTTGGTCAAAATCCACTTATTTCGTACCATGTGAACACAGACTGTACCGTGCCAGGATACGGCCAGAGAGACCTGCCTTGGAGGTAGTATCCGAGTCCAGGTACGGGCGGCCACGTATCATGTGAACACAACCCGTACTCTGGCCGCACTCAAGACAATAGACGCGCTCCATGCGGAAATGACGACACCGCCGGCCGAAATTACAGAATCACCTCGCGACCATACAAATACCAAAACAACGCGATTCAAGCATCCCACAGCAACACAGCAGATTACAAAACGGCGGGTTTACTACAACACTCACCCTGTAGATGGCTTCAGGTAGCAGCTGACCAGTAGACCAGTTTGTTTACATTCTAGCCTGTCGCTCGTTTTATGACGTCGGTACTTCTCACTCCCTTGTTTGTTGGAGAACTACAGACTTATTTGTATACCGCCACCTGCTGTTTATTTGTAGTAAAACACTGGATTCAAATACGGTCAGAGATCCGTGCCATGTGAACAGAAAAAATTAGCATTTTCTCTGGCCGTTTTCTGGTACGGCCACACATGTGAAAACGGCCTTAGATGTTTAACACACTTGATTTTGATGTTTGCAGTTCATCAAAAGCCTGTAAATCAACCATCAATTGAAATCACGTGTGCTACAGAACATAAACACCTAAAACGTGCAGGGCAGTGTGCCTTTAAGAGCAGGATTGGGAAATACTGTGTTAGAGTCAGGTCTGAGCAAGACCTTTAAGGTTTCTTAAGGCAATATGTGAGGAGAACCTTGTCTAGCAAGTCTTCTGGCACACTCCTTTTGTTAACTTTGGCTGCCCTCTGGAGCACTTTCAAAGCCTCCTCCTTCCTGCCTTGTGTCATCAGCCATCGAGATGATTCTGGGAGAAACCTATTAAAAGAAAACCCCCAATTTAGTTAAAGACTATTGGGACAATGTTTTAGTAAGGAAAGTATTTTTTTTAAGTAACTTACAGGAACAAGATCGCCAGGATTATGATAAGAGGGCTGAAGAGCGCAAGTTGCAGGATTCTCCAGTTTGTTGTCAAATAAGCAATACCTGACAGAAGAATCTGTCCGATTGAAAAGAAAGTGATGATGGAGATTGTGCAAAAAGCAGATTTTGAAGGGTCAGTCCATTCCACAGCTGAAAACCAGGTCAGGAGAAAAGTCAATTATAGTCAGTGTTTGATCCTGGTAAAGATAAAGAGACTGCATAATTTGTCTGTGTTTTATAACATCTGTGCAAAATCAGAATAAAAAAGTAAAAAGATGGACCTACCCATGACAGTTGAGTTCATAACAATGACACCACCTGAACTCCCGCATATGAATTTGAAGATCATATAAACGTAGATGTTTGGTGAGAAAGCTATCATCACGGCAAATAACAGCTGGATGAGGACTGAAAGCAGGATTACAAATCTCCTACCAAACCTGGACAGAGGAAAACAGATCTTTATTTGAAAAAAAGAAAGGACACAAAAGGTTTAAATTATATTCTTATTTTTAATCATAAAACTCAAAAACTCCCTTTAAGCTTAATATGTAGTTACAGACAGGTTTCAGACATATCATCTGACCTGAAATGCTTTACATATTCCATTCTCAGTGCTTACTTCACTCAGAAAAATCATTATTAATGCTCATTCTCCTTTCTGTGTAAAAATGATTTCAATTTCCGGGTTAGGGTTAGGGTTGGAGAACATGCAAATTCCACGCAGAAATTCGGGATTTTAACCCAGGACCCTTCTGCTGCAAGCAAACAGTTCTACAGTACAATTGCCACAGTACCATTCCTACGTAATAACTAGGATAAGCATCTACTGTATCTTACCATGGAGCTCAGCATATGGGTAATGAGGTTTACACAAATAAAAAATATGGTGATAAAGTACATTACATTTCATTTGGCTCAGACTTGACTATTAAGAAGCATAAATATAATTTTGTTATTTGGATTTCATAAATTATTTCAATTTAATGTGTGTGTCAGTAATTGAACCTACTGACTCACTGTATATTCTTTGATCATTTTGTTTGTTTAATCAAAGTGATAGGGATTAATATGAAAATGAATAAAAACACATACTGCAGTGGAGTGCAGTGATTTGGCAATATCTAAATAGCTGGTTAAAACCTCAGTGCTTTTTTAGGCAAGAAAGGAAAGGCACATTTATTTGTATGGCGCACTTTCAGCAATAAGGCAATTCAAGGTTCCTTGGGTGATTAGGAGATAATATAAAGACAGCAATAAAACAATAAAAACAGAAAACATCAGAAACATAAGGAACATTAAAACTTACTACTGTTATGACCTTCCAGACATTATTAATCAGTTAATCAAAACCAGCTCTAAACAGATGGAAGTGTTCATATACACTATATATATACATATATATATATATATATATATATATATATATACTTTGTGTTACTGTTTTCCAGAGCTGGATAAGTCTGTGAAAAAAAAATTCCACACACTATATCCAATTGTAATTTTTTTCATGCTTGTTTCTTTTTTTAGATTACACAATAAATGCCGAACTTTTCTAATATCTGCCATAAGCAAGAATTGTAAAACCTTATAAAGAAGTGTGGAATATATAGACCTAGATTTTTGCTAATTTGTTTTGATTTTAAGGTCACACCCCTTTAATGAATGAATTATGAATGAATATTTGATCCACTTTAAAAACCTGAACAAAGAGGGTCTAGAGGCAAACATGTACGAAAAATATTCCTTTCTTTAATTTTGAATGGTTTAAAACTCAAGTTCTTATGCAGTTAAAAAAGAAAGAAAAAAACAGAAGTAGATAGAAATAAACCTAAAAAGCGCAAGGGATCTAACGTTGTGACAAAAATCCTCGTACAGTATGTACCTTGATTAAGATTTCATGGTTTGGTTAATTTTAGGTACAGTCAGGGAACAAAGTGAAAAAAATTATTGTTTATTTAGTAAAATTTAAAATCAGATTGTACTTGCAGTAAACCTTTCAACAAAAATCGTATTTATATATAGAGTTGCTGGCTCAAGCGCAACATAGTAATGCTTCTCTGTGGAAAATCAGTACTGGACCAAGTGTTCTATACCAGATAAATCCAAATATGGATATATGTACCGTTACAAATAAAGCACTCCTTAATTTTATTAAATAATAAATGAACACAGACTTTGTTTTAAGGGAATATGAAGTCTGGAAACTTGAGCATTTTTTAAAATATATTTTTTCGCCCATTCACTGTTGTTCAGATCTGGTAATTACAAAGCACATTCCATGCTTTTCCAAACTTTTCAAGACTGCTTTATTTGCCCTGAAAGAAATGTAACTTTTATCATAATTTTGGATAATGTTTTAAATCTAGACCAAATTATAAGTTAGTGAATACTGTTTGTTATAATATTTTTATATACTTGTTTTATATCCAAGTTTTGTCCTGGATGAACACTGTAACATCAACCTGTCCAGGGACTGCAAACTAACATTTTTGCTATAATCTCATATGAGTCTCCTTCAAGACTGTTGGAAAACCATTTTGGGTGACTTACTCTTGAAGCTTAAGAGAATGCAAAGCAGTAATCAGAGAAAACAGTGGCTACTTTGAGGAATCTAAAATATACCACATGAACTCAGTTATTCACCCTTTTTGTTTAAGTACATACAGTAATTCCATACATTATGTGTTCATTCATAGTTTTGATTACCTTAATTGAGAATCTACAATGTAGTCATGAAAATAAAGAAAACGCATTGAATGAGAAGGTGTGTCCAAACTTTTGGTACGTACATACATACATACATACATACTTCTAAATCAAAATCATCTTGTAATCATTTATATTGTTATTTATACACTGGATTAAAATAAACATTATTAGGGTCAGGTTTAAAGCCTAATCTCATAACTTTAAGAAAAAATATTATTTAGGCCTGTTGTTATTTACAAAAATGAGTCATAAAATTAAACATATTACCTGTCAGAAATAGCCCCAAATGCCAAGCATCCAACGAGGACTCCTGCCATGAAGATGGACTGCGATGCCTCGATTAACCCACTTTTGCTACAGACTAGATCAAACTGTAACCATGAGCAATTATTACTAAACATAAGCTACATATGTACGGAGAATTATCAGAAGGAATACAAGGCTGCAAGAAGGAGGAACGAAAATAACTAATGCCTCTTTGCTTACGTCTGTCACCAGGCTTGAAACTCCATGCTCAATCTCATGGTCCCAGCCGTTGATGCATCCTGTTGTGCTGTTTAGGCCATATGCTTCAATAGTTTCCAAATCCAGATCCACAGGGGTGAACATTTTACACTCTTCCAACTGTCCTTCCGCATCCACTGGGATGGTGAGATTTTTTTGTCTCTCCTCTGTCAGGTTTGAACCTCTGTCCAAGATCCAGTCAGTGTTACAGTGATGTGGGAAACTCATTGCCGTGAACACCTGGCTGCTCACTTCGAAAGCTGTGAAAATGCTAGGTATGCATAATGCAACAAGTAAGCTTTTTTGAAACAAACCAAACTCTCCGACCTCCTTGAGGACCTCTCCAAAGCTGGTCATCTTGGCATATGGCATGGTTTACAGAGGCGTCCCGTAGATGTAAGAGTAGAGTAATCCATGTTTAATGTTTAACCAAGCACAATTAAGATAGTCATGGTAACTGCCTAGATCTTTTAGTAGAGAATAACAGTTAATACAACAGCAATAAAATGTCACAGAGCCAGAACAACAAAGTGAAATTACAGATTCTAATTGAAAGATAGAAATCATGTAACAATATAATAGATTTGTAAAGTGTTTGAAAAAACGGTAAAAAATAAATTTTCCAGGATTACAAAGACCTTTGTAATTTGTGTGACAGTGTGGAGGTCCTGTCACAATGGCTCCAATTGATCATGTGCCCTGGCTGCTTGGCCACAGGGATATCCCTTTGGCTGAATGGTTACTGTGCATGACCCTCACCCGGAAGTTGTGGGATCAAATCCTACCTGGGCCCTTGTTGTGCATCTTGCCATATTTGTTTAATCACAGTTACCTTTCCATGTGGTGATTTGCCAGCTTCAGCTAACATTTTATTCCTTTTATGGGAACAATGCATACTAAAAGTGGAAAAAGTTTAAAATGCAAACTTTTTGAGGAACAGACTTTATTAAAAAAATCATATTTTTTGATTAACCATTTAGTATGTATTTAACACACTGATGTCTTAAAGGAGCAGGGAGCCGGATTGAAGAAATTAAACTCACGACTGCCGTGGCCGGCGCTGCTAGTAACTACAGCCACCGCGGGAGCGAGCACAAAAAGTAAATAAATCAGTGTACTTTCAGGCAACTGCACATTGCACACATTGCCAGCTGTACGACAACAAGCAACATGTCTAGCGACGAAGTAACTGCGTCTGAGTCCGGGTTCTTTCTCTTCCTTCTTCCTGTTAAATCGATAACGTGCAAGTATTGGAGATTGACGTTAGATCTGCGTGTAAGCGTGGGAATTTCGGCCACCAAATCACAGACTATTTTGCAGCACACAGACTGTTCAAGATAATGGGATTACACATGGGTGGGCTCATTTTACTTAGTATAAAATGCTTCATTACCCAATACAATTACAAAACTGAACATGAATATAATTTATTTTAGAAATCCAGCCCCCTGCTCCTTTAAAAGTCAGTCATATTAAAACCAATGAATAGTTTTGAAAGTGGGAATAAATAAGTTTGAATATAAATAACTAGCTTCAAATCCACTCACTGATAGCTGGTGATTAAAAAGCAGCCAATCCATGAGCGCCTTTTCCCCCTCAATTTGCTTAGTCACCGTAAGAGTGGACATTAGGAAAACTGTTTACATTAGCTTCTGCGTTAGTACTGAGACTGTGTTCACTGAGCATATTAATGCATATAAAGGTATAAATGATGCGTGAACTATTAAAAGGTGCTGTTAGAAGCGTTTTTATGGGAGGTCTCAGGCATTTGCAGGTTTTAACTATTTACAACTGAGGTCTCTAAATCCCACAAAAACCCCAAGACCAAACAAGTTCTCTAACTGCGATAAACAGTGACATACCTTTGAATGGTGTGGAAACATATACTGTGTCATAAATCATACATCCAAGTGCTTATCATGTTATGAGGGCTTGAATCAAAAAACATTTTAGTGCTTCATACTTTGAAGATTTGGACTTACATGTTTGGTGAAGAGGGGACAGTTGATTACCCTAGATTAACTCCTCCTGATAAGAAAGTCTTATGAGGATAATATTTTTTTAATGAAATACAGGTCGAGTAAGAAGTAAAATATCTTCTATTGGAATTATTTAAGTTTTTCTGTATTTAGGTTTACATCAGTCTTTGCCCTTTATGATGTACATTTGATGCCTGTCAGTCTGACTAGGCCCTGCCCCCTTTGTATTACTTCCCTACCCTCTGCCTAGGTTTTAATTTTTCTGTGGCACCCCAATATCATCACTGCCCTCTATTTAGTTCACTTTAAAAACTTCTTGGATTCACCCCTACTCAGCACTCCTAAAGTGGTATTTTTAGGTGTATATAAACATTATTATTCAATAATTAATACCTTTAAGTACTTTGACAATGACTCACTAACTTAAAACTCTCAAGGGTTAAATACAGCGGGTCTGAAGCATATTAGCAAAGACCGTTATTGACCTAAACTCTCAGCTTGGATGCGCTGCACTTAAAGTGTGCAGTGATGCAAAGTCACTCAGCTGATGAAAATAATAGACCTGTTGAGGAGAGCTAAACCATGGAAACAGATTTAAATTCTAAGTGATTAAGCCTATGTCATCCAAAGTCACTGCAATGAAGCTTTGTTTATACTTCTTTGTAAGCAAGTTTGCACTCACATGCACACGTATTGACGTAGATGTTTTCCTTTACTTCTCTGTTGTTGCTTAGCAATTCCCCACCAGGACAACAGCGGGTGTAGACCTTTACTTAAGGGTCTGCCGACCATTACAGTAACATCTCTGGTCAAGAACAGTTTATTTACTTCAACGTGCACTCAAGGAGCAATGGCTGAGAGAAAGCGAGCTTTGACTGAGCTGGAAAGCTTTTCAACAAAAGTGATAATAATTCTAAAGATACTCAAAAAATATCAGTTTTGTTGTTCTCTTCACCTCCTGGTGTTCATAATCACCATAGGATCATATTATATAAACTAACCTTGCAATATAAGGCATCTAGTGCTCAAAAGCTGCATTGACTGCTAATTACATTGACTGTAGAGAGCACCGTTCTGGGAAAATTATCTTGGGTTCATGTTAGGGTGGCCAATCACAGAGTAGCCTCCATTGCCTTTGACTTATAGTAAAAAAATTTATCTGATCTCCGTCTGTTCTTGCCTGCCTGTCAGAGAGCACTTGTGTTAATGAATAATTAATGGCCCTGCAATTCGCTGCACTTCCGCTGACTGAGAATTATAAACTAGGCTTAAGACAAATCGACACATTTGCTGCAGACTTTGGTCGCTGTGCAGCTAGGCTGGTTTTCAAAAGTTTTTAATGACAATATATATAAAAAAACTTTGCATAGAATCCTTAATAAAACTGTACTGAAGATTTGAAAAAGAAAAAAATAAATGAATAAAATGTATTTCCAGCAAATAAGTTTCTGATTTATTTTGAGCCGCACCTAATTTCAGCTTTATAAATCACACTCTCCCTAGAAATGTGCTCAGGGAATTCTGGATCATATCTCGCCTCCTCCACACCCACTTTCTGCCATAAACAGTAAATGAAAAATGTTTAGTGAATATTCTGCATAAACTAAGGCTGGTTGATATGGGGTGGTTCAGTGGTAACCATGGCAACCAAGGGGTGGAGAAACAGATTTTTTTTAATTCCAATCAATAAATCAAGGTTTATCTATTTAGCGCTTTACTTAGCCAAAAGACAACCAAAATGCTTCACAATTAAATACAAAAATATAGTTAGTAATAAGAAAATGTGCAACAACAGAGTCAAACAGACAGATTAAAAAGATTAAAATGAAAACTAAAAACATGAGCACAAGCAAAAAAACAAATAAGAAGAGTAAATATGGAGTGCAAATTATATGATTACCTCTTGTAGCAACAATAGTAATGCAGACAGATCACCTTATATATATTTAAGAGACTGAGAAACAAAGTAACAACAGAATTCAGGAAAGGCAAAGCAAAATTCTACCTGAACATAATTAGAGAGTGTAAAGGTAACAATAAAACCCTATGGGAGATACTCAACAAATTAATGGGACCACCAAAAAAACATTATTACACAAATAAAAAATGATGATGAATTTTATCACGATAACATATCTTTAGCAAATTGGCTTAATGAATATTTTATAAACACAAAATGTGAACTTAGTAAAAAGTTTAACATAGTAGAACTAAAAGTAGCCTTGCCGACAGAAGACTCAAAGTTGAACCTGTGCCTAACAAATTAGATTGAAGTGGATAAGATCATAACCTCTCTAACAACCTCTCAAAAAGCAAAGACATATATGGTCTAGACTCTGCATTAATTAAAAAGAATAATGAAAGCTTAACTGCACCTTTAACTAAATTAACAAATCTATCAATTAAACTAAACTCATTTCCTGACGACCTTGAAATCGCCACGATAATCCCAATACACAACTCAGGTAATGAGAAAAATGAAATGAAAAACTACAGACTGATAAGCATAGTCATAGAAAAAGTTGTATATAGACAGATATTAGATCAACTGGAATATAAATGAACTGTTAAACCACATGCAATTCGGATTCAGGAAAAAACATTCTACGGAGACAGCCTTTAGTTACCTTATAGAACATCATATCCAGTTTAGATAAGGGAGGAGCTGTTGGAGCTGTTTTCCTAGACCTGCGGCGGGCTTTAGACACGGTAAATCACAACATACTTTTTGCTAAATTTGAGCTCTTTAATTTCTCGTTTTAAACCATAAACTGGTTAAAATTATACCGCTCAGGATGTCAGCAATGTGTTAGAGTTAAAAACAACACCTAGGAGACCATACCATGTAATATAGGGCTACCCCATGGTTCAATTCTGGGCCCGGTACTTTTCTCTCTATATGTTATTGACTTAATCTCAGTATGTGACAATGTGAAAATGGAAATGTATATAGATGACACGATAATATATGCACATGGCAAAAACATGATAGAAGTAGCAGACAAACTAACCGTTGCCATGGAAAAGGTCTCTACTTGGATACAACAATCGTGCCTAACCTTAAACATAGAAAAAAACGGCCTCTATGTATTTTACTATAAAGGAAGCAAAGATGGACTATCCCAGTATCATGGGCAAGGGGCGAAACCAACAAAAACATAACTGAATTTAAATACTTGGGTTTGATACTAGACTCTAATCTCACTTTTAAGAAACACATAAAAAAGATATCTAATACATTAAAATTTAATTTAATTACCTTTAAAAGCATTAGAAATTCACTGACAGCAGAAGCAGCAACATGTTTTCTGTACTCAATGATAATCCCGCACTTCACTTTATGTATAACCAGCTGGGCTCAAGTCAGTCCAACCGCCCGACAGCCACTGGAGTCGCTCTACAAATGAGCCCTCAACACTTATAATAAAAAAGAGATATACTACCACCATTGTCCCATACTGAACAAAAACTCTATCTTTAGCTTTGAAAATATTATTTTATTACATCAAGTCAAATGGGTCTACAAAATAGTCCACATCCAAGCGCCGCTGCCACTGAAGCACTTTATCCTCCTGACCTCAGACACCCCAACTAGGCAAACAAGGGCAGCTACTAGCGGACAGTGTAATATCCCTCAACGTAAAAGCACCTTTGCTCAATCCGCACTTTCGTACACAGGCACAAGACACTGGAATACGCTCCCAGACTACGTGAAAATGCAAACAGAGCTCAGGTTGTTTATAACAGAGGTAAAGAGATGGCTTTCACAACAACAAAGATGTGGAAACTAAGTCTACTCTTTATTGTTTTCCATTTTTATATTTCATAACGTCTATCATATTATATGTTTATTACATTTTTGTATTTCTTAACTCTCATCATATTGTATATTTATTATAGACCATATTTTGACATCATTTTAATAATGTGCTGTACTTTGTAAACGTCAAAGGTTCCTTGCTTGTACCTTTGCACAACAATCGCTGTTTGCAACATATTTGTCTTGTGCTTAATGTCTGTACATTTTCCCTTCAAATAAAGAATGAAAGAATAAAAAATTAATAATAAAAGCACAAAAAAAACTACTAAATTACAACAGAACATAATAAGTTTTAGCACTGCTAAGTACATAAAGCTAGACAGTAAAAGGCCAACATTTCTCTTTACACGACCTCACTGATCCTTTCCATAATATGTATCAATCGTCCTGTCTCCTTAGTGAAAAAGCAGCTCAAAACCATATTTCCACCCTCATGCTTCACAGTGGCTATCGTATTCTTTGGATGCAACTCAGCATTCTTTCCTCTCCAAACACGGAGAGAGGCGTGTTTAGAAAAGAGTTTTATTTGGTCTCATCTGACCGCATGGCAATCTCCCAGTCATCCTCTGGATGAACCAGATGGTCTCTGGCAAACTTTAGACGGGCCTGGATATTACCTAGTGTCCTTGAACAGCTCTCTGGTCTTGGCCTTGGTGGAGGTTGGACTCAGACTGTTTGAAGGTGGGTGGGTGGGTGTCTTTTATACGAATGAGTTTAAAGAGGTGCCAGTAATACAGGTAACAAGAGGAAGATGGAAGAGCTTCTTAAAGAAGAAGTAACAGGTCTGTAAGGGCCAGACTTTTTACTTGTTTGTAGCTACTAAATACTTGTTTTCTGCTCCATTATACAAAATAATTCTTTGAAAATCATACAATGAGATTTCCTGTATTTTTTTTGTGTGCATTATGCCTTTGAAAAAGTTACAGACCTTACTCATCTTTATAAGTAGGACAATAGTCAGTGGATGCCAAATAATTTTGGCCCCATTTTGCATTTCTTGACTATATTTAGACCACCAAGCCCTTGATAAGTTGAAGTATGCTAACATTTTTGTGAGCATATCCCAAACAGTATATTTTTAATAGAAAATCATTAAAGAGTTTTATTAAAATCTTTAGCTGAAAAAAACTACACATAATGTTCCCACAAAAAAGTTTTTAATTTGTTTAAATTTGCCATCAGAAGTAGTTTAAGAATACCATCAGGTCATAATACAAGTGGATATTTAATACTGGGTTAATAAGAACCAGACTCAATAACATAGAAGTACTGTCGTTGGGAAACGTATGCATTTATTTTTGTATTTTGTCCTCCCTTCCATCTGTCATTTCACTCAAGGTGGAGTTCAGCGCTGTGTGTTCAAGAGAAAGCTGAACTGCTGTGAGGTAATTAGTCACACTAGGGAAACAATTGTTTGTGTTTATATCTTTGCTCAAAATGTCAGTGTATGTAATCTTGGAGTAACTGTGTTTATCTGTTATCTGGTGTTTTAAACACCTTCACTTTGACACTTTATGATACATGGAAATTTTTCCACATCACACCTACAGTATCTTGGTTGAATCTGAACTATTGTGCTTCCTTTTAAAGTAGATAAACAGATGAGATGTGAGGTAAGATCAAGGGCTTATCTTTATGAGCTTTGTAAAGGAGGTTAAAGATGTGTGATTTGTAATAAAACAATTATATTGTATAAATACAAATTGCAAAGAATCGTGTTTGTGCTGGTTACGGTGTGTAGATTGTCATCTTGAAAAAAGCACAAAAAAACAAAGAAAAAACAGTAGCTCAGTACTTTGTATGGTCTGTTCTCTAGTTAGCTAAGAACACTAACTTGATTTGATACCTAAAATTCTCCCTTAGTTTAGCATTGTGTTGTGAGACAGAGAGTGTACCTTGGTTCATAAATCTCACAGCAGAAGCGGAACCAAAGGAAGTGTGAGATGATAAATAATTCAATAGATGTTTGATCTTTAATAGAACGTGTATGATCCAATTGTTATTCCATGTTAATACAGTTCAATTCCTGAAAAGTTAACCACTAAGGTTAATCCTATCTGACCCAAACTCTATCTTTCTGCCAAATCCAAATAGTGAGCTCTAAGGACTTTACAGTTGACCCCCAATGTCATACAGCTATCAGCACTCCCTCCTGCTCACGCTCTGTCTAATTGTCGTCTGCACCCTTGTCCGATCTCTGTAACATTCTGGTCCTCCTTACCCTCATGTCTATTTATACCCTCTTATTCCAGGTCGGATCATTAACGTTTCTTCATGCTGTGTTTAACCCTGTTGTTCTTCCTCCTTCTTGTTTGTGTCGACTTGGTATCGTTTCTCATCATTCCTGATCAGTCTGCTCTCCGGACACCACACGCTGTACCTTTAAATTCAGATCCAGTCCGCCAACCATCATAAAAGTGGTTTATGCCTTCTTTTCTGTTCTTCTAATACAGTATTGGATTGAGGAGCGATGTCGTTTCGTTCTCTGTGGTCACACAGCGTAAAATATTAATAACAACATGCACTGGCTGGCTGCATGTTTTTTCTTCATCCCCTGGTTCAGTTTCATCTCAGCTTCTGTCCACCAGTTCTGTCCTTTTGTCTCCTGCTGTTTTCAACACTCAAAGCAATCTTAGGGTCCTTTTTTCAGAGGGTGACTGGAGCAGGAATTTGCTGATGGTGAATCATCTCCAATTCCAAAAACCCGGACGCTGCAGAGAGGAAAAAGATATTTCCTCAACACTTGGTTTTGCGCGCTGAAAATCTGTTGGGCGCCAAACTGATATGGAATAATTTCATAGAGATGGAGATGAAGATAAGGCTGATTCAGTCTCTGTTGGACTTTTTAAGATATTTATTAGGACCTGAACAGAACGTTGAGCCAGAATAGGTAAAATGTCAGTAAGTCTCCTCCAACTTCAGCATCTAAGTCCCAAGCGTTATGCAATCCTCCCTGGATGCCTTTACTAATAATTACTAATCACTAAACAGAACTGATCTTAAAATAATTTTTCACTCTTTCTCTCTGCCTGCCTGTCGCTGTCGTCTGCCTGTGTAATTTCAGGATTATGATAGCCATTTCAAAGCACAGAGGAGTCCTTCAGTTACATCAGTGTAGGTAAAAGGTCAGCTTAATCGTCAACATTATGCCATATTGTCCGGCTGCCGTATTTCTTAATTACTAATCACTAAACAGATCTAATCTTGAAATAATTTTACTACTACATCAGACAATTACATTTTGATTTTCCATGGTATTCCACCTGCCCCAATGATAACTATCGTAGAAGACTGATCTGGCGCTGGTTATATGTCATGTTGTCTGTTGTGGCTGAACCCAAATGCAGTCAGATTTGAGGCATATAATTGTAAACTATATTTTAATGAGGAAAAAATTATGCAAACAGTTTAAGGGAAAACACAAGAGGCATGGGGAGCAAAGATGAAGACGGGAGAATCCAGCAAGGAAAGATAGTATTTGTTGGGAGGTTGATTACTGGAACACAGACCAGCTGGTTTGATTGGAACAGGTTACAGCTGTGAGATGGGACCAGACAGGCTGAGCAAGAGGGTGATTAATGGCAGAAGGAAAAGCAGAAGAAAACACCAACAAGGGGAAAACAGGCAAAAATATTTGTAATAGAAAACAGAAAAAACGCTGCATTGAAAGGCCAGATCTAATCAGAGGTAAATAAACAGCTGATGAGTGGTGAATCTAAAGAAAGTAATAACTAACCCCCAATTTCTACAGGGGCCCCTCAGCTGCTCATTACCCCTGATTCACACTGGGCACAGAACAGATGTGGCCCGGTGTCAGTACAGCTTCCTCATAGGCAAAAAAACATGGAGACCAACCAGAGCATTCACACCGAACGTGGTTCTGGATCAAATCTATATTTTCTGGTGGCCAGAAGCGTAAAAAAAAAAGAAAAAAAAAGTGAAGTTAAAGAAATTACATGAGCCAGACAGGAAGTGAGATATGAGCCAGCCAAGTTAATCTGGTATATTTCAAAATAAAACCAGTAGGCTACAAGCAGATGAGTGTGGCTTTCGTTTACATACCCGTCTCCATTTATGCAGTTGTTATCGCACCAACAGCAAACCTCCAGAGATGTTCCGAACACAAACCGCAGGCATTGTGAATTGCAGTCCCTGCAGCAGCCTAAAGACACCAGGCCGCATTAGTTCTGTGCCCAGTGTTAATTAGGGGTAAGGCTCACAAATAGACAGAAATAGCAAAAAGGAAAGAAAACCCAAACAGGGTAATAATTCAGTAACAATTGAAATGTTTATATTATTGAATAAAACCTTTAAATATATTTTATTGTTTTCAAATACTGTATTTGC
This sequence comes from Apricaphanius iberus, assembly GCA_028564705.1. NCBI lineage: Eukaryota > Metazoa > Chordata > Actinopteri > Cyprinodontiformes > Aphaniidae > Apricaphanius > Apricaphanius iberus. The sequence continues at coordinate 630,106 of JAPXFQ010001619.1, forward strand.
ACAGCAAATTAACAGTTTCAGATAGGATGTTTTGAGGCTTTATTAACAACTAACTGTTATGAATATTGTTATTTGTTCCACTTTCTTACACTTATATAAAATGCTGCAGGATATCCCCATTTTAAACAGAAAATGTAATTTAGCACAATTTTTTGTCTTCATCCACTTTCTAAAACTAAAGCAATGTCTTTTCTGAGCAACGTAACCCATCTGACCCTTTAGAGTCTCATAAGCAGAACAGTCCACGAGACAAACATAATGTTTTATTTTCACATATTGGTTTGCGGTTAATACGCACAACTTTTGCACAGACCCACTATCTTGGAATTCAGATTAAAGAAAAAGAAACAGTAAGTCATTACTGACCCATTTTCTTGGCTGTCAAAAAAAACAAAAATACAGAAAAAAAATCTGACACACATTTCAAGTAATAAAATCTATCGCTAACTCAATACAGACTAATAATTGTGACCATTATATCAGATAGTAAAAAAAAAATCACAATTTTGTACACTTTTCTGCTTCATCTTCTTGAGGAAAGGATCCTTTCTCAGAGGTTACATCAGATGATTTTCTGAAATTATAAACAGAACTGAGTTATCTGTTAGTTGTTAAAATAAACTAACCGGTGGAATATAGTGTGAAAGCTCACGTGTTTTCGGCAAGGTCCTGAAGCTCCGCATTGCAAGTTTCAGGCAGCAGTAAAGAGAGACCTCCAGCTACAATGGGCACAATTCCGTATATCAACATGGGGATGGCATAATGGTAAACATCCAGGAGACGGATCAGAGGAGAAAGGATTCCTGCCACTCGAGCACACATGGAGTTCAGACCCACACCATTCTGCCTGGCAGAACAGAACATCAACTCGTCATTAGTCTCAATACTTCAGTAAAGTTAATACTCTCCCAATAGATTTTTGCCTTTAGGTCGCTACAATCTTACCTCAGAACGGTGGGGTATAGTTCTGCCGTATAAACATAAACTGTGGCGAAACTGGCAGTGGCAGCAAATTTACCCAGAACGGCTATGACTGTGGTCACAACTGGAAGATCTGATGAACAAACAAACTGCAGTTCTGCATTGATGGTTGACTTTCTGCAAACCTTCTGCAAATTTTCTTTTAAAGATAATTCATATAACAGACTATTGTGGTGATTTTAATTTAAACATTTAAAAACCAAAGTTATATTACCATTTGGTATAACAAGGACACCAAGACAAGCTGCACCCCCAAACAATAGCACTCCTGCTTGGCAATTTTTCCTTCCAAAATGTTGTAGGAATGGCAAAATACCCACACGAGCAGGAAACTCCACTAAAGCGAAGATGAACTGTGTGAGGTAAATATCCAGACCAAAGTTGCCAACATTGAGGCTGAGTCCATAATACATCAGACTTGTTGCAAACCTGTTAGGTTGTGAAAAAAGAAGAAAAGTTATGAACCCATATATATAGGGCAACAAAAGTAGCTACTGAACACTCACCAGACGATACTCATAATGAAAGCCCGTTTTCTCAGGTATGATAATCTGAAGATGTCAAGCATGGTTCCCTTTTTGTTTGCACCTTTGGCATCCAGCTGAAAAGTTGCAGGAGTTATTACGGAGCTGATGTGTGTTGTTTAGGCAGAGGTGTGTTTTAGACTCACTTTCTCTAGTAGTTCCTCTGGTACTTTTCTCTTGTTCACTTTAGCTGCTCTTCGTATTTCCTTTATGGCCTCCTCCTTCCTGCCCTGTGTAATGAGCCACCGAGCTGACTCTGGAAGAATCCTAGTTCACAAATAACCCTTGATCACAAACTGTGTTTTGTTAAATCATTATTTTCTTATGTGGCTAGAATAACAATAAAAACTATAAAAGCACTTGGAGAATGCAGACCTCCGCCAAGGCGGCTCAGTTCCCCAACACGGTCACCCTCAATTTCTAACCACTTGTTCCTGATCCCATTGCAGATATTTCCTGAAAGTTATACCAAGGTTTACCTATAATTTTCTGAGTTTTGTTGCTAACAGACTGACAGAAAAACAAACAGACCCTGCTGAAAACATAACCTCCTTGGTAAAAAACTTTGTAAAAAGACATGGACCACTTACTGGTATGTTCAATTAATTAATGTTGTATAGTACTTTTCCAGTCATACTTCACTACAGCCATAATACATGTAGTGTTGGAGGAAGCTGAGAGTGAACCCATGATCTCCTAATTGCATGATGACAACTCACCCCATGGAGCCACAGCCAGTATGTACTGTAACTGTTGGCAAGGCAATTTTATTTGTATAGCGCACTTTCAACACAAGGCACTTCAAGGTGCTTTACATGATTTAAGACAACGAGACAACCATGGAGAATTTAAAAGCACGGAGTTCAAACATTAAGAAAAGAATAAAAAACATTAACAGTAATAAAAAAAGAATAAAAAGCAAAATCATATCAGTTACTCATAGGCTACTCTAAATAGATTAGGTTTTATTTTAGATTTAAAAGAGTTCAGTGTCTCTGCAGATTTTCATTAGTCTGGGAGTTTGTTCCAGATATGGGGAGCATAGAAGGTGAAAACTGCTTCTCCTTGTTTGGTTCTGGTTCTAGGGTTGATCAGTCAACTGGAGTTTGAGGACCTGAGTTTGTACAGCAATAGCAGATCTCTAATGTACTCTGGTGCTAACCCATTCAATGATTTACAGACTAATAACAGTACAGGGAGCCAGTGTAAGGACTTTAGAACTGGGGTGATGTGTTCTACTTTCCTGGTTCCAGTGAGAACACGAGCAACAGCTTTCTGGACCAGCTGCAGCTGTCTGATTGATTTTTTAGGTAGACCTGTGAGCATACTGTTACAGTAATCGAGACGGCTAGAGATAAATGCATGGATGAGTTTTTCTACGTCTCGTTGCATCGTCAATGCTTTAATTCTAGAAATGTCCCTTCGGTGATAGAAAGCTGGCCTTGTTATTTCCGTTATGTGCTGCTGGTTTAAAGCATTGCTTTTGCCTCCCTGCATGTTTCTGAATAAAGCTTCTAGCTTTTTCACATAAAATACCAGTGTACTATTTTGAAATATATTTGATCAAAGGAATTGTAGCTGTCAGTAATTTAGATACCAGTCATATCCTCACAAAACAGAGATCACAAGGAATCCATTGATCCAAACTATGTTATGGATGATAACTGGGAAAGAGTTGAAATGCTGATCTACTCTGAGCAACCTTTTGCTTGTATTAGCACAAACTTTGTGTCTTGTGCTGCTAACTTTTCTTCTCTAAGAAACAATAAGCGTATCTCCATCTCTTTCTCATTTCTTTTTTAGTTGTCTGTTTCTTTCTTTAGGATATACATGGTACTGCCTTCTGCTCTTCTGCTTTTAAATGAAAGCATAAAGTCACATCATAAACAGTTTATTTAAATCATGTTAACATGCTGATACCATGAAATGTTTTACTTGTGCCACTACTGTTCAAATCTCATGCTGGTTCATGCCTACTTTTAGTAGGCCAACTCGATACTTACCAGTGGAAGAGTCCCACTACGAGAATAAGAGGGCTGAAGAGCACCATCTGCAGGATCCTCCAGTTACGGATCAAAAAAGCAACTCCAGATAGTATCATCAGTCCAACAGGAAAAAACGCATGGCAGATGATGGTACAGAGAGCAAACTTTGAAGAATCACTCCATTCTCCACCTTTTAAAGTAATTTAACATTGTGAAACCCATTATATCTGACATTTATTTATTAGTCTTTTTCAGTTTTGCATTAGAAAAAAGGTTAGCATTAAATTCAACCTACCAATGACAAAAGCATTTGCAACGATTCCAGATGTTGAGAAGCCACAAACAAATTTGAGAGCAATGTAAACATAAATATTGGGTGAGAAACTGATTCCTACTCCAAACACAAATAATATAAAGACTGACAGCAGGACCACAAAACGTCGACCGAACCTAAAACAGAAAACCAGAAACGTTACAATTGTCACTAAAAATTTATTTGCACACTGACTACAGTCTGATTGTTGGCCATTACCTGTCAGCCATCTGTCCCAGAACAAAGGCTCCAACCAGAAGGCCGGCCATGTAAATAGACTGAGATGCCTCAATTAAACTGCTCCTGTCGCACACAAGGTTGAACTGATAGCGAAATGGATGAGACATGAAGAAAAGACCAAGTTAACCTAACTGTTTCAAGCCTTATATTAATTTTCTTCAGCTATTTTGATATATCTTATATTTTTGGGTTTATTAATTTGTATTAAACAGGTGCATACAAAACTTAGCAAAAGTTGACATACCCCTGGACATGATAAGAAAAGTAATAGCAAACCTGAGAAAGAAGTTGCCCCGTTCAGATGAGATCAAAATTAAACTTTTCAAGCTTTTTTATTTAAAGAGCTACATGTGGAAAATAAAAACTGTAGATCCCTTTGAAAACACATCTCCAGAATGAAACATGTTGTTGACAGGTTTTTTTATTTTTTTTTTCATCAGGAACCGGAAAAGTGGTCAAATTGTTGGGAAGATGTACTGAGCTTTATACTGGGCAATCCTGAAAGAAAACATGTTAGAGGCTGGAAATGACTTGAGAGTAGGACAGAGATTGACCTTCCAACAAGACAATGAAAACAATGATAATCAGCCAGGGCTACAGTGGGATGGTGTGTATCTGTTGAATGACAGAGTCAAACCCCAGAAGTAAATTGAATTAACAATATGTAGCAAGGCCTAAAATTGGGTGCTTACAGTACCTCTCTGCCCAGTCTCACTGTGCTTGAGCTATTTTGCAAAGATAATAAGAAAAATACAAAAACAACCTTTGTCTTTTGATATACAAAGCTGGTAAAGGTATAGCTGACAGATCTTACAGCTGTGGTTGTAGTGAATGGTGGTTTTAGAAAGTATTGACTCAGTGGAGTTGAATACAAATGCACACCACTACTTTCAGATTTCTGTCTGTAAAACCTTTTGGAAAGCTATGCATTTTATATTATTTTTGATTTCACAGTTGTGAACAACTTGTGTTGGTCCAATCCACAAGATCCTAGTTAACGCATACATCTTGTTTCTATCACTTGTTAGTATATTTTTTCTCGTCAACTTGCCAGGCCTAACAAAAGACTTAGTGATTTTATGATGCATCTTCCACCATTTGTATGATGTTGTTGGAGTCTCCAATATGTCCTTAGATGCACACCACACTGTATTTATGTTTGTGTTTTATTTATTTATTTAATTTTTATCCAATACATCCCAGGTATACAAAGCTTTAAGTAGTTTGATGGACGGATCCTCCAATCTCTAAACTTTGTCCATTTTACCAGGGTTTGTTTAACATTGCTGCCTCTCTAATCTCTTCAAGCATTTTTACAACTAACCTGTTAGTTCTTATTAATTAATTGTGTCCATTTAATGCCTTGAAAGATGCATTTAACTAGGTTTTGCTGTTTTTCAAGCTCAGTTTATGTATATAACATGTACATGCCTTATAGTTCTGTAATAATCATACGTTCTCATAGTTTTAGGCATATGTTACATTTATTTTATTTTACTACAGATTAAAAAGCAAATTAGCTTACTTTAGAGTACTTTGTGTTTTAATCATGCAGCTTTCATCTGATCAGCGATCTAAGGTCAGCACTTACAATATTTAGTCAATCATTGAGTGGCAATTATGTGGTATGCTGCAGACCAGACAAAGTGTTCTCTCTTTGCTGAGCTGCTCAAGATTTTCTTACCTCTGTCACAATGCTGGAGGCACCTTTGGACATCTCAAAATATGATCCATTTGTGCATCCTGTGGTTTCGTTAAGTCCGTACCTTTCAATGGTTTCCAGGTCCAAAATTACAGGCGTGAACATTTTACACCTGTCAAACGTTCCCTCATTGTTAACAGGTATGGTGAGATTTCTTTGTCTTTCATCAGTCAGGTTGGGTGCAGTCTCCAAGATCCAGTCGGTGTTACACTGATGTGGGAAGTTCATGCCTGTAAACACCTGGCCGATCACATCGAAGGCCAGAAATATGCTGGGTATGCATAATGCAGCCACCACACGTTTCTGAAACAAGCCGAATTCCCCAATCTCCTTTAGAATCTGCCCAAAATTGCTCATTTTTGTCTCCTAAAGTCCTGGGCGAGTAGCGAGGACGAGGGACAGTTTTAGTTTAAAGAGAGGATTACCCTCCAAGACTGAATCTCATCCCTTGAGTTAATGTTTAAGCAAGTAATCATGGTGCTTTTATGACCTGTCAACTTACTAACAGACCAGCAAACAATAATGTCAGATATGTGCCATCAGGATTTCTCATTTAATTAACAATACATTTGTTGGTAATAATAATAACACTTTAATAAACTCCATCCCCATTAACAGATCATTTACAGGGTATTAGATAATGATGTATCATTCATTTATAAAGACTTGTGATGACATTTATAACTACATTTATAAGTGTTAAGTATGTCCAGAATTATGTCCAGAATTATGTCCTTAAATGAAGGTGCTGTTGGGAGTCCAACCATCAGGCAGACGATGCCATTCAAAACTTTGAATGGCATCGTCATTCAAAGCTAGTGATGCTCAAATAATGATTAACTAAAGGTTTACTAATGCCCATTAACACATCTGGCAAATGTTTACAGAACCATTATTGATTCTATATAAGATTGTGATGCATCAATGATTTAAATTATTTATTAATGATTAACCTTTTCTAAATGATTTTGAACAAATTTGTTATTGACTTTTGGACATGTCACTATTTAAATATTGGCGAAATGTGAAAAAACAACAACACATTTATAAATCTTTTTCAGGTTATTTGTTGTTTTCATGACGTATTGTTTTGAATATAAGAGGGACTCTCATAGCTAATGCTTATGAACCATTGGTATGTAAAAAAAAAGTGAATGAATGAAGGCTTGGACCTTTTTGTACGGAATCCTTGATCTAATTTAAATGTAAATCCTTCAGCCATATAAGACTTTCGAGGAAACATCTCACAATGAACAGGCCAGTTCCATCATGTGTCAGATTTCTAACTCATAATCAGACATGAGAACTGGTTGGCACCTACAAGCGCTTCACATCCAGCAAACATCCAGAGTCTCACCCTTCTCAAATCACATATCATGGTTAACGTTCTGCAACCACACATTGCTTGTAAATGTTTAAAGAATCATTAGCAGCAAAACATTAACAAATGAAATCTTTACATCTATATGTATTCTATCTTACTTTGTGCTTCTCTTAAAGTAAAATGTGAGCACCTCATTACTTGCACATTTTTTTATGGGTTACGTTTAGCTGTCCATCAATCAACAAACACTTCCTCAACATACAGTATACGAAAAATCTCACTTAATAATCTCATCAGTAGCTGTTTTAAAATTTCTTTTAAAATATTTAGAAAAAGTAACAAAACAAAAGTGACTAGAGAATATCACAATTTATTGGAGGATATTTATCAAACCTCTGTTCAGCAGAAGTATTTTACAATTTTTTCTTATCTAAAAAAACAAACATTAACATCATGCCACATAAGTTATATATCAAAATAACCTCATTTTATAGTTTTTTTTTAACAAACATTTTCCCCAAAACCTTTCAAATAAAAATGACATATTTCAACTTCAACATAGATATTCTACTACCGTTTACTAATTGGAAATATATATTTTTTAAAGTTCTATGTCTGAAATTATTTCAGGGTCAGCACTTATAACACTAGAACACATATCAATGACAATTTCCAGCTTCTGCTTCTTTCAAAACCCTTTCAGGAGTTCAGTGATGATGCTACTGTTGACCGTGGTGTTCCTATCAACACCTACAGCTCCGTAGGAGGATCTCAGGTTCTTCCCTCTTCTATACTGCCCCACGACCTTCCAGTATCTACTCACAACTTCAATAATAAAAAAAATATTGGATTGCATTTATACAGCACCCAAAGCGCTTTACAATTCTACTATTCATTCACTCTCACATTCACACACGGGTGGTAACAAGCTACAACGTTAGCCACAGCTGCCTTGGGGCAGACTGACAGAAGTGAAGCTGCCATATCACGCTATTGACACCTCTGGCCAACACCAGTAGATGGTAGGTGAAGTGTCTTGACCAAGGACACAACGGCTGAAAAAGATGGATCTGAGGCTTGAAGCAGCAACACTCTGGTGAACTCGGATCCCCTAGTCGTTAATGTTAAAGAATAATAAAAAAAAAAAAACAGCAATATAAATGAAATTAACCAATACTTTGCATAAAGATATTAGCCTTTTTAAGCCAACAATTGCAAATAAATTCATTTAAACTTTGCATCATAATGACTTTTTTTAAAGTGTGAAACTTTTAATTATGTAAAAAATACATAGCTTAGAATTTGAAGTCTTATATATTACCTTTAGGTTATGGATACTGAACTCAACTGCAAAACTTAAAATGCACTTTTACTGCTAAAACATGCGTAATAAAAAAAAAAAAACTTGAGAATTTCAACAATGCTTTAGACTTTTACATAGAGATTATCTTTTAATCTTTATCTTTCATGCTATTTTACAGCTATCAGCATCTGGGATAGGCACATATATGATAGAAATGTTGCAGTTGGTGTTATATAGTATTAATTTGTCCTGATATATGACTTATATCCTGGAGTTATCCTTCAACTGTGAAGTAAGACGCTCAGTTTCACTATAATCCTGCCTACCACCTGTGAGTTCCAGTCACTTCACGCCATTTGCTGACCATAAAATATCCGCATTTTTATTTTGTTAATTATTGTTAACTTCGACTGTTTGAGTGCATCGTAGGTCGGGTCAATTTGAATTCTGAGTTCACTGAACTTATTGGACTTAACAGTGCACATAATTAGCATGACAACAGTTGGGCAGGAAATTAGAAAGCCAGTGTGGAGATGACAGCACTTCTGTGATAATTTAATCACACAACCTAAATCATTTTTCTTCAAAGTGAAGAATTCTGAGATGCAACACATCAATAAAGTAACCTCACAATCCTGTAAAAAGTTCACATAGGCAGCTTCATAAATGGCTAACACACATTAGCATGATGCTAGCGTTTACTTACTGCTCCGGCCACTTCATCAGGTGTTTTTATTGTTGGAATTGGTGCTGCAAGAGTTAATCTCTCTGGCAGTCCGTTTAGGTTCTGGCCAAGGTTCGGAAAGCAGACATTGGTGGATTGACAATAACATAAAAACATGTTGTAGCTCGTTACATGCAGGGATACCGGAGAGAAATTCCTGCCAATTATGGCGTTTTGGCTGTTCTTTATTTCTCGCCGCCAAAGACATTCGCCGAGACATTTTAGAAAGTAAATACTACAAAAATGGTGGTGCTTAGTGTCTTGCTTTGGACTCTTGCACCGGTGAGAAAGATGGCATATATTTAATCTGCAGGGGTGGCCCAGACACTTCCTAGTTTAACAGCCTTACGTAAAATGTGTCACCATGTTATGAGTCGTTTTTCAGGAATGGTTGGTCAACTGCTCAAAGTGCAGGATTCAGGAGGATTACTGAGAAGTGGGTGAATTAAGACAAAAAGCATTCTGCCATTTTTTTGTGTGAAGATTGCATTACAACATTGTTGAAAGTTCAAAAAAGTTGATTTGGCACGATATAATACCTTTAAGCTAGAAACCTTTTTTCAGTGTTACTGAAAAAATCTTGGTTTACTCTGGTAAAAATACATGTTTTGTACAAATGTTTATGTAACATAAAACACGGTAATAAACATTCAGCACTAATCTGTCTAAAGAGTGAAAGAGTGGATAGGTGCTAGCCATAATTTTAAGTAAAATTTCCATACCAGAATTAATCTAAGATAATGAAAATAGTGGTTGCATATAGTTTTGCATGCATGTTTTCTGAGAAAAATCTAAATATCTTAAGGCCTTCAATGTAAAGAATACTTAAAAATTATGCAATAACCAAATCAAAAGCACCCTACCCCTATAAAAAATAGAGACACAAACTAAAATAAACACTATTTGATGCAGCATTCAAAGGAGCCTAATAATAATAAGAAACTCCTCACTCCTGCATTTAGTAAATAAGAGATTAACATTTTATTTAATTCTTGATGATTTTTGCAGGGCATAGCCCCAAATTCTAGGCCGTGTACACTTTCAATGTCAGTGGGCCCCATTAGGCACATGAGAAAAAGAGTTGTCTTTATGCTAACAGTTACAAAGCTTAGTTGGCAACGAGCTAAGCGAAAGACTTCACCCCCATAGGCTACACACATTAAATGTAATAGGCCTTTGCAAAACAACAGGCAAACTAGTTCACCTCTCGGAAAGAGTTCTTAGTATAATGAGGAAAAATCAAATAAAACATTAAGGATGAAATTATTGTATGTAGATTAGGATTTGTTCATATGAGTTAAATAATAAATTATGTAAACAGGGAAAACTCAATACAGGGAAATATGATTTTTTTGTCTTCAAGAAGAGACTCTGTAAAGTCACATGTTATATTATTTTGCCTGAAGCATTCTGTTGCGAGAAGGGAACTAGTACAAAATTTACAAATGGACATTCAAGACCGTAACAAATTTTCTAGTTCTGAAAAATTGCTGAGATATCTTAAGTAGACAAAATTAATGGAGAGAATATAGTTATTTGTTTTTTAATAGCAGGTAAAACAATATAAAAATAAGGCATATATTGATCATTACTTGCAACAAAAAAAATTAACAGAAGTTTATGGTTTATGTTTATGACTTATGTTTTTTATGGCTTACGTTTAGTGTTTTTTGTTGTGTGTTAAATGTCCTTTTTTTTAAACTCAACTCAAAATACAGTACAAGCATTTCTTGAAAGCACCACAAGTGCATGGATGCAGCGTATTTAAGCTTCTGCAAGTTGGAGAGCAATTTTTGCGTGGCTTATGAAAGAACGATCAGTCTTATACACCTGCAGATTTCTCTTTTTTAGGTTTTCAGTTAACTTTAAAGATCAAGCAAGTTCTTTTGTGACTGGTTGAAATGAACACCCTGTCTTTGTGTGGTGCATGGGTGAAATGAGCTGTGTACACATGCTTAGATCATCCCCTTACTGCAGGACAGTGTGGTTACAGAGCAAGTCAGGTTGCTATTCAGCAGAAAATACCGGCAAGAAAGTTTCAAGAAAGTAGCCAAAGTTTGTCAGAAATGTTTCTAGATTTGTTGCTTGGCGTTTTTTGGAGAAAACATAAGTCATATATCGTAGGGGGTCTGAAAAGTCCCTGGCAACACTGCTGGGTGATGTAAGAATACATGTAGGATCTTGTTAAAAGCTTTCCTGCAGTGTATTGTTCTGGACAGTCTGAAGGCGGCCCATTGATCGAAATTCAGGAAATAACTTTTTTGTGACTAAAAGAAAAAAGTTCAGATCAAAAAACTCTAAAATTCAAATAGTGGAAATGTGGCTATAGGAAACTTCTCAGAAGGTCTGCTTCTTTTATATAAATGTCCTGGCCAGAAAGATATTGGTTCTCCCCTTGTCCAGTAATAGAACAAAATTCTTTGGTCTTGTGCTGTATGTATAGGACATGTCTAAGTTGTAGAGTGAAATATTTTCTTATGTAATAAAACTAAATTTTCTTTTTTTTTCTTTTTTTTCCTACACACTTTAAATTTCCGGCTTAAAATGCAGAGATGGACTTAAAATATTACATTCAATACTGCTGTATATTCAATTACATACTACCATACATACATGATACTTGATCTTTGATTTAAGATACTAAAACTATATGAAATCATTCTGTAAAAAAATAAGAATCAAAATAGTTTTGTTCTCACAAACAGAGAAAATTTTTCAAAGATTACTGATTTTATTAGGTTTACATGTTGAGTTAATGCAATAAGACTTCTGGACATAGTAAAGATAACTTTCTGAAATCGAAATCAAGCATCAGAATGAAAGTGAGATTAAGTTATTTTGAATGTGGCATGGTTTTTGGTGCCAAGCAGCATGGTTTGAATGTCTTAAAAAGAGCTAATGTTTGGGAATTCCAGGCATAACCATCTATGATTTACAGAGAACGATCAGAAAAAGATTAAGTATCCAATGATCCATTTAGGGTTTGAACAGTCTAAACATTTTTTAGTTTAAACATTGTAAAAAGGGAACTAACCTTTTAGTTTAGCACTGACAGGGAGCTATAAAGCAGATTCTAACTTTAGTTACTACGTTTTTGTTTCCTATAAAGTTCAGACAATGCTCTTAAACATATAAAATAAACATATTTGAGCCGTTTTCAATGCTTTTGTAACCATGTGTTGTTGACCAGCTAACTGAAAAAGCTAACTTACTTTCTACCATGGTATAATATTTGGTTCAACGGAGAGGAAATCATGTTCTCACGATAAATGGAAAGACTTTTGTGAAAGTGATTTCAGTGTTATGGTAAACAATGGGGCACCTAAAAAAAAATCCCTTATTTTTTGACAGAAGACCTTACCATAACCCTTTTGAACACTATGAAATGTTTTCACTGTCCGGACATTAGAAAATAAAAGACAGGATATGTTTCCTTAAGTGTACAGAAGAGGTTTGTGAATTCCCAAAACCCTCACTAATATCAAGTGAACCATGCTTTGACATAGAGAGAACAGTAAACCTGAAGGCACTGGGAACAAAGTAACAGACCCAGTTTGTGACAGAGCTGCACAATACAACTTAACACATTCAAACATAGAGGCAACAGTTTATAAAAGCCTCATTAAAATGAAATACAATAACATCAGAGTTAGATTTTATGATGCTCAGTTTTGCTCTTTGCACAAAGATGATAATGATCTACCACATTACAAAATATTCAAATTACAAAACATGTTTACTTTTTCAAGATTGAAATAGAAATACATAAAGTACAATTAATTTAGAAATCTTGATGTGTTGCCGGATATATTTTTGTTGATTTTCTGATAAAATAAGATGTTAACGTAATATGTAGAATTCTGTCTCTGTAGCTCTCCCCATATCCTTACTGTAATCTGTTGCTGTGGCTTTAAACCAAGAAACACAATTAAGCAAAATTAAAATTGGAGTCGTGGATAAAAAGGCAATTACATGCAATATGTTGTCTAAAATAATTAGCTTTCAGTTTATAACTTAACGCTGTGTAATTCTCTCTTGCTGAACAAACAGTGTCTCAAACACATCTTCATTAGGATTTTCCGTGTTATCATTGTCATTCAGCAGCTGAGGATAAAAAGAGAGCACAGTTTCAAAGATGATTACAGTGATTAATAGTAAAAATGACTCAATACATTCATGCAACTAAAATAGATTCTTTTTACCTTGTGTTGTTACTCGTGTTCACTTTGTACAGTTACGCCTCAGATTCCTCATTCGCTGCACTGGATGCATTCTTGAACAGCCATCTATTCTTGTGCTGAGTGTGTCCAAAGCCCTCATCGTAATTCCCCTTACGTTTGAACAGTTGTTGGTAGTGAAATATGCAGTAGAATTCACCATTCAAAGGTGTGTAATTTTGCATGCTAAAAAGAAGTAAATGTTAGTAACTGGAAAGCTTTTTAGTTGTTAAAAAATATAGCTGAATAAGAAAATAATGAGGACACAGTTTCCACATTTCAAATACTGAAGTACACTTGATGGTGAATATGGGAGGTTGAAGGTCCTGCACAGTATCTTTGCTGTTCCAAGTAATGCACTTTTCTGGACTGAGATGTCTAAAGTTCTTCTAGGGATCTGCTGGAGCCATTCCTCCAGTTTGGGGGTCACTGCCCCAAGTGCTCCAATTACCATGGGTACTACTGTCACCTTCACCTTCCAAGCCTTCTCTAGTTCCTCTCTGAGCCCTGGGTATATCTCAAGTTTCTCATGTTTTTTCTTCTTGATAGTACCATCACTTTGTTTTGTCACATCCACCACAACGGCTCGGTTCGGTTGGTTCGCCATTACCATCCTGTCTGTCTGGATCTGGAAGTCCCAAAGGTCTCTCTCTCTCTCTCTCTCTCTCTCTCTCTCTATATATATATATATATATATATATATATATATATATATATATATATATATATATATATATATATATGCCAACCTGTGCACTGCTTGGATTGATTACAAGAAATTCTACGACTCGATGCCACATCAACATCAACAGGACTGTTAGAGCATTCATTGCGAACTCGATGAGGTGGTGGAGAACCACCCTTGAGGCTAATGGCAAGCCACTTGCACACGTCTGCATACGTCTGAAACCCCTAAGCCAAATAACCAAAAAGACTGGCTATGGATACCGCCTCAAAAATGGAGCTACCTCCTCTACATGGATTACATCAAGCTGTATGCTAAGAGTGAACAGGATATTGGTTCCCTGATCTACACAACCAGGATCTACAGCAATGACATTGGGATGTCATTTGTGCTTGAAAAATGTAGTAGGATGGTCACAAAGCGAGGCAAGGCAGTCCACACTGAAGGGGTCTCACTCTCAGAGGGAACAAAGCAGACATTGAGGACAGTTACAAGTACTTGGGAATACGACAGGCAAATGGCAAACTTGAACAGGCTACAAGGGAAGCAGCAACAGCCAAATACCTCCAACGAGTGAGGCAAGTCCTAAGAAGCCAGCTCAATGGAAAGAACAAGTCCAAGGCAATAAATAGTTACACCCTGCCAGTGATCAGATACCCTGCAGGAATAATAAGATGCCCAAAGGATGAGATACAGACCACAGATATTAAGACATGAAAGCTCCTTACCATGCATGGCAGGTTCCATCCCAAATCCAGCATCCTGAGACTGTACGGACGCCATAAGGAAGGAGGCAGAAGACTGATGAGTGTCAGAGCCACTATACAGGATAAAACATCAAAGCTCCATGAGAATATCAAGGACAAGGCTTCAACGAATGACGTACAAGACAATATCAAGATGAGGAGGTGCTGGAGGAGGAACCATCATGGGAGGACATGGGATGTACCATCAGAACATAACTGAAGTGCCTTATGTCAAGAAATCCTACCAATGGCTAGAGAGGCCTGGCCTACAGGACACCACAGAGGCACTCATCCTGGCAGCACAGGAGCAGGTTCTGTACACCAGAACGATAGAGGCCCAGATCTACCACACCAGACAAGACCCAAGGTGTAGGCTGTGCAAAGAGTCATCTGAGACAATCCAACACATAACAGCATGGTGTAAAAGGCTGGCAGGGAAAGCATACATGGAATGTCATAATCAAGTGGCTGGGATAGTATACAGAAACATCTGTGCGGAGATATGGGCTGAAAACCCCAAGGTCAAAGTGGAAAACACCTCCAAAGGTGGTGGCGAATGACCGAGCACAGATCCTGTGGGACTTCCAGATCCAGACAGACAAGATGGTAATGGCAAACCAACTGGACATTGTGGTGGTTGATAAAGAGCGGAGGAAAGCCGTTGTGGTGGATGTGGCAGTACCAAGTGATGTTAATATCAAGAAGAAGGAACACGAGAAACTTGAGAAATACCAAGGGTTCAGAGGGGAGCTAGAGAAGGCTTGGAAAGTAAAGGTGACAGTAGTACCCGTGGTAATCGGGGCATTTGGAGCAGTGACCCCCAAACTGGAAGAATGGCTCCAGCAGATCCCCGGAAGAACCATGGACATCTCAGTCCAGAAAAGTGCATTACTTGAAACAGCAAAGATACTGCACAGGACCCTGAAGCTCCCAGGCCTCTGGTGTAGGACACAAGCTTGTAATGGGAAGTTTATGTTTTTTGTAGTAACATAGCAGTACAACACAACATAAAATAGAAATTTATAAATATCTTTTGAATGTTTATTTAAGAATAGCTTGTCAAAGATTCATTACACACTTCACAAAAATCAATAGAATTTTTTTAATATCATTACAGGAATCAAATTCTTCTCATCCCTGCTAATCAGCTTTTTGTGTGTTTCCACTAATTTAGAATTATTAGCTTCAGTGATGATCCTCAAGGTTAGATGGCCACCCTGCAATCACCCTAATCGTTAGCTATCTTCACATATTCTCTATTACGTCGTTTCCACAGAGTTGTCCGGAGCGGCATGGTGCGGACCGGATTGCTATTGCACACTGTTCACTTTTCATGTCTGCGTTCCTACCGCAGACAGGACTCTGCCAAAGTGTGCGGGGAGGCTGTTGTGGCGTCATAAGGCAGGGACATGTGTCTAGAGCTCCTCCGTTGACCACACTCTGTTCCTGCTTGCTGTCATCTTTACCGGTACCTACTAACTCAAGTTAATGGCTGGAACAGAGAACTAGTTATTTTTGAAGTTTTTGTGGCAGAGATGACATTATGACTTCAGCCAATGAAAGGACTAAGCTGTGTGACACCGGTGCCATTGCCTCAACAGTACCCGGACCACCCTGCCCTGGTCCGGAAGCTGAAAGCGGACCACCTCCAGCCCAGGAACGGTCCTGCTCCGTGGGCCGTTTGACAGTGGGAACGGCCAAAAATGCGGACCAGACCGGACCGCTCTGTGGAAACGGGGCATATCAGAGTTGGGACATAGATTGGGCTGCTCCAAAATGTCAATACTCCTTCCAATCAGAATTTTTTTTTGGTGAAATTAAAAGGTTACATTACCACAAACTGCCAATGATATGAAAAACATTTGGCCTGTTTGTAAGTAACTTTGGTAAAAATGTGGAATCAAAAGAGGAAGAAGTGCTGATCAAAACTGTAAGAGACTCTTGTAAAATGTATTTTAATATCCCACCTTAATTTTTTCTTGCACTGTTTGCAACAAAAGCACGTTTTGTGAAAAATATATTTGTCTGCAGCGATTTTTTCCATCTGATAAACTGGCTTCTGACAGGCTGAGCACATCTCTCGAGAAACTGGTTGAAACTGATAAGAAAAATGAGACTGGGTTTATTTCAAGATTCAAGATCAAAAAGGGTATTTTCACAAAAACATTTTATTAGAAAGTTACTGATCTAAATTATAAAAAGCATTGAAATTCAAATGCAAAGTAGAACTAACAAAAGAATTAATGTTGAAGTAACAGTAATGATTTTAAGAAAATTCAAACCTAAGAAATACCTAAAGCAAAAAACTTGGTAAATGATTGGTCTACTTAGAAGTCAAATATTTACTCAGTAGATAATGAATATCATGTAATTAGATGTAAGACAAACACTTATCAATTAAGATGGCCAAGTCATTGACCTGATTTACTGATGCTTTAATGGAGACTCTGACTTGTTATTTTCCTTTTTGAGAAGCAACAACAGCATAGTCTTTAGATGTATAAGAACGGTTACCAGAGTTATCAGTCCGTTCATAGTTTTCCAGTGCTGTCCCTGATGCTGTTCCCTTCACTATCAGTTTGCCCCTGGAGCACAGCGAGCTCTTGTTTTTGTCGGCTGTTAGAAGTCCTGGGGTCAAGTTTTTTACCTGGAGTGGGGCTATTGCAAGTCACTATCTTTGTAGTACGAAATGTTCCTTCTGTTTTTGGGTTCTGTTGACACTTCATACAGATTAAGGTTTCCTGTGGAATAGCCTTGGTTTGATCAATTTGTCTTGCTGCAGACTGAATAGAAATGAATGCAGGTGAAGATGGAGGACTTTGCCTTTGATTTATAGGAAACATATTTGTGTTGGTTGATGGTGAAGCCCCTGGAAAGGTGCTGCTTTGTGGAAAATAACTTTTCTGTGGTTCTTGTGGTTTAGTTCTGCTTAAATCAGTTTTGCTTATATTGTGAGAATAAGAAGATTCTTTAACAACCCCAAGAGTTTCTTTGAACAGATTTGACAAACTTGCAATATCTGAGTCAGATTTCAGTGTAGAAACAGAAAAAAGTGCCTTCTTAATGGTGTCCTCTATATCCTTAAGTCTGGCTAAAGTCTGTTCTTTTAGATTTATTATTTCCTCACTTGCACGCTCAAGATCTCCATAAACATGCTCCATTGAAGACTTGCTTTTCGTTATGTTCGTTGGTGAATGCATCAGTTTGTCTTTGTTTTCTACTCTGACCTTTTTTCTTTCTTTGTCTGTTTGGACAACCCAGTCAGGGACATTCTCAAACACCCTCCTGAGAGACGTTACATCAACCTCAATCGTGTCATTTTCAATGTCTTCTACACGACTCAGAATGTTTTGTAGTTGCTCTTGCTTTCTCAAGTGCTCAAAGATTTCCATGACCGCAGGTACGTTCCCTCTCACAATCTCATCCATGTGTACAGAGAGTCGCTGTCTGCGTTCATCCTCTGTTTCCATTCTTGCTATTTTCCCCCTCATCTCTACTTTGATTTCTTGCTTTGTCTCCTTGTCATGCCTGTCTGCAATATCAGCAGTTCTTTCACCGTCATTAGATGATTCCTTAGCTCTGATTTTGGGAGTGCTATCTGTACTGTGTTTTCCTGATGAGTATTTTCGGGTTTTGTCACTGCACTGAAAGTTTTTTACTCGTTTTGGCTTTACTGGAGCTGTCTTTTTCCACAATTGCTCTGTGAGGACAAATTTCTGGCGGGCTTCATTGAAATTTATATGGGTTTCATCAGTTTCAGGGATTATGTCATTTCCTGATGTATTCTGAGGTATCTCTTGCTTTCTCATAGTTTCGGTATTGGGTTGTCTATTTATACTGTACACATTTGTATCATTGTTCTCTAAGAGTACTGTCAAACTTTGATCTTCAGGCCTCCCTTCTATTTGTTGCAACATCTTTGAAGCTTCACCTAAATGGTAATTTCCTTGATGATCCACTGAGTTATTGGTAGACTCGTCTTGACTGAAAACCATTATAGTTGAAGGCTGCAAACTCTGGGAAACCACTCCTTCCATTCCCACAATACTAATTTTGTGTCCTTCTGGTTGCCTAGCAGAAGATGGGTGATTTACTACTTGTTTCTCCTTTAAATGTTTAGGTTTAGGTGGAACTGGTGGTTTGGGGCCAGTGACTCTTTTGCTTTTCCTTGAAACAATGCCTTGAGTGAGCATAGATTGGATTGTGGTTGGGTGAATAGGCACAGCATTTGCCACATTTACTTGTAGGTTTAGTGATTCTTTAGTTGGGTGTGAAGGCTCCACAATTGCTGTGGTCACTTCTAGGTTTAGTGGTGCTTCGGAAAGGGGTGGAGGCTCCACATTTGCCACAATTACTTGTAAATCAATGTGGTCTTCAATTGAGTGTGGAGACTCCTCATTTTCTGTAGTCACTTCTAGGTTAAGTGGTTCTTTAGTTGGGTGTGGAAGCTTCGCATTTACAGAACTCACTTCTAGGTTTGGTAGTTCTTTAGTTGGGTGTGGAGACTTTGCATTTGCTGAAGTCACTTTTAGGTTTAGTGGTTCTTTAGTGTGGTGTGGAAGCTCTGCATCTATCAAAGTCAATTCTGGGTTTAGCGGTTCTTTAGTTGGGCGAAGAGGCTCTGGAACTGTCAAAGTCGCTTCTAGGTTTAGTGGTGCTTCATAAATGGACTGAAACTCCTCATTTGCCACAATTGCTGGTAAGTTTATTGGTTCTTCAATTGAGTGTGGAGGCTCCAGATTTGCTGTAGTCACTTCTAGGTTTAGAGGCTCTTTAATTGGGTGTGGAGGCTCCACATTTGCTGTTGTCACTTCTAGGTTTAGTGGTGCTTCGGAAAGGGGTGGAGGTTCCACATTTGCCACAATTACTTGTAAATTCATTTGTTCTTCAATTGATTGTGGAGACTCCTCATTTTCTGTAGTCTCTTCTCTGTTTATTGGTTCTTTAGTTGGGTGAAGAGGTTCTGGACCTGTCAAAGTCACTTCTAGGTTTAGTGGTTCTTTATTTGGGTGTGGAGGCTCTGCATTTGCTGCAGTCACTTCTAGGTTTAGTAGTTTTTTATTTGGATGTGGCGGCTCTGCATGTGCTGCAGTCATTTCTAGATTTAGTGGTTCTTTAGTCGGATGTGGAGGCTCTGCATTTGCTGCAGTCATGTCTAGGTTTAGTGGTTCTTCAGCTGGTTGTGGAGACTTTACATCTATCAACGTCAATTCTAGGTTTAGTTGTTTTTTATCTGGGTCTGGAGGCTCTGCACTTGTCAACGTCTCTTCTACATTTTGTGGTGCTTCAGAAAGGGGTGGAGACTCTGCTTTTGATGTAAGTGCTTGCAGCTTTAGTGGTTCTTCAGTTAATTGTGTTGGCTCTAGATTTGCCACAGTCCCTAGTAGGTGTAGTGGTTCTTCAGTTGAGTGTGCAGTCTCCACATTTGCCTTTGTTACTTCTAGTTTTAATGGGTCTTCAGTTTGGTGCGGAGGCCCCCCAATTGCCACAGTCACTTCTTGCTTTGGTTTTCTTTGGTTTGATTTAGGTTTAGCCACAAAGCCAAGACTTGTAGTACTGTGCTTTTGAACATCACTTTGTGATTTTTTCTGATTTGTTTTGTAAGAGTGTCTGTATAGCATAGCTGCTCTAAAGTCTCCTCTCGTCACATTGATATTGGACTTCTACAAGGACTCCAATGCTGCTTTGATTGTACCTTGACAAGAAACTTCCTCTCCTTCTTGTTCAAATGATGCTTCTGAATTTTGTGCAAGGATCATGGAAATGAGACTTTGTCCGTTGTGAACTAATTCTGTAGATTCTTCACTCATTTTGTTGCAGGTCTCAGCAGGTTGCACTTTCTTAGAATTGGCATCTTCACAGGCCATTTCTGTGTTTTTGTGTTGCCAGTCAAATTCAGTTCCTGAGATAATTTCTCGGGGTAATTCAGATTTATTTTTATCTAAGCATGATTCCACTTTTTTGTTTGATATTTCTTGAGATGATTCTGCAACTGTTCTTGACAGTTCTACAATATCTGCTTTGACATTGCCAATGGGTATTTCAAACAATTCTTCTGTGGAGATCTTTTGAAATGACCCACATAAAGTTGTGACCTCATTTCCAGCCTGATAATGGTTGCAAAATGCAGTTTTGGGATCAGAAACCTCACCAGTTCCGTCTACAGCTTCTGCAATGTTTGCTTGGATGACCCTGTTATTATTCTGACCCTCAGAAGTAACTGCAACTTCTTTATGTTCTTGGCCAATACAAGCATTAAAACTATTATTTGATTGTGAAAGCCAGAATACCTCAGTATTGCTTTCTATAGAAGACTGAATTTTTCTAGATGACACTGCAGAAGAATTTAAACTGTTACCATAACTATGACCATTTCCTTCAGAGAACATGCCTTTTAGTCTTTTTACATCCACTTGGATACAATCCTCAGCTGGATCACAAATTTGCTGATGATGAGATTCATTGTCCTCTCTGAAAGCTAATTGATTTTGTCCATGTTTACTCTTAAGAATGTCTGGTTTGTCATTATGAAATGATCTTAAATACTCCAAGTCCCCCTTTTCAATACAACTTTTGAATAATTTCACATTTGCCCTGATTGACCCTGACCAGGTTTGGTCTTGACTGTTCTTTGAAGTTGATTCTGTATCTGCCTCGGGTTCATCCCACTCTGCACTTTTTGGAGGGCTGTAACTCTTCACGTCTTCTTCATCAAAGTACTTGTAGAGGGAATAAACAATGACTTCTGCACATGTTCTTGCATCTTCTTGAATGATCAATCCTTTTCTGAGAGAGTTGTCCTGATTAAGAATATCTTCAACCAACTGAACCACATTGGCAGTTTTTAACTCAGCTTCTTTGTTTGCACTAAATCGATGCTGATGAGCCAATGCATCCACCACTGTGGCCTCCATAAATCCTTTACTATCCTCCTTTATGTAAATTATCTGAGGTTTTAGGTTTACCCGTGGTAGCAGCTGGACTATAAAATTTTGTGCACCACCTTCGGCCACCTCATCGTATTTTATCTCAGGTCCCCTGTCCGACACTGTAAAATTAGACTTTTTAGCAATCATTGTCTCATTAACCTCAATAATTATTCCATCTGAGTGAATGGCTTTTACATGGTGGAGGAAATTTAATGTTTCTTTGATATTTTCCACCAGTGTCTCAATTTCATCTTGATTTTGATGTCTAATTCTGTCAAATGGCATTGATTCAAACAGATGTGTTCTGTTCTTTACATTGGCAGTCGGATAGTCTTCACCGGGTACACTGCTTTGATTAAGACCTTTGTGTGCATGACTGTATGAATTTTCCCTTTCAGTGTTGGAGGAAATAAACGGGTTATTTGGAAAAAGTGCTGCATTTGTTTTTAGCATTTCTTCTCTATTTGAATCAGGAAAACGTATGGAACACCCCTCCAGTGGGGGATCATTTTTGGAAAATGCTTCACTACAGTAAGCGTCATTTTCAGTACTTTTACCAACATCATTAACACACAGTGTTATTTCTTCTGAATCCTTGTTTCTACCATTATTGCTTTGTATGCTTTCAGCAGAAGATATTTCAGACTGCTTGGCTGTTTTTTCAAATATCTTTTCCTTATTCAAAACCAGAGGAATCTTCCCCTGAATCTCAACTGGCTTGAATGTGTTTGAAAATTGATTCTCAAATACCTTTCTTGTTGTCTTTACATCTATTTTTACAATCTCTTCCTCTACTTCTTTGTTAAAGTCTGATGTTGAATCAGTAGATTTACCACTTTTAATCATCCCTTCAAAACTATTAGTGTAAGGTTCTTCCTTACGTTCAGAAGCAGCTAATGTTTTCCTATATTCCAATTTTCCCACTGCTCTCTCTACTACATTGATCTTTGGGGTGTTGTTGCCGCAGTCACGGTTTTCAAATATCAAGCATCTTGAAAGAACCTCTCCCTCATATCCGGTTTCACCACCAGGCTCCATTTCTGAGCTCATCACTTCAGCATACTCCTCATCCAAAACATTGTCCAGCATCTTTAGCTCTGGACAGGTATGCTTCAAGAGCCTTCTAAGCTCACTTTTCTGTCGTTGTTGGAATAACATCTCCCTGGAAAGTTGGGGTGACGTTAACGGTTCAGGATGTCTCTCAGGAAAGTCTTTCAGTCCTGTTTGAAGGTCTTCTAAAGGCTGCCGTGAGAAGTCATCTTTTCTTTGAGATTCTTCATTCATCTTAGAAGAATAAAGTACTGGTCTTAATAATTTCCATATTTTTTGCTAAAAAACCAATGAAATTCAATGACAGCCATGCTCCAATGGAAGGGTTAGGATCAAGGCAAGCACACTTACATGAGCGGAACCTTCGTATTACCACCAAAATCCAGCATGCATGCATACCTTTCCACAAACCCCCTGTCAGTGGATTAGGTGCACTCCAACAACTGAAGCTATAAAATGAATGTGCTGATCAGCAATACCATAATGTCTGAAAATAGTGAAAAGACTTCCATAAATCTAACTTGCAAATCATACAGTCACCGGCTAGATTGAGATCTTGGAAGTTTGACAGCCAATTCACCACCCGTTTTATTTTTATTTTTTTAGCAAAGTGCATCATCCACCTGAAAGAGGCAATACAACGTGATTCATCAGACCAGGTCAGTTTCCTTCTTTGCTCCATGATCCAGTTCTTGTTAATGATTCAATGGTGGGTCAGAATAGACAAACTGACTAACTACGGTTATGCATTCCCATGTGCAAAAAAATCGGTGGTATTCTGTCTCAATCAGTCTCCGCATCATTGCTCATCTGATTGATTGGAAAAATTGCTAGTCTTCTCTCCCCATGTGCATCAATAAGATTTGATCACTCAAGTTTCTGTTTTTTTTTTTTGGACAATTTACTTTTCACAATTTCATAATTTTGCCCTGGTCAAATTGAATGAAACCCTAATATTTGCATGTTAGTGAATCTAATATTATGCCTGGTCAGTAAACATATGAAGAGTGACTAACCATATGGATTGTCTTTTGTCATTTAAAAGAAATGGTGCATCTTACATTGTTGAGGACAAACAGTCAATTGTTAGTGGTTTTGGTATAAAATAACATTGGAAAAAGGTTTATGTTATTGTGAAAACGTAAATTAACCAGTTCCAGTAATCAGATCATCACACAACAACAAACAATCTATTGATATGCCACTTTACCTTGGTTAGCTTTGTCCACTTTCCAGAATCTCGTGGTTGAGCTTGACCCTGAAAGGGAACAACACTTATGTGATAAACAAAATAATTGCACAGACAGACTTTACTTTGTTACCATTAGCCCACAGGAAAACAGAAGGGCATGGTTACTTACTAGACACTCATCAACCCAAAAGTTATAGTATCAACTGCAAAAATAATAGGGCTTCAATCAGTTTTATCTTATAGAAATTAAGACTCATACATTCAAAACAAATTTACTCAAATAATAGGCTAGACTTTAAAAAAAAGGTTTGCCCATTTACAATCATATATAAACAAAATTTAATTGTGTTTTTGCTGTTGTGTAGATTCTGACCAAAGACTGTTCATTTAAACTTAGCACAAAAAGAAGGAATTTAGTAATTATGTAAATTAGTGACACTAGGTAAAATTTTTGCTAAAAGCAACATAAAGAATTTTGCAGTCTAATGTATAATATAATATTAATACTGCTTTTGATAAACAAGGCTTTGAAACTGAAATATATCAAGCTATGGTTTAATATGGTCCAATATCGCAGTATTTTATATTCATGCCTGATCCTGTAAAAAATATAACATCTCAGATTATGACTACAATTTTTTTTTTCCAATATTATCCTTAGTATGTTTGATTACTCACAGTAAAACCGTATGTGGGTATTTTCTTCATTAAGGCTTTTTACACATCTTTACCAGGGTAGAGGGTACAGTTAACATCTATTTTTCTGAAAAACTTTTTCTTTTTGATGTGTCTTTTATATAATATTTGTAATGTTCGCTGCACAAACTGGTAATACAATTAATTATGTTATGTGTAATTTAGGTGACAGAAATATTGTTTTTCGGAGAGTCATGGTAAAAAATGGATGATTGTTGTTGAAAATGAATGCTGAATAAGATCTACCACAAAAACTAATTTAGTTTGACCAGAGTGAGGAAAAACAGATAATAAACAGACTGACCTTTTCCACTTTAGTAGGGCTCTTTGCCAATTCTTTATTTGTCACTTTTGACATATAGAGAGCAGACATAGCTTTGACTGAGACAGACAGTATTTCTTTGGTTTGGATCAAAGAGCTGTCTCTGAGGTCTACAGCTGAGTTGCTCTTTTCATCTGCAAAGACATCAGATGTACAAGGTTGAAACATACACTGTACTTTCAATGAGGAGAAAAAAAAGACCTGGTGAGCCATACAATTGACTAAAGAGGAATATAAACAATGAGTCATCTGGTAACATGATTATTTTCCTGTGTTAATGCTCACGTCACCAAAGTGTTTGTTAGCCGGTACTAATTTAGGTTCCAGCTCAGAGTGCTTCTTGAGCTGATATTTAGCAGCTGTCATGCGGCTGAGTTATAAATCTATACTTGCAGTGAAGCAGGAAAGATACCTGAGTCCAGAGATACACATACTGATGGTTAAAGCACGAGTGTATCTCCACAGCAAAAGCTGAACAAGGGTAGAAGGGACATCAGGAACATCAGGAGGATTTTCAAATAATCTTTATAGAGAATGTAGGTAATGGGATAAAAAAAATCATAATGATTCAACTTCTTTCTTTTTGGACAGGATATAAGGAACTGTAATATGTCAAAAGATAAGCTGTGATCTGTCTTGCCTGGATAAATAAAGGTTAAAATAAAATAACATAAAATTATGACTATTTATATACAGGAATAAATAGCCAAAATGTCTCAAATCAATCTTGCAGATTTAGGTTTATAGTATTATTTTTGTTTCACTCAATTCTTTTTTTTCTGAGTAAAAGTAGTATTAAGATTTTCCTTTTCAAAGAAAGTATTCAGAGAAACAGATGGGTTTTTCTAATTGACACTGCTTTACATTGTTTTTATTATCTTTTGTGAGAAACAAACATTTTTTTGGAACAAAGCTCTTGAATGAAATGAAGAAAAAATGATTGTAAACACGTGCTCTGTAACTGACATTTGCCCTCTATCACCATCTCAAGGCTTGGGGTCGATTTAACCAAATATTTCCCGTATTTGACCGATTCCTTTAGAACGGTGACTGAAAAATCTGAAGGCTGTGAATCATTTTTACAGATTAGTTTTCACACCTCCCTCTGACAGCTTCAAGTAATTCTTATTGATTCTTATGTTATTCATTATATTTGTATTTTTTGTAACTCTATGCATGGAGTAGAGGTAAATAAATCCCATCCATTATTTCTTCCACTTCTCCTTAAAGGTTCGGGGGGGTTCTGGTGCATATCTTCAGTGGTTATCGGGCGAGAGGTGGGGTACACCCTGGAGAGGTCGCCAGTCTATCCATCGCAGTGCTGGTTAGACGGGCTCCACTGAGCCCGATTTGTGCCAAAGACAGGTTGTTTTGCGGCACCTGCTGCTGCTCTAACTGCATACTTTCCTGATATAGTTTATGGGTGTGGAAAAGGCTCGACTTCTGGTAGCTTCAATGGAAATAATGCTTCCTCATGTTAAAACTTTTTGTCTGTCTCCAGTACTACAGCAATTCTGCCTGAAGATCAACATCTAAAGCCCCACGAGAGCCAGTCTATTCTGTCCGAGGTAAAAATCCAAAGCCTCATGTCAATAACTTCTGCAACACTTAAATTACAACAACAACAGCAAACAACAGCAAAAGGGGAGCATTTTCGTTCCATCACGTGCAGGAACTGCATCAATTACTCTAATAATAAGTGCAAGCATTTAATTTCCTATTATGTCTAGTTCTCTGGTCAGGTTGTTTTGATTGAATACTACTTATAACATTAAATAGGTACTAACTCTTCAGGTGATTGCTGGAGACGGGCATGCCCCCCCCCCAAAAAAAAGAAATAAAAATACAAAAAATTGACGGATAAAAATAGATTGTGACCGGATTTGACCCTGACGATCTAAATAAATGTCTAGCGCAACCTCTGCTTGCGGGGTAACTTTACTGTTGTAAAACCAAACCTCTATGGAGAGCATCTGAAGAAGCCAGTGTACTGGTGGTTTTACAAGCTCACTAGACAGAACAGCAAAAACCATCAAACTAATGGCATGTCAGTTGGTAAACCATCAGTAACAAGCAGTAATGTTAAGCAACAAGGTACAGTATTAAGATAAGTCTCAAAACCACGTGTTTTTTTTTAATACAGTTGTTAGCTTGTAAAGCTGCTAAGTGAAACTCAGTCAGTACTTCTGGGAGGCATCCCAGAAGAGAAAAGTTGTATAGTGTGGTTTTCAGCAGCAGGAGGCTCCCAGCTCAAGAAATTAACAAAACAAATGCAGCAGAAATGTTACTTGAAGTGAAATAAAGATTGCAAATTACAACAGGGATGTAAACATATTGGTTCTGGTTGTGCAGTCTAACAGCTGCTGGGAGGAAGGACATGTGAAAACACTCCTTCATGTACTTGAGATGCAGCAGTCTGTCACTAAGGTAGATAGGGAAAACTGTGAATGTTAGCTTCTGTTGTATAGGGACTATGCGCGCCGTAAAGGGGTGGAAGGTTAGGACAATTCTAAGGGCCCAGGCTGATGAAGGGCCCAGAGGAGCAGACCCCCTATTTCTTTTCTCATTTATTTATTTATTTTTATATGTATGGTAAATGTGCTAGGGCCCCTCGTGTACTCTATGTGTATTTTGTCTGTTTTGTTTAATATTTAACAAACAAATAATGTATTTACTGTTTCAGTCACACTCCTCCCCCTCATAATGGTTCATTCCACGGCTGTCCGAGCTACACTCGCTACTGTAGCGTCTCTTGCTTATTGCACTTGCTATGACGCAGCCTAGACAGTTACACACGGATGCATTTCACGTCAAGAGTCAGCAATAAAATATGTTTTGTATGTGTATGTATGTGTGTATAAATGTATATGTGTCTGTACGTTGGCTTATACAGATGCAGAGTCAGCTTTACTGTCTGCACCTCGTCCTCGTGCCATCATAAAGTGATTTGAACGTAACTATGTTGAACATAACTTTATTAGACCTGGTTAACAAACATTTGATTTCTGGTTCAGTACTTGTTTAGTTCTGGACTGGTTGAGGCCTGGCATTACTCCTGGTGTGTCTTGATTTTGAGACCTTTTAGCCTAGCTAGTTTTAGTCCTGGACTGATTTAGTAATGGGTTAGTTCTAGCTGATGTTTCCTGATTGAGAAGTTTGACCCAGCTAAAGCTTGTTCACATACAGTATATGTCAGTATGTGTACATTGTGTTCTGTTTTGATTGCAATTGCAATTGCAATGATACATGTTTTGTACCTTTACATGTTTTGACAGCATCTGCTGTCTTCCTCAGAAGCGTTAGTGATGATGTGACATGTCTGTCACCTGACAGAAACGGCTGATGAAGCATGTATAGGTAAATCAAAACCTTGATCTGTTGTTTCTGAAGAAAGTGGAAAACGGGGCAGAAGACAAGCATGGATTTGTGTTCAGCCCCTTCTACTTTGTTATTCCTAATTAAGATCCAGCACAACCAATACTCTTTAGAAGTCAAACATATGGGTCAGAGTTAAGTGGGCAAACAAACAAACAAAGCCTAAAGCCTCCAAGGATCAGAAAATTAAAAGACTTGGAAAGGCATGGATAAATACTCAACCAATATGCTTCATACTCACAGACTATGAATGGGTTCTGATTCCTTAGATCCTATCTTCTTAGTTTTTTTTTTAGAAATCTCAGTAACCTCTTTAGAATAAAGATTTTAGTTTGTGTCCTTTTGAAAAAGATCTTCCTCTCGCTGTCGCTCTTTCCTTCTGGGTCATCTGTCCTGGGGACAGCTGACCATTTCACCCTCCTACACTTATTCCGGACTTGTTGCTTGGCAGCTATTTCTGTCCCACTCTAGCGTGACCCACACACAAGGTTTAGTCAATCACAGCTTTTGCAGAGTCACATGCATGTACTTTAAAAAAAATCTGAGTTGATTACTTGAGTCTCCTTCCATTTTGATTTAAATGGCAATGAAACACACCCACGATGCATGAGTAAACAATATAAAAACCAAGCTTTCTTATCAGCTGGATTTTGACCTGAGCGTGTAAATTATGCATCTACTTGTACATGGGTTAATTGTAGTAATATGTAGGTTACTGCTACGGAGTTATGCCTTCCATTATCTTACACCTGATTACAGAAAACACTTCAAACTCTATCATGGATGAAACACTTTCCCTGATTTCTGTATTTACTGAGCTAGAGAGGGTTATTTCTTATGGAGAAAACTTTGATAAATCGTGATGAAAAGATTTTATGTGGAACTCACTAGTTTCAGGCTCTGCAAAATCAATGCCCGCTATTGTCTTTCTTTTCTCTGTCTGGGCCTGATTCACCACCTGGAGAGAGAAAAAAGAAAGCAACACTGCTAACAAGTAGCTCTGCAATCTGTCTGTTGCAGCTGTGGAGGTGTCAAAACCAAAGCACTCCAGATAAACTGGTTGTCTTATTACTTTGTAGAGTTAAAAGAAATACAGCAAATGCAGCCATTGCTGACATCAGTGTCTGCAAGCTTTATTTGTTTTTATTTCCAAAAATATGATTTTAGTTAGTTGGTGAAACCTAATAAGTATGGAGTATATGGGCTACAATTAACTTTGTTTGGATAATGGGGGTGTAGGGCTCAAAAACAGTAAAATGTTTCATTAAGAGATAAAGCCAGGAACTCTGAATATTTTCAGTCCACGAATGCACCAGCCATAAGCCTGCATTTAAATGTTTATTTTATGATGCTGCTGCTGATACTGGGCTATTCTTCTTGCTTCCTCGTCAGATTTCAAACTACTATGTCAGCAAAAGAAATCTACTCTTATGGGTTAAATACTTTAAGACATAAAATTAGAAAAAATGTGCAGATGTAACAGTAAAGTGGTTATGTTTATAGATTTTAGATTACTTTATCTTTAATAAATGGCAAATACAATATTAATACTCCGGCAGTTTTATTTAAAAAAATCAATAATTTAATGGACCAACATTACCCTCTGACAGGAAGTAATTTTAATGTTTTGGAGTTGACCAGCAAGAGGGTTTGGGGTGACTGGGGTGATCAAGGTACTGAACTTTAAGAGCAACAAAGAAGCAAAGCTTTTGGAAACAAAAGATGAATCTTTTTTCAAAACCTTAAATGAAACACATATAGTTCCATACACAGACCTAAACCAGAAAAATACATTTAATTTAACCTAATTTCTTATGGTACTTCAAAATAACAAAAAACAACAATAAAAAATACCTTCACACTGTTGGAACAAAACAGTTGTGTTTTGTAATAGAGCATAATAATGTGATTACTTTTACCTTTTGAGTCAGAAAATCGTCTTTTGGCTCTTTTTTGAATTTATTTTCAGCAGGTTTTATCGGCTTCTCTGGGGCACATTGCACATCCTCAGCTTCTCCATTCATCATTGGCTTGTCTGCAGTGTAAATTACTTTTCCAGTTTTAAAACTGGCCTTCGGTTTCAGCTGTGCCTTTGCCTTCGCCTCAAAAAGAGCCTTCAGAGTCTCTATGGACCCAGTGCTGTTTTGGAGGCTACCGACTGATTTACTGCGGGACAGGGGGGTTGTGGCCCGAGCTCGTTCACGCTCTCCGTTTCTCATCAGCAGAGACTGCAAATGAGTCTCCTTACTTTGCAGCAGAGATGGAGACATCTGAAAAATTATATATACAAAAAACATGACTGAAGTAATTTGTTTACTCCATGAAGAATTATTTAATGAACATGGTTACCTCGTTTAATGCTTTGCTTGTATTTTCTTCAGCATCATTCCCTGGAGCAGCTTGACTGAATGTGCTTTTTTTCACTGTAGTTTGATACCTGATAATACACCATTACCAGATAAAAAACAACAACGAAAATTACAGCATTTTATTGCACGTTCATTAATCACAAAGACAGAAAAGCGTTTTAATATCTTTCATACCGGCTCACTAACTGGGACACAGATATTGTCCTTTCATGCAGTCCTGCATCTGTCCAGATTGTCTTGTCAGATTGTGAGGGTAGACTCTTCAATGACTGGCTGCGCCTTAGATCCCTTTCCCATTCCATAGTCGAGCCAAAGTAGGACAAATCTTCCCAATTTTATTCAGTCCTTCATTACGCAAAACAAATGTAAGATTTTTACCATGGCACAGTATTGTAAAAATCAGAACATCTACAGATTACGTCATTTCTCAGCTATGCTATATATTTTAACACTTTTTTCACCCTATTTTACAGACACTGCACACTACTATTATTCATAAATTCAAGACACGATTCACTGGTATAAATTATTATTCCAGAGGATAGTTATAATGAATTGTTACCTTCCAGATGTCATGTAGTGCCTGTTCCCAGCAACAGCTAGACAGAAATACTTCCGCAGCATCATAGGACCTGCACATGATAACAGCCGTTTGTGGAGCAAAGTCCTTTTACTTCCTTATTGCCTCTACCTGTTCAGATTGATTCTGAGCTGCAAATGGTAAATCTCCTTACCACAGACCTCAGCTGATCTGCATAAATGCATTAAAAAAAAAAAATTCTACAAAAAAAAAACCTAAATCATCAAAATTTTTCTTGACATTTTGCATTAGACTTCATTCAAATGCTATAACACCTGAACCCACAAGATAACAATCTTGTTGCTTGATTTCACATTAAACCACATATGAGATTACTTGAACTTTAATCTGTTAAGATAAAAGGAGATTAACTTTATCTTTTCTAAGGGCACGTGAATCCCTTCAGCATCAAAAAGTAAAACCTTGACAGAACAATGAAAACAAGTTTGACAATTTAAATTAATTTGACAGTTTGATTAACCCCAAAGAGTTGGTTTTTATGTTGGCATGTAGTTAGTTACTCATTATAAAGCCATCAACTTTTAAAGTTACATATTTATTACAGCACAATATCATAGAAACTCACAACAGTTAATTCTCAGTGTAGGCGTATTGTCTTACATTCGCATAGGTTGTCAAAATCTCTCACTCTCTCTTAATATAAATATATATATATATATATATATATATATATATATATATATATATATATATATATGTTGATATGCTTATAGGTAGATATTTTAAAATGTATTTTAATCTGACAAAGAAGCCTCATATATATGTTTCTCAAAACCTTCACTCGTGATACAACATCATTAACAATACATTATAAACTTTTCTTATAATTGCTGATAAGCTTTTTGCCATCACCCTCACCTTCACATCAAAGTCACAACTCAGTCTGAGACACTCTAAAATGTTAATATCACTTCTGATTAGAGGAGAGATTTTGGTTAAGTTAAACTATTACTTTAAATGTAAATTAGAGATATGAATAATTGGTAGCCTAACTATAAAGTTCAACCTCTTTTCCCTGGTCATCCCAGCAAGAATCATAAAAGAAATCAATAAGATTAATTTTAATCTCATATGGAAAACTAACCATCCCTGTATCATAAATAGGGAGTTGATAAAAGACTATGAAGATGGTGGTATAAAAACTATTGATTTTGAAATAATGTATGGAATGTTAAAGATCAATTGGCTCCAATCCTTCTTAAAAAAATTATTACTAGATATTATAAATATTTACTAAAGAGATGTAGCCATATTTGTTTTTTGTTTTTTTTCATTTTTCCTATCATGGAGCCAATTGAAAGAAGGCTGAGGCCCATCAAACTGGTGGGATGCCCACCATCTCCCCTCACCCCAACGGGTTGATGGCTTTCCTGGGGACACTTCATTATCATTCTGCCTTCCAGTAACTTTTCGAATTGGAAGTTTATAACATATAACAATATATTTCAACCCAACAACTATCATTACTGCCACTTAAAGACTTTTTTAAGCACTTACCAGTAATCATTGTTTCACAATGCAGGATTATTTTATTCAGCTGAATAATGTGTACTCAAATCTTATTTAAAGAACTCTACATATGACTAATATGTTTCTAGTGGATGTATCGTCTTATTGGAGCCTCCAGAAAGCTCCCAGTCTGTCACAGTTGTAAATGATTGTCAGGTACCACTAATTGCTTTTAGATTTTTCTTTTTTTAATGGCCATATAAGGTAGACTTACATACGTCTACTGTAGGATGAAGAGACCATTTCTGCTGTAACAGAACTGGACAATGCTGGAGGACCCAATGCATATTTTATAATACACAGAAAAGAACCAGACAAAAGGCCGAAGATAGATTTGTTACATGTTAGATATTATACCAAATAATTCATAAAATAATCATATTTTTTTATTTTTGAAAATTAATACATGAGACACTATTTAATGTGTTTAAGTGATTTTGATTAACTATATAATAATCTTTGGTTCACAGGATCATCATTTAAAAGGGAACATCAGAATCCTCTTTAGAACAAACTTACCTGAAACATAACCTGCTCTGGAGCAGGTTATGGTTAGAAAATAAGTTGCTGTGGTTACTAACATACCTTGAAAGATACCTTGTTTGGAACCAAAAGTTGAGGTTATCCACAAACTTACCCTTGAAGTTATCCGGTTATGTCACATAACCTACTTTCTGGAACTGGAAGGTTTTAAGTCGATAACGACTGTAGCGTCTTCAGATGAAACTCAAAGCTGCTTGGAGGCTGAGACGGCTGCTCTTCCTGTTTGATGCAGAGAATATTTAAAGAGTTTCCTAAAATTTTCAAATAAAAGTAAAAATATCCAGAATTGTGATCCAACAAAAAATATTACATTCACTGTGATTATTGTGTTTCTATCAGGTTATGCACAATTTTGTACTGAGACCCGCAGGGGACATGGTGGAGAAAATATTTTAAGGTGAGAAAAAAAAAAAAAGGATTTTGCGAGATCTTGAGAAACTTTTGCGTTATCTCGAGAAAGTTTTGCGTTATCTCGAGAAAGTTTTGCGTTATCTTGAGAAAATCCGACTCCTTCAACACCAGCCATACGTCCTCTTTTCTCACACATTGTCCATTTTCTCTGCATTTTGCACACATCCAACAATAGCCATGTAATTGTCCAGAGTATTGCAACTGGTGGCTAATGAACTCAATCAGATCCACTAGTTCAGAAGCTGTTTACGACGCGACAGTCCTTTTGTGCGCAAAATCCTGTGGGCAATGTCTTTCACTTATATGAAAACCATGTCTAGAGCTAAGCACTGACTTTATGTCCTGATATTTGAGGCCAATCTCAAAATAAAACTCTATTAAGCTCTCCCGTCTGTGAGTGTCTTCCATCATAGCAGTGCACAAGGCTGCAGCAAACTGAGTCGGTAACACTGTAAATGCAGGAATGGCTTTTCGAAATGTTCTCAAGATATCGCAAAAGTTTCTCAAGATAACGCAAAACTTTCTCGAGATAACACAAAATCCATTTATTTTATTTTTTTCTCACCTTAAAATATTTTCTCTACCATGTCCCCTACGGGGCTCAGTAATTTTGTACGGAGCCCTGCAGGGGACATGGTGGAGAAAATATTTTAAGGTGAGAAAAATAAATAAATAAATGGATTTTGCGAGATCTTGAGATTCTTTTGCGTTATCTTTAGAAAGTTTGGTGTAATCTTGAGAAATGTTTGCGTTATCTTGAGAAACTTTTGCGATATCTTTAGAACATTTCGAAAAGCCATTCCTGCATTTACAGTGTTACCGACTCAGTTTGCTGCAGCCTTGTGCACTGCTATGATGGAAGGCACTCACAGACGGGAGAGCTTAATAGAGTTTTATTTTGAGATTGGCCTCAAATATCAGGACATAAAGTCAGTGCTTAGCTCTAGACATGGTTTTCATATAGGTGAAAGACATTGCCCACAGGATTTTGTGCACAAAAGGAGTGTTGCGTCGTAAACAGCTTCTGAACAAGTGGATCTGATTGAGTTCATTAGCCACCAGTTGCAATACTCTGGACAAGTACATGGCTATCGTTGGATGTGTGCAAAATGCAGAGAAAATTGACAATGTGTGAGAAAAGAGGACGTATGGCTGGTGTTGAAGGAGTCAAAACTTTCGCAAGATAACGCAAAACTTTCTCGAGATAACGCAAAACTTTCTCGAGATCTCGCAAAATCCATTTATTTTATTTTTTTCTCACCTTAAAATATTTTCTCCACCATGTCCCCTGCGGGGCTCAGTAATTTTTTGTGTTGTGGTATGGTTAACAAAATAAATTACTGCGCCCCTTGTTAAGACTTTCTTAAAGATCATCAGTAGAGCAGGAGAGAAACAGACGGAAAGTAAAAATCAGAATGCGAGTGTTATTGATTTGTTCTTCACCATTTGGAGTTATTTTCCCCTTCTTCTGAAAGTTCAATCAACAACAAAAATTGACTAATTGCTTAATTTGTTCGTGAGTGTCAGTTTGGCCGGCGGAAGTACAATGTTTAAAGGAGAGGCAACAATAAAATTAGGTTGAGGTGGCTTTATTAAACAGTGTAGATCACCAACACACCAACAACTCTACACTAGAAGAGCTGCTTTCCTTTTATACCTAGGTGAATAAACAGAAGAAACCAAGAGTAGGGGTAATCACAAAACAACACAATATTTACAAATAAACCAAACCACCAAGAGAAAGAATAATTTGTTCAAATAAATATTTACATAAACAGAAAATTATAATTAAACAAATCTAAGTTCAATTAATGGAATAAGCTAAGTTTAACATTATGCCATCAAGCATAATCCCTCATCAATCACATGGTATGCTCCAACAGCTTTAAAAGAGCTCATGGAGCATGTGTCTCCCTCTTTCTGCCCCACCCTGCTCAGGAGACAACAGAAGGAAGAGGTGAGTGATGAGATGTTAACATTTAAATGGTTAAACTTTGGTGTTTAACCAACTTAAACTAATTACATATAACTGAACATTTCTTTCCACAGGTAGGGTGGCCAGTCCCTCTGCTTCTTATGAATGCATTTTCCAATGATCAAACAAACTAAAATAAAGAACTGAAAATCATTGTCTGTAACTCAATCATCACTAACAGAAACTTAACCAGAATGAATGGAACCCCTGGTCTCCATTACATTTCCTCCCCCCTTCACCTAAGACAACAGTAATTCAATCCTCATACATACGGGACAATGAGTCAGCAACAAGATTAGACTTTCCCGACTGATATTTTACTGTAAAATTAAAAGGTTGCAATGACAAATACCATCTTGCAATACGCATATTAGAGTCTTTCATTTTGTGTAACCACTGTAGTGCCCGATGATCTGTTTCAAGGGTAAAATGTCGCCCTAACAGATAGTACCTCAGTGATTCCACTGCCCATTTAACTGCCAGACATTCCTTCTCAACTGTGGAATACCTGGTTTCTCTGTCCTGAAGTTTTCTGCTGAGAAACACAATGGGATGCCTCTCACCATCAGTGTACTGGAGCAACACCGCACCAAGACCTACCCCTGAGGCATCGGTTTGCAGAATAAAAGGTTCCTTAAAGTCTGGACTGTAGAGAACAGAGTCACTGGAGATCGCCGACTTCAGGTCTTTGAAAGCTCTGTTACATTCATCTGTCCACTTGACTTTATTTGGAGCAGAGACTTTAGTTAAATCGGTAAGAACAGCAGCCCTCTCTGCAAAACGAGGAATGAATTTACTATACCACCCTACTAGACCAACAAAAGCACGGACCTTTTTCTTTGTTGTAGGCACTGGGTATGCATGAATAGCTTCAACTTTCCCCACCTGAGGTTTAACTTTCCCATGTCCAACCACATAGCCCAGGTACTCCACCTGACTCTGTGCTAACTTGCATTTGTGAGGATTAATTGTGAGCCCAGCTGATTTAATGAGACGTAAAACATGACTAAGATGGTGAACATGCTCCTCCCATGTCTGGCTGAAAATCACTACATCGTCCAAATATGCTGCAGCAAAGTCTGCGGCCTCCATCAGCACTTGGTCCATGAGGCACTGAAATGTTGCTGGTGCCCCCTGTAAACCAAAAGGCATCACCTTAAACTGAAAAACCCCAGAAGGTGTCTTGAAGGCAGTCAATTCCCTTGTTTCTGGTGCCAAGGGCAGTTGCCAGTAGCCCTTGCTAAGGTCCAGGGTTGTGATGAAGTTGCACCTCCCAACTCTCTCCAGCAGTTCATCAATGCGAGGCATAGGATAAGGGTCAAATTTGGAGACAGAGTTAAGGTACCGAAAATCAATACAAAATCTCAAAGAACCATCTTTTTTTGGCACCAACACCACTGGACTGCACCATTCACTCATTGAGGGCTCAATGATCCCAAGCTCCAACATGAACTGGATCTCCTTTTTAAGCTGTGGGACCAGACGCTCTGGGATTCTGTAGGACTTTCTGCAGGGTGCAGGGTCTTCTCTAAGGTGAACCTTGTGTTGAATCAGACTTGTGAATCCAGGCTTTTCTTGAAACAATTCTGGATCCAAAAGAGGCTTTAAATCATGCCGTTGGGATGGCTGGAGATGAGAGAGAGAAAGTGAAGCTGATTCTGAACTACTGGCAGGAAAAAATAGCTCACCTTCCTCTTCATCCCCAACAACACGCATTAAGAGTTGAGGCAAAACAGTCTCTGCAAGCTCTTCCTGGTGAACTGACTCCTGTTGAGAAGGCTGTGAAGCAGATGACATAGCAGGCTGCGGTGATGAACTGTAATACTGTTTCAAAAGATTAACATGGAAGATTTGATGTTTCTTCTTCCTTTCAGGCATATACAGTTCATAATTAAGCTTCCCAATACATCGTGTGATCTTATAAGGCCCCTGCCATTTAGACAGAAGCTTATTGTCATCAGTGGGAAGTAGTAACAGCACTTGCTGTCCAGGATGGAAACTCCTCTCCCTGGCATGCTTATCATACCATGTTTTCTGCTTCATTTGAGCCATTTTCATGTTTTGCTGTGCCAATGTTGCCATTTCTTCAAGTTTTTCCCTCATTTTTAATCACATAGGAGACCACATTCTCACCAGATGGGCTTGGGCTCTCCCATTGTTCTTTTAGAAGGTCCAAAGGTCCCCTCACCTGTCTTCCATATAGCAGCTCAAATGGCGAGAATCCAGTAGAGCCTTGTGGAACCTCTCGATATGCAAAGAGAATATAGGGCAACCATCTGTCCCAATCTGCACCAGTCTCTGAAACAAACCTCCGCAGCATGTTCTTCAGTGTTTGGTTAAAACGTTCAACTAGTCCGTCTGTCTGGGGGTGGTATGGGGTGGTTTTTATACCCTTAATACCTAACAGCTGATAAGTCTGTTTCAAAAGTTTTGATAAAAAGTTTGTCCCGCAGTCAGTAAGGACCTCTTTAGGAATACCTACTCGTGAAAAGAGATGCAATAAACAATTGGCTACTTGTTTAGCCTTCACTGATTTCAATGGGAAAGCTTCAGGGTATCTGGTAGCATAATCACAAATTACTAAAATGTAACGGTTGCCAGAGGAACTCTTCTCCAGGGGGCCTACAATATCCATCCCTACTCTGTCAAAGGGTGTTTCTATAATAGGTAAGGGCTGTAGCTGGGCTCGAGTAACACCCTTCCTTGAAGTCACCTGGCATGTGTGACATGAAGAACAGAACTGTCGTACCTGGGTGTACATGCCTGGCCACACAAATCGACTAGCTATTCTATGGAGAGTTTTCTGAAAGCCTAGGTGCCCAGCCCAAGGGACAGAATGACCAATTTCCATCACCTTTTGCCTCAGCTGTTGTGGTAAAGCAATAGCTTCCATTTTACCTTTAATCTGATACAAGACACCTTTCCTCAGAGCATAAGTAGAATCTCCCAAAACATTTACTTTGCCATGCTTCTTTCCTTCCACTTCTGCCACCTTGTCAAACCATGGTTGTAATGTTGGGTCTGACCTCTGACATGCAGATATGTTTGAAGGAATATCAAAGTCAAATAAAGAACAGGGTTTCAGCTTCCCTTCTACCTCAGCTCTAGATGAAACTAAAAACTTTTCCTTTCTCCTTTGAGCTCTGGATTTGGTTTGTTTTACTGGACCTGCTTCCAGTTCCACATCATAGAATGGTAATTCCTCAAGTGGGTTCTGGGCTTTCTTAGATCTGGTAGTAACCAGACTGTAGAGGGAAGAAGGAAGTTCTAGTTCTGTTGTCATGGGAACTACTTTTTGCAACTGTGCAGCTTCCTGGGTTCCAAACTGTGATTTGGTATGACCACTTATGAGAGTCAGATTATCAGCCTCTGAACCAGACATTAAATCTGTTAATGTGGGAACATCAAGGCCCAAAATGACCGCATAGGGTAATCTTGGCGCTAACGCGACTGGTAACAAAAATGTTTGACCTCCTATAGTCAAATAAATGTCAGCTACAGGATACTCCCTTTCGTCCCCATGAATGCAACTTATTTTTGTTTTCACCTCACTCCACTGCTCTCGTGGCACCAAACTAGAAAGGACCACAGACTTGAAGCTCCCTGTGTCTAATAAAGCGGTTTCACGCTGACCGTTTACTAACACTGGTACTGTGCGAGCAGGTTCATGAACAGGGCATGGGGATATTGGTCTGGGAACTGAACACAACAGTGAGGGTTTACCCTGTGTAGTGGCAGGACATGTATACTGGGTATGACCTATCCTGTTACACTGAAAACACCTAACATCTTGCTTCGAAGATGAAAATACCCATTTGGTAGAATTGGGTTTAACCACGGGGAATGATTTCTTGGCTAAAAAATTACTAGTCTGAGCTGTACCACCACCCCTTTCACCCCCAACAGACTTACTTCTTCCTGCAGACAAGTTGTCACGTCCAAAGTTGGTTCGTCTAGCACCCGTTCTTGCTGATAGAAAGACCTCAGCCAAACTTGCAGCCTCTTCTGCAGACTTTGGGGCTCGTTCTCGGATCCACACCTCCAGGTCCGGGTTCAGCATTCTCAGGAACTGCTCCATGATCATCATTTCTGAAATGTTCTTCACTGTAGACTGTTCTGGTTTGACCCACTTATAAAATAGGTCCTTGAGTCGAACGTAAAGTTCTTTTGGGGTTTCCCCTAGCTGAATGTCCAGGGATCGAAACCTTCTCCTGTAGGTGTCGGCAGTTATTTCATACTTAGTTAGAATGGCATCTTTAACTTTCTCATATCTGTGAGAATCAGCAATGTCCATCAAAACATAAGCACTCCGTGCCTTGCCAGTAAGTAGAGGAACCAGTTGGAACGCCAATTCCTCCTGAGGCCAATGGCAAACCTGAGCCATTCTTTCAAAAGTTGTTAAAAAATGCTCAATGTCGTCATCAGAGCTCAATGGTAGCAGTTTTGGTTCTCTCTGCATTGGTGGTGGCTGGTGCGTCCCATGGCTTGGTCCCTCATCCGGGCGGCCTCCTTCCTCGTCATGAATGTGAGGATTACCCTCCATGTCGTCACCATCCTGCTGTTGTCCCTCTTTCAAATTCTGTACTTGAGCCTGGAGTTGTTGAAACTGATGGTGCAAATTTTTCCATCTTAGCTCTTGGCGTGCTGATTCTTTCTCCATCTGTTGGTCCCTTGACATTTGAGACTGCATCAATGTTTTGACAAGGTTTGCCAGTTCGTCCAGTTTATCATCAGAGTTAGCTCCAGCTTTATCTCCCTGCATTGCTGCTGTACTCTCCTCACTTTCAGCTTCATTCTCCTTCCTTTTTCCACCTTTCTTCATCATTGCCTCATTGTTTCCTCCAAAGCAGTACTTCTGACACCACTTGTCAGTTTGGCCGGCGGAAGTACAATGTTTAAAGGAGAGGCCACAATAAAATTAGGTTGAGGTGGCTTTATTAAACAGTGTAGATCACCAACACACCAACCACTCTACACTAGAAGAGCTGCTTTCCTTTTATACCTAGGTGAATAAACAGAAGAAACCAAGAGTAGGGGTAATCACAAAACAACCACAATATTTACAAAATAAACCAACACCAAGCTGAAAGAATAATGTGTTCAAATAAATATTTGACATAAACAGAAAATTATAATTAAACAAGTTCTAAGTTCAATTAATGGAATAATGCTAAGTTTTAATTTTAAACATTATGCCATAACAAAACAAGCATAACCCTCCTCAATCACATGGGTATGCTCCAACAGCTTTAGCATCTGGAGCATGTGTCTCCCGTCCTCCCTCTTTCTCTGCCCACCCTTCTCAGGAGACAACAGAAGGAAGAGGTGAGTGTTGAGATGTTAACATTTAATGGTTAATCTTTGGGTTTTTAACCAACTTAAACTAATTACATATAACTGAAACATTTTACGCTACAATTCTTTCCACAGGTAGGGTGGCCAGTCCCTCTGCTTCTTATGAATGCATTTTCCAATGATCAAACAAAACTAAAATAAAGAACTGAAAATCATTGTCTGTAACTCAATCATCACTAACAGAAACTTAACCAGAATGAATGGAACCCCTGGTCTCCATTACAGTGAGTAATATGTCACAATATTCATATAAAGGTAATCAAATAGCTTTTTATATTCACAATAAGAGCATACATGTCTAATGTCTACACTGATGATGAGTATTATTTTTCATGTGAGATCACAAATATGTTCATCTCCCTCCCCACATTTATATCACCCAAAGCTGTATCAGCAGCTGTGTAGAAATAATAAAGAAGAGAAGAAATATAACAGCCTATTCTCCAACTCATATCTTCTCATAGTCTGAATGTCTTTAAGTGGAGCTCTGGCAGTTTCTCCCTGTGTTAATAGTCATCCCACACTGAAAATGTTTAAATTAATAAAAAAAAGTTCATTTATTGACAGCCCTAATATCTAGCCATCATAATCATAGCGCCCCTGGAGAAAATTCCACCAGTAGCCACTGATAATAACACTGTTTTACCAGCTTCAGTCGGACCTCTTCACAAAGTATTTTGTTTCCTTTGTCTTTTTGTTTCGCTATTCATTTGCATATTTCCCACTAAAATCCCTTTGTTTCTAGGAAACAGAACCAGTCCCCTTCCTGATTAGTGTGAAGGCTGGACATTCCCATGCTGTTTAAAACTGTGTGAAAAAATGTGTGTGCCACCTTCAGGCAGATTACAATTGTACACACAGATGAACCTCCCTTATTGAGGTCTACCTTTCTCTTGTTGGTGTTTTGTTACATGTCTTTTGATGTTCTTTAAAAAGCAGTAGTGTGTTTTAGGTGTTGCCTTAAAATACACGTATAGGTTAGCTTTCATTTAGCTAAGCTGTTGTGAACTTACCGATCATCCTGCCTTCTCGAAATAGCTGAAAGCTACAGTAAGTGCTCTAAGTGTATGTCAACTTCTGATTCTATTGTTGGACCTTACAAACCCTTCCAATATCAAAACAGCTGAAAATGTTCTCTGTCAGTGCCTATAAATCACTGCTGATGTAGTCAAAAAGAATGTAAAAACATTTTAATGGTCTAAAACCTCTTCCCAGTAAATTTCTTGCAATAGATTTCTCACATTTAACTGCTTAAAAAAGGGTTCCTAGTTCCAAAAATTCACAACATGTGAGTGTGTTACTGCAAGCAGCTAGGAGGAACAGATGTTGAGGAAGTTCGTCTCCACCCTGGAATTCCAGGAACTCTTTACCCTGCGGGGTGAAATAGGAACAAGCGGAAGGTCTACTTCCTTATCTTGCTGATAACAGTGAGACGAACTAACACATAGTTAAGAAAACATTTTACTCTTTTAATATGTGAGCAGTTTAATCAGAAGTGAATTTAGTTGTACTGGAACTTAAGATAATTTGGTTCAGGACAGGTAAAACTTAATTTCACCCATGATTATTACATGTAAGGATTTTGATATTCTTCCATGCCATTTTATTAGCATCCTTAGCTTTGCTACAATTTTCAATTCATTTTCTATTCCCTGTCCCAACTATTTTAACTTCTCTGACTCAAAGGTTTCAGAGATCCTTCCTCCAAATTCTCACCGTTTCTGGAATGTGGGTGTGTTCCTCCTGTCAGAACTTAAGTGACTGAGTTAGGATTACAGACGAACTTGATCGTGCACAACTCTTTGGCTCTGCCTGCACATTTTTTAACAGGATCCTTAAACCACTCTATTACTAATTTAACATCTGGGTCAGTGTCATTTGCAAGACCGATCTCCACTCAGGTCCTTGACTTCATTGCTGATTTCATGAGATGTTGCTTCAATATTTACGCATGTTTTTTTCTCATGATGCAATCTATAATTTACACCTCCTGCTGTAATACGCTTCCAAACCATTATACTTCCACCACTGTTCTTCATAATTGTACAGCAAAGGTTCACTCCACCAACAAATCAAAACATCACCCCGTCACCCTAACAGAAGCTCAAATGATCTTTGGTGCAATTTTGCTAACTTTACTGACCAAAGACTGAAAGATTTTGTCTAATTTAACATGTGGGGTCTTTTATACACTTTATGTAAATACACGTTATGTAAATACCTGGTATGAGGTGCAGACATGAATATGAATCAAATAAGCCACTAGTGGGTTTACTCAAATGCAGATTTTTCCTGCCTGATTTCATTATTACACACTTTGATGAAACGAGCCTTTCAATGTGTGATTTCTTTTCCACTTGGGGGCACTAGAACATCCT
Organism: Apricaphanius iberus; assembly: GCA_028564705.1. Classification (NCBI taxonomy): domain Eukaryota; kingdom Metazoa; phylum Chordata; class Actinopteri; order Cyprinodontiformes; family Aphaniidae; genus Apricaphanius; species Apricaphanius iberus. Next base: position 673,555 of record JAPXFQ010001619.1, read on the forward strand.
TAAAGATGAATTTAAAGTCAGCATTATATTATTTCCTAATGCTGATATCATTTTTCATTTGCAATTTGTTTGCAACAAAATCTAAGATTTTTAGCGTTGTAATTTAGGATTGAGACATTTTGTTGATATTGTTGTTGACAATAATCAAGTAACATCCTACTAATGCATTATAAGCAATGTAACACTTAAGGTAAGTCGCTGGTCTTTTGTCTATGGAACACAATAAGTATTTACTCCCCTTGTGTTTTTTTTTCTGCACTTTTAATCAGTCTTTAGACAAAGAGAGAGTAACAACAGCAGCAGCAGCAGCACACACCCCTGGGGCAAAAAACCAAGAGATTCAGCCTGGCTGCTTCCCCTCCTTCCTCCTCTTCTTCCTCCTCCTCCACTCTCCTGCCCCTCCTCATGCTTCTCAAACTAGCTCCCGTCTCTGTCTCTGAGGCACTGGTGAGATGAAAGGGAATATGCAATGTGTTGTGTATGACTGTAAGCTGTGCTTGTACTGTAGAGGGAACTTTACCAGCCTTGTCTGCATTTACAACAACAGTCCAGTGTTTATGAACAAGGTTAGTGGTTAGTCTGAGGGTAAGTTAAATAGCCGTAGATTTGATTCCAAGATTATTATGGGCTGTGGGAAGAAAAGCACCAAAACATTGGGTTGTTTATGCTTCCTGCATGAGGATCCCTTTCTTGAGTGAATAACAATGAGGAAATACTGGCCCTTCTTTTCCCCAGCAGAGGGCGATACAGACCATTACTACAAAATGTGTTTTAAACCATATTGGGGTTTTGTGGGAACATTATGCTAAGGCTATCCAAGGCCAAATTATGTTCTTTAAAGTCACCAAAATAACCCAGAACACAGTAGTCTGAACAGAGACACGATAGTTAAGGAAGATAACATTTAAACTGCCTAGAACAACTCGGGAAGAGTTTTTTTTTTTATTTCTATGGAAGAGTTCAGACGCAGGAAATTACTTAAGATATAATTGATGAGGTAAATATTTTATACAGTGTTTAAAAGCAGCCACATATTAGTTTGTTTTGTTATTTAAAATAACAAAGAAATCAAAAATGAGTTGTTGTTTTTTTATTTTCAGAACACATGATGCTGGTTTTTTGGATACAAGTGATAGAAACATGCACACAAAGCCAGCAGTCATGAGTTAGCCCGAGTTGGAAGTATGCATGCTTTGTGACACATGCATGGACAGTGACTGCATGACTAAGTAGCAGTGTGTATGCGTGTGTGTGTGTGTGTGTGTGTGTGTGTCTGTGTGTGTGAGAATGATTCACTCCACTGCTAAAACTGACACTGTCCAACATATAATTGAGGTAAACTAAGTGGTAATTGGCCAGAGCCTGTCTGAGACAAAAAGAAAAAAAAATAGACTTGGTGTTAGTGAATATAGTAGAAAAACATGATTCATTCAATAAGTTAGCCATGTAGCTGTTAAAATCTGTTCATAACACAGCTTAGTGGTTTCACATTATTTTTGGCACATGAAGGAACATGTTATTTATTTTTCATTTATTTTCTGAATAGCTCACATGGATGCAAATAGAAAACCTCCCGTTGCTCAGACAATACTTTAGCCTGCACAGGTTACCTTTTAACTGTAAATCCACTGCACACCGTTTTCCTCTTGTTTTAAAGCTTGTCCTGATGACAATAAAAAAATCAGACGTATGCCTTTTAGTCTAGAATGTGCTCACTTTATGATTGTTACACATTTTTTATGTCAGGAATGACAAAACAACTTAAAAAATTAATTCAATATCTCTTGAACCTTTTCACATTTGTTCACACTATGATGACAGAGGTTAATATATTTTACTGGGATAATTCTGTGGTAAACTGAAATAAAATACTCAATAATTGTGAGGTGGAAGGTATGAGATATTTTATGAATAAATATCTGAAAAGTGTGGCGTGCTTTTGCATGAGACCCTCTACGCTAGTACCCCTAAATAAAATCTAGAGCAATTTGTTACTTTTAGAATTTAATGAACACTGACTTGGCTACCATACGTATGAAAATACCTTTACCGTAAAAATTAGTTTTGCTCTGGCTGTAAGTTTTTTTGGAAGAGGATCATACCCACAGCATAATGCTACCACCACTATGTTTTATAGGGACAAAGTATTGTCTTTGTTCTGGTCTATCAAATTGGATCCTGGTAAAATACAATACAGTTTGTGGTTCACATGTGTGTACTATAAGGCTCTGTGTTAGAAAGCAATACCGTTTCTTAAATTATGAATATGTTACTTAAGAAATTGTTGTTGAATAGGTACAGAGTGCTGCATAATGAATTTGTGAAATTAGGTTACATTTTATCATGACATACAGCGAACACGTTTACATGTACAACTGCTCATGCTCGTGAGTGTTTCAGAGGATATTGTGGTTGCAGATTCAGTATCCGACAGCGAGGTTTCAGTGTTGCTTTACCCCTGAACTTGTAGGTTGAAAGAAACAATTAGCAAATACGTTTGGCTCCCACAGTTTTGCTGAATAGTCTTTGAACAGCCCGGCGGAAACACCAAATAAGGCATGTAAAATAAAAAAAAAATAAAAAAATGAAGTATAGATATAAACCATCTGATATTTGTTACAGAGTATGGTATGTTTCCGTAAGTGGAGTGAAATGCTTAAAAATATACATTTAGGAAAATGCTTTATCTCCTTTTTTCCAGATATCTAATCTTTCTCCACAAGGCTTGTTCTTTAAAGAGAGGATGGCAAAGATGAACAAGTGGGAGTTGAGTGAAAGAAATGTTATAAAGTTGTATGAATTTATCCTTTAGCTAGGTAAGAGAACTGGGCAGAAGCCAAGATTTAGAAGAAAATAACCAGGTTTTATTTGTACAAGAAGCATCAACACTAACTTACCTGCGATGTTAAGTCATACAGTCTTTCTTTTAAACAGTTTGGGGTACATTTGTGCTCAGCTGTGCTACCCCTAAATAAAATCCGGTGTAACTAATTTGCTCCACGGATCAACCTTCTCCATAAAAAGAGTCTGTCTGTGTGTTCTTTTATCATAGTATAAATTAATTTGTTCTATGAAGGCCTCCAAGGTTTAATAAAAATATTTGATTAAAAAAAAGCATAATGAAAACCAAGTAACACAGCTAATAGGTCAGGGATGACGTGAAGATGGTTGTTTTTCGAAAACAATACATCACGCGTCGAGAATTTCACTGTTATAAATTCTTTATTTGTAAATGGAGAGAGTCTCACACAACTGTAAACCTACCAATATTTCTCTGATTACTCACAGGTCTGAAGAAGAAAGTATTTACTCAGAGAAGCAGCCTAGATGCCCCAAGGGTACACTGGAGGAGATGCAGAGATTCACATCTCAGGAGGAATAATCTTTTCAAAGGTCATATTTTAGTTGTACACCATGCAAATTTCACCTTTGTGAAACAGTGTCCGAAATGTCATTAATTTATAATATTCAATATATAAAATATATATGATGATGATATTAATTTTAAAAAATTGTATAATAACCGGTTGCATTTTGTGTCTACAGTGAAATAACTCATGCACTGCTGTTCTGTAGTCGGATAGACCCGATTAAGTTACATTCTTTGGTGTTCTAATTGGATGTGGCAGTTCACCCAGGCTACAGAATGTTTTGGAGAACATTGAAACACAGTAAACAAAACTAAGTATTTCTCATTTGATTTGTGCCTGCTAGAGGGATCTGAATGGGAATCTGTGTGTCATAAGGAAAGCGTTCGGCTCCCAGCTCCCAAAGTTCAAGAACATGCTGTCAGCTTCCCTCAACACATGGCTCTCATTTGCGAGAACACTGGCCTCCACCCTTTCCTAAGAAAAGCATGGCGAGCAGAGGAGCAGAACATTGTGTGTGTCCTACATGTTTTTCTGCAGGTGTGTTTGTGCTCCAGAAAGAAAAAAAAAACGTGCTTTCATGCAGCTCAGTGGGAGGGACTGTGACCGGCTCTGTCTCAGATGCTGTCCGCGAGAGTCTGCACAAGCCCGCCTACCTCAGCGTTAACATGCACGGGGACCAGTCAGTGTGCACTGCCGTGCCCGCATGTGTCTGTGTGCCAGTCAGAGAGTACGTTTCACACGTGTGAAGCACAGTGGAGGGAGCTGGAGCTCCTAAGCTGCTTTGCAAAGCTTAGGAGGGCAGCCACTCACTGGCTATTCGAGAAAGGGCAGTGTTCTCTACATGCCTGGAGGGGGTGACAGCATAGCTGAGCGCTGAAGCCTGGTGCCCAAGGTTTCACATGACAGTGCTGGGTCAACTGCAGCTCACAGAGGCCTTGCACTGCACTGTGCCTAGCCACAAGTACTGCTGTCTTCCTTCAGTTGAGGAAACCAAATCCTTTCCTGTTTGCTTCCTAATCACAATGCATATCTCAAATAAGTGCATCATTTGTAAACTCTGTTCCTGTTTCATTAGCTGTTAAAGGAGAAAGCTCAGCTCTGCACTGCCACAGTTTAGTCACGAGTGATTAATTGTGGTCCAGGAGAACAGAACAGGCATACACCAATGCATCGTACTGTTCTGTGCAGAGTGTGTAGTGCAAGACTTAATGTTCACAGCTGTCGATATCACAAACAGGCACAGACTCTTCCCTCCCCGGCAGGCTCAGCACGAGCCAGGAGCTGGAATATCAGGTTTCCAGTCTGTGTGCACAGTTTGTACTCATCGTCGCAACCTTTGTTCCTTCTCTGTCCGCCGTGGCACTGCTGCATCAAGGCACAATCTGCTGCTCTCTAAGGATGCACCAACCATACCAGTGTCACCATTGGGCTTAGAGAGTAGCTTGGAAATTATAATTACAGGAACGTTCTGTCTGCATTTGAATAATTGGTAGCATATGAGCAACACTGAATCTTAGAAATATTTAATGAGCTTTTCCTCATCAGTGCTACTGTGATTCTTCTACATCCGGGTATAACATTGTGCAAACTAATACAATCCCTATAAGGTACACATCAAAGAAAGTAAACAAAATAAACAAACAGGTGAAACATTTTCACATAGAATGTTTAATAAAACTTTAAGAGATTGAGGTGCATCTCAATATCTTAAATATCAATGCAAAGTTAACTTAAGTAACTCGATGCAAAACTAAAACTCATATATTATAGGGCCATTATAGACAGAGTGATATGTTTGTGATATATTACTTTGAACTACCCCCCCAAAAAAATAAAATTATATATATATATATATATATATATATATATATATATATATATATATATATATATATATTAATTACAGAAGCATTAGCTCACTGAAGTGTATGTTTTTGTAGCATAAAGTTTTTGCACTTGGTTCTCACGGCTGCTTTTGAAGGACTTCCTGCCCAATTTTGTAGTGTCATGGAGATCAGCCTGTCGCTTTGCTGAGAATAATGAAAGCAATATTAATGATGACACAATGAAAGCAAATACTATTTTTAAGAGCAGTAATTCTAATTTGGCTTCAAAATACAGACCCATAGGTATTTTACCCATAATGTCAAAAGTGATATAAAAGTTGGTAGTGGCTCAACCACTGCAACATCTCAATTTTAACCAACTCTCACATCCGATTCAGTATGGTTTCAGGGCACGTTATTATTCTAGAGAAGTTGCTACTATATACTTCATTGAGAGGATTAAAATATTAATGGACAGAGGCGATGTGGTCGGGGCTATTTTTTTGGATTTACAAAAAGCCACTGATATCGTTAATTATAACATTCTCCTGTCTGAACTTGTACAGTTTAATCTCTCGGAATTCATTCTAAATTAGGTAAATTCATATTTGGAAGATAGAAGTCAGTGTGTAAAAACAACAGATACAAGATCCTCCTTTAAAAGCCTGAGCATTGGAGTACCCAAGGGGTCAATGTTAGGAGTATTACTTTTTAGTCTGTATATAAATGACCTGCTGTCTTTATGTCAGGACTGTGAGGTTGTCATGTATGCAGAGTATACTGTGATCTTTGTGAAAGTAAAATATCATGACGAGGCTGCTGTGAAACTCACTAAGGTAATGGTAAATGTGTTGAATTGCCAGAATAATTTCCATCTAAAATTGAATACAGCTAAAACAGTGGCCATGTTTTTTACCAAAACTGGAAAATCAAATCAAGAACTGGATGTATTTCTGGAAAAAAAATCAATTGTCAAGGAATTTAAATACCTCAGTATACTAGTAGATTTCAATTTAAATTTTAAATGAAATGTTAAAAAGGTGTGCAAAAACATAAATGTTCCATTAGCAAATTTCAGGCACCTCAGGAATCACATGACTTCAGATGCAGCTAAGGTCTATACTGTATGTTTTCTTTAATAATGTAACATTTTACCTTCTGTCTAACGGTTTGGGCCAGTGCCAATGTAAACTCACTGAAAAACATTATTTCTAGATATAAACAGTCTCTAAAAATCCTTGATAAAAAGGTGAGATGTTTTCATCATTGCAAAATTCTTGACAAATACAGACTTTTGACTTTGAGTTGAAATAATCTTGTATTTTTAGGGATTGTTGTGTAATGTATTAAATTAGAAATAACTCCGCTCCAACCCCCTCTCTCTGTGAGTTGATAAAATTTAGCTCAGTTACAACAAGCGCTACTCGGGGAGCTGCTAGAGGGGATTGCATACTTCCGTATTGGAAAAGTGTGTTTGGGCAATCTGTCTTCTCCTTTAGGGCATCTGGTGACTGGAATACTATTCCACAGACCATAGGAGATGCTACATTATACTTGTCATTCAAAATACAATTAAAGACATGGTTATTAGGTAATCAGATTTGTCATCATTACTATACACTAACAAACTGACCAGTTTCTTGGTGTACATGATCATTATATGAGTAAGTGTAATGGGCAGTGATTTTACCAGAATATTTATATAAATTATTTGATAATGTTTTTTATGCTTTTATGAAAAACAAATGCATTTGCTTCATGTTGGTTGTTTTATGTTTTGTAAGTGCCTTCGGGCAGGGTAACTACTGATGGAAATTAGCTGTCAGGCTACAATTGGGTATATTTACTGTACATTTGCTGTGCAATTTGTTAATGAATGTACATTGTCCCTCTATAACAAATAAAGGTTATTATTATAGCCAAGGTTACTTTAATAGCTGCCTTAAGTTCATCTCCATTGTTGGGTTTGGAATTTCTCATCTTCCCTTCACAATACTCAACATACTGTATAGTAATCAGATTCCTCTGTGTACCATGTGTGCCTTGATGCTGCCACAGTTTTTCCTTCAACTTAACCTTCAGTTGATATGCGTGGGTTCAGCATTCTGTGAACAGAGAGCATCTACTGTCTGTGACTAACCCTCCAGACTTGACTGTTTAATGGACAACTGTCAAGTCTGGAGTCTTGACTGTGTAAGCCATAACATAGCATTTCTGTCATATTCTTTTTTTTCTTCTGAGAAACTGCATTTGTAATACTGTATGAGTACAGCACATGTAGCCAGAAGGGAGGTGAAAAAAGAATTCCCATTTCTGAGCAATCAATCATTCCTCATTTGATTCTTTTTAACTAATGTTTGAGCAAGAAGTTTTTAGTTGATTTTTGGAGGTACCATAGTTATCTGCAACCAGGAAAAGAGTACTTGTGATTTGGCTGCCCTCTGAAATGTGACACCCTTGTGTGAGACGTCACACTGCGTAACTCCTGGAATGTCCTACGTAGACAGATCAAATTCAGACAGAGGCCAGCACTTATCTCTTATCTCCAGTTGTGACACTTTGTTCTGCAATGCCGTCAAATTGGTGCATATCTGCAATCCATATCAGAGATGAGCCACAATAATTACATTTCGGAAATGTTGTATGTTTAATTTGTGTTTTAATATGTTGCATATTTTTATAGGCTATACATTTTAAGAATAATTTTGGAGCGTGTTACATTACCAATTTCCAAAAAGTAACTAAAAGGGAAAAAATTATGATATTTATACATTTTAGAGAATCTCCTTTTTGTGTCATCTTGTGTCAACAGATGAGCAGGTGGGAGAAATTTAAAGTAGTGTGACGCTGCACATGCTGGAAAAAAACACCAGGAAGTCCCTTTGAGTCTTTATGACTGAGAGAGGCTCAAAGGTTTGGAGGCACATAACCAGTTCTGGAAAAAAAACCAGAACATTTAACTCCCTTAAAACTAAACGGCTGGATAATTATACGCTTTTTACTGCAGCGTTAGTAGCTTTTGAACGAATCAGATCCTAAACCGGGTAACCTAATAGTCAAATCATGCCATTCTATATAGTCTCGCCTTAAATTTTCTATTGCATTTGACTTTTTGCATTTCCCTGTGTTACTTGCTGGTTTCCAAGTTTCTTTGTTTTTCTATCTTACTGTAACTTGATTACACTAATCTACATCATCTGTTCTGGTTATTCCAGCCCCCACCGCTGGGGGCACTGCTCTGCAAGCGCAAGAGCAATCCCTGCAATTGAAAGAGAAGATGATTTTGCAGAAATATGATACAATTGTGAAGAATACTGATGCACTTTTCCACTTAATATTGTTTTCATAAATGCATTCATGTGAAGACTAAAATATAAGGAAAACTAAAAAGCAAATGACAAGCATGAGAAAATAAGTCTTACTTGAAAACCCATTAAAGATAAAAGTCTAACAAACAATATTATGCAGTGTTTAAAAGATTAGGTACATTTTGTGCCACTGTACATATATTGTATCTTGACCTCAGGTTGCTCAGTCACACATGTAATGCTTTGCAGCTGCACATGCAGAATCCCTCCTACTGGTTACACAAGGCAATCACTGGATATGTGCATGTGCTTTTGTGTGTGATAGCAGTGAGGGCTGGGAAACACATGACTAGGACAGAAATGATTAATTACTGCCTCTTGAGCAGTAACCCACACTAAACACATTTTAGTTGCATAAGTGGTGTCTTTCTACTTTAGAAAATGGAGTTTCCAATAACTTAGATATTAGATAACAGGTTTTATTTTAGATTATTTTGCATCAGTTGTTTAATCCACAGTGACCTTAAATTAACCTTTTGGGTTGTATTTTGCACACATTAATCTGACACAGCTGAGTTTATCTGCACATTAGTATTTTCTCAGGGATGATTCTGATTGTGCACCTGGGACTTTAGCTCTTTGCAATGTTACTCACACTCTGCGGCCTCTGACACCTTAGATCAAATTGATATCTGTCCCTCACTTTAACTCTCAGAGTTTATCACAAAGTATTGTTTAACTGCCACATTGTTCAGAGCGTGAGATAATCTAATCGAAAAGGTATCTTATATACATTTTCGGATAAGTTTTGTGTCTGTCTGCTTGAACACCATAGAAAGATACAGAAGTGTTTGACATAAAGTCTTCATTTATGGACTTTACTCCAAAGAGGGAACTTGGAGGAAAAACTACGGACCTGCTGGTTATATACAGTCACGCTGAGTGCTGACTACACTCCTCTGCCTCCTTTCCCTCTCCACATCTCCGCACTGTACTCTCTCCCACTGGTGAGGCACGACTCCGGTCACTGTGGATATTAATACGCTGCTGTGCCAATGAGTGTGCTCAACACAGGAGTGAAAATATCTGTCAGAGGCTATTTATAGAGCCTGCAGGCGGACAGGCGAATCCACGGCAACACCAAGTACCAGCACCAACAGCAAGTCTATTCAGAAGTCTTGTTTCACAAAAATGGCCTCAGACGATAGTGAGCTGTGAGGACCAGAGGCAGGAAGTGCAACTTGCCCACAGAAGGGATAGAATAATATTCTTTGGCAGCTTTGGAAAGAGAAAACTGTTATGGATAGAAGCAGATGTGATCAGAGCCAGCCTAAGAATGTATAGAGCCCTGGGCAGAATTCCTTGTGGGGCCCCACATCCAGTTGCACTCACCTCTCAATACTAATGATGTGCAAAGCAGCTGGTATTTGTATCTGTATTTGTATTTGTTGAGTGGGGAAACATATTTGTATTCTAGTAAAGGGGTACTGCTGCAGACGTTAATACTAATGCTGCGTAATGGAATAATCTCTCAATCAAACTCCGCTTCACGAAAGTTATAAGCTGCCTTCGCAGTCCAGTCTCAAAAATCCATTCAACAAAATAATCACATAGTTAAGTGTTTTTTTCACTCAGCTTCTCCTTCTGTAGCTGGGTGGAGCAGCTGTGACAGACACCTACCGCCCCCTCCACTTAAACTTCTAAACGTCACTCCCTTCTTATCTGGGGAAATGCAGCTTTTTGATAGAACGTTTTTCTTGTTCCAAAATAATTAACTTAATGTTTTTTTAGATTATTCCATTAAAAAAACCTGTTGCAGACTACTGTTAATAATTTATCAAATGAGCAGCGTAAGGTAGATATGGATGAAGCTTTAGCACACTGATTTTAATAATGAAAAATAATGTTTCAAAATAATGCTATTGATTGCACATTTCTCAGTTCCCTAATTTTTGATATGTTGGAGAGAAGATTTTGATAACCTAAAGGGTACCTCAGCTTTTAAGCCTAAAATATACCCTCAAAGCAAAATATGTTGTCATGAGCACAGAGAGCCAATGTTTCTAAAAACAGTGCTATTACAGGTTCAGAGTAAAGATACAATCTCTACATCTGACTTGATTTTTCACGTTCATGTTTGTTTAATGACCCTACTATCAACCAAAATGTATGTGCTTTTTATCAAATAATTTTTTTCCTGTGTCCAAACACTAGCACAAACTGTACCCAACCAAAAACATAAATTTGCATTTATGTTCAAGGGAAGTATCTATCTATCTATCTATCTATCTATCTATCTATCTATCTATCTATCTATCTATCTATCTATCTATCTATCTATGCAAGTTTATTAGTAAACCATACTTTTCAAGTCTAAACAGTGCATGTGAGGTGAGAATATTGAAGTTCTGAAGAATTTTTACAGGAAAAGAATATGATTTTGGAGCCAAATTAAGTGTATTATTTGTTGAAAAGTCCAAAAGTTTATTTATTTTGATACACACTTTATGTGTGCATAAAAAACTGCTTATTATGAGCCACTGATATTCCATAGGTGGGCAAACATCCCTGACAAATAAAACAAAGACACCCTCTACCAGAAAAATATGTACAGAACTGCAGACTGTTTCCCCATAAATTTCAACTTTTTAAAAAAACTATTTAAACACCAAACTTCTAAGCTGTAGCTGACTCCAGTTGCTGTCATGTTCAGTCAAGAGGATTGCAGAAAATACATTTGTACTGCCCAAAAAGTTACAATGGCAGGCAGTAATTTTTATTTAAACTATGAATGTAACCCAAAGAGAAAAAAATTAAGAATTCACTTAAATGATCTACACTCCTAATTTCAAACCTGATTTTAGCAGATTAGTATTGCTCATGAAGCTCGAGTACCAAATTGGGTATTGAGTCTTTCTAGCACTAGTTTAAGTCCAGTGTAAAAACTTTGTTGTAGCACATTCATGTATGTTATAATTCTGTTGTGAGAAAATGGTTCTTGCTTGATTAGCAAAGGCTTGCCAAAACAAGCCAAAGACATACAGCAACACGATACTTTACATAATTCGATTTAATCTGGTAGGAAGAACACAATGGATTGATGCCCCCGGGAATTCCTCTAACAACCCCCGTGGAGAAAGTTAGGTTTGCGAGGAGCATTTACCAGAAATATGGTAATGCATCTGAAGAATGCAGCAGTCCCATCCATTTTTGCACTGATATTGAATGAAGTACCTCATCGGTGGCTCTAAGTAATCTTGTATTTATTACAATTTCTTGAGTATTGCTGAATTATTATACATTATTATAATGGTGACGTCTGGCTGAGACTCACACCTACAGGTTTATTGTAAAATGTTAACATTATTTCACCCTAAAGACAGCAAATGGTGAGTTTTGTAGAGTAAATGTGGCTCTCCTTGCACCTTGCAGCGAGAGCTTACTGCAGTGCTTTGTTGTAATGCAGTTCCCAAGTCTAAATCGGCTCCTGTAATTCCTTCATCTTATTTATTATTTTCATTTTCATTCAATATGGTTGTTGAGGTCACCAGGAATAAATAGGATCATTATCATGACTTTTGCACATGGGATGCTAGCTGTTACCATTCACTTACGTTAAAGCAAACGGACTGCTGGCAGATTAGGAGAATGCCTGGGCTGGTTCCAAAATGCTTTTTCCTCACTTATCTAAATCTAGGGAATATGCCAACAGACTAAATTTCACTTACAGTACGGGTGGAATATCCCTTAAAGAGTAACTCACTTCTAAGTCTGGTACTGAAGTCCCCATTTTTGCTGATCAACCAGCACTGCACTAATTTAGGCTGATTTTATTTTGTGCATTTCATCTACCCTAAATCTACAAACCAGTAAAGTTAACCTTCCAACCCTCGCAATAAAATATTAATAATAACCTAACTAGGTTATTTAATAACCTAAAATACATAGTAGTACATGAATTCTGAAGAAAGGTCATCTTATCTGACACACTCCTTTAATCTGTCAGGGGAAATTATTACAGAATAATGAACTAATGACAATTCATTATCACCATATTGTTACTACATTTATCTGTTATTTTCAATCAAAATCTATTTTTTAAGAATTTTACATTTTACATTACATTTAAGTTAAGTCTTTTTATACCCTTAATGTTTTTTTGACTGTAAATTAAATCTTAATATCTGACAAAAAATTGGAAGCTTTGACAGTTGTGGTATACTTTTGTCTTGGACCGGTTCTGTGTGTCACTGATCAAAGGTATCAACGTCGTATTAAGGCAGGAAAATGTTTTCTGTGTGATCACCTCATGTGTCATTGACAAACTTGCATACAGCTTTAGTCATTATTAGCAAAAAGCGTATAAATTCCAAAAAAAGTGACAATATTTAAGGAGCAAATATTTTCCCAAATTAGTTTTCCAATAAGCATGAATAAAATATTTATCATACTTTTTCCAGTGTCAGATATAGGTCAGCTACATCAACTATCCGTTTTTTGCCTTAAGGAATCATGTATCATCTTTTGGATTTGGACATGGGCAAAGAAGTGAGGATAAATTAATAATGAAAGCAACTTGAGTGCATGCTGGCCTCTATCATCTGTGTGGTTATGCAAATCTCAACACTATGAGGATGAACAGGGAGAGGTGCAGCATCTTCTTCCCTCTGCAGATCCACAGCAGAGACTTGCACAGGCTGATTTTACCACATTCATCACCACTGACATTTTAATAAGAGCTGCTTGATAGAGGCTTGCTATTGTGTCCCATCATAACAATTTGATCTGGCTAATTGGGAAGCTTTCCATACTAAAACACGTCTATCTTTATCATCCGGAGCTGCCAGGAAGTGCCGGAAAATTTATTACGTTTAGGGTGCTTACAGCTTTTATAGTCTGATTTTGTCTGCATTGGGGATATTTGCCAAAGGCTGATGCTCTGCTGCTCTCTGCAAGGCAGCTGCGAGTGTAAGGGACAATAGAACAACAGTCACAGGTAATTTGTCAGTGATAAACATTGTCAATAAGGAGCAGTATCTTATTCCACTAACCACGCATATAGAGGGAATGTAATTTAGGTGCAAATATAATGAAAGTCCATCTGTGTTGTGGAAGTGGTCACAAATATTTTGTAGAAAATTACACTAGAGATATGCTCATTGAGGCAACCTGGTATTTGTGATTTTATTCCTGTTATACTTCTAAGACTGAACAATATGGATACAGTGTAAACCTCACAGGTCAAATAAAATGCACTGTGATCCGTTTGATATGCAACGTTATTCGGACTTGCTGCACGGACATTAGCTCTGCATTAACTGTCAGATGGTGTACCTAATAATTGTTGCACTCAAGTAAAATCATAAAGTAAAGAGGGTTTTGCTACCGTGTTTTAGTAACCTGGAGAAAGATTAAGTTGTTCCTATGTTATTCACGTTTATAAATTATACAATGGATTTGCTGTGCAGATGTCAAATAGAGAGTTTTTAAAGCACAGTGAAAATGTCAATATCTTCAGAAGATACTCAACCTAAATTCTTCATATTACATCGTCATTTAAATGTAAAATCTGTTAATAAATTTGATCATTAAATTATTAGCACTGAATTATAGATCAATATAAATCTCTTGTTTTCCTATTAAACACTTAAAACTCTTGATTAGAAATAAGTACATTTCCAAACCCTGAACTCTTCTCTACTTTTGTGTAGCAAAAACTTCTTAAAGTCCCAGTGTGTAACAAATTCGGCTTTTTATTCATAAAAATCAAGTACTGCTTTCATAAATACGTATTTTACCGAGGTCTCATCACAATCGCATTATCATGAAAGCTTTCTTTTGTTTATAGACACAGAGGGTGCATCCTAACCCCCATCTGAGGCTCTAAAACGTTAGCCGAAAGGGGCTAAACTTGTTTGCTTTACGCGTTTTAGCCAGTGACGTTGGGGGGAGGGGGAGAAGTGAAGAGAAGCAACGAGCATAGAGGACCGTGGATCATAGTTTTCAATTTTAATGGAGGCCCATCTGTTCTCTTTGCCAGGAGGTAGGAAACCATACCACAGAAAAGAAAAAGAAATAACCGTGAGAAAACAAGAATCTACATCGGTGGAGCGTTTACCAGATGAAAACTATTCATGAGGGACACGAACTTGAAGACTGACGCGGAGGTTGCAGGCTTTCTGCTGGACAGGTAAGTTAGTTACATGAAACAATGAAGTTTCTGTTAGCGTTATGTTTGACACAGGACAGGTTAGTTCAGCAAATAGTTTATCTTCCGTTTAGCTCGGACAATTTACTCTGTGGCTTCCGTAGTAGTAATGACGTGTTATAACGACAAGAAGCCAGAGAACACTGCTCAGTTGCCTGCATTCTTAGAGACCCTTCTGTGAAACTCCTGAAGTTTGCAGATGACACCACCGTCATTGGACTCATCCGTGACGGCGACGAGTCTGCATACAGAAGGGAGGTGGAACCGCTGGTCCTCTGGTGCAGTCAGAACCACCTGGAGCTAAACCCGCTCAAAACTGTGGAGATGACAGTGGACTTCAGGAAGAGACCTCCATCAACATCTCCTCTCATAATCACCAACAGGTCAGTCCCCACAGTGGAGTCTTTCAGGTTCCTAGGATCCACCATCACACGGGACCTGAAGTGGACCTCCCACATTGTATCTATAAGGAAGAAGGCCCAGCAAAGGCTGTACTTTCTGCGTCAGCTCAGAAAGTTCAACCTGTCTCAGGAACTGCTGACCATATTCTACACAGCAATAGTCCAGTCTGTCCTGACCTCATCCATCTCTGTCTGGTTCGGATCCGCCACCAGGCAAGACAAGGACAGACTGCAGAGAACAGTCAGGTCCTCAGAGAGGATCATAGGTACTGATCTTCCCTCCATTGAGGACCTATTCCGGGCCAGGGTCAGGAAATGGGCCAGAAAAATCACCACAGACCCCTCACACCCTGGCCACAATCGGTTTAGGCTCCTCCCCTCAGGCCGGCGTTACAGACCGCTGTACGCCAAAACCACCCGACACAAGAACAGTTTCTTCCCCCAGGCTGTCGCTCTGATGAACTCTGTGTAGCCACAGAGTGTGAGTCCATTCACATGAACAATAAACTAAAACTCTGCACTGCTGTATATACTTAATGTACAATAACCCTGGTTTGGTGTATATATTATCCTTTATTATTTATTTGTATTTATTTTTATTTCCGTTTTAATTTCACTTATTTAAGTTCTGTACTGGAGAGAAAAGTTGCCGGAGTCAAATTCCTTGTATGAGTCATACTTGGCCATTAAAGCTGATTCTGATTCTGATTCACTGAGCGCACCACTAGTTTCGAGGTAATTCTTACACACTTGGGCTTTAAAGTGAAAGGGGTTAGGGTTCAGCTTCAATGAGAGTATGAGAACTAGACACTTCTAAACACTAGACACTAGAGTTATATATTTTTCAACCTCTAAGGTAATTATTTTTGATAATAATCTTACAGGAATCCACTTAAAACAATTATGAATTATTCCTTTAAGCTCAACATTTTAGTGCTATCAAACGAAATCCAGATGTCACAAACTAAGACTAGATCTAAAAGAGAACCTGCAGACACTTTGTATTCACTCCTTTTTTGGTTCAACCACTCATGTTACTCTGTTAAGCTCAACTCCTCCTGCTGCTCTATTGTCTCCTTCACACATTATGACACAAGCACCGCTGCACTTGATCTTCACTGATTGTGACACATCTTGGACCACAACCCCCCCACCCGGGCTCTCGCTCCAGGCTGGCTTTCTCTTCTTCTGACCTCCACAAAACTGCATGGTTATTTATGAGTATTTTTGTACGGTGTGTCACACCACACTGATAGACAGACACAGAGTGGTAAACAGACGGACTGGCAGACTTGTCATCTGCCTGTCGGCTTCCTAGACTTACCAAACACAGTTTTTTTTGACATTGTGCCATGTTCTTGCAAATTTTGAATGGAGGAGGGAATGTAATCAGTGAGCATGTGCTGCCTGAGCATGTGGAGGGAGTCACATGTTCTTCGTCGTGGTTTCCAAGCCACTCACCTGGTGGTTGCCATGTGAACAGTCAGACACTGGCAGACTTTGCAACAGCCTCCTTAGGGGATCGAGAGAACAGAGAGGAGGTTTGAGGGGGAGGAATCTGTCCAAATCTTTTTTTTCAAAAAGCCCTAAACGTGGAGCTTTTTCGGTATTTTAAAGACCTTAATAATTTAGCTTGATTGCAAAGGGCTCTGTTTAGTTTTCTTTGTTAAGACAGAGAGTTATAAAACACCTCTTGATAACTGCTTTTTGAATAAATATTCCTTTGTATTACTGCTGCCAAAAAACCCTCAAGCAACTTTAGACAAAGAGAGTTATGTTTGTGCAGAATGTATCAGACCTCTGTAATTTATTGCTGATGCACAGCAATGTGTTAGTGATGCACATCTAAAGTTAAAACATACAGGCTTTGTTATTACTGAATCTGATCATTTGCATTCTCACAAGAGAAGGGGGGGGGGCAACAAAGCAGCACAGTTGTTCTTTTTTTTTCCTGTTAAAGTCATTGCACAGCTGGGCTGAGGCACCAAGTGCTGCCGCAGCACTCAGCGGTTGTTCTTGCGGTTTTGGGGATTTTTTTTTCCCTCCTCCTAATTGTGCCTCCAGTTTATTATGCTGACGCCTGAATAGCAAGATGTTCCCAGCTTTATCGCACCAGTTGCACACTTCTCTCCTTTGTGTTTTGCCAGCTGCCCTGAGAGAAGGAGAAGAGGGATGGGGGGTGGGGGGTGAGTCAAAGCTGAGCATTTGTGTGTGCATGTTCTTGATGGTATGCAGTTAATGTCTCATCTAAAATTACATTTGTAAAATATATTCCCAACATTTATACTTGTGCATGCCTACTATTAAGTGGTGTTTTTTCTCATTAGATAATGTTTTATTGCTTCATAGGTGAAGATTTACAGCAATGCTTCATTTTTGTGTTTACTTTTGATCTTTTGGGGAATAAGATCCGGTGCTTCTGAGATGTCCTCCTTCCTTTCCACCTTCTCTCTCAACACCCCCGTCTTAGTTCCCCATCACTTCCTCACCCTCATTCCAGCTGCAACCCCTTACACCCAAGGGTGAATTGGGGAGCAGTGGCATGAATGAAAAAAAAATGAATGAGTAGCTACTGATAGAAGGAACAGAGAGTTGGAGTCAGACAGCATGCACAAGCGAAGGAGCGAGAGACGGAGACAGATAATAAGTGCTCTGAGCCGCTACGCCCTGTGGCCCAGGTCTGTCTGAGCCATGTCCAGCTGTCCAGCCGTCCCGCAGGATGCTCAGAGACACTTACATAAAACATGGGGAAGTTTGTGAGACAGGCACTCCAGGTTGCCATTGCAGCTTTTACTCCTTTTTGCCCTTTGGTCTGTCAATTTATCTATCACCACAACAAGACAGGGCTACTGGACTAACACCAAACATGCTTTTGCTCTACATGTTCAGTGACCTTAAAAGGTTCTCGGTTTTCCAGCCTGCGCCCCTTGAGGTTTTCTGTAGAGGTCCAGGTGCTGATCCTTTCCCACCTGGGCCTCACAGAGGATGACCAGAGGTCAGTCAGTTGTCTGCAGCCATAGCGTAAAGAAAAGGAGGAGGAGGAGCAGGGTGGGGGTAGAAAAAAAAGTGCTGACTGCATTGAATGGCCACCCACATGATGTCACATCACAATTTCAGGTCATAGCATAGTGAACGGTCTGCCATGCTGCCTCTGTGCTATGAGAAGAACAGCCAATAGACATACAGTGGGGAGCACAAGTATTTGACACACTGCTGATTTTAGAAGTTTTCCCACTTACAAAGCATGTAGAGGTTTATAATTTGTATCAAAGGTACTATTCAACTGTGGTGGACAGAAACTAAAACAAAAATGTAGAAAATCACTGTGATTTTTAAATATAAGAGGTTTATAACTACTTTTATGAATGGCAAAGGTTTTCAGCATTTTGTAGGTTAATGACATTATTCAGATCCATCGATCCATCCATTTTCTGAACCGCTTAGTCCTCCAGGGTTCGCGGTGGGGCTGGTGCCTATCTTCAGCTGTCAACGGGCGAGAGGCGGGGTCATTATTCAGATGTTTTTTTCAAAACAAATAAATTGTAACGTTAGACCGAATGACCTCAAAGGAATGAAAAAAATACGTATTTCAGGGTAGTTTCACTGTGACTGGCACTTTTTTGAAAAACATTACGGTAAATGTTGTTACCTGTCTAGCAGAAAGCATACTTCCTCAGCGAGTTTCCTTAGACTTTGCTGGTCCTTTAGTTACTGTACGTCCATTGAAAGAATGCAATGCCGATGTTTACTGTAGTTTTCTAGCAGTGTTGATAGTATGAATGAATGTCAGTTTACAATAATTTGCATATTTATAACAAAAAGTCGCACATAGTCTAATTGCCTGTGGCTGCAAAACAGCTAAACTTAATTTTAAATGACTAAATATAAAATGTAAAGAGATATTACTGCTAAAACCCAGTTTGTTTGGTTGGTTTTTGGTCACTGAGAGGTAGCAGTGTTGTGCCAAAAATATTTTTTTTCCCAGTCAGTACCTAATGTTTAGTATTAATATGCCTCTCTTTTCCTGTGGGATTAGCTACCAGCGCATTTTGTGACCTTTAATGACTTAAATGCTGTTTTTAAGTGGAAAATATTCCATGTATTTAGAATACAGTACCAGGATTCAGCAAAGTAACAGAATACATTACAAAATACCTTTTAAAGCCGGTATTCAGTATTCTGTAACTAAATACATTTTAAAAAGTATTCTCCCCAACACTGCAAGTTCATCACAGGATCAAACATAGACACAAAGGACAAACAACCATGTATGCACCTAGTCAAACGGGGTAATTTTAAAATTACAACTTGGAGGTTTCATGCAAAGCCCACATATGCACAGGCAGAACATGTAAACATGATGCTCCCCCATTTTGTGTGTCCTTTGACCCGGATGTTTAAATTATGTAAGGTCGCCTGTGGTCCCGCTAAATGATAACTTATCAACTTAAGTGTTTAATCAGTTGTCAAAAAAACAATTGAAGTAATCAGTAACATTGCTACACTTACATTTATACACGGAAATTATGGCAGTGTCAATGGGTGACCGTTTCTTGGTAGCCATTCTTTTCGTGAGGTCACTCCTCTACGATTTCGGGGCTTCCGCTACATTATAGGATAGCATAGCGTCTAATGGCTGCTTACTGTGGCGGTACTACACATCCGGGAACTTTAAGCTTACTACTCCGTTCAATGCTGGACATTCAGATCTACTACATTGCCCGCATACTCCTTTTCGGCTGCAAACGTAGTGGAGGTATTTGGATGCAGCCCAGGATTTAAACCCAAGTCCTTCTTGCTGTAAAGCAGCAATGTTAATATTCACTCAAACTGAAATATTTCAAATGTTACAGTCTCTCATTTTTGTTGGAATTGTCTGCTCTCTTCAACAAGTACTTTGCTACATACTTAGAAGGACCATGGCATATGGCGTTACCATGATTTGGCAGCCCGGTTTAGTGGACTTTAGATCAAACCTCGAATCGCAGAAGTATTATGTGCATATAGCCAAAAATAATCCTTGATTCTGGATGAAGATCCACTGTGTCGCCTCCCATTACCTGTAGAGACACCTCCCAGTTACCCTCATCCAGTTTACTGTGCAGGGCAAAAGATCTCTCAGACTGTTATCTATTTGCACACATACTCCAGGCAGGCTTCCCAGTTGGCGGATCACCTTTGGCACTGCAACACTTTGAGGATAGCAATGCCCTGTCCTTTGTCCACTGTGCTGGAGCTGTGCTCCAGTGTGGAATCAGTGATCAGAGGCTCCAGGGCAAACAAGCATAACACACAGTGAACTAGTCAGATTATGTTGGCCACGGAAAGATCGAGACAGATTATCACATAATAGTCCCTACCATCACTATTTCACTCCCTCTAGGGAACACTACAACCAGTCTTGCACGCATAGAGATTATTATCAGCAGAAAACTGAGGTAGCTCATTAGAAAATGGCTTCAACTAAAGGGATTGTTCCAGCCGTGCAATTTCAATGTTGTACACACTAGATCAGCTGCTTCTCTGTCTCTGATAAACTCCAGATTCATCATACTGATAATCTAATATCTGGCTGTCAGATAAAAAAAATGACCGAATGGGACAAAGCTATGAATAGGTAATGAAAGTATAAATTAAACCTTCAGGATTCCCTAACTCACAATAAACATCAGATAGTAACGTTTTGGCTTCACAGATCTTTAACACAGTCAGCTGTTTTTCTTGGATACGGTATAATCTATCTTAGAAACATACAATTTTATAATCGCTTGTATTGCTGGCAAATATTTATCTTCTAGAATGATGAATAGCAACCCTGGTTTCTTTGAATTTAAGAGATTGCAACCTATTTAATAAAGATACATTTTTGAAATGATTTTGGATGCTTTTTTTAGTAGTCTGTGTACTGATAGCGACAGGAAATGATTTATAGAATGACATAAGTCTATCATAAAATATGTTGCTAGTGTAATGAAGACAAATGATAATAAGTTTATGAGCCAAAAAAACACTTAAATAAAGCTTCCAAAACCTCAGGTTTTATCCTGATGTTTATTTTTGTCAAACAATAAAAGCACAGGTATAAAGTACTGCTCTTCTCAGGCAGTCTTTGAAGCTCAAAAACAGTTTGCTAATTCGTCTTCTAATTAGTGCTCTGTATAGTGAAAGGTATGTAGGTGAGTGAATAAGTATTTCACTCTAAACTCACATTCTCATGTTTACTTAGAACTGTAGCACAACTCACTGATTAAAGAAGTTAGAAGAAAAAAAATGTCATCATCATAATGTGTATTCTAATTTATTGAATATGACTCATGGGGCATGCCTCGAGTGTTTCCAGTATCTGCTAAAAGGTTCTCCTTAAAAATCTTCTTCCAATTGGTCGGTGAATTCATTGTTTACTTTAATTATTGTCTCTAGAAAATGCTCCTAATCTATGCATGTTTAAAAGGCTACTTTTGTCTGTATTCAATGTATACTTTATCGTACATCAAAATTAAAGGCTGTGATGTTTTTAAGAGGAAACATTTACACAGTACACTGGTTTCAGACCCAGAATCAAAAAAACAGCAATAGTATAATGATGGTGTCTAGGTCATTTGTTTGTTGTTTAAACCAGGACATAAATGAAGGGATAGTGAAGCATGAAAGCTCTAATGGCAGGGTAGATGGGGTTCAGGGGCTTTGGGGTGGGGTAGTTGGTTGCTAGGTGACACAGAGTCAAGGAAGTCATAGGGCAGACGGCCAAGTCCTTTGATGCGGGGGCTCGGTGAAGGATTGGTGGGATTATTTTCTTTCTGATTCTTAATGTGCTGCACTCTGGTTTTAATCTTTCAGAGATAATGAAAGTCATGCTGAAACTTGCACTTTCAACATTGCACTTAATATGAGTATGCTGGCATTTCATTTCCTTAATGTGAGTAATGCTGTGATGTTTAGAAAAATCTGAGTTCAGTGTCTGCTCTTGATATCAGATGTATGAGTTTGCAATCTGTAGTTTTAGCCGGACAGTGTTAACTGACTTGTTTTTGACCTGTAGGTTTGTTGTAATGCTTTGTTAGATTTTAAACATATCTATTGGGTTTTTGGATTTTGCTTTTGTACTGCTTCCTATCTATCTTTTAATCTTAAGACCAAGAGGTAAAGTTTTAGGCTTGATAGGCAAATCAAACAAATTATTAACTGATTGGGTTCTGTTTAGCATTTTCCCTAATTTAGGGTATGGAAACAGGAAAGAAAATGGAGACAGACATTCACTTACATGCACATTTAAAACGATCTTTTTGGAGTAAGCGGACTAAAGCTTGGTTTATGCTTGCCGCATGAACATTCTGCGTGGAAACGAGATGTGCGGAACCGGCCGAGACGCCTTCAAGCAGCGTAAATACTTTCTGCAGCTTGTCCCTGCTGAGAGCCAATATTCCTGACGACTGTAGGGGGCGGTGTAGGGCTCTACGGCATGCATACAACACTACACCATAGTAGAAGTAGTAATCACTGTTGTTTACAAGATGGTGACACCCGAGAGCTTAAACAAAGCACAACTTTTATGCTGTTTACTTAGGAGAAAAGACGAAAAAGGAGACTTTCCTCTCGTCCAGTTGATCAAAGTGATCTCTTTCGGCCGAATCATAAAGATGTGTATTTACGAACCTCCAGCAATATGAGCTCTTGCCAGTCCGCCATGTTTTTCCGTGCGGGACCGTCCGCATAGTTACAAATTTTCCTAGGTGCGCGGTGCGGAAATTTTGGGGCGGGAGGAGGCCGCGCGGAGAGGTGCGGTTACCGAAATGACATAATTTGGCTGCGTGGAGCCGTGCGGACCTCGCGGACGCGGCAAGCAAAAACCAAGCTTTAGGGCTTGACCCGTGTTGAGAATCGTGTCCCAGTTTACATGTCATTAAGAAAATCGAACTATTAAATGAAATACTTTTGACTCCGTTATGATAGACATAGGCCCTTGGTGTTAGCATTCTACCACTTTACCTCAACCAAAAATATGAATGCTAAAGTTTTGAAGAAAATTACATTGGTACACTAATCGGCAGGCTTCACAGTTTCTATAAAATAGATGTGACTGTACCTGTTTTTTTATTTGCAGTTTACATTTTACATTAATCAAAGTGTTTTTAAAAAATTTATTTTTAATCAATGGTTTCTTGTTTTCCTGGTGAGTAAGTATAACTGGATTTAAAGGCGATTATCTTTTAGCCACTACGCTGGATGACGACGAGGACACAAGTTTATTTTTCGCATTGCACAATGATCAGAATTGAAAGGAAGTTAAATATATTTTTTCAAAAACTCAGTTACAGAACTTCAGGAAAGGGCTATTTTGGGGTCAGTCAGCTATTAGAAGTTACCCAGAACCAGTTGTTTGAAAGGGCAGTAAGAAAAAAATTTGTTTTGTTTTGTTTTTGCTCCTAATATCAGATTGTTTAGTACAGCTAATCAAGGGAGCTGGCTATTTTAATCAGTTTTTGATTGATTGGCACATCACTTATTTGATTAGTTAAAATCTCGATCCAGCTCCCTGAGTGATAAAATAGCAAATTGTTGTCCCTAGATTTTAAATCTGCAGCACACAAGCAGCAAGTGGGATTTAGGAACCTGTAGTTGAGCTCCAACATGTCAAGGCACCAGTATTGTGACTCAGCATTTGGCTTCACAATGAAAAATGGATGATGAAGGTGCTCCTTTCTCCTACTCTTCCTCTGGTATAGTACATGAGTCATGCTACAGGAAATGCGTGCCCCTGTGAATGCAGCCTCTTCAGAGACACTCGCTATTATCGGCCTAATTGGAGAAGCAAATCAGGCGCACGTTTACAGGGTCTGCTTCTTTCTTGACAAAAGCATTAGTCATAACATAGCATCAAGAAACATCTATATTTGGAGTAAAACAAGGTGATGCAGTTGATTCAGAATTTGCCATAACAAAAATCTTTACTTTCTTCACAGACCTTTGATATCACTGTGACATCACTAAAGTTAACATTTAGCTGCACTACTCCACTCCAGCCTATTAGTGGTAGGATGAGGTCAGCAGCACATGCTTCTCTCCCCCATAAGTGTCCACAGATATATAAGGAGAAGTTAAAAGAGGAAACAAGCTGCACCACTGAGGTAGATGGAGATACTTATGTCATCTCTGTGTCCCCGGAATGAGCCTATTTATAGGAACTGTTGCTTTTTATATCAGTGCCAGCAACTGACATCTTTTTTCTTGGACACTCACAGCCAGCGCAGCATGGTGTTAGTTTCTGGTTGTTGCTGTGGGTGGAACTCAGTGAGTCACACACATGACCACTAAAACATGACTTCGAAACAGATAGGAAACAGTTCCAGTGGGTATGTTACAGCCACTGAACATTACTTCAACCATTGTAGAGTGCCATGCAAAAGTGTTCACATCATTCAAACCTTTATACAGTTCTTTTGTAACCACAAACTTTAATAAATGTTATTCAGAATTTATATGTGGACCAACAGTCCTGTTTCTACTAAAGTAAAACTTCACAGCATGATGCTGCCATCACCATGTGGCAATGTTAAGGGTAAACTAAGCAGTTTTTTGCCTCATCTTACTTGACCATTTTTCACCAATATACCTTTGTGGCAAACTTTAGATGTGACGTCCACTGACTTTTTTCCCAAAAGTGGCTTTCTTCCTGCCAATTATCCATGAAGGTCAGATTTGTGGAGTGAGTGACTAATAGTTTCTCTGTTGACACATTTGTTCGTCTGAGCTGTGGAGCTCTGTGATTCTGCCAGAGTTGCCTTGGGGTTCTGTGGTGCTTATTTGATGAATGCTCTCTTTGCCCAGACGGTCAGCTTCTGTGGACAGTCGTAGTAGATTTACAGTTGTACTATTTCCTTTTTAAAAACTATATATTGAACATTGCTCTGTGAGATTTTTAAAGCTTGGGATTTTGATGTATATATATAACTCTTCTTTACACATAGTAGCAGGCAATCCACACAGAATGACGCCAGGGGCACAGATAGGATGTTTAAACTGGGAGGGGGGGGGATATCAGTATTTCCACTGTACCCCTCAACCACGCACACACAAACAAACACACACAACTGCATAAGCCTTAACTAGAGCTCAATTTGACGTAATTTGGCCTCAGGGAGCCGTGCAGACCTCGCGGTTGCGGCAAGCATAAACCAAGCTTTCGTCTACACTTCCAATGCTTTTTACGGATGAAACAAATTTTTTAATTTCAAATAGAAATATGACCATGCTTATTAATTAAGTAAATTATGATCTTTTTAATTATTCTAAATGGTTTAAAGCAAACAAATGTAACTAAATTTCAAAAAATGTAATTATATGGTATTTGATGGAAATAAAACATAACAGTGATCAAATCAAACTTTATATTAATAATTCATAAATCCTGCAAGTGTTGTCAACATGTTCTTTAGGAGTCACGATTGAAGGAAAACCTTGCTGGAAACATCAAATTAGACATGTCTGCAAAAATATTTTTAAAAATCGATTGGAATTTTAAGTAAAATATGAAATGTTGTTTATAATTCATGCCTTGTAACATTATAAATTAGTTTGATTTATCCATGCCTTACTTTTTGTAATATTTGCAAATTCACAGCTACTTAAAAAGCGTCAAATTTGCATCTTCTGCTATATGAAACATCAAATGAACAGTTCTCAATCAGATTTCATACTGCAAAGCTTTGGAATTCAAATATTGAACTTATGGAACCCTCTTTATTGTATTTATTTCTCTATAAGCCCATTCAAACTTCTACCACTTCTGTACACATGAATTGTATGTATCTTTATGTATTCAGTCGAAGCCTCCTATTATCAGGCCCCCACACCATTTACGCCCATGAATGACAAACGGTACATCACAGGCTGGACAAGAGCATATGAAACCAATAAGCTTGCATTCGTAATTATGAGTAGGAAACTAAGATCATAGATCATGGCCGTGGAACACTGGACCAGCTCTACACCCTCAGCAGGGTCCTGGAGGGTGCGTGAGAGTTCGCCCAACTGGTCTACATGTGTTTTGTGGACTTGGAGAAGGCGTTCAACCGTGTACCTCGGGGAATCCTGTGGGGGGTACCAGGCCCTTTGATAAGGGCTGTTAGGTCCCTATATGACCGGTGTCAGTGTGTGGTTCGCATTGCCGGCAGTAAGTTGGATTAGTTTCCGGTGAGAGTTGGACTCCGCCAAGGTTGACCTTTATCACCGATCTTGTTCATAACATATATGGACAGGATTTCAAGGCGCAGCCAAGGTGTTGAGGGGATCCATTTTGGTGGCCTCAGGATCGGGTCTCTGCTTTTCGCAGATGATCTGGTCCTGTTGGCTTCATCGGAACGTGATCTACAGCTTTCACTGGAGCGGTTCGCAGCTGAGTGTGAAGCGGCTGGGATTAGGATCAGCACCTCCAAATCCGAGACCATGGTCTTGAGCCAGAAAAGGGAAGAGTAGCTTCTTCTGGTCGGGGATGGGGTCCTTCCTCATGTGGAGGAGTTTACGTATCTGGGGTTCTTGTTCACGAATCAGGGAAAAATGGAGCGGGAGATCAATAAATGGATTGGTAAGGTGTCTGCAGTTATGCGGGTGCTGTACCGGTCTGTCGTGGTGAAGAGAGAGCTGAGCCGAAAGGCAAAGCTCTCGATTTACCGGTCGATCTACGTTGCTACCATCATCTATGGCCACAAACTTTGGGTGGTGACCGAAAGAACGAGATCACGGATACAGGCAGCTGAAATTAGTTTCCTCCGCAGGGTGGCTGGGTTCTCCCTTAGAGATAGGGTGATGAGCTCCATCATCCGGAGGGGGCTCAGAGTAGAGTCGCTGCTCCTCCACTTCGAGAAGAGCTAGTTGAGGTGGCCCTGCTTAAGCTACTGCCCCCGCGACCTGACCCCGGATAAGCGGAAGAAGATGGATGGATGGTTGGATCATGGATTTGACTTGGATAGTGTCAAATCTCAAAAATAAAAGCTGATTTTGAAATATTAGTCGTTGTTGTAGTTTTTTTTTAACTCCTAAAATAAGTATCATATGTGAGCTTAAA
Source organism: Apricaphanius iberus (assembly GCA_028564705.1). Lineage (NCBI taxonomy): Eukaryota > Metazoa > Chordata > Actinopteri > Cyprinodontiformes > Aphaniidae > Apricaphanius > Apricaphanius iberus. Next base: position 700,730 of record JAPXFQ010001619.1, read on the forward strand.
CAAGTTTGTCCCATAAAATGCACATTTTCACCATTTCATATAAGACGCCAACAAGGCAATAAAGAAACCAAAAATGTTATCAAAATATAAAAATATGAAAAGTAAAGGAAACACAGTATTTACATTTTTCGGGAGAAAATTCAACAGCAAAACCCATTGTTGACGCAGCTGCACGCACCACATTATTTACATTATTAATTGCAGTGGATCAGAATTTATTTTCTAGTGTGTTGCATTTTTGCTATTTTATTTTGTCACCATTGATTGATTACTAATGAAATAAAATAACAAAAACATAATAAAAACACAAATAAAATGTGTCCACACACCAACATTGATGTTCTCCCTATTGCCTGCTTATTTGCAAATTAAATTAATTCCACTTTCCTTTCTCAAAAAGACCTCAGTTGCTCTGTTTGACTGTTTCTCCGTGTGCTTCAGGTGTATGAGTAAATATTTTTATGTGGACATGGAGGCTATGTCTTTCTGGTCATGTGGGTATAAAGTGGATCTAATATCACATTAAAAGGACAGACCAGGGAGGATTATTTTAAATGGAGTTAACAAAGTTAACTTAAGTTCAGGAGTAAGGAACACGCCCTATACCCGCTTCGCACATCCTAATCAGCCCTAAAATCGCCTCACCTGGCACTTATGGCCTCTCGCACATTCCCAATCACACCGTGATACACATATAAACCCTGTCTGGCTCTCATTTCTTTTTGTATCGTTCAGGCTAGTGAATTAAAAATATTAACAAAACAAATACATTTACATTTTTGAGTATATTTAGGCCAGCAGAGAAGCTGTCTCTGACCACCCAATACTGTTTAAATGTCTTGACAACTTTAACACTGACTTGTCAGCTGTGTTCCTCAGTTTTCATGATACTGCTTGCTTACTAATTCTCCTATCCTTCACAGAATATTTGTGTTTATAATTAGATAAAGCTGCAAAAATAGTAGTTGCTTTTTACTAATAAGTGATGTCTGAAGAAAGTTGGTAGAACTGGGGTTGATTTAGCAGCATTAGTGGAAATAGTTCCAAAGACAAATGCACATCTAATTTTTCTGATTTTTGTTTATTAAAAAGGCACAAAACTGTGTATCCTTTACCTTACAAATAAATCTATTCTTCATCTGGATTATTGTTTTTCCTGCTTTGAAACCGGTAGAAACAGGTAGGTTAGTTTCTTCACTTGAATGTGTGAGAAGCTAATAATTAATCACATTTCCTTAAATTATTCCTTTGCAGAAATAAGAGAAATGGGAAGAAGGCCCCATCAACAGAAACTTTTGGAAATCAGATATTTATTCAAGGAGTGACTCTGTTTGGCTGGGACCTGTTGGCTTGTTTTTTTCTCTGAAATATGATAACCCCTTGGGGCACAGAACTCACTCTCCACCACCTGTGGGACTTCTTAGGAACAGAGTGACTGCATCTGCAGAACAAACAGCATGTTGCCTTTACTACTGAAATATCAACTTCCCTTTTTGCTGACAAGGGAGAAAACTCCTTAAAGAAAAACACAGCTTCAGTTGGAAAACCCCAGCAGCTTATCAAAAATTTTTAGAAAATAAAAACAAAGTATGCCTACTAAGTATTAAGCCAAACAGATGTGGTTTAAAAAAACACTCCTTTTCTATTTAAAGACACCAGGTGGGAGCAGAAGGTGATGGGCTTTAACCTATAATAAGACACAAAAGGCTCAGCTGCTCCTGACGGATTGCGGCACCCCTTCTCCCCTCACCTACAGTAGCCCCCACCACAGTGAGAGTTGCACAACACCGCTTGGCTAGAGTGTCAGTCCCCATGGAGATACACCATGCAGTGACAAATATTGTTCAGTGGATTGCTCAAGGGTTTCTTTCTGCACACTGCTTGTGGCTCTGAGCAGCCTTGACACAGATTGACCAGGGAGCCTCTGAGTGTTTTCAAATGTAGGACAAAGATCAGGCAGTTCACAGCATCCACAGTGTTTTCTGGTATGTTTCTGAATTAAAACTAGATGATTGATGAAGAAAGAGTTTGGGGAATGCAAAGGCAGTGAAACTGTGTCCCTCCATGTTTCAGGGTTTATTCAGAGTTCCCTGTGCCGGTCGCTGTGACTGACTCGGTGGAACTAATGTATGCGTGACCTAAGACTGCCTGTCTCCTGTCTACTCTGCTGCAGTATTTTGTGTCTTTCACTCTGAATCCCCTCCTCCCTTCTCTATCACTGCTGTGACTAATATGTGCCTGTGTACGCCCAAACACAGACGGATTCATGACTGGATGATTTCTGGCTATTCCATGACTCAGCCTCAGCACATGCCTCCTCCATGGTGGTGTGGGCTCAGCGAGTGCTGGCCAACTCTTTGCTTTTCTCATCAGTTCTGCAATTGCTGGGTGCAGTGCACCACAGAATTATCAGTGAACAGATCCATTATTACTTTTTAACCATTTTTATCTCGGAACTCCAGATACAGTAAAAAGAGCATTCATGCTTTATTTATAATGTTAAAATGGTCACTTACAGAATGAATGTCACACCTGCAGTTGTAATTGTCTAAAATACTGCCATATACTGACTACATTTGTTAATATATATGTATGTATAATAATAATCAGTAATTCCATCTTTAGACAAAGATAACCCTGTAAATACCAAGAGCTGTTTTAAAATGGTCATTTAATAAAAAAAGCCTTAATGTGCTTCATGAGCCACACCCAGGCTTGAATACGGCATCAGAAATAGAATAAAACAACAAAACAGAAAGCACTTCAGTAGACCTTGTCTGACAAAATGAAGTAGACTAAACAATCTTAAAAAGCAAGACATCATTCCCCAACTAAGGAAATTAAAGAAACAAAGTCAATTATATATCTACGCCTGCTAAGGGTTTTGTCATTTTTAAGACTTTGGGAATCTAATAAAACCCCTATATTGAAGACACATCTTACTCGTGTGGCAAAATGTGCAACAAGGGCCCGGGAAATATTTGATACCACTCCCGCGGTGAGAGTCATTCGTGCTAATCAGTCAGCTAAAGGGATATTCCTGTGGCCAAGCAGCCAGGGCACATCATCAATTGGACCCTCACCTGTTACATCTCTCCCCCTCTTATCACAAGCACATCCTCTGTGCAGGGTGCCACCGATTTCAAATCAATGGAGTATCACATGAATTCTGCCAATGACACCAAATGCGGCAATGTTCACAACAAGGGCTCAGGTGGGATTCAATCCCCAACTCCTGGGTGCACGCCAACCAAGCAGCTAGGCCACACGATCAATCGGAGCTACAGTGACAGGACTCTCACACTGTCACACTTGTCTCAGCTGAGATTGGTGTTCATGATTTAACAATAAGTGAAAAGGGAATAAAACCATATCAAAGTTTCAACTTGAAAACCACCTTGAAAACCAATTTAAATAAAGTTAAAATAAACAATAAATCAATAAAAAGAAAAAATAAACCTTGCCCCATGTTTGCCAAACAATGCCACGAGGATCCCCCTAGATTTTGAGAAAGATATGCGATGGACTGACCAGATAAAAGTTAAACTTTTTGAAGTTGTGCGTCCCCTCATTTAGCAGGGTAATTACCCAAAGCACAAATCCACGTCTGAATTATTCAAAACACAAAACAATATAACTTTTTCGAATGGACTATTTAAAGCCTGGACTTAAGCTTTAACAAGCTATTCATACTAGAAAACCCTTCTAGACAGGACAGGACATGGCTGGGTTGGATGGAGTTTTAGCCCAATAAATTAAAAACCTTTGTTTTTGGTTCAACCTTTTTCTGATATAAAAAGTAGTATGATGATCTGTAAATTTTAAGCATCACAGAGAAGGTAAAACAGAAGACATAAATACATTTTCACCTCACTGTGTCCTGTTACCCCACAATCCAAATAGTACTGAGCCCCGCAGGGGACATGGTGGAGAAAATATTTTAAGGTGAGAAAAAAAATAAAATAAATGGATTTTGCGTTATCTCGAGACAGTTTTGCGTTGTCTTGAGAAAATCCAATTCCTTCAACACCAGCCATACGTCCTCTTTTCTCACACATTGTCCATTTTCTCTGCATTTTGCACACATCCAACGATAGCCATGTAATTGTCCAGAGTATTGCAATTGGTGGCTAATGAACTCAATCAGATCCACTAGTTCAGAAGCTGTTTACGACGCGACAGTCCTTTTGTGCGCAAAATCCTGTGGGCAATGTCTTTCACTTATATAAAAACCATGTCTATAGCGAAGCACTGACTTTATGTCCTGATATTTGAGGCCAATCTCAAAATAAAACTCTATTAAGCTCTCCCGTCTGTGACTGTCTTCCATCATAGCAGTGCACAAGGCTGCACCAAACTGAGTCGGTAACACTGTAAATGCAGGAATGGCTTTTTGAAACGTTCTCAAGATATCGCAAAAGTTTCTCAAGATAACGCAAACATTTATCAAGATAACGCAAAACTTTCTCGAAATAATGCAAACGTTTCTTAAGATCTCGCAAAATCAAATTTTTTTTTTTCTCACCTTAAAATATTTTCTCCACCATGTCCCCTACGGGGCTCAGTAAAATAGTCATTTTTTCCCCCTTACTGCTATAAAATAAAGTAGAAAACCTATCTGACATCTAGAAAAAAAATAAAGACTGAATAAAGTTCTCTTTATTCGTGACAATTAAAGCTTTTAGATCCAAAAACTCCTACTATGGGGAAAACCATTAAAAGAACCAACCATTAGCAAATCTTTCAACTAGACTAGTTAAAGTCAAATTTTGGTTTCTAAAAATATATAAAGAAGTCTAAAGCCAGTATCCAAACCCCATGGTAAGTCAGCCATTTTGGTCAAAAGCAGCCATTTTGTGCTTTTTGAAGACTTTGTCATGCGGATTTGATCATCAGGCTCAGTGGAAGCCTTCAGGTACCACTGAGGTGGCGGTGCATGAGTGCCGCAGTTGCGGCGCAAGTTGGCGCAGCGCATATCTGTGAAAGCCTTTCAAGGCTGCTTGCATCTTTCATTTATATATACTTTTTAATTTAGGAGTTAAATAGTTATGGATTCTCTAAATGAAATGAACTAAAAGTCCGTATTCAGTTCCACATTTTTTGGCAATATCTCTACAACAGCTTGACCTTAAAAAAAAAAAAAAGAAAGTTTTAATATTTTTTCCCCCTCAATATATCTGCACTTTTCAATGCCCCAAAACTAAGTAAGTACAACCTACGAGTTTTTGCTGATGTTAAACTGATGTGGGTGTCACTTTTGACTTCACAAGCCACTTGGTTTCTGTGATGGTTTAAATTTTACAATGGCATGAAAATTAGAGGTTTTGTATAAAAATTTGTGGGTTTAGATGTATACAATTATAACTCCTGTATACATTTATACCTAATTTACAGTTTCTGCTTGTGACACGAAATTCACAATATTAGTTTTAGTTAATAAATGTTGCCAGTAAAGCTAATTTTGATGTAAATTCGCAGGGCAGCTGAAGCATGTCACAGAAGTCTACAGCCAAGTAGCCCTGGACAGGTCACTAATCAGCACATTTCTATTTACTGAATTTTTTTTGTTAAATATTACATTTAATTTCTAACTATTTTGGATGATATTATGTAGTGACACATCTTCATTTTCACAAGAGAAACATTCAAATGTGTTATTAACTTCTAACTAACTTTAGTAAAACTAGTATTTTTTATAATGTTGTGATTTTGTATTTTTTTCAGTTACTTCACTATATGCCATTGTTTCTAAAAGCACTGCAATGCAGGAATTTTCCTCTGGGATTATTAAAGTGTATTTGTATCTCCAGTAATCCAATATTCTATTGATATTTCTTTTTTTTCAGCTGATCAAGTAATACAACAAACTGTAGACACATTTCCAGCCTTTTTTTCCCCCTTCATTAACAGTTGTGCTGCATCCATCGTGCATGTGCACCTGCATGCACATATATGCCAATATATGTGCATGCAGTATGTGAACTGCTATATTACAGGTACAGTGATTGTGCTTGTTGATTTTAAAATCTGCATCACCTTGTTGCTTTAACACTAAAGACTAATTATGTTTGCACAATCTGAAGCACATCTGTATAAAAACTGTTGTTGAGTTTGAGGTTTTATATTTGGTTTATGATTTGTTTCGTATTTTCTGACATCGTTGATTTTCCCCTCATTGCATATGTTTTCCCAAGTCCCTTCCAATGCAAACACTATTAATGTCTTTGACCCAAACAAATGAGTATGCTTGATAGCAGCAGCTATCTTTTAATATACTGGGGTGGGATCATAGAACCTTTTCATTGTATATACTCAACAGGGTCACAAATGAACATGTTTGGGGAAAAATGTTATGTATTGATTCCAGAGTTTGGTGTGCTAAAGGTATTGTCAGAACTCTTCAGCAACGTTCAGCTTTGTTCGCAGTAGCTTTGTGCATATTTTCTTACTTTAATGCTATTTTACATGGCTCTTGATTTCCAATATTAAAAGGAATGCAATTATCAGAAGATGCAAATCTGAAAAAATAAATAAATAAAAGGTATAAAAATAGTAATTTGTGCATTTTAAACTCGAGTCTTAAACGGAACTAGTTATCAACTTAAAAAAACAAAAACATTTTTTAATCACTAAGAGCATGGGCGCCGTCGGGGGGGTGGGGTGGGGGGGTGGGGCTGTTAAGACGATTCTGAGGGCCCTTTGAGGGCTATCAATACGTACTGTCTTGTGTAAGTTTTTTAAATGAAATATTTCATTTGATCTGTTAAAATAAGCAAATTATATATGGTTGGGATTTGATATAAAAAAAATCCTCGAATTATGTATGATATTATAATTTCACCCCTCTCCCTTACTGATGGTATCGTCTAACACTAGCAGCGGCACATGCGAAATGTGTACAGCACGCTTCGCCTATGTGAACAATTCCTTCTCTTCACTGCTGTGGTCCGAGTGACCCGTTTAGTGTCTAAATAAATATAACACAGGTAAGTACGTGCAAGCGCTTAGAATTTGAAAGTGTTTCTACAAATTCGAGTCACCATCATGCTATGTTTTTTTATGTGAAACTCATGGACGCCTGTGACAGGTAAGGCCGATTGTTACAGACCTGGAGCTCAAAGGTCATAGTTCAGTCCGGCTGTATCAGGCTGCAGCTGGGTGTGATAAGCTGCACGCTTTCATACACATCTGCAGGCTCACCTTTGCATGTGTGTGTTTACACAGCATTACACTACACGCACATAATGTGGTTCTCTAGTTAATGAATGTAAGAAGCAGATCTTTAACAGGTTGCCCGCTGGTTGCCTTAAAAGTGATTTAGGACCTTTTTTTGTGAGTTTATCTAGAATACACACATAATAGATCAACATCAGCTAGAGTATGTGTGGTTTAGAGTGTTTGTCTCAGTTGTCAAGGTCCTTTGGCTTCTAGATTGTTTGCTAGGGATAGTTAAAAAAAAGCATTTTATTAGTTTTAAAACTTTGGAATCATCACACGAATTCCAGATAAAATACACCGATGCATGTACAATGCCAGAATTAGAAAAATTTCCCCAAGACAAAATATGTTTTTAGTTACATTCATTTATTTTTCCGTATTATCAATGAAATCTGCCACACTTGGAGTAATAATACTAACCAGAAATTGAAACCGGTCAAAATAAACAAGTTTAGCCAACCAGCTTTGTAAGCAAAATAAATCAAGTCATTTTCAGAGAGCTCAGATTTCTGATCTCATAACCATTTTTCAAGCAACACGATGGGAGGTGAAGCAGTGTTGTAATAGTATGAGATTTTTCCCAGCAAAGTTCCAGGAAACTATGCCTCCCCGAGCTGATGTAAAATATTAGTGCCCCATAATCCAAATGGTGCAGTTGCCTCTGTCAAGCCGGAGAGAAAAAACAGACCCTCTTTTTACGAACAGGAGTCACTACTTCTCTTCATTGCAAATAAAATAATTTTATGGTTGCCTTTAGATGGCTCCTCAAATATGGCTTAGGTGTATTATTCATAAGATAACTGCTTGTGAAAGGGATTGCAATCTTGAGGTTCATAAATCTGTGCAGACTCTCTAAATACTGATGGCGGAAATGTTTAAAGCTCTGCTGGCTGGGTGTTTTTATTCAGCCTGTGGCACCAGACCTGCATGGATAAGTACTTAAATATGTTTTTTCATTTTATATATCCACAAACAAGGAATTATTCAGTCTTTTCTCTACAGGTAGAACTGGTATTTCTCTCTACAGTCATGTGCCTTCTCTAAAGCTTTTAGGCCACTCTTGAGTCTTTCAATTAGCTGATCACAAAGAGACAGGTCAAGTGTCACAGTGTGGGTCAAAGGTCTCCCAGGCTCCCCCGATAGTCGGTCTAACTTTCAATCACCAATATCATCCGGGGGTAAAGCTCAGTACTTCATAGTAACTGAAAAGAAATTATAGCATGTAAAGGTAAAGGCCTGTTTGTTTATCAACTTTGCCACCTGATTTTAAGCAATTTCATTTTTATTCCCCATTAAACAGTTAAATTCCATCCTTCATGCTACTTATCCGATTTTTAAATGCCTCTTCCAGACTGGGAATGCTCAAGCTGGATCTTAAAACTCCAACCTATAAAAAGAAAGAAACAATCAAGACAGAAGCTCTACTCGTTATCATCATCCTGTTCTTCACAGCTATTTGTTGTACTTTAAGAGTTTTCTGAAATACTGCAACAAGTAGAGTGGGTAGGAGAAATGCATGGACTGCCCAGGCAAGCCTGTTTCATCGGGTCTCTCATTCTCCCCGAAGCATGTCTGGTATGTAAACAAACTGCTGCCACACCACTGTAGAAATATGCTCATCGTGATCTCTCTTTAAACCTGTGGAATGTTTGAATCATAGGAAAAGCACACAGGAATGTGCACCTACACCCCTAGACAGTCAGAAAACAAAAATGTAGCCACTGGTTTCTCAAATCTAATGCAGAATTAAAATAACTGACAATAATATTATGAGCTACTCATATATTTTCTAAGGCAAATACAAATGAGACTTGCTTTTAGTTGTTTTCTTGTTTATTATCACGGTGCAAAGTTTAAAAAGTGAGGTATTCCAGAAGGAAATAGTGTGTGGCTAAAGTTGAATACTTATCACTTAGAATAGGAGAAATTAACTGACGGTTTTAAGTATTTATTTCAGATCTGGGAGTAAAAACCAAGAAAGCTCTTTCTTCACCAGCATCTTTCAGTTTCTCATGGAGGATCCAGAATCATATCAATGCTAGAAGGTAAACAGTATATACATCTGGGTCTACCTCCGGATCTCCCTTCAGCACCGAAATCCTCAAGTTGGAATCCAGAAACACCGTGGAAGCATCCTGATAATATGCCTGAGCCCCAATTAACTGACTCCTTTCTATGGCGAGGGTTTAACACACCGATGTTTAGCATTTCATTGGTTGAGGTTCTACTGAAATTCAATCCCACAGAGGGCTCTCTGTTTACAGATGCAGGATACCACACTAACCGATGCTTATAACATGATATCTGAAGAGGAACATTTCTGTCATAGAAAACAACTGTAGCTCAGAAGTTACATAAGGGAGCCACATTATATCATAATTACAACCAGACATTGAATTTTGCAATTTTGTAACATGTAATTTTTAAAATGCTTATGCTCAAATCGATTAGAGTTGCATCAGAGCAGGAAATTATATGATTGAATTACTGTTGCTGAAAGTTGCTAGGTAATAACTCACATTTTTCTGAATATAAAAATAACTAAATATTTTTCAGGATTTGGCATTTAGATAACAATCACATAATTGGTCAAAAATATTATCAACATGCAAAACATAAATGCATCACTGCTGAAGTGTAGCATCCCACTGAATATTGCGTCTTAGCACTCGTTTGCAATTGTGATATTCCCCATACTGCTATCAAAATAATGAATATGTTGTTTAGCTCTAACAACAATGCTGTAATGCTATCACTAATGCCAACTGACCTACTCCAATGACATAAAACGATACACTGCATCAATTAACTCTCTAGTATCACCTTTCACCACTGCTACATATTGTGCTCTCTTTTTAAAGTGCAACTCACCTCTAAATTAACAGTTCTTTGCTGGCAAACTTTATAAATGAATGTCTAATAGTGCTGCCTATTTCTGGTAAATATTTTTGGTATTATAATTGTCAATCGGGTATTACAGTATGACTGATGTCCTTAGTAGCAATTGGAGTTGCAATAGCAAGGAATTGTTGATGCCGCCCAGTCCTCTCTCCCTGCCATCTCTCAGTCTTCCAGGCATAACGTTTTGGTACATTTTTTAAACAGGAAGCATGAGTGGAGTTACTCCATTTTCCACCAGAGGCGTAAGCCACACATAATGTAAGTGAAGTAAGTAATATGCAACTTATTGCAGCTATTCAAGTCAAAGGGACTGTTTCCACCCCGTGCGAAGCATCGCGAATCGGATGCGTTCCAGAAGCGTAGTGTCACGGCCCTCTCCTAAATTTACATAGCATTTCTATTTTTTACGTCCTATGCTTCTAAAACGCATCAAGATGAGCAGTTTAGTTCGAACCAGACAGGAATTCAGGGGGTTGGAGCAAAGTAAAATACCCGAAAGTTTCAGAATAAAGTACAGGTGCAGATTTCAGATTGCTTGACTATGGAAAAAAGCAATCCCAAACATCACTAATGCCCCATTTCCACTAGGGCCAGTACGGTACAGAATGGAACGGGTCAGTACGGCCTGGAACGGGTAGGTTGTGTTACCAATACCATCTCAAAAGAACTGTAGTGGACGAGGACATGAGTGGGCTTACATTAAAAAAAGCTCCAACAAAAAGCATCTCTCTTCTGTTGTTGAAGATTTAATTTTTGGAAAACAGATACTTTTTTTTAACCAATGTACCACCTAGACTTCCGTAGTGTGATGTCAATCTAGCCATCTTGTTTTACAAGGATACTTTTGCAGCTTGTTTTGAGTTGGACATTAAATTCAAGTCAGCTTCAGGACAGGATGATGGTAATAAAAGCAGGTTTTTGAAAATATTTTTTATTACTTTTTAAATTTAAATTTAATTTTTTATTTCTTTTTTACGGAAAAAAATCAGTTGGAATTTAAAAAAAAAATCTGAAATAATATAATAGTATAATAGAAAATAAGAGATTTAATTTTTAAGCCGTATTGCGCAGCCCTACCTCCTAGTGTTTCTGTAAATATTCATCTTCTATTCTGAACCTTTAATCCTGTAAAATAAGAGGGGTTTGGCCCTTTTTTAAATAATTGTAGTCAGGGGAATCATATTTTGACACGAAAATAAATAGAAGAAATACTGAACTGAAAAATCTGAAAATTAAAAATTAAAAGTACTGCTCTGCCATTAATATTGTGTTTTTGGTTTCATTTATTGAAGTACAAAACCTAAAACAAACCTAAAACAATGAAAAAATAAAATATAAATAATATATATGTATTTATTTTTAAATCTAGAAAAGTATTTTTTCTGAAACCTGGAAGAATGACGCTGAACCTAAATCTACTATGAAAAAGACTACAAGCACTGAATTTTCTGCACTATTAGCAGATTATTTAGAACCCAGTTTGGGATTTCGAAAACTTTTAGCTTTTAACACAGGGTTATGGTTATGAATATATTATACTGAATTTAAACAAAGGCCACCATCCTGAGTTATAAGCCTCCGATAAAAGATAAAATAAAACATTTTTAAAATGATGATATTTAATATATAATTACTCAATACTCTTGCTTAAAGTAAAGTTAAGGTTTTTCAAATCCCAAACTGAGTTTTAAATATTATACCAATAGTGTAGAATAATCTAGTCCACGTTTGAAGAATCTAAGTAGGTAACTTTTTAAGCTATGGAAGATTAAAGCTGCTCAATTTAGTATAAAAAAATAAGTGGAATCGCCCTTTAGTCATTTTCTGAATCAGTCTACAGTCGGAAGACAACTTCAGCTTCATATAATCCTATTGATGCTGTTCTGAGAGGCTTCATTGTTCTAATAAATAAACAGCAAAAACATATTTATTACAGACTGTTTTAGTGTTATGTGTCTTGAGGAGTTTGTGGAATATTTTAGCATGTTTTACCATCAAACTAACAGTAGGATACATGCATGTGCATTACAATCTAAAAATTGTAATCTTGCCTCTGTGACAAAATTATCTCTCACATACAATAGCAAGAGCGTCTGGTTCATTCTAGTATCTGATCTCCCACATAAACAAGTATTAGTCTTTCACTTGCACTACTATTACAGCACACATACACATGGATAAAACCTAAGAGCGTTTGTGCATCCTTTTTGGTATCTGCGAGTGAACTTTTAGTAGTATGTATGGTTTATTTAATTTTATTATGAGTATGTAACATAATGCTGCTAGTGCTGTATGCATGCTTTTATTGGTGTGAGACTGAAACATTTGTTATGTCCTATGCAGCACCTCTTGAGTTTCACTTCTGTACATTTCATAATAGTGAAATGTTTTACTGCATGTTTTCTGAACTGAAGGCTCAGAAATTTGCTTTTTTTGCACTTTAAATACATTTCTTTGAAAGCTGTTCAGATGAAAAGAGAATGAAAATCCCTTACACGTGAAAGCTGAAATAAAACAAGTAAGTTTGAGCTACTTTATGGGTCACATCAGCAAATTATCTTGTAGTCCACCGAATGGCTCTGGTTAAGACAGCTACTCTCCACACACAGGATTGGGTCTACTGACCCACATTGCCTGGTCCACTTACGTAAACACACCATAACAAGCCTGTTGTATAAAACAATCTTGCAGCCTACATATGAAGGATGGCTGCATTCAGCTCCCCCTGAATGCTGTCTGTCCCTTGCTGGAGCAGAGGAATCTTAATTCAAGATATGCATCTCAGTAGGCAGGTGAATGGTGCTCCCATCAGACGACCATATGTTCTCATATCTCTTGGCTCATTAATGCTTCCTCTCTCTCCTCTCACTGATAAATGTGTGGATTGATAAATCACTTCCCTTGAAAAATATGCTAATCAAATGGTTATGTTGGAGAAAAACAGGGCCCCGTCTTTCTGAATTTTAAGGCGCAACAGGAAGGGAAGCAGAGGTCAGGTGCTATTCTTAGAAGAGCAGAACTCTCTCCATCTATTAGTAGTTTTCAGAAATCTGCTGTCCTCCCACACGGCCCATCTGTGTAGCCGGGTTAGTCAGTGGAACCGCTCCTGTTTCAATCTCTGCTCGGTCAGGGGAGCAACGCTACTCCACGATTAAACAGCAACCTGCCAATCAGTTACCAGATCTCAGTCAAATCGAAGAAACATGACACAATCTAATGCTAATACCCCTCCCACGCACACACGCACACACACACTTGTTCTCGTCTTGTTTGTATTAGTGAGGAGCTTCATTGAAGTCTGTTCAATTTAGGGACTTTATTATGCCTTACCCTGACACTTTTGCTAAGCCTAAACCAAATCTACTCCTGTTCCTAACCTTGACTAAAACTCAGTTCACAACAAATTTTTAAAACCAACCAGTAGAGCTCAGTAACATTGTCTGAAAGTGAGGACCAGACAAAATGTCCTCACCTTGTATTGCATCTTGTGTCCTCACTTTATATGAATTTCCCTTAGGGGATAAATCAATTATTTATCTATAGGTGGAAAACCCGAAAGGGTGAAAAATAGTCCTCAGTTTGAATGCTAGACAAGCGACTGAATTAGGGCATGACTGTTTACCTTGTTATCAGGCGATTTTTGTGTCACAGCAAGCAAATAAACTGTAGCGACGCCTTAATGCAGCCAAAGCCACCAGTGGAAACCAGCCACCGTGCAGGAAGAGTTCATCTTATTTCAGCAGCTGATGAACAGCTGTTCAGCATTAGTGGTTACAGCTTTGTGGTCCTGTGGGAACAGTGCGGAGCTCAAAGTGATAAATCCTCAGGTGCAACATGATTTTTGAATGCCTCTTGAGTAAACTAAAACCAGTAGTTGAAACTACAGCTGCTGATAAAACGTTTCAATCCATAAAACATTGCAGTTCTTCATGCAATACTAGCGCATTTGATAAAAAAATAATTAGATAAATTGAAACAATGCAAAACTCTTATTTCTTCAGCTTGTTGCCATGCTTATGATCACTTACATGACTCAATTTTCACTTTTACAGCATGTCTCTTCTGAGATCTGTTTGCTCTGATGTCAAGTTTAATGTTTTATTTTAGAATAACACTTTCACTGCAAAGCACTCCAAAGCACTTTTTTTAAATTGACATTAGTTCTGCACATCAGGGCTTATAAAATAAACAAAATAAAATAAAATAAACTGTTCCTCTTCATATCCTCATGGGTTTTTCAGAAAAAAACAGAAGGGATCTACAATGGTGCATGACTTGATCTGAGTTGAATGTGACTAACAAATATAATGCGTGTGGAGGTCTGAATGTACTTTTTGTTGACATGTTTTTTTTTAACCTATTGCTATGCCACTGTGATATGCAGTAACCTGCGAAACTGTTTCAATGTTTTTACATTATCATCACAAACACAAACTATAGATTTTTTTAATAAGATTTTATTTGACCGAGTAGACCAACAAAATTGAGTGAATTGTTGAGAAGTGGAAAGAAAAGGACACATGGTTTTACTTTTTCTAATGTAGACAATTAAAATCAGTGGTTCATCAATTCCCCATTTCTCCTAATCATAGTTGTTTTTATGTCAGTACAAAGATTACCTAAAGAGCAGTTGGATGAGCTTGTTGACATATGCTCCCTAAGCGCTTGGAAAATCACTGTGAAAAATTAGCACAGTCTATAGCAGGCACTGTGAAGTATTAATGTGTGCGTGTTAGGTAGTTAGGTGGAGTCAGTGTTTTACTTATAATAAACACAGGCCAAAGGGCTCCCTGCTGGAGGATGGAACGAGGGAGCTGACTAACGTTTCAGGATAACACCTGCAGAAAAAACAACAACAGACAAGTACAAATAATCTTATACATCTGACAGCTTCACTTTGGCTTCAGACAAAGAACTTTCATTCTGAGTAAGAAATGCATTGAGTTTATCACCCTGCTCCATTGAGGTAACACAGCTATAAATTATTTTAATGAAATACATTTTTCTTTTTTTTAGATGTGTTTTTCTTTCATGTGTAAGGTTACATTGAATCTTTACAAAAATTATTGTAGTACTTTTGTTGCTGGTGGTGTAAAACATTGATTTCATCTTCTTTAATATTACCTACATTTATTGCGCTTTGCAGAAATGCTCGAAGCGTTTTACTCTGAAAGATATTTATGTTTGTCAAAATTTTATAGATTTTTTTAATGTAAAAAAAGTTATGTTTTAAGATGTTGGGTATCACGTAAAAATATATGAATAAACAAAACACAATTAAATCAGAAGTTGAAAACTATATAAAAAAAACTACAACTAATCTAAAAAACTCAAAATAGCAAAAATGTAATTCTGTTCAATTAACATCAATTGGGCCATTCGTTCAAAGCATTATTATCTCCCTTCTGGTTTCTTCTCTCTGTTACTTTCTGAAAACAAACAAAATAAGCAGAAGTGACCCAAATAACATCAGAAATAGCAGTATATAACAATCAGAACAAAATAAGAATTAGTAAGGTAATTTTAGAAAGTAGTTTATAAACCTATTAACGAGAATTCCAATTTCATTCAAGATTTTGTCATTTAAACGTATTTGATCTATTTTTTATTTAGATCAAAGTTCCTCTTTGTTAGTTAGGTGTCTGCTCCTTGTATCTCCATTCTCTACAGAGCCTCCTCACATTCAGTGTTACATTCCCTTAAGAGGACATGCCATCACTTCTGATTACACACAGGAGAGAAGGCAGGATAGAATAAGTAGGTCATGTTAGCATTATCTGTTTTTCAAGTGGGAAGTCAGTTCAGATGAAAGCCAACAAGTACTAAGAGACAGGTAAAGAATCTCAGTATTGTTAAACTGATCCAAAGAAAAATACTATTATTACATTTACATTTACACTCAGGTCAGCACTCAGCACTAATCTTCTAAAGTTTAAGTTTGTGTGGGCTCCTTCAAATTAACCTAACATTTCCTGTTCAAAAACTTCTACATTTTCTTAGCTGCTTTCGGCTTTGTTTCCAAATTAGAGCAGTCGGGCGAATGCCTTTAATGTTATGGATATATATATAGAAAGCTGTCTAAGATAACAATCAGTCAGCAGATGGTTAAATACCTCCCCATATGCAATGAGGCTTTTTAGGACAGCCTCTCTGAAGATATCCCATTCATTGCTTTTCATAACCTCCACAGCTCCTGCTCATATTCCAACGGCTGCATGACGCAGTGCGCGCATCTGTTCTTTTCTGACGTCTGAGATCCTACAGGGAAACTGCTGGCGGTGGATGTTTTTAAGTCTCCATTTAGTGCTGTTAGACTTGTTATATCTGTTAACTACTGGGGGTGGGTTTCAACCAGGGAAGGATACTCTTTTGTCCCTTAATCCTGATAATCTTGGTGAAATCCCTCAGTATAGACTTGGATTAAATATTGAACTGTACATCCAGCTGGACATTATTAAATGTTAAAGGGCTCTAAGCCTAATTAGGCGAAGAAGTCCACTCCTGGGGCATTGCTCGGTAAGAACCCTTCATGATGTATTCCCGACCACCATGAAGAAATATTACAGTTTCTGCAGGCTATTTTAGCCTTCTCCAGGGATTTTTCTTTGAAATGTCAATAATTTACAAAACATCAGTTTAGTTCAGGGACTAAACTGACCTATTCCAGTTCCTTGTTTTAAGTTTACCTATAGATGTTTTTAGTACTCCCTTCCTTTAAAGTCACAACAGTCAGTAATTAAAAATTATTTTATAAAACCACCAATACATCAACAACAATCTATTTTAAAGATTTTTTTAATTTCAGAAGCAGGAAGAGAAATTGCTTCATTTGATCAATTTTAAGAAACCATATATTAAGGTAGCGTGACTTTGTAAGATTCTAATTCACAGCCATTGAGATACACAGAGGCACATCTTTGGCTCAATCTTAAAGAAAAACTTCAAACTTCTTTGTGTGACATCATGGAAACAAATGATCAGAGACATTCAAAGACAATTGTTGACCACAAATCTAGGTTATCCTGGGGGTAATTTGGGCAATCTGGGTAGTGTGAGGAGTGCAAATAGAAAGGGAATGTCCCCCAAGATATAGTTTAGGAAAGAGGCTGGCTCTGTGACCAAGATAAGAAGGGTTTTTTTGGGTGCAAAATTTGTGAATTACCCCCCAAAAAACAAAATACATAAGATGCTATTTCAGCACAAGTTCATTACTGACATTGGCTGAAAGGCCTCTCAGACAGGAAGAAGCCATTGTCCAGGGATGTCCAAATAATTACCTTACCATCTACATGTCCAAAAGAGAGTAGAGAGAAATGTCAACTTACCTTGCTCTACCTACTTCATTATCCCTTTAAATTAAATTAACCATCATGACAATGTCAGACAAAAAAAAATAACAGAAAAAAAAAAAAAAAAATACTAAATACCATCAAAAACACCTCTTAGAGTATACAGGTCCTTCTAAAAAATTTAGCATATTATGATAAAGTTCATTATTTTCTGTAATGTACTGATAAACATTATACTTTCATATATTTTAGATTCATTACACACAACTGAAGTAGTTCACGCCTTTTATTGTTTTAATATTGATGATTTTGGCATACAGCTCACAAAACCCCAAAATTCCTATCTCAAAAAAATAGGATATCATGAAAAGGTTCCCTAAATGAGCTATTAACCTAATCATCTGAATCAACTAATTAACTCTTAACACCTGCAAAAGATTCCTGAGGCTTTTAAAAACTCTCAGCCTGGTTCATTGCTCAAAACCGCAATCATGGGTAAGACTGCGGCCCTGATTGCTGTCCAGAAGGCCATCATTGACACCCTCAAGCAAGAGGGTAAGACAGAGAAAGAAATTTCTGAATGAATAGTCTGTTCCCAGAGAGCTGTATCAAGGCACCTCAGTGGGACGTCTGTGGGAAGGAAAAAGTGTGGCAGAAAACGCTGCACAATGACAAGAGGTGACCGGACCCTGAGGAAGATTGCGGAGAAGGACCGATTCCAGACCTTGGGGGACCTGCGGAAGCAGTGTACTGAGTCTGGAGTAAACACAACCAGAGCCACCGTGCACAGGCGTGTGCATTAAATGGGCTACAGGTGCCACATTCCCCAGGTCAAGCCACTTTTGAACCAGAAACAGCGGCAGAAGCGCCTGATCTGAACTACAAAGAAGCAGCACTGGACTGTTGCTCAGTGGTCCAATGTACTTTTTTCGGATGAAAGCAAAGTTTGCATGTCATTCGGAAAACAAGGTGCCAGAGTCTGGAGGAAGACTGTGGAGAAGGAAATGCCAAAACGCCTGAAGTCCAGTGTCAAGTACCCACAGTCAGTGATGGTCTGGGGTGCCATGTCAGCTGGTGGTGTTGGTCCACTGTGTTTTATCAAGGGCAGGGTCAATGCAGCTAGCTATCAGGAGATTTTGGAGCACTTCATGCTTCCATCTGCTGAAAAGCTTAATGGAGATGAAGATTTCATTTTTCAGCACGACCTTGCACCTGCTCACAGTACCAAAACCACTGTTAAATGGTTAACTGACTATAGTATTACTGTACTTCATTGGCCTGCCAACTCTCCTGACCTGAACCCAATAGAGACTCTGTGGGATATTCTGAAGAGAAAGTTGAGATACGCAAGACCCAACACTCTGGATGAGCTTAGCATCGTGGGCCTCCATAACACCTCAGCAGTGCCACAGGTTGAAAGCCTCCATGCCATGCCGCCTTGAAGCAGTCATTTCTGCAAAAGGATTCCCGACCAAGTATTGAGTGCATAACTTAACATAATTATTTGAAGGTTGACTTTTTTGTATTAAAAACACTTTTCTTTTATTGGTCGGATGAAATATGCTAATTTTTTGAGATAGGAATTTTGGGTTTTCATGAGCTGTATACCAAAATCATCAATATTAAAAGAATAAAAGACTTGAACTACTTCAGTTGTGTGTAATGAATCTAAAATATATGAAAGTCTAATGTTTATCAGTACATTACAGAAAAATAATGAACTTTATCACAATATGCTAATTTTTTAAGAAGGACCTGTATATTGAGAAATAAGAAGCCTCGATGGTAGAGAATCCCTCTACCGTCTCAATCGCTCTTTATTCTCTTCCTCCTGGTAAGCTTCCAAAATAAATATTTTATATTCATCTTTAAACTGTTTTATGGTCCAACTGCATTTAATCTTTTTCTGGCAAACCATTCTATACTGAACACTGAAGAAAAAAAAAGTGCATCAACTCGGATCTGAGTACCACAGGAAATATATGAGAAGCTGTGTGTGTACTGGTTGTATTTACATCCATTTATCACATGTTATAGTAATTCTTATGTGTTTGCTCTAGAAAAAATATATTTAAAAAAATAATATTTTTCTATATTTATTTTTCTTCTGGGATGAGCAAACTTATAACATGTCAATACACACAAAACAATATATTCCAATGGCTGTTGATGAAAATATGGAAAAAATGTATCTTTGCTTTGTTTATGCTGTTTACAAATTAACAACTTAAACGAAATGATTAATAAAAAAAGTCAAACAAAAAGATTAGTGGCATTAAAGTTATGCGTATAAAATGTGTACATGTGTTGTAAAGGACAGACAGTTGGGACACTCTACCCAGAGAATTCTAAATCCTATGAATAAAATTGGTGTGCGCGTAATCACACTACACTGAAAAACATTAAACTTGACTTTAAGTGATCTAAGTAATATACTGCAAGTTAATCTTTTGTTCCATTTAAGATCAATACTCAGGGAAGCAAAATCCAAATTCACAACTATCTGCTTTCCATTTACTTACCCACACATTTAAAAGATTTATGCTAAAGGTATTTTTCTCAAACATTTTTCAATCCCTGTGATGCCTGTTTTAATATACTCTCACTGGCCACTGCATTATGTACACATTTCATACCTCTTGTCAACACAAACAGTAATTCAGGCAATTATACATGAACAATTCAACGTGTTTAGAAATCTAGGTGAGTGAGGGTAAGATGACTTGATAGACTTCAAATTAAGTATCAGACTGAGGAAAAAGGGAATTAGATTTCTTTGAACACACCATGGTCGCTGGTTGCCAGTTGGAGTGATCTAAGTATTTCTGATCTTCTGGGATTTTCATACAGCCATCTCTAACATTTACAAAGAAGACACTGAAGAAGAGAAAACATCTCTGAGTTTAAGTTGTTTGTACGAAGAAGAATGGGCGGGGCTGTTGGAGATGATGGTACATGAGTTCACAACCTACTTGTTAGAAACCCAGGTTTGCAGAATGACACTGAATGCAAAGCAAGTGGAACCTGGGTAACAGCAGTAAAAGACAATACCTACTGCCTCTCAATTAAGCTAAAAATAAGAAACTGTGGCAACAGTATACACAGATTTGCCAAAATTGTAAAGTAACAG
The DNA here is from genome assembly GCA_028564705.1 of Apricaphanius iberus. Classification (NCBI taxonomy): domain Eukaryota; kingdom Metazoa; phylum Chordata; class Actinopteri; order Cyprinodontiformes; family Aphaniidae; genus Apricaphanius; species Apricaphanius iberus. The sequence continues at coordinate 721,268 of JAPXFQ010001619.1, forward strand.
ATGGGAAAAGCCTTTACCTGATCCGGTGAGTCTCAATTTCAACAAACAGCATAAGGTTAATTGGCCTAAATGTTGCCATTGGGACTTCAGGACTGCTGTTCTGTCAAGCCTTACAAGTTAATAAAATATAGAAACTAGACATTTAAGTAAAAGAAAAAAGAAAAACATTATATTACATGACCTGTAGTCTGTTGTTCAAACACAGCAGACAGACTATTTTTAGAATGCGCAATCAAAGGGAAAGTAGTCATATCCTCATAGTTTCTCAGAAACACAAACATTTTCTACAAGTAAAATAGCCAAGTAGACTTTCTATGAATGATCCAATGACTTTACGGATTTCTTGTTTCCAGGGGAGGGTCATAAACAAAAGCTGCAGTGATAAAACACAAAAAGCAAAACAAATGAAAAAAACAACACACCATACACCATACTATCTCCTTTTTTCATCATAACATTGATACAGTGGGGCATTCATCAAACTACACTTAGTACTAATTTCCCTGTAGGCAACATGCTCCATTTCACTCCCACTGTCTGCCTTTAAAAAGCCACCCCAGCCCTACACACCTCTACCCCCACCCATCCTCACTACATCCTCCTGTTAAGCAAAATGCTGATATGTGCGTATAAGAGTGCTTATTTTTCTCATCCATTACCAGAATAATTAAAGTGCGGCTTTTGCCAATGCCCAGACGGATCCTCAATACTTCAAATGAGCTTAATCACCGTGCACTCCCTAATCTCGGACTAATTTAAAGAATTGCCTGGAACATACTGATGACTGGACTCTCCCACTTTTCTACCAGAAAGCTTTATCTGGAAAAATCCCAGACTGGCTGTTCCGCCTTGACACCATCCATGGCTTTGATTGCATTTCATGACGAACAGCAGCTATTTGACAAGGGTGGGGGTTACATTTGGATATGGTGCTTAAAGATTTCACAGTGTTCTGTGACATGTTATGCTCCCTGTGCATGGGGATAGACTTGTGTTCTGTGGAGATAGCGCACTAAGACGGAGTGTGTTGGTGGTGTGTGAGGACGAACAATAATGCGGGCGTTCTTGTAGCTCTTTGTTGTCCACATGTCATGATGGATTTGGTCATTGCTAGCATTGCGCGAGACTGACACGAGATCAGGGAGAGTGCCTCCAGGAACAGCCAAAGCTCAGTCCTATATTACATTTGTTGCACAGTTCTGCACTCTAATGTGTGACACTCTTACTCCAAGATAATGCAAATTAAATCAAAATGTGTGCACGTAAATCAGAATGCTTCCACTTATTTGCCGCTATTCACTGATTTTTAATTAAATGCCACTCTATCTCCACATTAACTGGTTTCTGTTGTATGTTATTGTAGTATTCCCATAGCTAAATAATATAAATGGGTGCTTATTCAGATTTTTATGATCCTTCCGGGTGAATTTGTTAGAAAATCCCAGAGGGACATCAACATGCCCAGGGTAAATCTTTAAGACGCCCCCTGAGGGAGAACTCAAATTACTATTAGACGGAAGGCTTGCAAGTAATACATGCGTACAATAAACACACTGTGACAATGTGCAAAAATTTTTAACTACTCATTTCTTTAAACTAATAGTTACTTTAAAATATACAAGTATTATGATTCAGTTTCTTTAGATGTCATAACTCAAATCAGTATTTTTAAAAAAGATTTAATCAAAATCACAAGTTCTTCTGCTTTTTGAGTACAAACTAATATGAATTTAGTTGAAGAAATTGTGAGCTTTTCAAAAGCAAATTAGTAGAGCTAATTCAAATCGTGCTATCAAAATTAAATAGTGTGTTAAGGGCATTCTTTAAACTGGATTTTATTAAACAAGTAAAAGGGGCTGAATATGAATCAATGTCACACACTGACACAAACTTCAGTATAGATGCAAACTACTCAATGTTGTCTGTATATATATATATATATATATATATATATATATATATATATATATATATATATACTCACACAAGACAACATTGAGTAGTTTGCATCCAGATGCCAGCCTGCACAATATTCCTCCGTACATTCCTGCCTGGAGTCAGACAGCTGACGCCCCAATGCTCCGGGGTATGAAGCCCCCCCATCCAATGCCCTCTGCTTCTGTGTTAGACTGCCTACTGAGAGTTTTAAATCCTCTCCATTCTCCCAAATTAACTGGCACATATTTGCATAAGAAGTGCACTTTCTCTCACCTGTGTCTGCCTTCCTATTTTTGTAAGACAGCATAAGAATGGATATGTTTCAAGCAGCAAATCGTCTGATTCATCAACAAGGACAAAACCCCTATTGGAACCATCCATCTTTGACAATTGATAGCACACCCCCACCAACCTCTAGATAAATCATTCATCCTGCTGTAATGTATGTGTGACATGCATGAACAAGACACCTAATGGATCCTGGATGGTAGGGAAATATCAGGGAATCGACCCATCCTTACAGCCCTTGTGACTGCATGCTTTAGTGTTTGTCGAGGAGAAGAGCACTGGCCTTGTCTTTGATTTCTGTGTGCTGGACAGTGTTAAAGCCTGCAGGCAGTTTGAGGAGAGAGAGGGATCAAATTCTGCAGGGTGGAAGCTCCTGCTAACTGCAAACAACCCCCTCAAGGCCTTGGGCAGGGGAACAGGAGAATTCCTGCTTCGCCCTCCCCTCTCGATGAGCTCCATCTGCTATTCCGCTACTGAGTCACCCAGGAAGGGGCCTGAGGAACAGGGTGCTTCAGGGTAGGTGGGTGTGTGTAAGCGTTGGAGTGTTAGCCTCAGCTTTCAAATGTATCCTGTATACAGCATCTCAGGAAACGGTATCGGACATTAGATCCTGATTAACACAAAGTGGAAAATGAAATGGGCTCTGCAGCCTCCTGCTGAGATCGGGATAGAATAACTACACGAGGGCCGACACCGTGTAATCCGGCTTTTACAACGCGGTAGGCAGCGCACCGGTCCTAAACAGCAGCCACAGGGGGAGGCATTGATGATTGTTCATTAGCGAACTCAGTAGGAGTTCACAGTCAAGCAATCCACTGAAGATCCTGGACTCTGCTTCTGCCCCGCAGCCTAATCTTCTGCACAATCTGAGGCGAAACGACAGACGACATCGTGGAGAAAAGTAACACCTGTCGTTCTTATGTATGTAAACAAAGGAATGTTTATTTTATGGGATGAGAGCGAATATTTTTTTCTTATTTCACAGTTGCGCATGTTAGTGTGTCTAAGGACCCAAGGCATATGAGCAGAGCCTAAAGTCATTAATGTTAATGTGCGTGAGCATCCCTTGCTATTCCCCACGCGCCTCTATATATAGGGCTGTAATGATAGCCGGCTCGAGGAGATGAGAGTGGTGAATTAATAAGCCCTGGTAGTAGATCTTTGCACTGTCTCTAGACAATGCTGAACTCTCTGTGGGAAAGGACTGGAGCAGAGATGTTAAGAGTTTCCTTTTTTTGATTTCCTTTTTACTACATTACCTCTGAATGTGAAAAAATAAAGAATTAGTTTATTGTGGGGTAGAAAAGACTCCCTTTTGGTCAAATTTTTTTTAGTCTCAGAAAAAATGTAAAATATTTCGTTTACATAAAATGAACCTTGGCTTCAGCCTATTACTTTCTTCAGTTACAGTCTTTGTTAGATTCTTTTGTGAGATTAATAACCCTTACATTTTTGTAATGTGAATTGCAGCTGAAAACAAATTCAATTCACTTATTCAAAACATTCATTTATTCATGAGGTGTGGGAGTAGATGAATCAATATTAAATAAATGTAAAGATATTTTTTTACAAACTGTAAAGAGCATAGAAAATGAAAGGCATTTCAAGGCTGCCAAAAATTAAAACAAAAAACTAGGGATGCAACAATACTACTTTTTTCAAAACCGATACCATACCGATACTTGGATCAGAGTATTTACCGATACCGAGTACCAATGCCGATACTTCTATCACATGTAATTCAAGCTTTTTGGAGTAATTGAACAAAGGCTTTACCCCTGTTGAAAGCTAAGTCCCAGATTTATGTCAATCAGTGAATTGAATTATTAAATGAAGTACGTTTCACTCTATGACAATAGATGGCAACATGCGCCCCTTCGTGTTAGTATTCTACTGCTTTGCCTAGAGCAGCACACAGGCTAGCAAACGGAATTAAAGCAGAATATGCACAATCACAACGAACTGTCTCTTTGTCAGTCCAAAAATTAGCCACTATTTTCTTATACAACTACTGTTTTGTTGCTTCTCACAGCCGCATCTCCTTACTTCCCAAGGGGGAGGAAGGGGGGGCATGAGTACAGGCGGGGGGCTGGTTGCAGAGAAGTTCAAATACCAATCTCATCATCTGGGTCTCTCAGTATGATTTGCTAAACACCAGTTCAGTTCAAGTCGGACTAAGGTAATTATTTAACTTTTTCTTTCTGCATGTAAACACAGCGAGTGTTGAGAAAAAGGCAGATTTGATCAGGAAGTATCAAAGGTACTCTTTAACTGTAAGGGTCATAATATAAAACACAAATGCAGAAAATCACAGTCGATGATTATTAAATAATTACCATTTCATAGCATGGCATAAGTATTTGATACATCAGACACAATTTTTGGTAAAGAAACCTTTGTTTGCAATTACCAAGATCAGAATTTTTCTGTACTTCTTCACCAGGTTTGCACACACTGCAGCAGGGATTTTGGCCCACTCCTCCATACAGATCTTCTTCAGAGTGTTCAACTTTCAGGGCTGTCGCTTGGCAACACAGACTTTCAGCTCTCTCCAAAGATTTTCTGTTGGATTCAGATGTGGAGACTGGCTAGGCCATTCCAGGACCTTGAGATGATTTCTACGGAGCGACTCCTTAGTTACCCTGGCTGTGTGTTTCGGGTCGTTGCCATGCTGGAAGACCCAGGCATGACCCATCTTCAATGCTCTTACTGAGGAAAGGAGATTGTTGGCCAAGATCTCACGATACATGGCCCCATTCATCCTCTCCTCATCACGGTGCAGTCGTCCTGTCTACTTTGCAGAAAAGCATCTCCAAAGAATGATGTTTCCACCTCCATGCTTTACAGTTTGGATGGCGTTCTTGGGGTTGTGCTCATCCTTTCTCCAAACACAGTGAGTGGAGTTTAGACCCAAAAGCTCCACTTTTGCCTTAGACCAAATGACTTTTCCCATTCCTCCTCTGGTTCATGCAGATGGTCAATGACAAACTTCAGACGGGTCTTGACATGCACTGGCTTGAGCAGGGGGACCTTGCGTGCACTGCAGGATTTTAATCCATGACGGAGTGTGTTACTGATGGTTTTCTTTGAGACTGTGGTCCCAGCTCTATTCAGGTCACTGACCAGGTCCTGCTGTGTAGTTCCGGGCTCGTCCCTCACTGTTGATGTCTGATGAGGACAGATCTTGCATGATGCTCCAGACCAAGGGAGCGCTTCTTCTTCCATTTTCTAATTATTGCACCAACAGTTATTACCTTCTCACCAAGCTGCTTGCCTATTGTCTGTAGCCCATCCCAGCCTTGTGCAGGTCTACAATTTTATCCCAGATGTCCTTGCACAGCTCTCTTGTCTTGACCATTGTGGGGAGGTTGGAATTTGTTTGAGTGTGTGGACAGGTGTCTTTTATACAGGTAATGAGTTTGAACAGGTGCAGTTAATACAGGTAATGAGTGGAGAACAGGAGTGCTTCTTAAAGAAGAACTAACAGGTCTGTGGGAGCCTAAAGTATTACTGGTTGATAGGTGTTCAAATACATATAGCATGCAATAGAATGGAAATTAATTATTTATTTGTTTTAGATTATGTCCCTCACAGTTAAAGAGTACCTTTGATACAAATTATAGACCTCTACATGCTTTGTAAGTGAAAACTTCAAAAATCAGCAGTGTATCAAATACTTGTTCTACCCACTGTATAGGCCTTCAAAAAAAAACCGATTGCAGAAAGTTTGTATATGATTAAATTGGCATCTGTTAGTAAAGGTAGCCCCCATCCCATGCTTCCACCCTGTAATTCTGAGCTCAGCCAACCACACAGGGTGATCTAGGGATAAGATGCCCTAGTTGGCAGGAGTGATTGACTGCCTCTGTGTCCCCTGAGAGAAACTGTGTGTGAATGAAGTGAGGACAGCACAGGGCCCTCTGGTTCCCAAAGCTTTTTGAAATCCTGTATTTAACCCCTTAGGCTTCAACAGTTACTGTCCCACTTCATTTGATCTGGCAACCTGGTGGTAAATGTCTAGACTCCCTTTTAAAGACTTTTTAACTACAATTTCTGTATATGTGGGTGGTTGTTGGGATATTGAAAGGGTCGATGTCTGAGGTAACTACAGTGCTGTCCTTGTCAAACAGAGAGGATTCCACATAGATAGCATTATCAGCATTTGGATGGGTTTAATGGGAGTCTCTTTGAGGCTTTTCCATTAAGATCCTTGGTTGTATTACACAACTCTCCTTTATGCTGATAAATGGGAATCTTGGGATGATAGGGAAAGTTTTGTACTTAGGAACTCATGGACAAATGAAAGACAGTTATGTCATGACAATGACATTGTGTCATTGTTTCCGTTGATGAATTTCTGCTCTAGATTGATGTTGGGACCGCATACCTTCCTTTGTTGTGGAGATAAATATCATTACTTCTATGAAAATGACTGCTTCAGAAGCCTTGAGTGTATCACATACCTATTGACATCTGTAAAACCAAGCTGCTTGAATCTTGTGGAAAAGATTGTTTTAGCACAGCTAAAGAAACGCATTGCCCTCAGAAATGTACAGTTTTATAGTCTAATGAATGAGCTAATGGAAAATAGTGAGAAAACAGTAGATCTCTTCTCACCATATATCTTAAAAACAATCTATATTGTTCTTTGTTTTGTTTTTTCGTTTTTGTTTTACCTCCTGTGCCAACCTCTGACTGTAGGTATTATTAGTCTGCTGATGAGCATTGTCAACATGGTCACAAAAATCTGGTCTACACATGGATGTCTGCAGAGAGTCCTATTAAAATCTAGTGCTGAGTAAAGATGACAACATTTATGTCACACATGCTTTGCTGGCAGCAAAGCAAGATGCCTTAAGTGACCGCTACAGTGATCAATCAGAAGCAGATTCGCGTCGCGAAAAAGCTTTTCTGCCTGATTTGCATGACAAAGTGCGACGGTTGGTGCGTTTCAGGCGCAACCGAAAATATGTGCTGCATTTAATTTGGTGCATTTTGTGCATTCGCCCTTATCACATCTGCTGCTCAAGTTGGAAAAATCTAAACTCCAGCTTCAAGTCGCACCGCAACAACCAATCAGCTGACGGGTGTCAGTGATGCTGTGACTGAGTGAATGGAGTCACAGCATCAGCAGGACATGGAAACTGGTAAATATTGTGGCTAATCACCCTGAGCTACATGACACCAGCTGTTTTCTACACAGAGACAGGAATAAAAAACTAAATATTATAAAGAGGTTAAACTATTTAGACAGGAATGCCCTTAAGAGGTCTGTGGGTGGCTCTTTTTTTTTTTTACGTGTCCTGTCCAGCAGTATGCTACTCAGAATTGGTGTCTGAGTACCAAGTACAAGCCCAACAGTTTTACTTTCCCAAGCAGAGTATTACAGCTTCGCTGTAGTACGCCACTTGATGTATATGTATGAAAAATCTTTATTAGTGATTACTGTGGGTTCAATTTCCTGACGTCATGGACATTAAACTGAGACAAGAAGGGAGAAAGGAAGAAGGTGAAGAAAAGAAACCGGACCAGCAGAGGTGCGAACCGACGACACAAGACAGGGAGGCAAACAAAGAACACAAGAAAACATCCCAGTCCTCCACCTCTGCCGGACGGCAGAGAAACAGTAATACAAAACAAAAACGACAAACTGTACAGAACCAAACCAATAGTTCGGATCTAGTAGAATAAACTAAAAATTACACATTCACTACACACAAACATTGATTAATGAACATAATACAAATGTTTCTGGTAAGCTCCTGTGAACAACTAACTAATGATGATAACCTCAGCTTAAGATATGTCCGTCCTCACCAATGTCCCCACACCCATGTGTGTGCGAGCATGCAGGTCGGAATAAGGTTTCCCCACGCAAGTGATTGATAGCTGGTGTAAGGAACCGTCAATCCGTCCTACAGGAATCGGCACAGACATGGAGGAGGCAAGAGATGTATGCATCCAGGGTCCCATAGAGTACAGAGGCCACAGGCGGATCAGCGCAAGGTCGATCACCCGCCAAGAGGGGAACAGATGGAAGCCCCAGGGGAACACCCACCAGCCGCAATGCTGGGGCCCGAGAGATCGCAGTGACGAGCCCACGGGCTCCGCCGGTAACCGGCTACGCCAGGGCGGGCCCGGATCAGGAACCGGAGGCCACGGGGACCAGGGGCACCCCGCCCCCCAGCGGGGCCCCAACCAGGGACCAGCCGACAAGGGCCCCCCGCCGCCGCCGCAGGCAAGGAGGACCCCGCAGCCAACCGACGGACAACACACGCCGCCGCCACCCCGGACCAATACCCACCGCCAACAACCCGGCCCGCCTCCACACACCCACACGCCAGGGAGCCACAGCAAGAGCCACAGCGGATGTACGCCCTCCCCAGGCCGCGCCCAGCCGGCACCTGGACATCCAGATCTTCCAGCTCCCGGGTCCAGATCCCGCCCCACGTAGGGCGCCAAGATCAGGGGCCCAGCCAATGCCGGACAGCCCCACCAGGCGAACAGACCAGCCAGCAGAAGTCCTGGAACCGGCAGGAGGACTGGGCGCCAGGCACGGTCCCCACCGATCCACCGGACGGCACCAACCTGTTCTACAACCCCGGCACCCCCAGAAGAGGTGCCCCAGTCAATCCAAGGAGGACGTCGGCCCGAAACAGCGGCCGCCCGACACACCGGACCACCCAGGACCGACATGCACCAGGACCGAGCCGGGCCGCAACCGGGACCCCCGGCCCCAGGCATCGAGAGCCATCATCAACCAGCGGGCAGGAGCAACCATCACCGACGGGGAGTGACGGGGAGGGAAGAAGATGCATCAGGCCAGAGAGCAGCCAAACACCCAACCTGACAGGTAGACATAGACAGACAGAGACACTCATACGTACCCTCCCTCTCATGCGTACACATTCTTACAAATACAGGACATACGAAAAAAGGACGCTATACACTCATTCATACCCCCCATACGTACACTATACTCCATACTCCCAGGCCCAGGGACAGACGCCCCAATAGAGAACCCTGCCCCTGCACCCAGGAGACAGACCCCTTTGCCCACCAGGACGGGGACAAGCAGACCGCCAAGGCCCCCACACCGGCAAGAGCAGCCCACCAGCCCAGGACCCCGACCAGACGGCGTGATGTTCTATCCGGGCTCCGACCCCTGATGGTCCAACGAACAGGGGTGTGGAAAGACCCCCCAGCCTCTCTCCCCCAGCTCAATGTGGTGTTGTTGCGTGTTGTTCTAATGTGCACTTAAAACAGAGGGGGGGGACATGGGAATACTGCCGGGTACCCCCATCTCCCCCCCCGGGCCCTCAGTGTCTAGATGCGTTTAACCAGTGGGTGCCGGCACCACAGGCGAGGCCCCCACAACGGGCCCCTATAGGGGGCCCCCCATGAGGGGTCCCGCCCCCAGCGCCAATGCGCCACACCGCCAGGTCCCTACATGTGCGTTCCATGTAAATGTTGCAAGTGTAAGTGTCTAAGTTGCTCAATAAAATCGGGACCCAGGCCGCCACCGGGTAGCGAAGACGGAAGCTCCATCCCGCACCCCAGTGACGTGCCCACGTCCCAAGGCCTTGTGAATGGTAGAATGAAGGAGCAGGTGGACAGAGGCATGGGGATGGGGAGAAAATAACTGGGGTGACCATTGCCAACCCCAGGGAGCCAGCTCCCCTGCTGACTCCAATAGGCACCCCCGTTCGGCCCGATCCACCAGGGGTGGGAGGCCCCAGCACGTCAAGTCGGGGCCCACGGCAGCGGCACCCCCGAGCCCCATGGGGGCCCCGGCAATCCACCAGCCCCCATGCCAGGGGCATACCTAAATCCTTCCCAACATTCACACTGCTAACAAAACACATGTCACTAGACAGTGTGGGTGGCTCTTAAAAGAGCCGTTGTGACCCCAAAACAGCTTCCTCACCCGGACACCCAGACCTGGTAATGTCTCCACCAAAGAACGTCCCGTGCCGCTCACATATTATATTGTAAACTTTTACTAACCGCAGACAGATGGACAGCCGCAGGCAAAGCTTGGACGTTCGCGGTACAAACTGGGCGAGGAGCCGGGGTGTTTATGGATCCCTCCGCCACAGCTCGACTGCTAGCTGTCCAAACCCCCACAGCTCCTCCGGAGGGCAGGCCGAACACGTAGTCCATGCAGTCCCCTGTCAGCTCAGAGACCAGAGTCCACTGGGAGCTCCCGGAGGGTCTGGAGAGGGAGGGAGATAGGAGGAGGCAGCAGAGCGGTCCCAGTCAGGGTCATCTCACAAGTTACGTAATTCTGCATCACACGCGCTAAAATGGCATGTTTTAAAGTGCGAGTAGTTTGCTTTGGACATGCTTCAAGGTGCGAATGTGCAAGCGACCAGCTAGGGGTGTGTGGCGCATTTTGGTTGCTTCTATCATGTTCGGTGTGTATGCATTGTTAGAAACTTAATGAAAGCAAATGGAACCTAAGAAAATAAATGTCAGATGAGGCTTTGTTCAAAACGAAATAAAAAGAACTTCCTTTTGAACATAGGGATCAACATGTGTATTGGAAACAGATAAGGAGAAAACACAGCCTAGTGATGAAAGCAGAAAAAAAATCTATGAATTTAAGCCTAGCTTGCTACATATCTGACTGGGAACTTAGTAAGAGTTTTATTTTATTTTATTGCACTGTCTATTGCAGAACACCAGCAGTCAGCTTGGATTAAGAAGGAAGGTTGATCCAGTACAGATCATCAGATCATCATCAGCCAGAACATAGGTCAAAATAAGTAAATTAAAAAAACTGTTGAAATTCATTTTCTGATAAGATATACAGGTGGAAAACATCAATCCATCCACCCTATATCTATACCCATCCATTCTCTGCAGGGTTGCAAGGGGGCTGGTGCCTATCTCCAACAGTCATGTGGCAAGAGGTGGGGTACACCCCAGGCAGGTCACTAGTCACAGTGCAACACAGAGACATACATGAAAAACAAACCATGCATGCACACACTCATACCTAAGGAACACTTAAAGAGACCAATTAACCTAACACTCATGTATTTGGACTTTTGAAAGGAAGATGGAGTAACCAGAGGGAACTCACTCATGCACAGGGAGGACATGCAAACTCCATGCAGAAAGACCCCGGACTGGGACTAGGACCTTCTTGCTTGAATGTAACAGTGCTACCAACTGCACCACTCTGCAGCCCACCTACAAACAAACAAACAAAAACAAAAAAAAACAAAATATGTTTCTCAAAGCTTAAATACACAGACTTTTAAATTATAAAATTTGCCCTTCAAGTTAAGCATAAATAAAAGTAAATAAAGATGAAAAATGAAACATAAACCATCCTTTTTATTGTTGTAGAAGAAATGCATTTTTGTAAAATAGTGTGTTACAGAGGAGTAGAATTGCATTCAGAGACCAAACCACAACATAAACATAGTAATTCAGCACCAAGGCTTTTAAGCCTTTTACTGCTTCAGCAGGAGTTGGCAGCTCAACTCATGTTATCACGTTAAACATAATTTTGTCTGCACCCATCTAACACCCAGCCAGAATGTTCTCTTTCTAAGTTTAATCCATCTGCTGAGAGTAAAGAAGATTTTGTCATTATTTGTTGACTCTTATTTTGCATTTCAAACTCATTAAGGATTTCAAAAACATTCTCAGAAGTGTCCAAACCATTACATCTTAACCGCTTTCAATCTCATCCATATTTTTTCCCTTCTCTTTTCTTAACCTTATATGAGTTTTTATGATGTAGATATTTATTTTTGTGTTTTTTAAGGTAGAGCATCAGTAGACATTTTTTAGCTACCATTAACATTCATCCAAGCAAAGTCACATTCAGACCCTAATCAGTCAATCAATATTTGCTCCTGTGTACCATTTACAGAGCCTAACAGTTTATAATGTATTGTATATTATAATGTAATGTTTTTATTTTTATTTATTTTTTACCAAATTCAGATTTATTTTTTGAGGTAGAGCATCATTAGACATTTGTTAGCTACCATTAACATTCATCCAAGCAAAGTCACATTCAGACCCTAATCAATCAATCAATATTTGCTCCTGTGTACCATTTACAGAGCCTAACAATTTATAATGTGCTGACTGCTGCATTTGCTGTGTGTGCACAGCTTGTCCTTAAAAAAGGAACAGTAAAAGAAGAAAGAGAGAAGCCTTTTAATTGGCTTAGAGGGTGTAGCTCTATGCTGGTATTCTGTGAGATAGGATTCTACCTAGAAACAGTGCTTCCCTGCTTTTTCCCATTACATATAACGCGTGATTCTATATTACAATATTTTCCATTAAGCATGATAATAGCTGATATTAATTATTTAAGATGCCATTATGATTAAAGCTGCAAAACCTTGCTATATAAATTTCCTTTGGCTGTTCATATTTGTAATGGATATAACATAATTTTGTACGAGAGATTGCAAAAATAAGAATGCTATATTTCTTAAGTCAAAGCACCCTCTAGTTTATGAATCAGTCCAAACTATTAAGGGCTCCAAATGTTACAGTGTGGGCTGTAGCTTGATCCCGTGTATAAGATATTTTTTAAAAGTAGGAAAGTAAGTTATTTTTGAGCTGCCCTTTTGTGTTGACAGCCTGACAAAGATTTTCTGATAACAATCCGTTATATAATCCTTGAAGAAGTCCTTACATATTTTAAATCATACAGTTTATGGAAGACGGTAATTAAAACAGTGATAGACCAGATGCAAACCACTTGTAGACATCAAAAAGACGGGACTTGCTGCTAACAAGGCAGATGTTGACATCTGCTTTGAGGTTTCTGATCTTCCTGATCTAAACCTGAATAGGACAATTCCACATGAAACAGAGAATAATATACAGCTTTCCATCTTTAAAATATACTGTATTTGTGAAAACACAAATCAGAGCTTTTTCATTGCTTTTTTTGCGATATAACTGCGAGTGACCACCTTTAAAACTACAATATTTTATAAAGTGTTGCCACAGTTACCTTGAAATGGTAATCTGATTACAGACTACTGATTACTCCTTCCAAAAGTAACTTAGTTAATTAACTGCTTGTTTTATTTTAAAAGTAAATATGTTAGATTATAAGTTACTTTATTACTTACTTTCAGCAGCTGACAATGACACCACTGCCTCAACATAAAAAAATCACCAGCTTTGACTTTTTTTTTTCACTTTATTGGAAGTGCATTTTAATGGTAAGGCCAGCAATATACTTGCTTTTTAACCTCATGTTGACACCAGCAACAGGCTGTGTCTTGGGCACATACTTGCTTGCGCACGGCACTTACTACTGGAGAGTTCCACTTGGGGGCAGACTACAGACTAAGGCGTAGAGGAGATAATCAGCTGTTTAATTTTCAGATTAACACAGAAAAAGATGGCAACAGTGTCGTAGAAGTTATGTAAGACCATATTACCGCTGTTGTTGCTTAGTTTCCTACTGCTTTTACCGCCGTTGAACCCGTGTACCAAATATATCTTTTTGCTTAAGAAAACTACGAAAAAAGTAATGAACAGTGGCTTAAACAATTAACTTCAATTTGATTGCAAGTATTGCAATAGTAATGCGTTAAATTAGTTGCTACGGAAAAAGTGGTCATATTATGAGTTACGCACCACTAAGGGCGCTTTCACATGGTACGGGAGTCCGTACTCGGGTACGGTATTTGGTCAAAATCCACTTATTTCGTACCATGTGAACACAGACTGTACCGTGCCAGAATACGGCCAGAGAGACCTGCCTTGGAGGTAGTATCCGAGTCCAGGTACGAGCGGCCACGTACCATGTGAACACAACCCGTACTCTGGCCGTACTCAAGACAATAGACGCGCTCCATGCGGAAATGACGACACTGCCGGCCGAAATTACAGAATCACCTCGCGACCATACAAATACCAAAACAACGCGATTCAAGCATCCCACAGCAACACAGCAGGTTACAAAACGGCGGGTTTCGACTAAACAAATCTTCCTGAAAGTGAACAGAAGCAGCACCAGGAGAAAATAAGCTCCAGTGGCCTGCTTTGTTTAAGGTATTTAAACCCCATTATTTTCTTGCACCAGAACCTTTTATTCGAGGCCTCCCACCGACCGGAGACACACCAGCTCTTAGTTTTCAAAGAGACCTTAATCATTTTAATATGAAAGCTACTAAGTACCTCCAATAATCATTTTGATGAAATGGAGGACATTTTAAACAGCCCCCACTGTGTTTCAGCTTTCCACCCCAGACTTTCATCATCCTTTTCATCATACCAGCTTGCTAAGGCTATACAACACAAATTTCAGTTTTAGGCTTCTACCCAAGCAGAAGTGACCAAACTTGTCAAATTTTGTCTGAATCATCTTTTCCTATAATTTTTTTTCCATGTAAGACTCTGCATAAGATTCAGGCTTCATAAAGAATTGGTAAATAATATTCCCATTTTGCAAAAACACAAACACAGCTCAGAGTGCAGATAGCACATTGTTGTCCAACTGGACCGCTGAGTAAAAAACTCACGACAAAGTACAAATTCACCTACTTTTAAAGTTCAGTCTCCGCCAGCTTGCAGAATCTAGGACAAGGGTTGTCTGTATTTGCAGACCATAACTGGAGCAGAAGTGGCAGTGACAGAGCTGGAGTAAAGTCTGCAATTGTTTTGCACAATACCACTGTTTTCCCAGTGGTTGTCTAAAGATAAAGAGGTCAGCTCTGTTCTAATACATCCTGAGATGTGAATCAGTAACCAGTTGATGAAACCAAAAGTTTCAACTACTAGTTGCAATATATATAACTTTTTTGCTTGTTGTTTAATTTTAACAACATAATGGATTTAAAGGGCAATAATCCAAAAATATGTTTTTTGGCTTTACAACTTAATTTCCCTTTTGAAACAAGTGGTCAAATATCTGCTAAAAGGTTCAGTAAGGGACTACACAAGGGATGTTTTCAAGTCAAAATCAAGTGTCTAATGACAGAAATAGACATTCTCACATTGCACACAAGCAATCTAGTCTGCCTGCCCACAGTTTCTGCAGATTATGATGTTGAATCATTATCCTTCAATTTGATGTAAGATAGGAACATTTAGCATCTTTACCTTAATAATATAGTGGGAGGTGATAGGGGGATTGGTGCAGCATCTGCAGTTATGCGGGCACTGTACCGGTAGTCATGGTGAAGAGAGAGCTGAGCTGAAAGGAAAAGCTCTTGATTTACCAGTCGATCTCTGTTCCTTATCTATGGTCACTAACTCTGTGTAGTGACCCAAGAACAATATCACAGATACAAGCGACTGAAATTAGTTTCATCCTCAGGCTCTCCCTTAGAGATAGGGTGAGAAGCTCAGTCATCTGGGATGAGCTTGGAGTAGAGCCGCTGCTCCTCCACATCAAGAGGAACCAGTTAAGGTGGCGCGGGCATCTCATTAGGATGTAGAGCTGCAATCAGGCCATAAAGGTGGGCCTGACCCGACCCAAACCCGAGAGAATTCAGCCCAAGCCTGAATAGAATATTTTGATTGACAGCTTATTAAAACCTGAACCCGGTTACAGCCTAAGTCACACACTTAGGAGGCTCAGATTTTCAATTTAGTGAACAAATGTTTGAAATTCCGGTCAAATAGACATATTGTCTGAAGCTTAAACTGATAAAGGAGGCCCTTTAAGAATTATTCCAAGGTATGCCTATTTATAATGTTTTTTTTAAAGTCTGCAACTATATGAAGCTTCTGTTGCGTAAAAGTCTGTCTCGTCTCCATGTGTTTATTTTTGCTCTTGACCGCTTCCTCTAAATTTCAGCAGAGAGCTGCTATATAAATGCAGGAGAGTTCTGCAAATTGAGACATGGGATGTCTGGTAATAGTGCATTTACACTTCAGCATTTTCCTGGACGCCTCCCTGGGGAAGTTTTCTGGGCATGATCCACCGGGGAAGACCCAGAGGAAGACCCAAGACACCCTGGAGGGACTATTCGTTGGCTGGCCTGGGAACTCCTTGGGATTCCTCCCGAGGAGCTGGCCCAAGTGGCTGGGGAGAGGAAAGTTTGGGTCTCTGATTTTAAGCAGCTGCCCCCACGACCCAATCCCAGATAAGCGAAAGAAAATAAATGAATGGATGGATATATTGTAGTTATTAGCGATACTATGAAAATCTGTGAGATATATTTACCTCAGCAATGGTACAAAATACAGTTATGTTCAAAGAAAAACAATAAAAATTCAGTTTTATGAGAACTTGTTTTTCTCTTACTTAGGTGACATGTTTTTATCCCATTTCTTACATTTTTTACTCTTTCAATATTCTATACAACATATAAAGTTTAGAGGCTTTACTTCTCTTCATTTTGAGAAAGAATTGCACGATTAGTAGGAAGCAATTTTCTAAACCTACATTTAAAAGCTTGATTAATAAGCTAATAACCATAAAAAAATTCTTTTGTAAGTAAGCATGTTCAAAGATATGTAGTATTTAGCTAATAATGAACTTGGCAAGATGTATTGAGCAAATTAATAATTCTTTAATAAATTTGATTGTAAATGCTTTTGTGTTGATTTGTTTTAGCATTATAACAAGGTTATAAAAAACTTTTAAAAAAGCTTCAAGCTATTTTACGGAATTTCCCAAACAAGCTAACTAAAAAAAATTTTTATGCACCTTAACAACGTTTTAACACAGTATAGCTATAAATATTTTGTGGAGATTAAAAAGAAAAAAGAAAAATAATGAAGTGCTTCTGCCACATTTGTCTAAGAACCGCAGCTAATAACATCGCTCAGTCTGAATCCAACGACTGGACCATCTGGTTGTCTTACTTACTGGACAAGCACACTTCCGCATTTACGTGGCCCCTCCACTCATGGGGAGCCAGAGTCACTATCTACTTCCGGTCGATGGGCTGCGTAAGTAAAAAAAAAAAACAAATAAATGAATGAGAGTCAATGGAGTAATAAAAGTTCTTTTCTGATCCTGTTTGAAATGTGCCATTGATTGAATGTATGATGCCTTGGACTGAATGGTGGCAAAAGTTGTTTTAGTTTTTGTGTGACAACACGTAGTGGACTACAACTAAAAAAGAAGTAGAAGAAAAATGGCAGTGAGATTAGCCTCCTTCCTCCAGGACAAAGGAAGGAGCATTAAACATGGATAAAGCTACTATACATCTGGCCATGTGGAAAGTGGTAGCTATGGTAGATATTTGAGGTACATCACATATGTGATTCAAGGGGTAAGACAAAACAGACCAGAAAATTGTTTTTATCACTATGTTGACTTTCATTCATTATTTTTTGGCCACAGGTACTGTAAGGGAAGTACACTTAAGCCGCATTCACACCGGTCAGCGTGTCCAGGAATCAAATTAAATTTAAAATTAAAATCCAGCTGCTTGCACATTTTGTAGTCCGTGTCGGCGTGTCACATCAGTTCATCAGCAGGTGGGCAAAGATTTCTCTGTTGTTTCTCTGATATTTCTGCGCTATCTCTCCCTCTGCCCCGCTATTCCTTGTCTCTTTTTCCTCAGTCTGACATACGTGTCCCTAAACGTGTATGCATGTAATCTAGCTGCCATGTTGACTGGACCCGCTAGCTAGTGTGAACGTGGCATTAGGCTCCCCATTACAGGCTGCCACATTTTGCCACAGAGCAACACTGGTGCGGGAGGTTCTCCGCTCAATAGGGAGCGGATAGGGAGCACGGTGGCGCAGCTGGTAGCACAGCTCACCTCACAGCTCACCTCACAGCTAAAAGGTCCTGGGTTTGATTCCTGATGGGGTTGCTGTGGGTGCTGAGGGTGTTTATTCCTCCATATCATCAGCACCCACACCTTGGGTGGGGTTGGCAAAAGGGCCTTTCTGTGTGGAGTTTACATGTTCTCCCCGTGTTCCCTTGATCTACTCCCACGAAAACATGCACCAGTCCTGGGCTGTAGAGGTGCAGGGTTTCCAGCTTCAGGTGAAAAGAAGGGCCTGCTCACTCCTAAGGTAGGAAGGAGGCTTGAACTCATTGCAAGGCAATGCCTAGGACTGGAATTAGGTAGTTAGACTGGGTGATAAATAATGGGGGGGAAAAACTGTGGGACAAAGAAATATAATATTGGGGGGAAAAAAATGTCAGAGGAGGAGAAACAGCCGGCTGCTACCACTTCAGCTTTAAGACAAACTAACAGAGCCCCAAGAGGAAAAATGCCATTTGAAGTCACGGAAAACAAGAGGGGTGACTGAACTGCAAGTAGTGTTTTGTACCCACTTGTCTGTTCTGGGGATGCGTGTTCCCAAATTAGTATGGCCTAACGGTGATAGCCGAGGAGTGAGGAGGAGTGAGTGCTCTGTGACTGTGTTTATGTTTTAAGCTAGCTTGTTAAAAAAAAAACAATAATCGGTATAGCATCTTTAACAATAAGCATGTAGCATGTAGAGATAAGTCACGTAATTTCATTTTGAAATTAACAAAAAATGTTTTGTGATATATTTGTGGAGTCTTTATTATGAAGTTATAGCTAAAATGAATAAATTGTTAAAGGCCAGTTAAAGGCCATGGTCCATGAATGTCCCCAGTTAATAAAGCTAATGGACCGTTTAATAGTAAAATATGCACATCCCAGAGCAGTGATCTGTAGTCTGTTGTACCTAATGGGGAACCTTAAAAATCAAGTTAGAAGTTGCCATTTACTATTTTGCTGTATTTGAATTCTTTAGGCCAGTTTTTTATCAAGTCTGACGTATGGCTCAAATCGAGTCTACAACTACAGGTCCCCATCTGTAAAGGGACGGCTCATTTAAGTCTCTGACGATTTCCTTCGCACATGACCTACAACGCCTTCCAATTTGAGACTGAACCCACTTGAATGGAGCAGTCATATTTTAAAAGTAAGCCAAGTAAGAGGAATTCAAAGTAAGAGGAATTACAGATGATAGAAGAGGGAAGGTCAGCAGAAAACACATCATGTCAAGATGTACTTTTTGGTGGTTTTAGCATCACTGTGCAACACAAGAAATGTATTTTGTTCAACATGTTATGCAGAAGTGGTTAATTTATCGAGCGGCTAGAATTTTAATAAAGTGTTGTATATTTTGGTAAAAATTATAATTTAGTAAGCCAACTAAAACAACTTGCTGTTATTTGTTATTAGTTGTGATGACTGTCTTATTTTTTATTAACAGTTGGTTTAGAATGTTTTATAAAAATCCTAATTGTTTGTTTTATTTGTGATGCTTTTATAAACAAGCAGTATTTGAGTAAACTGTCTGAGTAAAAAGTTCAACAAAAAAGTTTGATGAAAAATTGTGGTTGAAGGCAATATATTTCTCTCCAAGTACAATAGATGAAATGATTTTTCAAACAATTTTTTTTTAAATGATCATGCTTTCAATATCGAGCAGAATAATCTTATTATTCTTTCCATAACCAAGCAGCCCTATGTTAGGCACTAAAACATGTTGAGTTGTTTTATGCATCATAAAAGTCTGTATAATACATTTTGGGGTTCTTTTTGTTCTGAACACCTTTGCAGGATTCAATCTCTGACTATTTTCCCATGGTATGAACTGTTACTCTGCAAGTTTGTGAAGCAGGAATTGAATCAGCAGAGGTCTTATTAGTCGAAATTATTAAAATAAACAAAAAAGCATGGCGAAGTGCTTTTTCTTTAAGTTATATTTAGCAGTTCTTTAGAAGTGAAACACAAATTGGATTCTTGTTGTTCATTCAGGAATTTAATCATTTGCAGCAACATTCTTGCTACATCTCACATCTACTCAAAGCAATGCCGTAATGACAGTGATAAAAAACCACGTAGAGCAAGTGAGTCCTTGTTGACTTATTTATCACCTCTTGTGTGCTAGCTTGGTATCTCTCACTGCCTTTTGGCAGTAGCACTGCCTTGTGGTTTATTTATACCACATGTCATCATTTATTAAAATCTCAGTCAGTGGGGCAGGCGAGAGAGCATTAAGGAGTGAAGACGACAGGCTGCTTGGGAATCATCTCCCCTTCATGCCAAGTGGGGCTCCTTCTGTCCTTGCGCCTTACACCAAGCACCAAAAACCTGCACAGGCTCAAAAACAACGGGGGGCTGGAGGGTTGGGAGAGAGTTACTTATCGGTGCTCTTCGAAGAGTAAGAGTTGAATCCATCCAAATTAGACACATAGGGAATTTAGAAGTCTGGGGCTTTAGTGTGTTAAGGTCGAGAAGAGCGCATTTCATGCTACTTCAGGGATTCAGGCATCAGATCAAAAGAAAATGAACATGTGCTGCAGAACCACCATATTTTTTGTTTTTAATAGAAAAAAAATCAAATCAACCAAATTTTGTTTCTATATGTCTGTCCAGTCATGAAATTGAACTGTGTAATAGCCTGTGAAAGGTTTTGTGGTGCCAAAGGGTGTTTCAGGTGAAGTCCCTTGCAGAAGAAGCATTTAAACCACAATAACTCTTCCACATTTTGTGGTGTTCCAATCAAAAACTATTTTTTTTGTGTGTACATATGGTAGATCAAGTGAAAGGATTTGTTATTTTGACTTTTTTTTTTACAAATAAGAATCTGAAATGTGTTGTGTGGATTTGTGTTTTCTTCCGTTACTGGCCTCTATTCATCTCCCTCTACCTTCCATTTGACTGCAACAAGTTATCTTAGTACTGCAAACTCCATGTTTCACAATGGGGTCCACGTGTTCTGAGTGATCTATGGCATCAGTTGTTTTTTTTTACCTCACATTGTGTTCTCCACATAAGTCAGTTAGTTGAATTTTGGCCTCATCTGATCAGACCACCTTCTTCCACATATTTACTTGGACTCCTCCATGCCTTGTAGTAAACTTCAAGCTTAAATGTTCATGACTTTCTTTTTGAGTGCACAGCTAATGTATATTTCAAAAAAATCTCTCCCACCACAGCTGTTTATACCCGATCTGTGCAGATCGGGTATAAAAAGTGGACAGATGTCTCAGAAAGTTCCTGCTCTGTATTTTTAGAGAATGGGATAAATTTAAAAGTTTTAATTAATTACGTTTTTAGCATTGAAATAAATAATTAAAGCACAACCATGAACCTGAAACAAAAACTTCAATGAGACTTAAGCAATAGGAACTTAATTTCAGGACTTCTGAACTGAACATTTGAGCACATTTAATTTAAGCAGAGATTATTTAACAGCTTTCACGTTATTCAGAACCTAACACTTTCTTGGCTGATAGAAGTATGTGAAAAATATTTTCTCTTTAAATTGGGTTAAGTGACCCTTAAGTGATCGATACATTCCTTTTCATGACACCCTATTGTTCAAAAGACAGCACAATAAAAGTTCTTAAAATTTCCAGACCCGGGGGTTAACCTCGGAGTGGAATGTCACACAAGTGCTGGTGTCTCAGGCCCCGTCCACACTACTACATTTTCGTTTAGAAACGGAGTGTTAAAAAGAAAACTATCTCCGTCCACACTAGCGTTTGTGCAGCCGTGAGAAGGGAAGTGGCTCTGCTCACTTAACTGGAACCTGTACTAGTTTAGAAACGTAGAAACAGTAATTGACATCGGCTCAGTGTGAGCACATGCAAATTTGGCTACGTCTGTAAGAATCAGAAGCACGCATGGTCTGAAGACTCACCACAAGAACATGAAAAATATTGCAATTTTTTTCTGATGTATGGCTTGGAGATCCCGTACACCTGTCACAAGCTTCTAACTCGCTGTTCAGCCCATGCTTTCCCTGTGGTCTTTCCTCTTTAGCTCAACGTATGACTGACAGAGACAGATAAATATAGCCTGAAGCATACACCAAACAGTATTTGCTGAAATGTTGTCTTTCAACGGAAAAATGCAATCTGAATAATTTTAAATGTGTTTGAAGAAAGTAAAACATTGATTAATTGGAGTGCAGTGGCATATAGCATATAAGAGCAGCGGTATATAGCATACAACCTCTTTTGATTAAGTGCAATTTTGAAAGCAGACAAAAAGGTGACGGTACTGAAGTGTTCATTAAAATAACTAACCTGGAGAAGCCTTCACTGTGTCTGTGGAGGAGCTTGTTTGCCCCTAATGCATGGATGTTCCCGGGTCTCCTCCCTTTGATCTGTCTGAATAGCGAGGCATCAAAGGAACATGAGGAGGGCTCTGTGTCTGTATGCAAAATGAATGGGAAGCCATTCTCATCATAAAGAAGTTGTTTAACACAAATAAGTTGTGCAGCATGATAGACGCTCCATTCTCTGCATGAATCGGAACACACTAACATTTAAGTAATCACCAGTACCAACTGTTAAGCTACTGATTATGACTTATCTTGAAAGTCACACTATTTTATTGCTGCATGAACGCTGAAACAGGGAATAGAACACAGCTTTCTTTGTTTTTCTCTGCACAATAGAGCTACAAATAAGTCAAAGCATTTCCATTCAATGCCCTGTAATTGAGAGTTGCTGTGGATGTCATATCTACATTTGTAATGATAGTTTGTTTCCTCAATGGTGCTTTATACATATATAGAAACTATGTCTAAGGATGTTTAGATTCTGCGCTAAACGTTTTATTATATCCAGATTGTAAATGTCAGCTCACTGTGCTGACAAGAAAGAACAAAAAAAACCTTTGCTGGTTTACAGCAGGAACACAGTAATGCTATTTAAAGCCACAGAGAGATTGTGATCATTTACAGTAGAACCTGTCATCATTTAGATTCATTTAGAATCCTTTCCTACAGTGGTGGCCATAAAAAGGTGTCAGAACCGTGCTGCAGGTGTGCAAGTGTGGGGTCTTAAAATCCAATTCAGTGAATTTACAAAATAGCAAAAAAATGGAAAGGTCTCTAGGATATTTATGCTATTACTGTTTCAAAAAGAAAAAGAAAAGTATATTATAGAGGTGTGGTAGTACTAGTGTTGTAACGATACTAACATTTCAAACTCGATTCAATACGGAAAAAAAACTTGATACTCAATTTCGATACTAACGTGACTTAAAAACACCAATTAATTAAACAAATGGATACAACAAATAACATTCCTTTAATCTAGCTACCTTAATTTATAATACAAAAATGAATTGTACAATTTTTTAATCAGCAGTCTTTTTAAAAGTGCATACAAAAACTGGTGAAAGATAAGAGTTTAAAACTTTAATAAAAAAAGCACAACACTCAATATGAAAATATATTAACTATTCATGATAAATATTAGGGCTGTCACACAAAAATAAAATAAAAATCGAATTAATTACAATTTAGCTGCAAATTAATCAGGATTAATCACAATTAATTAACATTCCTAAATATGGTAGAACTAACCAAAATAAATGAATAGAATTATCATTGGATATCACCAGTCTGTGTTAAACATCACACAAATTAAATGTAATATAGACTTAGCTATCAAATGTCACAATTTTCCTGTAAGTTAACAATCAACAGATAAAACTCTTCCACATGCTCTTATTGTGAAGAGCACTCCTTTAACACAGCCACTTCTGCTAATGAGTTAGAAATAATTTAAGTCAGAAAACATTACTTTACCTGAATAATGTGCATTTTAACACAGCAGTAACTCACTATGAAATGTACTGAAGCTATACAGTGAACCAACATGCATAAATCAATTTGTATTTGTTGCACCGCAAAAGGGGGAGATGAACGGGTGGTAGCAGGACCAAGCCGACAGCTCTTTCCCTCTGGCAACTTATGAACTTAATCATATCAACTTAAAGCCATTATGTCAATGGTAATATACTCACTTGTCATTTATGTGCAAAAACTTGAGCTCTGTCATGCTGCTGCGGCACCTGGGATGTCAATGTACTCTGAAGGAGGCTGCGTATATGCCAGACTCGAAAAGATCGATACCACCGGAACAGAAAATCTAATTTAGATACCAATTAATCTCTAGGTATCAATTATTTTGACAAACCTAGGTAGTACACCTCGTTGTATTCAAATTTCTCGGTACGAACCCCTCAGTTGGTACACATAGGCTAGGGGTGGAGCTGGACCCGATTACAGTATTTGGAAAGGCACAAATAATATGTTTTTAAACAATACCTATTTCAAACAAATGCTTTAAAAATATATTTGTATTCAGGAACACTAAAAACTTTACATCACAATACTGTGATTCCTCATTAGACCGCAGTGCATGCGCCCCGGATGAGAAGTGAGTGACGTGTAGGAGTTGCGGAGGGGGTCGGAGGGGAAGGTATAATAGGTGTCTGTCACAGCTGCTGTTCCACATAGCAACAGAGAGGCTTGGCTGAGCAAAAAAAATACTTAACTGCATAACGATTTTTGTTGAATAGATTTTTGTACCTTAACTGGGCTCCGGAGGCAGTTTATAACTTTTGGGAAGCACAGTTTGATCGGGAAGCTATTCCAATACGCTGCTTTAGTATTAATGTCTGCAGTCAGGTTCATGTTCGCTCCGTCCTCCGTTTCCGTAGTTCTGTTAGGTCGATAATTTTGACAACAGGCTGTTGACAGATTCAATGTTCCGTTACAAAGGTTAAAACAAGGCCTGTGTAGTTATGAGCGTTATTTTGATACATTTAAATCAATCTGTCTTCACTGAGTCACTGTTCAAAAATATCAAACATCTG
Organism: Apricaphanius iberus; assembly: GCA_028564705.1. NCBI lineage: Eukaryota > Metazoa > Chordata > Actinopteri > Cyprinodontiformes > Aphaniidae > Apricaphanius > Apricaphanius iberus. The sequence goes on from JAPXFQ010001619.1 coordinate 746,062, forward strand.
CCAACATCTGCTATGCATAATCAAGTGCATCTATAGCATCCTCTCCTGGTACTGTCTACCACCCTTACCACAACCATCAATCCCTCCACTAAATCATCATCAGAGCCATGTTCGGCCCCTGTTGGAGGACGTAAAGGCTTTTGTGCTCATTGTTCCTTGTTACATGTTCATTGTTGGATATAAAAAAAACATCAACCAATATTGCATATCCATAATTATAAAGGATGCTTTGCACACCCCGATCAAGGGGCCCTGCCGAAAGTTCAGTTGGCTCAACTTGTGCGTGGCTTGCTTTTGCTGCTTTGAAGCTTGGAGAGCAGCAACATTTTTAAAAAATTGCCGCAGCCAAAGCCCACAGAGCACCGCAGAGACTCGGATGGCCCTCTGACGGCCTCAACCATAGACTTAACAGATCATCTTGCCGTTCTGGGCGTTGACGTTTTGGACGTTGTGAACACACCAATACAAAACAACACATTGTCATGGTAACTGTTTATTCACATCCGGCATGGTCTGTGTTTGCTGTTAGCTTCGTATGATCGAGAGTCAGGTTGTTCACTACTTTTGTTCACAGCTTTAAAAAAAACAAAAACCTGAGTGTGTTTGTGCTGCTGGACTTAAAGTGCAACTAACATCATAATTAACTTTTTTTACTGATAAACTTTATAAATGAGTGTCTAATATTCCTGTTTACATGTCTAGTTGATATATTTTTGGTATCATGGTATATTTTGGTAAAAATTTTAAATATTTACCTAAAACCATTTGTAGAGTGCCCTCTTCAGGTTAAAACTTTTCACTGCACTTGAATTTGAGTCGGGAATTGCTACCGGCTCAACTTCTGTTTCTGACATCAGCCATCCTGCCGTTGTGAAGTATAAAACAAACTCAGTCTCGGCCATACCTCTGTAGCGAGTTGGAGAGCGCCTGCTTCTGGACCTGAAGCAAGCGGGAGAAATGATCGTGGATCAATCAGTGGCTTAGGTCTACATAGACAGGATCTGTGTACGTTTTGTTGTCTAACACCTGTAATTTTTCTTTTGTAACATCCTAATACAGTTCTCTAAACAAAGGTTTAGAATGGGTCTAACCTGCAACCTGCTCTTTAAGTGTCATTACACAAAAAGCAAGTTTTTTAACTTCATTTCCTCGACTGTACCAAAAATTAACCAAATTGTGGGCATGGGTGTTCATCCTGTGTGTCTGCCCTGTGATGAACTAGCAACCTGTCGAGCCCTCATCTTTCCTAATGAACTTTCCCAATAGTTAAATTATTCATGAGATTTCACTATTTTAATGATTATTTTAATGATCATATTTCAATAAGGAGCCTTAGTAATGCCCTTCTATTTCCGATCTATGGCTCCCCTACTGTCAAAAAATATGAATGGTGGTCAGTGGAACAATAAGTTATTTTCTGATCCCGTTTCCAAAGAAAATTTTTGATGCAGAGAAAAGCCCTCATTTTCAACCGGTGAAAAACGTTACTTTAGTTTTATGTGAAAACATATAGTGGACTACAACTTTAGGGTTTAGCAAGCTTTGTATCTTTCTCATAGGACAAAGGAAGGAACATGCAATGTGGAGAAAACCATTATCAATCTTGTCATGGGGAAAGTTGCAGCTATGCAGGGAGAGAAATACTCGGTCAAGTGAGAGCCAGCATGTGGGACAAGCTCCACAAGGTCTCAGTAAGTATCTTAAATGCTAGCTAGTGCAAGCTCTCTGACATTATATGTGACTTCTGATTGTAGTAATTTTAACTAAGAATTTTTACATCCAAATAAATCCCAAATCACATGACAAATACACTCAAACCATACATCATTAGTTATTATTTAATTTGAAGTACAGCATACATGTGTGATTCAGGGCAAAGAAAATCATTTTTAATATTCCGATGACTTTCATTCATTTTTTTTCTTTCATTTTTTTTTTGCCAGGGGACCCATGGGCATACTGGAAGGGGAGGAGACTTAGGCTCCCCATAATTTATATAAAAAATTATAAATATAAAGAAAAACAAAAATATGTGCAAAAATTATACACAGTTTAAAACTACTTTGTTTACAGATGAGGGTACCTTTTAATAAAACTTAACACATCTTTGTTTTTCCTCCAACATAATTTTCTAATGCCTCTCTGACAATGAAAACTAACAATTATTTTTCCCTCAGTTACAACAGTGTTGTGGTAAGTGTGAATTAGTAGTGCCTATATGTTGGACTCTCTAGCTAAAAACAAATTGTCATCAGTTTCCAATAATCAAATACAATGGTTGATGAAGCAGAAAATCAACTGATTCCAGCTACCAGAGGGTTTCTTGTGTCTCTTCATGTTTTATTATTTTTTTGTTTATGGTTACACATTCAACACGGTCAATGGTATTTATTCACACAAGTTAACCTTGACGATTTAAAAAAAATAAAGCAAATAAATAAACCCCAAACAATTTAGTAACAAAGCTTTTAGCATTTTTTACCCCCCTGTTTTGTGAGATGACAATGTTTCTTTATAGTGGTTAATTTTTACCATTGGAGCCACATGGAAAACACATGTGCCTTTTTAATACAAAATGGGGGGAAAAAATATGCTCATTGATTTATTACCATTCATTGTTCCCATATGACCTATTCGATGACTATTTGATCTAAAATTGCCTACAATCACACTAAAGCTAACATACCAAGGGCCAACAGAAACAATCAGGATATATGTTGTTAGGAATGAGGTGTTGCTTCCTGCTCTGTAGACTTCTAATTTATTTTCCCTGAAACGCTGCCAAGTTGCCAGGTAGCAGGCAGAGGGAAAACAAAACAGATCCCTTCTCTCTCTTTATTTTCTGACTTCTTTGAAGTTTCCACACCATCAGCAGAATTGGGAACAGTAGTGTTTGCCGGGAAAACCCCACCTTGTCATGTTGTTGACTTCTCACTAACTTTGAGGCCTTGGTCCAGTATTTTCCAGTCGATGGTTTTGCCCTTCACTTGCACATTGACATCATACATTCCATTTTGTAAAAATCAGATCCTGAAGTATACGCTCTAGCTTGTGAGTGTGTCAAGATGATGTAAGCCATGTAATCGTGAGTCACTGTCATTCAGTATACTCCACATCGCAAGGAAAACAAAAAAACATTTCAGTCAAAATCTATATGATGTCATTTTGAATTTTGAAGACTTTTTCTTATCTATTTATTTGTAATTTTTGTTAGTTTATTTGTATCATTAGTATGCTTCTATTTTGCATTTGCTCAAGTTACTACAACCGTTTTTATTGGCCTGTGGGTTTTGATGAAAGCTTTATGTGGCTGCGGTATCACAGATGAAATAGTGGTAATAATTTAGTGAAGATTTAAGGGATAGTTCTTGGAAAGCCACTCAGTGTGTCTTCTCTTGCCAGAGGGAAAAAGGGTCTAAGAATAACAGGCTTGAGACGAGAGAAATATTTTTGGCATTTTTTCATTCTTAAAGTAGTTCAACATTTAGATTTTTATCCTGGAAATTGCAGTACAGACCAAAAGTTTGCTCACACCTTCTCATTCAATGAGTTTCCTTTATTTTTAGGACTACATTGTAGATACTCAATTAAGGGCATCAAAACTATGAATGAACACATAATATATGGAATTACTCTATGTACTTAAACAAAAAGGGTGAAATAACTGAATACATGTGGTATATTTTAGATTCCTCAAAGTAGCCACCATTTTCTCTGATTACTGCTTTGCATTTTCTTGAGCTTCAAGAGGTAGTCACCAAAAATGGTTTTCCAACAGTCTTGAAGGAGTTCCCAGAGATGCTTAGTACTTGTTGGCCCTTTTTGTCTTCACTCTGCGGTTCAGCTCACCCCAAATCATATCGATTGGGTTCAGGTCCGGTGACTTTGGAGGCCAGGTTATTTCACACTTTTTTGAAAAAGTTATACATAATTCCATATGTTTTCATTCATAGTTTGGATGCCTTCAGTGTGAATCTACAATGTAGTCATGAAAAGAAAGGAAACTCATTGAATGAGAAGGTGTGTCCAAACTTTTGGTCTGTACTGTATGTCTAAAAATATTTTTTTCTGTATTTCTAGATATAACAATATTAAGACATACAAAATTATATGAATTCCCATAAATCAAATCAGGATTATCAAAATTTTAATACATTTAAAATCAATTTGAGATAACTACAGCTCAGTTTCAGATTATTAGAAGATTAAATTAAAGTTGGTAATCAGTGGAATCAAACACTGGATTTATTTGTGAATAAAGTAATTTCTACTGCTCATAGGGCTGGGAGACATTGAACCAAATCTATATTGCAATACAATCTAAAGCATGTGCAGTAAAAATATGTATTGGGGTATATTATTATTTTTTATTTATTTATGTCAAAATGCCTGCCTATAAACATGATCACTTTCACCATACATTGCAACAGAATAACAATTTCAGAAAGATTAAGAATACCATTGAAAGAAAATGTATTGTGCAAAATACATTTTTTAAAACTTCGAAAGCTTTTCCCAAAATAATACAACACAAAAATGCATCACAAAAATTCTTAAACATGAAGATGAATGCACATTAAATAAAAAAAGCTAAGCGTTATGATAATGTTTAAAATGCTCTGCTTTCCTTGTTACTTATTTATGAAGTTAATATCAAAAAGAAGCCTTCTAATATTTGAATTAAAAATGCTTCAAAGTTCAACAGGTTTCTTTTCCGTTAAATGAAAAACAACACATTTTAAAATTTTAATATCTAGATTAAAGACAAACACGGAACATCAGTATTAATCTTCCTTGTGAACCTTAAGTATGCAAGGACAGACTGACGACATCATCGAAATGCGTAACCGCAGTACGTTGTTATAGTCAAAACCTCTACCCTTAGCAAATTCCATTCAGCAGTCTTGCACAATGAGATGTCATCATGAGGGAATAATCAACCAATTAGAAACTGACTTTGTTTTTGGTAGAGCAAATCACGCTACACTGCTAAGGCTTTGTTCACATTTCATCCATTTGAAACATACACGTATGCCACAGTATAAAAATGGATCTACATTTAAAAAATTTAAATGTAATTTCTGAATTTCTAAAATAACAAAAAAAGATAAATTGGAGTCATGGATATTTATTCGTGCTGCCTTGTATCTGGATAAACAACTTGACCATTGCAACCTAGTAAGGTCATATGATTCTCTTAATTTTAAAAATTCCATTCAGACCATTCTGGATAAGAGTATTGACTATACCTAAAATTCATTTTTTTGGCTAGTTAAATACTTTTTGTTTCTGTTTTGTTACACGATAAATTTCAATGGTTTCGTTTCCTAATCCTTTCACTTTCCTTTTCTTTACACGGAGTTCATTATTGTTTTGCCCTGTCAGGCCAATGAATAGCTTAACCAGTGCTTACTTAAGGTTTTAAACTGGTCAGATTTTTCCCACTATTTTGCTTACTCCTTTATTTTACACATTATCATATTATCATTTCATCATTTCCAACCATTTCATCAGTTTATTTCTGCTGTCAAATATTTTCATTATTTTGGTAATAAAAATGTTCTGGTTTTATGTCTATCTATATCTATTTCTATATATATATATATATATATATATTATATATATATATATATATATATATATATATATATATATAAGGTGGTTACATGAAACCATGTAACTACATTTACTTGAAGTAGATTATGAGTGAATGATAAAAATTACTTTAAATCCTCTTTCACGAGTATAAATGAATCACATGGTTGGTAAGAAATTCCCCACGGTGAGTGGGTATTTTTCATTTTAAAGATGTAGGGAGTTAACTGAAGCTTCAAAAGTACAAAGGGATATGCATTTATGTATTAACATTAACAACTTTATTTCTTCTTTTTTATGTCTCACTTTAGGATCAGGTCAACAAAGGGACTACTTAGAGCAACTAAGATAAAAAGAACATGTTCCCTTTTTAATGCAAAACTTCACAACATGCAAATTTTAATAATCTGGACTCTATCCTTATTTCTTATGGGCTTTTTCAATTTTATTGTCATATCTAACTTAATATTCTTAACAGCTTTTTGTCCTATAAAACCTTAAGATATACATAAATTAAATTGAAAAATTTAGCTTTTTTTGTTATTCAAAAAAAAATTTTATTTTTATTTTCAATTGTTGTATCCTGATTTCTTTGGTTTATGGTAAATTTATATCCCGAAACATATGCTCTTGAGAAAGTAAATTATATATTTTTTCAGTTAACTCAGTTTCAACGATTCAAAACACGCTGCATGGGAGCAAAATCTGAAACACTGAAAAAGTTGTTTAGTTGTGTTTCTGACACACTGACAAAGGCAGCAACAGCTGAGAGGAAACAAAGTCGATCATTACAGTTGAGGGATTTTCCCTAAGCTTGTTTCTGAAACTAGTAATGAGAAAATAACTCAACTTTAGCATTTCAAAAAGTTTTTTGAATGTTTCAAAACTTCAGTGAATAAAATCCGTGACAGGTCTCTGGGCTGCACAAGGTTATGATTTTAAATTATCAGCACACTTGTGCGTAACCACAGCACAGGGTAGTTTACTGTTGAGGAAGCCTCTCACTTCAAGAGAACTGGTTTATGACATGCAGACTAACAGGTGAAAACGAAGCAAGTTAAAATTCCACTGTAAAGCCACAAATGAGTCGCTAAAAGATATTTATGCAAATAGTTGTGTGTACACCTGTTTTGTGCTTAGAAAGGTTAACTAGCAGTGGAGGTTTACCACCAAGAAAGTTTTCTTGCTACACTGGGGCGAATGCTTTCTTAGGAATGTTTCCACTGATGAGACACCAAAAACTCTTGTTTCTTCTTAGCTGTTTTTTTTTTTTTTGTTGGGCTGGAAGGAAAACAACTGCTTTCATCAGTGCTTTGATGCGAGCTAACGAAGCTGAACAGCACGTAAAATCTCCAAAGTGCCATCATTAAAATTCCTGTGAGTTTCATTTTTAGCCTCTTATTTCTTTAACATTTATAAAGCAATAAAACAGATCTAGTACTATAAATAAGTCAAATTAGCACAGAAACATCATGAGACTGTAATGTGCTTCGGTAGTTGTACAGAAAATGTTGCTTAGTGCACATAGAGCTAAAGTCTACTTAATGTTTGAGTTGAATCATTCGATAAATACTTTATTGTTGCAAGCTGGCTTGCATAAATCCTTATTTCCTTATGTAAGCCATTTCATATTTTGCCATAATCAAACAAGCTGCTAAAAAGGATAAGCATCAGAATCCCTGCAAATAAGAGGGCAAAATCGCATTGTTATATTACGTTAAATATATCACACTTCTCCCAGTATTTTGAATTAGTTATCCTCTTTAATAACAATTTTAAATTGATTATGTGTTCTTCTCCTGTTTAAAATAACAGTTAGCCTTGCTAAAAGGGTCCAAACTGAAGGCATCTTGTTAAAAATTATTTTGTGAATTGCAGAATTTTAAATGAGCCTTCCTATCTGAAACGCTGAAACCCCTGGCTGAGAGTAGCTCCCAGGAATGATCCACTGCAGACCACATACAGAGCTTGTGTAAGATGTTATTGACTTTACATTCAGCTTGCTTACTCTCCCAGGACTTCCCTCAGAAAGACAAAATAGGTTCGCCAGCATTATTTGGCTTCTGACAAAACCTCACAGTGAGTTTCCGCAAGTCAGAAGGATTCAAGGATTTGTTTTGATGTGAATCAGGTTTTAGCCGTGGTGACAGTATGCAAATGCAAGAGAGGAATTGTCTACCGCAAGAGAACAATAGAGCCTATGAAGCAGCGCAAGGTATAAATTGACAACTTCGCTTTCATGTCACTGGTTCCCAAATGCACGCTGCCAGCCAGAGGACTGTCTCGGAGCCAGAGCATTAGCATAGAGGCTAGACATGTCCACTTTCATACTCAATCACCCGAGCTGTCATCTCTCTGCTGCCCCTGCTTGTTGCTTTAAGCCCCTGCCAGGGCTCGGCCTCAAAATAACTACAAAATAATTTTCAAAAGGAATGGCTTCATTCCATAAATATATATCTCTCCTGCAAAGCTCCTCTCTCTGCCTCTCTGTAATTGGGGTGTGACCTAAATATCTGACTGGAGCTGCACTTGAGCGACTCTGCAGCCTTATTGACCTACATTTTAGGAGAACATTGATAAGCATTTGCCGGAATCAATATGTTACAGTGTCCTTTTTCTTGGCTGTGAAGCTGTTCATTTGACTGAAATAAATTGTTTTTTTGTTATCAGTTATTATTAGTATCTTATTAACCATAATGTTTTGAAATAGGTTCAACCCTTTACTTTGAATGTGATTTAAGAGGGCTGTGAATTTATTTTAATTTAAATATCTTTGTTTTAGATGATTGCTTTAATTTAGAGACCACATTAGTCATTTTTATGTGGCTGTTTCATCACAGATTCATTTTCAGAACTTCTCATGTTTTTGATGGATCTAACAAATGTTTCAGTCAAGTCTGTGTGATGATTTTATTTCTAACTGAAGAAAATGAACAGTAAATGGATGGATGGATGGATGGATGGATGGATGGATGGATGGATGGAATTATCTAATCATGGCTGGAAATACAATTACTTTCCATACTCTGAGTTTTCCATTCTAATCCACACCAAAAAATGTGTGGATACATTCCAGACTTGTCCAGACTCTGTAGGAAGTTTGGAGTTAATGTAACCATTACATGGTTGTACATGTTACAGGATATACATGGTCTCAAAGCACAATAGCAAACCTTTATTTCAATGCACAAGATCATTGAAAGCAATTGATTTTCACCACAAACAAAAAGAAAATAATTGAATCAAAGCTTAGTTCTCTTTGGAGATTTTATAAGTAATTGGAAATAGACCCCCAACCCATAACAGTTTCCTTCCTATTGTAACCCATCACAGTGTGGGATTTATTTAGGATTTCCTTTCTGCTCCATGTTTCTTCTCAACCATGGCAGTGACAGTAAAATCGGTTCTTCCTGATGCTGATGTTCTTTTAGCCCTTCAGGGGTAACATGGGTCTGCATGGTTTGCAAATGCCATGTAATTAGGAACATCCTCTGAGTCATGTTATGTCTGTGAATTAGGGATTTTTTTTCAGTACTGGTCCCAATGGTCATGTAAACTTAGAGGCACAGGCGACATAAAAATGTTTTAAAAGATGTAAACACAGCCTTTAATTATAAGACTGTCTTTAATAGGATGTCTTACTATTATGATCTTAGGTGATTTGAGATTTGAAATATTTTACTTGTCATGAATTAATGTTTCTTGCTGTGTATTATATTACATGTTTTACACATTGTGGGAAAAACTTATTCTGTCTTTATGCATAATGAAATGTCAATTAACAAAATGTTTCTCAGAATAAATCACACCATCCCTCCACTAAATTAGGTGGATCACACTTTCTTTCACACGTTAAAAAGCAGATTTATACTTTATCTCTTTTCCTTCCAAATGCAAACATACATTTTTTTGATGAACATATAGAAACATGTACATGGAAACTGTTAATTTTGCTTTGGCAATCACATGCCATTCCATAAATCACAAAGTAATAACGGCAAATACAGATTTTTTTTTCTTTGGGCATGTGGACAAAATTAAATCAGTTCTGATTCAAAATCTAAAATAACGATAATTTATCTCAGCTAGATAATCCCATTTTTTATGAGGAACCTTTGAACAAAATATGATGTTATAACTTTGTTTTTGGTTTTTTTCTACAATGGTGCATTTGGTTGCACTGTTGCTGGTTTAATTCCCAGCCTGGGGTTTATCTGCATAGAGTTTACATGTTCTCGATGTCCATGCCTAGGTTATCTCTGGGTACTCCGGTTTCCTCTAAAAACATAACTGTTAGGTCTGTGGCATTCAGAATTGGTGTCTGAGTACCAAGTATAAGCCCAACAGTATACATTTTTTTAATACTTTTCAAGTGATCCACACAAAAATTCTACTGCTCCTTTAAAAAAAAAGTATGGTACATTGTTTTGTTATCGATCATAAAACGCTAACCACCCCTGTGATGTATGTCCAATGTCTTCTCTCTGGAAAGGTGCGCTGAAAAGCAATTTCATTCTACCACTTGTTACAATGCCAATAAGTATTCATTCATTCATTCATTCATTCATTCATTCATTCATTCATTCATTCATTTATTCATTCAAGAAGTCTTGATTTATATAAGTACATTTTAATCTAATTTCAGTCTAACAGGAAGGATAAGATTTTAAAACTCCAGGGTCATAAATACCTTCTGTTTCCTTCAGTGTCAATACTTTCTGTAATTAAATTACATTCGTATCCCTTTTCTTTTTATATTTATTGGTCCTGTACCATAAATCATAATTATTTGCATATCATCAATGGAGCATGACATTGTTTGTTCTCCTCCGATGTTAGGAAGTCGCGTTTTTCTGACCAGCAGCCAGAATTACAGGCAGGAAATTGAGAGCAGAATTCAAGCCAGAGGGTGTGTGTTTCGTAGCAAAAAGGATGTTCTGTGGAGACAGCGAGTTGGACTGTGGATCCTGTCCCCCGCTCGGCGCCATGAGGCCCACGCACAGGAAGCTTCTCATGCTAAATAGAGCTGCCCCCCTCCCCACCCCTCCCTCTCTCGTCTCCACCATCTACAGATCGGCACACAGGGAACAGACAGGGAAAGTTACCTCCCTTTTGTGATAATTTACAGGCCCCCCTCCCCCCATCTCCCCACAGCTGTGACATTTAATGAGCTCTCAGCTTTGGACTTTTGTGCAAGTCATTGTTTTGACTTGATGTTCTTCTATCTGTAAATGTCCATGACCGTGATGTAACCCCACTCACACAGACACTGCTCCACCACTGTGTTAGAGGCTCAGTAAAAAAAGGGAGACAGTCTGTGGTGTCGGAAACAGAATTCTTTATGTCCTGCCGCTTTTTGTTTCTCTTCAGAGTTACACCCTTTCTCTGCTTCTTTTGGACTCTGAGTTGGGGCTCCTTATCAGCTCTACACATGCAGATAGCGACTTAGGAGGTGTTGAAATTAAGTCCTGAGCACATCTGTGGTTGCTAATGTCCTTTTTACCTAGAGTTTGCTGTTTTTTCCTAATCTCAAATAGCAAAACATCCTGGGAGAGTTGCACTTATCTTGACACAGCTTTCTCTAACTGTCTGCATGTCAGCCTCTTGGCTAAATCGAATAAAATACTGCACATCAGCGTTCTGCAACCAAAAAGTAATTTCATGCCATGAAATTCTGGATTAGGTATATAGAAATGGTTTTTGCAAAGACTGACATCATGTAGCTGAAGGACCTGTAACTAATAATTATCATTTATTAAAGCCATTTAAACTAAAATCATAAAAAAGCAAATTATGTAGTCAGTGTCCACATTAGATACATTTCTTTATTTAGATTTTTTTTCATGTACATGCTGTTTCAGGTCAACATGCCTGAAACTGCAGGTTCATCCCCTGCATAACAAAGATAGATTTATTTTTAGAACTGCAGGTACAAACATTTTCTACAACCACGACTGACTGCTTTGTTTTTGTTTTGGCCATTTCCAAAATAATATGGACATGCAAGTGATGCTGACAGCTAGTTTGTTTCCGTTTTGGGTCTGGTGTGAATCTTAAATCCCGATGTTGTGGTGAATAAATGAGTTAACCCATCCACCAGTAGATATCTTGGAGACAAAACACACCTCAGTGGAGAGACTCTGGTGGTCAAGGAGTACCAGTAATTGCTGATATAACTCCTCCTGCTGCTTTTACTTTAACGGTTTTTGCTTGAAAAGTGGCTTTTAGTCGTGATAAAAGCTGTCTTCCCTCTTCTCTTGTCCCACAACCAATAAAATTTGGAAATCTGGACACTTGCAACTTTGTACATCCTCTGATAGAGTTATCAATAATAGTTTTATTGCTGAAAATTAAACCTTTTTGACTGCAGTTAGCACTACTGATGTAGGTTACCGCTTAATGTGTGCAGATGCAATGGCTCAGATTTTAACTTGTCTGGGTTGTTTAGTTAAAAAAAGTGACTATAGTCTGTACGTTAAGCTAACAGATGCAAAGCAGACTGAGGAATAAAAAGAAATAAAAGCGTATAAAGGAATGAATATGCAAAATTCATAGAGAGGTGACATTTAAATTTCAAACCTGGGACCTTTGAGCTGGGAGGCAGGTGTACCCAGAGAGAACCCATGCAGGCACAGGAAAACATGCTAAATCAATCCAGACAGGGCCCAAGCCAGGATGCAAATCCAGAACAGTCTTGTGGTAAATTAACTGCGCGGACAACTGCACTAGTTTCCCCAGTCAGTTAACCTACAATTTATTCTTGTACTAAAGGGATTAATGAGATTTTTCAAACATTTCACTGTAGATACATCGAGTTAAATAAAGTTCAAAAGTACAAGACTTTTTTTACTTGATATATATTTGACTTGACCAGGGATGTACTGGCAAATGTAGACACAGAGTAAAGGTTTTCAAGTTGTTTTTTGTTTGTTTGTTTGTTTGTTTTAGTAGTCTACTGTATTGAGAAATGTAAAAAAAATGTGTAGTTGTTGTTTTTTTTTTACCAAAAACAACTATGCACTATGCCCAAAGGTGTTGCCAATATGAACAGTAAGATAAAACCACAACAGTTGCTGCATGACTCTTTCTTTGAAATTATATCACAACGTTAAAATTACAGTCTTTGGATACTACAATTGGAATGTATGAAATGTTTGTTGTGTGCAAGTACCCTCAAAACTGTGAACAACCAACAGTATTTTTTTACTCGATAACTTCGTGTCCTATCATGTATTCCAATCAGCCGCTGATTAAGATGAGGCTGTAGGATTGCGGGGAGATCTGTAAGCTCAGCAGGAGGCAGCAAAAGAAGGATAAGCAATAAACACATAAGGGTAAGATTAGAAAGATGAGGTTAATGCTTAGAGGAGCAGGATAAGATGAACCATGACTTAATGACAGCCTCTTATGAAAAGGTATTTTTGGGAGTAATGGTGAAGTGAATAATAACTGATTCCTTTGAGAGTTGCCAAACAGCTGAGTGGAGTAGTACACATAAAAGTAAAGCAAAATCACAATTACACCGTGTTTTGTCTGAATGAAAGGTTTGATCAGAGATCAGTTTGCAGTACAACTGAACTCAGCCATAAGTGGCTTGCCTTAATTAGATTAGAGCACTTTGAACCTTCATAGGGCACAGAAGACCCTGCACTTACATAACCTTCTTCAGGAAGTGTTCCAGTATCTTATTTGGACAGCCCACTGAATAATGTACTTTAAAAAATCAACCTACAGTTCCTGCATGTTGCTGGATGTGGAAAGTGTGCTTTAGATGCATGACAATTAAGGTTAATGACAGGCATGCAGGTATTAGAGACAGGTTCTTGCATTAATGTCAGACTCGCAGAGTGATAAAATAGCAGGTGATACTGTAAGTGTATGTTCTCTATTCTGAACTGTTAATCCTGTAAAATAAGAGGGGGTTGGCCCTTGTTAAATAATGTTAGCCAGGGGAATCATATTTTGACACAAAGATAAATAGAAAAAATACTGCGTTGATAAATCCTAAATTAAAAGTACTGTTCTGCCATTAAAATTGTGTTTTTGTGTTTCATTTATTGAGATACAAAACCTAAAACATCCAACACAGCATGTTTTCCTTCCAGATTTTACAACATCTCGCTAAAAATGTAATGATCTGAGATACATGCTGAACAATGTATTGAACATTAAGAAGACCTTGTACATTTTTGGGGAGCAAATGAATCAACGGAATTATTATTCCTCCCATCTTAATTTATTTATTGACCGTCCACACTGTTCAGCACTGAACATACAGAACTGATCAGGCCACAGTGTTGATGTCAGAACTTGCTTTAAAAATAAAATATAAATATTTTTTATTTATTTATTTTGAAAACGTTTTTTTTCTGAAATTAGGAAGAATGTCTGTGAACCTGAACCTTCTGTGTAAAATAATTTGAGCCCTGCAATAGCAAGATGTAAACCTATATCTACCAAGCAGGAGTCACCTACACTAACCACTCAGCCAACATGACAACATGGTGAAATGCATGGATTCAATAGTATATATACTAATAAGATGCCCACGTTGTTTCAAATCTATATTATTCACGACTCACACTGATTTCTTTGTAATTTTAGGCTGCTAACAGTTAACTGTTATGTGCTGCTTATTTGAAACTTTAAACTATAACTTACTCTGACACAAAAAAACAACTCTAGACCAATCAGCGACTACCTCTGCTGGGTAGGAGTCAGCCCCATTGAGTAGAGAAGACATACCTAATAGATGGCGCTGGTAGGTGTGACAGGGATATCATATTACCGAACCCATCAGTCCATAGGTGGGCGTGTTGTGTCACTTCGCCACGCTTCGAACCAAGGCAGAGGTAGTCCGAAAAAAGAGGTAAGCTGGGGTCGGCTTGGAACGGACACAGGTAATGGAAACACGGCAAAAGCTACCCATTCTGTACCGTACTGGCACTGGGGAAGGGGGGGCTGAGCTGCCTTGGTGGAGGTCTGCGCTTTTCTAGTTTTTCAAATGCACAAAACTTTGAAAGGCTCCACTGTTACTTCACACAGAATACTTTCCACATACTATTTGGTGTTCTTCTGAATATATTTGTGTCTCTTTTTTGCCTTTGCATCATGATTTTTTTTTTATTTATTCTGGTTATCTCAGATTTTAACACTGTAAATGTTATACGAAAACATGAGATAAAAAAAATGTGTAAGAGGGCAAATAGTTTTCACAGCACTATATGAACCAGAACATTTTTCATCTTCAAATCACTGAGATGCGTTTAATGCAAAGGCACCTCTCATAACACATTCTGTTTTGATTTCCATCCTGGGTTTCTCAGTCTTGGTAAATTTGACCAGTGGTGTACCATTAGATCATTACTATTCAACGATGGAAAGATCAGGATCAGCTGTTTAAGGTACTCGTCTGTGTGGTTTCTGCTGTTGTATTAATGGGGCTTTGGAGTGCTTCTTGTCCTCATCACTGTTGAGTAAAGAGGAGTCTAATCCTATCTAGTCTTCAAATCCTCCTCTGGGGCCTAGACCGTGTGGAAACAGGCAAACCAATGCACAGGCGCCTGACTGGCCCTCTCTCTGTCTCTCGTACACAGTCACAAATGCAGAAAGGCACACACAGTACACACAGGCGTCCACACACTTCTGAACAGCAGCCAAAGCCACTGCAGTCACAGGTGAGTGTTGTAGTGTAAACAAAGAAAAGGATTGTCGGGATTCTTTCCGCGTCACATACACTCCGTCGGAAAGTGTGTCCTCTCATTATCAATGGAAATCAACACTTACACAGTTAAGACCATAAATAGCTGCCATAAATGCAAATCTCTCCGTTCGGTCTGCATTTTCCAGCCTCAAATAAAGACTCTAAATATGTGATTCCGGCCTTGGGTGGGTGTCGCTTTACCGTCCAACGGTTGATTACTACACTTCCAAGCAGCACTGACCAAATAAATACAGCGACCTCCCTTCACGTCCTTTTTGCAAGCCAGAGAGAACAGCTCTCTAATTGTTGCTTCACTGCCCTGTTCCTCATTGCCAGCCGGCTACATTATCCATAAATGACAAACACACTATGTTATTTTGGGTGATCCGCAAAACTCCAGGACTCTTCATTAAAAAGCACACAATGATAGTCTGCCAGGTTTGGTACACAAATCATCCGCTTCAAAAAAAGCAGTGTGTACTCAAAGCGTCCTTGTGTTTAGAGAAAAATTGCCTTCATTTTAGATATAAAGCTAAAATAAAGAAAAATCTATGTTTTGACTTCAAATTGTAGGTTATCATGTGTGATGGGCTTTGTTCTGTTTATTTGAACCTTTTTCATGCTTTTTTATTCTTTTGAAGATTGCATGTTTAGTTTTAACCAGAGTATAATCCTGTTTGTCTAGATATTTCTCAGATAAGATTTGCTTCTTTCTTTAATATGGATAAATATATTTTTTATGTAAACGGTGGAGTCGGAGAGGGTGTTTGATGGAACCGTAGGGAGAAAGCAAACAGTTAATAAAATAAGGGTTTCCTCTGTTTTCATATACCAGATCAGTTGTTCCCCTTGGCTTCATTTGACTGACAAATTATCACAGTCAAAATATCACGTTGTTTTTATGACATTAGTGCAGGCTTACTGTCGTTGAGCTCCAGCCAAAACTGGGCTGCTGAACTGAGAAAACACATGCCAAAAGGTCAGAGCAACAGTGTCATACAATGTCATACGATGTCAGCAATAACATTATCAGAACTTTGGCAAAAAAGCAAGACCCGCATGTTTAACTGATGCTGAAGTGTTTAATCTTTATATAGATGTTGTTGCATCCAGAAAAATGATAGCTACCTGTGGTTAAAGCTTTGATGACACTTTAAAAAAAAGGTCATAACAAATTATTGTTTTCATGTTGCTGCAAATAAGTAGGTTTATTTTAAATACTTCATAATGTTTATACATAGATTTTAAAACAATAATTTATTTATTTATTATTGACAGATAATTGTATATTTTTGGCTTAGGTTCCAACCTGATCAGGGTTTTTTTGGGCCAAGGAATTATGGTCATATAATTATTTCCTTGCAGAATCAACTAAAGCTGTCGGTAATCTTAAGAAGGAACCACAAGGGTCAGATCAAGGAAAAGACTCTTTTTTTTTCTTTGGGCATGTGGACAAAATTAAATCAGTTCTGATTCAAAATCTAAAATAATGATAATTTATCTCAGCTTTTGAACTACTCTGTTGATCCCATTGCTTCCATTTTGAAATCTCCTGGTGATTGTTATGAAATTCCCTCCGTTGGTATCAGTAACAAGTGGTATCAATCTTCACATCTAGCTAGTCCAGACTACAAAGAGTTATGAGGCATGTTACATTTCTTGAAAGCACAATTATGTCTCTTGTGTACATTCCTCAGCTATAGAGACACTGTGTTTCTGCTGCTACAGTGACTAATCTCTGGAGTAAAAAAATTATGTAAAAGCTCTTTTTTCATATAGTTTTCTAATTTATATCAGAAAGAAAACAATAATTGATCACATTTTCTAAAGCCACTAGGATGTCCACAAAGCCTCACACCACTGCACCCACAAAAATGTTTTAAAATAAGGAAAACCTCTGAATATGGTTTCCTATCAAATGGAAACTGCAAATAATTGTGGTTTTCAGACCATAACGACTGGTTTTTTTTGTGTTTTTTTTTTACTTTGAAGAGTTTGGACTGCATCTCACTATTATAAACCCATTAAATGTGTTTGCAAACTATTCCATTATTTGATTTGTTTTTCCCATTCTAGACTGGCTATCATTAAGACTAAATAATGATAATTATTAAATCATGCACTGTAGGTGCTACAAATCAGACTATGAACGTAAAAAAAGATCATTCCGTCACATTTGAGCAAATTTGCATTTCCATTAATCCCAAATCACTGCCTCGAATTAGAATTATTCTTCACAGATTAGCTCTCTTCTTTATTCCTCAAAGGCTTATACTCCAGCAGTCAATCTATCTCAGCTCTGCAGAGCCCATAAATTGAGGCTAAAGAGGGTAGACAAACACGGCTGGGCAGGCGGTGTGAGAATCAGCCGATTAAATCCTTTGTCATTATCTGGCAGGCTCTGCCAGGGACATCTGCTTGTGAATGCAATTTCAGGCAGAACCGGGAAAAGTGGTGTTACTTAGGTTAGAGGAGAAGCGACACACCCTGGTTCCTTTAAATTACTAACATTCACTTCATTAGTGCCTGAGTGTTGGGCTCAACAATGAAGGAAAGCACTTGTGGCTGATAACTTGATCTGTTGTGTTAAAAACATGCACCGCCATTGGCTCAAAAGTAATTTATGCCATTACCAAATAAAGCATCAAAAATATGATTTCCTGCCTCGGGCTGTGATCTTCTCGGAAAGACTGATGATGCCGGTTGCTAAAAGTGAAATAAGGAGTCAGGCTTGAAAACAAGACATAAAGGAAAATCCAAGCCAGATGGGAAATAAGTGTTTTGTTTTACCATCGAGCATGTTGTAGCAGATTGTTGTTTCAGTTAATAGCCAACCTGTGAAGACCAGTGGTCAATTTATGTCAGTCTTTTGTACAGGAACTACTGAGTTACAACAAGCTCATATAAAAACAATAACAAGTAAGAAGAAAAACAAGGAAAGCTGATCCTGTTTGTTTCTTGAAAAGGACTTTTAGAAAGGCAACATGGTGGAGGAAAACAGGCTCTGTGGAAAGGATACTAATCTAGAGGTAATCCCCTCAGCATCTGCCACTGATGCATTAATCAGACAGAAAGGAAACATGTAATTCTGTAATACCCCCTCTTGTCTAAAGCCAATGTGGGCTTCTTTCTTCTGGAAAACATATTTTGTATATGTTTGATGAAACAGATGCAAATTCTGATTATTAAGTCATGTATGAACACAATAGATTGTCAGAGACTTTTTAAATTGTCTATTGTAAACTCACATTCACATGTTGAATTCATTGGCTTACTTTTTCTGAATTTTTTTTATTTTACCTCTCCAGACTTTAGGACAATATTTGAACTATGCCCAGTCTGCAGTGCAATATTTACCATCTCCCAGCTGCTTCCAGTAGTAATGCTAAACATACCCCTAAATGTCCAGCTATATCAATGTTTTCCTTCAGCATCTGAACCACCTGCAGTGCATACAAATTGTATTGATCTTGACTGTCACTCACTTTACATTTATTGTTCCAACAGGAAACCCAAAATGCTGCCACATAAATGATTTAAGAGCAATGAGAGCATCTTCTATTACAACTTCATCGGGCAAAGCCACGTTGACCATAACTAGCTAGTGCTCACAAGATACCAGTCACCTCAACGAGAAATATCGTGGTGTATATATTGCGAGACCTTTTACAACAAGATGTTGTTACACCCCTACTTATAACATGAAATAGATCTGATTTTGTTTTTTTTTCAATGCAACAAAAATGTGATAAAATATCTAATAATATTTTTGTAAGTCACTGTACTTCGGTGCCAGAGTGGCACTCAATTTCAGCGCTGAAATCACATGCCTTACAACGGTCAACTTTAATTTGCAACCTATTTTTAAATAATGTAATTAAAACTTTAGCCTAAATGTTAAGTCTACAAAATCACACTGGTCTTTAAATATTTGATTTAGTCTGTTTTTCTAAAAACTGATCCAGTTCATAGAAAATAAGGCTTGCTTCGTAATATATATTTATTTCAACACTAGTGGACATCTCCAACATTGTTCTTTACAGCCCATCCTTTCCAAAAATATCAGAATTTATATTCTGTTCAAATAAGTGTTTATAGATATCTGAACCATTATAAAATAAAATAAAATAATGAATAACATTAAAACCCTTTAAATTAAAGGATAAAAGTTAAATAAAAAGTGTTGTATGTACTAACAATACTGTCTCTTTTTTCCTCTGCAAAGAAACTGTTACGTCGCAAGTTAGACTTTACAAATATGAGGATGATTTGAAGGGCAAATCTTCAACATTTTTCTATACATCGGAATTTTATTTTCTGCACTATCAAATATAAGATATTATCTAATTATCATGAATAAAGAATATAAAAAATCGCACTGCTGTCTGCCAAATTGTTATTCAATGTATAACACACCTATCTTCTAATGATGCCATTATCTCGTTTTTCCTCTGTATGACAGAAGCTTCAAAGAAACATTTCCAACTCATGTTTGGGCATACTGAGTGATTATATTAGAGCAAATGCTTGTTCACAACAGCTCACCTGCTCCTTCCATACTGACCGGAGCAATCCTCTCATCATTGCTCGCTCCTGGCTCTCCTTCTGACACTAAAAATCACACGGTTATGATTCTCAGCACAAATATCCCCTTTTCACAACGCCTTCTGAATGAGTTCAGGTAAGTTTCAATAATGCAGTACTAAGTCACCTAGCATCTCAAGACACTTTACAGTCTTTATCATATTCGTCATTAAATTAATTCTAGCAACATTTACTAAATACTACCTGCCTGCTAAGTACTACCTGCCCACTCCGGACTTTGGAGCTCATTGTTGGTGCTTGGTGCTGGTTCTCGCTTCTGATGAGGAGCAATGTGTTACTGCATCATAGTATTAATTAAATTATCTAATGCTATGATGCCACACAATTTATTGAAATGATAATTAATTACTGTGGTTGAGGGAGAATTTCAGCATCTTGCCTTACCTGTTTCTTCATCCTCATTTGATATCTCAAACTGCCAACCCATTTTAGTAAACAATTTGCCAATCTTTGCGCATTTTGATCTTGGCCTTCTCCACAGAAAAAAATAAAATAAAATAAGAGCTACAATGTGGCCAAGCAAATGTGGGGGCAGCAGACTATTCGAGAGTATGGCATTCCATTTGTGTAAACAAAAAAAGAGTGAGAAAACACCACCTCTTGTCCTGGTCCTCCTGATTTGTCACATAGAAGTGGCCTTCTATACCTAGAGAACCTGTTGGGTCAACTGGATTAACAAGGTGCTATTAGTACACTTTCATATATCAATCCAGTCTCAGTTTGTTCACTTAATTACTCCCATTCCTGCTAAATAGGCCTTTCTCATCAGTGGTACCACAGTCGTTACCATGAAAAGACCCCATACTGGTCATAGCCTTGTTGATGGCTTCATGACTATGTGTTTTGGACCGGCTGTTTACGACACATATAGAAGCTGTGTGTTGCTTAGATGATTAACAGTACCTGCAGGTGTGATGCATCACACAATGATGAGCTCCGTCTCACGGCACTTAATCATAATGAAATGTTACTCTGCATCGCTGAGCCCCATCATTTTCAATGGGCCAATCTCAGCTCGGCCTCTGATCACTAGGAGATGAATATAGAGAAAGGACATTGGCTGGAAGGGTCCATATATTGCATATGTAGAGTCTGTTGGATCAGTGTGATGTCACAGAAGGGCTGAGATGATTAAAGTGGCCACAATCCGCATCAAATCTCCAACACATCATAATCTCCCCAGAAAGGCTCAGCTTTTCCATGAACTAAAAACACGCACTCTGACTCCTTCTAAAGACATAAAATGTGTTTACAGACGCTGAGGTCAGCTGCTCAGCACTGATTGGATTCACTTTGTTGTGTGTGCGTGTGTTTGTGTGTGTCTTTATGTGTTCCTGCATTTCTTGTTATCTAAGTTACCTCACACACCAGGCAGAAGTGTTTAAAGGCCCAATTGGTCAATCAGCTCCAGCACATCAGCCTTCATTAACATTTTTTTACTCGGTTGTGCAAATGATTTGAGATAAAAAATAATCTGTTTCATCATCTAAAATGCATTGATTATGAAGTGATGTAATTAGGATAAGTATCATCTCTACCACTCATGACAGCTAATGTTTGCTTTCAAGAAGAAACAAATAGTCCTTTTAGACTTCTGATTCCAGTTTCATTTTTGCTTATCTGGATTACTTACATTAAGATCCCAAATTTGCTTCAGCACAGATCAGACAAACAATTAAAACATTACTTCATTAAATTAAGTACACAATTATAATATCAGAAAATATTGGTTCACTGCGTTTGAGCTCCAGTGAATCAATTCCCATGTTTGCATGTGCTAGGCAACTCCCTTCTTATTTCACCCAGACGACCTTCCTCCTGGTACACAAATATTCCTCAATACGTGGGGGGTTTATGTGCTCGATATAGCCATTGACCCTCAGCCTGCCACTGGCTTTTGCCTTCTCCTTCTTGCTCTTCCCATCTGATTCCCTGTCCATGGCTGGTTACCGATTGGGCAGTAAATTACAGCGGCTGGGGTTGGGATTAGGTCTGAGACACAAGCACACACACAAAAACATTCCCACATTGATGATTGTCACTTTGTATTCCAGACAACTCTGCATTTTACAACTCCTCCTTTTCCACCTTGCAAATTGTGCTATCAATCAATCTGGTATCTTGTTCTTGTGTTTTTCATGCTTGGAGATGCACAGGTAAGAAAAAGCATCTATGTAGTTTTAATCCAGTAAATCTTTTCAGCCATTCATACATGAAACATGTCAGATGAGTAAGATATGAAAGTAAATTTTTTATTTCACAGCAACACATTTTGTGGATACGGTTTGTTGCATGTATCAGCTAAGAGGAGCCTGGAGCCTTAATATAGGATGTGACCTCAGATGTGTCCTTTCCTCAGCTCCCACTATAGATGGACTCTGCACACATGAAGCTCTGGGCAGCTGATGAAAATAGACTTGCTGGAGGAATTTCTCTACCAAATGACCTGGAAAACATCAGCTGTTTGACTTGTTGGAAAATATGTGTATTTTCTTCAAGTTTCTGAACAGTGCACTCGCTGATATTTCACTGTGATTCTCCTGGTATGAAAACTTCCAGTAAAAAGTAATGGTGCTATTAACTGAAAAGCAATGGCTATTCCAACTGCTGCCAAAAGATTAGAATAAATTAATAACTACAGCTACAGTTAAAGCCGAAACCATTTTACTGACATGTTAAATCTGATTGGAAGAACTATGAACATTGTGGAGTGACCAAGTCAGTGTCCCAATTTTAATGTTGTGAAAGCAACAGATTAGAGTGATGGCAAGTAGACCTTTTGGCATCAAAGACATGGAACTCATCACCAAACATGAGCTGTCAAAAAAAATGTTGGAAAATAAGCTTGTCAGCAATAGAGGGTGACACGGGAATCAATTGTCAATATCATCAATAGTAATTTACCTCCTATGGCGCCCCCCCACCCCCCCCCATGCCCCCCCTTTAAACCATAGCGTAGCACAGTATCAAAGATCATCTATTTAGCTTTATCCGCCGTCTTTAACCATATCCTGCATTCTCGTTGTTTGCCCACCTTACCATGTCATGAATGGACTCCATTCGTCTGACTACCAAACTATTGAGATACACGCATTTTCAGTCGGATATCATATGCTTACCAGTTTGTCCAGGTGGTGTAGCAACAACGTAGCAGTTTCAGTTTTGTTGCGTGCAGTGTAGTAGACCCGATGGAATTGCATTTTGCAGCGGAGTTAATAACCACACACACATTTTTATATATATATATATTAATGTATATATAATTTACGGTTTCCCGTCCGATCCCGTGGATTGTTTCCTGTCCCGTCCTGATCACGTTA
This sequence comes from Apricaphanius iberus, assembly GCA_028564705.1. Classification (NCBI taxonomy): domain Eukaryota; kingdom Metazoa; phylum Chordata; class Actinopteri; order Cyprinodontiformes; family Aphaniidae; genus Apricaphanius; species Apricaphanius iberus. The sequence goes on from JAPXFQ010001619.1 coordinate 769,285, forward strand.
CGAACAGTGAAATTGACTCCCGTCCCGCGGGAATTCTGCAGGAATCTCGTGACCCGTGGGAATCCCGAAAAATTGTCACCCTCTAGTCAGCAATCATGAATTCATAACTTGTTTGAGAGATAAGCAGGAAATATGAACAGGGAAATATGAGAATGCACTGTTAAACACTGCTTATATAGCATACATTATGTTTGCAGAAGTTTTGAACCTTTTTGTTCATACTATAGGTCAACAAACACTGTCTCCCTATGACTAACGTTAAGCTAAGCACCTGAACAACATAGCCTATGTTTTGTTTTTGTTTTTTGCGGCAACCACAGTTGTGTGGTTAATACATTTTTGTTAAGACAAAGTAACAGACAACTGGATTTTCCATGAACTGAGGCCAACTTGCACTAAAAGTTGTAAACACCAGCATGGAAACTGATGCATAGGTAATGTTAGCCAGTAGCAATAGCTATGTTTAAGTTAGCTGTTTGCTATTCTGAATAGCAGTGGCATGATGACAAAACCTTTTTATTTGGAACCAAATCCTTTCAGTTTATGTTCTTTATCCACTGGTGGTGAACACCTTGGCCCTCGGGATGCCAAGGAAACCTTAGTGAACTCTATAGTCTACAACATGGACTGTCCTTGTTAACTAAGGGCCCGTGTATCTCAAAAAACATTATCTTCCAAATCTGGAGTTTTCTGCTATTATTATAACAGCCTATGATTGAAAACGTCCTATAAGCCTTCCTAAAAATTTTTGCTTAAGATAAAAGGTCCACTTCTTGCTGCCTATATTTAAAAGCACCCTTCAAATACAGGGCCTGTGGCTGCCTGACTGGGAGCCGTCACAGCAGTATTGGCAGCGGTTGGACTTCCAAATCCTTCTATACCATATGGCTATTAAGATTGTTATTTTGATTTCAGTACACATATTTAAGCAAATGTTTTGAATAAAAATCAGGGTTTTGATAAAAATCTATGCACAATGCCAGAAGATACACAATGTTGAACTGGTGAGAATGATAAGACTTGAGTAAAAATGTTTGGAAAGCTAAGAATTATTTTCTTAGGCTTCCCAAATATAGTAATAACTATACATTAAAAAACAACAACAACAACTTAGGTTTAAACTATCTTTAAGACCGTGTAAAATATTCCAGTACAACTTTGACGGGTCAGTAGTAGTACATCCAATGTTTTATGCTTTTCTAACTTTAAAGTGGTCCTGATGCCAAAAGGGAATTAATAATACTCCAATCCCTGTGTTTTTATGAACAGCATAAAGGTATTTTAAATTCAAATATGTATTTTAAAGAAGTTTCAACATGAAAGGATACAGACTGTTAAATACATAGCCTTTCAGTTTAGTGCTGATATGAAGCTACAAAATAAATACTAACTTTGGCATTCTTAGAGACTAATAGTAAGCCAGTCAAGGAAGTCTCATACTATAATAAAACCATTTATATAATTTCTGTCTTTGAAACTCAAAGTAAAAGCTTTGACTTAACTGGCCACTGCCTGTATTGGACCTTTCTGTATTTTAGCTTGCCTACTTGTTAATTTTAAATCAGATGAAGATTTTTAGTATTCATAGATCTTACCAGCACAATAATATTAGTCCATTTAAATGCCTTAATACATAAGGCATTGGCAGTTTTTGAACAAACAAGTTCACTCCATAACTAAATGCAAAAAACACTTCAAGTCTGCTGTCTTGGTATGACTCCAAACTGTTTGGCATTCCTTTCTCAGTTCTCTCTGCTGAACACTGCCAAAGCATTTTAGAAATAATTATGTGTACTTCTGTGACTACATTTCGGAGTCTCCTTCTTTTTCTCTCTCCTTACCTACCCCTGTAGTTCTTTCTCTCATGTTACTGAAGCAGATATTCAAGCGGTCACTGTGCCTGCATGTTTGCATGCGCAAGTGTCTGCAGAGGAGTCGGCGTGTGGGGTCTTTTTGTCCAGGAGTGAGAGACCTGCTCCAGTGATTAATGGGGTTCCTGTGTGAGGCACAGCGAGGCGCCGTACAAAATCACTGGGCCAGACCTCAACCTCGCCAGGCTTGTCCTTCACATGAGAAAGGCGGGAAGAAGCGAGGGTGGAGGGGTGGGGGAAAATTTCCATCTCTGTCCTATACTCTCTCTTTCCCTGGCTCTGCCCATCCGTTTTTCTTTTTTTCGTACAAGAACTATTCAGTCTTACTTATACTCCCACCTATTTTTCAACCCTAGTTTTCTTTGGCCCCTGTCCTCTGCTCAAAACACTGTGCTATGTTCATATGCGGTGCACACAGACATCGTGAGCAAAACATGTTTTTATGAAGAAATGGAGAAAAACCTAAGAGAAGAAAAAAAAAAAGGAAAAAGTAAAGCGATGGGGAAAATGAGGGAGTGGATGATGAGGAGACTCAAACCCCCACTCTCCCAGCCTCCTCTTCCCTGTGGTTCGGGTATGTGCCCCCCTCTTCTCAGTGTTAAACAAGCCTTTTAAATAGGCTTTAACCTGGGCCCACCCTCAATAGGGCCATTGTGGGAACGGATGTGTAGACAGTAGTGCTCAGCAAACAGTGCTACTTGTCCCTTTCTCACATTCTCAGGCCATTCAGTACTGGCTAGTCTGTTGGTTGTTCTCAGAGGGGGGAAGTGTGTCTCTAGGCTATGTGTCATGATGAAGGGAAGAGAAGAAAAAATTAAATTAAGTTACAAGAAAAAATTATTTTATATAATTACTTTTTCATCTTTGGTTGGTTGTCATAAAAATTTGGATTTTTTTCCATTACAGAAAGTTTTTTTCTCTAACATCCAATGGTGAGTCATAAAAAGATAAATAAAATAAAAAAAACAAGCCAGTAAATGTCTTCTTATCTCAAATGCTGTTGATTTCCTTTTTACCAAAGGCTCAAATGAGCCTCGCCCATTGTCATTCGAGCACCTGCAGTTGGCCTGCATGTCCCTCTAGCTGTGGTAACAACTTGCTGTGATGCTGATTCCCTGCACCTCAGACCGTCCATGTTTCCCTCCAACCGACACTCCTTCCAACCTGCATGTCCCCTGCACTTTCTACCAGAGAGTCATTTTCCTTCCATCCAAAAGAATATATTAATAAGACCCTCTTAAGAAGATATGTCTGGATTTTTGTTGATGACAGCAACCACTTCTGTGCAAAAAAAAACTAATTTTAACAAAACATCAGAGCCAATTCGATGACTTGCATGGAAACACATTAGGGAACTATGTAGGTGAAACAGGTAACATAAATGTATTTTAAACAGCTTAGTAAACATACATATTTTTTAGTTGTTATCAGCAACTGGCAGCTCTGAAGTTCATGATAATTTGGATTTAAGACTGCACGATTGAAACAATGGCTAGAGTATCCAATACCAAATTAGATTTTTCAAACCTGCAAAAGTTTAGTCAAAATCTGAATTTTAGATTCAGGTGTGAATGCATCAATGGAGAAGCTGTGATTACATACAGTTTTTATATTAAATCTACGTGTAACAGTTTGCATCTATAAAGTCTGATCAGATGAGATAAAAAATAAAAGTTATTGTAGCATTGAAATGATAAAATACGTACATAAATAATGTATGTATCCGTGGGAATTAAAAATTTCTGCAAGTCTATTGTCCATCAAGAAATTTTGAAGGGACTTAGAGAAAAGTAGTTCTTGCAAGTGAAAGGTAAAATCTGGTTTGCATACACTACACTATGTTTGTTCATTATTTCCTCCAGGACTCTGGTGTGGCTCCTAAATTTTAAGTAGGATAGCCCCAGCAAGTGTGCCAACATAAAAGTTAAAATACTTTTTTTAGAACCTAATCAGTCCAGTGTAGTTATAATATATTTATAGGGGAACATCTAGTTGTATGGCAATAAGAATAAATGCAGTGTTATCCAATATGAAACTTTATGTGTACTATTTTGATTTAGGTCTTTTGCATCTACACTATGTTCCAATCACTCTCTGAGCTTTTTTAATCTCAGTCACTTAAATCTATAGCAAGTGTGGGCGATTAGAATCCTTGCAACTGGCCAAATATATTATTGGCATGCAGAGCATGAATGCATTCAAGCTGTCCTTTTCCACTAAAATGATGCACACATTCATATTTTGATTCAACTTATTTCAAAAGAAACTACAGTGCAAATTTTGTACAGCTTAAAATTTTGTTTATTTAATTTTATGTTCTAAGTTACTATTGGCAGCTTTATAAAGGGAGTAATTCTGCATGTAAGGCCAAAAGTTTCCTCTAAGAACTCTAAGGACATTAATTTTAGAAACCGCAGTAAATCTATTTAGCTAGCTTTCTGTTTCTCAGCATTGCCAGTTTGTGACAGGCTGTGTGCTTTGAAATTTCAACACACACAAAGAAAAACTAAAAGACGGAAGTGCTAAGTTTGTGATGGGAAACATGGCAGCATGTGATTTCCTTGTGACATCGAGAGTGACGAAGAGGGGTTTCCACTACAGTAGGGTAGAACCTCATCTTCCGTTGTTGAGAAATGGGTTTTGTTTTTCCGCCAAACATAGTGACAAAGCTCAAATTCTTCTAAAAATCATAAAAGTAAGAATTTGTTAGTGGATGAGAACTGCAACTGTGTGTGGCTGAATTATGATTTAAAAGAAATCCCAGAACCAATTAGGTTATCTGTACACGAGATCACACATTCTTATTGTTTTGGTATCTGTTTCAGAAGAAATGTCACTCTGTCTTTCTTTGAAACCACGTGAGCTGCATGTAAACACAACAATGAGGAAGTGCTGCAGTCAAAAGGAAAATAGGCCGTTGTAGGGTTTCACTTGTGTTGTCTGGTTGTCATCTGACCTAATATCTCAGTGCTCTTTCCTGCTCTATGTCTTGTAGAACTGTTGTGCAGCCATAAAGCACAAGCTGCCAGGTATTGATTTCCTGGGCAATGCAGAGAACCATCAAGAGTAGTAAATTCTGGAAGGCATGTGGTTCAACAAAACTGCCCCTCATCACAGACTGACAGTGATTTCACAGGCATTTAAAAGAGTGCGATGACAGCTTAGAGGTCTACAATGATCGCAACATCTCAGTGATGAAGTGGGCTGTTTGAAGGGTTCATGTGAAAGGGAGGTTTAGCTCAGTCCTGTGACTCATCACCCAAGATACTGCTGAGGGAAGTGATTGAACGAGGCTGTCAGTCATGATTAGACCTTTCAGTAGCAAAACAAACAATACATTTGAGACTAAAGTAAGTGTGGAAACTGGTGTAAAGAAAAAGAAACCGGTAATTCTTTGTTTGGCAAATTCCTCTGATCTCCTAAAACAGAGTTCCTACAGATTACAATGTGGCTTTTCATTTACTCAAATATACACAGTGTTGCACCTGAACTACTTTACCTTTCTCTGTATCTCCCACCCGCTGTCTAGAAAAAAGGGGAATTACCAGGGCAACTAGGGGCACTAGATATAATCAGCATAGTAATAACAAGAAAAGGTTTAGAACTAATAATATTAATAGTGAAGCTCACAGATAGTCTTGAAAATAAGAGACTAATTTTTTTCATTAGGAGAGATAAGAAGAAAAATGTAAAGTCAGAATTGGTCAGAATTGGTAAAGAGATATATTTATATTTATATAAAGAGCAAAGAAAAGTTCTACAAAAGTTCGAGTTTGTTTAAAATTCCCTATTATTGTACACAGGCAAATAACAAGGGGATTAATTTGTACTTCCAAAATAAAGCTAATAGATGCATTTGAAAATAAAAAAACTCAAAAAAGTTCTAACTATAGTATGTTAAATTATTACCAGAGTGGATTCAGAGTAGAAAGAAACTTCTTAAGATGGTTTCCCATTTAAGATTGTTATTTATCAACGTGAAAGATTTGAAATACCTAATGGGTATGAACCAGTGATGTGTAGTCGTTTGTGCTTAAAAAAATGAAAGATACAGATGCCGTTCAAAATAAAATTCAAAATCTGTATTAGCTAATCTCAATTTCTGTTAGGAATAGCTATTAGAAATAGCTAATAGAAATAAAGCACTGATTAAAAAAAGGGTTGGGTTTTCATAATAACGCTTATAGCAACTCATATAAAGGATTTTTTCGTGGTTAAATCCTTCCAAAACACTTTCCACATATCATATTGACTATAAACAGCAGAAATGATATAATGGGTATAAACAACACATTAAAAAGAAAACATGAAATTTTCATGTGTACCAGGTAGCAAGCAAAAAAAAAAAAATCTCTTGAGGATTTTTTCCAGTTTTATATTTTGCTTCAAAGCAACCAGATGATTTCTTACTGGTCATTCTCACAACTTTCTGAATGTCTTTCAGTGATTTCTTCTGTGCCTTAATGCCTCAATGCCATTGTTCCCTTTTTCAATGTAATTGATTTTCCGATTTGTGAAGCCACTCAATGATGTATGAATTATTCAAGCAAGTAAAGGGACTTAAACCCAAGGGATGGATACGTTTTCTGTCATTGTTGGTACAACTTAGTAAAGAGCCCATTTTACAGCATGTCTTTAGGAGCTTTGTTAATGTTACATAGACACAATTATGTACCTATTTTGTTTAGTCGACCAAAGAAAAAAGATAAAGATAACTTGGCATAAAGTAAATAAATTAACCAAGAAGCAAAATCTTAAAAGCTTGTCACAAAGATACAATTTGACCACATTTATTTAGTTGAATCTGTGAAAAACTGTCAAATGTATAGCATTTTGGCAATGAGCAAAATAAATAAGTAAACTTCATTAGCTATCAGATGAAAACTTGTAGACAGACAGGTTTGAAAATGATAATTCTCCTATTTTTATGTCAGGTATTTTAAGGGCTTTTTTCTTAATTCTTAAGAGTATTCTTTCAGGTTATGCTCTCATTCTTCATAGTGTTTCTAGTGTTTCCTCTTTTAGCCTGGTTGTTCATATGTACCTCCTAAAAAAAAAGAATAAGTGGCCTACACAAAAGACATGCAAATATCTGCACAAACCATAATGTATATTTAATTTTAAAGCATAGGATGACCATTCTAACCAAAAAACATGTTTACATACAGTGGAAAAGTGGAAACAAATACTTTACTTCTTATAAGGAAAGCGCCTCAAGCTTTTTGTAATTGACCTTCAGCTACAGATGCACTCATCTTCAGCTTTAATTACAATAATCTTAAAAAATAGAGACATATTCTTTCAAAACAATCTGTTCAAGCAATGTAAAAGCGTAGAGTAGAGTAATGTATCCATACAGAATAACAATTTATTCACTATTCCAGATGTAGCATTTTGTAACAACAGGGATATTCTGCATAAATTTGTATTCTTTTTACAGCATTTCCCGTATTTCCGCCTACATGACTTTGACATTTAGGCTGTATGCAGATATTTTATGCATGTTGTGACTAAAATAATTGCATCAGAAAAATCTAAAACAAACATTTTAAATTTGCATCAATTATGAAGCAGATAGAAAAACAATGAAATGAAAAATCATGAAGCAAATATTCACACAACACACTGTGATGACATAGAATATTTATACATATATGACTATATATATATAACTCTATAAATATTTTGAATAAACTGAGAAAAAAAAATCCCGGGGAAGATTTATTTTCTTACAAATCAAACTTTTTACCATCCAACATAAAAGTGTCTTCAAGTGACTTGATTGTTCTGTATTATAATTAGGATCAAATTCCAACTTATGTTATTAGATCTGATTATTTAAATGTGTTGGACTGAATAGGGTTGATTTCAGCTGAATTTGGACCTAATTGTATTTTTAACGTAACTACAAATGAAACATATGTATCCTGTAAAGTGCTTTGAGGTTGGATTTGTTGTAACCAAATTTGAAGTTTAAATGCCACCATTTTTTATCTACAGTTTTTATATTTTTTAATTAGAGACAGTTTGAATAAATTTAACCTGCATCTTATTCGAATTTTTATACAGACTCTTTAAGAAGTACCGGAAGGAAAACATTTTAAGAGATTCTAAAATAAATCTTATTTGTATTTGTTGCATATTTTTAGTTAAATGTACAGTACTTGTGACTTATATCGGATGGTCAGAAAGTATGGCAATCATTCTTTATATTTTCTAAAGGGGAAAACATGTATTTTTGACAGAACTGACAAAATAAAGATACAGCACCATCCACATTTCATTGGCACTCCTGTGAAAGACAAAAAAACTATTTATATGTGGATGATTGCAAAAAACAAGACAAAAAATATGTATTTTTACCTTAGTACATTTTTGCAAGGTTTAACCTTTAATTGAATACATGTTATCAGTGCAGAAGATTTCCATATTAGAAAAGACTTATTCCAAGCCCTAAGGTACCTCAACAATTATTATAAAATAAATATAAGTGGTGTTACGATCTTTTTTGACAGAGTTTATTTTTGTCTGTGTTCTGGTGTTTTACTCTGCTCTTCTTTGCTGATTACTTGTATTTAGTTATAGTTCCATTTTTTCTTCTTCTTCTCTTCTTCTGTTGTAGTTATAACTATTGTCTGTAAACACTTGATATTCCTGTTGTGCTCCTACCTTGTGTGGTGTCTGTCCACATGGCAATGGAGAGACGCCACACACGAACCGATTTTACTCATACACACCGTTCCCTCTGAGCCACTCCTGCATGCAATTATCTTAACACACCACACAGGGCAGGAATATCGGTTAAGATATTTTAAGAGTCATGTTGATAATCAGGGATTGCCAGAAACTGATCATCAGGACGAAATTGGCATAAAAAGCATGTGCTGTCTGATCTAGGCTTCATTGTCTTTTAATAAATAGACTTCCTAAATACTTGGGGTATACAAATAACATTATGTGGAAGCCCATGTTTCTTAAACCCTTGTCAAAATGGGAAAGACAAAAGGATGAAGATGGCATTGAAACAAGGCTGTTCTGTACTGATCTTCAGAAAACAGTATGTTCTACAAATTTGTCCATACAGCCAGTGAAATGATTATAAAGGCATTTCACTTGCCACCACATATATTAAGGAGAAAGGTAATCAACGGTTTAAAACAAATCTTGAAATCGGACTATTAGGACACTACAGCAAAGAGTGACAGCTGAGGGAAGTGAAGTTATTTTCCAAAAAGCTGCCATTATTTCTGTGCTGTGGAGGTGAAAACAATATAAAGATTAAAAGCAGATTAATAGCTACTGATACCCTCTATTTATTGTTTCCCTATTGTTACATTTAATCAGTTATCAACCAGACATAAAGGCACTCCAAACGGATGATGTCCTGATCTTGGCGCTTCTTTTAATTGTCTATCAGGAAATCAATAGGATTTTGTCAGAGGTAGTCTATAGCACACCACACCAATGAATAAAACAGAACAAGCATCGTCAGAGACAATCAATAGTGCATTACTCAGATCCCCATGTGATGCTGCCAAGTTAAAAAAATTAAAGAAACTGGCAGCATTTTTAAGAGCCTGAAGCTAAACACACATAGCCCAGAAGAGAGAAGAAATACAGTATGTGGTGAGGGGAACCCAAAGATAGTGCTTGTTTGTCAGTAGATGAATGGAAGCATTCAAGACAGAACATCTCTAGTCACCATTAGACAAAGGGAAGACAGTGGAGGGAAGATGCTTAATATATGAATCGTGCCTGTCTCATTGCTGAACAACGGAGACCCACTGAATGAGCTATTAAAGACAGACAATTCTTAAAAGTAACATAGGAATGTACTCATAAAAAAATCTTATGTTTTTAGTAACACAGATGAAAAGAAAAACTGTATTTTATTAAATATCAGATGTTTGGGGGTTTCTGCAAATCCTTACAGGTGAAAGAAAGAGGACGGAAAGAAAAAGTGACCTGTCCTTTTATTGGGCAGCTGATGATGTCATATCACCACACAGATTCTTTGGTCTCTAAGTAAACCAGCTCTTCCACATGCTGATTGGCTGCCTGTCTCAGAGAGGGGGGAGGGTGTTTTTCTTTCTTTCTTTTTTTTTTTTTTCTCTTGCTGCTGGATTAATCCCTGTGCTTGAGTGAGCTCATCTTTGTCTTTTATTTTCTGCCTCTCTTGTAACTTCTGCAATTACTCTTAAAGTCCAGTTCATAATTCCATGCAAAATTCGATGATTGAGAGGCACAAGTGGATGATGAGGATGTGAGGTTTCTCTTAGGATTTAAGTAATCTTGTTAACAAAAGTGAAGTTTTGGGATATTTTTCCAGTTTTAAATCCAATAAATTATACACTGGCTTGTTTTCCTCTGGCTTGTTTTCACAGCTGGGACAAACAGTGGCCTGAAATCCACATTGCACTGGTTGGCCTCTGAAGTGAAACACAATGCTGTGGGCCTCTATTGCACTCATGTCTGGGGCTACAGGTGACCAGCTGTGTGCCTCCGCTCCTCTCCTCAGGGACAGCTGGAGCCATCAATCAACAACCCGCCCTCCAAGCCCTGTTTTGACCGTCTGCTTGCCTGACCACCACCACCACTACACTAAGGAAAACACTGCAGGACTGTCACATCTGGCCTTGCAATCCTCTTGGGAACATTGACCTGCTAACGTATTTATACCCATTTAACTTTTTCGCATTTTCTCACATTATAACCACAGACTTTTATTTATTTCGCAATGGTTCAACGTAATAGACCAGGAGAGTCCAACAGTATGTTTACATGCAGCAAGAGAAAATTGAATGTATTACCTTAGTCTGACTGAAATCAGACTTTTGAAATGCATGTATACACCGTAGTCCGGCTTAAATTGAACAAAACTGGAGTTTTAGAAGCTTGACTAAGCTACCCAGATAATGCAATTGAGCAACAACACAGTAATATAATAAGAAGAATATGGCAGCTGAGACAAATGTAAGACACCTTTTAGTGCATGTTAGGACTGACGAAGAGACAGTGGATTTTGTTTGTGAATATCCTGTTTTAACTCCATCTGCTTCACCAGCCTCTGTTTACTGCCTGAGTGCACCTGGAAGGTAACCGCTATAAGGCTAACACGTAGGGGCGCATATCACCATCTATCGTCAGGGAGTCGAAAGTCCTTCATTTTATAATTCGATTTACTGAGTGACATGAAAACTGGGACTTGGCTCTCAACAGGGGGCAAGCCCTATTCCGATTACTCCAAAAAGCTTGATTTAAATGTGCATGTAAACGTACTGCATGTGTTTCCCTAGGAGTGATTTTGTGCAGCCTGTGACCACAGTTGAAAAGGTACATAATTTGGACAACCAGGACAGGTGATTGATACAGATTGTACATTTTTATTTCTCAAGGCGAGATTTTCACTGATGTGTGATGTAGAAAACAAATTGAAGACACATTATAATCTTCAAGTGGGAAAAAAAAGTATTAATCTTTCTTTTTTTTTGCTTTGAAATTAATTTGATGTTTTTCCTTTCTTTTACTAAAGTAAATGTGTAAGGCTATTTTACATTTAAAAGTCCAAATTGTGGTAATTGCAACTGGTCTTGAAACTTCATGTTCAGCATCAGTTTCAAGTGGACTTTGGATTTTCATCTCCAAGATAAGTCAAGACAACTCATTCAATATCTCTTTTCATCTGTGATTAGTGTACAACTCCTGACTGCACTCAAATACAACCTATATAGAGCTTTTAGTCTTAAATTTTAAACTAGGCCACATTTGAGCCAACATGCGAATGAGAAAATTAGAGGGATGAGCGAAAAAGCAGAAGAAATATTGTCCCATGCAAATATAGTAATGTTTTTTGGACTTCATGACTTCAGTTGTTCCTCTTCATCCATTCTCTCCACTCACTCTCCCAGCAGTTAGTCACTTAACGTTTAGCTGGATGTACGCACAATGAAATCCCCTTTCAAACAGGCCATAAAAAAAAAGGTTGTTTTCCAAACTTTGTCTGTTTTACTTTTGAGTCTTACAGCACCCCTCCGGACTTTGTCCGGATAACCTTTACCGGTATTTTTGCAGCTCAAGACCTAGTAACAAGAGCGTACTTTTAGTGGTAGGTATTTGCTTTCAGGTTAACAGGTAATGTTCCGGAAAAGATGGAGGAGTATGGGGCGGGGGTAGGGAAATCTGTGAGCGCACACACTGTTGACATGTTTACATATACAGTGGTCCCTCGTTTATTGCAGGGGTTACATTCTAAAGATAACCCACAATAGGAAAAATCTTTTCCTTTTCTATGTTCTTTTTCTCAGACATATCTTAACATTTACTCAAATTTCTCACTAGTTTATATAGTCTTAAAGTTAAAAACTACCTATATTTTAAAAGTATTAATATGATGTGGTTTCTTTGTCCACACATCTCAGGTGCATCTTTCTCCACTGAAGGCCTAGATGCAGGTGTCTTTTTCCGAGTGAGGAACAAAGTTTTGGTTAGTTGTGCTGTTTTTTTATTCTGGACAAGCAGATTCATATGATATGTCATGATACATTTAACAGGTACACAGAGGAGAATGACAATTGCCTCCAATCAATTAAGACGCAGAACACAGTGCACGTTAGTACGCTGTGAACAAAGCATTTTAAAATTGCATTACAAAAAAATCGATGAAACAGCGAGGCGGCGAAAAGGGAACCACATTATACCGAAACAAGTCGAAGCAAAGGCTTTTTCACACTCCTTTCGTTTTGCTTGTATTTTCCGTTCAGCTTCGTCTTTTAAGCTTGTTTGCGCAGAACTTCACACAAAAGACGAGCACAGTGAGTTCTGCCGTTTAATCAGCTCCTTTGCAAACTCTGCTTGACACTGTACTTCCTATGTACTATACTAACTTCTAAGATATATCCAATGTATGGTTAGCTCCACCCATCTCCCCATAACTCTTGGCTGATGAAAAGCATTCCCACAGTATGATACTGCCACAAATGTGTCTCTGAGAGAGAGCAGGTGAAGTACTAGTTTTATGGTTTACATTTTGCTTGTGTTGGGTGAACAATTCAGTGTTGGTACATGTCCCAACTGTGCTGATGAAAACATCCCAACAGCATGATGCTACCACCGCTATGTTTCAGAGGGTTAATAGTATGTTCAGAATGTTGAGCAGTACTAGTTTTTAGCCATACATATTGCATGAAAAACACAACACTCTATTTTAGCTGGATTTGACCAGAGCATTTTCTCCCACATTCGTTTCCATGGCTATCAAAGTAACATGGGTGGGGGGCTGTAAAACTATAAATGCAATCTGGACCTTTTTAGATTTGAACAGCAGTTTAACTTTTTACTTTCACATCACAGTTATGCAGGGTGTGTGTGTTTTTCACTCAAATAACCCCCCCAATAAAATGTGTTTTTGGTTGTAACATTACAACCGTTTTATTCTCACACACTGGATTCTGTTTACATCAAGTTATGAATTTTAGCATTTCCATTCATTGCCCGAGTCTTTACCCAACAATCAGTTTTATGATGCCTCCGATGGCCATAAACCGCTTCACTGTTGAGGCCACTACACGCAGCACGTGCAGTCACAGTCCTTTCTCCCTCTGCAGATGGAAAGCATTCAAGCCCATTATTGCGCTCTTTGAGGGGCGTCTTCTACCATGAACTCTTTGGCACACTTTTAAAGAGAGTGGCCTTAATGTATTCAGGCCTGATTCACAGTGGCTTTGGCACCACCATCCCCCAATCAGGCATGCACACTCGCATGGCTCTTTTTTTTTTTTTCTCAGAAAAGAGGGGTAAATATCTGTGAGACGTAAGGTTCCCTGCAACTTTTTCTTGTTTATCAAAGAGGGAATTGATGGGCCTGACAAAAGGACTTCAAAGGGGCCACATGAAAGACAGGAGGCCTTTGGTCAAGGCGTCCCATTTATGTCATGAGAACTTTATGAAGGACGCCTTATCACACTCCCAGAAATACAGTTTTTTCAATACTACCCAAATTTGATGGTTACATAATGTGAGTTTGTTGAAACAACATAGTCGAACTTGTGCTGGTGATCCGCTATTTGCCAACTCTGCTGCTATAATTAGGCATTGCACTGCAGTAAACCACAGAAGAGACAGAGTGAGTGAGAATGTCTCCAAGCTCTCCCGGACAGAGGACCAATTGTTAACTTTGCTGATTATTAGGCTACTTTTTTTTGGGTGAGGAGGGCAAAATTCTTCAGCAGTGGCTGTGACTGTCGCTGTTCATGTGACTATTGGCTTCCTTCGGGCTATGGATGGTTCATTGTGTCTTAAAGGGTTGCCGGGTGACAGGGAAGCAAACTGGGGTGGAGTCTGTCTGGACACACAGACTCCGTCACACACCCTCACCTACTCTCTGTGGCACACCTTGGACACAAGAGAATACAAACAGCCACCCAGACAAGTATCATTATCAACATGTGGAGTCTGAGCCAAGTAAACAGAAATCACATGGAGTATCATTAGATACAATATATACTTACTTGTTTTTAAATTTCCTAAGGAGTTGACGTAGTTAAAGCACTGAAAGATTTTTCCCCCAAAAAATTGTTTTTTAGTTTGACTTTTTCTACCTAAAACAAGAATATTATATATAGATATAACTCTGCAGAGATCCACAGTTCACATTTGAGAATATTTTGGCAGGACTGTTGTGTTGTGAACTCCAAAAATATGTCGTTAATGGAAGAGTGGGAAAAAATATGTAACTGTCACCAGATAAAATAATAATAATAATTAAAATACAAAAAAGCATCTCTCTCTCACATGGTTCACATTTTAAGGTTGAGCAAGAGTTAATCTGTTTTTATTTCATGAGTAAGATATATTTATTCTAAGTTAAACGGCCTTCTTTTGAGCATGGGACTTCTGTCACTCTTGCACACCAAATGATCACTCTCTAGTGTTCACAAATACATTTCCATATGAGCCGTAATCTGTTATCTAACAGGACGATTACCGCAGAGCTTCGTTTAAATGCTCATTTATGTCTCCAGTGAAACTACCGAAGCAAACAGCTGACATACAGTAAATCCACATGCTTACATTCTGTTATGTGATAATACTGTGTCACTTATTAAGATGAAAAGGAACTTCACACACTTGTGGTCCCCACCAGGGCTCAGTGGCAGACGGCTCCATCCTAGATGCACGAAGCAGCCTTTCTGCAGGTCCTTCCTCCCTGCACTTGTCAGACTATTCAACCAAAACTGTTCCCAACAAACATGGATGCATAGATACTAATCAGCCAAACAACACTACTACTGCTGCACTTGCTCATTATTTTTCTCCGTTTATATATACTAATGCACTGGACGTTACATGTTTACTTTTTAATGCAAAGGTACAATGCACATTCTGTACATATTTCTAAATATTTTTAATTATTTAAAAAAATTTCAGTATCCTGCTCTGTTGCACATTATACCCTGGGTATGCCACTTTATCAGTACTTTTATCTTAATAACCGAACAGTACTCTGTTTTACTCTGTTCTATGTTATGTTCTGTTTTTGCTGCTTTTATAGCCAAATATTCCATTGTGGGACAATTAATGGATATTCTATTCTATTCTATTTTGGCAGCTAATCAGCTTTTTGTTATTATTTTGCCATCAAGGGGTGAAATCCTAAACAAGGGGACCCTCAGGCTCAACAAGTTGGTGAGAAAAAGGCTCCCTTATTGGCAGGGAGCAATTAGCAGGAGGCTAAGCACACAGCTCTGGGAGACATCGCCCACATACCTGAGCAAAACTTGTCTATTTGGTTTGGCAGGATAGTTTGCTCTGTGTTTAGCTCCAGCTGAGAGAAAGTAAAACATCTCCATGGGTAGATCCACTCAGAAATACCTGGGAGGAGCACATCAGAGGAGGGGTGGATGTATGATGCTGCCATCTCCACAGAAACTATAACAAATGGATCTTGTCGGAATGTTACAACACACTGCAATTTCAAATATGTGAACACCGCTGGGAAGGTACTGCTGTACTTTTCAGTCAAATAAAACTCTTGTCAATAACAGTGGGTTTAGAACTTTAAGTAGAAACAGTAGGCCTACACTGTGACAAATTCAAGATTTAAATTAAAATCTGGCTAAATCACATTTAGAAGACATTTTTTGAAATGTTCCCTTCTCTAGTTGTCTGTTTCACTACTTCAAGTTCAATGAACTTGAGTGGCTACATGCCTAAATGCATTGAGTTGATGCTATGTGATTTTTTGATTAGAAATTTGTGTAAAAAAGTAGTTGACAGGTGTACCTAATAAAGTGGCCAGTGAGTATCTATCTATCTATCTATCTATCTATCTATCTATCTATCTATCTATCTATCTATCTATCTATCTATCTATCTATCCCCCCAAATGACCCTGCTTGGTTATAATACAATGGATGGATTTTCAAAATAAAAGCAATTTGAAATATAACCTTTCAAGATTGAGATGATACAGCTGGCAAATTCAATAGGCAACATTACTTAGTCTGTCACTGAAATAAACAGTCCGACAAAGAATAAGTAGAAAATTTGCTTATCACTTTTTAATATACAGTACATTATACAATATATGAATTAGCATAACAGCTACAACAGTTAAAACTCCAGAGGTCAATCAGATGATGTTCAAAATGTCAGAAGCTTTGACAAATATAAAGTTTTTCAAATAGATAAATAAATAGAGGAGTTATACTTTGAACTACTTTTTTTCTCAGTCAGAAATGATGCAGAAAAACACAGGAAAGAATAAAGGTACTACTGCTGCGCCTGTGCATGTGTACCTGTCAGGATTACTTGTTGGCAATGTGTTTGATGCCCTGTCAGAAAATTAGGAAGGATGAGCAAGAACAGGGCCACAAAAAAGGCTTACCACATTGTCATCACATTATTACATCTTGTAAGCCTGCCTTCTTGTTTGACATTACCTTGCATAGTTTTAGCACATTTCTCTCAATTTGTTTCTTTGAAAGCATTCAGAAATTTTTTTAAGTTCATACATTTGACTATGCTTTTTCTGTAGTGCTGTGAAAAAGTTATTGATTTTTTCTTTATCACACTTACATGCTTTGCAGAATAAAAACTATATCAGAGAAAAATAAAAAAAAAAGAATTATAAAATGATAGAGGCTCAGACATGTAAAAAAAAAAAAGATGATGATGATGATAATGATGATGATGATGATGATGATGATGATGCACACATGGACTAGGGTGTCCTGGTGCCATTCACTTGGGTGAGGGACGCCGGACAGAACTGGCAGGCCCAAACGTGTTATGAGGGTCTGCTGGGAATGTCTGGTAGAATCTCCTGTCAGACAGAGTCTCAACTCTCACCTCCGGCAGAACTTTGAACACATCTCAGGGAAGGCGGGGAACATAGAGTCCTAGTGGGCCATGTACCGTGCCTCCATTGTCGAGGCAGCTGACCATAGCTGTAGCCGCAAGGTGGTTGGTGCCTATCACGGCGGCAACCCTCGAACCCGCTGGGGGACACCGGCAGTGAGAGATGCTGTCAAGCTGAAAAAGGAGTCCTATTGGGCTTTTCTGGCCTTTTGGGACCCCAGAAGCAGCTGATAGGTACCGGCAGGCCAGGCGGAGTGTGGCTTGGATGGTCGCTGAGGCAAAAACTTGGGCGTGGGAGGAGTTTGGAGAGAACATGGAGAACGACTTCCGTATGGCTTCAAAGCAGTTCTGCTCCACTATCCAGCATCTCAGAGGGGTGAAGGGGTCTGCCACCAACACTGTTTACAGTGGGAGTGGTGTGCTGCTGACCTCGACACGGGACATCTTGGGTCAGTGGGTGGAATACTTCAAAGACCTCCTGAATCCCACCGGAATGCCATTCCTGTTTGGAAGCCGAGTCTAGGGACTTTGGGACGGGCTCTCCAATCTCTGTTGCTGAGGTTGCCGAGGTTGTTAAAAAGCTCCTTGGTGGCAGGGCTCAGGGGGTGGATGAGATTCGCCCAGAGTTCCTCAAGGCTCTGGATGGTGTTGGTTAATGCGGCTCTGCAATATTGTGTGGACATCGGGGGCAGTTCCCCTGGATTGGCAGACCGGGGTGGTGGTCCCCCTCTTTAAAAAGGGGGACCACAGAGTGTGTTCCAACTATAGGGGGATCACACTTCTGACCCTCCCTGGTAAGGTCTATTCAGGGGTTCTGTAGAGGAGCGTCCCACGGATAGTCGAACCTCGGATTCAGTAGAAACAATGCGGTTTTCGTCCTGGCCGTGGAACACTGAACCAGCTCTACACCCTCAGCAGGGTCCTGGAGGGTGCGTGGGAGTTCGCACAACTGGTCTACATGTGTTTTGTGGACTTGGAGAAGGCATACAACCGTGTCCCTTGGGGAGTCCTGTGAGGGTTACCGGGCCTTTTGATACGGGCTGTTAGGTCCCTGTATGACCGGTGTCAGAGTTTGGTTCGCATTGCCGACAGTAAGTCAGGCTCGTTTCCAGTGAGAGTTGGACTCCGCCAAAGTTGACCTTTGTCACCAATCCTGTTCATAACATTTATGGACAAGATTTCTAGGCGCAGTCAAGGTGTTGAGGGGATCCGTTTGTTGGCCTCAGGATCGGGTCTCTGCTTTTTGTGGATGATGTCGTCCTGTTGGCTTCTTCGGACCGTGATCTACAGCTTTCGCTGGAGTGGTTCACAGCCGAGTGTGAAGCGGTTGGGATGAGAATAGGCACCTCCAAATCCGAGTCCGTGGTCTTGAGCCGGATAAGAGTAGGGTGCCTCCTTTGAGTCAGGGATGGGGTCCTTCCTCAAGTGGAGGAGTTCAAGTATAGGGGGGTCTTGTTCACGAATGAGGAAAAAATGGAGGAGAAGATCGATAGACGGATTGGTAAGGGATCTACAGTTATGCGGGCGCTGTACTGGTCTGTCGTAGTGAAGACAGAGCTGAGCTGAAAGGCAAAGCTCTCGATTTGCAGGTCGACCTACGTTCCTACCCTCATCTATAGTCACGAACTCTGGGTGGTAACCAACAGAACGAGATCACGGATACTAGCTGCTGAAATGAATTTCCTCCGCAGGGTGGCTGGATCTCCCTTAGAGATAGGGTGATGAGCTCGGTCATCCTCCCTGGTGAGGTGTTCCGGGCAGGTCTCACCCGGGAGGAGGCCCAGAGGAAGACCCAGGACTCGCTGGAAGGACTCTGTCTCCCAGCTGGCCTGGGAACGCTTCGGGACTCCTATCAAGGAGCTGGCCCAAGTGGTTGGGGAGAGGGAAGTCTGGGTCTCTTTGCTTAAGCTACTGCCCCCGCGATCCGACCCTGGATAAGCGGAAGAAGATGGATGGATGGATGATGATGATGACTATGATGATGAATAGCTAACAGTAGATGCTGTTCATTAGAGTGAGTTTATAGTTTTAATAGTTTTTTTTTTGGTCACCCCTGTTAAAGATCTACACAATAATATTGAAATATTGTCATTGAGAATGACACCTTCTGTTTTTGTCTTAGCTATTTTAAAGAGTGGCTATGAGATACTTTTCTGTGTCACAGATGTTTATACTCCAGAGTAAAAAGAAAGTCAGTGATAGCTAATAAAAAGTTGCTAGAAAACTGATCAACTCAACATAAGTTTTTTGTTTTTTTTTACTGACATTTAATTTTTAGGACTGTTCAGGGAGTTTCTAATTGTGGTACCAGTTCCTATGATCCTCAGCTCTGGAAACAATGGCTACTTCTGAAGGAAACTTGATATTTTTAAATGTATAACTATATAGCAGGTCAAAAACTATTTTTTTTTCTCAATTCAAATTATACATTTTGGTCACAGTCACATGCTCTTGTTGATGCTCTTCACAGGATATGTAGGTATGGACAACGGAAATGTGTTATTGTGAAAGTGATCAAAACTCATAAATATCCCAGTTCACTACAGCTTTCATATTAGGATCAAATATATATTCACTTTCATCCCGTTTGTTTAAAACACGTTTTTCTTATTAATTATGCTTAAATTATAATATTACTCTCAAAATATACCATATGCAAGACATACATTTTAAGAATAAAATAAACATTTAAATCACTTTTTTTTACATTCCTGTGAGAGCCTTTTGATTGATGTATAAAATTCACTAAGATGAGTCCGGGTTCTTATAGTTAATGATTGTGTTTCCTCTGAAGGAAAAAAGACATCAGTTGTGCTATCTGTCAAAAAGAACCTGAGTCACATTCTCAGACAGTTTAGTCAGCGTTTTCTCTGAAATATATCATTGCCACACAAATACAATATTCCAGCACGTCTTACATTTCAAATACATTTGATGTTTGTTGATGAGAGAACGCATCACTTTTTAAAAACTACTTGCAAAAAAATAAATGACCGTAAAATCTCCCCGTTTCATAAAGCGTACTCAATGTGGTTCTCCTTAACAGCAACTCAACCACACACTACTTCCTACCTCGTAGATATTGTGCTAATAAAGCCTCCTGTGAGGTTTGTGTGCCACAGATGAAGCAATATATGCGCGTCTTTATTTTCTCACGCAGGTAATCGGGAGTACAGTAACACTGGAGGACAGGCAGGCAGGAAGCAGCGTGGGCAGCCTCCCTGTGTCACCGCCTGCGTCAGACCAGACGCCAGGAGGGAGTTTTCCACTGACGAAAAAGGCTGCGCTTCTCGGCAGTCTGCTTCAGACAAGGGAAGCGCTTCGGCTGGTGCGGAGCCCCGGAGACAATAGCAGCGAGAGCTGTCTACACATACACACATTTATATACATATATCCGGGGACACGCGCTCTGTTTTTTCCTCATTTTTTTTTATTCACATATTTTATTTCTGGTGCTATTCGGATTACTCTCCAATCGATTGATTATCCAACACTTCTTTGATTCCTAATGGTGATCGGATACTTAAATTGGTGAGTATCGCCACTGAGCGCCGTAATTTATATGTTCGTCTCTAACTGGAATGATTGCATTTGTTTGGTTTTCGGTGTGTCGGTCTCATTTAAATAAGGGAACTAGTAAGATTGGTTAATTTTAAAGGTTTTTTTTTATTCTTTGCTGCATTTCTTAAAGAACGAGTGACGCTTAAGTTGGCGATTTATTGTTGTGACGCGCTCGGACACTTAATCAGTTAGAGTGAGTTTTATCACAAAAACATGTTTAATCACACATAAATGAAACAACAGCGGTAAAGACCTTAACATAATAAGTTGACTGAGATACGATTCCAACCAATAGGCTTCATTCATAATTTTGTGTCTTGTCTGCCGCCTATTCTGGTTAATCTGAACTCCCCAGCTCTTATTTAGTGGTTAAAATACAGCCATATAACACATTTTGTGCTTGTGGCTTCATTTATATGAACTGTTGATGAGGTCGGCTTTGTGTATTGAGTCTCTGTGTACAGTGTGTGTGTGAGTGTAGTTGTTCATCTCGGAGGTGCTGGTGCGCCTCTTGCAACGAGAGCGACTCCTGAAGGCACTACATGTGAGCGCCCAGCTGACAGGGCTGCTGTCATTAGAATTAGCATTAATCATGAGGAATGATCGGGTCAGGGAGGGGGGGAAAGAAGGAGAGAGACTCACTTTGCGCATGTGCAGACTAGATTTGATAATTGATTTTTGATTGATTTGATTAAAATGGGCTATATATTTTTTTAAACAAATAACCTGTGGCAGGTGAACGCTTAATGCTGAGCACGTTTACTGTTCGAACTAACAGTTGTGCATGACCAGATTTCTTTCAACATAATCTTTTGTTTTATTTTCAGAAGATCACCGGTACTGGATGATGTTTTTTGTTTTTTTAAATCTAATTATTATTCCTTTATTGCTCTCCCTCATATTTCAGTGTTTAAATCGTCTCTAGTGCGACCTCACCCGGATCCTTTTTGGAATCATGTTTTCTTGACTTGGTCTGAATGATCCTTTGTTTACATGGAAGGCTTATAGTACTTGGTGTTCAGCACTGATTGTAACATGGTTTACCCATTGATGCTCAGACGTTTTAAATAACTTGTTTTAGAACAATAAAATATTTTTTAACTTCTATTTTCAAAAAAGGTATTACTGTGGTGAAACAAAAGCTTTGTTTCTTTCAGGAATAAATTGTGCCAGAATGTGTATGTGGGCCCCCGTATGGATTTTAACTCATAGTGGATGAGTATTCAGAGGTGTCAGGTTCACACTGGTATTCTCCTATGTGTGACCCACTCGGGTTGATTTAATACAGCTCTTGTTGAGCCACCATAGGTCTTAGTTCATGCCGCAGAACACAGAACTTTCAGATGGTCCCCGTTTTTCAAACCATTTCCATTCCATATGGATGTCATTTGTGAATGCTGGCTGACTTCTCACCAGGGGTGCACCCACAGAATTTTACAATGAGTGGCCAGAACGGGGAGGGCACCAAAAATATTGGAAAGGTGACCAAAACCAAAAATCCACAACAGAACTTCTGGAGTTTTATTTCTTTAATATGTTACTTTGAAACACAGAAATAAGATTTTAGTACTCTCTAAGGTAACATTTTCTAGTGAGCTACCTACAGAAAATCAGCTAATTTGTTGCTTAAGAACATGCTTTGCAAAGCTTTGTGTCCATGATTTTTAAATTGTTGTAACTCTCATAATTTTGTTATTATTAATGTTGAGATCCAATCAAAAACTGAAACAAATCACAGATATATATATATGGCATATATAAGACTAAGTCTCTTACTTTGAAGAGTATTAGTTGGCATCATCATGAAATACATAATTATTAAACATCCTTAGCCACATTAGGAATTCCATCATATTCTAGCAATATTGCAACATATCAAGACAGCATCTCTTATTTTGAAGATAATTTGTTTTTTATTTTGAGATTCTAAAAAAAAAAAAAAACTTATGAACTTATCAGGACTCGTTTTGCCCTTCCTTAATTTCCTACATAAAAACTATGCATATGGATGGGAGCAGGTCAGCAAATTAACAGTGGTGGACATTGCTTCCCCTCGTCCCTTTGGTGGGATCCCTGTTTCTACCAAAGCAAATATCACCCACTTTGTTACTGCCTGATGTCCATCTTGTTATCTTGTATTCGGTTAACCTTGCGGTGCCTGCAGCTGCCTGGTGTATCACAGACAATCTGGATGGCCGCTTCCTGTGCACCACTCTCTGTGTGTTGTTTCACAACCTCAGGAAGCTCTTGCACACTTTTGGTATCTGTCCATACCAGCTGGGAGTGAGAAGCAACAGAAGAAAGCTTAGTTCAGGCTAGGCTGGGCCCCGACTCTTTTGTGCTGGAAGTGCAGACAGGAGAAGGAGGGAAGGGGACGGAATGGGGGTAGGAGCAATAGGAGTTGGCTGACAGTCTCGTACACAGCAGCAGTGAAGAGAGAGAAAAAGGGAGAGCGTTCCCATCTGGCTTTGTCCTCTCCCAGCATTCCATACGGCAAGTGTCCCAGACTGGAGCACGACCCCTGAACCCACAACCTCCTCCTCTCTTTCTCCCTGCACATGTGTACATCCAGAGCAAGAGAGACCTTTTCAAATTTGCTTGCTCTCTAACAGCTTTGCAAAGATTTTAATGCTAATAACCAGACTATTTGCTGAAATCAATCGAACTCGAATTAGACATGACAGTTTGCAAAGTATAGAACAAGATTTAATGGTAGGTTTTTACTTTACTTTTGATAATATGTTGTAAATTTTGTAAAGATCAAGTTTGCCCTCCCATAAACTGCATCCGGTTACATCAGACAAAGTGTACGACAAATATTGAAAGATTTTTTTTTAGTACTCTTTTTGTTTTTCCTGTTTATTTGTATATTTTAATCAAATGTCTTCTTTAATGCAGTTTACTTTTATTTTGTATGGCTGCAGCAAAGCATTTTAGCTGTACTGTACAAGGAAATTATGCAAATATTCACTCATTTTGAAAGTTGTGAATCATACAGGAAACCATTCAAATGGAAAACTTCAATGAACAGATTTGTATCAGTTAAAAGTTCTGATGACGATCACTGGACGTCTATTAATATCCGGCACAGGGACCCATTAAAACTAACCTGTACGCTGATCGTAGGTACAGTTACATTTAACCTGTTTATATGCTTATTAATCTACAAGGTCTCTTTTTGAATGGATACATTTAAAACTCAAATACCTCAACACCTCAATCATAATCTTTCAAAAGTCGCTGGTATCATTTTACTAATATATTTCTTGTGCCTCGGGTGTTTTGTGTCAATGGTTTTTGAGTTCTGCATTCATCATCTGGCCTTTCCTTTTACATTGCACCAAATTAGAGGTGTATGTGTGAGGTCAATGTCCGAGCTAACAACCTGACAGGTGTGGCTCTTGAAAAGCAAAAAGCTCATGTTTCTCAATGAGCAGGACTTTCCATCGTTTAGCAGCAGAAAGCACATCTGGGTTAGATAGAGGCTGTGTTCTTCTCCCACTGTTACAGCTGGAACAGCCCTGCCAGAGTGGAATTCCTGCGGATTGGAGACATGACATTATTTATTTGTTTTGTACAATCCGTCCCCCTTCTTCCCACTACCTCTCCTTTTTGGAATTGCTGTGCGCACGGGGCGAAACGGAGGAACAGAATGTTTCCGTGGCAAAGTCACACAGTGAGCCCTCAGTGAGAACAACAGGCTCAAAGAGTAGGAAAGGGGGGGTGGGGGTGATACACAGCAGATGTGCTTTGACTGCTTTGCTCCAGCAGGTGGAGCACTTCTGAGTGACAGCTGGAGCTTTAAATAATGAGCCAGAATTTACCCAGCTGGGCAGGAACAGGAGTCAGGGCCACCTTCATCTCCGGAGCTCTGATCAGTTACCTAAGAGGTGTTGTACCCTGAAGCCCTGTAGGAGGAGGGGCTAACCTGCCCAGACACAGCTCCCGCACACGCAGGAAAGACTCCCGGGCTAATCATTATCACATTTTATGAGCACTCAGTTAGTCGTTCAGACATTGCGAGGTTGTCAGTGTGCCATGTAAATGCTCTCAGTGGGCCAAGATTAACACAACTTGTCGCTCCCACCCATGTTGTTATCAGCTGCGAAGGGGGCTGGACAGGCGGTGCAAGGGGCAAAGTCAACTGTGACTTGTCCTGTTGGGCTGCAGGTCAGGAGGGGCGTAGAATAAACAGGCTGCTAGTTGCAGAATTCCTGCAAAGACTGGAAATTCTGGAACATTTTGGAATTTGATCTGAGGCTCGTTTCTTTATTATTATAAAATATTTCCAGATTTTATTTACTGTGCTGTTAGATTAATTCCATCCATTGAAATATTTACTGTAAACTTATTGTGAGGTTTAATTCATGGAACATTGAAATTTTTGAATCTGGCTATTTTCACAGCTCTGGGCAGTTTGTATTCCTTTAGAATCTCCCTTACCTTATCTGGAAACAGAAGTTAAAGTCCCCACAAAGGATTTGTACATGATTTCAATGGATGACATCAGGATGTGAACAAAAGGCTAAGAGTATGAGCACAACACATATCCATACATTTCATTGAAGCAATTTTAATTTTAACAAAACAGATCTGAATGTAGGGAGATTCATAACTTCAGTTCTAGACCAAACAACTTCACAAAAATAAATGTTGAGAAAAATGTAGACGAGGTTGCATTGCTCCAGTTTTAAATTCTAAATGTTTCCCGAATGATGAGTTGTGCTCATCCTCCGAACCTTTGTGTTCACATCATGATGTCATCCATTGAAATCATGTTCAAATCCTTTGTGGGGACTTTAACTTCTGTTTCCAGATAAGGTAAGGGAGATTTTAAAGCCATACGAAATGCCCAGAGCTGTGTGTATCTCAATAATCTCATCTCGCTGACATAGTTCTATGTCTGACTGACTTGAGCTGTACAATACTTTTGGGGACAAATCTCCTCGCCTGAGATTTATCTTCTTAACTCTGCAACAACTCGGCTGGGGGAACACCTCGGCGGATGCATCCTTTTTCCGTCTGCCCTTCGTGTGGCTTGATGGAATGACAGCAATGCATAATTTATTGCTAGCTGAAAACATGCTGCCCTGCCTCTCTATGGCTCAGCTGTCCGATCACATCCATTCTCCATTTAGAGCGGTGGGCATTCAAAGGCGCTGCCTCTTTTCGATTCCCCTCTTTTATCCTTCTTTTCCTTCCTCGCCCTCAACCCTTTAGCAAAAGACTCATTACAAGACAATTTTTTTTTCTTTTACCCCTACTCTGCCGCTCCATCCGTGCTCCCTTGGTCTCGCTCTGTGGCTGCAGCGGCTGAGAAACTCCAGATTGACTACAAGCCGTCCCTTGCTGGGATTAACCTCTCGCCATTGTTTCTGCCCGTTGAACAGGATTAACAAATCAATGTGTCAGGTAGACTGCAGTCAAGAGACAATGACCCAATTCTGACACCACTGGCCCCCCTTTTTCTCCTCCTCCCGCGTCTTTCCCTCTCCTCCCCCCCTTCTGTCTCACTGCAGCTTTTAATTAAGAAGACTTTGCTTAGCTGGCTCTATGTGCTCCCTGGAGGATGCCTCACAGCTTTGTTTTCCTTTTCTGTCTTTCTTTTTTTTTCTTTTTTCTGCAGAAAATTAGGGGGTGGGACTGATGGTAAAATATAAAATGAACCAATGCCGTGCAGCATTTGGAACACACAGGTTGTCTGATAAAGTGAACACATAAGCAACAGATGCTGCATCCAGGTGTTTGGAGATTGTTTCAAGGCAAATCCACTTCCCCACCACTCCCGTTCCGTTTTGGATATGAGGCATATGGAGATTATTTTCACAGAGAGTGAAATTAGTAGCTTGTTTTTCACTAGCTACTATTGTGTGGAAGCCTTTTTTTATTTTGCAGTCATAGCAAGCCAGCATGACTTATTGCAAGGTGATTCATTCATCATGCGTTTACTTTAGACAACCACAGCAAAAACAATAATGGCATCCCCCTCTTACTTCAACAAAAGTGTATGCCTTTTGCCCTTGACTCTGGCATCTTTTTCTTTGTCATAAAGGATCACATCTTTAGCATAATTTGTCCCTGCAGCATTCTGAAAAGAAGCCCTCCCCTTCAGTACCTGGTTAGTTTTTTTTTTCCTTTCCTCCTGTTCTTCGAGTGTTGACTCTCGCGAAACGTTCATACAAGACAGGACAGGAATGTGTAGTGTAAATTCCTGTAAACCGACTGTCTCTCAGTTTCTTTGGCACCTTTTAGAGAGACGACACCGACTTACAGTAGCTTGTTGACATGACGGCGTGTCGTTTGTGGGTCTGATCCTGCAATAATTGGCCTAGTAAGACTTAAATTTAGCTCACTTGCAGATGCAAAGGATCCTGGCTCCATAATTATCCCAACCTTTTGATTGTGAGCATTTGTTGCTAAATTATAGGTATCAGTGTGAAAACATTTGAGCTCACAGAGCTGAAAATAACCCAGAAATTCACAGGTTAGCTCAAGTTGGAGCAGCTGGAAGAGGTTTTGCAGTGATTGCATATATGCAAGAAATTACATGTGATTGATCACCAGAACGAGATATTGTTTTTGGATTATTTAAAAGATTGTGTAAAAATAGTTAAACCAACATGACATGACAGCAATCATATTAAGTGCATAAGGTGTTCAGCATTTTAACAACTTGAAAACAGAAAGCTGATTAAGCATTCTGATTTTTCTGCTGTTGAGGGTATAAGGAGTCTCTGACTGTGATCAGAGCCCTGCTCTTGTACCAACTTGAGTCAGATCCTTGGCAGACGATAGGTGTCCTCCTATTACAATTTCACTTCCCTCAATGTCCTCAACCTGGCCCTCTTGTAGCTAAGACCCTGTACTTTAAGACACTCTTAAACACACAGTGCTTTAGATTGTTTTTGGGTATTGGCAGGGAAAACGGTTTGATAGTGAAACGATTTCCTTTTCCATCACATAGTCCGTTGGGAGCATCCGCACTGGAGCAGAGCCCAGTCGTGTCTTCCCACTCCCCTCTGTTCCTTCCTCTCTCCTTCCCTCCTGGTTCAGACTTGATTGTTAAAATGATGGTAAATGATGACCTGTACTAAGAAACATCCACCACTGCCTTTTCAGAATTAGCAAAAAGAAGTCCCCCCGGACACCTTTGTGTTGCATAAATCTAAAACGTACAAGCAGTACCCTGCCATCTCAGCATAGCATGCAAATTTTTTAATGTGTTTTGATCCTTTCCTGGAATTGCTCGAGTTCTGAGATACTTATTAACAGGTTCAAATTTAGAATTACATATATCAACCAGGCTTCAACATTGTGAGGCAATATTTTTGAGGATTAGTTAATAAATGGCTTTCTTTCCCCTCTTTCTCCCTTTTGTTTTTTGTTTTTAAGGATTTATTGTTCTTATCGCTGAGCCAGCAGACTCTCTTGTGGGAGCTTCAAAGAAATGCATGAGTTGCATAACAACTATCCAGAAAAAAAACATTAAAAATTCTTCAGTACATCGTTGTGCATGTAGAAGTTCCACATGAAGGAAAAACAAGTGGCAAATATCCTTTTAGACTTGACCTGCTTGAAGAGAATGTCAGCAATTGGATGACTGGGTCACCTTTGTGTGGTCTGTCTGTATAATCAATGCTGAGCTGATGGGATTTGTAAGAGGGTGAAGGGTCCAGTAATTGTTGACTTAGGCAAATAGAACTGATTGATTGCTTCCTGTGCCATTGCTAGCTCCCATTCTTTGCAGCATGAGACTTGGATGCCCGGACACTCTCACATGGCAGTACACAGGACTCCTTTTTGCAGCTCTGTAAAAGTGCTGTGCGAACACAAAAGCATAACAGATACTTACAGAACATTTTGCACTTAAGATTAAACCTGTGTAGTTTTTTATAAAGTGGGATGGATAATGTGCTAATAGCCCTCCTCTTTCTCCTTATTCATGCAGATTCTTCACACTAGACGCCATGACTGGGCTTCTGAAGAGGAAGTTTGAGGAGGTGGACGAGGACCCATGCTACTCGTCTCCCTCACCCTCTTCCCTTTCTTCTGCCTGCTCTGGCTGGGACTCAGAGGGGGAGAGCTGTTACTCGGACACCCTGGATTCCAATCCCAGCAACCCCTGCTCTCCAGCCACAAATTTTAACAGTGAGTGTTCTCTTTCAAGCATTCTCTAAGCGTTTATTCAACATCCGCTAAAGCTCTGATTGCAATCCAGAAATGACAGAGGACAGCTCTAGCAATTTATCCCATTGGCATTTGATGAAAACATTTGTAGAAATGGGTCCAGACTTCTAAAATGAACACCTCTGATTTTTATGCCCCACAGCTGCAAAACAGTTAATCACGTTAAGCACAGGGGCTGATCACCCCGGTTCTATCTCCACCTTCCTCCCAGAACCTTGCAGATAGACCTATTGCTTTACTTTTCCCTTCAGAGATTTAGGTTGAGCTGCTTCAGGGTGTTTATGTCTGTCTGGACCCGGCTGAGTCTTTAGGAGGACTGGTGGTGAGTTTGGAGAGGGGATTGTGTTGTGTATAGGGGAGAAGGTTGCAAGGTTTCCAGGAAGGTTGGGGCAGGAAGCCAGGAAGAGAAAAATGGCAGGTTGCCAAGGCTGGGAACACACAGCGCCTTGTCTAAAACCTGGGCGTGCACCCAACACAGGTGCTGGAAAAAACTGGGTGAAGGGATAGAAAAAAGGGTGGGGGCGGTGGAGGCATCTTGAAGAACTGATGGAGGGGACTATAATGATTTGGTGTTTGTGTTGGACAGAAAGTTGTTTGCTAGAGACAAGCCTGTAAAGATATTCTATTCACAATCTGAAAAGTGGGTGTCATTTGTATCTTGTGTGTTTTCATAAAGTTGATTGAATTGGATGGATGTGAAGCTGAACCTCAACCTGGCTCTCGGTTTGATCTGTGTTACCCCTGGCAGCAGATTAGACAGATCGGTTAAGCTGTTTTGTACATTGGTCAGCCATACTAAGGCAAAATAATACTTTTCACACAAACGTCACACTTTAAACGGATAGCTCAGATATTTTGAAGTTTGGTCCTTTTGAAGTTGTCTGTAATGCTTCCCTTACTCGTAGTAGACAGATTTCGTATTGCAGTGAGTTCAAAGACTAATGAAAAAAAGATCTCCTAGTGGTAGAGCCACAATTTTAGGTAATTTTAGCATACCTTCACAATTTCAAATGACTGTCCACACTTTCAAAGAGACTGTTAGTTTTAATAACATTTTCTCAGTGAAGTTATGTCCAATGAGCATGAACATTTCCAGTTGTTAAAAATTTCTACTCCGCTGACTAGTTGTTAGCTTTCCGTCACTCTGAGGAGCCCGATCAGCTAGCATTATTAACTAATGGCTAACACTGGCATTGTTCAGCTTGGAAAATGCCAACATACTTAAAAGGTGCGTGAAAATGCTAATGATGATCACAGCATTGTATCCAATAGAAACTATTTGAGCTGACTAAAAATTCAAAAATTTCCAGAAGTAAGGTAAAACCCGACCCCCTATCTGACTAGCTGTTAGCTTTACCCTCCACTTTTCTACAAACTCACTTTAATATGACACCACTCTACTAGATGTAAGTTAATTGCAGCTGATTTATAGTAATATAACCCCCCACCCCAAAAAATAAAATAAAATAAAATAAAATTCTAACATTTCCCCTTTTAACTGTCACAAAATTGCTACTCTTTTCTTTATATTGGGTGGGCACCATTGACATTATACGGAGTCCTCTTCCATAAAACAAAGAAATGGGGACCAGATGGTTGAAGGATTACCCGACTTTTATTTAAATGCAATAATTGTCTTATTAAAAATGACTCTGGAAGCTTAAGCAGTGGGCAAAGTAGTTTTTCTTTAAGAGAGACCTAAAAGTTGAAAATCCCTTGATAGAGTAAGTAGACTTTTCTCAAAAGCTCAGATGTACTTCCCACCGCTATGGTCTATTTCAGTGTATAGCTTTGATGACCTTTAACTTTGTGAATCAAGATTCAGGTGAGAAGGGTGCCATCCCACCTGGAAGTCCCATGGATTCTACTTATCACTTTATAATCTTTGATGCTTCCTCCACCAACAAGGGGAAATTCCAGAGCTGGGCGTCTTTTGGTCGCACTCTACTGTAAGGCTACATGGATTCCCAGTAGTTAGGGTTTCACTTTCCGGAATATAAGCATGTCAAACTGCTTCTGGCAGTATCATTTAATTTGGTACATGATAAGGTCAGGTCAATGAATCACAGAGGTCTCCTTTTATCGTTTGTTCATCAGCATCAGTACAAAGAAGTGGAGCAGTGTGCCATCTAGTGGTAGAAAATGATGCAAAAGGACTTCATGTATTCTAAACTTCTTTTTTTTGTCTTTCTATAGCGACATCCATTCTTAAGAAATCAAAAAGAGCACGCCGGGGCAACGTGACATTCGACCAAGTGACGGTGTACTTCTTCCCACGGTGCCAAGGCTTCACCAGTGTTCCCAGTCGAGGAGGATGCACCCTTGGCATGATGCATCGCCACAGTGCGCGGTGTACATACACTCTTGCAGAATTTGCTGTGGAGCAACGGCTCCTGCGCAGGAAGAAATTTCTCAATAGGCTTAGGGAAGAGAAGTTGGAAGCTTTAAAAATGAAGGTAAGAGATGCTGAGAGCTAAAAGCTAATAAATAGAACACAGCCTCCTGTCTGAGGTAATGATTAAACATGATTCTTGCCTCTGTTACAGCTGACAAAGAACGGAACCCAGGAAAATGAGGAGGCAGAGCGGCTTACGTTAGACGACATCCCAGAGCAAGACATCGACATCAGCAGTGCCAACCTGGACGAGGGCTCTTTCCTCCAGCCATACCCATCTAAGAAGCGTTATGCACTTCTCAAAGCAGCTGGTGTGAAGAAGATCGACAAGGAGGAGAAGAGGCAGCTGCACGAGCTTAGGCTCTCCAGGGAGAACTGCGGCTGTGACTGCCAGGGCTTCTGCGAGCCTGAAACCTGCAGCTGCAGCCTGGCAGGCATCAAATGTCAGGTAAGAAAAAAAGTGCCCCAAGATTTCCTGCTGTTAACTGATGCCGCACCGAAGGCAAATGTAGGTTTCTGTTGCAAAGATTTCACAGCATTTTTCTGCTCCTTGTAGATGGACCACTCTTCTTTCCCATGCGGCTGCACCAAAGACGGTTGCGGTAACACAGAGGGTCGCATTGAGTTCAACTCCAGCCGGGTACAGACGCATTACATCCACACAATAATGAAGCTGGAGCTGGAGAAGCGGCTGGAGGAGCAGTCCAGCACAGAGGAAGAGGAGGAGGAAAACACTACAGTCACCAACACTCATCTGCCAGCGGTGCCCTCATTCCCTTTCAGCTCAGAGCTCATAGCAGGTGGAGAGAACAGCTGCAGCAGTGACATGACAGACTCATCAGACTCGTCTGGTCAGAGTGAGGACTCTGAGGCGGGCGAGAACCAATGTGAGAATCACAGCCCGCTGGACGTTGATGAGAAAGGTCTGAGTCGGATATTGAGTTTTAACGATACAAATAGCAGGGATAGCGAGGATAAAAATAGTCGTTGCCCAAATCAACAGAATCAACAGCCATCCACGGAGGCATTCAGTAGCTTTAGCATAGTGGACTTTGCTGATGAAAACGACAACATAGATGCTGCGCTGTTGGAATCCACAGACGATAACACAGACAATCGAGCAACAGCCATTTCAGAACTCTTGGATGAAAACGCCAACCAGGGAAACGGCATTTTCCACAGCTGCAGTGTGCCACACACACCATCTCCAAGCATCGATCGCTCGGCGAGCTATGACATGGACCTGAGCCTCTCCTCGGAGTCAGACCTGGAGTTTTTTGATGGCTTCCCCTGCTTGGGGCCCAGCTCTCTGTACAATTCCCTGAAAGAGTATGAACACATGGACAACTATTTCCAGTTTCAGCTGCCTAGTTACCCTAGTTTCCCCGCAGCAAACGACACGGGGACCTGCCTTCTGGAATCCTTGATCGGCCTCTCAGAATCCGTCCCGGAGCCCCCTGCTACGTTTACGGACAATCAGCTGATGGAGGAAGCCATGAAACTGTCTGTGATGGAGTCTGTGAAAGTTTGACTAAATATGGGAACTATGTAAGAAAGGGAAAAACCCACAGTAGAGCGGGTTGGGGGATGAGGGGGTCAGAAGGGGATTGAAAAATGCACATAAGATGTCAATGTGTTTTGAGGAAGCTGTGATTTCCCTCTTTTTCTTTTTTTTTTGCCAACTAAATATTCAGATTCCAGACTTGCCTTCAAAATGTTAGCAAAGCAGTTTTGGATGATTGCTGTTTGAGATGGCAGCTAGGGGTTAAAAGTGGAAAGAGATCGATTTGACCAGGCCAATTGAGACTAATGAATCCTAAGAAAGCTCTTTTAACCAAACTAAGATTACCAATCGCTCTCTGAACAGGTATCAACCTTAAAACTGTTTCCAGGTTGGGTGTTAATCTCAACACAGCTGAATGTTCACCTCAGGGAATTAAATATTTTTTTCTTACCCTTTGGAGGCAATGCGTGGTGGCCATTGCTGTGATTGCCTTCATACGAAACCTGAGTCAATTTGAGATGTACAGTAGTTCTGTTTGCCCCCCTTCTGGAGATGACATCAGCGAAGAAAAGCTGATGTCTTCATTCCAAAAGGTCTTTTAAGGTACAACAAAAGAAAAATCCCTCTCAGAGCTCCTAGATCAGCACTTTATCTGTGAAAATAGCTGTGTATGCATAGCCATTGTTTTGGTCGTTTGGGATGGATTCAACAGTTTGATGCTAAATTATGGAGTTTCTTATTTATGGGCTGGGATTGTTGCTCATATTCTTAAAAAAAGAACCTGTATCTGTATTTTCTTTTGTTTTTAAATTATTTCCTTTATGGTTTTATTTATTTCAGATTAAGCATCCATTCATTCAATTAGCACTGTGGTTTTTTTTACCTTAAAGTGCAATCTTCTTCTTTTTTTAATATCACATTAAGGTATTGCTATGGGAAACAGAACCCAGTGGCGGTTTTGCATATGTTCCATTTAGGCAGTCCCCCTTTGTAATGTCAGGATGACATTACAAAGGGGGCACTCAAGAAGCAGTTGGAAAACATAGCTTTTTTGCCAGGAACAAGTTTTTTTAATTGCTTTTATGCATGTGCAGTCAAAGAACAGTGCCACCGACTTCCTGCTGTCCATAGGGTGACGAGTTTACGCGTTTTGTGCGGAAATGCACCACGATTTATCCGACAGCAACTGGATTTATGTATTTTGATTTGGTTAGCAGGGGGGCGGCAGAAAGGAGAGCTTGCAAGGAACGTCATTCATTCGAGAACCGCCACTGGACCATAAGTCCATCTGAAAGTATTTAATATCTATTCTCTCACACTTTGTAAGTTATTATGTCTTTATTTCATGAGTTATTTAATTTAAAGACATTTTGGCAATAACGTGGGCTTGTGAAGTTTACTGGATGTGCCTGTTTATCAGGGGAGCCATGCCCACAGGTGGTGTGTGCGCAGTGCTTCCGTTTAAGCTTTTGGGACTGAAAACTGTGGAATCTCCCTAATCACTGAAACAAATAAAGAAAATTATGGTTCTATTTGTATTGCTGCCTATAATATAACAATAGAAAATTACACTAATATTTTCTAACTAATATATGTAGGATGAAAGAATTCTAATCACTGACAAATTGAATATTTTATTAAGAAAGCAAAATTAATAATTTTCAATCTGAGATGACCTTTTTAATATATGAATTATAGAGAAAATGTATTATTATGAAGGTTATTGCTCTTTAGCATTCTGAAGTATTTTTAATAGGCAGCCAAATGGTTGAATATCTTTGAGAAAAGCCACTAAAACTTAAATTGCAAAAAATCAATGTGATTGTACTCTGAATATTTCTGGAAGTCTGTGACTTGGGTTAAAATATGCTAGAAATTACACAAACGCAAATTTTTTGTGTGTTTTAGTGGATTAAAAACTGCATATATTATACAGTTTTTAATCCTGAATGCTGAAATTTGAAGAGTTGCATCGCTGATTATCAAATGAGAACCGTTTGGAGCTGAGCGACACTAGAGAGCAGATGTACATATCCTCACCCTTTCCACAGCTGTTTCAACAGCCTTTTTCTGGACCCTTTAGAAATTATGCATGCAGGTCCTGTTTGTTAAAACTTCTGAATAATTGTATACTTTGAAAAGTGCAGAATGCACATTGGAAATGTATTATTCGCTTTTTGCCTTTTTTAAAATTAATTTCATCCTGTATATGTTCATATGCCACAAAGATTGGCACTTTTTTTTGCCAGTTATCTTTCTCTTGTATAAAACATTCAGTCCCATGAAGAATTGACATCAGTGAGTGTTTATCAGTGTAATATATTGCAGTACAGTTTATTATTATTATTATTATTTCAAAAGAATGTCTTACTTTTTTGCCTTTTTGTGTTGTGCATATTTCTGCTTGAAAAGGTCCTGCAGAGCAAACAAAGCTGCTTTATTTTTTACATATTCACACATTAATCTGCTGTTCAAAAACACTTTCTTTCATCGAAGCCATTTTGAAAGCTCGTCTCTCCAAATGATAATAAAAAAAAAACATTCTTTTGTAATTGTCTGGCTGTTTGTCGAATTTGTCACACGTTGACTACATTTATTTTAGAGGTAGAAGGTACAGTGCCTTCCAAAAGTATTTAAGCTTCTTGAACTTAGTTTTTGTCACATTACTTTTCATGTCTTAAGATTTAATGTGACAGAAAAGAGTATACATGGGCATTTCAAATGTTTGCGAAAAGTGTGCTTTTGTAAAAAGCCCCCATTACTCTAATACCACTAAATAAAGCTGTAATTTAATCTCGGTGTAATTAAAGACTATTGGCCGTAAACATTGCATAAAACGCATAATCTCAGCCACAGTAAACCAAAGGTTTTGGAGTTATCATACCGTTTGGGATGTTTTTTTTCTGCACCAAGGACAAAGAAGCTGCTCAGAGTTAAAAGATGGGTGAGACTGATGGAAGAAACCGTATTCGAGGCTCCATAAGGGTTCTGGTTAGAGAGGAGGTTTACCTTTCAGTAGAACAACAATTGTGAATATTTAGCCCAAGATGAATGGTTTATATTAAAGTATTTTTGTGTATTGAAATGGTCCAGACCTAAATCTAATTTGAAAATCTGTGGCAGTAATAAAAAAGCTTAAATTCACTGACATGCTCCACTTATTGTGACTTAGGGTAAAGTTCTTCTTTTTACAAAGAAGAATCAGTAAACCTTTTCAACTCTAAATTTCCAGTGCTGCTAAAGACATACCAGAAAGAACCACAAGCACAAGAATGTGCCAGGTTAATATGTAACAGATGCAAAATGTCAAGTTACACTGCAGAAGTTCAACGTGACCTATAAAAATTTATAAAGTACATGGTTTATGAGGTCAAGAAGCCATTTAAAAAATTTCCATAAAGAAATCATTTATCCTTCCAAAATAAACCTTATAATGCACAGTACCTTGATATCTGTTGTTTAAGGTCTTCATG
This sequence comes from Apricaphanius iberus, assembly GCA_028564705.1. Taxonomy (NCBI): domain Eukaryota; kingdom Metazoa; phylum Chordata; class Actinopteri; order Cyprinodontiformes; family Aphaniidae; genus Apricaphanius; species Apricaphanius iberus. The sequence goes on from JAPXFQ010001619.1 coordinate 805,633, forward strand.
TCTGAAGAAAATGGAAAAACACCCAATGTGATGTCATGCTGTAGTCTCCCAGAACACCACAAACATATGGCCAAAAATTCCAGGCAGGGGGAGTATGTGACTGCTTTTAGCTCACATTTGGTCACAATTAGGATCGTTTGGATCTTTGGCAAAAATTGGACAAAACTCACAGCTTCCCTTGATCCTGACAACTCAAGAAAAACGATTTTACCTCCATGCCATTTAACAACTTTTTAGTCTGAAAAAAAAGGCAGTTCTCTGTGATCTTTGGTTTAAAAACATCCTTTGGAATTTTCCATCATCATGGGCTGCAGCTTGTGAGGTCAGGAGATCAGGATCATAATAACTTTGTTGGTCCTGGACCAATGAGCACTTAGACAGCACGCTGGTTGTGTGCCAAAAAAAGCAACAGGACATGCAATAAGTTCAATAAGGAATGTATTTCTGAGACTGTAGGAGTCCAAGGCTCTTGCATGAATATAAAAAGGAATGTTGTGCCGTGTGTTGAAAACATGACAACCCACTTTGAGGTGTATCAAGAATTAGAAGTAAAAGATTGAGGTGTAGGAGAAGTTTATTTTACTGTTCCCATCTGCATGTTAAAAGTCAACACGCTTCTGTCTAATGCATTTGATCAATCACCTGAAAAAAAAGAAGGAAAAATCAAAAACATCCAGCGATGATCATTCTAGCTTAATATAATTCCGGTGGTGTCAGATTGCTTACTGAATACATCCAGTTGAGGAAGGAAGAGACTCTGGTAAAGACGGTGGGTTTAAACTGTTGGTTGCACATGCCGGCTGGACCATAACTGACAACGCCGTGGACTCTCCATACTCCATCAGTTAAGCAGTTCAAGGGACCTCCAGAGTCGCCCTGAGAATTTTTTATCAATAATAAAGCACGATATTTTCTCTGTGCACTTTCATCCCATAAAGTCCCGAGCTCTGCATAGATTAGCGATGCCAAAGCATTACTACTTCATACCCCACAAAAACATTCCCAGAGACTTTTAGCCCTATTTACCACTGGTTGAAGCATGAGCATTATTGCTGTTTAGCAAATGAAATAAAGCAATAATGCCCATACAAACATGGCTCATACAACCAATACTCTATTTAACAGCAAAAAAGAGTATTTTAGAAATTTGTTTTTTATTACTGTTTTGATCAGGGCCATTTAGAGTTAAGACCATGACCACCAGCCACCATAGGGCCACTAGCATTTTTTAAAAAGTCGTTCATAATTGACTTCCTCACAAACTGCACCTGACACAAAATTTATGAGTAAATGTTACAGTTAGGTGTACTGTTTTTAAACTACAGAGTGTCAGAGGCTTCTTCAGATTTATTGTAGAACAAATCTTTACAGTAGATTCTTCCTGCCCAAAGCCATCAGCAGTTACAACATACTTTTTTTGGCTGGCCACCACAAAGAGATATACACAGACGGGCAATGATCCAGTTATATTCTATAAGTTGGGTATAATTTTAATGACTATGGATATGCAATTTTGGTTGATCTTTTTCCATAAATTCAACAATGATAATGTAAAGGAAACAACGTTGAAAAAAGACCAAAAAAAGGCCACTGTGTCCACAAAAACTTTAAAAAATAAAAATTGCGGGGACGGTTGGACGCCGCAAAGATTTATGGGTAATGTGTTCGTGTTAACTATAGAAGTTCTCAGTTGTATATTATAGTTTGTGTTGCAAATGTAGCCGTGCTCCTTAGTTATACTTTACTTATTAGTTCTTAGTGTTTGCTGGTTATTTTCCTCGCACCATCATAGAGACAGCATTCCACAGGAGTTATTTGTCTGCCTTGAGCAGATCAGATCCTGGTTGGTGTCACATCAGACATGTGTCATGTACCTGATTAAAAATGTATTTCCTACTAAAATATTTATCAGAATCAAATGCTCATATAAACTATTTTTTAATGTGCCATTCTGATTTTGGCTCTACCTCTAATTGACACACAGCTTCTTATTATCAAATATTAATATAACTTATTTGGTTATCAGTGTTCAGATGTAGGTAGTAGTTACTGTATGAAACCGTTCAAAAGTTGCTAACATTATTTTACAAGGAGCTTTTTTCAGCTCTCTGACATACTAATGTTCTTACTTTCTGCTGTGATAAAGAATAGAGAACAAATTAGAGTGAACAAATACTCTGCTTTTTGTTTTGCTGTTATATATTGAATAATCCATTTTTGAAATTGTAGGGGTAACAGTTCTGTGATAGGATGATAATAATGATGTTCATTTAATTAAATTTTATAACAACAGCAACTGAATTAAAGTAAAAATGAGTTGGGTGCAACTTAATATGATACTCACAGCAGTTATGACTTTTGGATTTGCTGTTTGAGACCTAAGGTGTCACAAATGTTTGCTTTTCTTTGGGCTATTTTATTTTAAACTCACTTAAAAAATAAATTTAAAAATATATATATAATTTTTTTTTTTTACCAAAAGTTAAGTCTCCATACCTGGCAACCAGATAGGACTCCATCACCTCCAGCACACACCATCGTTTTCAGAGCAATGCTGCCCCACCATTCAGGCTGGGAGCAGACTGCATGCTCCACCACATCCAGAGGAGCCACCTGCAGTTTGTCAGGGACTGTTCCGTAATCTGAGTGGGTGAAAATAAAACACTGAATTTTTTATTTATCTAATTAATTGATTCATTTTCTGTTCTGATCTGTTTACTCACGGTCCATCAATCCCCAGCCTGTAATGTAACAGGTGAAGCCATGAGGCAGCATCTGGTCCTGGTAGGGAAGGTTCGCAATTTGCACATAACCGTTGTCGTAGATAGGATGAACCACTTTCAACAGAGCAATGTCATTGCTGATGTAAGTAGAAAAAAATAACTATTATTACCAATACAGTGATATTAATTAGGACAATACTGAAATAAGTAGCAAAGAGCAGCAAATATAGCAAATAGAAAACACATTTATTCTTGTTTTGTCTCAGATTGTTTTTTTTAAATAAATAAATAAATGCAATTTAAAAATAATTTTGAAATGAAATGGCTTTTTTTTACCATATAATTTTACTATGGATGTGTGGGAAAAATGTAATTAACCTATATTATTTAGAATCAGCTCATTTCATTGACTCAGTATTTTTAAGAGTTATTTATTTACGAATAAAGTTAAACTGAGAGATTAAATATTGATAGCTGCTCCTTTACCCGTTGCCCAGATAGCCATTCCAGTTGGGATGGATGATGATTGTTTCCACAGAGGTGAACTGCTCACTGCCTTCATATTCAAACAGGTTGTACTCACCCACCACCACACGGTACTGACTGACATCCGAGCTGACAGTGACGGAGAGAGAGAGAGAGAGAAAAAAGAAGCATAATATGATCAGATACTCTTATGTATCTAAAACTGCAAAGGTTACAATAGACCTGCAGGGGTCCAGTTTAAGAGACTCCAACCTTATGATGCAGTGAGCTGCTGTCATAACATAGAAACTGTCAACAATGGATCCTCCGCAGATGTGGCTGAATGAGCCTTCATTGTATGAATCCAGCTGCAGAGAAACCTAAGAGAAACAAAAGAGAGGACATCTGTATGAGATATTTGATTTTCCCAAGGCAGAAGCTTCATTAATGTCTTACCTGTGTGGAATTAAATTTTATCAAAAAATAATTCAGTGCATGTTCAAAACAGAGAAGAATGGAGCCAATTTCCAGTTCTCACTTTTATTTTAAACAGATTAACAAATATGCTGAATGCTTACTAAAGATATAAAACATATGTCCTACTAAACTGTATATAACAATAGGAAATACAACACCTGCCATTTCCAGGTGTTTGGTTTAGCATCAGCGCCTCCTATGACCCTCCCATTGTTCACCTTATAGTTAGAGGGCTCGTTGGCACAAGTTAACCCTTTTGGAAAACATACAATCATACATGCATGACACGGTAATGACATGAAAGTTCATAGTTTAAGAAGAAAAGTGAATTTGGTTGATATTTATATATACCCAAGCAGTACAGGAGACCAATGAGCCAAATCATGTTGAAGGACAAAATATGCTGTACAGTTTCCCTTTCACTATTTATATCAATTTCACACAGGAAGACCTTCAAAAGGTTCCTCTGAATTACACAGATGTTGAGTTACCTGGTCCAATCAGCAGACAAGCTGGGAGGATAACAAACTGTAACTGTAATGATTAACAAAATGAGAAGTTTGATGTTTCTGTTGTTCCGCCCCAAAATCCATCCATCCATCCATATTTTAATGTTTGGAAGTTACTACAAGAACTACAAGAGAATTTATTTATTTTTAACATGCTCTAACATGCTGGGAAAAGACCAGATGAAGTTTGATGATGTCATCCAGTCACATTCATAGAAAGTGATCTAAACCCTTGGTAGAACAGGTGAGTCAAACAAAAAAATGTCCAATGAGATAAGAATTTAAACAGAGCAGCACCCAATGTGAAGAAGAAAATGTTCTGCATGATATGTTCTACTGTGAATAAAGACAATGAAATCTAACACATTTGAACTAAAGGAAAATCTGATGAAGCATATATATATATAGAATAGAATAGAATAGAATAATTCTTTAATAGTCCCACCAGGGGAAATTCGGTCGTAAACAGCAGCCAAAGAAACAACAAATATACAACATATGTAAAAGAACAGAAAAATATATACAAAAAAATACAATAATAGACAGAATATGTACATCAACACAGAATAAGAATATGTACATCAGGTTGAAAATAATGTGCAAATTATATCGGTGTGGTTGTTTAGTGCAAATGTAAGATACAGTGCAGGTGTTAAATATTTATATTTGTTGGGAACAGTTTTGGTTGTACAGTCTGACAGCTGCAGGGAGGAAGGACCTGCGGAAACTCTCCTTTGTGCATCTAGGATGCAGCAGTCTGACACTGAAGGAGCTCTGCAGTTCAGCAACATTTCCATGCATGGGGTGGGAGACTCTGTCCATCAGAGATGTTATTTTAGCCAGAGTCCTTCTGTCTCCCACCACCTGCACTGGATCCAGGCTGCATCCTAGAACAGAGCTGGCCTTCCTGATGAGTTTATCCAACCTCTTCCTCTCAGCTGTCGATAATCTGCTGCTCCAACATACAGTACTGTAAAAAATGACGGAGGCCACCAAAGAGTCATAGAAGGTCCTTAACAGCGCTCCCTGGACTCTGAATTACCTCAGCCTCATCAGCAGGTAGAGTCTGCTCTGACCCTTCCTGTAAAGAGCATCAGGTTTGATTATAGGTTTGATTATATATATATATATATTCTTAAGGGCAAATAGTCAAAGAAATGCATTACACCTAAGCTCTAAATCTTTGGGCATTTTTTTTATATTTATGCTGTTAAACAGCTTTTGAAAAGTTTGCTATGTCATAGGAACATCTAAATACTGTAAATAATGCCAGTTTTGTTCTGTAAAGCTCTTGACTGCTGGCTTAAAAACTTAAAGCACTAAAAGCACGAAAAAACAAAAACCCCAATGAATGTTTAAATGCATTATAACAATAATGCGCAAAATAAAGAGAGCTTCACATATTTTAGAATGAGATAATGGACTTTACTCTATAATTTCTCCCCCCAAAAGGTTTTTTACTTTGAACTGTGAAGAGTAGTAATCCAAATCCTCCATTCTCAGGTGTTTTTTTTTTTGTTTTTTTCAGTCCCTAACAGTTTGTCTTCTAGGATACTGCCCTGTGTTTATAGCTCCCTCCATCTTACCACAAGTACCTTTTGGCCCAGCTCTACTCGGACCCACTTGGTATTTACCTTTTCTTGTGTCCAGACAAAGCACTATGAAAAGGTGTATGTTAAAATGTGTTGTCTTGAGCTTTTAACTTGTATGTATCTCTTACTGTGTTTTTATTGTAACTGTGAAGCGCTCTGTGACCATGGTCTGTGAAGGGCGCTGTATAAATAAACTTTACTTACTTACTTACTTAAAACTGCAAAACAAATCTAGACAAATTTTTTCATTTTATAGCAGCCAGATTTGAAAAGGCTGCAGATCCCTGATCTCAGATATAATTTTGTAAAATGAAACAAATAAGTAATCAATTGTTTCAGTGATGAGCCATTAACATTCAAAAGGCAAATGCTTACGTTGCACTATGGATTCCTTCAACCAGTGTATGAGGAAAATTTCAAATAAAAATGCAAGCAGATAACGTTGACATTTTTATTGGACGGGGATAGAAAAAGACGTACATGTCTGTAGGTCATGGTCTGTGGGTCATGGTGTGTACAATCTCTCCCAGCAACCCCAGAAAGGTTTTATTGAAGGCATTATCATGTCATCTCCACCCTTTGTAAGTCAGTTTCCTGCTCGTGTCCATCAGAAGAACATGTTGATCCCACTGGGAGTGGTACCATTTGTATCGCAGTAATCAATGATGGGTCGTCTTCCCCTGCCAAGACAAAAAGGACAAATTTAAGTCATTAAAGTACAGCTTAAAAACATATTTAAGAATGCTTGCACAAAGCTGCTGCTTAGAATATAATCATCCTTTACTGTGTAAAGGATGTGATGTTCTGTAACAAACCTTTGAGATGTTTAGGGAACAGTTATTTAAATGTAATAACACATATACACCGTAATATTTCTGGAGCTCTTGTGGGCAATTAGTTGCCATGATTTTTTTTAAATGTCATTTGTTTGAAAAATCCATTTATTCTTACTATTTAATACTCTGTTTACTAAGTAGGGGACTTCTAATGGCAATTGGTTGCAATTAATTTTTTTCAAGGGTATATGAGTAAAGGGGTGTGACCAGAAATCTACACCACAATTCAGCTGCTAAAAAATTAACATTATATTAATTTCCTTTTTTTTTACTTGCCATTAATTTTAATAACTTTACTGTAGTATGGTACAGTGACTCCCAATTGGACCAATAGCTACATATACCTAAATAACTCAAAAACAATATTGGGTACAAAATAGCCTACCTATTTTTATTTGTGCAAAAAAGAAAACAGAAATCAACAATTGCAAACAAAATTAAGAAGAGTGGAAAATAAAAAGACAACTTCAAATCACATTGACTATTTATACACAATATCAAGTTTATGTTTATACTTATCACTTAGGGAAAAGGCCACATCTATAAATCCCATTTATCTGTTTTTTTGTTTGTTTTTTTCGTAATCAATATGATCCTGAGGATTAGGGTTATTTCCCTGCAGAGGACAGAAGATGGATGGCCTATTTTCAAGTACTTTAGTTTGAAAATGATCAACGGAATAACTGAATCAGTTTAAAACATTCTTTTTATTTCAAGATAAACAATAAACAACATGCAATATAATAATTTAGGCATCACAGCTTTTTCTTTGAACTGACTAAATTTCTACTTTCACTGTAACCCTTCAATGAATGAAACTACATGTGTTGTCCGTTCCTTAGCAACCTTATGAGGCGCGGCTAATCGAGTACAGATTTTCCCATCTGTTTTTTAGATGGGCACCGACCAGTTCGACCTATCCGTTATCCTTTAGCTTTGCCTGACTCCGAGTTGCACCTGCTAGTCATGCTAGTGTTAGGTAGCTGTCTCCTTCGATAATGTTCGATAACTCCGCTCTACCTCAGTGACAGTATACTCGAACTGTAGCCGCTGCAGACAATGGGGCTGCAGCAGAGCTCGCTCCTGTCGGACGGTGGAAGTAACAGTGGATATCATGTTCACGGAGTACGTTGTTGTAACATGTTGTGCAAGGTTATATATGTCATTCCAGCTCCAATTTTCTCTAATGTATTTAGAGCTTAGCGCCAAGAACGTTCTTGCTTAATTGAATCAAATATATGCCAAATTTAGCTTTAAAAGCCAGAGATGTTTCTTTAAGTTTGTTGAAAGAATCCGTCGCCCAAAACTGCCATGATGATGAGGTGGCATTTGGCACCTATCCAAATCTTTTATCTTGTCCTGATATAAATCCAGTCTTTTCTTTGCAAACTGCCGTAAAAAATTACGTGGCATGAATGTTAAAGAAAGAGGAAAAGTGCAAACACGCAAGAAACGCCATTCGGGTTGTGCTTTTCAGTAAATATTCTTATTCTGACACTTGCAATACGTGAAACAGACACACGATGGCGACAAATGAGCTGTTATACCTTTCAGGTTCAAGAAGACTCGCCTGCACTGAAGGCTGGCCTGGAGCCTTTCTTTGACTTCATTCTCTCCATAGGGAACACCCGACTTGTGAGTAAATGTCATGTTATCCTAACAGAAACTTTCTATAAAGGATGGAGAATTACGTTATTAAATTTTAAGATCTGAATAAATATGATTTTTTTAAATAATGAAAGTTTATTTACAGTCCAGGTGTTTTATCCACCCCTCCCTCAAGGTTCCTATACAATCTACAAACTTCAGTGCATTTTCTTAAGAGTATTACATTACGCTGTGAAGTGAAAGGAAGGTGATGAGTTTTTTTTTTTTTTACATTAAAGTGGGCGTTTGTATTCAGCCCCTCTGGAGTCAGTACTTTGTGGAACCTCCTGTCTCGTTGCACTTACAGATGAAAATCTTTTTGGGTTTCTTTTTCTACCAGTTTTGCATATTACTGGACCCCAGTGGGATTAGATAGAGAGCATCTGTGGAGATTAGTGGAATATTCCTCCCCTAAGTGAAATTGTGTCTTTTGACTTCTTTCTCAGAGTTAGTTAAATGGTTAAAACCATTTTGTATCCAGCCCAGTCATTCTAGACTGGCAGCAGTCTGTTTGTTGTAGTTTAGAATAAACAATATAACTGTATGGTAACAGCTAGGATTACTCAATAACAATGCCAATTATGCCTGGTGACCTCAATGATCATATTTATTGCAATTTGCAAATGAAAAAAAAAAGGTAAAATGGATCAGGAGCAGATTTTGACTTGGGACTACATTATGACAAAGCACCATTGTAGGCCGCCGCTTTAAGGCGCAATGATGCAGTACCCACAAAAGACGTCTACTACTGTGAACACAAATGCATGAGCTGCACTGAATTTTTACTGCCATAGTTTGAGGACATTATATAAGTATAATGCAAGAAAATGTTTTTTTGTGTAGCAAAGGGTTGTTAAAGCAAACCAAAGACAAACAGCAACAAGATATTTCACAGTGTTCCATCTATTGTGGAACAAAGAAGACAACGGCTTGCTGCTCTGGGAATTCCTCCAAGAACACCCATGGAGAAAATTTTTCAATATCTGGTTTGTAAGGAGCATTTCACATCAGAGGACTACGGTGAAAAATTAAATATTCAATGAGATAATAGTACTGTGTCTGAAGAATACAGCAATCCCATCCAGTTTTTTAATTCCTGTAATATGGATCAATTTACTCTAATTCCTTAAGTGTTACTGGGCTATTATGAATGACTATAACTGTGACCTCCAGGTTTTCTGTATTACATTTATATTTCGCCGTAATGACTGTAAACTGCCAGTTTTGTGGACTAAATCATTTTTACCATTTACTGTGGAATAACAAAATTTATGGACTTGGATATAGGTGTCGTTTGCAGCTGTGCGTCTTTTGCTTGCGCCTCGCAGTGGCAGCTTACAGTAGCGCGGTGTCATAATGTAGTCTAAACCCGCTCCTGTGATTCCTTTGTCTTCCTTACTGTTCTCATTTGCAATCGATATGATTATTGTGGTCACCAGGAATAATTAGGATCATCATTTTCCCGACTTTTGCACAAACGTACTAGCTGTTACCATTCACTTGTTTATGCTAAACTAAAGCAAACAGACTGCTTTCAGATTAGGAGGATGACTGGACTGGTTACAAAATGCTTTTTCTCACTTCATGTAACTCAAGGGAAGATGCCAACAGACAACATTTTACTTTAACTTAAAAGCTGATCAAAACAAATTACTTTGTAGCGCTGAATGTTTTTTTGTGTGTGTTATTGAACTGCTGGAATCTCAGACTCAAACTTTTTTATTAATAACTTTGCTCTGTTTTATCGTATTTTATGATGTTTTATCTTTGTACAGCACTTTGTTATAGTTATCTTAAAAAGTGCTATTAGTATTATTATTACTACATAAAGCATTATTATTATTATTATTATTATTATTATTATTATTATTATAAACTATGTTAGAGATTTTAACAGGTTTTCTTTCAGGACTGGCCTGTTTTAGGTCCATCCCTCTTTCCATCAACTCAAACCAACTTCCTTCTTCCCTGCTAAAGAAAAGCATGCAGCTATATTTTTTTTTAGCTTGTACACCACTCAGTATTTCCCCTCCCATTCCCATATAATTATGTGCTGGTCTGTCACATAAAAATGCTATTTAAATTAATTAAAGTTTGTTCTTGTAACATGACAAAATAAAAACGAATGACTAATTTTGCAAACCCTTGTTTATTAGTTTTGGTTATTTTAACAGATTTTATTGATATATAAAGTTGCTCTCAATTAAAACTTCAAGTAACAAAAAAAAGGTTAATTCTATGCAACATATGTATAGGTAAATGTAATGATTGGTATATTAAACAGAACATTGGCAGAAAAACCCCTGTCTCATGTTCACACTTGAAATCTGTTTTTTTGCAGAGGGGTTTTCCCAGCCCTTCGCTTTGAGCTGCTGCCACATCTTTTATTATGTTTACTGGTGTCAGCATGTTGGATAAATTAAGAATTGTGTTTGTTTCATTTTGATTGATGCAATGTGCATTTGGAATTGCTCTGTTTCTCCAATAACTGTTAGTAAATGTAGGCTTGAATTATACCCTTAGTAGGAAATGTAAAATCCACTGGTCCATTTGTATTTCTTTGCTGAGCTATGAGGTTTTTCCTTCAGCACCAACTTAAATAAATTTACCCTCATACCTTTGTTTCCCCAGAATAAGGAGAGTAACTTGTTGAGAGATCTGCTGAAGGCCAATGTGGAGAAGGCAGTCAAGCTTGAAGTGTACAACTCCAAAACTCAGCGGGTGAGGGAGCTGGAGGTGACACCCAGTAACATGTGGGGTGGTCAAGGGTTGCTGGGCGCCAGCGTTCGCTTCTGCAGCTTTGAGGGAGCCAACGAGAACGTGTGGCATGTGTTGGTGAGTCAGGCCTACTCCTTGTTTTTCGAGATGCACCTTTTAAACTCTGGCCACCTTTTAAACTCTGGCCATCAGGAACTATGATTTGATTCATTGAATGATTCTGAATCCAACTATTTCCTTTTTCCTTTTAGGATGTGGAAGAGAATTCTCCTGCAGCACTTGCTGGTCTTATCGCACACGAAGACTTTATTGTTGGGGCTGACCAAGTGTTACAAGATGTAGGTCTTCTGCTTTTTAAAAATAATGCACAAATCATCAGAAACAGTCAAAAGATAATTATTTTTTGTGTAACTCTGCAGTCTGAAGATTTCTTCTCCTTGATTGAAGCCAACGAGGGGAAGCCTTTGAAGCTGTTAGTTTACAACACGCAGAGTGATCAGTGCAGGGAGATTGTGGTGACCCCTAATGGAGCCTGGGGAGGAGAGGGGAGGTTGGTGTTTAGCTTTTTGATCGATCTATAAATTAACCAGGTTTTTATCGGCTAAGGATTCTATTTTGAATATCAAATTAAATTACATTTGGACTAAAAGTAGCCTATATATATATGATAATTATTTAAATTGAGCAATCACTAGCTCAATTAAATCATATATTTTTTGATTACAGAAAAATAAAATACAAAATTTAAGATTAATAAGAATAAGATTAAAAAACAATCATTTGAAATGCAAATATGTGGGATTAATGAAAAGTTGTTTCATATATGTTTAAAGATATTTTTTTTAAAGTAACTTAATTTGACAAACAAGCCTCTTTAATCCACATTTTCAAATGTATTAACTATGACTGTATAACTATATATATTGTAAGTAGTATAATCTCTGATGTCAATTTGATTTAAAATAGTTTTTTGAAAAATTTATCTTTTTTATATGATACTGCAGGTGTGTTCTTCATTCGGGCATTTCAGGCCTTCATCATATTAGAATGGAGTAAAAAAAATTGGATGCTTGCTGAGAATCCTAGCCTTCAACAGCTCCAAACCTTGTAACAAAACAACTGCCTATGGTACAAAGCCTAAGTGGCAAACGTGAGCAAGCGGAAATATTGGTGGTAAACCTTTTTGAGCAGCTCCAGATCAAAATTTTATCAACTAACAATGAATTAATTTACACATCAGAGTGGAACCAAGAAATCCTTCTAGATTTTGGGAGAACAAGAGGTTTTCCATAGCGGTTTGTTAGTATTTCCTGCCCCTTAGAGCAAGACCAAATGATTTTGTAAATATAAAATGCAGCCTAAGTAATTTTTGTAATAGATATGATTTTTTGAGGCTCTGATTTCTTATTTCATAAGTATGTGCAGAACCATATGTATGACCTGTCTCTTCATTTTTAAAATGTATTTCAGCTTGGGCTGTGGTATCGGCTACGGCTATCTGCACAGGATCCCATCTCGTCCAGTTCCCCCAAATGTCCAGAACAGAAGTGTTTCTCAGCCAGAAGAAATGGGGAGCAGAGAAGAGGTGACTTCATCTGGTCACAGTGAGGTACAGGTCACTGTTACCTGTTGTGATATCTTAACGCTTCCAATTGACATGACTTTTAGGGTCTGCATTTCTGCCTCTGCAGGTGCCTCCACTGGGTGAAAGCAGCCCCACTAATGAAGCAGCTTTAGCTGAAACTGAAGGAGTTGTGCACAACCTGAGCGAAATCTCACCAACACAGGAGTCTGCAGGCATTGGTAGCTACATTCCCAAGCAAAAGTATTCAAAGCTGTTGAATTTTTCCATATTATTTTCCATATTTTTGTAATAGACCACCATAAAGTGTTGATTTTGAAAAAAAACCTGAAATCTTAAAGGTGTGGCATGCATTCATAAATACTTTGTGATATGAAATTATTGCAATTATAGGTGCAAGGTGTTTGTCCAGTGATGGAGAAGGGTTGCATTAGAAAGAAGAAACGAAATTGTCAGAGAATTTAAATGCAAACAAAGCGCGGGAGAAAGAGTACTAAAAATAAAAACACTGACATACATTTCTTTCACTGGAGTCTGGGAAGGAGTAGGAATTAAAAATGAACACAGGTTTTGATAAATATGGAAGTAATACGAATATTTACTGGTTCCAGGTCTCTATGAGACTTGACAGGTGGGGAGATTGTCTTTTATAATAGGAAAAATGTGATTCTTCATTTTGCACATAGGATGTTTTAGCTCTTTAAAAATGGAAGGGAAATGCTTGAACACAGCACTGTTAAATGTGTGTGTTAAAATCGCCGTGAATAACAGTAAATGTGGATTTATTTGGTTATTTATCTGGTAAATTGTTTTAAGTCACCATAATTACACACTTTTTGGTTAAATAAAAATGACTAGAATGGAAAAAGTAGAAGTCAGAAAAATCTAATTGGAAAAAGTGGAACTTTTGAAATAAAACATGTCTAACATAATTCATTGGAATTCATATGGTTGCAGAGTTGAAAAGAAAAAAGGAGAGGTGACAGATGAAGTTCTGTAGCTTCCCTTTTTGAAAGTGATAAGCTGATGAAGCTGACAGGTAATCAATGTTCACAGTTTAAAAAAGCTTTGAACATTCCAGTTTAGTTTAAAAATGCACATCCCATTAAATTATAGGAACTGTTTCTGTTCTGAGCATCACACAGACTGACCAGTGGATTAAATATTACCAACTGAGTTTATTAACCGAACTTGGAAATAGTGTTAAGTCCTAAAACAGTAAAATAAGCTGCAACCATTTGAAGTAGTTGCAGCTTATTTAATTAATGGTTGTTTTTTTTTTGTAATCTGTATATATTATATGTAATTAAATATCTTCAGATATCAATCTGGCGGCAGGGGGGCATCTCCACCCTAGTTTCAAGTCCGCTGTGATTAAAGTCCTTCTGAGGGAAGTTTGTTTCACTGGATTTCATTTTGGGGTATCTGAGTTAACTGGATAATACTGACCACACATCCCTTATTACAATTCTCATTTTATTCAAATTCTTTGTCCTGTTTTCCCGTCGTTACAATTATGAACCAATTATGTGTTGGCTTATATCAAATTCCTGATAATTACATACAATAGGTGGTTTTAATATGACAAAATGTGGGAAGGTTCAATGGCAATGAATATTTTTTTTGCAATACACTGTACAGCTACAATGAAACGTGCTGATCCCATTTATATTTTGTCCTTTCACACAAAATAATTTGCTTTTGCATCACGCCATTTTCAGATGTCTGCAGCACTCCTCCGGCTATAATCTCAGATTTATCCGAAGCCGTTTCCACCAACGACGAAGGCCACAGCTCCATGTTTGGTAATTACGGAGAGGATACGCATGACCAATGTAGCTTGGGTAAATGCTTCACTCGCAATTTTGTTCTGCCGCTAGATAGAACAATTATATATTTATAATGTTGTCTCAGTTAAAAAGAATTATGAACTCACTTTAAGCAGCTTCCAGCTCTCAGTTCATTAAATTCCTTAAATAGGTACTTTATTGTCTGAAATTACTCCTCATAATATTACATAATATTGCATTTATCTTTAGATACTTAAATGTAAGTGTTTCCTGCTAGAAATGCTAGTGCTTTGTCTCTTTTATTAAAGATATGATTATCCTTTCTAGGTGATTCCATTTTTGACCAAAAACCTTTATCTCAAGAGAGGAAGGAAGAAGAAGTAGACGCACAACAAGACAGTGTCTCAAATTTTAGCAGCAGCCCCAAACAGGATGCGGATGATGGTGCTGCCCTCAAAGATTCCACAGAGAGTGGGATCATTCCAGAGATGCAGAATCCTAACCCGGACGCTTTCAGCTCAGACCAGGTGATGGAACAGGAGATGATCGAGTCTGATAAATCAGGCAGTTAAATCACTGCACTAACAACGAGGAAAACACAGAAAGAGGGTGAAGAGCACACTGTGATGGAGAAAAGCTACTGTTTTTTTCTTTTAAAGTCTTATCGCTGGACCTGTTTTTAAGTTAAAAGCCTTTTATTTCGACCAGTGCCACTACTGCATGTTGCATTGCACATCGAAAAAACAGATTGTATTGACTGTTAAGAATTACAGAGAAGGTAAAGCACCATGAATGTACTCTACTTTATGTTTTAATATTTCTCTAAATGAAGCCTTAGTTGATATGTTGCAAAAAAAAAAAACGGATTTGTATGCAAAAGAAATAGGCCAGGATTTTTATTTTGGGCATTGTGGATTGCGGGTTTCATTTTTTTTATTAGAGGCAAGTGTGAAAATCATTATTTTTAAATTCTCAGGCATTTACACTTTCATACTTTCAGTTTTTCTCTGGAGGTTTTTATGTGAAATTGTGTTCCGAGTTTTATTTATATTAAAAATATATATTTAAAAACTGGAAGTGATTGCATTATTACTATTTTTTTACAAAGTTTTTGCAAAGGAGGTTTGGATTTTTTCCAAGTAGGAAACAGTAAGACTAATTTAATACAAAAACATACCCAGGTACATATTGTGTATGCATAAATAAAAGAACACTCATACATTCATCCTGAAAAAAACAGGCAGCGTACCTCCTATTGGGGAAATTATCACAGTAGCTATCAGTTATCAGTGTGAAAGCAAGACCAATTTGAAAAGGTCTGAAAGACTTACTCAGAACTGTTGACAAATAGTAAAATATGTGGTCTTTAAACAATCCCTCAATTTTCCATTAGAACCCATTGCTAGAAAATTGAAAAAAAAGTTTGTGATTATCATGCTTATATTTTGAGAAAAATCTGGCCATATTTGATGATATCTAAAATATAGTGATATTTGGGGAAAAAATAGAATCTTATTAAAGCTTTGGGTAATTTAAGTGCAAAAGAAAAAATGTAAAAGTTCAACTTGCTGCTGTGATTGATTTGTAAGAATTTGGGGAATTATTGCAGATAGTATCTGCTCATCCTGGGAGGTTTGCTAGATATTTTAAAATATCTTGAAATAATAAAAATGAAGAACATTTTTAGTGATTGTAAGAAATACGACTGACAAACTAAGTTATTCTAAATATACTTAACAGTAATTACTTTGCTGAAAAACAGCGACATTATTATGTCTTTGAGGACGGAATCTAAATCTATCTCTCACTACTTGGGGATCTGTAAAAATTTTACAATATAGAAGAGGTGCGCTAAAAAATCTACTTCCCACTGTGGGAGGATGCAGTCATCCAACACGTCCCCGTATGAGTTAAAGACCCTGTTCTGTTTCTTAGGTGAACGGTTTAACAGTAAGTCAATGAATACATTTATTTATTTTTTAATTCTGATATTGCAAACTTACAACCTGTAGTTTCCTGAAATTTACTTGCCATAACTTATTAAATACTTTCATGAAACTTGTATGGAACTTATCAGGTACTTTAAAGGAATCTAAAACATATATTTATGGAAGTTTCATGGAATTCACAGGGTACGCCCATCAAACCTAGATACTTTAATTGAATCTTCCTGAAGTTTTCATGAGGGTTCCAGAAAAGTCTCCGGTAAAATCAATGGAAATTTCAGAAAGAACCTGCTAATTGTCAAGAAAGTACATCGAAATTTGCAATAATATCTAAACAATTTTTTTTTTTCCTCAGAGGAAGATAGTTAAAGAGTTGCATCAGTCCACTTTTACAGTCACTTTTCTTGTTTTTTAATGTTTTGGGGAATCATTTTCCAGGTCAGGATAAGGAATTAAAATACATTTGATGACTTCAGCCCCTGTTTTTAAATCATCAGTTGCAACCTATTGTAAAGTAAGCATAGATTCAAATTGATCCTGTGCTAGACTTGATGCTCCTATCAGGACAATCTGCTTCGTGTTGCAGAGATAAAGCAAAAAGCAGGAGCTGCGAAAAAACTGCTTTGAGAATTCCCCTTTAAACTTCGGTTAGAGTTATCACATTTTGGGTTCAGGAGTGAGGTTATGCTTTCTGACAGCAGGGGTCAGCAAACACCTTCCTATTGATGCCACTTGGGATTTTTATCCACTGCAGCTTAAACAATGATGAAAGATGAATACTCACATTTATAAGTCATGAATGGAGCAGTGCTTCAAATGTGAGTTTTGAAAATAGATTTGATCTGCAGAATAAAAAATGGGTTTGTTAAATCAAGCATTTCTGTATAGAGTCAGTATAATTTGGACCTTTAGACCTAAATGCAGAGCTATATAACTTAATGCTTGTAGTGCTGGTTAGATTATTTGGGTCGGGTCAGTTTTTCTCTCTTCAGTTTTCAGTTTTTTTCTGAAGATTTTTGGGACCACACAACATTGTCTCTGCATACGTCAGAACTGTAAAATCTAAGCTGTCCCATTAGGCTTATTTAATTTTCAATAAGTAGGACCAATTTCTGATTGCACAAACATAAAAATCATCAAGTTGATAAGCTCCAATATAAGCATTAGGGGGAATGTGCCTCAATTATTTACCAAGGAGATCCTCAGTCGAAGAGGGGGGATGGGCATCATGGGAGAGAAAGCGTGTGTGGAGAAAAGAAAAAAGAGAAGATGGATTTATCTTTTTCATCCAGTGATATAGAGGCATTCCCAGAGAGGCAGACCTGTGAGTCTGTCGGACCTTTAACAATAACTATAGTTCTTAAGTGGATAACGTAGCCTTTGATGCCTTTAATCTGCCTGAAGACCAAAATTCAGTGTTAAAAAGTTTGACGCATTTATACCTCAAATTGATCAAATCCACATACTTTCAGCCCAGACATCGGTTGTGTTTTTATATACTTGCATTGGGTTTGGCATCTGTAACAACAGCTTTCTTTGAAGCAGCTGTTCAAAGCAAGAACCCAGCATCTGTGTGCAAGGAGGAGCAGGGAGGAGGGACCTGCAAAAGGAGGCCACAACTGGAGGAGCATGTCTTCCCTTCATTTTCTCTCTTTCCTTTTTTTCTCAGACTGTTTCAGAAGACACTGTGACGCAGCTGAACCCACACGTCAGCCTGGTTTTATCTCAGCCCTCTGAGATGCTCAGCTCACAGGCACCAATGTTCATCCTCGTGCTGCGGCATGACAAATTGTAAAACAGAATATCTACGGGGCTGAAACACAGGAAGGGAAGAGATGCAGCTGAATATCTTCATCCTGTGGCTGAATTATTATTCAGTGTTAATTAAACCTTTAGAATGGCACATTTGAAAACTAGTGTAGCAATTCATCTATATGCAGTTTATAAAACTGAAGAAAAACACTGGTGATAGAGTGCGTTTTTGTCCATATGTGCCGGAACAAATTCTCTCACACTTCCAGACTCCAATTGTCTGTTTTTAATTACCTTCCCCACCCTCATCACAGACACATTGAAAAGATAAAAGCTGTATTTGGAAAGGCTGAAAAATGCATTTACATACAAGATCCACATATTCTTCCCCACATTATGCACCACAAAGGGAATAATGTGAGTAAGTCCTTGTCTGTGTCAGACCACCAAGGTACAGGCCTTAATTAGAGTCATTCATGCACGAGATCTGTCGCTGTGAGGGGTCTGAATTCATTTAGAGGTTCTTTGCATAATTTGAAGTCGATTCCGAGGGACAGTGTTTTGCTCTGGTTGTAGAGAAGCTTTGGGTTTACTCCCACTGAACATCAGTTTGTCTCAGATTTACCCTTAAATGACAATTTCCACTTGCTAATAAACTATATGGAATATAAAATGACTTGTGAAAAAGGAATGAGTTCCCGCCCCTTTTTCAGAACCTACTACGTTGGGGTTCCAAGTGTGCTGAGTCGGGCTGAAAATGCAATGACATGGTCAGTAACACCAACATGGTAAAGTACCGAACACAACACAGTCATGTTGCATAAATAGATTGTAAATGGCAAGAATACATAACCTATCAGTTGACTTTGGAAGCAATAGCTCATTCCTGTAGCACCTTGCTGTCCTGACTTAATGGTACAGACTTGCACATACGCAAGAAGAAGCTATTTTTCCCCCTCCTTATCTAAGAGTGCAACAGCAAACATTCTTATTAGAATCTCTTCAGTCAGCCTTTTTATCTCCGCTAAGGAGGTAATGTTTTAAGCTGTTGGACCAGGAACAAGTGATTAGATTTTTGGGGATGATCCCAATCAGGTTGGATCAGGATAAGGTCTGCCTTTTGTTTTCATAATGTTTGTTGTTCAAATAAATTAGAAAGGACCTCTGAGAGCGCTCCCCCAAGCCAGTGTAGTCATCTTTGTTGTCATTCTCCCTGGAGAAATTGTGCAATATCCGTCTACCCAAAAGTGGCTGCACCATCCCATCAGGATTTGGGTGTTGCAGCAACTCAACCACTTCATTGGCTGGGGGAACGGTGTCAGCTTGCAGTACTGTTAATGAACCCAACTGGATTTTAAAAAGGGTTGCTGTACGATGTCAGTGAAAAACAAAAAATAAAATAGAAAAGAACTTGAAGAGTGCAGAGTGGAGACCTCCGCCGAGGCAGCTCAGCACCACCCCCCACCCCCCCACCCCCCACCGCCCATCCCCATTACGGCGACTCAAATCACCCCCAAAATCTAATCCGCTGTTCTTTGTCTCATTGCGAACATTTCCTGAAAATGTCATCAAAATATGTCTCTAACTTTTACATTTTTGTTGCTAACTTACAGAAAAACAGGTAAACCCTGGCGAAAAACAAGCTCCTTGGGGGAGGTAAAAATAAACTCCATTCCTTATCTGCCTCACGTTTTCATTTAAACTTAGTTGAAAGATTCTTGATTAAACTTGAAGGGAAGTCAAATGTTATCGTAACTCATATTATCCAAGTATCTTACAAACTTCTGAAGATGCTAAAAGCTGTCAGCATGGATGACCTCCAGTAACAGTCAGTATTCAAGCAACTCTATTGAAGACTCTGACATAAGATACTGTGGTGTTTTATCACAGTCGTATGTCACACAAAAACAAGCTATTGTCTGTGCTCACACTGTACAGCTTTAACCTTTAACAAAATATTGATAAAAACACTGTTTCTATTCAACGGTTCACTACAAATAACTGAATTTGTCATTATATCACATCATTGTACAATCCTCTTAAATGTTCTAATGAAAATCTGTCCTTTCACTTATATTATGACAGCAATAATAAATCTGAAAAAGGCTTAAATTAATTACTTGACTCTGGATCAAACTAAGCAATGTATTTTTGTTTCAGTTCTTTGGATCTTGGTACATAAACTACAGCTGTTTTTGTGGGCTTTATCAATTTAAAATTTAATGGGAATTTCGTATAGGAGACATAAATAAGAAGGCTTAAATACCTTTTAGACCAGGTTGTTAAATGTAGACCAAATACCTACATCTTATCTAGGAACTCATGTCTAAGTGAAGTCTTTGTGTAGCCTCATCTCTGAGCTCAGAACCATTACTTAGCTGACTGTTCAGAAAAAAAAAATTCTTCATGGTTACTTTATAATTGATGAAGCAGTGGACTAGCTTGACAACCTACCACTTCATGCACTGTCCTGAAGGTTGGGTTGCCAACACGTTAGCTAGGTGTTTCTTCAAAGATTGGACAGGAAATAATTTATCCTTCAGTTAAACAGCCACACGCTAAAAATAGCACAGTACTTCCAACATCTGTGTACTTAAACACAAAGTGATTTGTTCTCCTTTGGGTCTCTCCTACTTTTGCATGTTTTGCATTTTGAATGTTTCTGATGTTCAGACAAACGTTCATATCAGAAGAACTTAAGAGAAAAAAGCAGTTTCTGAATTATTTAATTAATTGATTAATTGGGGGGGGTATTCAAACCAGCCTTAGCTACCCCTGATTCCTTTTACGTAAAGTTCAAGTGTTCAATATCAGTAGTCATACCCATGTCAGATTTCAACCAGACTTGTTGAATGAAGAATCCATTTAAATAGAACCTCTCTGGCAACATAAAATGGGCAAAAGGATCTTCAATGAGACACATTATGATCTAAGAAATTAAAGAACAGATGAGAAACAGAGTCAGGTACGTCTGTCTTTCTGGAAAGGCTTGCAAAGCCAATTTTTTAAATGAGACTCCTTGTGAGAGCCACTATTCAGAACTTAAGGAAACATGGAACAGTGGCAAACCTTCCCAGAAGACACCAAAGACCTTAAAATAATTAAGAACGACACTTAACCCTCTGAAGGCCATGAGTTATGGTTAGAGTTCATGGTGTAACAATAAGAAAATGATTGAGCAAAACCTTTATCAACTGCAGACCAGGAAAAACCCACAAAGGTACTTCTTACATTAGTCTAAAAATACTTTGATGATACCGGCCTGGGATCTTTCTGCATGGGGTTTGCATGTTCTCCCTGTGCATGTGTGGGTTTCCTCTGGGTACTTTAGCTTCCTCCCACAGTCCAAAAAACGTGACTGTTCGGTTGATTGGTCTCTTTACATTGTCATTAGGTTTGTGTGTGTGTGTGTGTGTTCATGCTTGTTTGACCTGTCTGTCTTTATGTTGCCCCTGCGATGAACTAGCGACCTGTCCAGGGTGTACAGAGCCTCTCACCTGATGACCGCTGGAGATAGGCTAGAGTCCCCGTGCCACCCCTCAAGGATAAGTGGTTTAGATAATTGATGGATTGATGGGTACCTTGATGATCACCAAGACTTTGAAGAAAAAAAAATTGTGAGACAATTAATGAGACAGAAAAAGGATTACTTAAAAAAAAGTAAAAGTCAGAAGAGGGTTTGTGGCTTTAGGATCCAGATGACTTGCTGTAAATGATGGAACAATAAACTCCTCTCTAAATGTTTGTGACCTTAAAGGTTGTATATACATTTTCCTAAAAAGCTAAATAAATAAAAAAATATTACGTCCACACGGCTTTTGGAGGGGTGCAGAATGATAGGACATTTCCTTCAAAACATATTTTTATTAAAATATAATAAAATGTAGATTTAAATCAGGCGTGGCGATGATGCTCTGTTTACATCTACCAGCCAGTAGCAGCCACAGGTTGCAGTTAGACAGATACGGTCTCTATGTTCAATTTCAATTCAGTTTATTTATATAGCACCGTTTCACAACAGATTTCATCTCAAGGCACTTTACAAGAAGAGTTATTACAATACAGTGTTTAATTTAGGAATTAGAGAACCACAGAAGATTGCGTCGTGAATTCTCAGCAATCCCTCTCACTGAGCAAGCATGAAGCGACAGTGGAGAGGAAAAAATCCCTTTTAACAGGAAGAAACCTCCAGCAGAACCTGGCTCAGCATAAGCGGTCATCTGCCGAGACCGTCATACAACAACATGTTCAGCGCAGCTCGGCTAGTACTGGGAAGAATGGTGGAGTCAGCAAGTGAGGCAGCTGCTTCAGAGCCCCGGAGATATTCTTAACAGTCTTAGGAAAGGACTGACTAGAGAATAACAGAAACTAGAGTAGTTTTAGGCCACGTCCACACTAAGCCGGATAATGCCTTAAACCTATAATTATTCAGTCTACACCCCCCTATCGTCCACACTAACCCGGCGTCGTTTAAGGTCTGTGGCCGGATAACTATTAGCCGGGTAAGAGAGCCGTGTAAATTTTAATTCAACGGCTCAACAACCTAGTGTGGACAGCTTCCCCGGATAATGAAAGGAAGTGGCGTCAATGAATGCTGCGTCAATAACAATACGACACTACAGACAAAGACAACAGCGAAGAGTAATAAATCGATCTCGTCGTCTGTCCACAGCAAAAACTCTCTCTTCTTCTGAGCAGCTATTGTTCTCTTCGGTTAATGGGACAAGCAGATAAGTACTGTGCTGTAGAGCTTCTTGTATATATTATGTAGGCGCTGGTGTCACGTAGATTATATGCGTCTTTTTGCGCATGCCCAGTATTTGCAGAGGTCAGTATGGGATGGGAACTTAAACGGACCTTAAACGGGGCGTAAATGCTCGTGTTGAGTGGATAACATTAGGCGTCCAACTCCCCGTATAACCTTATCCGGCTTAGTGTGGACGTAGCCTTCCGTGAAGCCTATACACTAGAAGGACCCACCTAAAACCTTTCCACGCCATCAAACACACGCTGAAACAGCGACTTTCCTCCTGGATCCATAAGCTAACTTACTTGCTTACTTTGCTAATCTTAGCTGTTACTTAAACTTCTCTAAAATGCCTTCCTCACCAGACACGGCTCAGGTTGGTCACTGCCCGTATCGGCAGCAAACCAGGCAACCCAACAGCTGGAATGATGTTTTTATTGTTGTAACTACAACCAGTGTTGGGGAGTAATGGAATACATGTACCGCCATTACGTATTTAGAATATTATTTCTGAGTAACTGTATTCTGTTACAGTTAGTATTTTTAAACATGGTATTTGTAATACGGTTACTTTCGTAATACCATTGGAATACTTGTGCGTTTTCCACTTTCCACCTGGAAGATGAATCTATAAATTTTATATACATTTTGGGATATGTGTGACTCTGTGTTTTGTAGGCTATCCCATAATACCGCTAAACATGCTGCCGAAACCCTAGATATCCTATGGCTGAAACACTCCCGACTAGCAAGCATGCGGGAAGGAAGGAGGCACTGAGTGTCTCACTGTAGTGATGTCAGCCGACATCAACGTTGTCTAGCCAGCCATGATCCGCCCTTGTTGCGTCCAAAGACTCAACATTTTATCTGAAGAAGACTGTGTCTGTATAGTTTGCTTTCTTTCTCCATTACTTGACAGGGCCTGTATCTTGTTGTTAGGTAGTTTCTTACATTTACAGTTACAGTGTTGGTGTTGGCTGTATCTGAAATGACGTTAGCTTGATTATACTTTGTTGTGATGGGTTTCCCACAAATTATGGCTACAAATCTAAAAGGCTTCCATTTGGAGGGCAATTGACATCAGTTTACAATACTTTGCATGTTTATAACAGAAAGTTGTAAATAGCCTAATTGGCTGTGGCTGTAAAACAGCTAAACTTCATTTCAAATTACTAAATATAAAATCAAATTAAATGTAAAGAGATAATAATGCTAAAAAACAGTTTGTCTGATGTTTTTTTGTCCCTGAGAGATAGCAGTGCTGTGCCAAAAATAATTAAATGGTTTTATTTGTTTTTTACCAGTAAGTACAAAGTGTTTAGCATTAATATGCCCTCTGTTTTCCCGCGGGAGAAGCTGCCAGTGCATTTTGTGACATTTGATAGACTTAAATGCTGCTTTCAAAGGGAAGTATTCCACGTTTTTAGAATACAGCATCAGGATTCAGAATAGAACAGAACAGAAAAGAATACGTTACAAAATACCTTTTTAAGCAGGTATATAGTATTCTGTTACTAAATATATGTACAAAGTATTCTCCCCAACAGTGGCTACAACCTGGATAAACTAGATGTCGCTATCGTGGTCCATATCCAACCTTTATGCTGTAACGTAAATGGGTCATTGATCAATTGGTCAATGACCCAAAGCACACCAGCAAATCCACCTCTGAATGTCATCACCCCCCCAAACCAATGGGCTTGAAGTTGCCTAGTCAAACTTAAGACAAACGCTTAATAGCAGTTGTTTTAGCCAAGCAAAACAACTTTTTATATAGGGCTAGTTTGGCTTAGATATCAGTTTTCATTTACTTGATCAAATCATTATTTGAAAGCATATTTTTGCATTTGGCCATCTTCATTTAATATTTCACATTTCTTATTATTATGTGAAACATTTAAGTGTGGCAAAAAATACAGCAACATGGGAGTGACCCTGAATGGGATAGGTACTCTTTGTAGGTGCTGTGGTTCGGTTACATATTTTTTCTATGCACATCATCTAGTGTTAGCGTGAAATACTAATTAATGTAAGTTAAATTTATCTTAAATCAAAATTCTGTAATTCCCTCATACAACCAGC
The DNA here is from genome assembly GCA_028564705.1 of Apricaphanius iberus. NCBI lineage: Eukaryota > Metazoa > Chordata > Actinopteri > Cyprinodontiformes > Aphaniidae > Apricaphanius > Apricaphanius iberus. The sequence goes on from JAPXFQ010001619.1 coordinate 830,499, forward strand.
AAAAAGCTTTAAAAACATACATTTCATATCACACTTCACTTTTGAGAAATAAACTTCCTACATTCTGACTCTTTTGCTCTTTATATCCGTGTAATGCTGTAAAATGGTACAACAGAGCAGTAATTGTGTCTAATTTACTATGTTTTCCTTCAGAGAAGAGATCAACAGATAAAACAGATAGTCGCTGTCAGTAGGAATGTCCAGCAGAGTGCCCTGCTTTATTTCCAGTACTGATTGGCATTCAGCTGGGGTGAGGAGCCAGCCCCAGAAGACAGCAGATGCTGTTCTGCTGTCAGGATGTCCCTGCTGATGTCAAGTCCAGGACCCATCTGCTGCTGTGGCTGTCTGTCAACCTGCAGAAGCAACTTCAGTTTTATGCGTCATCTCTCACTGATGCACCATGAGCATAGATCAGTCAAAAAATCATGGCAGTGAGAAATTGATTTGTTTTTTTAAATGGTCTTGAGGCTTGTTGTCTTTTGTTTCCACCAAAGATGTTTCCATTAAGATAACGTGTCAATCTCAAAGAATAATTTATTTTTTGTTATTTTTGTTTGTTTTCATTTGTTAATTTACATGTTACATACAAATGCTGATACATTTTAAGCTGGTCCAATTCAATAAAGTCTGAACCACTTACTGCACTTTTATCCCACTGAATAAGTGTTGAGAATAAATTGTATGTTTTGGGGAGAGTATGTAGCAAATGAGGGAAACAGATAAATGTCTGGCTCATTCTGCCACAATAAGCATAAGTAGATGGAAAAGCATGACTCTGAAACCTTCCTGCTGTTTGTGACATAGTCGGTGTGACATCCCCACTGCTACCTAATCTTAGCTTTGACATCGTAGGGGCACAGTCATATATAACCCTATAAGGAAAAACATGCTCGATCAAGACTTCCTTCTGTCAAAATATATTTAAAAAAAACATACATTTGTGAGGTACAGCATTTCTTTCTCTGATAGCAAAAAACATATTACCTAAGGCCAACTGCTCTCTCTGAAGAAGTAAAGACATAACTGAAGAGTGAATCAGTTTGCCCCATAAAATTTTTTTTTATATTGCTTTTGTGCATGTGCAGTTAATATGGGGTCGATGCCCTATCGCCTGCCACGGCCACTGGATCAAATACAGTAATTTCCACCACTGAAAGCATATTTAGTGTACAGGACAGGAGATGAGCCTTCTTCTATCTGGGTGGTCTGAGGTCTGAGCTCTACACCTAAGATTTGGCTCTGTGAATTATCTATGAGCTCTGTGTCATGGCATAAAGCAGGGGTAGCAAACTCATTTCCATTTTGGGCCACATCAATATCATGAATGTCCTTGAAGGGCTGGTTTTGGTAGAAAGTATTGATAAAACTATCTTTAACAAAGCTTTAAAATATTAACAATAAATATATGTCCTCACATTTGACAAGTACTTCTTAAAATCATATAATAATTAACATCTTTTCACAATATGATTTAGGACTAGTCAAACACTGATAGGACTAATAAAATAGTGTTTAGGTGCATATAAATAGAACTAAAACATTCTATTTACATGATCCACTAGTGTTTAGAGGGCCACATAAAATGCTAAGGTGGGCTGGATTTGGCTCCTGGGCCTTGAGTTTGACATAAAGTGGCATAAAGTATGTGCGGTCAAAGAAAAAATCTGTCTGATTGATGAAGTTATAAACAAAGAGGAGGGTTTGTTTATAAGCATATCCTGAGCATATACAAAAACCTATAGAAAAGTAGTTGATGTTTTATTTACTTTAAAGACCAGATTTTAAATGTACAGAAACATCTTATGAAAGTAAAAATATGCTGATTTAAGGGATGTTTTAAAATGAGCAAGCTGATAGAAACTAAAGATGGAAAGTCACATTCTTCTAGGCTCAATTTTCTACAAAAAACATTGAGACACTGACATATTTCTTCCTTCAAGTCAAATAAATGGGCTTCAATTTTCCAAAAGGTATTTCTGTGAAATCCTAGATACGATATTGTTGCAAAACAAATATTTGAAACAGTTACTCTCATACCAACCTCTGCTCTGAAAATATCCTGCCATTTGTTTTGCGCTGGCACAAAACACCTCTGCATCTGTGTGATGTGTCACCAGCTTACAGAAACAGCCCCAGCATTTTGCTTCCAGTTGTAGCTCACTCAGCCAGCTCTGCCCTGTCTGAGTGTGTTCGAGAACAGATGGCAACTTGATTCTGACAACATGGTCACCACACAGCTTCTTACTCTGTCGGTAAATTACTGGTCTACACGTGTGTCAGTATGTTCAGTTCCTGCAGGTTAAAGCAGCACCATTATGTTGGAGGGGGTTGAGGATTGCCAGCTCTTTGGAAGAATGTTTAATGCTAGGATAAGGGCGCGATTAAAGGGACATGGTAATGAATTCACATAAATAATATACTGAATTATGTTGCGGTGCAGTCAGAGGTGTATAGATGCGTGTAAAAATAGCAATATGCTTCCCCTGGTGTAAATTATGCAGACTTAAAGATTGGATTTACAGAGGTGTTAATGTTTGCTTGGTGTGCACATGGCTTTAAAAAAAAAACAGCCCCTCTTACATGGAGCTTGTAACTGGATTGATGCAGAGTAGGACTTTGGGTAAAACAGCCAGATTTCACATAACACTGAGGATAATTTTCAAAATAACTGCACCCTTTGAAAAGTTTGTGTATGGCTGTAAGTAAAATAGGAAAACCATGCATCATCACGAAAGACCAAAATCATGATGCTGCTACCACCATGTGTTTAAGTTGATGTACAGAGTTGGCTTCCTGACCCCTAACATTTTACATCTTAAAGTTCAGTTCTGATCTATTTTTTTTCTTGGAATTTATACAAAATTCTCAGAATCTTAATCTTAAAGTCTTAATTTAAACTACTTACCTTGTCCAATAAAGCTTAGCTAAAGAGCTGGCACAGTTAGCTATGGCTGTGTTGTTTTATGAATAGGCGTGAATGGCTTAAGCTCTTTTCCTGTTTTTCCTAACAGTCAAACAAGGGTATATTGGTTTCAAGGTAAAACAAACACACCAAATGACAACAGTATTTGCTTAGCGACATGCAAACATAGTCTGCTAGATGGGTTTGACTTCCTGCCTAGACTCGTGTCTCCACTTACAGTGATAGAGGGACAGGGGCTCTGGTAACTCAGAGAGACCCAGCCACCACTTATCTGGCAGTGAGTCATCAGCAGATCCCACACTGTCAACAACAAAAACATGATTTGAAGAAGAACGTTGCATCTGCCTGTATCTCAATGTGTGTGTTTAAGTTTGTGTACGTGTGTCTGTGTGTGCGCAAGTGTTTTTGGGGTGCGGTTGGCTTCTTAAAGGTCTCATTTACTGAAAATCAAGAAAAACTTTCTTTTCAATACCATCAGTCATTCTGAGTTGTATAAACATGCTGTATGTTAATATTTTTTCCAAACTCTATCTGCATCAGTTAGAGAAAGAAAATACACCAGAAAAAAATAGTCTAAAAAAGCCATTCATTTTAATAAAATTAATGTGTTAACTTAGGTTTGAGAGCAGGACCATGCCTCATATCCCCTTCCTCCCAGCAATCTACCCAAACTCGATTCACCTGCCGTCTCAAGTCTGGATCACATCTCTAATTACTCTATTTGTCCATATATACTCTGCCTGCTAAGAACTCTGTATCTGTCTTGATCGTTTTGCACCCCTCCCTTCCCGACCCTTTATTTGGACGTATCCTCACATCCTGTCATCCTTTATCCCTTCATCCCCTCATTCCTTCATCCCTTCATCCACTCGCTCATCCCTTCATCCTTTAATCCCCTTGCTCATCCATTCAACCCTTCCCTCATCCCTTCCCTTCTACCTTCTACCCCTCTCTCATCCCCTCATCCATTCAATTCTACCCTAATCCCTTCATCCCTTCGTTCTCCTTCATCCTCTCATCCTCTCCCTCACATTTTAGCTTACTCATAGTCCTAGCTTCTTCTAACATCTCTTTGTTTCAGATTTGTCATGGGGGTTCTGAGCAGGCTTGGGAAGAGATTAATTCCAGAAGACTGCACCCCCACCCTGAATCTTCATCCTAAGCCTCCATTCGCGCATCTTCCCAGACACTTCAACCCCTTTCCTTCAATAAACATTGCAAGCCGAATCTCTGTGAGCGTAGTCCTTGCTAATGAAACGTAATTTCAAATTACCATGTAAATGTACAGCTGATCTTTCTCAGCCATCCTGATTTTCAGATGTTTTGGTTTTGAGTTACAATTGTAACTAGTTATATATTGCTGTACATTTTGTAAGTAATGTGTTACAGTACTCAGTTACTGAAAAAAGTAATATATTCCTGTAACTCATTACTTTTGTAATGCGTTACTCCCAACACTAAAGTTAACAGTTAGCAACTCTACAATACGGCAGAACATGTTCAGTATTTGTGGAGAGAACACATAAACGCTACATTTTGTTTTACCCAGAGACGAGGATCTGAAGATGAAATGTTTAGAATTTGTTTTTGAAAAACGTACGGAAAAATGCGATGCTCGTTAAATGATTTGTTCAGTCACTTTGAGCAAAGTTACTTCATAGCTAAGGACCTAACAATAGTGGCTTTGCTTCAAAGATGGATTTAAAACCAGTATGTGTACCAAAAGGTGGAACACCAGCTCCCAGGCTGCTATAAGTTAAAAAAAAATTCTACACCCAGTATTGTGTAAAAATGCACCATGATAATGAAGTGTACTACGTCGGCTATCACGTTAATATCTTTGACAACATCCACCCAGAAATGTAGCTTGTTTAGCTACTTTATCCTCAAACCTAACCCAAACTTCAAACCACAAAGTATAATATTAGCAGCTAAACCTCTGGGTAGCTAAACCTCCTGGCCTACAGTGCTCAACATGAGCCTACCTGCTTGGCAGATGGTGGCGGATGCTCGTTCCAAACCGACTGCAGATCAGACGAGATGACCGGCTAAATTTAAGCATGTTACTAAGGAAAAGAAACAAATAACGTTTACCTCATCAGCGAAGAGGGAAGAGCCCAATCCCCGTCCAAAGGGCAGGCGTTTGGCATAGAGAAGCTTGCCAGTGTAGTTGTGGCTCGAGGCTTGGTATGAGGTTGGTAATGGCCCTGTTGCATTGCTGATCGGTCTTGTTTGGGAATGCAACCTAAACCGGGTGGTAAACTCCATCTAATGCTAAATTCAATTCACTTTTCTTTTTTTTTTTACTCAAGGCACTTTACAAGAAAAGTCATTTCAATACATTTATATGTTTATATTATACATCCCAGCAGATTGCGTTGAGTCATCCACGTGAGGTTGTGCCCTAATCATGCAGACTCCACCCACAGTTATTCCTCAGAAATCCCTCATAATGAACAAGCAAGCATGTAGCGAGAGTGAAGAGGAAAAACTCCTCTTTAACAGGAAGAAACCTCTGGCAGAACCAGAGCTGGGCCCAGTACAAGTGATCATCTGCCACAACCGTCTGGGGGTTTGAAAAGACAGAGAAAAGACACAAAAATAACAAAATAAATTATTTAAAAGTACCTTATATATTAGAGATAGTAAAAAAAATTGACAAAAGGACATCTAGGATGCTCGGCCATTGGTAGTATCATCCGAATCGATGCTCCCTATCCAGCAGGGCACTGCAGCTGAGCAGGATACCAGACCAAGTGTAGCTTCTATTGAGAGAAAAACACTGAAAGAAAACAGGGTTAACAATCACACAGAACAGCAGAAAAAATACATCTGGAGAGTAGTAGAAGAGGAGAGTACGCGAGTGAAGAAAAGTGGTCTGTCTGCCCTCCAACAGTCTAAGCCTATAGCAGCATAACTACAAAGATAACTCTGGATAACCTCAGCCATTCTAACTATAAGGTTTTTCAATAAGGAAGGTTTTAAGCCTAGTTTAAAAAATATATTGGCTGCCTCACTGACTAAAACTGGGAGCCGGTTCCACAGGAGAGGAGGCTGATGGCTAACGATCTGGCTCCCACTCTACTTTTAGAAATACTAGGAAATACCAGTAAATCTGCAGTCTCAGAGCAAAGTGCTCTGTTAGGAACATATGGAACAATCGGATCTCTGATGTACGATGGAGTTTGATTATTACGCGCTTTATATGTAAGGAGGAGGATCTTAAACTCTATTATGGACTTAACAATGGAGAGAAGCTAAAATAGAAGAAATGTGATCTTTCTTTTTAATATTCATCAGAACTCTTGCTGCAGCATTTTGGAATAAATACCGGCATGATTTGTGCTTCAAATTACACTTTTCTGATTTTAGTAAACGGAGATAGTATAAGAGATTGTTGCAGTTAGCCAAGCAGAGGCCATAATTACCAGTCATTAATGAGCAAGCCCCCAAATCGTGCTGATTCTCTCCATCCACTGCTGCACTGAACTGTAATACACTACAAATAATGCGAGGAAGAAAAATACAGACGGTAGTCTTTCATACCAGAGAACACTGAAAAATGTATAAAAACATAAGTAAATTACACCTTTAAGGAACCAAGGGCAAGTTTCCCCTGGGAACATCCAGTGTCATTTGACTGCACGGCTGTTAGTTTCTGCAGTTTTGTAGCTCTACCAGCAGATATAGTTATGACGCAGACATGATGAAGATACCGAAAGGAGTGTTTAAGTGTTTTAAGCTACATCCTTCTTGTAGATATAATTCTTCCTTTCATGTTTTATATGGAGGGCTTTACAGTAGCAGTGGTAGAGGTTAACTAATTCCACTGCATACATTTAAGCTTTAAATTAATCTATAAGGATTCAGGCAGAGGAGAGGGACACAGTGTTGAAATGTCCTTAAGACTAGGAGACCAGGTTTGCCACATTATCTAAAAAAAATCTAATATCCCACCTTTACTCTCTGAAAAAAAATTGTTAAACACCATGCTATAATTGATTTCATTGTCTGCGTCCCTATGGTAACTGAAAATTACCACGTTGGACATAATTACAGGGTGCCACATTGTGTCTAAAAATTCATGAAATGTTAACTTCATGTTTTTTTTGCACATCATCCCCCTAATTTGTGTTTTCATGAGCTACAGCTACAGCTTTAAGGACCATAACATTTCCTAACACTGTCAGGGTAGCGGAGCAGCACTTCTAAGGTCTTAATTTTTTTAATATTTGATTTGATTTGATCTGTCGCTGAAACGGCAGTATAATTTAGCTTGTGAGTGGGCGGGAATTTAACAATGTGCTCAGAACTTAGCCAGCTCCCAGCTGCTGTGTGCCGCTTTGAATAACATCATGACGTTTAAAGCAACATGCAATTACAGTTAATGATGTGAGACCAAATATCATGTTTTCAGCTCAGAAATTATAACCATACGACATGTTCAGTTTTGTGGCATTCATGTTTAAGTGGTTAGACTATCCAGGCATGACCTATTCACAAAGTGTAACAATAATATTAATTGTAATAATTTTAAAAAGAAAGGCAACAATTAATGTAATTTGTGACACACCACTGTTTGAATGCATTATGCATTTCATTGTGTAGTTTAGGCCAAATCTGCAACTGTTTTAGTCTTTAAAGAACTCTAGGAATATACCAGTAAAATGAAGAATCTCAAACTTCTCTGCTTCAGTTAAACTCCCCACATCAACATTACTGTCACATGACCAAATACCACATGCTAAAACATACACAAACCCCAACTAAATGGAAAGATGTATTGGTTGTTACAAGCTACCCAATGGGAATAATACTAATATTAAGGTAAATATGTTAGTGAAAAATGACTAACATCAATAATGACTGATGTTTTAATGCTAATACACTGTTCATCCACAAATCAAATCAATCAATCAAATCAATCAAAAATACTTTACTGATCCCACAAGGGGAAATTCAGTTTACATTACAACCTGTCCAAGTTCATGACAAACAAACAAACAGATCAAGTTCACTGAAGGGCTTGCAGCAATGAACGGCACTCCCATGTATGCAGATAGGAAACATGGGGGGTTCCATCATATTCAGAAATTGACAATGACACATTAAGGAGGGATAGGTGGGGGATGTGAACCCCAGTCCACAAGTTGACGTGCTGCAACAGATGCGCACAGTCTACCTACTTCCTAAAGTGGGAAAGGAGATTGGGGGTACAGAAAGAGCACTGATAACAAGGAAAGTGTGTGCATGTTGTAGAATTAAAATTTATCAAAAAATAATTCAGTGCATGTTCAAAACAGAGACAAGGAACCAATTTCCAGTTCTTAGTTTTATTTTTAAACAGATTAACAAATTGCAGCTTACAGAGAAACATCCCCATTTTTCTCTGGGCCAGATAAAGAGATCTGACAAAGAAGGGTTTTCGTGTCATAACTTTTATAAACGTCCAAAACCTCCCAGGATTAATCTGCTCCAATCAGAACGTTTTAAACAGTGTCTTAACAATGACTGGATGTCAAGAATTATGCAGTCATAAGAGGGACGTGTCCTCCTTCTTGGTCAAAAGTTCATTCTGAGTTTTATGGTTTTATGGTTCCTCCCAAGCAAAACTCCCAGCTTTATGGCCTCCATCCTTATCTATAAACATCCTGGTTTTACAGCCTGCAATAAAACTCTTTGTCTCAGAGGTCCTCAAAGGTCACACATACTCCCCATTATCCAAGGCCCAATTAAAATACTGATAAACAGTGTGTCTTTTACCTCTGAATGTTATAAAACAGACCTCTACCTCTGAATGCCTACCAGAAATATTTAAAACATATGTAGCCCCAAAAAAGTAAAGTACAACAATGTGTAAGGGTGTGAGTCTGTGTGTGCATGTGTGTGCGTCAGTAATCAGTAGCCCATGAACTCCACACAGCTCAATCCCACAGTCTGTTCGCCTATGATGTAATTTGCATCCTTAGAGCTGAGCCTCATATTTGAAGGTGTGGGTGTAGAGTAGAGGGATTGAGAGTCCTTCTAGATTCACATCCAAGGGAGTATGTTTGGTCTAAGCTAAATTCAAATTGATAAGAAATGCACAGGCAAAGATCATTTTTCCTTTTTAGCCTTAGAGTCTGTCAAAGTCGTCTCCCTTCCAGTCAAATCAGGGGTTATTTCCATTCCAGCCGGTTGAGAACGTTCTCCAAATCGTTTCCCCACACAGCAATTGCCCAGATAATATTTCATGTTTGGGTGACTGTCGCTCAGGAGTTGGGTGTTTGCCTTGTAATCAGAAAGTTGACGGTCTCAGTCATTGTGTCCTTGGGGAAGATACATCACACGTTGCCTACTGGTGATGGTCAGAGGGCCCAGTGGTGCCAGTGTCCGGCAGCCTCGTGATGTTGTGGAGCTGTTTGGCTTGAAATGTCATGTCATGTGCTTGTGTACATTTGCTGCCGCTTTCCCCGCTCTCTTCTGACTCTCTGATAACCTCTGAAACTCTGTTAAAGGCAATGAACTGATCAAAAACAATTAGTTGTTTTCGTCTGCTTTCAAGAAGTAGCCCCCTGGCACATTAAAGCAGCCTTGCATCTGTGTGTCCCTCCATGGTGAGATGCTTCTAATACGAGTAAACAAACCTGAGGTTAAAAATGAAGGGAGAGCAGCTGGGGGCGGATTCAGATGGTTCTAAGCTTGAAAAATTTTGTCATATTCATGATCAGAAACAGCATTTTGTTATTGACGTTTATAAATTCAGATTATACATTAAATGAATCAAGTTTTGTTTTCAAAGAAGCCATTACATTCTTTCTGTCAGCTGATAGATTTATGCAGCTGATGTAACTTGTTTCCTTTCTCCATTTATTCTATAAAAAAACCTTCCAAAAGAAAAAAAAAGCTTTCTTTTCATCTGCTTTATTGAAGATATATTTTATCCATTCAAAGAGCAATTTCAAGCTCTCTGCTGTACAATGGAGGAAAATAAAAAGTATGGATATTTTATGTCACCTTCGATACAACCAGCTAGAGATACTACATCCTATTGTCTTGAGGTTACGATCTATAAAAAAAGAGCTACCTCTTGTTAATTGCTCCCCGACGGATTTGTCTTCTGTGATAATGTTGCTCTCAGGCTGCTGCCAGAAGCTGTTATCGTCATCTGCTCCTCAGTGCAAGAAGAGGATGCTTTTATCTTGCCTCTTGATTTAATAACACGATGGCTGTGATTTCAACAGACCACGTATGCAAATCCATAGTTCAACATGACACAATGAGCAATTCATAAAAGCTCCAATCCATAAAAGAGATAAGCAGTTATTTACGTTTTATGATATGGTATCTATCTGTCTCTCTTTTAGACTGCAACCATTTTCTATGATGGATCAGAGAAAAAGAAAATAACATTTAAAAAAGACAATCTTGCCGGAAACTGGAAAGAGACTGAAATTGTGTATCTAGTGAAACTGCAGTCATAAAACCACCTAAAAGTCCTGTTGCAAAATAGAACCAGATATAAAAAGATCTTTGATTTTGAAAAGAGCATCCTGAATGCAACCTGAGGAACCTGTAGATAAGCTGCTTAAGCAATAAGCTCCTGCAGGGAAGCTCATGAGTCAGTACATTTTTTTTTTTACGCATTTATTTTTCTGTGCTAAATCCCACAAAGATTTGAGCCAGGCATTAAAAAGGAGATGTGCTGCAGCAGAGCTACTCTTATATATTCAGTTTTGTGTTTAAGTACCCTGTGCCACAAAGACTTATGGGTAATATGTTTGTGTTAATTGTAGAAGTTCTCTATTGTACATTATAGGTTGTGTTTCAAAACTAGCTTTTCTCCTAGATATCTTTTGACTTATGTTGTTGTCAGTATTTGTTGGGTATTTTCCATGCTCCATCATAGAGATGGCAGTCCACAGGAGGTATTTCTTTACCTTGACAAGTCTCTCTCTTTTGAAAATTGATATTTTCTAAAATATTTCATAGGAACAGGGGTATTCAGAAACCACGTTCTTTTTCTCAATACCGTATTCCGGTGATGATCCATCCCACTAGCAAATAGCTTTCCTGCTGCTGCCATTGACACTGGAGATACCTTTAAGACACACCATCCTTTTAATGTAACATGGTAATGGCATGAACATGCTGTGAGGATGCTTTTCTTCAGTAGGGACAGCAAACCCAGATCTGCATCTAAGTGATTAAGATTGAAGCACATCCATGTGCTAGTATAGCACAGTCAAATCACCCAAAAATCCAAGTGAAAATTCTGTTAAACAAGGATGTTTAGAGATGATCTCAATCAAATTGCCTGTGTCTGAGCTATTTGGCAAAGAACACGAGACAAGAACAACTGCTAAATGTGCAGAGTAGATAGAAAAATACCCAAGAGAACCTGAAGATGAGAATGCAACACAAGGTGGTTCCACAAGGTATATTAGAAGGGACTGAAAACTTCTGATTTTTATTAGTAAAATATTTAAAAGAACTAGTTGGATTTTTTCTTTCTTTGTGAAAACGCCTGTTTGGCTGCATGGATTACATGATTTTATTATACATTCAGTTATACACCTGATGCACAGAGAAGTAAGTGGCTACACGCTAATGCTAATGTGTGTTAGCCATTTATCAAGCTACTTATGCGATCTTATAACAGCCTTGTGTGGTTAATTAAATGATCTGTACCATCTCAGAATGTTCAGTAAATGGGTGCAAACAACACCCACGGCCTTTTTATATACTGGGCTGGAAAGATTTGCTTAAAGGACTAAGCTAGTTGTTTTCGGCTCTGTCTAAAGCCTGGAGATTTAGCAACTGCAATAGGTTTTATTGACTCTGTTTTTATAAAAAAGAAATAAATAAACCAAAACATCTTAGCCCTTGATATGAGTTTCATTGTGGTACTTTGTGGTTTTCAAATTCATTGTCAGAATACTGTTTGAGATGAAGCTCAGCACTGTTTCTCTCAGTCCGAGCTGCTGCGGCTCTGGACAAGAGGAGTGGGAGAGATTGGGGGGGATTATAGAGAAATTAACCGTTTTATTTCGTGGTCCGATATGAATCACAGGATACGAGTTAAATGTTAGGACAAATTAATACCGTATAACACCAACGGTAACATTTTATCATATATGTCTATCCCAGAAGTTGAAAGCTGTAAAATAGGGTGATATAGTCCCTTTAAAACAAGTGGTTAATATATGAATACCTAATTTTACCATCTAATATTAAGTTTTAGAACATAAGGCCTCACTACAGTTTTTTTACCATGATGTAAATAGCCCTAAATATCACATTAAAACCATCAACCATAATGTTCACCTTTACTTCAGTCTTGATCAGTTACTAAAAACTAGCTAAATTTTGTCTTTATTAATTCCTGAGGTTGTTAAATCTGTGCTTCTGACATCTGGTTTCATGGTGTTTATGGGGAGCAGAAAACACTTTATAAACCTGCAGTGATTGTTGACGAGAGCAGAGAGACTGAAGAAAAACAATCATGCTTCAGGCTGTCAAACTAAATCAAAGACATTTGAGATGGGGGGGAAATGGACCATAAAGATGAAGGCAGCAGTTGGACATAGCCAGCATCTATATATTGTAACACTACAGCTTTATAAAGAGCTTTTAAATACAAAGAGCTAAAATCTTTCTTTGTAATTTCCTCACATTTACATATTTTTCTGCAATATATAGAGAAATACACGTTAAATAGACGATTAAAAACACACAGATTCAAAGTGGTGCAGGAGGTTTAGTGCTGAATAACTGACACGTTCAGTGCTTGCCTGCAGCCCTCTGGGGTCAGTGATAACAACGCATGGGTGCTATCTGACCCATTTGTCTACGTCACGATATGACTCATACCTTATTTTGTCGTGACTATCAGTTCTCCCCTCAAACCCCTCCTATCACTCTCTCCCACGTCCCCTTTTTGTCCCAAATACTCTCTTGAATGCTCCAGCACACTTTGACATAAATATACTCAACCTATTTATGTTTATTCGTCATCATTGGCCTTTATGCACAAAAAAGGGAAGACTTTTATTTTATAATAACAATGCTGACAATTTAAGAGAAATGTATTAGGTTCTGATTGAAAGCACAATCAAATAGCATGACCCGATAACTCGTGGCAGGGCTCGTTCTCTCCTGGGCTTTAATTTTGTATTCTGCAAAAGTCCTAGAAATAGCATTTTCCACATTTCAGGATGCTCTGCTCTCTGCTGCTCTGCTGCCAGCTTCCTAGTTCACATAAAACTGCATCTTCCAGACGAGGCTCACATGGAGAAAAGCAAATGTGTGAACAAGAGGAAGAAAGCTTCAGAGCAGCACAGTTGGCAGGGTGAGGATCTGTCTTGTTTTAACATGTGCTCAATTTGCCACTTGATACCAAGAGGAGGAGCTGCAGAAATTAGGGCAGGGAGTTCTTCAAGGACCTCCTGTCTTTGTGTGAGAGGAAAAGAAATATCACCTGCTGTGCAAGGGTCCTCTGCAATGGTTTTGGAGGGGAGTGGCAAATAACTACTAATCTCACAAATGACAAAAACTGCTACACTCGAGTCAGTGTCTCTTCTAACCAGTTAAGCTTTTACGCGGGTTCAATCTAGACACTTTTTTGTCGGTAGTGACTTGTTTTTCTTTGATTTCTAAATTCAACAACTAGCAGATTCTGTCAATAAGTTTTTCTTTTCCAAAGATTTTTAGGCAAAACATTTTTGTTAATCAAAATAGATAGTTCTTTTTCATTAGCTATCAGTGCCATCCAAGTGGTCCCAAAAGTCCTTGAAAAATGTGCTAAATGTGTTGCATTTAATGCAAGTAAAGCTGCAAGTTTTATCACATATTCTCCTATGGATATTAGTATGAACTTTGAGTGGGTTTCATACCACAAGAAGGTGACCTACATAACTGACCTAAATCCTGCTGAAGAAACGCATCCCCACAGCATGATGCTTCCACCACCATCCATCTGTATGGGAATTATATGTTCCGGTTCATGCGCAATGCTAGTTTTTTTCTCTTTCAGTTGAGTTCTTTGTACTGGCTTTTTCAGGGGGTGCAAAAAATGCATTTGTTGTGTAGGTCTATCACATAAAATCACAATAAAATACATACAAATATGTGGATGTAGCCTCATAAAATAAAAGTTCAGGGTGTAAAAAGCAGAGCAAACCCTCTCTGCTTATGAACAGTTCCACAGAGTCAGCAAGCCACCCTCTGTAATATCTACATTTTGCTCTGTGTGAGATCACCCATCTCCTCCTGCTCCATCTGTTCACTCAAAGACGGAGCATGGGTTTATTTTGTACAGCACTGCTGACTCGCTCCATCTGGTAACGAGCCCGCAAAAGGCTAATGGCCACCGGGAGAATAAGATAGTCAATAAGAGGCGCTATAGCTTTATTTGGTGAGGTCGATGAGGAATTTCGTCTGACTCCTGTTGTAGCGGCGTTGGAATTATGATAAACTGCAGCCTGCATTGGTGACTGATGGTTACACAGCACCAATAAGAGGTCTTAAAAGGAAGAAGTGCTCTCCGTGACACTAAACTTAAAATGAATCATTAAAATAGTTTAAAAATAAATTCCAGTCAAAAGGGAATTTAAAGACATGGATAAGGTGGTGTGGAGACACCTACATTTTTAGCCTCATTTAAAGGTGAAGGCAGAATAGCAAACTGCAACATTGTTCCAGCAGATTTATCAAATTCTTGCCACTGTTCAGTTTAAAATAATAATAATAATAATCTAAGATTTCTTATTTGAATTAATGTTGCATTAATGACTGAACCTGCTGATCAAAAAGCATTTATGCTTAGAGCAATAACAGATGCAGAGGTTGTAGATTAGCCAGCCACGCTCTATCAACCACTTTTACAGAACATGTGACATTTGGTCTCTAAAATAACTGCATTAGCTTCCATTATTTGTATCCTTCAGCTTTTCAACGCATACACAACATCAGCTCAGCGTTGGCTTTTACTGTATGTCATGGCAACAGTGTTTGCGTAGGTAACATCAACAGGGCAAACCAGAGCTTTTAAAATCAATACTCTGAGGTACCGGGAGGTACAAGTGCTGTTTGAAGAAAATGCTCCTTTCAACTATAACCAAACCTAAACAGCCGTGATCTAAATCACACAGAGAACGTCCTGTGATTTTATAATTGGAGCAGCTGGATAGAAAACAGCTGTAGCTAGTGGTGAGGAAGAAATGGCATATTACAGCTGTGGGTTTTATGCCCTCCCAGACAGATGAAGTAAGTGAAGTGTAATGGTTTCCATTTTTATAATTTACTTACAGGCTAATTGCAAAGCTGATGATAAGGCGCCTCATATGCTTTAAGGAGAGACACCTTTCAGCTGTTCATGAATTTCAAAAGTAGAGCCAGTATTAAAAAGACAGAAAAAACAGTCCATCTTGTGGCTCCTGATAATAAACCACCATTTAAAAAATTATCTTGAGTTAAATACCGACATCTGGACTTAGAATCAAAAATAAAATCATGGCAACTTTGTTTCAGAGGGGAAAAATTGTATCTGAACGCTGTTTAGTTTAACGTTATCCAAATATCTAATTATTTTTTGATACAAACATCAGTTCCAAAACTGTTGAAAATTGAATTAATTGAAAGTAAAGTTCAGGGTTTTTTTTCAACCTGGACCTTATTTTTAGTAGATATTACGTTAATTTCCTCAGCCAGACAATTTTGGAGCTACTTCAAGCCGTTCAGCAGGAGTTTATGTTGAGTCTCCATCAGTGTACATCCATACAAGGGGAGTCAATCAGGGCAGGAGTTTGTCGCCTTTAATAAGTCATTGTCTGCCCCAAAATGCCTTAATTTAGCCCTGTTTTGTTATGAATAGTTAGATATATTCCCCTGTGGGTTTGGAACATCTCGGAGGTGCCAAAGTATTAGCATTTAGGGTTTTTACAGGCTTTTAATGTACCGATTCCAACTTACACTAGCCTGCGATTTCAATGACGTCGCATCTGCCGCCATTACAGTTGTAGTCTCTGTAGGTTGCGGAAAGGCAGGTTGTAGAAGCTGAATTAAGTCCAATTGGTCATTTGGTTACTGCAATTTGAAAACATGCAAAGGCAGACCATGTTGATGTCTGCAGTAACAAGTACTGTCTAACCAACCACCGTTGAGCAGACTACAACCAGGATGGAGCACACCAGTGACATTGTAATCCGGCCATTGTGTAGTTGTATTTCTGCCTCTAAATCACCCCGGAGACAAACAAACATTTCTGAGATGTTCTGAACTCAAGGAGAGTAGTGCTAACATTTAATAATAAAACATGGTTAAATGAAGGCATTTTGGGGCAGATATAGCCTTATTTAGAGCCAACAAACTCCTGTCTCCATCGTCTGCCATTTTATGGATAAATGCTGATTGTGACTCAATATAAACTCCTGCTGAACGGCTCCAAGTAGCTCCAAACTTGTCTGGGTGAGTAAATAATGTAATACTTCCTAAAATTAAGGTCCAGGTTGAAAAAAAGGAACTTTTCCTTTAATGAGCAAAGATAATATCACTTTGTTGAAGTGGACGTTTTTAACCAAGCATGTTCGCTATCCAAAAAATTTGCCCATTTCTAAAAAGGAAGAAAAAGCTCTGATCTGCTGCTCAGACTAGATATTTTAGCTAACAGCCTGTAGTCGTGTTTATATGCATTACAAATTATTAGCAAAAAAAGAATTTCAGAGCTAAGTCAACAGGGAGAAATGATAATCATAATATGACACTTATAGCTATATAGTTTTACTGATGTTAATATGAGCCAGATAGTCAACCCACCTGTTTTCTCAAAGTGAGAAACCTCAAGACCCACTGGATTGACCAGTATGATGATTAAAGACATTAAAAATTACATTGGTTAAAACGGGATTTGCTGGTGTTTCCATCAAAACATACAGATGCATTGTTTTAAATAAAACTTGTAAGAGAGAGAACTGGCTTGTTTAGAATACCTGTTAGCTATTTGCACAAACATGAGACTTAAAGATATCAAGTCTCATATAAACATCATATAAAGCGCATGTAATTTACAAAGTGTCTGAGCATGAACAAATCTACAGTATACAGTCCCTTGCAAATCCCTTCCCTTCCCTTGAATATTTGGCTTTTTTTTCTTACTACCAACTTTACTTTATCAGGGCTTAATGTGATAAAGGAACACAAAGTAGTGCACACTGCAATTGTGAAATGCAAGGATTCGTGGTTGTCATTTTTTCCCCTGCTAAGAATATGCCAAGTGTGGATTGGATTAGTATTAAGACCCTCTGAATCATGTTTTGCTGCTATTGCAGCCATCTTTACCAGCTTTGCACATATTTAGAGTAAGCTTCTTGCTTGCATTCTTTGTAAAATAGTTCAAGTTCACTCAGAAAGAATCAAGATCATCTGTGAACAACAATTTCCAAGGCATGCCACAGATTCTCAAATTGATTTAGCTCTGGACATGAGACGAGACTGAGATGTTCTAGCACATGAACATGGTGTACCTAGACCTTTATTTGTAGTTCTGGCTTTTTTAGAGTTGTGTTGTTAATGGAAGGTTAACCTTAAACCCACTCTCTTAGGTGTTCTTTACTTTTATGCACTACTTCCTGTTGGTCTATTACACAAAATAACAGTAAAGCGCAGTGAAGTTAGTGGATTTATTGTGAAAATATGTGAAATGTTCAGAGTCTATGAATATTTTTGCTTGCCGGTGTACTCTCAGCTTGTGGTTGTAGATTATTGCTCACATGAAGCTTTACTGCTGGTCCAAACAGATTTTCCCTTCTTTCCCTCTAATGAAACTAAGATGTAACAACAGCAGCAGTGCATAAAGTGAAACACATTTCATGCAGTTTATTTAACATGAAGTTTCCATTCAAACTGTTTGCCCACATGATAAATCACCTTGGTATCTGACCTTCTTCTTTCCCCCTTTTCCAGACAGCACCATTCTGCAGCAGACGGTGATTAATTCCCTATCAAATAATGTATCATGCTGCTTTTACAATCTTACTCTAGCTTACACTGTAATTAATGCATTTTGTCTCAGCAGCAATACAACAGTTTGGGAAAGAAGTCATCACATGGTATAAAACAAGGCATCTATTTTGCTCTCATGCTGCTGTCACATCAAAATAAATGAATGAGTGAAGTGATAAAGATTATCAATAGCTCAATTCTGAAACACTTTCTATTTTTAAGCACAACTGACTCTGAAGGACACATTTATTCTCAGAAGCTGATGTCAATCTGATTTCAATTTGCTTCTATTCGAGGCTGATTCAAAGCCGCGACTGTGGCACACCATGCCTCAGTGGACTTTGAGTAAGACAGACAATGTTTAGAACAAAGTATCCTAATAATCCATGCACAAGGACTACAACATTTAGCATTCTCGTTTTTAGTATGCCAAAAGGCCCACAGACTTTTCTTCATGCAAACAGAGTGAAAGGACAGCAGTCAGAAAGAAAATCGCCAAATTTGTTTCAAAAACACGAAAAGTCTTAATATGTAGTTTGCACAATTGCTATTTCATTTTACAGTCTTCAGGGATAATTTTCTACAGAGATTAGATCAACTTTTGTTCACATTTTCAACCATAAACTGAAAGATTTGTATGTTGGTAATTTCCTCCCTCCCATTTGTGGTTCTTGCATGCATAGTGCCCTGGGCAACCCCCTCATTCTGCTGCACCATAGACAAACAAAAACGGTCCAGTACTCCGCCGTTAAAATTCAAAGCCTGTAAACTCAACCAAAAAAAAAAATACTCTTTGCATTTTTAAAATGTTCACGAACATTAACAATTACAAACAAAAGTCTGTTATTTATTGATTTATTAAAAAAAACATTTAACAATGTCTTAAGACATCCATAATATCTGTAGAATTATACAAATGATGTGTTGTAATTTTAATTTGAAATTAAAATAATTTTTTGTGTCACTTAAAAAACAAATCTTCATTAAATTTGAATCAGACAGCAACTTCATTGTCATCAGCCACCCTTGATGAATAACAATATTTTTCTTGTAGTGTGCAGACCATGGTCCTGTTTCAGTTTACTGATCACTCAAATAAGCAAAATAGTTTTTAAAAAAGTGTTCAAAGTGCAATGGACATAACTTTTTTCTTCTTTGTACCCCAAAATTATTGCTGCTCTGAATAGAGAGCCATATTCATATTAACATGATGTTTTGTGCCCAACATGCATGAAATTAAATCCATTAGAGAGACATTTTATCTCTGATTTGTAAACCACTGATTATAAGAAATTTTCAAAAAACTTCCCATAGTTTACAGAAATGTGGTTCTATGACTCAATGAATAAAAATAAACCAATAAGCAATGTGTTAAGTACATGGGAACAAAATGATCTGTTTACAAGTAGAGATGGCCCGATCTGATATTAAAGGTTGTATGTGGAAAATAAGCATGATAGCGACATCTAGTTTATCTAGGTTGTAGTTACAACAATAAAAACGTCATTCCATCTGTTGGGTCGCCTGTTTTACTGCCGATATGCCTTCTTACCAATCTGAACCGTGTCCAGTGACAAATGTATTTTAGAAGTGTTTAACTAACAGCTAACGTTATTAAACTTTGTAAATGAGCTAGCTTACCGATCCAGGAGGAAAGTTTCCGTTTCCGTGTGCGTTTGACACGGTTGAAACGTTTTACATGGGTCCATCTAGTGTAGGCTTCACCTAAAACTACTCTAGTTTCTGTTCTTCTGCGGTCACTCCTTTTCTGAGACAGATAACACTATCTTCAGGGCTCTGAAGCAGATGTTTGACTTGTTGACTCCACCATTCAAGCAGTACCAGCCGAGCTGAGCTGACCACATTGTTGGAACATAGAGAACGTATCTGTCAACCTGCGGCTGCTACTGGCTGGTAGATGTAAACATAACGTCCTTGTCGTGCCCGATATAAATGTACATTTTATTTTATTTTATTTCAAATATAAATTGTAAAGGAAATGTTTAACTTTCATTCTGCACCCCTCTAAAAGCCCCATGGATGTATTATTTTCAATTTAGCTTATAATGAAAATGTTCCATATACAACCTTTAATGTCTGTATCGGTACAGTCACAGAAGAAAATTCTAGATCAATTATCAGTGAGAATGGGCCCGATCTTTGGGGCCAATCTATGGTGTGTGTGCTGCAAGAGGCAACACACCCATAGGCAAATAGTGTGCAATATAATTTGTTATATTTTTTAAAAATAATTTTTCAGTATAGCACATCAGGTAGCTTAAAGTGACTGTGTGTAGTTTCTTGAGGATAGGGGCCAGTACATACTAAATAATTGCAAACAGCCGGTATTTTTGTGTTCGAGTGACGATGGGTGGCCGTACACGGAATAAATCGCAATTGTGCAGTTTCTACTACTAAAAGGCAGATAATTCAACCTCCAGAGAAATGTATGCAGTAAAATGAGAAGCACATCAGACTCTCTTCATCACAGGCAGAGAGAGAAGAGGTAAATTTGTAAAACAACATTTGTGAAAGACAAAGCTTTCAGCATTGTAGTTAGTGATATAATTCAGTTATTTTTGTAAATGAATTCAGTAATTTTAGACGGAATGACACATTTCAGGGTAGTTTCACAGAGACTGGGGCTAGTTTGAAAACAAAGCAAAAAACATTGATGTGAATGTTGTTACCTGTCCTAGCAGAAAGCATTCGACCTCAGTGTGTTTCCTTACATTTTGCTGTTCCTTCAGTTATTTTCGTTAAGAGAATGCAATCCCTATGCTTACTCTAGTTATCTGGTGCTGTTGATCATCTCTGTGGGTTTGTGCCTCTGACACGAAGCCAAGGCCGTGGCCGTGTTGCAGAAAGGATTGGACACAACAGCTGATTGTGCACTTCTCCCCGAGTGGGGACAGCGACCTGGGTTGGATCGCGTTGATCGGTCGGTCAGGATTGGAGAAAGTTTTTTGTTTTTTTTAAGTCTGTTCATAGAGCTCTTCATTTTAAACTTCTAATGAGGACAAGCGGAAAAACTTTGTAACCGTGTATTCAAAAATCCCTGCTAGCAACTGTGGGTATAAAATACAGGCAAAAAATGCAGAAAGAGTGAATTGATTCAAAGAGTCTTTTTTCTTCATGTTACCCTTTTGCTAGTCAGACATTAGACATTAAATATTTTCGTATGATAGTAAGTAAAGAACAGGCTGCAACATGCAGCGTGAAGTGTTCCTGTCAAATGTGCTTGCATATCATTCACATATTTTTTATTTAAGTAAGGAAGCCAGTTTGAAGTTAGTTTGATTTACACAGTAACAAGCAACAAAACTGAGCAAGAGTTAATCATGTTCTAGAAAAAATAGACTGAATGATCCATCATCTATAGTTTTAAGTCTCAGTTTGAGTGTTCATTCTGACATTAGGTTTATGTCTCTAGCTTATTTGGCATCGCTCTCATTAAAAATGTCTTGTTTGATGTGCAGATCTACATTTTTAATTTGCACCATCACACCTTAACACTTGCAGGCTTCTCATAAAACACTGTGAGCAGAGTTGTTCTGAGTCTCTCCAGCAGTGACAGCACATGGAGCTTTTCTCACAGCCAGTATGGTTAATTCTCTCACCGTTTGACTTATTTTGCATCTTATAATCTAACCGAAAAATAATTTATTGTTTCAGTATCTGTGTGATGGATGTAAAACGATTTCAAAAGGATGAATCTTTTGCATTAATCCTGTAAATAAATACCCCTTTAATTGTGGTGGGATGAAACTCTAAGGAATCTAAGCAAAAATTGTAAATAACCCTGTATAGTCTTCCTTTGTTGTCATTTTTCCTGAAACTATTGTGCGTTGTTCATATACCCAAAAGTGTGTCCACTTTTGATACAAAACACAGCTTCAGGATTTGGGTGTTGCAGTAAACAGCTTTATTTGCTGAGGGAAGCATGTTATCTCCCAACACTGTCAATGTATCCAGCTGGATTAATAAAGGTTTGATGGAGGAAGTCAGTATCAGGTTCGAGGTTTATTTTGTATTGAACTATTGTCTGTTCAACAAATAGCACTGGTAATACTTTAAACCCCCAAACTTTGTAGAATCTGATGCATCATCCTACTATTGGTTGGTGGTATGCCAAGTTTTCACCTTACATCTTGTACTACTTGAAATCTGTCAAATAATGTTAGTATCTAAGCATGTTAATCCATTTTTCTGTGGTGACTTTGAGACAGGATGCATAAACTCTTCTAGATAAGAACTTAGTGGCTACACAATTCTTATCAAAAACATTTAGGATATATTTGATACTGGAGCAAAAGTAATTGCAAAACCTCGCTGGGTAAAAAGAAAGTTTAAAAAGACCTTTGAAAGGCCTGAAAAAAATATTGCTCAAGAACTCCTTAAAAGATTACAAGGGAATAAATATAAAAAAATGAGGAACAACTCCTATTTTTGCAAAACACTGTACAGTGCTGTGAAATCCCGAGTAAATGCAAAATGTATTTTTAGGAATTATTTCATGAATGGAAATAAATAATGAAAATATTTGTATGCAAACCAATCTGGTTCTTTGTTAACAAAAATCACATGTATGGATGATATTTCCGGTATATGGATATGTTCCGGTCCTGTTGATACTTCCTGACAACATTTTTTGGGGAAAATACACTGCACAGAAAAACGGGGATTTTTTTTTTATGGGCATGTGTCCCGGTGCATCTGGTAAAAATGTAATGAAGCAGACACAAGCTCTCAGGAGAAAAACATAGTAGCTACAGTAAAGCTCGAAATATTCCCTGGTAGATTTAGATTTAAAATTATTTGAATTCAACCGAAAGGTTTGCATCTTGTTAGGAAAACATAAATAAATAAAAGAAGATAGTTTAAATAATAAAAAATATGCTTTATTGTTTTAAGTATACTATTTGATTTAATAAAATTACATTTTAAAACCATTGTTTTTATCCGTGTCAATAATCATTGCAGAAATCTTTCTTGAACTTAAAGCAATCAAATCCTTCTTATTATTGCTAACAGCTTTTTCTACATTTTCACTTGTACTTTAGTGATGAGCTCCACATCTCTAAGATTGAAAAACCTCCTTGCCATTATCCTAATCTTCAACTCCCTCCACAGATTCTCTATCCAAATCAGTTGAGAACTCTGGTTTGACTCCGGCTCAACCTCTCTGAAACATGGTTTCTTCCAGCCAGAAAAAAATAGCTTTAACTGTACAGTGTATTCTGAAAGCGTGATGGTCTGCAACTGCTTTAAAGCGGCGCGCACATGAGGTCTGCAGCAGGAAAGTGGCCAAAAGCAGACCAGTAAGAACGCCTCCACATGGCTAAGAATGCAAAACAAAATGAATATTTTTAGATGGACAAGTCAAAGTCTGTGCTTAAATCCCTTGCGATGTTGTGGCATGACCTTAACCTATACTTAACTTATACATGACCTATACTTAAAAACCTTCTAATGGGGCTGAGTTTCACCAATTCTGAAAAGAAGAGTGAGCCAAAAATGCCTCCACAGAAATGTAAATGACATTGCCAGTTTTCAAAAACTCTTAAGCCCTGACTACACAGAAATGAAACCCGGTGTAACTGCAAGATAAGTTAAGAGGATTGAATAGGTGTCTCATCTACAAAGAGCCAGCATTGTAGGACAACATCATTGATCATGCTTGAAACTGGGTCGCAAAGTAGAGAAATATCACAGTTGTCTCTGTGATTCTGAGATCTCAGACATTTATTTCCTTTGCGGAAGATGTCGCTGCCCTATTTCGACTATACCAACAAACATGGTGCTGTACAGTGATGCAGTCCTAATAAAGCAAATACTGACCTTATTATGGATCATAGAATATGATTTTATGTCCCTCCTCTATCACCAACCGTAAAAATTGGATCAAGAGAACAACAGACACCATATGCTTTTGAAAAAAGCTCTATTTGAAACTAAATTTCTTGTGTTTGCCACCAGGTTGACTGTGCATACTCTTTTGGAATCGTGTGGACAAAGGTTTTTATTAGTACAGTATGGTGCAGTTTTTACAGTTTTTTTAAACTATAACTGTTTTGTCTCTGTGTAAGCAGGGCCTTAATGGCAGTTGTTTATGCTAACGGTGTCAAAACCACTTTTTTAAATTTAGTACAGTTTTTAGGTAGGGGCTTTATGTATTGAAGGTTATGTTTGTAGGATATTAACATTGCTTTGATAATCAGAAACATTTCACGGTGACAAAGGAGGAGGTCTTATCAAAGATCTTTTTTTTTCCTTGTCATCCGGTAACTGATAGAAGATAACGGATGTGTGGTAGAGCTACTATGACTAAGCATAGTGTCAGATGTCATATTTATGTCAGAAGCATTAAAGATACACAGCTGCTTCTATTGTGTCAAGACAGTCTGTGGCAGAAGTCTGTAAAGGAATAGGGGTGAGTTAATCAAGACTAGAACTGGCTGATCACTGTCTCATGCAAGGTTAACCTTCTGGAGAACAAAAGGCTGTATATGAATGTCTCCTCACTGTTAATGTAAGGCTAAATAGAGGATAAGATTAAAGCTGGGTAAAGATAAAGAACCTCTAATGGGGTCTCTGACATTCATGCTCCGTAAATACTGCCCTTAGATCTATATTAGACTCACTTCTCGAAATGACCACTATTCCCTTTTTTATCCTACCGCAATCATGTTCTGATAGAGTGAAATATTCTGATCACTTCCTCACAGCCGTGGGTCTCATCTAATGTTGATTTACTTATGACTTTCCATTAAAAGGGCACCAAGACTCTAAGTGGAAACCTAATTACGGTTTCTATCATAGAAAACCATAATCAGGTTTAAAGGAGTTCCATTAACATCTTGGAAGAATACATTTTGCTCCTACACAGGCTGATTATTGGTTCTACTGCTGCTTCATTGCTGTATCTACTTGCTCCCAGTATAACAAAGCATAAACAATGTCTCTTTTGTGCTCAGATGCTGCAGTGGTTACCCACTCATATGCTTGACTGGACAAACCAACATCCATCCGTGATGAAAATTGAAAATGTCTCATCCACTTAAGTGTTCTCACATGATATTTTTACTGCTTCCGGTTTTGTCGAGCCCACACACAGCAGCTAATGGCACAGCTGTCTCTTCAGTCCTCTGAGAAAAGATCCAACATATCAGCTCCTGTCTTTCAAAGTAAATGTGGGAGATAGGGCATCAAAGGCGATAGATCCACAGTAGATAGGCAAATTATGCATTTATCATCTGCATCTGCTTTTTCATCCCCTAAACAGTTTTATATGACAGAGGCATGCAAAGTAGAGGAAGCTCAGTTGGATTAAGAAAATATCGATATGCCAATATATCGCAATATTTTATGTCACAGTATTTTATCGATATTTAAGGGCAAATATATATATATTTTTTTAAGAATTTCAATGAAATTCTGACACACCACAATCATTTTGGCAGTAAAGTTGACAGTAGGACTGGTAATTGTTGGCTTTTCTATCTCCTTCTTTCCAGTGGATCAACTAGAACTAGTGATAAAACTGGATCTGTTGTGGATGAAACAGATTGGAGTTTTTAAGGATGCTGTAACAGGTTTTCTAGAGTTAAATTCAGTTTTGAAAATAAAAATATATAAATGATACGATATATTGTGATATATCGTATCGCTGCCTATGTATCGTGATACATGTTGTATCGCCAGATTCTTGCCAATACACATCCCTACTCTGGACTATTCTAACTCACAAGTATGCTTCAGTCTTCAGTCTTTATGGTTGAATTGAAATGGTTGATCTGCTGCTACAAGGTAAATCTACCTTGGCCTTCTGCAGCCTATAATACGTTTTCCTGTTACCCTTTATTTAGCTTCATCCACCATCTTAGTATCAATTCTAAGCTGACTCCCTGCTGACGAAAAGCTTACACTGCATGTTACATTCAGGTTGACATGAAAATGTTTGCCTTCTTTACCCATATTTCATAAGAGCCGAGCATAGTCTTCCACGTTTGCTTTGGAGGAAGGTGCTCAGAAGAGTTGCAAGACACTGCATAATATGCTCTGTTGATGTCTCATGTTGCATCCTTCAGCAGATTTTTTTAAACCATCACCTATAAAAAGCTTCATTATAACATTTAAAAATTTCCATCAAATACATCCCTTTTGTGTGCTTAGAGTCGAATTAAAAACTGATCTAACTGCGCTACGAAGATTCAGAGAGAACAAAAAAAAGCTGGTTAAGCTTCAGGATATACTGCAATTATACTTGGCCTTGTCTGCTGTGAGGCGCTGATGATATCAGTGACTGAAAGATGTAAAGGAATATGTGGCAAACTATGTCAGAATTAGTTTCCACTGTAGAAAAAAAATTTCTTCACATGTTTGATTAATAATCACATATCAGAGCAGGCTGCAAAACATAAAAATGTTCTGTTCTTTAGTTGTAAAAAATGTTTTTCAGCCCTCTGCTGACCACATTTAATCTGCATTTCACAGTCAAAAATGTCAATAGCTGTAGATTATCTTTTTCCAAAGCAAAAAGTAGATAGAATGACAGAGAGTACAGGAGCAACTTCTCTTCGGATGCAGAGGTCCAAGAAATCCCTGTTCACTATTCAAGGCTCGGTTCACCACAAAATCTTCATAAAAGTACTGAAGCTTCAAGAAAAAAAATCAAGTCAAAATTCTTTCATGACAAAGAAATGTATTTTTTTCCAATTCTACCTTTTGCCTTTTTGGTGAAAACGAATGGATTTACAGTCCTCTACTAGCTCGCCCTGTCTGAAATGCACTGACAGAGCTGTACAGAGTGAGGAGAAAAGTATTAAGTAAACAGTCTTCCTCCGTGCTCTCACTATGTGGACTCAATATTTCTCCATTCAGACAGACATCATATATACCTGATTATTCCTTTGCTGGGTCGTGTAGTGGAGGACTGGTGCTGCTCTCCAGCAATTACTGTCATGTTTTAGGTTTTTGTCAAGTATCCAGGTACAGAGTTGTACTTGAATAAGTTAATATATTTAAAGGAGGCATAGCCTAAAATTTTCACTTTTCCATGTGAAAACATGTATATTTTGGTTTCCTAATGATTTTACATTGGCCAGGAAGCCGATTTTTAAAAATTGAGTGTTTGTTTAGCCTTGGCTTCCTCAACCATCCCACGTGCACACGTACTCACACACGAGATATCAGTTTCTCTACCTTCTTGACATCAAATTGGCAGGATATATCATATACGGACATTGCAGACCAATGGTGCTTTGCTATTTTAAAATACAGATATAAATGACTTGATCAAGCTCACCCTCACTTAACAAATAGAAAAGTATCCTGTTACAAAAATGTAACATATTTATCAATTTAGACTTTGGGACAACAATCTGCTGGAGTTTTGTAATCAGAACAGTGAAGATATTTGCAGTAAGAACCTTAAAATGAGGCCTAGTTGTTGGTATCAAACTAGCTGGTCTGAGTGATTTCTGAAACAATGGATTTACATGTACAACCAAATCTCAGGTTTACAGAGAATGATTCATAAAAGAGAAAATATCTAGTTAAAAACAGTTGTGTTTAAGAAATTCCCTGCTGATGTCAGAGGAAAATTGGCAGTGGTTTAAAAACACAGAAAGGCAAAAGCATCTCAGCTAATCATTTTTTTAAGGTATTCAGAATATCTTTTCTAAAAACACAACACATCTAAAAGCAAACAAAATACAGCAACAGAAGACCATACTGGCTGCCACCCCTGTCAGCTAAGAACAGGAAATTGAGGCTACAATTCACACAAGGTAACTGGAAAGGCAAAATGTTGCCTGGTCCAATGAAGCTCAATTTTAGCACCAGCATTTCAATGGTAGGGTCAAAACTTAAAGGCATGAATACGTCCTGCTTTGTGTCAGGAGTTTATGCTACTTATGGAGATGTAATGCGGTGGAAGACATTTTCTTGCCACACTTTGGGCTTCCATGAATCAAGTAAACTCCTTTATGACCAGAGTGAACCCATCTTCTGATGGTTACTTCCAGCAGAGTAATGCACCATGTCACAAAGCCCAAATCATCTCTAAGTAATTTCTTGAATACAACGATGAATTCACTGTACTCCATGAGTGGCCTCAATTGGGCAAACCACCATTTGGATAGTGTGGGAACAAGTGCATCTTACCATGGATGTACAAGTGAAAAATCTACACCAACGCTGAAATGCCATCGTATCAATATGGACCAGGAATGTTTCTGACACCATGAAGGATTAGGGTCGCACCGAATAATAAATGGCCTATACTTGTATAGCGCTTTGTCAAGTCCAGAGGACCTCAAGCCACGTTCACCACTGGGCAAGAAACAAACCCACAATTTCTGGGTTACAGGCCAACAACTCTACCACTGAGCTACAGCCACCCTGAAGGCAAGAAGGGAGTCCATACACTGGCTTTACGGGTGTGCATCATTCCTGTAGTTAATCCACAAATAAATCCTAACATAGATTGCACTAACTCATATTAATCTTAATCTTATTTCTAACATCACTATGAAAGCTAACCTATTAAAGCTAAGGATTATGAAAACTAATATATGTTGGCCTCATTCAATATTCCACATCTGAAAAGGACAGAAGAAACCATTTTCATTTGTTTCCTTTTTAGTGGACGTGAAAGAGAGCATCAAATCCAGAAAGTCTCAAACCACTTCAGCTCATTCATAATTTAAAATACTCCATTTAGAACACATCTTTGCCCTGGCCTATTTGGTATTCGTATAAGTATGAGACAGTGTTTGACTTGGAGGCTCTGTAAATACATGGAAAACAAAAATGCCAAAAGCTCTCTCTCAGGGATGAGCTATTGTGAGCAATTTTTGTCAGTACCTTCATGCAGGAGGAAGTTTGGCTTGACCTAGACAGCTGCTTGAATTTTTACAGTATGCACATTCAGGCAGAGGAAATTCAGACACATTTTACTGGAAAGCAACCCATGTAGTCAAATAAAGGTATTACAATGTAATTTTAGATCATGTAATTTGGCCAAATCCTTTGTGTTAGCTGATGGCCATTGACCGTTTTCTTGTTACAAACACATTTTTTTTTTTTATCTTAAAAATATATATATATTTTTTTGTGTTTTATGTCAGTGAAAACTCTCCTCTGACTATTACAACAGAAATGCTGTGTAACTGATTAATCAATGACAGATGTCTGGGACATACAAGGGTTGATAAATAAGCACCACATCTGTAATGTTGAAGAGGGAGCATACTGATATGGAAATAAAAACTCACATGAGATCAATACAAAATATGCTAAGGTCTCTCGCATTTTCCCAAATAGCGTGCAGGAGTAATCTACAATTCAATTTGTAGCTGAGAGCATCTCATTGGAATATAATGAGTGAGTTGGCTGGTGCTGTATGTAAGAAATTACCGCCCATGTTTACTGTGTCTAAAGCTGGTCAGTGTTTGAAAGCAAAAAATAATCTTCAAGCTACATGAATAGAAATGCTTAAAATTTCAGCCTAGGAGAAAGTCTCACTGTTATTTTCAGTGTTAAATCAACGGGATATGTTGGCTCCTAGTTCCCATGCGATCGGCACTCGCTTCCGGAGAGTGTAGGGGCGCCAACATTTACCCCGGCGGGAGTTTTTTTCAAAATAAAATCAGAGCTGAGAGACAGAGAGTGAAATAATGCACAGACACAGAATTTCTGTTTCACACTCATACACACCTGCAGGTGGAGAACAGTCAGAACTGAGTTGAACTGAACTGAACTGTCGTATACAGGGGTGTACCATTTTTATTAAAGAAGAACAAAGAACGTAGTCACATGTCTATTCTCCTCCCCCTAGATTTTATTACACCAAACGTTTATTCTCAAGGTTTCCTGAGTTATCGCTGTAACCGTCCGGTCTGTTTATGACTGTCTACTCCCTACTCTGTTTCTTATCTCCGCATCCCACTTTTACAACGTGCAATAAACTTAGCCTAGAGTTTTACGACTTAAAAGCTTAACCCCATAAACCATACTTGACAAAACATTTCTTTACTATCATGCAAGCTAATAAAAACAGACTTTTACTTTCTGAATACTAACTAAAGATTATATAAACATATTCAATACGAGACTGTTATATAAAGTAGCCCTAAAAAATATGAATCACGACAGATACCCTCCTCTATTTGTCTCTATCACTCTAAGAACTGTTGCTTGTGCTACTTAATCCAACAGCTCATAGCCAACGCAGGGTTGTGCAACAATAGATTTGTTTTGGCTAAGAATAACTATGAAGAAGTGCTAAGGGCCATTACTGATCAAAAATTACTACACTGAACAAAAATACAAATGCAACACTTTTGTTTTTGTTTTTTATGAGCTGAACTCAAAGTTCTGAAATATTTTCTACATACACAACAGAGCCAATACTCTCAAATATTGCTCACAAATTAGTCTACATCTGTGTTAGTGAGCACTTCTCCTGTGCCTTACAGTTTTGCTATATCAAGGTACTGATCATAATGGCATGAATATTGCACAGGTGTGCCTTAGACTCAATAAACTTAGACTCTCGTATATCTCGTCAGTGATGTTGCATCTTTTGAGAAAGTGTCCAATTGGCATGCTTGCAGCAGGAATGTCTATCAAAGTTGTTGCCCATGAAATAAATGTTAATTTCTCTAACATAAGCCAACTCCAAAGGTGTTTTAAAAAAAATTGGCAAACAGTTTCATAACCAAGAATGTTTGCACAAACCGTCTCAGGGAAGCTCACCTGCATGCTTGTCGTCCTCATCGGGGTCTGGACCTGACTGCAATTTGTTGTCGTAACTGACTTGTGTGGGCAAATGCTCATATTTAATGGTGTTTAGCATGTTGGAGATGCGTTCTGTTCACAAATGAATTCCGGTTTTCACTGCACAGTGTGTATGGGGCGTTATGAGGGTGAACAGTTTGCTGACGTCAACGTTGTAGATTGAGTTGCCCATGGTGGCAGTGGAGTTATGATATGGGTAGGCATATGCTATGGATAGCAAACACAGATACATTTTATTGATGGTATTTTGAATGCACAGAGATTCTGTGACAAGCTCCCGAGGCCAACGCTCACCTGGCAGACCTGTGCAATATTCATGTATTGTATTCAGTATTTTATATTTTACACCTGTAAGGTGGACTGGATTATCTTGGCAAAGGAGAAGTGCCCACTAACACAGATTTAGACAGATTTGCGAACAATATTTGAGAGTAATGGGTCTTTTCTGTATATAGAAAATGTTGCAGATCTTTGGGTTCAGCTCATAAAAAATGGGACCAAAAACAAAAGTGTTTTGTATATATTTTTGTTTGTTCAACATGGCTGATGGTACAACAGCAGAAACAAACGGTTGTCGGAATTAAATGCTTAAGTGGTATTTGCATATTTATTGATAATGCAAACCTCATGAGGGGGACTATTACAGAAACCAAGAGCATGTCCTTCCATGCATAAATCTGAATTTTGGAACTTTGGGTTGCAAAGGTGACAGTGTTGGGATTCTGTGTCTTTGTGCTGGAGAGTGGGTGTGTTTGTGTTGCATCTCCAACTTCCTCTGCAAGGCGTGGCAGGCAGCAGTCACCAGGTGCACCTTGTGGATCCTCATCAACATCCAGCTCAAAGGGGGAGCGGCTCCAGCAAGCTGACGCCAGTCGGTTCTCATCTCTAGCGTGGTATATGGCCAAACTATCCTTCGAGTCTTCTAGTAAGAAGAGTTATCTTCTGAGTTTGAATCGCGACTTACCTTCTCTGTCTTCTGCAGATCCGTCTTGGAAATCTGTGACAATCTTCTGGATCCTTCCCAGCCGATTGCCTTCTTCGCTCTGGGTTCCTACCTGGTCAGCCTCTACACCGTTCCCACCTGCTTCTCTGCTGCTTTCACACTGCTCGCCTATCCGGCCCAACAAACCGAGCTCACCACCTGAAACATTATTGGAGAAAGTCAGGATCCACACATCCACCTTCAACCAATGTCAGTCCACAGAACTCAACGTACCTTCCTCCAAGCTTCACATATCAATAACCAGTAGGAACCAAACCATCAGCACTATTTTTCCTTGTTACTTACCTTCCATTAATCTCTGTACTCACCTTTTGTAGCCGACGACCTGCTTCTGAAGTTCCGTTCCTGGTTTAAGTCCATATTGCCGTGATAGTATGCAAAGCTGTTGGCTACACACCCATGTAATTTAGCAGGCTAAACTACATGTGCTATATTGGACAGATATTTAGTGACTGTGGAAAACTCTGGATAGCAGTAATCTGAGCTTTGTCACCATTTTACTACTCTGCAATTGTTCAGAATTTTCCATTATTTGTTATTTTTCCTCTTCATTAGCTTCCTTTGTTCTGGCATTTTGTTTAACGGTCACACCTTCCTCGAGGGGGAGTTAGCTCAGCTACTGCTTCTAACAACTTAACTTTCTACTTCTATTAATGATACCCTTGGTCCTGTCTTTTAATATTTAAAACAACCTTTCTCTGAGACATAGCTATGTTGAGCTTTTAATGTGACTAACTGTAAATGTTACATTTCATCCTATAGATGTCTAACCTGGCTCGGATCATTTCTGTTCAGGTGTTTTTCTCTCTTTGCTGAAGCCGGTACAGGAGCGCCTACTTTTTACTGTTTAACATAGTAATTGCTTCCAGAGCAGGACTTCTTTGTCTTTTCGTGTGCATGTTCTGTCTTCTCAAACCTCCAGTCGGTGGTGGCATTTGGTCCTTCACATTGAGCAAGGTTCTGCACGGGGTTTCTTCCTGTTAAGGTAGAGTTTTTCTTTCTGCTGTTGCTTCAAGCAGGCTTCTATAAGTAAAGGCCAAAGTCAATAACACAATACTTGTCTTGGAGGGGTGAATGCTGCAAGAAAGTGGCACAAAGCAATCTGCTGGGTTTCCTGAGATCGAAAACTTTTTAACCAACCAGGATAAATTTGGAATCCATTTACTACTTTAATTAGAAAATGTTTTTTCCTTTTTTGTGAAGTCTCTTGAGACAACATGTTGTAAATTGAATGGTGCAAGTATCCTGCTGGAAGTAACTGTCAGAGCATGATAAAAATAAAACAGTTTATCATGACTATTAGTATAAACCATTTATCCATGTTTTCATGAAGTTTAATATAGTTCAGTGCAGATCGGTTGGAATCTCAAATGATATGTCTTTCTTCAATTAATTCTCAGTATATGAGTAAGTAGCCTATGCAACATCTACATTTACTAAAATTCTTGTAATTTATGCAATATAAACTCTACAAGCTGCTTCTTATTAAAACATTGGAAATCATGCTTTCTAGAATCTAATTCACAACATCATTTATATACTGTATCAGTTTAAAGATATCTATCCTAATGGAACATCTTATTGATCTATTAAAATCAGAATACACAACCTAAACATGCATTTGGGATAAACAAAAGTGCTTATTTTTTAGATTTTTAGAGAAAACAAAAATGTTTATCTGTTTTGTGAGATTTCAAAACACCTCCAGCATTTTACACCCCCAAGCACCTCCTCAGTTATCAGAATCAACTGAATGCATTGCATGCTTTGGATGTTAAAATGTAAAGACAGGGCACAAACGCCTCCCAGTTCTCATTGTAGTTCAATGAGCTGTGAGGCCATGCAGAGTTTACTGCAGACATATCATGCTTTGATTTATATCTCAAACACTAAGTGCTTAAACAAACCTAGGAAAGATAATTGCTTGTGCAGTTACGGCTTTATACATATTAATACTCAAGTGGATAGCAACTGAAATATCTCAATCTATTTGCCCCACATTAGGATGAAAATTCACTCATTCCATTCATGGGAGTAAAACAAATCTGCAGTGGAAATGAAAGCATTTGATCACCAGGAATTACAGTCATGTTAAAGAGAAAGTAGATACTGTAGAATGGGAGATAGATTTGGGTTTTCTGTTTGCCTGGATGAACCACAAAACCTTTAGATTAATGTTCTAGGGACACACCATATAAAAAGGGAAATTCTGTCCCTTATATACACTGTCAG
This sequence comes from Apricaphanius iberus, assembly GCA_028564705.1. Classification (NCBI taxonomy): domain Eukaryota; kingdom Metazoa; phylum Chordata; class Actinopteri; order Cyprinodontiformes; family Aphaniidae; genus Apricaphanius; species Apricaphanius iberus. The sequence goes on from JAPXFQ010001619.1 coordinate 864,440, forward strand.
CAGCACAAACTCAAGCATGTGGCAGCAGAGGGCTGGTGATACAGATTTGCTTTGCAGCCACTTGTAACACTTTTATCCTCCTAGTGCAGTTTTTTTTTTGTGCCTACAGTTGTGGTTTTGTAAATAATTGTGCTAATTAAATGTATATAATATTTTTTTCCCAGATGTGTATTTTTTATGGAGGACCATCTCTGCCAAAATTGACAATAAATAAATAAATGTGGATATAAATAAATAAGAAAATACATGTGTAAATAAATACATATAAAAAATGTATTAATGTAATAAATAAATAAATAAATAAATATGGCAATTAATGTGTAAATGAATAAATAAACAAATAAATGTGTAAATAAATACACTGAATGACAGACACAACATGAGGGTCACAGTTTGATGTAAACAGATGCAAAAATCACATGCATAATTCTAACTAATTAAAGTTATTTGTCTTTTATTTTTATCATTCATTAAAAATATTATACACATACAAATTGTTAATGTAGAATCTTTATAAATTCAGAACAGAAGGAGCTGCTGCGGAAAGCAGAGCAAGATAGAAATCACTGACTAATCAATGACTCAATTAACATTTTCATGGATTTTCTGACAAATAATTCACTGCACCTCTATAAAATAATAAATATTGTACATCTGCGTTTAAAGAGAATTATTTGGACAAAATTTTAGAAGCTAAAAACCAAGAACCAACATATTTATTAAGTTATACATGTTATTCATAGTTACACATTTAAGACCAACTATAATTTAGGCTCTATAAATAGATATAGATCTGCAGCATGAGAGTACGTTGTCCTTAATGTTTTAACAGTGTCCTATCTGAGACACTCCCATGTCTGCACGTGTGCTAGCTGTAACTAAAATGTTTTTGCAAACATTGCAGTGTAAATTATGCAGAGTTAGAAGTTACTACAATATCCACTATTAAATACATACAACTTTGGAATATGTGAGTACATTGTTCTATGTGCTACAAAATAGCCAGACTTGATAGTGGGAGTTTTTGTGAATACTAGAACTGGGTTAGAGATGTGGGATGGTTCGCGTCCAAATATTTCCCTTATTTTCAAATCCAAAACTTGACAGGTATCCCTCCAACGGTCATCTTTTTGTGCTGTTGACTGAAACTGTTGCCTTTACTGTTTTTGACCAGATTTAATAATATGTTCTCCATATGTGGCAGGGCAATGACTGAACCCCTCACTAAAATGATAGGATTTGGTGGGGGGTGTTTCCCTTTGACTGCACAGTTTAATGCATATTTCGAACAAAAAGGATTTGGGTGTTTTTTAGAGGTTACAATCATACAATAATGTGCATGTGTGTGCTCTTAATGGCTGGTATGTTTGTATTTACCAAAAAACGAAAATCTCTGCAAAGTCTGAAAACAGCAGTTTATATTCAATTCAGTTCAAAAACAATTTATTGATCCCAGAGGGAAATTAAGTGTTGTTGTAGCTTATAACTAATTTGTTTTTCAATGAGTTGTTGAAGACCATGATGGCTGTGGGGAGAAAGGATTTCCTGTAGCGGTCTGTGTTGCAGCGAAACTGAAGAAGCCTCCGACTGAAGATACTCTGTTGCTGTAGGATGGTCTCATAAAGAGGATGCTCAGGGTTGTCCATAATTTTTTTAATTTTATGAAGAATCCTTCTTTGCATCATTATCTCCAGTTGTTCCACAGTTGTCCCCAGAACAGAACCAGCCTTCTTCATCAGGTTATTGAGCCGTTTTGAGTCCCTGGCTGTGATGCTGCTACCCCAACAGATGATGGACAAAGAGATGACACTCTCCAACACAGACTTCTAGAAGATTTGCAGCATCTTGCTGCAAACCTTGAAGGACCTCAGCTTCCTCAAAAAGTACAGTCTTCTCTGTCCCTTCTTGTAGACGGCTTCACTGTCGATTCCCTAGTCCAGTCTGTTGTCAAGGTGAACTCCAGGGTATTTATATTCTTCAACCACTTCCACTTATTCTCCCATGATGGAGACAGTCGTTGACTTATCCCTATTTCTTCTGAAATCTACAATCATCTCCTTTGTTTTGTTCACATTCAAGTTAAGATGATTGTTTCCACATCATGCCACAAAGCGGTCCACTAACTCTCTGTATTCAGCTTCTTCTCCCTCTCCGAAACACACAACAATTGTAGAGACGTCTGAGTATTTCTGCAGATGACAGGTCTCTGTCTCACACTGGAAGTCTGAGGTATACAGAGTAAAAAGGAATGGTGAGAGTACAGTCCCTTGTGGTGCTCCTGTGCTGCTTACCAATTGGTTTGATATGTGTTTTCTATTTTTGTGCACACAGACATGCTAAGATTTAAAGCGCTTCACAAAGAGAGGGGCGAAGGGGTGTGTGTGTGTGCGTGGTGGGGTTCTTATGCATGCTTTCCAAATCGTACATTTTCATCACAACCTCAACGTAAATGAATAAACATTTAATATGCTGCAGAAATTTGAAAAAAAGGTACCAACATTTCTCCTGTTACATATTGTTATGTCAACAAGTATAAAGCATATGCATGGACAGGTGCCCTGGCTGACAAAAAGTTTATGTAGTATATCACTCAGAATTGAGTTTATTCATACCTCAAGCATGAGACAGATCTACAACTTGGCCCAAGCCCCGATGCTTCGGCAAAAGCTGGATGCACAGGATAACCCATCTTCTGTCAGAAAGGGGGCAAGGGAAGTGTGTGTGCTGGGGCTCACCAATATTTTTTTTTCTTTTCAATTGTCCTGGGGAAAGGGTTTGTGAAGAACAAACTGGTTGTTTTCAATCAAGAATAGAAAATAATTTAGAATATTTCCAAACCCTAATATGTGGACTATTTACCTCAGACAGTCTGTGTTTGGTATTACTTTTACAACAAGCAAAAAACACAGTAAAATGAATTATGTTACCTTGAAATTTGATTGTTCTCTCAACTGTTTTGTTTTTCTGTTTGTAAGCGTACTACCTCTCCTGTGCAGAAAACAATTACAAACATTTTCCAACCACCAATTTTAGTCATTAATGAGCAATTACATTACATGCTCATTCCCTACTGGCTGATTTATTGTGACTGCAAGGAGCTTTATGCAGATGTTGACACAGAGTTAATTGCCGTTGCGTTGCAATTCACCTTCTGTGGTCCTCTGTGATAATTAAAATCGCTGTCATATTGCAGAGCCAGTGGTGTTACGGTCTTATATCACCAGCTGGGATTCTTGGTGCATTGCCTCGGGGGATAAACTTCACAACCTAATTTCAGTTTTATAAACCTGCCGCAGGAAGGGAGGACATTATCACAATATTTTATTGTTCTCCTGCTGTTTTAATTGCTGCAAGTGTTTACCCTGTTTAGTGCAAGGCAGAGTGTTAGGTGCCTCATAAGTTGTAAGTTCAACCAAAAAAGCACTTGACCACTTACCAAGGCATCTCAGTCCATCCCAACTATAGATACAGTACAGACCAAAAGTTAGGACACACCTTCTCATTCAATCAGTTTCCTCTTTTCATGTCTACATTGTAGATTCTCAATTAAGGGCATTATACTATGATTGAACACATGATGTATGGAATTACTGTATGTACTTAAACAAAAAGGGTGAAATAACTGAATACATGTTTTATATTTTAGATTCCTCAAAGTTGCCACCCTTTCCTCCGATTACTGCTGTGCATTCTCTTGGGCTTCAAGAGGTAGTCGCTTGAAAGGGTTTTCCAACAGTCCTGAAGGAGTTCCCAGAGATGCTTAGTACTTGTTGGCCCTTTTGCCTTAACTCTGCGGATCAGCTCACCCCAAATCATCTCGATTGGGTTCAGGTCCGGTAACTTTGGAGGCCAGAGTATTTCACAATTATTTTAAAAATACTACATAATTCCATATTTGTTCATTCATAGTTGCGATGCCTTCAGTGAGAATCTACAATGTAAATAGTCATGAAAATAAAGAAAATGCACTGAATGAGGTGTGTCCAATACATATATATATATATATATATATATATATATATATATATATTCAGTTGGATTAAAAAAATCTCAAAGTCTGTCTAGAATAGCATCTAAATTGATACAACAAATCTAAGAGCACCCCCTTCCATTGTTAAAGAAGCTTCATAAAGAAGGAAGCAAATGTGTGTATTTTTTCAGGAGTGGTGGGCTATAATGTTATTATAATGATGATGTTGACTGGCCGAAGCACATCCTCTCCTTATTTTTCCACAAGTAGGGAATGACAAATGAGAGAAAATGTAGCCGCGGGGTATGGAACGCCAAACTGTTCAAAATCAGATAAATAAATAAAACATTATGAAATAAATATCAGCATGAATAAAAATTTTATAAAAAATTAATGTGACAATGAAATTATTAAAAAACTGAAATCATTTCAAATGCAAAGCCCATTTTTTGAAATATTTTTTTACTTTAGATTATACATTTGTATAATATATATATATTTCATTAACTATTTATTTCACTGTAATTTACTTCATAATAATATAAATTATTTCAAGCCATTTTTATATAATTCCATCAGTTTTTATTCCAATCTTTCTTTTCCCAAAGTCAGGTTTTATTTCATAATGAGGTTTTTCATAATGGTATTTATTTCAAAAAAACCATTTAAGAACTGAAGTCGTCCGTCAGCCAATCAGAATCAGCGGTTGAGACCTGGACGCTGATTGGCTGGAACTAAGATTAGTCTTCTTGGATAGCCGTTGTTGTGGCTCTGTGAGCAGCTAGCAGCATGCTAAGTAAAGGGTCGGAGCTGCAGGAACTTTGTTCAGCTCTGGTTGCTCTAACAGGTCATATTGAGAGGAATAACGTATCATTAACCGTTTCAGAGACCCATTTTGATTCGTCTGGATGATATAATCTGAAATGATCCCAGGTTCATCTCTCAGCTGTCTGACAGTAGCACTGGATTTGTGCTGTTATCTTTTCTGTTTTGTCTAGCACAACAAGGAGGATACGGGAGAGGAAGCCCTGATTGGTTGTTAGCTACAGTCAGTTAAAGGGAGATTATTTAAACGTGTTCTGTGCTATTTCTGAAATGTTTTAATGATTGTACCAAACAGCCGACCGGAGTCTCTTTCCCCAGTCTAATCACGGGCATGGCGCCCTTAGCAGCTTTACACCTAGAACACTGGAGCAGCACCGGCTGTTTGGATTAGACATCCCCATTACAAAAGTGATGAAATATTCTGCCAGTATTATAAGAATTATAAAGCCATACATAAAATCCTAAAGGCATCAAATTCAATAAAAGTATTAAACGACTTTAGCCGGTCCTCGCCATTTTCCTCCTGCAGGAACATCATGTTTAAGCACCAACCAATCAGCATCCAGGTCCCAACAGCTAATTCTGATTGGCTGGCTAAGACATTATGTTAAATGGCATTTTGAAATAAATACACCATTATGAAAAAACCCTATTATGAAATAAAAGCTAACTTTGTAAAAAAAAAAAAGAAGAGATTTTTGAATAAAAACTGATTATAATAAATAAAAAAACTCAAAAATAAATTATAGTATGAAAAAAATGGCAGTGGAATAAATATTTAATTAAATATATAAAATAATACTAATATTCTAAAATTAAAATATATTATAAATATTGGGCATTGCATTTGAACAGAATTCCTTTTTTGACTATTTCATTGTCACATTATATATTTACTTAATATTAATTCATGCTGATATTTATTTAATAATGTTTTATTTATTTATTTAATTTTGAACACTTTGGCGTTCCACAGTGGGGCGGGCAAGGTAGGATTTGGACAGCCGCTGGCTGTGACAGCGACAGTTGCTTCCTCCCCCCCCTCCATCATCATCATCATCATCACCCGCCTCAGCAGCAACAGCAGCTTCAGATTCATCGGCAGCAGAAGCGGAGCCGGAGTTGTTGAAACCGCTTGGAGAAAAAGAAGAAAAACACACAAATGGTATATTTAGACGTCTCGGAGAGACGCTCCGCTTCTGGGGGGGAGGGAACATGGGGAAATGGGAGTTGCAGATAAGCAAATGCAAGGATGAGGATTTCCGACCAAATCGGCTTTTATGACACAGACCCTCGCTCCATGCATCAGTAGTTATTTATTTAAGAACACAAGGTAAGATGTTTTTAAATGTGTAATTTTCTTACAGAAAAATAAATACAATAAAATAACGTTTCGATGCAAATGTCTTGCAAACGACTGTCAGGGAAAATACGTGTACCTGCTGATGAGATGCTTCATTTAAAATTATAGCATTATGAATATAAGTTGCTTGAGAATAGTATAATGGTAAAACCATTGTTATTTTTAACATGTTATTTATGAGGAAAAAATAATTTGTCTGCACGGGCAGGGGGAAAAAACGTTTATTTGAGCGTTTCATATTAATTAAATTAAAACACGCCCTTTATTTATTTATTTATTTATTGTTTTTTTTTCCCTCCAACTTCAATATGTCATTATTACGCGTTTTGATTCGAATCTTCATAAAGGAGCACCAAGCATATAATAATGAGATGGCAACTAGGAGTATCTTTCTGCCCCCTTGTGGTTTGGACTCATGCTGTTTTTTTTTTTTTTTGTTTGTTTTTTTTACGCGATTCTAAAATTAGTGCTAGACTGACTGCAAAATGTGGGCGGGGTGATAGAAATATGAATATACGCAAAATAAAATACATATAAAAACATAAATTTTTGTTTGACTCGTCTTACTCTGGGATGCTGAATTAATTTGATGAGTAATCAATAAAACCCAGACAACTGTTAAAATTCTTTAGCAATTTTACACAGTTGTATATTGAGGTGGCTAAATTAAATGTGCCGCTAGATTCTTCTCATACATGTCCCACATTTATGCATCAGCTGCCTCTGTGGATTTCTTATTATGTAATCTCATTCACATCAGACCGTATCACCATCAGTGTTTGCCTTCTATGAGTGCAAATGTCTATCTTTTTGAGTTTGAATGTGATCGACCAACCCAAAGTAGTGCATCAATGTGAAGTGGAAGGAAAATGATACACATTTTTTTAATTAAAACAAAATCAAAAATATTAAAAGTGTGGGGTGAATCTACATTCAGCACTCTGCTACCTCTACATAAAATTGATTGTAACTATTTGTCTATTTAACTCACCAGGTTGTTGGTAGATTTCACATGTGCATTATGTAATCTAAACATAAATCCAGATGTTCTCTGAAGCACTCAAAAATGACTCATTGGATTAACACAATTTAAATTATGACAGTTTTTCCATCCAACAAATATATGTATATGCTGGTTCAACCAACTTCACATAGGCCTACATATGGAACATTTTATTTAGTTGAAATTGGCTTAACCCATATATATTTATTGGATGGAGAAACTGCTATCATCGAAATTGTTTTAATCCGATACGTTTTATGGGGTTTTTTCTGTGAGTCCTCTGAGGTTTATTTAGGAATGGTTGTGAACAACAGCATCATGACCAAGGAACACAGCAGACAGGTTAGGAAGAAAAGTGTGGAGAAGATCAAAGCAAGTTTAGGTCATAAAAAATTTCCAAATCTTTGGACATCTCTTGAAACACAATTAAATAATTCTTATAAAAATGGAAAGTGACACAAATGTTAATCTATTTATGGATGTCCATAAAGAGATCCATACTAACTCTGAACGAGCTAAATAGGTCCAGAGCTCAGGTGAAGGAATCTGTTGACAGGTTAAATATTAGCTAATCACTCCACCATTCTTTCCTTTATGTAAGAGTGGTAGAAAGAAAACCATAGGAAGTCCCATTTGTAGTTTACCAAAAGTTATGTAGGGGATGTAGCACGTATTCAAAATGAAATACTATGTTTGGCAGAAAGCTAAAACTGAATGTCCTTCTGAACACACCATTCCTTTTGCAAAATACAGTCATGGCAGCTTGTTGGTGTAATAATGTTTTTCCTCCACATGAGATTCAACAGGTGTTCAAAGTTTGTAAGATAAGTGGAGGTAGATATAGAGCAATTATGCAAGAAAACCTGCTATAACACTTCAGACACTTTACCAACAACCCCTAAACATAAAGCCATTGCCACAATGGAGTGGTTATATCGATACATTTTAATGTGTTAGAAATAGCCAGTGAAAACGCAGACATTATTAAAGCGCAGTGTCTGTGACAAGAGTTAAAAACTGATGTTTAAAGATGACCTCTGTCCAATCTGACTCAACATTAACCTTTGCAAAGAAGAATGGGTACAGTACAACTTTAGGTGTCTAGATATGTGAATCTGGTGGAGACCTGTTGACTCTCTGACTCTGGTGTTGACTCTGATAGGACAAATACAAATACCTGCCATGCTAATAATAGTTCAAAACTAGATATCATTTCCTTGTACTTCCCATTTATGCATGTTTACAAGTTGTGAGAAAAATGTGAAAAAGGTATATGAATACTTTTGCAAGGCCCCAAATGTGTCTGCTGTAATGTAATTTATGATTTTTACATAATTGTTTTCCAGGCAACACTGTTAAATACCTCACACATCATGGATGCAGCTTCAGCCTCCCTCCAGTATGGATCAAAGAAGCGGGTCAAAATTCACCCGAACACAGTCACTGTAAAGTATGCCACCCACTTTCCCCAGCCTGGTGACGAAGGGTATGATGATGCACCTTCTTTTGAGGATTTCGGTACCTTTGCGGAGACAAATGCTGGAAAGAGGCTGGTGTCTGATGCCAAAGGCAGCAAGACCTTCTTTGGAACCATTGATACTCAGTCTAAGCAGCCAAGTGTGCAGAGAGACAAAGGGGTCGAGGGTCAGCTGGCTAGCTTTGGCGAGGCAAATGTGTTGGCATCCAGGGTGACCTGGATGGCCTTGTTTGGGGCAGCAGCAGCTCATGGATGTGTGGCTCTAATTACCCGTTTGGCAGCAGATCGCTCTAAGGTTCCCTCTCTGGAGCTGCTCTTCATCCGCTCCGTGATCCAAGTGTTGTCTATCCTGGTGGTCCTCTACTACCACGAGGCACCCTTTGGCCCCAAGGGCTACCGCCTCCGTCTCTTCTTCTATGGTGTCTGCAACGTAATTTCAATCACGTGCGCATACACGTCCTTTGCCATTGTACCCCCCAGCAACGGTACGATCATGTGGCGTGCCTCCACCACAGTCTTCAGTGGCATACTGGCTTTCCTGCTGCTGGATGAAAGGTTGAGCTACACAGACGTGGTCACGGTGGTGGGAAGTGTGTTTGGCCTGTGCTTAGTAATGGTGCCAAATGTAGCAGACAATGAGAAGTCCAGGCTGGGCTTTTGGAAGGAGGCCTTTGGCTATACAATGACCGTTATGGCTGGCTTGACAGCTGCCCTCTCCATGATTGTCTACAGAGCCATCAAGGAGCGTGTTACTATGTGGACAGCCCTCTTTACCTTCGGCTGGACTGGCACTGTCTGGGGCGCCTCTACCATGTTCATTATGCAGGAGCCTATTATTCCCCTGGATGGGGAAACCTGGGGCTATTTAATTGGAATCTGCATCTGTTCCACGGTAGCATTCCTTGGAGTCTACTATGCTCTAAACAAGTTTCATCCCGCCTTAGTTAGCACCGTGCAGCACCTAGAGATTGTGGTTTCAATGTTTCTGCAGCTGATCGTACTGAGGATGATCCCCTCTGTGTACGATGTGATTGGTGGCCTTGTTATCATGGTCAGCGTGTTCACTCTGACTGGGGTCAAGTTGTACAGAGTGAGCAAGGCCATTCGACAGGATTACCAAGAAATCCTAGACTCGCCTATCAAATAAATATGTCTGTTTACAATGTTGCTTGGTCGTGTATTCAAAAGAATGTCTGGATCTTCATCTAAAGACTTTTTATTGTTGTGCTGTGAACAGAGTGCCAGTTTGTGTAACTAAGGTCTTAATATTTATGTGTGAAATAAAAGACAATTGTAATATTGTGACCAAATCCCCTCTTGTATAGTGATGCTTTTATGTCAAATTTTGTCACAAGCTAAAATGTCAACAAAAAGAGGCACACGTGAATCATAACATTCCAAGGTATTGATAGAATCTTCTGTTGTCAGACTGCCAAAACTGTGTAAATGTCAGCCCAGAAGCCATTCATACTATAACAAAAAACAAAAAAAAACAAAAAAAAAACACAGCACTGAAAGACATGGTTTGTTGTAAGAGACAAAAACACAATGATTTAGGTATAGGCAGGGTACAATTGTATAGGTATAAGATGGTTTTAAATAGTTGTGTTTAACAAAAACTGAACATTTTAATCACACCTTTTCTAAGTTTTAAAGTATTTAAAACTTAGACAAGGTGTAAAACTTAGAAAACTTAGAAAAACTCCGGTTTACAGTGTACTTGAGATGCCAAAGAAAGTGTCAGAGTGAGCTGAAATTCCTCTAGTTGTAAGGAGCATAGAATAACATATTATTACTCCTCCCACACATGTTGCTGAAAGTCAGCTGTTTCACAATGGCGCTAGGGCTTATCCCTTGCTCCCCATAAAGATATATTCAGCTGTTTCAAAATATTTTCATTCAAGACCATCACTCTTATTAAGGTAACTTTGTTTCAAAAAGTAAAGTTAGCAAGCAAAGAGCAGCTTTTCTGCTAAGCAGCAGAACTCAACCTACCTGGCAAAAAGTGCTGATGACTGTACTTGGTAATTATAACTAAATTTTAGTGGGTTTTTATTTTTGATCGAATTCTATGTATTTCAATAAACACCCCACAAATATTATAAAGTTTATTGCTGTAAATGTCAGTATATTCTTTTTTTCACTTCTGTAGGTATGATTGTTTGTCAAAGCAGTTATACCATGCTAGATAATGGTTTATTTAATCCTTTGTGTAAACCCCTTGATTACTTAATATTGTGTTTTTTTTTTTTGTGTGTGTAACATTATCAGAGGATCTTGCACCCACCCATGCCTATGATAATTCTATGTTGTAAAATGCCAAAATCACAAAGGAATTAGGAACAGAGTTCCTACAAATCTTCTATGTCATGCATAAGATATTCTACAAGTCTTAAAGCAACAGGAAGCTGTGTTTGACTTTTAATTCACCAGTTTAGTAAAAAGCTATTTTACTGTTTTGTTTTGGCATCTGAACTAACTTAGATCAGCTCCATCTAAACTTTAACTCCACATTAAATATAGGTTACTTAAAGTTAAGTGACGTGTGACATCTTAATTTTGTTTGTCAAAATGAAAAGAGAGTTATAATTAATGGTTTGAGGGTTTACTTTAAATCCATGATAAAATGGGAGTGCAGAGGCCAAAAAAAGCTGTAGAATTATGGGGGTTTTTTTCTGTCAAAGTGAATGTGCATACACAATATTTTCAATACTTCCAAACAACCTAATTCAATAGTTTTCATAAAAGTGTAGAAACCATGCAAATTCAGTTAGTTTTTCCAGAGTTAGATCAAATACAGAAAATCCAAAATTAGGAGTAAAAAGTACTCCAACAGTTTTGTAGTTTGACATGTTTTTTTTTAGCTCAAGCCACATCTCTGACCCTGTCAGCCTGTTTATATTTAACAAACATGATTTCCTCTCTGAGTGTAGCTTCTGTTTATTCTCAGATGTATGTCAAACTAATGCCCTGAGGCAAGTGCACTGAATTGAATTAAAGTCCCCCTTAAACAATGCCAGTCCATCTGCCTTTTCTGTTTCTGTTTCCTCTCCTCTTCTTTTCTTTGTATCTTTTTTTGGGTCATTTCAGGAAAACAAGCAAAGAAACACTCTAAGAAGCTTCCTAATGGGCAAAAAAGCAACTGCCGAAGAATTAAACAGAGACGCAATGGAGATGCAAAAAGTGCTTGAAAGAGGACACATTGCAGATTCTGAACTGACATGTTTCACCAACAGCCCAGCAGGTGGCATCCATGACCTACTTCATGTCTCTGACATCCAGGAGTGGAAGAAGAAAGCTGAAATCAGTGGCGCCACCAAGGCTACTGTGTCTACCCTTGTGTTTTTACAGTCTCTACTTGCATAGTATGTTTTTTTAATTCAGTTGAATATTTTAATTTATTTATTCATCTGTGCCTGGTTATTTTTTCCTATTTGAACATCAAATTTCATGCAACACTATAAAAAACTGCTGAAGTTATGAAAACTACCTTCAATTTTTGTATGCCCTCTTTTGCTCGTTTTCTGCAATCGCTAGAAGCTAATTTGTTCTGAAGTATAAAACCAGTTATTACTATTTCCATTTCCTTCAAATCAAGAGTTTTCATCAGAGTTCTGTAAATTTTACATTACACTTCTTCTTTTTATTCATTCAGCAAAAGCAGGGATTATAGAACACATTCGTTGTGGTGTATGCACTCTATTACCAGGAGGATTCTAATAAAAGGCTGCAACGTAACTATGTTCAAACCCAGTTGAAGTTAAGTTATTCTGTATAACGATCAAAGATAAAATATTATTGATATCATTTAAATGAAAAACATGCGCAAGCTCTGTTTATTTACAATTAAAATGAGAAAAACGTATCTATTTACCTGCAACATATTCTTTTATGACCCATAGTTTATTAACTGGGGGAAAAAGATAGAAGAAGCCTGCTTTGCAATTTTAGTTGAGTTGTTATTTGACTGGCTTTTGAGTAGATAATGAAGAAGACACGTAGAGAAGGCCCATCTGTTAGAGCAGGAAACAGACTGCATCCTGCAGCGAGCTGCACAACCTTCCAATTTACCCTCAACTCTCTTAACCACAGACATGTTTATTAGATGTGTCAGGAGGCGGCAGAAATGAATTTGATTACGTTGTTTCTGCATGCCTGTATGTATGATTATGGGAGTGAATGATACAAATGACAGCTTTTTTTTTATAAAAACAGGATGACAACCCTGATGGTGAGCATCCTTTACAACTGTGTACACCCCTTGTAAAGATGTGTTAACAAAAATGTTAAGAAATTAATATTTTGCAAAGTTGCTGGAGGTTCGATTGTTGATGGCTCTGCTTTCTTTGTATGGCACCCTACTGGCAGAGCAACAACATGTATCCTTTTGCTGTAACATTCGCAAGGTTGGAACATACAGAGAGAGGATTTTTGACTGATATTTGTCTCACAATCTATGTAGATCATCAAGAGCAGTTGTTTTCAATATCCTGCAAATGCGGATCCAAAATTGTGAAGTTGAAAGTCCTCTGACCACAATGATAATAAAAAAGAGAATTTGTAAATCATTGCTGATCTTAGACATAAAAAGGGTCCTAAAGTTTTACCTTATTAAAAATACCTACAATGTCCTAATTTATTAGCAAACGTTTTTTTTTATTATATTTTGTTGGTCTAAAATTTTCTTTTTTATTAATTCTGATTAACAAGACTGGAATTTTGATCACTATATCTTCGAAAATATTTGTTTTATTTTGTCAGCTAAAAATGTGTGAGCCCAAGTCTGATTCTCAATAAAATGTAATCAATATTTATGGTCCCACTTTCTATACAAATACAAATAAAGGAAATAATACATGCCTAATAAAATAAAAACTGTGTTATACCCTGATCAAGAGTTTTTGTTTTTTCTTATGCCATATTCTCTTCAATTCGCTCCTCACGCCTAAAATGTTTTCTGCATGATGTAGTTTTGAGGATTTAGATGACCACTGAAGCAAGATGGTTTGGGTGTGTTGAATAATTTCTGTGATGGCAATCAATATATTCATCGTCTTAGGCTATCCTTTTGCAAGATATTGTCATTTAGTCTTCTTGATTAATAATTTTTTTCAACTGACGTTTATATAGGCTATAAAATGTTTTCATTTTATGATGGTATGACTTTCGACGCCTGTGATGATTATACTAAACATAATTGTTGTAGGTGCATCCAGCACTTTTCATGTGACTTAAAGATTAAATAAAATTGAAGCAATTAAATGATTTAAAAAATAAATACTATATCTGGTTTTATAAAGTTGAATTATTTTTTTTATGCTGCTTTTTTTGCTTTTACAGGGCAAAAATCAGGACGACGTTCTATGGGAATTCAGATCAACAGCTGCAGTAATATTTTTAATATCGTTTATTGACAACGGCCATATCCAATCAAAACCCAGGCTGTTCTAAAACAACCAATCACAGTGGAGCATTTGAGAGAATAATGGATTCATTTTAGAACTGCTGTGTTACTTACTGCAGCTAACTAGCCTAGCCACGCTGCTGAGCTCTGACAGTCTGAAGCAGAAATGCTTTTCCAACGGGGCGCTGCGTCTAGTCAGCTAGGCTAGCTTCTCGGATTGGGAAAGAAAATATTTGGCTGCTGGCTGGCGAGGACTGCAGACATCCGTTGTGAGCATCTTTTTCCGAGACGCCTCCCTCCATACATTATATTTAAAAGGAGATAAGAAGAGGTGGACATCAGCAGTCAGGTAAGACGTGGCATGACTGAACAGGGAATGTGCCAGGCTGCCTTCTGCTGCTGCCGCACTCCTCTGCTGCTCCCCCTCTGTTTAACGGTAAAACCCACATAGGCTAACTGCTATAAGGTAACCGAGGCGAAAACAGAAAAAGCCAATCTTTCTGCTTTGTCGCATAGCCAGCTTGGACTAACATAGCGACACCAAATGGATTTAACTTTAATTTCGGCTCCTTCTCGAGATGTTGGTGTTTGCTGAATTTCCACAGACCGGTTAACCAAGTTGGGTGGCTACACACTGAAAAGCTTAACTTATGACATAAAAAGCAAACATTTACATAGAACAAATCGTGGTTATACATTAAATCAGGGTGTTTCAGGTTACCTATGTTCATGAGTGACATTGAAAGTAAAGATGCTCTAATTAGAAACACAGCGGCTGCTTGCACTTCTTGTTCGAACCGTTATTTGAAGGTATGTATGTCTGAAACATACAAAAAATACTTTGCATAAAATAATCTGATGGATGATGTGGAGACTGGAATTAGTTTCCCATAATAATTATAGATAACTAATAAAATTATAAAACACATGCAAGTGCTAAACATGTTCTGAACTATAAAGCACCAGTTATTCTCTACTCTAAAATGATATTTTCTTTTGTTTGTTTGAACCACATTTAAACCAGTGTCTGAAAGAAGAAGGGAATGCTTAGAAAGCTGATCTAATATCACTTAATATAGCAAAACAAGAGGGGGAAAAGCATGGTGGTCTAAGGCAGATTCTTTCCACTGGCTACATAGATCCACAAATCACACAAATTCTCTTTTTTTTAATTAAATAACAGTGAAATTCTGAGATTTGATGCTCTTACAAACTGTAATATCTATCTACCTGTGGTTTACCCACATTTTCTTTACACTATTATATTGATTATCTCTCTATTCTCCACTGGATTTTGACATCTTGAATACTAAAATGTATATAGTGCTCAGCATAAATGAGTACACCCCCTTTAAAAAGTACACATTTCATCAGTAGCTCAATGAACAAAAGAACAACTTCCAAACTTTTCACAAAGCTGAGTCTTATTGAACACTTATTTAACCCCATAACATGAAATTAAGGTTAATGTTCTGCTTTAAATCACAAAATCTTTTGTTTTACTCAAATTGGTTGAACAAAAATGAATACACCCCACAACAAAAACTACTACACCTATTATTTTGTATGAGCACCGTGATTTTTAAGGACTGCACCAAGTCTTCTAGGCATTGAATGAAAAAGTTGGCGACATATTGTAACATCTTTTTCCATTCTTCAAGAATAACCTATTTTAGAGCCTGGATGGTTGATGGAGAGTGATTCTCAACTTGTCGCTTCAGAATCCCCAACAGGTGTTCCATTGGGTTGAGATCAGGAGACAAACTTGACCATTCAATCACCTTTACCCTGTTCTTCTTCAGAAAAGCAACATTAGCTTTTGATGTGTGTTTTGGATCATTGTTGTGTTGGAAAAGTGCACAACGACCAAGTGCACGAAGTGATGGCAGCATCTTCTCCTTCAGTATAGAGCAGTACATTGTAGAGTTCATGATTCAATCAATGAAATGCAGCTCCCCAACACCAGCAGCACTCATGCAGCCACACATAAGGACACTGCCACCACCATGTTTCACTGTACGTACCATGCATTTTTCTTTGAAATCATCACCTTTACGAGGCCATACAGTTTTTAAATCCATTAGTTCCAAAAACGGTGATCTTTGTCTCATCACTCCAGAGTACAGAATCCCAGTCCCCCGCCATTGCCCTACACTTTGGCTTTCATGCCCCATGAAAATATTATCGTACGGCCACAGTGGCCTGTGTGCACTTTCCGTGTCAGTGCCCCTTGTCCCCTGCACTTTTTTCAGCTGTTAATACAGTTTAATGTGCAGCAACATAGTGTTATGACCTGTCTTTAAACACACCGTAAGTGCGCATGCGCACGCAGGCATCGGGCGGATCACAGACAGGTGAAGCAGAGCAGCTTGTTAAGCTAACGAGCCAGACGCAGCAAAAGGCAACAAACGGTGCAAAGATTTTTCTAAACAAGCTGTACATTGATTTTTGCTGTTGCGTGAAGATACTAGCTAAATTATAGCAAGTTAATACATGCAAATATATTTTAACCTAGTAACAATACCAATGTTACTTATGTTACATAACTAGCAAGTTATAAATTTCTGTGCAGACCTTATGCTCACAATTGCTATCCGCATATTTGAGATAAATCGTTATTGCCGCATTAGAAAGATCAGTCAGGGAGGAGACATGAGGCCAGCACCTGCAGCTGAGAGAATGAAGCAGGATATTCAGGTAAGGAGAGAAATAAATAAATTACTGATAGAAACCAGTCAGGTATCAGGACAGAGTTACAACTGATATTTTAGAATTATTCAGTCACACTCCAAAATCCGTTTTTGTCTGTATTTTATTAGATCACAGATTTGATGCACAAGTGAAACTTTAATTATTGTGCTAAAGTTAATTTATTTTAGTAAGTTAAT
Source organism: Apricaphanius iberus (assembly GCA_028564705.1). Classification (NCBI taxonomy): domain Eukaryota; kingdom Metazoa; phylum Chordata; class Actinopteri; order Cyprinodontiformes; family Aphaniidae; genus Apricaphanius; species Apricaphanius iberus. The sequence continues at coordinate 881,370 of JAPXFQ010001619.1, forward strand.
GTAAAAGATGAAACTAATATATTATATAGACTCATTACATGCAAAACAAGATATTTCAAGCCTTTACTGGTTATAATTTAGATAATTATGGCTTATAGCTTATAAAAATCCCAAATTCAAAATCTCCAGAAAATTTGAATATTACATGAAATCGATAGAACAAGGACTTTAAATAGAGAAATTTTGGAACTTTGAAAAGTCTAATCATGCATGTATACTTGGTGAGCGCCCCTTTTGCATCACTTCCTGCCTCAATGCGGCGTGGCATGGATGACTTCAACCTGTGGCTCTGCTGAGGTGTTATGGAAGACCAGGATGCTGGTGTTTACTGGTGTTAGTTGATAAGAATGTGACACTTTGAGCCTAAAATATCAAACCTTTTCTCAATATTGTAATTTGAGATTTTGATGTAAACACAACTTGAAAATTCCATTAGTGCACTGGAGTGGAGGAGGAGTTTCCTCAAAGAAACACAGGAGAGACGGAGAGGGGCATGCGCAAGATTAAAAAAATGGACAGTCTCTGAGTCATCGTAAAGATACTCTCTAATACCTTTCAGGTTTTCATAAGATGATGCTTTTATTGGCATTTGTTGTTTCTGTTGTTGTGAGGGTGTATACCTTGATATGTTTTATTTATTATTATTAAAGTCATAATCCATGTCTTATTCCAAATTAGGATGTTATAGTATTAGTCTGAAGGGAAAACCATTGAATTTTACTCAATGGCCTTGGTGCCCCTAAAAAAACCGAAAAGGTGGAGGCCAAATGGCCTTGCCCCTAAAATTACATAATTCCCACCCTGGTTACAACAATAAAAACATAATTCGAGCTGTTGTGTTGGCTGGTTCATTGCCAATATGCCCAGTGACCAACGTGAACGGTGTCCAGTGAGGAATGCATTTTAGAAGAGTTAATTAACATCTAACATCAGGAAATGAGCTAGCTTACCGATCCAGGAGGAAAGTTGCAGTCTCCACGTCTGTTTGAGGCTGTGTAAATGTTTTATGTGGTTCCTTCTAGTGTAGGCTTCACCTAAAACTACTATAGTTTCTGTTCTTCTGCGGTCACTCCTCCTTAGATGGATAACAATATCTCCGGGGCTCTGAAGCAGCTGCTTGACTTGCTGACTCCACCATTATTCCCAGTACCAGCCGAGCTGTGCCGACCCTATTCTTGGATCACAGAGACTGTATCTGTCAACCAGCAACCTGCTGCTGCTACTGACTGGTAGATGTAAACATAGCGTCACTGTCCTGCCTGATTTAAATGTACATTTTATTATATTTTAACTCAAATATAAATTAAGGAAATCTTGTACTTTCATTTCACACTCCTAAAAGCCCTGTGGATGTATTATGTTTTTTTCAATGTAGCTTTTTAATTAAAATGTTCCATATACAACCTTGAAGGTAACTGTGGTTAAAATTACAGTTGTGAACCCATGAGCAGCTCATTTTTGTGTAGGTGACTACCTTAGCAGAATGCCTGACTAATTAAACACCTAATATCAGCTTATTAGACTTGCAATTAGGGCTGCTCGATGTTAGAAAAAATCTTTGTGGTGATGGAATATATTGCGATGGTGTTATCAGTTGCGATAAAAGCCTATTTTTATTTTATTTTTTTTCCTCCATTGTTTTTTATTTCTTTGCTTCCTCCATCTGTCACCTTTAGCATTTTGGCCTTGAACCTTTTTATCCAGTGTGCTCTGCTATCCTGAAACTGTCTGGCTTGCTAACTATTACATTTACATGAAAAATGCAGGTTTATAACCAGAGCTTGGTATCAATATAAATGTCAAGAATCTATATGATTCTAATTTTCAAGAGTTAGAATCGATTATCACAATCCAACCCGATCTCTTCTAATTCGATACTGATCCTGATGGGTCAGTACTATTATTATTTTTTTTACAGTTACCTTAATTAAATGACTGTAATTCTTTGACGCAACACTGGGTGGGGTTACAGTTCTCCAAGGGAAAATGTATTAAAACCCTTTAAGACCTAAGCCGTAAAATGCCCATCTGGATTTTCTTCATATTTTAGCTTTAAAAAGAATTGTTAAACTATTAAATATTTGGATTTACTAATCGTTCTTTAGGATTTTTATTTATTTATGAGAATCTATTCAATTTGTTTTTTCCAATACAGCACTATTTAAAACAGTTGGATTGTATCGACCAACACTTATTTTGCTCCAAATAGTCCTTTGTGATTTGAATATCTCACACACTGATAATGCAATGATGATATATTCTGCAGTCCTACTCCCAATTCTACTCTATCAAGAGCAAGTAGCATTATTAAGCATATATAAACTAATGATAAACTAAAAGGGTTATTTTGATTTTTATATGTATATCAAAAGCAAATAACATGGATATATGGGACAAACTACATCACTGTAACATATTAAAATCGTATATCACTTAAGCAGGAGTAGGTAAAGCTGTTTATTTTCTGCTGACATAAAGAAACTTTTTTCTTTTTTTTTTCTTTTTTTTTTTTTTTACAATTTTCTATTTCTACAATAATATGAGGAAATTAAAGTGTTTTCCCTCATATTACACCATTAGAACATCATGCTGATGCCTACCTTTCCTACCCAAAGATGAGGAAAAATGCTATGATATTGCAGTGGCGGTACACACTGGAGGACTTAGTACCAAATACCGTGAATTCGAAGTCACAATTACTCAAAAAAAAGACACATTGTTCAATAACCAAATGTATTTAAAGGACAGAGCCATTATGGTTCAAAAGCACTGGCTCTACGTTTTTTTAGAACTAAAGGATTCAGTTGAATGACATTTGTCTGTTTGGTTACTTAATAAGTGTTGCCAACTGTCTCTGACAGAAAGTAGCTGAGTTTGACCCAGAAAGTTTCTAGAAGTCGACAGATGATGTCATACAATAATGAGCTTTTTCATGACATCAGTAATGTTTCTCTTATCTTTTTCTCCTCCAGCTTTCAATACAAATAAAACCAGTTTGCAATAAAAACGGTCTACAAAACCAGTTCAGACATGTCAAAATTAAATAACCCATAGAACAGAAACCGGCAGCCTCATATAAGGTCAAGGAAAGATGACAGAAAGTATGGAGAAATAAGAACCGGTATATGGATTTATAACATTCAAAGGTAAGTTCGTATAATAAAACAGAACGAAACAGAAATGAAGAAATTATTAGATCTAGATGAGGATTTTTTCACATGAGTTGAATTATAAATAATTTAAACAGGGGCAACCGTAGAGCAAAATGTTTATGGTTTATGTTCAGTGTTTTTTGTTATGTGTTAAATGTCCTACATTTTTGCATTCACTATACATCGAAGATTACTTGAACGCAACTCGGCTGTGCAGATCGGAACACATGCAGCGTAGTTACCGACACGTCTCTGCAGAGTGGAGAATGATGTTCATGTGTGGCTTATAAAACAAAGATCGATCTTACATACGTGCACATTTCTTTTTAACTTTTCAGTTAATTTTAAAGATAAAACAAATCTGTCACTGATTGAAATCAGCGTCTTCTCTTAGGATGGCTCTGGGTGAAATGAGCCGAGCTGCATGCACTGAGTAATGGCGACAAAGTTTGACATAAACTAGATAAGGGCGGCTAGAAATATTTAATATTATAGATTTGTCAATAGGCATTTTAGAGAAAAGGGGATTCTGAAAAGTCGTTAGAAATAAGTGCCAATAAATGGCAATAAGTTGGCCACACTAGAGTTAAAGGTTGAATATGGAACCTGGGCACAAAAGCAACATCTAGTTTGTTGAGGTTGTAGTTGCAATAACAAAACGCCTTCTGAATGCCAGTTCTGTCGCCGTAACTAACCAGCATCATGTCCAGCGAAGAATCTTACAGGGTAAGGACTATTTTGTACTAATAAATTTAAAATACTAAACGAAAAATAATTATCACAATATGGGTCAAAGGCAAAAATATGTTTTTGTACCTGTCCTCTCTGCATCTTCTTTCAGTAGCTGAGTGGTATCCTCCACTCTTCTTAGTGATGTCCTCTATAAAAGTCATAATTTATACTTTAGAATTTATATAAACATCACATGTGCCAAACAACACATAAACATTACTATAGTATTAGGCATCCAACAACTGCACGCCGCTGTTGGCTGGCACATGTAAATATAAACACAGTGCGGTAGTTGGAAAAACGTATCTTTTTAAAGGATTTTAGGTTAAGTATAATGGTTAAAGGAAAGGGTGCACTTTCATTCTGCACACCTCTTAACTCCCTGTTGAACTATTGCTTTTTTAAAGAGATAGCTTTTAAGAAAAATGTTCCATATTCAACCTTTAATGTAAGGTAATGTGATGATTTCAAAACAGCGCACCATTGTTGCTACATGTGTTTGGAGTAACTGCAGTTAAATTCTTACCATTGAATGCATGAATCCGACAGACGGCATTGAAAGTATTTATTTACATCCCCATCGTGAGCCGGTGGTGGCAATAAATTAGATGGTGGCAACCACCACTGAGCTCCCTATGTAGGAAAAACCCCTGAACACCTAACACCTTTTTTTTCTTTCTTTGACCCAAGTGTTTTTTGTTTTTTTTGTCAATTCAATTATAATTAAGACCACAAGATGCCAGTTAATATTATGTATCAGAGTTTTCCTAGAAGCCGAGGTGATGTCCCCAAATCTCATGTTTGGCCTGGTATAAAGTGTCGCCCCAACAAAACTGGCATTTTGGAAAGGCATTATTGTTATAATGAACTGATGCAAATCTACTTGAGAATGCAGGCATCACCACTCAGGAGTTGTTTTTACTTTAAACATGTCTTAAATCGAAAACAAGTTACTACACAGCCACATCTACCATGTGAAACCAGTAATTGGAGTTATAACACACCTAGTTTTGTATTTTAGACTCTTTCAGGTTTTCATCCAACATTGTTTCTGCATTTCCTAATCTACGATGGTCTAAATGTCATGCGTCAGCTGCACAATGGATGAAATGTGTTTCTGGCTAGATTTTTCTGTTTATGTGACCTTTTAACCAAATTGCACAGCAACACCGAACAGTTATCAAAAAAAATTTAAATGGCTTGCTGACCTCTCAATGGTTTCATTTGTATTGTGCCTTATCAAGTTTGACCACACCAAAACGCTGTTTATTGCTCAGTCTTGGTCTTAATCACTAACGTACACAAATCCAGTCAAGTATTAGACAAAGCTAACCTTTTTACATTTGGGATGGTAGGAGATGTTAGCTTCAATACAAGATTTCTTCAGAGGACCTTTAACAGCTCTTTACCAGGAAGTATGGAGTAAACTACATGGTGCTTTTAACAATTGAGGACTAAATTGATATATTTTATGTAAACTAACAAAATAGTGTATTTTGCTAAGTCATATGATTTTAAAAGCCTCGAGTGTAAAGGAAAATGTTGAGTTGCACAGTATAGGCATTAAAAGGCATTACACATTAACTGCACAGTTAACCACAGAAGCAGACTGTTCAATCAGTAGTTGAAGGCTTGACTACTCCAGTGAATGACTTATAATTTCCTGTGCCCACATAAAGAAAATTGATTTAACACAAGTACAGATTCTGATGCCCAGGGACCATCTTAAATCAGAAGTTGCTGCACTAGACATACCTGTCCAAAGCAGCAGAGGCTGTGTGTTTGTGAGTAATAGTGGATTAGTGCAGAACTTTGATTTGTTTTTATCTAGCTCAGCCGCTTTTAGGAGGGTGTGCTTGTACAGAATTGAAACTATTTCCATTTAGCCTCTCTTTTATCTTTAATGCTTGAAGGCGCCTGTTTTATTTTCATATTTCATGTCCAAAAATAACCACGAGGCAACTTGTTTGGAAAATTCGCGCCTGTCAGTTGCCAGCTTTTGTGCACAATTGAGGTTTCGCTGTTACGCCGCCTTAATGATTTTTATTACCAGTGGTGGTGGCATCTTTACTTCTTTGCAATGAGATATCTTGTTGAATCTCTCGTTTTGCAATTGTTGCCTTTTCATGACACAAAAAAACGCATGCGGATATTGAAGATGATGATCTCAGATTCTCAGAGGCCTGAAATGGTCTTATCTGTCCTTGTAAAGCCGAGAGAAAAAGTGCTAACTGGGCATTTCAACAAAAGCCAGAAATATGATGTAGCTCAAAAATTCCCTTTTAAATTGTAGCTGAGGAATTGATTCCATGTGGTGGAACGGGGATTTTTTTTCATCATATGTTATCTCCAGAGTCTGTTGTTGCAAAAGCCGTCTTCCATTTCCCCTTTTTCTTTATTCATCTTTACTAATGACTACCCATGCATGTTGGCTTCTTTCAAGTGTGAAAAGCAAACCTTGTTAACTCAACTTTACTCAGATGAGTAAAATTAGATTGTTTAGAACTTTTCATTGATATAAAATCACAATGGGCTTTTCAACAATGAAAAAAAAAGGCATATAAATACAAAACATACAAACTTAGACATAAAAGCACATCACAGTGAAAACCCAAGAAATGTGTGGACAGATGCAACTCATTCTACAGTTTGATGTCGCATTGTAGTCTCATACTCTTCTGGTCTTTGCTGAGGCGAACAACTTCCAACTTCTGGCCTGTGAACCTCAATGTGTGGGCAGGGATGTGGAGTAGGAAATGTCAGAGATGCAAGATGGTGTAAATGGTTCTACAAGAATCAAGATTTTAACATAAACATGTAACGAGTATAGAGATTGATGATTAAATAGGAGGGATTTCTCTGGGTTCTAGTTAAAAACCAAGAAACAGCACTCTGAAATGCCTGCAAAAAAAAAAGGCAACTGGAGTTGTCTATTGCCCCTTTTCCACTTGGGCCTGAACGGTATGGAACGGATCGCTTTGGAACAGTTCTGTAATATTTCCATTACCTGTGTCTGTTCCGAGCTGACCCCAACCGACCCCCTTTTATTTTTTTATTTTTTTTGGACTACCTCTGTCTTGGTCCGAAGCGTGCCGAAGCGACCCAACACTGACCGATTGGTCCAGTAATGTGATATCCCTATCACTCCTACCTAGTAGTGGTAGCTGCTGATTGCCTGGGAGTTGTTTGTTTGAAGTGATTTAAGTGAAGTGTGAATTACCCTTTTGGGTTTTGGCTTTTTACAAAAGTGATCTTAAAGTGCAACTCACCCCCAAATCAACCTTTTATTTTCTTATGAGATGTATAAATGTAAGTATAATAGTATTACTTGCATGTCTTTTCTTTAACTAAGTACATTTTAGTAAAAACATAAATTTTCTACGTAAAAAAGTCAGTGCATTGCCCTCTTTAAGTTAAAACTTTATACTGCATTGGGCATTGCTACTGACTTAAGCCATAGTTCTGAAAAGTATAAAACTGGCCAAGTGTCAGTCCCATCTTCAAAGTAAGTTGGAGTTGGAATATTAATGAGAAGTTAATTTATTTCAGTCACTCAGGAACATATACTTAGTTGATAGCTGATGTATACATGCTTTTATTTCTGTTAATTTCTGTATTTTTCACTTTCCATAAAAAGCTACTGAAAACTCAACATTTGAAAATATATCAAAATAAAAGTTTTTTAATGCAGAAATATGGGCTTGATAAAGTGTTTACAGTAAGAATGTTATACCTTTTAATCTGACTAACAAGCCTCATTGGTATGCATGTTCTAATCTAATTTATAAAATTTTAGCGTGAAGCCTGGTTCACACTAGTTGCGGAGGTGGCGCGGAACGGAGGCCACATCAATTCAGTGCCCTTCTTAACCTTTGGTGTAGTTCACCACCTATGCGTCCGGCTTGCGCCATGAGGCAGTCCTATTTCAATCTGTTTAGTCTATTTTTTTTTTGTTTAAGCTGCGAGCGATCCGTGTCAACTTTGGCAGGAAGTTACACCAAGGCACATGAGACAATCCGATCAATTGTGAAAATTAAGTCAATTTTTCAAAATAAAATATCGCGGATGACAAATGTGATCATATTGGTGGATCTAAATGGACTATAGAGATTATATAAAGAGCTCTTCGCCTGTCTACTCACACTGGGAAACAGAGAACATATATTTAATAAATGTGAACAATAGATGAACAAGTATTTGTATTTTACCAGTATATCTGCAATACAACTCTCTACCACACACTTTCTCTTTGGCTGTGTGTGTCTCACCAAGGGATAAATTAAAGAAGTGTGCAAACCTCTTGGTCAGGGTCCGAAATTAATACTCACCCCTCGCCAAATGCGAGCAAATTTTCAGTTTGGCGAGGAAAATTTCGAGCACTAACTGCACTATTTAATTTAACTTAGCTACTGTATTGCTATGGACTGTTATGTCAAATAAACACATTCTGTAAAATAAAAAAATGCATTTTTTCTATCAAAAATGTTTCTAAAATATTTCTTTTAGAAAAAATTAGAACTGATCAGAATGTTTTTTTTATTATTAACTATTTTTGAAGTTGTCACTCCTTTATATTTGGCTCCAAAATATCATAAATGGAATAATGTGTTTTAGTATCTATGTAAAAATAATTTAGAATTTCGGCTGGTTAAAGATATGCCTGGCCGGTAAATATTTTTCATCTACCGGCCAACTTTGCCAGTGACTCAAAATTTTAATTTTGGATCCTGCTCTTGGTAACAGAAACATGGCGTAATGATTTAAAGTTATTTACTTACCCATGATGAAAAAAACTACTCTCGATATACAGCTGAGCAGAAGCGCTTGTCAACTGGCGCAGAGAACTATGCGTCTGGTGTGAACAGTGGGAGAACTGGATAGACTGTAATTTTCCTGAGTAAACGGCAGAGCTCATTATCTTGAGCTTGTAGATGGCACAATACTAGGGGTGTCACGATTTCGATTTTGTATTGAAATCGATCGAAATTATGTTATGACCCTGCACATCGAAATCCAAAAGAGAATCGCGATCACCTCCTGCCTTCTTTTTATCCTGTGTCCCACTCAGGACTCTGTAGCAACAGTTAGCAGACAACCGTCTCATCACAAGGAACCACAGAATGCATTTTCCCTAAGAAGTAAATCTCACCAGTTCTCATACAACTGATAACATCACCTGGGAACATTAGAAACTGCCTATATTATATCCCCCGGGATTAGAGCGCACTTCTACAGGGCACATTAGGTGACGCTAGCAAGTAGCTAAAGCTAGGCTAAAGCTCGACCACCGTTGGATAGAAGAAGCAGCGGGAGCAGAACTAAAGCCGCGTCTTCTACTCTCAAATCACCGGTGAGGAAATGTTGAGTTCCCGGCGAGTTAAGTCCCCATTTGGATTGTTAACAAGAGGACCGCTGTTAGCTGCATTTTGCTCGGCCTAATGGGTCATCTGGAGTGCTACGTCTTCACTTGTTTTCTGCAGTAACATTAAAGAGTCACTAGATGGCAGTTGGTATTAAACAATACTGTTACACTTATTGTATATAAATTATTTGACCATTAATGCTTAATGTGATACATTACGCAAGAATAATAAAAATTGCATCACTTTTGTCTTTTGAAATAAGATTTCCTGTACAAAATGTGATGAATAAAACCAATGATCGTAGACCAGTCTAAAAATGATAGAGCTTGGTACTGTAAAAGGGAAAATAAATAAAATCGAGAATCGAATCGTGACCCTAAAATCGAAATTCAAATTGAATCGAGAATTGCGACACCCCCACCCAATACATTACTGAACTCTAACATGGAACTCAGAGGGTGAATATTTAAGAGAAACAAGATATGTCCTAATTCAGATCCCTGAGGTAAACCAACCTCTGTTCTATGGAGTCTTCCATTAGCTGAGTGACAGACTGAAGCTCCATTCACAGAGAGATGATGAGAACCCATCTGGAACAGTTCTAGATATCTCAACTAAATTGTGGAATCTGTCAATCATATGTCTAAAGTCAACAGTGTCAAAAAAAGAACAGTCTGAAACCAAAACCGAATATTCCCTTGAGTCTGTTGACATGATGTTGCTGGATATTTTGAGTAATGTGGTTTCCTTAGAATGCCTTTTAAGGAAACCTAATTAGAATTGGTCATATTTTTCTGACTGTCCAGAATAGCAAAGCCTTAATCTGCTACCACTTTATTTTCCGAGGTTATTAGTTCAACTACAGTGCTTACAAAAGGAGGGACGAAAAAGAGGTATTAAAGAGATGCAGCTTAGTAGAATGCCAGTAGGGAAAGGGGAGGGTCTGATTGTGTTGAGGAAATCAGAAACATCATGTATAGGTCACAAGACTGAAAGAGGACCGAGTATGTGAAGGAGACAAAGCACAACATAAGAAATTGAGCATGAAATGTTCCCCCTGATTTTGGATTTACCTAATACAGAAATCGTATAATTCCTGACCTTCTGCTTTGGACTAAACAAAAACTGGGGGCAGGCCATGCAGATTATAAGTTTTTCATTTTTGTGCCTTTTTTCAAGTAGAATAAATACTATAGATACTATTTCTTTAGAAACAGTATTGTTGTAGAAGAGTTGTGAGTTGATATGAAAGCACTTGCATCCTTATCAGTTTCAGTATTGTGGGGAAAATAGAAAATAAAACAAGTATTGTTTCTCGTCTCATGACAAAGCTCCGCCTCTGTATTTGTGAGCTGCAGTCTCCTTAAAGTTGTCCTGGTAGTTGCGAACGTAGCTACTTTTCTCACCACTAGTATGACAGATAACATCATGTTGAAGGGACTCGCCAGAACAGTGCAGTGAGTACAAGCTCTTCATTTTTCTAGAAGCTTCACTGTCAGCTTCATAGATGTTTTTCATGCAAATAAAACACACATCAATAGTTGATAGGTTGTTAAAGTGTATATTATTTATTTTTTGTTCTGTCAAATTAGTGAATGCTGGTTAACACCTAATAGGGATCTGAAATCTAAGCAACAGAGTTTGAGATTGATCATGGAACTCAGCACTTATGCATTTGATTCTGTATCACCGTTTAGACATTTAGTGCATCTTTGACTGCATACTGAGGCAAAGTGATACAAGTTGCGTTTCTTCTTTACCTCTGCAAAGTGTCTGCTGCGCGGTGAGAGATTTGCAATCGTTTTACACTTGGAGTTGGTGATGAGACTTCCTCTTGTAGGGTAAAAGAAGCATGCAGTTTCGGCTATGTGCTTCTGTCTGTTCATTAGGGTTAGGGGTTTTCTGTTTGGCAGAAATAAAATGAGGATGTGTGTACTTGTGTAACCGCAGCTGTCAGTGCTATATTAACTCTGGTTCCGTATCCATATCAAAAATAAGAGGGCCCTTCTGTTGTGATATTCTTCTTACAAATGAGGATTTATTTTTTGCGGTAGTGTCAATAACACACTGGCGTTGTGTGAAGTTTGCACTTCAGTTACAGTGTTGTATGTACAAACACTGCTTTGTTGGAAGAACTTTTTAGACCTCGGTTATTTTTATCTCTTGGTTTTTCTTCATAAGTCCTTTGCAGAAGAAAAAAGGAAAGAAAAACATCAGTCCACCTTTTAATTTCAGTTCTCTGGGTTGTTAATTATGTTTTATATCAGAGTGAGCCCGATGAAATCGGCACATACTTGTGTGGTTAATTATTGTCCAACCTAAATGTATTTGCTTTTTTCGATCCAATAACACTATCTGATAGATTCTAATATATTTCTCATCTCATATTGTCCATCTATCTAGGCTCCTTTTTCCTGAGTTGTGGATGTTTGTATTAATGCTGTTTATATAAGCTTATAAGAATGCAGCTGTTGCACACTTCACTATAAAAATATACAAAATAATCCAGTAAAAATGTGTAGATGGATAAATGTTTTATACAAATATGTTTTTTGGTGAGACTGTACAGATTATTTAAAGATTCAGTGGACAGGCTGGCCACTCAGCATGGCCATCTATGGATGTATTTTTGTGTTTAAAATTTAGGAGGAGAAAATACAAGATGGCGATCTGTTTCATGTTTCGTGCAAACATTTGAAGAGGGAAAAGTTCTTTGGAATGGTTGAATACAAATTACTGGGGAGAAAACTCATTGCTGTTGACACTGCTGTTTAAAGGGGCATCACAGAATTAGACTATTAAAATGGAATCCACTTTATATTGCAAAATAGGTCTGGGCTTTATGGCCTGTAATTTATTTTGTGATAAAATCTGAAGCATACTAACGATCTGTATTGCGATGTATTCTTTTCTTATGTTTATTTGTCAAAATGTCTGTTTTTTTAACATTCCCACATTCCAGATACACTGCAGCTGAACAACTTCAGAAAGGTATACAATGCCATTTAAAGCACTTTCATTGTGCAAAATGCATGTAAAAAAATATTGAAATAATTTTCTGAAATCTGCAACACCAATATTCTCACATCGATAAAGATGACAATATTGTAATTAAAATTAAAGCTAAAAAGCACAGCTCAAAATGTTTTAAACTGAAGTGCAAAATTGAAAAAGAGAAATAGCATTTCTTTCTGCTTTGCTCATTTATTTTAAATTTAATATACAAAAAAAAAGGTGCACTTTCTTGAAATAAAAATGATCAAGTTAAACAGGTTTGTTTTAAATAGAAAACGACTTTTAAACTTAAAATATCTAATGTAAAAATGAAAACTGAACATTAGCATTTACCCTCCTTGCAGACCTGGTGCAAAGTACTTTGGCACAGCTTGATAACTTCATCAAAATTCGCAATTACAGTAGATCGATATAGTCAAAATCTCTACTGTTGGTTTGCACTGTTTATATCGCCCATTGCTATTGCAAAATATAATAAAAACTGTCTTATCTAATGGTGAATCTGAGCTCAGCCTTTACATTGATGTTCACAATAAAAGTCAGCCCCATGTGTCGTCTGCTCTCTGTGCGTTTGATGTGACTTGCTCAAGCAGTAGGGTCTCTCCCAATCGGCTATCGCAACACTACAGGCTACTATGAAGCCAAGTTCGTAGATTATGTAACAGGACAACAGTTTTATCCTCATACAATGTACTGCAGCCACGATAAAAGCTTGTTTAGAGCCAAATTACTAACGTTCATGTTAGAAGAGTATTTAGTTGTAGAAAAAGAGCTGTTTCTTTAATCGTATGTTAAGAATGTGGGATGTGTAAGAATTTTCGCTTAACGTTGAAGGAGCTTTTTATATAAGTGGTAAAGGAAACGAATGCAGAGGAGGGACGAGGATCCTAAGGACTGGCAGGGAGGCTAGCAGGATGGCATAAAGTTTTCTTGTTTGCACATTTTAACCTTTAGCTGGTTGATATTTGGAAATGATGGCAAATTTGGACACAAAGTATGGATCGTTATCTTGAAAATACAGCAGTAGCTGTGAGGTTTAAAGATTTCTATTGATAAAATCACGGTACAATCACATTTGTTATTGTATAACTACATTCAGCAACTTTTCAAAATATTTTAAGTAGGAATTTAAGAAAACATTAAAATGCGGATATATTGCAATATTTTGTCACAAATTTCGTATTGATTTTCGAAAGCAATATATAGCGTTTTGTTTTTGTTTGTTTTTTATCTGAAAAGAACCATTAATGATGACAGGAAATTTTGTAGTAAAATTAAGTCTGACCGCTAGTTGTTGTCTGTTCACCTTCTTCGCTCCAGTTTATCAACTAGATTTCATAAAAAAACTGGATGTGTTATATAGCCGTCATTCCCAACCAGGGGTACGTGTACCCCTCGTGGTACATGAGCACATGGCATGGGGTACGTGGAAACGTGGTGATGGGTTTCAGTCATTTAAAAGCATTCACTGTGACCTGGCGATTTCATGAGATGAAGGTAGGGATAAGGATGATTAAGTCTCTAGTGGCGTTTCAATATATTTATTGAGATGGTACAGGGAGCCATCTCGGGCCAACGCTCTCTCCTTAACAATGTGTGTCCGCCCGCCTGTGTGAGATTTCAGAGCTTTTCTCTTAGCAGTGTTTGGCCTAATGTACAGACATAACAACAATATGAGTCCTTCAGTTACCCAGAGTAGGAGAAATGACCATAAGTCTTCAACAGCACTCCAGTCTCTTCACTTAGTCCCAAGCATTGTGCAGTATTCCCCGGATGCTTTTACTAATAATTACTAATCGCTAAATAGAACTAATCTTGAAATATATTTTTTCCATAACAGCTAGTAAAAAACTAATCTGGCTGGGTTGATGAATACTGGAGATTAGGCAAAAAGAACACTCTGCCCCCAGATCTATCAAAGCCTATCAAAGATTACCAAGCTCAGGTTCTCATTAAAAATAAGTTGATGAGGTTATGTTTATCAGTGTTTTGTTTAAACATCTGTTTAAAGGGGACTTATTCAAAAGGGCTGCCATTTTTGTTATAACAAAGGGAAGTTTTACTTTTTTTAAATGTATTTCAGAAATATTTTCAGATTGGGTTTTCACTTTCATGGCAACATATATAGTTTTTTTTGAAAATCTATTTTATTATCTAAAAAAAATCGATTCAAAATCGTTAACCAAAGAATTGAGATTCTACTGTGAATCTATCTTTTCTCTTTTCTTTTTTTTTCCCCCGCCCCTAATTATTACTCCGCCATGAAGGAGTTCTAATGTTTGTGTGCGAAATTTTTGTGTGAAGGAAAGGTTTGTGTTGCCTGGCAAAAACCTCGTCTCCCTTCCAGTTGGAACTGTATGTGGTGGCTGGGCTTAATAAATGGTTAAACAAACAAATTAGTATAATGTCTTATTGCTGCGGCCTCGTGTCTACGACTGAATCACATTGCCGATTTTTGGAACAACAGCACTCCCTCTCGTGTGATACTGCTTAATTCTACCCAGTACCCAGATCTATGTATCGGTTTGAAAAAATTGGTATCATTGCATACCTGCAATATATCCTATCATCCCTTTCTGTATTGTGATGCATATCGAATCTCCAGATTCCTGCCATTACATATCCCACATTTTAAAATGTTTTTTTCCTTCAAAAAAGCCATACTTTAACTCAGAAATTTGTATTTATTTTTATTAATTGTATATTCTGGTAAAGTCTACTGAGGCCCCCATTTCCTCCTTTGCTATATCTGGTTGTTCAAATTTAGTACTTCTACAGATAGGAAGAATCTAAGTAAAGGGCCTTTAATGCCATTTCTTTTACCTAGCCATCTTAAAAGGAAGAAAACCCTAGAAATGAGCAAAAGCAATCCGAAATGTTTAGGTAGAAATGTTTGATATTATAAAAAGACATAAACTGCAGTGCTTAGTTCTAGTTTCTAATATTTTGTTTGCTTCTTCAAATGTCTGCAAGTCAGCTGAGCAAAACTGATGATATGAATTGCACAAATGATTTCTCGCATAATAAATATGAGTAACTTTTTTCAGTATCTAAATAACTACCTTTATGAGAGGTTTATCTGCTTTTAGTGTCAAAAAAGCTTTATAAGCTATTGCTAACAGTTAATGTTTCTCCTTTAGCTTTCAATCGCAAACACGTTTTGGTTGAATCATTTAAAAAATATTCAGTATTAATTGCTGTATGTCAGATGGTTCAAATCCAGAAAGAATTAGATTATTTTGGAAAGTCTAAAGGAGGCCATTTTCAAGAATAATGTTTGCCGCTATTTGGAATCTGTGTAGGCCGTCAAAGTCATGCATAAAAGATCAAAGTCTTTCAGAGGAAAATGTTTTTTCTCCTTCTTCTTCCATCAAATATCTGGTAGATGCTGATTTGTGCAGATTTGAGACTTGCAAGCTAGTGTGCTTTTTTTGATATTAAACTTCTTATTCACAAGTGACCCGTATGACTCTTCAGTATTGTTTTTCCCATGTTGTGAGTTTAGTCTTATTATGAGAAAGCACAAGGACTAATCCTGCGGTATATATTTCTTTTAGAAGGCTAAAGTAGTTACAAGTTGTGAAATTACTAACTCTATTCTCTTCCAGATTGTCAGTGCTCTGTTTATTTTAAAATGCAGCACATACTGTAGTAGGTTATGCTAGGAATATTTCTGCTGTACTGTAAACTTGGATTTATGAGTTTAAAATATACTTGGGGCGGCCTGGTGAGTTAACCCTGAAGGTTTACATTTTGTACGCCCTCCTTTAAAATTTGACTTGGTTCAAAAAAAGATGTGATCCATGAAACAATAGTTTTATTTTAAAGATTTTAATATTTGTCCACCCTTTCGATTTTAATATTTCAAATGCAAAAAAGAGAAAGGAAAAGAATTCCAATGATTTAACACCTTTTTGTGACTGTGTCATCTAGATTCTGCTTGCATATTTTAACATAGGCAAAGGATGGGAAAAAAACCCTCAAACTTTATTTCTTGGTTACATTTCTTGGTTTACTCATCCAACACCAGTGGAGAAGTAAAGAATTAAGTCTGTAATGACGGTAATATAAATTCTATTATCAGGTATCAGCCAATTGGCCCGTGACACTGCATTGATTATCTTCTCCAAGGAAGTTATGTTTTCACCAGGGTTTTTTTTTGTTTGTCACTTAGCAACCTAACTCAAAAAGTTATGTATCGATTTTGATTTTTTTTTTTAAGGAAATATCTGCAATTGGACCAGGAGGAAGTGATTATAATTTTTTGGGGTGATTGGAAAACCACCATTACCAAAAGCGATTTTCTGGAATAAATGCTGAACTAATAATGATATCAGTTTAAATCCAGCTGCCAAATGTATGTTTTCAATGTTAAGGAATCTAAAAAAACTGAGCCTACTTGGTTGAAATCTGCTCAACTTTTCTAGTTGTATCTTTAAGCCTTCTTTTGCACATAGGCATTTCATTTAAGATTCTGTTTCATAACCTGTAGCATACCAAAAACTGTTTGAAATCTGCTGTAAATTATTTTGAAACATAGTGTCTATCTTATTGTATATTAAGATGTGCAGAAATGGGTTCAGACGTGTTTATTTGTTCCCGGTTAAATCAAATGAGATAAATCAGTCTACCTCTTTATTTTCTTACATCTTTCTTTCATAATATTGAACCTATAATATTAAACCTTTTAAAATGTAGAGTTTATGGAAAAGACATAGTGCAGTGACTGACTGTCTATATTATAAGGGTTTTTACTTTTGAAAGCCTGAGGCTTTAATTTGTAACAAAGCTACCCTAACGGCAAGACACTAAGATGTTGATGGTAAATTACATTTATTTTATTCTGTCATGACCCTGAATGATTTTCTTTAGTGTGCAGTTTGAAAGCTATCCATGTAGTCCTTATTTCCAAGCAACATTAATTATGAAATTATAACAAGCTGTTAGTAACCCACAGTTTGTGAAGATCCCCGGCTTCATCTGGTTTATTAACATCCCTGTTTTAAAAAAAAAAAAGATGTGCTTTATGATCAGAATAGGTGTATCCTAGATTGATTATAAAACTCGGGTCCCAAACCAAGATTATAAGTCAAGTCCCAAGTTTCTAAAGCTAAATTACAATTTAATGTCAAACAGTTTTAAGATGTAAGTGCGACTTGAGTCAAAGTCTGTCAGTTGGGCAACCATGTCTGTCCACTAATGGCTAGTCAGGAGCATCTTGTTGGAACCAAACACCCATTTAGAAATTATATTATGGAAACAGTCAGCTTCAGATTCAGATTCACTCCAGATGAAAGAGACAAGATGTGTGGATCAACGTTCTCCTCATCCGCCAATATTCCCATCTCTTCTGACTAATCCCTACCCACAGTCGATGCATCTCTGTAGTAGTCTTTTTATTTGGAAAATAACCCCCCATCTGAAACTTCTACCTTTGGTTGTTTCTTTTCATCAGTCTTCTGTTTGAGTTTCATCCCCTGGAGGAACATTGCAGTCTAACAATCTTTATCCACTCTGCTGTACATTGAAGCTATCTTAGTACCTGTAATGTTAAAGAATTGATTGAGACATTAGAGCGACTCTTCAGGAAACCTCTGGTATTTAGATTGTATTCAGTCTACATACAGATGATCTCTTTCAATTATTCATTTTGTCAGCAGAATTATTTAAGCCATTTGAAGGAGTTGGTTTTTTTGTGTGTGTTTTCTGTGTTTATGTGAGACTCTGGCTTATTTAGAGGGATTCTTGGAAGTGGTTCTGCTGTGTTACTATTTCTATAGTTTCTTTTGAACAGTGAAAGACTTCTTCAAAATGTGTGAGTCAATGATAAGGAGGCTTTGATCAGGCAGTGTAGTGCTGATATAGATCACATATTCAGTTCGTATAAGATCTGAATCTGTGCTTTTTCTTCAATGTGTGCCCACAAGATGAGACTCTCTGAATGATATTGTCCCTTTTTTCTTCTCATTATTCTTAGTTGATTTCTACTCCCAAAACGGAAATATTTTCTTCTGCTGAGATTCACGTTACCTTTAGAAGAGGTCATTTTGAGTGTGTCATTTATTCATCTTGGGGGGTTTTATTTATAGCATTACTTTCTACTTTGGATATCACATCATCTTATCCTCACTATGCTCTGGTCAATCTGATGCCTATGATCAGAAGTGTCTATTTATATGTTGAGCACTTTGATGAGAGCTGAGTTTGCAGTAGGCAACTTGGAACATTGCTTTTGACTCGAGTTAAAAAATTATATTTTGTTTTCCCAAGAAAACAAGATAATTTTAATTCTGGATGGTGATTTACTGCGGCTATTTATAATTGTTTGTATCTGAGAATGTATATAATACCCAGTAATAGAGGTTGTACACTGCTATTGTTATAGCTTAAAGAGTAACTGAACCCCATGAAAAAGCATCACCCCGCCCCCAGGCAACATTTGAAAAACTGTACCAAAGTGGGCAGGACCAGGAGACACTCAGGGGCGTGGTCAAGTGTGGAGGATGAGCGCGAGAGGGGGACGCAGGGGTGTGGTCTGGAAGACAGTCATGGCTAAACTATGTCATGCGGCCGCCGAGCTCCGTAAAGCCTCTATTTACCTACGTTAAAGGGAGAAATTAGGTCTCTTCTCTGCCATCCACCATAGGTAAAGAAGGTTTTATGGAACGCCGTATCAGTTCGAGCCTTTGGCTCAGGGCGCTAAGTCAGTGCTGTCTGAAGCCGTCAGCATGCATAGCAAACAAGCACAGAGAGCCTAGCGCGAGCAACGATGCTCAGTAGCTTCGGAGGGAACTACCTCAGCTTTCGTTTCCTTATTCAGTGTGTGTAAAACATATAGGTTATAACTTATGGCTTTAAACCACTTCGACGTTGTGGTCATCCAAAGATGTATGGATTTCAGCTTCCTCTGTTTCTCTCAGTATGCGTCTGTGTGTGCATGTAGCACACAAGATGAGCATTTTGAACTCGTCAAGGGGCTTGGTGAGTGTCTGAAAGAGGGACGGTGTCTCTGTGAGACCATGCCTGTGACGTAGACAATGGAAAAGATGTACCGCTCTAAGTCGATCACAAAATTCAAATGCAGAACCCCACGATTACCATGAGCGGCAGCACTATGATGTTTTTAGACCAAAAAATGTAGAATTTAACAAGTTAACACAAAAATGTATGACTGAATAAACAAATGTTTTTCAGTTTTTAGCTTATGATTTAATAGTACGTTTAAACTGCATTCATGAATCATTTTACAAACTTTTTTAAAACTAATTAACTAACTAATTAATGTAACTGGCAAAACTGCCATTCTGTTTTACAATCGGATCTGATGACTAGTTGAATTATCCGGATTGCCATTAGATAAACCATCAGGTTGTTACCAATGACTGTGTCTCTGTTGGCCAGACCGTAACAACCAGACTGGGGAATTTGAACTTGTAATGAAGCATAAAGTAAAACGGGGAAGTGAAAGCATTATGAAGTAGTGGTTTGTCTTAATCCTCAAGTCTCTCACCACTGGTTATTTCACCTATTAAGTAACAGATGTTTTCCGATAACAATGGGCCATCGTCAAAATAAGTTGAGTTGGACACTGAAACCCATATTTTCAAAATAAAATCAATCACAAATTATTACACTAAACATACTTAGAATCAGCTTCAACAAATTATCTTTCATACTGCAATGGAACTGCGACCTGTATAGGGTGTACCCTGCCTCTTGCCGGATGACTGCAGGAGATGGGCACCAGCTCCCTGTGACCCTGCAAATAATAGACGGTGTAGCTAAGGGATGGATGACTGGATTACATTCATACGTTACGTGTTAACTTTTTTCAACAGTGTATTTTGGATTTTGTTTAAAAAGTGACCTCAGTCATGATGCCTACTCTGGCAGATTTAATTTCAAGGTTGAACTTGATTAGTTTAAATTTTTTTGTGTATTTAAAACAGCCATTGTTGATGACTACATAAACAACAAATTGTTTCAATTGATTTAACCAATACAAGAAATGCCATACATGTGGTTTAATTTTATCCTCGCTTCAGTTTTTGCTGGACAATCCTAATATGATGCTCCGGCACAGGGTTTGTGAGGTTAGGAAAGACACTACACACAGCAAACAGACGTCACATTACAAGGACTGACAGGGAGCAAAGCAATGAAGTTTCTTTTTAAACTTCTACATGAATGGTTAGAAACACTTGGTTTGTTTGATTAAAATCTAGATTTTTGGGACTGAGTAAATAATATTATCTGTAATGAAGATTTTCATAATATGGAGAGCCTAAGTCATGCCCTTCTACTTCTGGTCCATGGTCCCCTACTGCCAAAAAACAAAGAATGAGAGTCACTGGATTGTTAAGTTATTTTCTGGTCCAGTTTGAAATGCGCCGTGGATCGAACATATGCTGTCCGTGAATTTTAAAAACTAATTTTGATGCAGAGAAGACGCTGATTTTCGACCGGCGGAAAAAGTTACTTTAGGTTTTATGTAAAAATGGTTAGTGGACTACAACTGCAGAAAAAGGAGAGCGAGGGTTGTAGCCTCAAGGCCGAAAAAAGGAGCATTAAACGTGGAGAAAACCACTATAAATCTGTGGAAAATAACGTCATATATGCTTCTGATTTGTGGGCATTTTAAAAAATAAATACACATAATCGCTCCGTTGACTTCCATTCATTATTTTTTTCGGCCAGGGGACCCAGGGACTGACTGGAAAGGGAGGAGACTTAGGGTGTTTTCACATGGTACGGGAGTCTGTACACTAGTACCGTATTTGGTCAAAATCCACTTATTTCGTACCATGTGAACGCCTGGACCGTGCCAGGATACGGCCAGAGAGACCTGCCTTGGAGGTAGTATCCGAGGTACGAGCGGACACGGATCATGTGAACACAACCCGTACTCTGGCCGTATCAAGACAATAGACGCGCTCCACGCGGAAATGACGACAACGCCGACCGAAGTTACAGAATCACCTTGCAACCATAAAGAGACCAAAACAACGCGATTCAAGCATCCCACAGCAACACACCAGGTTACAAAACGGCGGATTTACTACAACACTCACCCTGTGGATGGCTTCAGGTAGCAGTTGACCAGTAGACCAATTTGTTTAAATTCTAGGCTGTCGCTCGTTTTATGACGTTGGTACTTCTCACTCCCTTGTTTGTTGGATAGCTACAGACTTATTTGTATACCGCCACCTGCTGTTTAGGTGTAGTCTGTTATGTAAAACACTGGATTCAAATACGGGCAAAGATCCATGCCATGTGAACAGAAAAAATTTGCATTTTCTCGGGCCGTTTTCCGGCACGGCCACACGTGAAAACGGCCTTAGGCTCCCCATGCACACAAAGATAGGCTGTGCTTTTGATACTACTTTTTCATACTACTTTTACGCATCTGTTTTTCATTAAATAGCTGCACAAAATGTATTACTCGCTGGCCTACCATACCAAAACAGAGCAAGAGTTCAGTTTATTCAGGAATTAAGATAACAATATTTAACTTGGGCTTCACTAGTAGTGATAAATTCAGTCCCAAAGATACAATTGAGTTTACTAGGTGAGATTTTAACAATAAAAAAAAGAATTCCCCTTTATTCATTTTAGAAGAGTAAAATGTTAATTTTTTGTAAAGTTCTTTTATTTATTTATTTATTATTTAAATACAGTAAAGATGTTCAAAAATTTTATTTTTATTTATAATCTCCATTCATTGTTAAAATGCGCTCAAATCTGAGGTAGTATTTTAGGCATCTCCTCCTGATCTATATAATATGTGCACATTGTAGCTCTTTCACTTTGATGGGATCGCAATCATTATGTTTTTGAGTACATACGTGTTAGAAAGCCCACATTGTTCTAAGTTTGTAAGTTGCAGAATTAGTATTGGTATTTTCACTTTAACCAGAAAATATCCTATGTTCCCAAACTTGGCCTATATTACCTACGGTATTTGAATGGAGCAAAACTGATGCTCAGCGTCTGCCGTTTTCCTTCTTCCCCACTTCAGGGACTGAGGGAAGTTTTTCTGTTCCGGTTTATTGTTCCGTGAAAATTCCAGAAGGTGAGTTTCTACGCCTTTTATAGTATAGTTTAAAGTATGGTTAAGGATTTGTTAAAGTTTACCTATATTACAATTGAGTTTATCTGCTATGCTGATGATTTGTGGTAATGGAGAGTCCTTGTTTGCACCAAGGTTTGAATTACTGCGCTATCACCAACAAAAGTAACTAGGACGAACTTTCGTAAAAATCGTCCTGACTCGTCAGCTTATATACCCGATCTCTTATCACTGAAAAATGTGAAAATCTCTGCCTGATCTTGAGATTGGGATCATGATCATCATCCCTAGTATTGTAGAATTTGAGCTAGAGCTGCTCAATTCGATCCTCTTTTTAAAAGTGAAGGTCTGTGCGTTCGCTCAATATGCTTAGCCTGCAAGAGTGTCTTTTCAGCCTCATCATTTGATTCTACTGGGTGTCCAGCAAGAATGTTATGTGCATTAGTCTGAATTGCTTTTTATGTTAACAGAATGTAAGGCTTATACATTCTAGTTGTTACCAGTAGGTTTAAATTTGATGTGGCTGAGCAGGCTGTAGTTAGTAAAATGTGGTTTTCTTAATTCCGTTTCTATCCTAATTATTGTGTTAGAAGTCAAATATATCTGAAGATTCAGCTGGAGCATTTAGGGGGTGAATTGCCAGGCAACAGACTCCAAACAGTGGCTTATCATTGACTTTCGCACAGTTTTGTTTAGAGAAGAGAATGGGCTCTTTGATGTGAAGTTGGTCTGGAAGAAAAACTCAAAAGTTTTGCTGTTGGTTGTTGCTGTGAGAGTAAATCTGTCTCTTCTCCAAGGATATGAGCCACAATCTATTTTCGGATATTCCCAACTGCTGGGGGGTGGGATCCCGAGGGGTGGATAACCAACTGCTTTCACACAATAACGGCAATAAGACCATCAGTTACCACTTAATAAATTTCAATGTGATCCCTAATCAGGAAGCTTTTCCTATGAAGACTTCTTTCTCTCAGTAACACTGCTTGTAAAGTTAACACATCTTTTTAAGAAGTTGGAAAGATTTGCCATCTTTACTCCTCTCAGCTCAGGGGTCGAGTCCACGCTCCATCAGAAAGCATCACTTTCTCATCATCCGGTCACTCTTGTGTCCACACTTCCTGTCTCACAGCTGGCCTGCCAAGTCTCCCATGACCCTTTGCTGCGGTGCCGCTGTTTTGTTTTGAGAGAATCCAGGACAGCCGGGATGAGCTTCAGTCTCATGAGCTTTAGCTGATGCGAAAAGAACCCAAGCTTGAGTATATCGGTCTGTTGCTGTCCTCTGCCTGTGGCGTTGTGAAACAGGCTGAGCCCTGTGGCTGAAATGCAAATTTTAGTGCGAGCTGGAGGAAGAGGGGGCTGAGTTAGTAGTGAACGCATAGAGCACATTCCTGAAGGCAGCAGAGCTCTGCGATTTTAGCGCGCTGTCACAGGGATTAGGTTACCCTGTCTGCCTCTCTGAGCTCATGCCGTTGCTGTCTCAGTGCCTCTGCAATCCTCCTGTGCAGCCGCACCGTTCATTCCCACCACGAGGAGAAACAAGGACCCGTATTTGTTCTCCTCTGCCTGCTTACTGCATTTAATCTATCTGATATTAATTCGCTTTTCTTGCTACCATCTAAAGCCTGTTTTACGTCTCTTCAATGTGTACCAACAGGATTTGGGCTGAAACTGAATAGTCATGCTGACCACTAGGTGTGCTGTTTGACTGGCTCTGTTCACAAGGTCTCTTTGAGACGCACGCTGGAGGATTCTCACAGCAGCTGTAGAGTGCAGGATGTGGTAAATTCATTTCAAGGTTCGCAAAGTTGCACCTTGCATCTGCTCTTTACACCGCTGACAAGCAGTTATTGTGGTTTTTTACAGACAAATAAAGCTTCTTTATTGTATTTATTGGAAGAGATTTCTATGATTACATCTTTGCATTAATACCTACTTTTTGTAACTTATTAGCATTTTTCTCTCATCAGACTTTGTTTGGTTCCTCATACTTTACAAAGCTGTGTGCATTTGCGTTAAAGATATAGGCTCAATTGTTCTGTAATTATCTTCTGTCTGTCATGTACTGACTCTGGACATTTAACCCATTTTAGTCTATCTATGTTAGCCGTTAACAATATTCAACTGGTCTACATGTGTAATGAAAGAAAAGCAAATATACTTTGTGGCCAAACCTCTGTTACAGATACTTTTGTTTCTAAAACAATTTAATAAAAATGCTAAACTTCATCTTAAGAGCTCATCGCACGGGTAATCCCATGCCCTGCTTAATGATTTAAACGATAACAGATCTGTTATAAACTGTGATTCTCTCAGGTGACCTGAAATCACCTTTGGTTAGGGTTTTACCTCATAGTAGTTTTGTTTAGTTCTAGAGGTTTGCACCAGGAAGAAATATGGTTGACCAAACTTGTTGCTAGCCTTGATGCATTTAGCTTCTACTGAATACAAAAGCAAAAAGGTCAGCTATTCAGTTCATAAATACTTTGTGGATCCCAAAGGGAAATTAAATGTTACTGTAACTCATGTTGTCAAAGTTTCTTTAGAGTTGATGCACATGTTGATGAAGGATCACCTGTAGTCTGTATTTAAGTGAATCTGAAGAAGCCTCTCACTGAAGACCCACTGTTTATCCTTGTGAAACAAAATGGACACCCATTGTGTGTCAAAGATTTGTACTTAATTGTCCTAAAAAGGTAAAAAATATAAATAAATAAAAAATATTTTTGAGGGACACACTTGTGCATGTACACAGTGGGTAATTTAGAGAGGGATTTTAACATACCTGTGCGAGTCCCACACACTCATACGGGGAGAACATTAAAAGTCGTCTAACTTTTTTTTTAACATAACAGTGCTAACCGCTGTACCACTGTGCACCCATTCACCTATTAAAATTATAATTTTTTCATATATTTGGAGTCATTCAAAATATATAATGGTTGCTTGGGCTAGTTATCAGCATGCAGTCAGTTGCTAACAGATTTCCCACACATATAAAGTGACAACTGTTTTATACCTTGTTTAAAAAAAGTTCATTTTGACCTGGTTAACATGACGAGATTTTAAAATGGTCTTGCAATTTCCTAACCTTGAGAGAGCGCATACATGGCGATAAAGAAAAAAAGTAATGAATATAACAGTTTTGGTCCACACATGAACAGATTTTGCTCACAAACATTTCCAAGACACAAAATCTTGATGGGCCAAAGTTTAAAAGTCAAAGGTTAAAACAGAACGACCATGATGTAAGACATTCAGTCTTCCTTCTATCCGCTAACACCTTTCTGCGCTGGCTAAATGGTGTGCCGACATGTCATGACATATTGTAACATGTCAGAGAAAATTATATCCTTTTGAAGTAGTTCTTCAACCTTTTATATTTCCTCTGACTTTGTTGTAACACCTCACTGAAAGTAAAAATAACTAACCGCTTCTTCACCATTGAATGTTTTCATTTAATTGCCCCGGTAACGCCTAGGTTTCATGAATTAATCAATCAGAATGATCTGGTTTTTGAGTCTCTGGCCAGCTGGATATCAGCTTATTCCAGACATAAATACATTTTAATGAGGTACATCTAAATCACCCCCCACCCCCCAAAAAACAAAAAAAAACTGAATCAATCCAGCGTTATCACCACACTCTGAATGAGATAATAGTTGGCCTGCTAGTTGGGAATAGTGTAAATGAATCTCCTTAGTGCCACCATATGAGCAGTTTGACCTGTCTGACCCGGTGTTTAGTGCTTCAGCGTGGCGACTGGCCTATGCTCAGTCTGCAGCTGCGTGATTACTTCAGAGCATCTGTCACCCTCTGTTTTTGATCCACCCTCATATCTGCACTGTTGTAAGTCACTGAAGAACTAACATGGACCTATATATTCAGTCAGCTTAGATGGGTTAGAATGAGGAGTGCCTAAAGTATTGAAACAAGATGCAGAAAATCAGCCTGAAAGTTGAGATGGTACTTTGTTTCTTAACTATCTTGATGATTCTAGCATGAAATGGTTAAAAGAGCATGACGTGGTAAAACGAAAGCAAGGACTGTCATTGCAAAGGCAGATGGAGCGCATATACTGCTTCTTCGTCCAGCCCGGGGAGTGGAGGGATTGTTGCCTTTTGTGAGAGTGAATGAGGCACTCGAGGAGAGTAAATCAGCTCTTTGTTTTTGAGTGCCGCTCCCTTGCATTTCTCCCAGTGTTCACTAATGTAATTAATGGAAAAGAAACAAGCAATAGCATGTCTTAAGATTTAACCGCAGTGTACACCCAAATGTTCTTTGGTACATTAAGTAACCCACCTCCCATGTTTGCATTTTTATTATTTATTTAATGTTAATAAGAGCTGACTTTTTTTTTTCTTTTAGCTCTTGGTCCCACATCTTGGCTGAGAGGTTGCACTTGCTTTTGTCTGGGGTGGAGGGAGCAACGACTGTAGAATTAGATTAAAATCTGATCAACATCTTATTCAAGGCTTGGTTAATCATGCTGGAAGTCTGCTCAGCTCCCTCCGCTCTTATTTGCCCAAGATCGGCTTGTGCACCTGTCTCAAGGCCGACTGTGGCTGAAACCAAGACGGCAATGCTGCTTCAAATAAATTCAAGAGGTTCTCTCATTCAATAAAGCCAGTTTGCAGTCCATGAAGTCAGCCGGGGTGGGGGAGAGGTGAAACTTCATCCACTCCCATGACATCAGAGTATTCACTTCAGTCAGGCCTCGCTCCCCACCGTAGCTAACCTCGGGTATCTGCAATGTTAAACTAAGCGTAGCTTATCTCTGCTATTGACTGCACAGGTCATAAGACTGGTTGTTGTGAATGTGTGCATTGTTCAAAGTGAACAAACTTTCACAGTGCTTCTCAGTCCTCCAGAATCATAATTTTAGATGTGTTGAGGGAAGCTAAGCAGCGCTGTAGATAATAAGGCCTTCTGTATTTAATAATTTAGCTGATACAGGCTCAGCGGTTTACATATGAGAACCTTTCTAGGCCAGCTGTAAATTTAAAACAATCTCCTTCATCTGGGCTCAGAGAGAGATTCCAGTTTCTTCGTGCATTGTATGCCTTACCATTGTAGTAATCTTTACTATCCTCTTGGCTTTGGCTGGCTACAGGCAAAGAAGGTGATCATTCGTCTGCTAGTCAAACAAAATGCTCCTTTGTGTAAATTCTGCAAAATGTAGCCACTCTGACAGGCTTGTTCTGTTCTTGTTCTTTGTTCTTGTTCTAGGTTAACAGAAGTCAACAGGACGGCAAGTTCACAGCTTTGATGCAGAACAGGTATGTCTATACAGCTTCAGTTTCCAATTGTCCTCTTTTACTTTATCTCAATACTTAAAAACCATGGATTTTCTGATCATGATTTTTTAATATCCGATACAGAACTGAGCAGTTTAATCTCTGTTTGTAAACTGTCTGAAACTGTCTGGAATATGATTTCAGTATTTTCCTGATGTGAAGTATGGAAAAAATTGTTTTTTTCAAAATCTATCTCTTGCGCCATTGGTTAAGTTGTTTACATGCAACAAGAGGAAGATGAATTATTACCTTAGTCCGACTGAAATCAGACTTTTGAAATTCATGTCTACACCTTAGCCCGACCTGCATCAAAATGGAGTTTCTGAAATCAGACTATTCTACCAGATAATGCGATTGGGAGTTGCACTTCTCTGCAACCAGCCCCCCGCCCGTACTCATCCACCCCTTAGTCCGATTACTCTAAAAAGCTTGATTTAGATGTGCATGCAAACGTACTGACTGATGTCTGTCCTTTTTCTCCATCTTTTCTTCCTTGCATCCTTCATTCTTCTCTTTGCCTTAGTTCCTTCCTTGTGTCCTACCTCTTTAGATCCTTATATCTTTTTTCTAATTTTATTTTTTCATGTCCTGCCTACCATCCTGTATTCCTCCTCCTTTTTCCTTTTTCCTTCCTCCTTTTATCTCCTTTCTTGTATTTCCCCTGCCTTTTCCTCCTTTCCTTCATTTTGTCCTTCCTAATTCTCTTCTTTGTCTTTTTTAGCTAGTTTTTCTCCTTCATGGTCTTTCTTTCCTTTATTTTTCTTAATTTAAAAGAATGTAAGGGATTGAGAACTCTGTACAGATTGGTCTGCAACAGGCTCTAATGTTTACATGAAAAATACATGAAAACCTGTTTAGGCTTGTCTATACTAACAGTTCTAGGCTGATTCTAGACCGATAAATGCTCTAGACTGATTCTACATTAAGTCAGTTTAAAGTCATATCGTCTACATTTGGATTATGAAGCACTTATTTACCAGTGATGTTCTGATCCTTTTTGGGGGTTTTTTAATACCTGCATTTTTTCTCTTCTAGAGTTTTTTTTTTAAGTTCGCCACCTCTTCAACACAGGGTTAACTTGGTTCAGAAAGCAATCTGTAATGTGATAATATCATTTTGAGGTGAAGCGCCTTATTTTTCATTTCCAAAGGTATATCTGCTGCTTTTCATTCTTGGAGCGCACGGCTAATGTTGGCATATTTTAATGTAATGTATTGATAATTTGGCCCCTAAAAGAATACTTTGCCATTACGGTTTGTCATTTGCATGCAAAACCTACAGAAAAAGTTGTTTAGAAACATAGCACTTTGCTTAATATGTCGTCATTTTAATGACCTGTGTTTCAGCTGTTCTTTGCTTACCTCTCTGGGGACAGCTGAGGATTTCTATGCACAGCAGTACAGATCACATAACACATGGACTGGAAGCTGCAGCAGTCTGTGTTTTAGCACAGAATTAAACAGATTAGGGAAAATCCAGATTTGTCTGATCAACAACATTATGTTAACAGCCTATGATACAGTTTTGTAAGCCAAATTCACAAACATTGAATGGTGTGTTTTTGTAAACTGGCCACACAAAAAATGATAAATATTTAAATAAATATAAAAACTATGATAAATGTATTATTCTGAAACGCTACGGCGCATCTTACTGAAGCTATAACTTGCATAAGCAACATGTATAATGTGTACACTTACTTTGCATTAAGGCTGCATCATAATGCAACAATTTCCTCCATTGCAAAGTCGGTGTGTGGAAGATTAATATTGTAAAGAACTGTTTGAAAAGAAATAGATGTTTGGTAGTTTAATTAAGGCAATGTATTTATGGTCCTGTATGCCTATAATATCTTTGGGGATGGTATTTTTAAGAAGGGGGTAACAAGTTTTGCTGAAAGCATTAAGAAGTTGAACTTTTATACTGTTGAGATTTGTTAGTAGAGCATCTGCAGCCTGATAAATAAAACAGTGTTTATGGAAATAACAGATGTTTACCTATATGGACTATTACAAATGGGCTGTATTTTTGGTGTGAATATAAACACTGTATGGTTAAGTATGTTTGTTCATTGAAAGTTAACTATTTAACATTTTCACGTATCAAACATCAGACTCTGATTCTGAGGTTTGATATTTGATACTTGAAAGTGAAATAAATCTAAAAGAAAAAAAAATTGTTACACCAATGAATACAGAAATAGATTTTAAGTAGTTTTGTAATGCATCAGTCTCCCTAGATCAAGATGACTGAAGAGGTGATCGTCATCGCCAAGTTCGACTACATGGCCCAGCAGGACCAGGAACTTGACATCAAGAAGAACGAGCGCCTCTGGCTGCTGGACGACTCCAAGTCCTGGTGGAGGGTCCGGAACGCCACCAACAAAACTGGCTTTGTGCCGTCAAACTATGTGGAGAGGAAAAACAGTGCTAGGAAAGCTTCGATCGTCAAGAATCTCAAAGACACACTCGGTAAAATCATTTGCCTCTTCGTTTATTCGGTTAAACGTCATCCTGAGAAACCATGCTGGTTTAAGTTCCCTCCAAGCTTGTTTATTTTTAAGACTAACTCAATATTCCAGTTGAGCTGCATAGATGTTACATTTCTAAATATTTTGATATCTTCAGCCCCTTACAGGATCTTCATGGGGCTTATCTCCCACATTCAGATTCTTTAAAGATTAGTAATTGAAAAAAAGTTGTTTTAAAAGCATTATCTAGGCCAACTTTCATGTTGTTTGTTTTTGACCACAACTGTGATCTGAAACCCATAGTGTGTTAAGCCTAGTTTATACTTCTCTGTAAGCCATTCTGCACTCACACGCATGCCTATTGACAACAATGTTTCCCCACCAGGATAGCAGGGCGTGCAGACCTTTTCTGGCGTGTCTGCCTATCATTGCAGTGACGTCTCTGGTCAACGACACTTTATTTACTTCAGCTTGTAAACGCACATCCACTCAAGGAGCAATGGCCGGCTGGAAGTGAGGTTTGATTTAGCTGGAAAGCTTTTTACTAAAAGTGCAGGTCATAGAACACTCTAAAAACTCATGTAAAGAAACTGTGGTTTGTATTGTTGTTCTCTGCACCTCCTGGTGCTCAAAATCACCTTAAGACCATATTAGGTAAACTGGCCTTGCAGTATAAAGCATATAATGCCCAAACGTTGTACTGACTACTAATAACATTGACTATAGTTCACTGATCTGGTGAAATGATCTGGGGCTGATGTTGGGCTGACCAATCACAGACGTGCGCTCTCTGTTACGTTTGACAGATGGTTCAGACTTTGGGTTCATCTCCGTCCGTGCTTGTGTGCCTGTCGGATAGCCCTCGTGTCGACGGATAATGGCGCTGCGCGTCTCTGCTGACGGAGAGGTATAATCGAGGCTTTACTCTCCCCAGTGAAGGTGTTTGCTTGTTCAGAGTGCGGACACGTTATTCTTCACATGCACCTAGAATTGGACATCCGCATCCGATTGTTCTATCTGACAAAGATTTTACGTGTAACTTCAAAGCATTTATGCAGGTAAGGAAGTTTTAGATATTTTTAGGCTTGAGGTTTTGTAGCAGGTGAGGATAAGTTTTGGTTCTCTTGGAGACGTCTTTCTCTCCTGACTGTTTTGTTTCCTTTTAGCATGAGAGTCAGCCGTCAGCAACCTTGAAAGACGAGCAACAAGCTGAACCTAAGCATGAATGCCAAGGTCATACTTCGTCTGAACTTAGTTGCTCTTTATGACTGATAATGAGATCTGTAGCGGATGTCCACAGAGGGACCACTGCTATCTGTTTGAAGCAGTCTTGGATACCATCTGCCAAGTATAATTATTCCTCATATGTGTTTTTCTAACATGTGATTTTAATTCTGATGCTTTACACTACCCTGTTTTATAGTGAACATTTATTAAAATGTGACAGAGCAGCTCCTTCGGTTGATATACTTATATAAGGATTGTACTACTCTCATTAATGTTGGTGGGTCTTTACATTCAAATTAAACTGCAAGAACCTTTTCCATTTACTGAAGTTGTTTCATCAGATTAGAGTGCTGCTTAATTTATTGTATTCCTCATTGGTAGTATTAACATGTGCAATGTCGCTCTTGGAAAAAGATATTCTATTTCAGGTTCCAAACAAGCAAATTCGGCATGCCTATAATAATATCTACCAGTTAGATAAACCTTCACTTCCCTTGTGGAGGTTTTGTAGAAACCTCAGCAGATAACGGGAAGGCTGGATGAATTGCACCACTGTTTTTCTTTATTCCATCATGCAGGATGTAGAAATGTTTGCAGTCTTTTGGAGATCTTTTAGTAAGGGTATGCATTTCTTCATAAATACACACAAGGAAGGATGTTTCCTGTTACTAGAACTGACTGAGCTGATGATTCTTAATGTAGGAGGCAAGCATTTCACTTCTTAAATCTTTTAGGGTTTTGCTTTAAAATGATGGTAATACCATCAGCCATACTGTTGCACGTAGTGGGACCTCGCCTCTGCTCTCAGTAACTTAGGGGCTGATTTATCAAGATTCCTTATAATGACTGCAGGTGGAGGTGGAGGCATGATGAGCGAGCAGTGAGTTATGATGCGTCTTTGGGGGGAAAACAGGTTAATATTTACATAACTCTCAGGTTTATAGCCATTAGAGTGTTAATTACTCTTAGTTTATATTGTGTGTGAATTACATTTTTTGTTTTTCAATAATAAACTTATGTTAAATGTGGTAGCGCAAAATTAAGACATGCTTTTCAGAAGTGCTAAAAAATAGACGACGCAAAAATTTGTATGGTTGGTAAATCAAACTGCGCCTGGAACGCCTACTTCTTCGCCTATTCTCCTCCCAATATTTTGCGTCTACTTACAGAAACGGCAAGGGCAAAAGCACAAAATGGATTGCGTGCATCTTCCTGCGGGTTTAACAGTCGCAATGCACTCTGCGCGATGTTGATAGATCAGCCAGAGCCTGTTTTTGCGATGCTGTTTGGTTTGCGCAAACCGTTGATAAATTATGCCCTTAGGGTTTTGAACACTTTTACAAATATTTTTCAAGCGGTATTTTAATTTATTAAATCAGTAACATCCAAGCAGATGGATTCATATCCACAAGAGAGAGTAAATGTTCTGGGCTTCATTAGGGTAACATAGTTGGTCCTCAGTAGGGCTGTGTGTGGGACTATCTTTAGTTTTTTAAAATCCCATTCACTCTGAATTTATGATCATTGCAGCCTGCTCTCGCCTCCCCAAAGCTATATATGCCAACTAAAACAAGGTTTATAAGCAGCATTTTATTTGAACAGATAAATGAATAAACTATATCGAACGAAATCTGTGCTTTGAAGCACAATGTTTATGCAAAGATGGCAAACTGACCGTAGTTATAACAATCTCAAAACTACTACATTTGCCAATATCACATTCAATTTGAAAACGATACATTTTGATTTCAATGGTTTGAGTTGTGTGAAGCGTTCGATTGAAGTGAGCCACAAAAGGGGAATTTTTTGTGTGGTAATCATTGAACTATGAACTTGCTGCTGTGATAATATACCTTTTTGTATATTTTAGTAAGTTATTCATGGGTAGAAGTTGAAATGAAAAAATAAAAAGGTTAAAACATCATATTTAGCCTATAAACCTTGGAAGCAGTGATTGCTTCAGGTCTTTTGCTCTTGCTGAAGTGGTGTGAAGATGATGTGCTCCCGAGTAGGCGATCATCCACAGGAAGTCATCACTCCAAATTAGTTATTTCCGTGAACAAATGATAAAAACAAAACAAAAAACTGCTGCGGTATTGGGTGCTCCACATCATGTGTCATCATTTCATAACTATCACACACTCACCAGTGTTTGCAAAACACTTATCTGTTGGACTTGTGAACTGCAACTTCCCGTTTACGCTTGTGTTTGTGTCTGAGTGTGTGCGCACAGCAGTTGTGGTTAGAGGGTGATAATATTTCAAAAGTTTCGGTGAAAGAGAAATTGTATTGTTTAAAAATAAAATTCATCTGAATAACTTAAGATTTTCTGACTGCTGTATAGACTGTATTTCGAGTCAGTCCTGCATGTGTTGCCCTGAGGTATCTGGCTTTATATGGCATGGTTTTACCTCTGTGGAGTCAGTTTTTTTGTGTGTGGGAGGTTATGTTGCAGTAATCAAAAGCTGATCACCTCTCAACATCATCCCAGCTGTCACTGTATCTGATAATCAGATTGTTTAAGAACAGCTGGCTGGCTGGCGCGAACACAAGTCTTGTCTAACTTACTGTACACTCTAACTGAAACATGACCCGAAGGTGCAGCAGTGTGTGAAACGTTAACACTGTCCTGGAAAGAGCTGCTCTACAATGCCTGACACAAGCTTTCACGCTTTTAGATTATAGCACATTTCTATACATTTATATCCATAAAATGTATTTATTTGGAATTTTATTTGATAAACCCACACAAATTAAGATAATGGTGAACGGAAGTAAAATATGAGTGTCAGGTTTGTATTTTTTTTTTTTAAATGAATACATGTCTGAAAATTTGACATGCGTATACGAGTCAGCTCTTCTGAGTCTGTTTTGTAGAGGCATCTTTCACTGCTGCATGTCTGTTGTGGTATTTCCCTACCTGCACTGCACATCTACACTAAATGTTTTGCCTGTTCTGTGCAAAATATCTCAAACTCGGGTAAAGTGTAAGAGCGCCTGCTAGCTGCTATTTTTAAGTGTTGCTACAGATTCTCAATTGGATGCAAGTCAGCATTTTGACTAGTGCATTCTTATGCATGATTTTTATTTCAACTTTTCCCCTTGTCGTTTCTGACTGAGTGGTTAGGGTCGTGGTTTGGCTGGACGGTGACCCTCTTCCTGAGTCATGTTTTTGGTTCTCCTCCAGGATTGATCCAGCCTATCAGCTCTGATCAGCTCGTTTTTCCCCACTGAAGAAAGTAATCCTCACAGCATTATACTGCCACCACCTTTTCCTACTGGATTGATGTGCACCGTTTTGTATGTTGGCCGAAACATAAAATTTTGCTTTTAGCCGACTGGAGCAGCTTCTACCACATTTTTACTGTGTCCACGACATTTAAATTAAATTTCAAAAATAACTTGCTCATCCTGAAGGGAAGTTGCATGTTGTTGTAACTTAAGTCATTCAAGTATCTGCAAAGAGTTGCTATAGATGGTGATGCTGTGGGCAGGAAGGATTTTCAGTTATAACAAATCTGTAAAGGCCTCTGACCGAAGACTGCTGTATGGCAGTCAATGACTTAATGACACACTAGAAGTTACATTTCCTGGCAGCAGAGCGTATTCCCTATTAATATGTCCTGAATAATGCCATCAGTTATTGACAGGCACTGCTAATCCACTTCTTTTCCTGTGCTTTTTTAAATCTGTATTTGACCGTATGGTTAGAAAGGGCAGAGACGTTGGAATCGGGGATGTGATACTTTCCCTTGGAAGAAATGGCTTGTGGCATTTTTATTAAACTGGCAAACTGTAAATAGATTTTTGTACCAATTTCTTCTCGCTGATCTTCCATTAAGGCCAGATTTGTTCAGAGCATGGCTCACAGTTCAAAAAAAAAAAAATAAAAAAATCTGTGGATCCATGCAGCTCCTCCAGAGTTACCTTGTGCCTGTTGCCAGTTTTTCTAATAAATGATCTTCTTTCCCTTCTCTTTAGTTTCAGTAGATGGCAGTTTCTTGGTAGGTTTGCACTAGTAATGGGCGACGTAAATGATGTAAGTTATAAATGATGTTATTCAGCCAGTGGTAGAGATTTTGACTCTACCAGTCTATCCAATTGCATATTTTGATGTCATCAAGCTGTGCCTGTGTACTCCTTGCCAGGTACGCAAGGAGAATAAACACCGATAGTGAGTGTTCATAGTTACTCCAGATATTGCAGGTTTAACATTTTTTCTTTTCTAATTAAAGGAAAGAAAAGAAACCTTTAAGAGATTTTAATTCAAATAGATGCAGTTTATTTTTGGGAGATAATAAATTAATAAATAAATCAGGAAAAGTTAACTCCCTTTTTCAATTTTGAACTTCGGTTTAAACAATTTAGAACTTTGCGCTTCTTCATTGATGTGAGGATATTTGTGTTGCTGTTTTCAGAAAAAGATTTTTAATATTTTGTACAGAACTGTATTTAGGGGTATCGCCGTTAAAAAGGTGTCTGAATACAAATGGTTTCATTTTCCTTCCACTTCGCAATTATAAACTATGTTGGTCACATAAAATTCAAAATGGAAACATGGTAGTTTGTAGTTGTAACATGAAGAGAGTATGCAAAAAATAGTTGAATGATTGTACATACTTGTACTAGACATGATATAATCTATGACTAAATAACTAAAAAACTATCCCACTTTCCTAATCTTTGGTGTGGGCGTCTGAGTCTTCCTTGTGAACACATGTGGGCGAGCAAGACTGGCAGCTTTGGGCTCACACTCTAATATGCTGTGTGGGAGGAAAAGATGATCTTTTTGTTGCTGGGCGTCAAGTTGTCATTGTTTTAAGAGGGTAGAAGGTGATGACTATGCCTGGAGACGGCTGTCCTACTGTTTGGGAGTGTTTAAGGGCTCCTCTTCCCTGGGTTTGTTGTAAAGTTATGAGTGTGTCTCAAACAGCTGTTGTCATGTGACACTTAGCATTCACTGAGTCACTTAAACTTTGCTGCTTCCCAGAGATTTCAGTTTGTTTTTGTTTTTCCATTCATTTTAATCTTTATCTGCTTGTGTATGTTTAGAAAATTGCCCTTCTACTTTTGATGTAGCATATAGCACTTGTAGCTCCGTGTCTAAGCTTCACCCCCAACCCCCTCCTATTCCCCATTCTCTCCCACTTCTTCACTCCATGAGGCCTCTCACAGTCTGCCTTCCAGAGCTGATCTGTAGGCCTCGCTAACCTGCGCCCTCATTGGCTAACCTCTGATCACATGGCCAGCAAGTGGGCTGCCCTTCTCTACAGTCCGCCCAGCTCTCAGGGTGTTCACATGGAATAACTCCACAGCTGCAGTGGGAAGAGAGCAGGGGCTGCGAAAGAGCCAGAGAGAAAGGGGGAGAGCCAGCAAGCCCAAAATGGACATGGCTAACCTATTCAAACATTTCTTTCGTGAGTTTCAACCTTTTCTGGCAGTTTCTCAGTTGCTCCATGAAGTTGTTCTGACTTGTTTTGCTTGGTTTCAACTTATCTGAAAGTCTTTTATCTCTGAACTTGGAGCAGTTTGGTTTCTTTGAACTATTCATGAAAAGCTGTCATGGTTCTTTTTTTTAAAACTTATAATTTTGTTTTTCTGCTTTTGTTGAATATCTGTTTTAAGCCAACCAAATGGAAGTGTCCGAATCAGAGCTGGCAGCAACAGATTCTAGTGTGAACCCATTTGGTGTGACAAAGAGACGCTGTCTCAGTCTGTGTGCGGGGCTTCAGAGACTGGGTGGATATGCTTTTGAAAAGCCTTCTGCTGAGCCGAAGCCTGTAATTGCCCCGGCAATCCTTCTTTCTTTGAAACGCACGCACAAACACACACAGGCAGGACTCTTGCCTCATTGTTTTCTCCCAGCGTCTACCTCATTGAGGTGGGCTACATCCTAGTGGATTACAGTATCATTCTGAAAGACCCCTCCCCTTCAGCCGGTTTAGGAATATCTCACGACATCGCCGATGCCTGTTTTCTTTTATGTTCCCCAAAGGGCGAGCCGAGGGTCCCCCTGCCGCCAATCATGAAGCTACAGTTGAACGCTTCTCGTGTAGAACACTGTAGTCATTGTGCAAAGAGGGGGAAAGGGGGTCCTTTATGATTGATGGGGCTCGGGTTCCCATCTTATGCACCTTTCATGGTTATCATAGGAATGTCACTACTTTACAGCCACACTTACACACTTGTTTTTTAACAAGGAAAACTGTTGCTGCAATCTCACCTTGATATATCCTGGCTCTGTCTGCGGGGATCTCATTGACTGCTCTGCTTGTTCTCTAGCGGGAGGTGAAGAAGATAGAGATGAGCCAACAGACATTTTGCTTGTGTAAACTGTGTGAGCGCTCTCTCTCTCTCTCTCTGCCTCCCCTCCCTCCTTTTTCCTGTTTCTCAGCCTCCCAAGCGAGCGGAAACTCTAATTTGAGCCACATTTCTCTCCGAGCTCAGTGCGAGCCAAAGAGGAAGTGAGAAGTCAGAGGGAAGTTGAATCATGTCGTTTGGGATTGTCTGTTAGAAGCCTGGCCTCTTAATTCCCGCTCCTTTTCTCCCAACTCCATACTTCTGTTTCCCGACTTAATGACCAAAACAACCTCCTTTATCATAGCTAGACTAAGATTGGCGAGCAAGTCATTCATGCCAAAAATATTTTTCTGCTGCAAAGCTTTTATGTCCACTCGTTGCTTTCCTGTCCTCTCTTCCCATCAGAGGAAGTGAGTAGTGGTCTGCACTAACTGAACAGCAGCCAGAACAGTAAACATGTTGGACTTTGAATAGGCCACAGATTATTAAATCTGTTTGTCATATATAAAATCTGAAAATACTTTTTAATCAAAACAACAGTCTAAAATATATATTTGTTGGATGGTATCGAAGCCTATTAATGTTTTGTTTGCCTTGTTTACTAGATATGATTACTGCATTTAAATGTCAATAAATTTTCTGCTGATTGCGCCACAGCTGGATATATTTAGCCGGTTGAACGAATTATTAGGTTTCAGAAACACCCATCACACTTTTTTGTTTTTTTGTGCCGAATTCACATTATTATTGAACATTTTTCTATCTTTCCAGCTTTAATAGTCATGGGATGAAGGCACAGAGGCAAATGTACTCTGAGGGAGAGCCAGCAGGCCCCTTATACAGGGTTTTGTTTTTGTTTAAGACTAAAAGATGATGGAGATGCCATTTACAAGGGTTAGTTCTGATAAAACAAAATCATAATTCTATTAATTTATCAGTAATGGTTACCTAACCTGTGGAAAGATGATATACCATAGAGAGTTTGTTGGGAACTTGAGTAAACTCCCTCACAGGTGGTGGACACTAACAAGCTAGTCAGACATATCCTGTTTAGATCAGCAGATTTTAGAAATCAGCTGGTTTTGAGTCCATCTGGATAATTTTCCCGCAACTACAATATCTAAAAGCCACAGCAACATACCATCTCAGATGCTGCTGGACAGCTGAAGCAAATCCAAAGGTTTACTCCATTCCTGGCAGAGCTAGGGGCACCAGTGAAATGGAGCTGATTTTATATAACAGACAACCCTTAGAAACATGGATCTCGTCCTACTGAAAACAGAAACAGACTGTTAATGCCCGCTATTATAACAGTTTTCATTCTGAGTCGTTTTAAAAAGATAAGCCTGTAGTGGTTGTCAGATGTACACCAACTGTTTTAGTTGCATTTAGTCTAATATCCAAAAAGTTTACGGTGAAAGTAAATCTTTCTACTGCAGGTCAAAAAAATTGAAAATTACTCAGCAGAACTGCACTTACAAAAAAGTCCAAACTAAATCTTTAAAACTATCTTTAGATCTTCTGTCAGTAGATGCGTTGATTAGTCCTGCTAGTATTACTAGGCAAGGCAATTTTATTTATATAGCACACTTTTAGCACAAGGCAATTCAAGGCGCTTTACATGATTCCGTGGTAAAGAAACCAAATGCATGATAAAAATATGAAAATTAAAACAGATCACTAAAAGATGCATTTAGTAATTGAAGCATAAAATAACATTTATGTGAGAGTACTAAATTTTAAAACAAATAAAAACACAAGAATCCATTAATAAAAGGAACAAACTACAAGGAGCAATATAGGTAAGGTATAAGAAACAAATTTATGCTAAAGTATGTAGATTTAAAACAATCAGTTTAAAAAAAAAAAAAACATTTAAAAAACCATAACAATCAAAGAGTGATTAAGAAAGCGCAATGAAGAACTCAAAGGCAGATCTGAATAGTAGAGTTTTAATCTAAAGCAGCAGTCTTTGTGTAGAGAGATTTGGATACTTTAACTTAGAGATTTCAAAATTACATTTTAGTCTAGCTTGTTCCATAACAGAGGTTAATATAGCTCATAAGAACTTATTAGCAGAACATAGCTGTGCAAGATAAACCCAGTTTAACCCAGTTTGTGACTTGTTTAGATTATGGTAACCATATTATGAGTTCCAAAAAAAGAGGCTTTGTGACAGCACTGTAACAATTTCAGAAGCATGAACAGTTAAATAAAAAACTTCAAATAGGCTTTTACGAATACAAAATACACAAAGTTGAAGGCTGGCTACAAAAAATCATGACTATGAATAATGACTCTTCTAAAGGAGAAAATTTACCAGTAACAATAATGGTTCACATGAAGTCATAGTGGGTAAAAATAAAACAGAAATCTGAAATAATATTCTGAGGAAAAACAAGTATTTTCTATTCAATGTAATGGCAAAAGTAAAAAGCAGTCTTAAAAAAGACAATAAAATTGTGTAAAGTCCAGTCATCAGTCCATTTTTAGTTGATCTCACTTTTTACAGCATTATTATAATTTTTGTGTCCATGTGACCTACTGGATCTTTGACACGTTGTTCACACAAAAAACAAAAAGCTATGACAGCTCCGTTTGTCTGTAAGGCTACAGTTTTCCTTTGATATCTTGTAAACCGTAACAACGGCACAGCGAATTGCAACATGGTGCAGCGCAGCACAGCTCTGTCCATGATCAGAACCAGCCACTAGGCAGCAGCTCAGGAATGACATCAGATGAGAGAAATTGTCATATTGGATGCATCGCACCAGTCAGTGCTTATCGTTCCCCTGAAACAAGAAGAATACCCAGACATTTTTATAAATCTATGAAATCCCCCCAGACTTTGTTAAATACATATTGTACGCTTAACTAAGTTAATATATCTAAACTAGGGTGACCAACCACCCTCTTTTGCCTGGAAATGTCTACTTTTCATATGCTATCCTATCTCTCTCATTTACACAAAAATAATTAATTCTGTAACATAGCATTTTCAGTTAGCTGTTTATTTTGAAGTATCCACAAAATCCTAGCGTTTCTTATTGAATGCATGCTTACATATTGTATTTTCATTGTGATTTCACTGTGTGTAAGGCTGCAGTAACTGCTGGATGCAATATTTCAAAGTATAATAGAGGTCTGATCGATATGTTTAAGCGCACCATTAGTGAAGACATCCTGATGATGGAAGAAATTAGGGTAAATTATTATCACAGCGTTCACCATGATGGATCCAAATGGATGCTTTAGTAAAATTGAGCAGCCTTACTTTGTTCATGTCGCTGCGATTAAGTTCAACAGGATGGGATGAAAACGGAATTAAAAATGATTATCAGTCAGGGTATGGAAACATGGTTGATTTGATACAACTCGACAGATCGCAGCCTCAAACGCACTGTAGCTTCTGACAGCTCTTTGCTCAGCAGCACTTCTCCTTAAACTCTGCTCCATCACAGAGATCGATGACTGCCTGCATTTGAAGTTGAAAGTTGAAAGAACCCTGCCGGTTTCCTGTGTATCTGTCAGCCATGTTGGCAGACTCTGATTGAAGCCGTGGCCTCTGAAAGGCAGTCCCGACCGCAAATACGCCAACTTGTGTGTGTGTGTGCGCTTTTCCTCTCCTTTTGATTGACTCACCCTGGCTCAACATGCTGTCATTACCTTTAATGTCTACGTCTCAGAGCAAACCATATGGCTGAGGAGTGCTGTTTTTTCACTACCTGTCCGAAGACACGTTGTCGCCAACTTGCAGAACTCCTGAGTGTCTGCAATCAGGCGACAGACGTTGCTACACAATAATTTAAGCAACTTTTCTAGAATTGCGAAGTAGGATGTGACGGCAACTGGCCACAGAAGAGGTGGCTGGCCGATTGGTGCTGAACTTACTTGTTGGGAAAAGTGTCCGTGTCAAAGCAGAGGGATGTTAAAGGCCTGTCAGACAGCCTGACGCGGGGTGTTGTCGTCCACAGAGGAAGAGCCCTGGAATGGAGGGAAGCCGGGAGGTCGAAAGGGCCCTGGCAGACAATGGACAGCCAACTAGCATAGGCAGGCCTGAATTGGAAAACAAAAAAAACCCTCATTCCTGTCTGTCACTGGGAGCCGGACAAACTTCCCGGCACTTTCTTCTCTTCGTGTTGTCGCATTTCATCTGTAAACAAACTTTTTTTCCCTTTTTTTTTGTCTTGTTTTATTTTCTGCCCAACATGTGCATGTTTTATTCTTCGGCGTTGTTTGCAGTGATTTACAGCCATCTGATTCTGTGTAATTTCCTTCCCTCTCTCAGGAAATGCACAAAAAAAGAGGCATGTGACATCGTAAGAGAGAAGTTTCCAGCAAACAGTGTTTGGTAATTTCTCTCGTAAGGTTTTCCCGGCTTGCAGCATAGCCGCAACAAGGTTTGTGGCTTTCAGGGGAAGCTGAAAGTCCCACACCGTAGGTGCTCACTAAGTTCAAGTGGCTGGCTGCGTGCAGGATAACTGTCAGGTTTAGAAAATCAGGCAGAATGGGTAGAGGGGGTATTTTTAGATCCCTGAGTGGTGTCTACTTCTTTCAAATGGCACTTTCCAGTCATTACAAATGCATATATTCCAAATGACAATATTTGTATATGTTTTATGTGACATGTATACCTTTTAACTAGGAATGGCATACAACGAAAATGAAAGTAACTTTTCAAGCGCTTAGTATACCTCGGTACCAGTAGTTGCTCCCATAATTTTCATTGTGTTTATTAGTATTTTATATTAAATGACAAAAACATACTAGTGCATAATTGTAAAGTTGAAAGAAAATTATACATTTTTGATAAAATTTTTTAAACATGTAATCAGAGAAAAATTTTGTAAATTTTATTCAGCCCCAATTAACTCTGAAACCATAAAATAAAACCAAGTAAAAACCAGTTGCCCTCGTGGTAGTAAATACAGTCTACTTTGGTGTAGGCCTATTTAATTCTCATCACTATTTCAATGAAGTTTGTAGTTGTAACTATAATCTGTCTTGATCAGTGATCAGGAGCTCAGATAATGAACAACCCCCACACCCGCTCTTTAACTGCAGCAACACCATACTTGACGAGGTACTGTAGAGCGGTCCCATATATGATGGCAATTCGTCCTTGGCTCAGCTGGCTCCCAACTTTCCAGAGTTTTGCTGCATATATCTAGCTCTCACTTTCAGAATAATGTAATTAAGTGTCACTAGCATCATAAAATATGAAGAAAAAAAATCCTCGTTTGACAGTTTATGAACCACATTTCCCTTCAAAGTACCAAGTATTTACAACTAAATGCGTTTGCTTACCAAAAATCAGATGTGTGAAAAGAACCTGGTAAAATCCAGCATTTTCTTACTTTTTGGATTTGGAAGGTCGGAACTCAAAGAAAGCCAAAGATCTGTATAGACTGGTACCTAAAACTCCTATTTTTACTGTGGATTACTAGTATTTTATCAGGATCTTTTTGTGACGGACCAACACAAACCATGGATGATTGCAAAGTGAAAGAAAATGTTATGCAGTTCTTAGAATGTTTTACGGATGATCAGAAATATATGGCATGCAATTGTTTTCAGCCCCCTTTTATTATTGTACATCTAAACAAAACCCAGGGCAACAAATGTGCCTCCAGCCTGTGGTTTTGGAAGACACTGTAAGATTCCTGCCTGTATTACTTCTGTAACATTATTGTTGCAGTTCCCAACAATTGTAAGCAAATGTCCAAAACTCAGTTGAGCTTACAAGGCTGGCTGAATGTCAAGGAAGTGTTTGCCAGAATCTGTTAGCGCCACCTGAGCTCAGTGCAGCTGTGCCCTTCTCTGGAAAAGCGTTTCCATTTCATACGCTTGATGTAAAAAGATACAATCTCTGCTAAAATGTAAAGGAAACTCTCCCACACAGCCAACAAGTGAATGCTTATGAGTAACTTCAGAATAGCATGACAGATGGGCTTTAGGAGAGGCGTTGCCCTCAGCAGCAGCCCTGTATCTCTTAGCTGCGCAGGCAAATCCAAACTTCCTATTACTTACCTCGCTACAGATTTAACATCTAGGCAAATGCTGTGGCTCTGCTTTTTTAATGCAAAGCATTCAGGGACCATAGCAGACAAAAGCAGTCCATGGACACCAATGACAAGGACGGCGATAAATCTTTTGTTAGATAACGTATAAACTCCCTGTTATCTCTCTGCTCTTATTTGGAGCTAAAATATGTCTCTATCAGTAGATGAAGGTCTCTAACCTTTGTTTGGGTGAAATTGGGTCATTTCCGACCATAGGTTCCAACTGCATTATCCCTTTTAAAAACTGTGCATGTCAGAAATGTATCTGATGTTT
Source organism: Apricaphanius iberus (assembly GCA_028564705.1). NCBI lineage: Eukaryota > Metazoa > Chordata > Actinopteri > Cyprinodontiformes > Aphaniidae > Apricaphanius > Apricaphanius iberus. The sequence continues at coordinate 925,328 of JAPXFQ010001619.1, forward strand.
GTGCTACTGAAGCGTCTGACCTGTCCTCTATCTCCTTGTCTCGTTTGAGTTGGTACAAAGATGCCTAACTGGTATGTGTGCAGCACGTAACCTCCGCCTCGAGACATCAGCTCTTAACACCCTGTCTGCACTCTGTACTTACGCACAGTGGTGGGACTAATAACAGGCTCTACCTGGAAGCAATTTGACGTTGGACTCTGAGCCCTACCGTGAAATTTGTCTGCTCCCCTTGAGTCAGAGACACCTTTCAGTAACAATCCATCTGCGGTAAAGGTTACTTGTGTTTCTCCACTCTGGGATAACAGACAGCGCACGCCGTCCTCCCAGCACAGCGCCGGAGACTCCACCCTGCCCCACTGTATAATTTCACCCAGCTGTCTTTTGATTATGCAAGCAATAGCCTTGCAAACGTAATCAGAAATGGGCCTAAATCTGTCACCGTCTCTGATATCAGGGTCTTGTTGGACTGAGCTAGAAACGTTTTTAACATCATAAAATTGACACAGATTTGCAACAGTAAGGCTATAGTAACTCGACAGAGTTTGAAATCAGGATACAGGGTAGGCCAGTGTGATTAGTACAATGTGATTAGCAGCAATGAGGCTGTTGTTGGCTAAACTTTTTTTTTGTCCCACTGAGTTCAAAGTGACTGGAGTGGGGGGTTAGGGTGATGGGGGTCTCATTTTATTGTTAAGTGACAGTACACAGAGAAAATAGTTTCAACTGGATTTGTAGGCCCATGTCAAAACAAGTTTTGATCCCATTTAGTTTTTATTCCACCCTGCCTGCATAGCTTTTTCTGTTTCTAGTTTTGTTTCCCCAGCACCTAGGACTAATCCTCAACGACGTATTTGGACTTGGAGCGTAGGGGGGTTTGGGCTCTGATGTTGAAAGGGAAAGATCATTTGAAAGCCCTTAATGCTAATTGTTACTCGGTTTTTTGTTGTTTTTTCCCTTCAGTTTGTGTTGAGACTCTTGCCACACAATTAGAAAGTTAGGGAGAGTTTAATAGAACTTTTAATGTTTTAAGCATAAAATACAAATTTTAATTAACACATCCGTAACACATCACAGCTGCTGCTTATTCAGCTTCTGATTATCTTCACCCAACTTTATTATGGCACACAAATCTGAAAAAAATAGTTGCTGTAGTAGAATATGTATATATAGACGAATCCAATTTTTAAGTTGGGGGGGACTAAATATTTTTAGCAAAGTTCAACACAATTGGTAGTTCCTGCACTGTCATTAATTTGTACATTGCACATGGTTGTTTCATACACGATTGTGTTGTCATTTAAGGTCACAGAGAGCATATTGACAGCTTCACTATACAGCTAAGCTAATATGACGTGTCTGTCTTTTACAGGTTTTTAAAGCATTAATATTCTTTACTACTATGAATTTTTCTACTTGGTTTGATTAAGGAAAAATATTCCAAAACCACCACCCCTGTCAGATCCATACCTTTACCTTTTAAAGTCCCAGTGCAGTTTTGCTATCTGCCAGTCGACATGTAGACAACATCTATTGGTCGTAATGGAAACTGGTAGAGTGTACAGTGCTGGTTGAACAACTTCTCACTTTTTTACCAATTAAATTGCCTTACTTAAATAATCCTCTTACTGCCTAAAGGTATTTATAATTTATAAATATATTTTTTGTGCTTTTATGTCAGGTAGGTTTTAATGATTTGAGATTATTCATTTGAATATCGCAACCAATGTATCTGTTAATTCAGGTGTGATGCAGATTAGCAACTTTAAAAGTACAACATAAGTTTATCCATTTTTGTCCATCATCCAACAGTATTTAAAAAGCGCCCTGACAAAGGATGTATTCACACTCTGAACATTAGTAAGTGCTTTTAGCAGGAATATTGGTATCTGTAGAAAGGTCATGACTAATACATTTGTTTTCGCTCCTAGGAATTGGGAAGGTGAAGAGCAGAAAGGGAGGGATGAGGGACACCGCTTCCAACGTCGACACAGATATGACCACAGACAACGGAGAGAGGCTGTACGACCTCAACGTGCCCGCTTTGGTGAAGTTCAGCTATACGGCTGAGCGCGAGGACGAGCTCTCTTTGGTGAAGGGCACCCGGGTGGTGGTGATGGAGAAGTGCAGCGACGGCTGGTGGCGTGGCAGCTACAACGGAAGGTCTGGCTGGTTCCCGTCCAACTACGTGACGGAGGATGTGGATGGGACGGCGGGGGGAGGGGGCATGGGAGGGCTCGGAGATCCGGCTGCCGGATCGCTGACTGAGAAGCTGGCTGCTGTGGTAAGCAGCAGCACGAATGGAAACAGAGTGCTGCACACGGTTCAGGCGCTCTATCCCTTCAGCTCTGGCAACGATGAGGAACTAAACTTTGAACGGGGTGAGGTGATGGAGGTCATAGAGAAGCCTGAAAACGACCCAGAGTGGTGGAAGTGCCGCAAAGCAGACGGACAGTTGGGCCTGGTGCCTAAGAACTACGTCACTGTGCTCGACTCCAGCTCCCATAAATCTTCCGCAGGGCCAGCCGGGCCTCCAACGCCCGACTGTGACTACATCTCGCCCTCAGCCAGCGGCCGATTTGCTGGGAAGGAGTGGTACTACGGAAAGGTGACGCGCCACCAGGCAGAGGTGGCTCTAAATCAGAGAGGCACGGAGGGAGACTTCCTCATCCGAGATAGCGAGTCATCGGTCAGTCCCTAAGGGGTTATTCAAAATTTCTAAAATGTTCTATTAAAAAGTTATAAGCGGCTATTGTCTTACATGTAGTAGATGCAGCAGAGAATAATCACAATAGAACACATTTCTCTCAGGAAGTATATCTTGGTCAAAATTTCAGGTAAATAGCAGTACTAATACAAGTAATCCATGCATCGACAGAAATCAAGTCCAGTAAGTCTGTGAATTCATACATTTGTAATGAGGGGGAATAATACTAGATCTGTAATTACCATGGATGCATACAAGAAACATGTTACAAAAGCCCAGCGCCTTCTCAGGATTTTGTCAATCTCATTTTTCTAAAGCTTACTGATTGGCTACAAACATGTTTCAGGTCATAATTGAAGATAAATCATTTTATCTAGAGATCTGCTGAAACTATGTGCTCCTTATAGATATTTCACAGAAGAATCAAAGGGATAAACTTATTGTCAGGTGGAAAGAACCACTTGCAGACATCTTTAAAAAAAAAAAAAATTCTTTGAAAATCACTTACTTTTAGCTATGCCTACTGCGTAAGACTCCACTGCTGAAGTAAAGGCATTTTTAAGGTACCTCAAGTTAGCTTAAGAATATGAAAAATCAATGACAGGGAGAGTATACTGTAATCAGAAAGACCATAACCCTATTTACAAAATGGGATTACCATCATGGTAGTGTGCTTTTTTAATGATATGTCACTGATAAACTTCATATCAGTGAAGTTTTTGTTCTATGGTTCAGTTGGATTTTTATTGACAAATGGTATAAAGTTGATTTCAGTAGCCTTATTAAATAGGAGTTTACAAAAAAAAAAAAGTTAATACTTGTTTTCTTTGCTTTTCTTGCCATCTTTGTTTAGTATACTTACAAATTAGTTGCTCCCAGAGGGCTATATAACTAAGGGCTAGTCCATGAGGGGCCAAGAGCAAAGTAGACTTTTAGTATCTTTAAAGACTCTGATCATAATGGTTACTAAGAACATGAAATGTTACAAAAAAAGTAATAGATATTAACCAGTAAAAAAAAGAAAAATTAATAAAAATTATAACATCCGTTCAATTCGATTATAATTTGCTTATATATATTTTTAAGCCATCTTCACTTTATTTTGACCGTTTATTTTATTTTATTTTTATGTTCTGTTCTCAGTATGTGTTGCACTGTCAAGGGGATTGTGCCGTCTCTTTTGTCCATTTCTTATGTAAATAATCATTAGTATAAACAACCATTCAGATCACGTGGGGTTTACTGATTCGTAAAACCGCAAACCTATAAGCTCCCAATGCCGTTTTAAAATTAGAGTTAATTTAAGGTGTAAATTTGCTTTGGTTTTGGCCCCTCTCAGCCCATCCATTCTGGATTTATACTAAATGAGAACACAAAGACAGTTATTTGCTGCTGATGAGATTTTAACTACTCGAAACCTTTTAACAGACCACCTCTTAAAAGTTCTGGACTATACCTTTAAAATCTTAATTGTTCCTGTTTTCTGTGGTCACTAATGTGAGTTTTGCTTCTACCTTTTCAGCCAAATGACTTCTCCATCTCCCTGAAGGCACAGAGCAAGAACAAGCATTTCAAAGTGCAACTCAAGGAGAGCCTTTACTGCATTGGACAGCGCAAATTCAACTCTATGGAAGAGCTTGTCGAACACTACAAAAAGGCTCCCATCTTCACCAGTGAGCAGGGAGACAAACTGTACCTGATCAAAGCTCTGGCTGCATCCTGATCCAATCCTCAAACACACACACACATGCACAGAGATTAATGGCTTCCATATATAAAACAGATCCATACACAAGAACACACACTAACATTTCTGCTCCAAGCCTGAAGACTTAACACATCATCAGGACTTAAATGGCCACTTTGTGAGCATTCCAAGAGGAGACATGGAAATAGAATGGGAGAGACATTGCGAGACAGAGCTGAAGAAAAGACTTATGGATCCTGAGAGTTGACTACAGACCTCTTGGTCACATTTTAAATTATCCACGTTAGGTCATAGGCAATGGCATGTATTTCACCCTTGGTATCTATCTATTAGGGTTTCATTTAGATTTCTTTATGTTGATAATATATAATCCTTTTTTAACAATTTCCTTTAAAGATGTGATTTTTATTTTATTTTTTTAAAAACTACACACGACATGCTTGAGATATTTTTAGATGACGACTTACTCAGAGCCATGCCTACAGGTCTTACTCGTTGACTCACTTTAATGTTTGTCTTAAAGCTTTTGTGTTTCCTTATTTGTAGTTGTGGACACACTAATCCACAACTTCAGCTAATCATTGATAAAAATCAAGTGACCAAACTATTTATTTAGCTTTGTTAGGAATATTACAATGCATCTGCTTTTTTTTTTTTTTTTCGTTTCTTGTGCAAAGTAGGTTTTTCATTGTGTTTTTGTTTTGTACAATACAACTACTTGTGCCACATTTTGCTGTATCCACACCATTTGAATGTCACAAAGGGGATAATCTCATGATAAAAATCAGTGGAATAGTGTCCAGCCAAACTTATCTCTTCCAATAGGAATCCAGTCACAGCTGGTAAAAATCAATGTTTTGTGGGTGATACAAGTTTTGAGGTCTGAACTGGCAATTCTGATTTTGACCGATTTATTTGTTTAGGTTATTTTTTTCTGCTAAGACTATAAAACATGAGAAGAAAATGTGTTGCAGGTTTGGAATCAAGCAGCTAATGAAAGAATTACAAGATTATCCACATTACTGGACCAAAATCCATGCCCCTAGCCTATCGGATTTCCCTTTTTTCCAAATTAAAAAAAAAAAGACATCAAAGTACATGTTTATGTATTCTGTAGAAGGAAATGGTCACTTCTAGTTTCTGTTGGCTTCAAAGAATAGGAAGGAGCAGAAAATTACCCAATTTTGTAATATTGGATCTGCTGATCAAGAAAAAAATTGGCTGCTTTGGATCTGTGGCTGATGATTGGTGCATCTCTAGTGACAATCACAAACTTCAGGATTTCATAATAGTGCATTAAAGCACATGCTACTTTTTGATTGGTGTATGAAGTGAATATAATGGACATTTATAGTTTAAGTATGTTTAATTCCTGGAGGGGCAAATATGACATCATTATAGTACCTTTTAAACTTCAGCATTTTATATTAGTTATTAGCAGGCTGACCAGAATGGCCCATTCTGATATCTGGTCAAATATGTGCCACCTCTAGGTATAGGGAGTATCTGTAGGTCTAATGATCCCCTTTGGAGTCCTGGAGTCATCATTTTGGTCCTTTTATTGTAAGAAGATAATGTATAAATTGATTCTCTTGAGTATAGAGGGGGAGTGGAGGACCAGCCCAGGCAGCCAAGAGGATGATGTCACTTCTCCTGAATTAGTGATTACTAAAGGAAATTGAGGGTCACCAGAGGGTCAAGACTGCATACTTATGACATATTCCTTGAGACGGGAAAGATCCAAGTTTATATATACAACAAATCTCTAGGGTGAGTGGGGTTTTTCACTGAAAGGGGACAAGGTAGAGTTTGAATGTCGGAAGTACAGCAATCAAAGCCGCGGCAGGAGGAGTGCTGACAGGGACCCGCTCCAGCAGGGGGTGTTGATGATGATGACCATCACAAAGCTAGCGATGATGAGTTCTCCAGCTGCAGCTGGTTGGACCCGGGAACAAACGGAGAAAAGGATGAGGGAAGGAAAAATAGACTAAGGATTGGAGAGCGCTTTTCACTGTACCACCACACCCAGTCAATCATTTGAAAACCAGCTGATACTGGTTGAGCATACGGTATTTGATGAGAGCATCTGAGGTTTTGATGGAAGTAGAGATGCACCAATCTGGTATTTTTCCAGCTTTGACCTACTAGTATCAATTTTTCCCTGTTCTGTTTCAGAACTACGTAAGCTGCAGATATTTAAACAGTATTTAAGACGTTTATGGAAAAGCAATGATGTCACACTGTGTGTGAGAGAGTTAGCTATTGCTGTTTTCAAAAGAAAGACAAAATGATTGGAGTGCATTTTAAGCGTCAGCATTTTATATTAGCAGAGCTAGCATTAATAAAACACCAGGCTCCATGTGTATTCTCTGGGGAACGTAGATCTACACCGTAACTCTGATTTCTAAAACATTTCAACGTCCAGCAGTTTCAAAATAGACTGACTTTTAAAAGCCTAGAATATTTAAACAGCAGCGTTGCTTCTCTATTCAACCTTCCTGTTATCTGCTAAAAAGTCTTGCTCTCTCCCTACCTCCCAGCTTTAATGAACTGCAGACATGTCATAAAATGCAATTGTTTGCTTTCAAATAACTTTTATCTAATACTGACATTTTTTTACTGGAGTCTTCTTCACTCTGTAACTACTTCCACACCAATGAGTGTTCTCAGTGTGAACCGATGGTACGTTGGTGTGATGCGTTCACAGATCTAAACAAATTTGAATTGAGTCTTGGTCAACTTGAAAATGACCTTATTTTTTTTTTCTTTTTAGCCTATTTCATTTTTCTTCTTCTGGTACATCACCAGATAGAACTTATAATTAAAATGCAAATTATTTCTGAATAGTTTAAACCTTTCAGTTGGATTGATGTTTAAAGTGCTAATTTTACAATTTTTTGAACTGGTGACTTGATATAGGTTATATAAACCAAGAAAATTAGATTACGGAGTTTCTGATGGAGATGAGTATTATCAGTTTTATAATTAAATGTAACAATTACTTTGTATTCCCATTTGTAATCCTGTGGATTTCCTATACCACACTGGTGTTGAGATCTAAGAATTGTTCTAGTTTTATTTACCTCAGTTTCTGAGTTTTGAAAATACCCAATCTGCAACTGTCTGCTTGATTCACCTATTTTAAGAAAAACGTTTGGGTTTTTTTTTCATGCCAATTCTTCATCCAAGTTCTGCAGCATCTGTGATGTTACAAAGCATTGAAATGAATGCCCTAGCACATTCTGCCCCCATTTTGCTAGGATTTAGTCGAATTTAACGTGCCTTCACAGCTTTCCGGCAACCAAAAGCTTTAGAGACCCCCCCCCCCCCCCCCCATACCTCCCACTTCTCTCACCACTGCTATCTGTTTAAAGCTTTGCATGTGCATCAGCGGAGCGATTAACAGCAGCAGATGTGTCGGGATGGCCGAACACATCCTCATAGGAAAGAGCATTTCCTCTTTTAGCACTCTCCAAATATCCCTGACTTAACCCTCTCTCTTTTCTTGGTCATGCATAACATGCCCTTTTTAGTTGATGCGTTTCATTTTAAGTGACCTTACCATAGCCGACTTCATCAAGTATTAGATGAATAGTGAATGCCTACATATAAACAAATAAAAAAAAAAACGTGAGGATGTCAAGTTACAAGCATAATTCCAGGTGTGATGTAATCGTGACCTAAATCTGTATGAGCACCTAAAGTAACTACATATTAAAACGTTGACGCATTCTTTAGATATCATTTTTGAATCTTTATCTACGACTAGTGTAAGATTTCACTTTTTCTTTTGCAGCTTAGCCACATAGATATCAACGAACTCCTCAAATACTTAAATATTTAGCTTGATATTGAAACAGAACTACAGTATCTCCCTGCTTGGATATTGTTACTGGGATTGTTTTCATGTTACAATAAAAAGGAGGCTGCATGAGCAGAGCCTTGTAGCTGTACAAAAAAAAAATCTGCTTTGAAAGGACGTTAAAGTCAGTTGTGACAGATATTATCAAGACTGCTTGTCAAACTATTCGTCCCGATGGGGGATAAACTACCATGCACTCTGAACCTGCTAAATAAACCTGAGAGATTGTTAAACTTCCACACAGATGTCTTGATAATATTGAAAACAAGTGGACCCGTGTTTGATTTTGGTGCTTTTGTGCAGCTTACATTACTGTGGTGATATTTGTCTCACAAAGCTTTTTCTTTTTGTTTCTGTAAGTGAGATTGAAGAAACAGATTCATACTGTGGAATGATAAAGGCAGTGCTGTGAAGAAAAAAAAAAGTTTTGCTCTTAATACTGTTTTTATGGAGGGGAGAATGTCTTCAGGTGTAATACGTTAGAAGATTTAGAGTGTTAAAGATGTAATAAAAAGCATAAAAATTAAGTTTTCTGCTTGTCTTAATGCATGAATGTTTTTTTATGTAAATGTAAAAAGGAGCACGGGTGCATCTGAAATATTGGATTATCATCAAAAAGTTATTGAGTTCAACTCATAGATTCACAATACAGAGATATCTTAGTTGTTTCTACAATTGTCAGATGATCTAAATCCTAATTTCTATCAAATTTAATCATAAAAGACAAAAACTTTTTTCCCCTACTTAGAAAAATGTTTGGACTACTGAGCAACATAATCCATTTTCTGTTTAGATGAGTTTTTCTTTACGGTCCTCCAACACTTCAGTTATCCCTGTTGACCGTGGACCATTTTCTACTACGGTTTTTCCTTTCCCTCAACTTCTTTGGCAATGACCTATTGGGATTCCCCGCTAATGGAGGGACAGCTGTGAGGTCCGTAGCGTTCCCTGGTACTCTGAAGGCCATTCATAAATATTTAAGGCCCAAATGTTTGTTTATAGGGCTCATGTATTACAGAGAAAATAAATTCTGGTATTTTAGCTCTAAGCAATAAATATGCTGCTTCACAGAAAAATAAGTACATCATTGTGTGTAATCGGTCTTTATAATGTGAGTTTGTGCTGCATCATATCCTAAATCATGGAGTAGCGATATATCTGATGCATGTCTGCCACCTGGTGGCTATTCCTAAAATTACATCCAGTGATTCAAAGCAATTTAATCATGACTTTTGGTTTATCTGGTCAGGTTTGAAAAAGATGACACTGTAGTATTTTAAAATAAATCTCTCTGTTCATTCAATATATTACATAGTTTAGTAGCAAAGATAAGGGTAATAAGATTTTCCACTCCTTCCAAGTATCCTCATTAGTCCCCTCAGTGTGAAGCAGTGTGCTGGTTTTCATGGAGCATGTGGCACAAAGTGGGTTTGTGTGGCCGTTGCGTAACTCTGGGGCAAACATTACAGCCACTCGAAAAGTCTGGGCCTGTTCCGCTGTGTTCGATGACAGAACAGCAGGGATCCTTTCAAGCTCTTCTTTTGTCTTCGTGCTGTTGCCCTTCGACTCCCCCAACACACACCCCAGATTATTTGCATGAGGGAAAACATTGCAAACTATCATGGTAAATAAAATGTAAGATCTATAGATAGTATCACAGCAAGAAGTATACGCGACATTTTTATAGCTAAAAGCATGCTTCAACCCTGCTGGTACAAAACAAAAAAGCCACGGCTACTTATCAGAGAATAGATCTGAATGCATAAAGTCTTTACCAGACATAGTAAAAGCTAACTGTAATTTCACAGTTCAAAATAATTTTAAAGTATTAAGGCATATTCAGTGAATGAGTTCAGGTGCTGAGGAATCAGAAACTGTGCATTGGGATGAATATGCTGCCGATTGATTAATTGTGAAACAGGAGATTGGTAGAAACAAAAGCTTGGCTTTTAAAAGTAGAGAAAGTCGGACACCGCGCCAGGCAGGTGGGTCATCACCTGCATCCTGATCCACCAGTGGGGCTCCATGGGGGAGTATCGCGTGTACGGACGCTTCGATCTGATGGCGTCTGTGATGTCATCCAGAACCGGGGTCATGTCTTTCTCGCCGCTGTTGCAGTAAGACCGCATCAACGCCATGTACTGCTCAAAGTGGCTTTTCCCATAGTCCTCCTTTACCTCGTCGGGGGCCTCGTTCCACAACTTGTTGGCAGTGTCAGAAACAATGTCTCGGGTGAGGATGCCCGTCGCCACGATGTAGTTCCCCGGTTCGATGATTGACACTTTCACTCCCCAGGTCTTCATCTCGTAGCGCAGGCAGTCGGAGAATACCTCCACGGCATATTTTGACACGCAGTAAGGAGATCGCAGCCGGTTGCCCATCCTGCCGTACATGCTGGCAATGTTCACGACACGGCCTGCAAGCAGAGAAACGCCACATTAATTTTTATGATGCTATAACCCGCTGCTTGAGATGACAGGTCAATTTTTTGGGTGAAAATTTACTATACAGGCGGAAGCTGAAAAAGTGAGCGCACCACACTAAAGGAATACAGGTTATGATATAAAAACGAACTTAAAAATTGATTCAGAGCTCACACAGAGATTTACGAATTAAATGAGTTTGAGTTTTATTGCAAAACATTATGAATATTAACATGTAAAAATGAAACATTATAGCCAAGCGGCTAATTTCTATTGCTCCTCCCATTGGCCAAGGCTGTGGCAGAGTGAGAGAGAGAAAGACTTTCAGCAGACAACAAGAAGGCTGAATGGAGTACAGCCATGGTGCTCAGTTTTATTCATGCTGGAATTAGAAAGGATGGCAAGTGTTTGGAAAATCTTAAAGATACAAATAGAAACTAAATAGAAAATAAGAACAGTAATTAGCTCCTCACATTGGATGTTGGGATTGATAAATGTCCCTTATAGGGATATTCCACCCCTAAGTACAAATTTTTCATTTGCCTTATTTGCCTACTAGCATGCAAGTATTTCCCATTACCTTACATTGGTGTAAACTAAGCTGAAGCAAATACAGACGTGGACAAAATTGTTGGTACCCTTCATTAAATCAAAGAAAAACTCATAATGGTCACATAAATAACTTTAATCTGACAAAAGTAATAATAAATAAAAATTATATAAATGTTTACCAATGAAAGTCAGACATTGCTTTTCATCCATGCTTCAACAGAATTATTTAAACAATAAATGCATGAAACAGGCCTTGACAAAAATGATGGTACCCACAACTTAATATTTGGTTGCACAACCTTTTGAGGCAATCACTGCAATCAAATGATTCCTGTAACTGTCAATGAGACTTCTGCACCTCTCAGCAGGTATTTTGGCCCACTCCTCATGAGCAAACTGTTCTAGTTGTTTCCGGTTTGAAGGGCGCCTTTTCCAGACAGCATGTTTCAGCTCCTTCCAAAGATGCTCAATAGGATTGAGATCAGGGCTCATAGAAGGCCAGTGTTTTCCTCTTAGCCCTTCTTGGGTGTTTTTAGCTGTGTGTTTTGGGTCATTTTCCTGTTGTAAGACCCGTGACCTGCGACTGAGACCATGCTTTCTGACACTGGCCAGCACATTTCTCTCTAGAATCCCCTGATAGTCTTGAGATTTCATTGTACCCTGCACAGATTCAAGACACCCTGTGTCAGATGCAGCAAATCAGCCCCAGAACATAACCGAGCCTCCCCCATGTTTCACAGTAGGGACCGTGTTCTTTTCTAGATATGCTTCATTTTTCCGTCTGTGAACATAGAGCTGATGTGCCTTGGCAAAAAGTTAAATTTTTGTCTCATCTGTCCACAGGACATTCTCCCAGAAGCTTTGTGGCTCGTCAGCATGTAGTTTGGCATACTCCAGTCTGTTTTTTTTTAATGATTTGTCCTCTCCTTGCTCGTCTCCCATGTAGCCCTCTTTGGCTCAAACAGCGAAGGATGTTCCGATCTGACACTGATGTTCCTTGAGCATAAAGTTCAGCTTAGATCTATTTTGAAGTCCTTCTAGGCTCTTTTGTTACCATTTGGATTATCCGTCTCTTTGATCTGTCATCAATTTTCCTCCTGCAGCCACGTCCAGGGAGGTTGGCTACAGTCCCATGGATCGTACATTACTGAATGACATGTGCAGCTGTAGTCACAGAAACATCTAGCTGCTTGGAGATGGTCTTATAGCCTTTACAGTTAACATGCTTGTCTATGATTTTCTTTCTCATCTCCTGAGACAACTCTTTCCTTTGCTTCCTCTGGTTTATATTGAGTGTGGTACACACCACGTCACCAAACAACACAGTGACTACCTGGAGTCCTATATATAGGCCCACTGAGTGATTACAGGATTGTAGACACCTAGGATGCTGATTAGTGGACATACCTTGGATTAACATGTCCCTTTGGTCACATTATTTTTCATTCTTTTCTAGGGGTACCATCATTTTTGTCCAGGCCTGTTTCATGCATTTATTGTGTGAATGCTGTAGGCATTCACACTATTGTGATCCTGTTTCTCTTTATTCTTTATTATTATTATTATTATTATTATTATTATTCTCCTCGTTTCCGTACGTTTTTTGAAATTCAACTACTTCTGCAATTTTCATGCGATTTCAGCAATTCAAATATTCACGCGTTCAGCTTTTTCGGGTCTTTCCGGCTATGTCTTCTGGTATTTCTGCTTTTCATACTTTTTAAAATATTCAGCTTTTTATGCGATTTTCGCTTACATTGAAATGAATGGAAATTCATGAAAATTCCGGAAACATTTTGCGCTTTTCCACAGCTAACTACTTCCACAAAATTTAAGCTAGAATCGCCATTCAAACTTTAAACGGGTCACAAGGCTTTAAACTATCTTCGTATGATTCAGCTTTTTGATATCTCTTACGGTTTTCATAAAATCGCGATTTAAAAATCATTTAAAAATTTTCAGGTTTTCAAATTTATAATGTATTTCAATGACGGAATTCTTCAACTGGCAGAGTGTCCACTCTAGCAACTGCCGTTTTTGGCCCTTTTCTGAACTTTCACAAACAAATTACTCCTGTTCATACAAATTTCACACAATCTACACATATTATATATTAAAACGCAGGAAATATTGTTGGGATTCAGGAAATGTAACCCTCATTGAAGTGACATTTACACATTTACCACAAATGGCCCCAAAGCGATGAAAAACCACCCCTGAGTGGATCCTGCTCGAATTTCAGCATCTCAAAATTATGCCCATTTTTACAAAATCGCTGTGCGGACACAGATTAAGGTACACACATGACACAAAGAAGTATTAATCACCAAAGCCTCCTGATACTCAAAGTGAAATCCTTATTTCGATAGCCCTTATACTTCCCGAATAACATAACATCGTTCGGAACCAAGTCAAGTCAGATTTCTGGTTTTACCAAAATATACTCATGTTTGACATCAATTTATAGCTTTTATATTATATTTTCAAAAAATTGAGTGGTTTAAGACTGTTCCCGTATCCGTTCCAATAAAAACGATACATGGATCACGTCGATACGCCTTACGGTTCCCGAGTTATTAAGAGTAGTTTGGAAGAAGGATTCCCTGTTTAAACGGCTGAGGAATTGAGACACAAAAGTGAGGTGCTGCAGCTGGCCTCCTGTCAGCTTCTCTCCTGCAGGGCCAGCCTGTCTCTGATTGGCTGAGTAAGGGAAGGCCATTCTATTGCTACAGTTGGAGTCACCTCTTGTGGTGGACAATATAATTACAATGCGCTATGGACACTACATAGTGTGGCTGTGACCTAGGTAGTAGGAATCCACGAATCAATGGGTTGCTGGTTCAAATCCCAGATTCTTCCATCTCATTCATTGTCTTTGGGCTGTAAACTTCACCCACATTACTTGCTGGTATTAAGAGGGCCCAGTGTTGCTGTGTCCTTTAGCCTCACTCCTGTCACAGTGACCTAGGGAAGCAGTGTCTACAATTAAGTAGCCTGCTACCATGAATGGGAAACAGTGATTACTTTTAAAGGGTAGTTATGCAGACTTTTATGTTTAGGCTATTGTGGGCATTGTACATGGAGTATGATATTATTATACAACTTTATATTGACATCCATTATATTCAAACTAGTATTTAAGCTAAGAGTTTTTTTTAGCTAATTTTAGCAAGAATTGGCTTTGTAGCCATTTTTATTATACTGAATTGATCAAGTCATTAATATCCAATATATTAGTATTTCCCAAAATTCTACTGTTAGCATTTTAGCTAACATCATCAGTTTCAAACGGGTTACAACTTGCATTTCAGCTAATACCACAATCTTTCCTAATTCTAGCTGTAGTACAATTTACCAACTTTTCTCTGAATAAGCATTTGCAGAGATTTTCTCTTTCAGCAAACTTTGCTTACTACATTTCAGCAACATGTTAAAGGTTGCATTTTAGCTAACATTGGTAGTTTAGCTTAATTTAGCTAACATTGGTATTTTAGCTTAATTTAGCTAAAGCTGGTCTTTTAGCTTTTCAATAGTTTTGCAGTTAAGTATAACTGCATGGCTCTCACCTTTTTATGCTGATTTTTACTTTTTAAAGTTACACAACATACTATTTTGAGCTTGTTATAAAAATTTGACAACTTTTAGATTTTAGCTAATAGTTTTTCTACGTAGGACAATTTTGAAACATTTTTCAGTTATTCAGCTTTTTACAATTCAGCAAATATTCTGCAGTTTTCTTCAAATTCTTCAGCAATTTTCAGCAAAAAAAATCAGCTTACAGCATTCACACTGCATTTTCGCAGGAAATGCAAATTTTTCTAGTTTTTTAAATAATTCCGTTGAAGCATGGATGAAAAGCAATGTCTGACTTTCATTGGTCAATATTTATATAATTTTTATTTATTATTACTTTTGTCAGATTAAAGTTATTTCTGTGACCATTATGAGTTTTTCTTTGATTTAATGAAGGGTACCAACAATTTTGTCCACGTCTGTAAACTGCTGCCAGTTCAGGGGATCTTTTTTACACTGCAGCTTGGATTCCAGTGTGTAACAGATAAAAATAGCTTTGGTAAAAAGAAATAGATCACATATTTAACATTTGCTTCCTAAATTCTCCTAAAACTCTTACCAAGCCTTGATTGTATTTTCACTGTAAATAGATTGTTTATTCAGGAAAAAAAAGTACTATGTTTTATTTTTGCTATATTATTGAATCTCAACCATTTTTTTTGCAATAGCTGTTACAATCTAGTAAAAAAAATGTAAATATGAACTAAATTTGCCTGCCATCAGTTGGGAAATCTTCCAGGCTTTGACACCAAAACATTAACCCTGATCGGCATATTAACCTGGCAGCTACTGATTAATGTAAGTAAGATATTAAAACCCTTATCAGTTTAAGAGGAAGGTTTGCTCACATAAGACTGCACATGAGGCAAAAAAAAAATATCAAACCTATTTGATATTTACCCCAATGTCTCATGAGGCAGAAACCTCACCAAAAATTAGGTGCAGACAGTGAGCTATCTGCCGAGCACACGGCCTCGAATGACTTTTAGCTCAGCAGATTGTGGAATATGCTGAAGCCTGCCGCACACAAGAGCAGAGGTCATTGATCAGCTCACTGAGCTGGTCGGTTTCTTTGTTTGCTTTTAATTGCTTACAGTAAAACTTGGACCCCTGCTTGTCTGTCCCGCTCAGATTTTTGCACTTTGGACATATAGTTTTTTTGATATGTCAAACTTTCACAAGGGTGGGCGTTAATAAGTAACAAACAACAAAATATCTTCCATGGGTTTACCTTTTGCCCTGCGGATTAATGGCAGAACCGCTTTGGTGACTCTGATGGTGCCCCACAGGTTGACCTCTGACACCTGCCTGTAGGTGTCAATGGAGGTGAACTCCACCTCTCCGAAGGTCGACACCCCAGCATTGTTCACCACAGCCCACAAACCTGACGCATGAATGGAATGATAATGAATCAGCATGTTTCATTTATCTGGATTTGGGCGCAATAAACAGTGAACAGTACCTCTTTGTGAGTCCTCCAGGTTGCCTTTGATGTATTCAACTGCCTTTTTCACCTGCTCGTCGCTGCAGACGTCCAACTGGACCACCTTCATGCGATCTGAATGTAAACCCTCAAGCTCCTTTGCACCGTCTCCATCTTTTTCCTGCATGATGTGAAGAAAACACAGTATATGTCAAAATACAGTTGGTAACTCTTCACATTATTGTCTGGCTCCTAAACAATACAAGTCAATAAATATATATATTTTTTTACAGTGCATTGTAAAACTAATCCTAATCTCTTGGGTATAGTACAATTACTATCTGAACAATATAGCAACTAGTACTCAACACAATCTCAATATGTGCAGAATTACAACTACTTGGTTACAATATTTTATTGGGTACTATATTTCAAATGGCATGCAAATTGTATATTGAGCCAATGAGATGGCCTCTCGCTACCTTTAGTGGCCAACCCTGACACAGATTTGGCTGACCAAAACGCTGAGGCTCAATAGCAGCGCAGGAGAAATCATGTGCATGGCAAATTGAGAGCTGTGAGAAAACAATACTATGAAAGTCCAGTGGTAATTTTGTCAATGATCAGCGTGTTTCATGCCAGCCCCAGTAAGACATTGGCCAACATAACTGCTAACTCGACTGTGTACTTTGATTTTTTTTTTGTTTCGGACCTGATCTTTACTCTAAATTCTTTTATTTTATGGATGATATTGCCATCATTAAAACCTATCCTTTTGCAAACTAGTCCCTTGACAGCAGTAGGAGAACATGGTTTGTCAGTGTACAAAAAAAAGGTACAATTTTTAAGGAATAATCATATCTGCACAAAACGAGATGTAGCTACAGCCGTCGGTCAGTTCATGAATGTTTAAGAGGACTGTAAATCTGACCAGTCGGCACACCGGCACCAGCCCCGCAGGGCTAAAGAGTCGCCATAGAGGCAGGAGGTGCTCAGTGTTGTAATCAAGAGGATCCGAACGCAGGGCCTGCCACAGATTTATATACACCTTTTATGAAGCCATAGCATTGATCCAGAGCTTTACTGAGGCGCATAGAACAGTTCACATACTGATAAAAACTCCCCAATGATTTATTTCAACAGCAGTGATTGAAGTCCCCCAAAATAATATTGGGGGCATCCGTAGGGAGAGATTGGAGTGAGTGCACTATGGAAGGAATGCAAACGATGGTGATGTAGATGCCCTCAGAGGAGATCAAGGTAGGGCAAACACACCTGTTTGTGCATGGTAACCTCTTGACGCTATTTCTGACTTATATATAAACACACTACTGCTCGATGAGATTTCTGGGTAGTTGCGGGGTCCTGATACAATTGTATGGGAATTGTATATAAATTCTTACCTTTAGCAGGCACCCAGCAAAGACTGTGAAACCGAGCTTGTGTAGATGTTTCGCAAGTGACAGACCAAATCCAGTGTCACAGCCTGTAATAAGCACGGCTTTCCCTTTAACCTACACAAACAGAAAACAGTATTGAATAAATACAGGATGAAACAACTAAATTCATCTCTGAGAATATGACTATCAGGTACAAAGTTGTAGCAAATTGTGCAAGGTCAATCCTCATGCAGGGTTCACCTTGTGCCTTTAAGGTTTTCTGATCCTCTAAAGTCCTGAAGTTTCCTCTCAGTAATCTGCTGTGCATATTTACATATTTCTCAGGCAAGCCGTGTTCCAGTTTAACGTGTAACGGGACAATAAGAGGGAGGAAAAAAACACCAGGTTTCCGCTCTGCTCCCTTACCTCCACCGATCCTCTGGGGATTCGAGGCGTAGCGACGTACAGCACAAAAGCTGCATAGATCACGACGATGCACTCGGTCACGCTCGTTTCCGGCAGTCCCAGCATCCTCATGATGGCGTTGAGGAGAGCTGGGAGCCCGAAGCCCAGCACCACGGTGAGCAGAACCGAGGAGGACACCAGGAGCCCTATCCGTAACACGGAGTGAGGAGCCATCTTGGAGCAATTGTTTCTTTTCCAGGAAGAGCTTTCTACATCACCCTCCAGCGTGGGGTCACGGCATGATAGGACACGACCACGACACGCCCCCTATCATGTTTATAAAGCTACAGGACGACGCTTATGTAAATGGTTTTAATTTGGCTTCTGTTAATACATCTTTTGTTACGATGTTGAATGTTATGGGGTTGAAGACTTTAGCAAAATGACGTTAAGTTTACATCAACCACTATTTGGAACAACATAAAGCGCGAGAAAAACCCGATCGTGATGAGGAAACTAATAAAAAATACATACGCTAGGTCGGATTTATGGAGGCGGAAAAGTCTCAAACTCATGCAGTCTTTTTCACAATTGCATGTGCTGTGGTTCACAAATTTCAAGAAACACTTGTAATATAAATTCACAAATGTATATGATCTGTTTTAAAAATGCAAACAAGCTGTTTCACAAAGATAACTGAGCGAAACTTCAAATATAAACTCATTCAGATTATACAGATCACTGAATGTCCATTTATGGACCCCTTCTCATTTGTGAGAGATTCTGTGTGGTAACCGAGACTCCCCGAACTCAAAAGTCACCATTTAAATTCATCACTACCCAGCTGTGTTTGCTTTTAACCGATCAAATGGCTCCATGTTTCTATCCTCATCGCGGCCGGACATAGACCATTACTAATCCATTTTCCTGGTTTATTAAACCATGTGCACGGATTACTAATCAAATTCCTCGGTTTATTAAACCGTGCGCAGGGATTTGCAATTTATTCCCTCGGTTTATCAAACTGACCATGCCAGGTGTTCAACTAGCTTTTTAAAAGGGGAGATTGGTAAATTGCTACAGGGCTAAAAAATATATGTGGCAATGTTTTATCAATTTAAAATCCAGGTTAAAGACATTGAAAAGTTCACTGTATTTACATTTTATTCACTGAAGTAACTTTGGTAAATGGGGAGCGTGCTTATTTGGCTGACCTCAGAAATTAGGAACATACTCTTCATATTGTAGAAGTATTGTGATTCACTTTGAAAGTCTAACATCTGAAGCTTTGGTACCCAATTCAAAGGTTCAAAAATACCTGAATCTGTTTAGTAGCAGCAAAGTGAGTGGGGAGTTTTGGCAGAAATCTCATTGACAATGCTGAGGTTTAGGTCTGATGACTTTGCTGACCAAGCAAGCACAAAAATGCATTTGAAGTGTAGTTTGGGTGGTGCGAGTAGCTGAAGATTATCAGTAGCTTCATGAAGTGTTCCAAAACTTGATGGCTGGACAGACTGGACTCAACTGTTGTAAACCTGACAACTTTAAGAAAAATAACAAGTGTTTAAGGATCACTGAGTCCAGTCTCTCCTTTAACAAGGTTCTTCTGGTACCTGGTTTAGGAGTGGCTTAAAAACTTGGCCAGTGTTCTAGAGACACCTTAATTGCAGACAATCACCAAGAGCCAGCGAGTCAACATGCTTATCTCCCCCCAAACAGGTCTTATTCACTCAACCTTCTAGTCACATTCCAGCATCCAGCTTGTGGCATACCATGAGAGTTAGAACCAACTGATGCAGGGGCTTAAACACTAACCCCTTCTATGAAACTGCTGTGCTACCACCTGCTCAGATTAACCCCCCCACAAAAAACAAATAGATACACAAGTTTAAGAACAAACAACCTCAGAATCATTTCATGGCCTTTAATGTTTATATAGGAAACCATTACGCAACATGCAGGTCAAGTGAAACTCATTTCAGCTCAACCCAATCGCCTACAGGAAGCCGCTAGCCAACAGTTGATAGCAAGGTGACCAAAAATTAAGTACATTTGCCAAATTGACTAAGTGCTGTAGACAGAAACAAACCAAATGAAACATGACAGATGTTGACTTCAGAGTAAAAAACCTTAATTTGCTTTACCAAAAAAAAAAAAAAAAATTGTTTCTACATTAAAGAGTGCATGCACTTGTAAACCTGTCCTTAAGTTTTCACAGCGTAAAATGTCTTTGAATAAGGAAATTACTGTAACAATTCTGATTCATTTTCTTTGGACAATGGTGACAGTGCTGGTCAAGGGAAATTAAGCCTGAAGACTGCAACCCATTTACAGAACTTGACAGTGGCCATTCAGACTGCAAATACTTTATTTTCTATTTTATTCACTTTATTTGAGAAAAGTATCAAGCTTCCTCCTTATGTTGTCAAAAGAGTCCATTCCCATATAGTCTGCTTGGCCTTGCTCCCACTGCTCCTTTCGTTCTTCTGAAGTTGGCGTGGGTTGGAACGCCTGTGTTTGAGAGGAGCCACCTTCCTCCTGAGAAGAGAAACAATAAGTGAGTAACAAACTTTTCTTTGGAGAGGACAATATACACAAGTTAGCTGACACCCAATGTGATAGTAAACCAAACCATGTGTACCATCTGTGTTAATGAGCACAGGCAGACCAAGGCTTTCCATAAGATAAAAAAATTTAAAAAAAAGTGACAGCAATCAGGCAGACGCCAATGGTTACACCAAATCAACTCCATACCTGTACAGTTTCACAAGTGACCGACTCACTATGCTTGGACTTTAAGATGGATGGGAAGACAGAAAAGAGGCACAATTAAAGCATGTACTTACAGTGCAAGAGTAGCTAATAGCAATTCCAGGCAGTTCTAAGAAATGCAAGGCTCAAACACTCCACATACAGCCACACTATAGAGAAGATCTGCCAAGTTCGAAACCACCTCAGGGAAGTAGTGATATGAGGCAGTTGCTGGTAAAAGATTTTCAGCTCAGTTTGACAACTAGATTTGATAAAAACATAGTTTCCATATTGTTAGAGTTATGAGGGGAATGAACCACTGATTCCCTCGGACTGCATTTTTCGCTTAGAAGTTCTTCAAAAAAAATAAAAATAATGTGTTCCTTTAAGAAAATAAAGTCGACTTTCAGGCATGTGACCAGCAGGGTGCAGCAAAATGTGAGGCATGGGCAAAATGCACCAATTGTACATCAAGACACCACTGGTTCTGACCCAAAAAAAGTCTTCAAGCTATTTGAAGAGGGACACGTTTTCAAACCAACCAATGTCAGACTACAATATAAAATGATTTGTAAATTTTAAGTGAATCCAGTCAGCTGGACCTGCTCATCCGTGTCGGAATGTACATTTATAAAGATTTTGATCTAGTCACCTCCACACATCCAGAGTGAAATGGCTCATCTCCGTAATGTTCCTGCAGCATTGGAACCACAGTGCTGGCATACAGAGTCCACCAGTTCAGGAGGAACCCAGGATGTGTTGCAGGCTCCTGCACACCTCCTGAAATCCGTTTAGTTTTGCGGTCAAAAGTATAGCTCCATGGCTTGGTCTTTCCAAGAAAGTGGACCACCTTAGCATTTCCACCATACCTGGAGAGGCAAAGCAGAATATGACCAGTTAGAAAAAATTTGGATTCTTGAGTTTTGAATTTTATTAGCATGTACAGCAGCAGCTAAGTATTATCCTAGATCCAATGGAACAGAGTGGGGGGCACAGTATGAATTAGAAGTTTACAGCTGAAACAGTTGAGGTTTGAGGCCAGCCAGTTTGTTTTGCATCTGCCAATTCACTAGCCTCCATTTTTTAGAACCATAGCCAACAAGAGGCACTCATCTAAAGCCTAATTTGGGTACCAGGAAAAGCCGGACTGTATCTCTGATGTTTTCCATTATATTTAGAGATCCGTTGACATACAGATGCAGTGAGAATGTGTGTGTGAGTTTAAGATTGTGAGCAGTCCAGGAGGCAAACATAAAAAGGCCTTTAAATGATCTGCTCTATTTTAGGAGTGTGTCAGCTGCTGGGACTTCAGGATGGATATCCAACCCAAAGCCTGCAGGAGTGACACTTCAGCCGGCAGTCTGGAATGTTATTGCTCATCCCTCGGTAACCTGATGTCCTGTCATAAGTTTGCAACATGTTCATGTGATCAGGGGTCTACTTACACCGTTGGTCTTTACAAATTAGAAGTTATTGACAGACTAATGTGTCCTAACAATCTTTTGTTCTTGTAAACAGGAAATACTAGCACTCCAGCTTACAAATTACATTTATGGTTAACATTTTCCTCCAAGTTCTGTAGATTGACACTTACTGCTTAAATGCTGGGAGGTAAGTGTAGATGGCTATGCTGCTTAAGTTGTAAATGAAAGGGAGATGTTTTGAGATGTCAGCTGTTGCCCAGTCACTGAAGAAGCCATTCAAAACACCTTGGTCTCCTCCTGCAGACACGAGACATGCATTCATGACTTACTGGGTTGCTTAAAAAAAAAAAAAAAAAAAAAAAAAAAATAGTTTAGTACAAATTCCCTTTGATCCCATAACTGAAGGCTGGATGATACTCTATACTTCACAAGACAAGTTTGCCTCTTAAAGCATACTTTGGTTAAATTAACTTAGCCCAAGTTGGCTCCTTAGCTTAGACTCTGAGCAACTGCATGATTAAACATGTGGGTGGGGTACTAAACCAATTAACCCAAGTGGATTCATGGGAAATCAAATCCCATGCAAAATTAACCAACTAATGATTTCTTGATTAGATAGTTTCACTCAAGACCAAGTGTTTGGTACCACATGAATGGCTTGCAGCATAAAATTAGTTGGCATTCTTAAAGTAGTAACAAACATTTTAATTTCATGTGAAACATGTATATTAGTTTCCTAATTTTACACTGGCCAGGAAGCAGATCTTTAAAAATGTTTTAGCATTTGTTTAACCATTGCTTCCTCTACTAGCCCACATGCACCCTTATTTATGATCTTAATTTCTCACGTCTTGAAGTCAAATCAGCAGGGCAAATACTTAATGTTGTTCTGGGTTCTATAAAGTATTTTTGAATTAAATATATGGATGTTACAAATCAATGCCACTCCATATTCAGTTGAGCACCTGAATAATGAATTTGGAGTACCGACTCTAGTGTGGATCATGGAAAACTGAGGTGCACATGAGTTGCTCAGTTGACTCCCAACACTGGACCAAGCTACCATGGACCAGTGGATTACGTTAATTTTAAATTATGCTGTTCCTGCAACGCAACACTCCACTCTAGGAGTTTGTGATAAACATTTTAATCCAAACGCTTTGGTAATTTGGGATGATAATTGGCAAAGATGACATCGAAGCTCTGTTTTGGAAAGATGATCATTCCAACAATCAATTGCCTGCAATTCAAATGGCAAGGCTGTTGTGTTACTCTACAACAGCAACTAACTGCTAATAGGGCTATAGGGGATGGTGGGCACCATGTTGGAAATACCTTTCCACATCCCTTCAGCGCCATTTGTAGTTCTAGAAGTGTTCCCACATATGAGAACCATTTTATTTGCCAAATAGTAAAGCCAACTTGTCTTTGTCCCAATTAGGTTGTATAGAAGACTTAAACCCTTAACTGTCAAATAACTTGTCTGCCATTTTACTAGAAACTTTCATTTCAAAATCCTTGCAGCCCCAAAATTTCAGTATGCCTGCCTACAGTGTTTTTGCCATACTACTATATCACTGAACTACAGAATGTTTGACCCGGTCTATTTAAGAGCCACCTTTGTACTCAACAAATCTTCACTAATTTTTAGAGCTCAAACAAGTCCAAGTCCCATTCAGAGCCAGTCAACTTTAAATAATCCATGTAGACACAAATATTTGCAGTCGTTTATCCATGGCCGACATCCCCTGGTTAAATGCTCAGCTTTGCACTTCTGCTGTAGAAACCACCCAGTCTCAGGCCAATTTAACACAAGGCAGCCCTTCTAAAGACAGCATCTTGCATAAACTATATATCCCAGGTCAGTTCTTTTATCCTTTTTAGATGAAACCACTTTCAGACGGAACCAATTTCATAAACTTGACCACTGAATGAGATTGATACTCCAACTTTAGTAGAAAGTCACTAAACTAAGATGATAGAACCCCTGTAGAGTCCTGGCCAATAAACTATGAAGCTCCAGTTTAGGTAGAACACGTTTGGGTTTGAATGCACGGTTTCCATAGGATTTCAAAACGCAATATGGAACAGAACTTCATTTTGAGGGGATGAGCAGAGCTCAGAAAGAATGTGCCTCCAACTTTGCCAGTTTGTCTTGGCAGCAGCAAACATGAAAGCCACAGAGAGCCTCTGGGGTCAGCTGCTCATTTATTCAGCAATTTCCCCCACATCTCATCTAGGATATTTAGAAAAGCTGCACATTTAATGCAATAGCAGAGGAATGTAAAGGTCAAAGTAACCTCACTACATGCCACAGCGCACGTGAAATAACTTCCATTACTATAAAATAGACCACGTCGTTGGATACAGACTTTGGCATCTGATAAAAGGCCTAAACAACCCAATTAATAAAAATGTCAGAAATCTTTTAATTAATGAGATTTGTGTAGAAAAAATAAATAAAGCCACCTTTTATGTACTGGGAGGTATAAACTACTTGCCAGGAAACTTCCATGACCAAAATGAGTCGGTGCTTGAAAGCACTGGCCTATATAAGGCCAACTAATTGGTTTCTCTAAAGAACTGCCCCTGACAACATGTCAGAGCACCGGGGGGAGGGCACGTCAAGTGTACTTTCATACACCTAGAAGTTGCATATTTAATGGTTTTAAGCTCACATTTCAGAAGCTTCTTTAACTGAGCAGAACATTCAGGAAGACCAGCCATTTGCTGCTAGCCTATTGTAATTCAGTTATATAGCACCAATTCATAACAGATGTCCTTGAGTCATTACTAAGTCAAACATACCAATCAGTTTTAACATTTTCTATTTAAGGAATCCCAACAGATTGCCGAGAGTCACTGATTTGCAGTTACGCTCTGTTAATCTTTGAAAAACAAAATGACAGATTTTTTCCCTATTGGCAGCAATACCATGCATGCAGCAGTATTAACTAGGATCATATGCTAAAGCTGAACATGTCAATATTCTAAACAATTCCCCTTACAGCCATCGGTTTGAATATATTCAATTCTATTCTTTTCTAAAAAAAAACTAATCTCATACCTTCACTAAACACAAGATTTTATATATATAGTCATTGTAGTAATGTTAACTTTTAGTCTCTAATACCTGCATCATGAAACTTAGTATTTATCATAAAAATAATTCTCTAGAAGAATGCCATTTAGTAGAACAGTTAAAATTAGGGCTGCGCCAATACCATTCTAATGTACCCTTATCTGTAAGTTAAGAGATACCATGAACTGATACTTAAAATTTAGGTTCTAAATTTTTCACAGAAGAATTATTTTATACTTGAAATTTCAGTGATTTTAATTAATATTTATTTTATACAACTCTCCATCATTTGTTGGGTTAGGGAGAGAGGACATTAAAACTCGTCTTCCAAGTCACTTTTTTTTGGGTTGAATTAGGCACTTTATATTGAACGTTCTCAAAACCAAGTATTGCTATAAAAATATAAAAAAAATTGTGGTACGTTATAATTTCCATCAACTAGTGCCTTGTTTTACTTAAAGCAAAAATCCTTGGCAAGCCTAGAAAAGCTGGCTACATAGTCAATTCCTTTTCGATGTAGAGATGTGACAGCTTAAGGAAAGTGGTTTTATTGTGCCTGTTTTGACTGTTCCAAAGTCTTCTCTAAAGACCAAGTTATAAAGTCTGAACTGTTTGAAGGAGTAATAGTCACCGATACTGAATGCCTTCTTTCAAAGTAATTTTCTGTACACTTCTATGCCAAACTGATTAGTTTATGGGTACCAAGCCATGACCACCATTAGTTCTCTCCAGCAAATGCCTCAAGTTTAGCTGCACTACACTTTATGGAATAGTCTAAATGCCAAGTGTCTCTGGCCAAGACAGCCTCTCAGATGCAACCTCCACTTTACCTCAAGTGAGCCCCCGAGAATAGCTCAGAGCTAGAAAGTCTGACAGGAGGCCCTTGTGTCCAGGAAACTGGCAAGATAAAGACCCTACTTAGAGCTAAAGGAAAAACTTTACATCATGCAACTCAGAATTTACTTCCTAAATCAGGTTAAAGCTGAAATCTTGAAGACAGCCCAGGGGGACAATGCAGGCAAGTTATTGATGAAGCATGCTTTTGCCAACCTTCAACTAGGATGCACCCATCTTCCAACACGAGTTGAGAAATTACTATTGCAGCTCTAGAAATTCTTTCAATACTGCCTTACTGGGTACATTTCAGTTAATCTAAAGCCGAGTCACTTGTCCAGACTTTACATGGCCATCTACAAACACATGTTGCTAAATTAGAGACTATTAACAAGCTAGTTTGACAAGATTTCCGTTAAAAAAAAACAACATTTTGGCTTACCATCAAAGCTGCCATGTTCTGTGCAATACTGTAGAAGTTTGCCATACGTCTCCACAGAGGGCCGAAAAACGAACACACCAGTGTTGAAACAGTCAGGCCAGCCAGGATCTGGAGCAGCTGACAATTCCTCTCTTTCAAAGAGCTCATCTATGTTGGACAGCGCCTAGGATTCAGACCAAAACAAGTACAAGGCAAACAGGTTTACACAAGCCTTCACAGCTTCTTGAAGCTTCTAGGGATAAAGGCGGCCTTCAAGCTCACCAGTGTGTCTGCATCCATGAAAACACATTTGGAGTAATGGGTGAGGGTCCAGCAGTGGAGCTTTGTGAATGTGACACCCAGATCAGGCCTCTTCATCATGGCCAAATGAGCTGTATCACCACTGTCCAACACATCCACAACCTTCACCTCATCAAAGACTTTCTTCAGCACAGACCTATTCAGTCAGAAGTAGTTAATGAAGCAACCAGCCAAGGGGAAAACAGCAGCTGACAGGAGGAACAATATAAGTGAAATGAGGAATACAGACACATATACTGGACTAAATGTTCCTTACTGGCAAGGAGCAGAGACCTGTGGACCAACAAGTACCACCAATTTCTTAGATGTATCGTGGTTACGAAGAGATTTGCCGAGAACCATTGCACCTCGAGCGTAGTGGTCGTTGGTAGCCAGGGTCACAAAAGCCTGATCTGTGGAAGAGAACAGTTTAATTCTCTTAAATTTTTTAAGATGCTCCAGAAGAACTAAAGCTTGCAAGGAAGTGAATGCTTAACAACTTCAAAGTGAATTATAAACATTTGAAATTTGTCGGTTTTGCACAAGATTACATTTTCACTCAAACTTCTCATCTAGATTGCATTTCGTGCCCAAATTTAGAAAAATGTTATAGGCAACAGATTTTATAGAGTTTTTGAGCAACTGTCATAAATTACACAATTTTCATTACATTTAAGATCTCACCATGGAATCTGTGAGAATATACTTGCTTAGTCAACCAGGTTCCTTGAAGTTGCCTAACAATCAAAATTCTATTTTTTTTCTAAAGTTAGAGTTGAAAACTCCCTCCTTGAATTTCCTCATGACAAAAACTAGCTCAGCAAGTTCATAAGTAAAAATTACAGATTGTGACCAGTGTTGCACCTACTCTGCTTTTCTGCCTCACATTACAGGTTAGAAAAGAACCACCACCTGCCAAGTCTTTAAACAAGGACTTGCTTGTTAAGTAAATATACAAGCAGAGGACTTAATTATTGAAACTGGGATAGTTGTTGGAAAAATTGTGCATTATCCAATAGGAATCCCAAAAGAACTGTATGTTAGTCCCTTAGTGCTCTTAAAGAGTAGGAAAAAATACATTCCAAAGAGTATACAAGCATGTAGTGTCTGAATCTGGGCCAGAGTGAGAACAATGGTCCCCATTAACTGTGCATGGTAGGAAAAGTTTCCCTTACCCTGGGCACAGCACCACACCTTTCACATCACTCCCCCCCTTTAATTTGGTAGAGGCAGTGATGTAGTGTTAATACAACTTCAAAAGTGTAGGCATTTCAGGTTCTGTTTCAGAGTTCAGATATGTCTTCTCTGGTGACTGATATTAGCACTTAAATATTTAATATATAAAAGTGGACCATGATGTATGCAAAGCCTAAAATAAAGTAGTTCAAGCGCTTGGGAAGGCCGGGTAGGAGGGGGATACACGTGAAAAAGCCATTTTGAAAACAATTTTTGTTTAACGCTTCCGTCAGTAGACCAGTTTCTCCCACTAGAAAAAGCATTTCACCCTCATTAGAGACAGCTGTAGATAGTTAAATGCCTGATGGGAAAATCTTAAATTTAGTCCCAACATGATGGAACTCTTAAATGACAACTCGCAGAAGACAGCTACACAAGAAACCACATTTTAAAGCCCTAGCAAAAACAAAAATTCTAAAAACTTTGACATGTAACACTTTTTAGCAAACATTTCTGTAGTTGACTTCAACTACAGTAGCGGCTGCTGAGCTGCCATTACCTTTTCGAGTGCTAAAATGTTACATACCTGCCATGGCTGAGAGGACAAGTCGAAGCTACTGCTGTAGTAGCTCAGACTCAAAAACCGCAGCTCTGCGTGAAGAGTGAAGGGCTGACTAAACAGACAGAGGTGAATATATACCACGGAGAACGCCAGGTCACGTGACGCTATCTCCGCACACCCACCTGCTTCCAATATGATCCTTCACACCCTCTGGAGTTCAGGGGAGTCGACCGATTCCAGATTCATCTATGCACAACGGAAAGAGATAACTTTTGACAGGCCTACTTGTGCACACACCCTTTTTACTTTTATTGGCTTTCCCCTAAAAAAAATAATTATATATTTTATGATATTGATTGAATCACTTGGGTATTTTTTCTGTCCCGTGACGTAATCCATAAACAAAAATCAGGTAAACAAATGGGTAATCCTTACTATTGACGTTATTTTGTGGTGATTTAGTAGGGTAATCTGGGATAAATTAATAAAGAACGACGATCTTTGTCGCCATCTTGTGGTCAAATATACAACAACAAAGCCTTTTTAGCTGAAGATAATGAATTATCTTGAATGGTTTCTGGAAAGTTTATCTAATGTCGACTATAGGGCTTCAGAGCTTACTTCTTTACACTTTGTTGTATCTGCCAAGCGGTCTATGATTTTCTGAGAAAATAAAAAGCTGTAAAAAGCTAAGATGACTCTGCTATTATTTGGATTTTAGGTGAACAAGAGACTGAACCTCTTGGGGGAGCCGGGGTGGACTGGAAACCCAGCAGTGTTGTTTACAGGACCTAGCAAACTGTTTCTCGAGGAAGTTTAGGTCCTTCATTGTTTGCAGCAGCACATTGCAGATATTCAGTTAGTCACAGTGGAGAGTGCCATCTCATTTTCAGTTATCTGTTGGGGTCCAAGCATCAAAGCGAGGGGCATAACAAAGCTGAATGAGTTGATAATGAAGGCTGGCTCTGTTCTGGGTACGTCATCCTCAGCTTTTGTATGCACAAGGTGCACCACCACGGGATGAGTGAATAGTTGTAGACAGGACCTGACTTTAGGTCTTTCCCTAACCCTGGACCAACAGTTTAACAGGCCTGGGCTTAACTAGTGGAAAGTTACAGATTTTTTAGGGGTTTTTTTGTTGTTTTTTTGTTTATTTTCTCTGATTTGATCATGTGTTGATGATACAAGGTCTGACAATGGCTGTTCTTCTGAATGAAATCTAGAGCTTTTATTGTCGGATGTGAGATGATGATCCCTCTGTTAAATAAATTTTATTTTGCATCTGTTTCAATGTGTTGTATAATTTCCTCGTACGGTCATTTATCTGTGGCCAGTGATCCTAGACTTGATAGGGAAGTATAAAGAGCCTGCAGTGAAGAACAAAAGGCACATAGACTACAGGCCAAAACATTAAGAAGCCACTTCAAGTTTTATTTCAGTTACATTCCTAAAAACCAATATGTGATTTTTGGATCGATGTCAGTGGTAGTTTTGGCATGCATTTACTGCTTGATCGTTGCTGTCATTCGTATGCATCATTTCCTCAGTCTTACCTCGGGTATATGTTGATCTTACCAGGCCATCGGTGAATAAATATTAAGTGGTTATGTTTGAAGGAGAAAATATCAACAAGAATCACAATTTTAGTTCAAAAGTAAAACAAGACACAAAAAAACAGAGGTTTTACATTCTAATAAGTGAATCCTTATACATGTATATTTTATTTAGTTGCAAAGTATACCAATGATTCTGTAATGTTTTTGTTCACATATTTTTTTGGCATGTAGTGTAGTTTATTGGTGCCTGCACCTGTTATGCTTAATAGGATGAAACCATAGGCTCTACTCATGATTGAATACAATCCAAATCTATTTCCCAATAGGGATGATAAAATTACCATTGACCATTGTCAAAAAAAAAAACCACAAAAACAAAAACAAAAACAAAAAACAACAAAAAAAACCCCAACCCAACCAACAAAAAAAAAACAAAACACAAAACAAAAAACACACCACACCAAAAAAAAAAAATTGAACGTATGAAACAAAACCCACACCAAAAATTTACCATTGACCATTGTCTACATTCAGGCAGATGCTTGGCAGAGCAGGGGCGCTGCCAAGTAGGACTTTGTGTTTGTCACCTACTGTGTTGCTGGACTGAAAAAATCAAGAACAGACAAACACTGTTCATTGGAGCTGGGCCATCAATATAAGATTCAAATCCAGAAAACTTGATAGTTTTTTTCCCGAACTGCCAATATTACACATACTAAAATGTATTGTGTTGGTCTGTTATTTATATCCTTCAACACTGAAAAGGACTCAGGATAAACATAAAAAAAAATTGATTCACCATATTGGGATGGATCATTGATTTTATTGTTGGCACTCATCTCGACATTCTGTCGAACGGTGAGAAAACATGGCAGGAGATGGCTGTATCCATGGAAACAGGGCAGAAGATTGGTTGAAGGTTGTAAGGGCTGCAATGGAGCTGCAGGGGGCAGGGATCCAGGCTGCCACACTTTTTAATAGAGGTTCTTCTGCACGTGGGTGGCGATGTACTTGATGGCCAGCATGGTCTCCCTACATGTGGGCTCGATCTGAGACTCGGGCAGCAGGAAGCCATAATAACCAGTGTCACGCAGCTCAAAGGTGTAGGAATATTTTACTCCCAGGTCATAGGCCCAGTCGTCGGAGCCTCCTGCTGCAGGGTCTAAGGGCAAATAAAAAGCAAGGAATTTACACAGCATAATCAGATGTAAAGAGATAGGTAGTCATTTATTATCTTTAAAGGTGTAAACTATCAGATATTCATCAGACAGACCCCTTCTGTTAAAATACCAATACAGATATTATTCCTACTGGCTGTACTCACAGATAGTTGCAGCAGATGGTCCACTGGTGTAACGGGTGCCATACAGACCAGTAAGAGCAGCAGTGGCTCCCTGAGCAACCTTCAACTACAACAGAGAAAGCAAAGAAAATGAAAATCAGTGGGCACTTTTTAAGAGATCTGGCTGTAAAAATCAGAAAATGAACATGTTCAGTTGTGAAATATTGAGACATCCTATGTGTTTTTCTACTATTATGTTTGGACAAATGAACGATGACTATTAATATTCACACTGCTATTAGATTTAGGTGATATAACAAAACTCAAGAAATTACTATATCATTTATTTAAATATAAAATACATATTAAAAACCCCATTCTGGTTAAGAATATATAAGCAAACCACTTAATGTATTGCAATCTACAATGGTTAAAATTAAACACAGGTGTATCATCTCTGAAGCAAAGGATTATAATATCATTACTCAGGAGGTTTGCCCTGTTTAAACTCATACGTTGAGTCTGGTGAGCTCCTGACTGCTTATGTGAGAATGAACACAATAGTAAGCTCAAAGGAACTGCCTATGGAATCTGGTGATTAGGATTCTGCTAGGGTAATTTAAAGGGGTCACATAAATAGTATTTTTAATTAGTCCATAGGATATTCAAAACAACAGATCTGGCTGTCTGAGAACGTTCACACTGGTAGCAGATGCTAAAAGAAGTCTCCACAAACTATCATGACCTTCAGCAGGCTCTTGCTACTTTGGATAGTGACATGCAGATCCTGATCTCGATCTTGATTATGGGACAACTTGAAATTGACTTTCCATGCGAGAAATTCTTCATATATCTAAATCATCTTACTGATTATTCAGAGATGGATATAAAAAATATATTAGACCTACAAATACAAAAAATGGGAGTGAATGGCTCCTTATAGCTCCTGACAACTTGTGATTGTATTTGACAGCAACAAATGATTTCCTTTCATTTTGCTGACATTAGCCACAATAAGTTACCTCTTATATTTTGGAGCTTTTGTCTTCAACAAGATCTAAAAAGCAGTTATCATGTATTGCATGCTGTTTTACTCCATCTACTCTATCTATATATCCTTTGCACTTGTTCAAACAATTTTTTTTTTAAAATATTTTTCAGAACAACTGCAGAAAGCTTTAGTGAGTTGCTAGAAGGAAATGAAATCCTGTCTGAGAATTAGATGAGGAGGAAATTATATTTCAAAGGAAACACATGAGTTATGGTGGATCCCTGGAGCTCTTTTGTTCAGTAAAGTGTCAGGGGAGAGCCTAATCACAAGCGGGCAACAGAGGGGGCAAAGCCGGAGCGAACCGGTACGAGCGCTAACTATGCAGCCCCTTACAACCCTGGTGAGTGGAGAAAGAGCCATGAGAAGGAGGCATGTGAGTGGCGAGTAAATGGCTTGCAGCGGATAAATGTGGCCTGTAGATAAGAGTCACACAGTGATGGGACTGGGTTGAGTTCACACTTAAACACATTAGGATACATTTCGATAATTTTTTATGCAATCAAATTCTTTTAGTTCTATTTATTTTGAAACAGTGATTCATTATTATTTCATAGATTGTGTCATATATAAAAAAATGAATTCCTCCCAGTCATATATAGAGTACACCTCACCCTCTGACTAAGAGTACAGAGTTTAGGCGCCTTGGACTCACCAGCTCGCTGTGGTCTGCAGCCAGATCATAAGTGTAGGCGTAGGGGAAAAGCAGCATCTGGGAGTATGAGTGCACAGTGATGTAGGCCTTGATGGCAGACTTATTATTGCGGATAAAGTCAGCGAGATTCTTTGACTCGATCTCTGACTCGGGAGTGCTACCACAGAAGGTGTCGCTGCAGGGGCTGCTGGAAGCTCCAACGGCTGAGAAAAATGGGGAAACACAATAACTTAACACATCAAAACAGTCTGTTGTTTAAGATGTCACATTTTCATACACTGTACAAAAAGACACATTAAGCTTTTTCTCAGCACTTGCTAACATTAATCAGGACAGAACATTTACTGGCCTTTCCAGTTCTGTCCTTCCTATGAGATAGACCTCAGGGTTTGTTGATGCCCTCTTATACTACAATCTATCTTATATAGCATATATCCGGCATGTAACATATTGACTTTATTGATCACCTTTTAACTAGGTTCATTCTCCATTTGCAATATCCACTTGTGCCCAAATTGGACCTATGGCTTGTGATTGTGCTTCAATATTTCTTCATGCTGTTTTTTAAACACTTTGCCATTTATTTCAAAATGCACATGATACTGCCACCACCATACTTCACAACTGAAAGCTTTCTCAGGCTTGAAAACGTTTCCCTTTTTTCTCCAAGCATAATGATGGTCATTATTGCCAAACAGTTTGATTGTAGTTTCAGCAGAGAACAGGACAGGTCTCTAGAAGTCAAGGTTTTTGTTCCTGAGAGCATTTGCAAACTCCTCTCAGCCAATGGTAATGCAGGAGTAGGGCTGGGTAATGATTTCAAGAATCCATTAGATTCAGATTCACAAGAGTTAGAATCGCTTATCACGATCCGATTTGATCCAATGCGATTCAATCTGATCCAGTTCGATTTAGATATGGGTCAGTGCTATTAAAAACGCTTATTTTTGAGCTGTTATCTTAATTATATACCTGTGATTCAATAATTTCACACTAGGTAACAGTTTACCAGAAAAAAAAAAAAAGCTGTATTAACAATTTCAGAACTAAGCCTTAGAATTACTGTCTGGATTTTTAATTCCTAATTTAGCTGTAAAAAATGGCAAAATATATGAAACATTTAAACCAGTTTTTGAACTTGTTAATCAATTTGATTCTTAGAATTTTTTTAAAAATTGATTCATAATCGATTATTAATTTTTTGCCGACACAGCTCCATGCAGAAGCTATTTAATTATGGAAAATGACACTCTTGTCAGCTTCAGACTGCATCTTCAAAAGGTCTATTACTGTACTTTTTTATGGCGTCAACGTACACATTTCCCACTGAAACAAATTCTTTTTTTAAACAGTTGGATCACATTAGCATAAAAAGCAGAGGGATGTGATCAATTTTACAGCATACAAATATTATTATTAATATTATTATAATAAATATTTTGAGATATAATTATTTATATCTAAAATATTTTAAAGATAGAAATATTAATATATAGATACATAATGTAGACTTCAGGTTCTGTCAAATACTTAATTCAGTATGTCTTGGCGTCTGTGACAAATAATCCAAACTTTTTCCACAAACTTCTAAAAAAATAAAACATCTAGATTTAAGATTCAACTTTTTTTGTTTGTTTGTTTTGCACTTACTGCACCAGCCAGCATCGAAGTTCCTGTTAGGATCAGCTCCCAAGCAAGATGTGCCTGATTTTCTGGAGCGGGTCTTTCTCCACATCCTGTCCTATTGTCCCCAAGGGGATAAAAACACATCCCTATGTCAACATTAAATTTAGTACATGTATCACTATCACTATAAGGTAAGGTTTAAATAGTCTGTAACATACGCTTGTGTGAGAGAACACGTATCCGTCAACGTTAAAGACGGGAAGAACGTAGACGTCCATGTCGTCAAGCAGGCTGGTCATTGCAGAATCACTGCCATAGGTTTCTAGAGCCTGATGAATCATTGCGGGAAAGCAGTTAAACCAGAGAAAACTGCTAAAAAAATAACGTTTGGAATTCTACATGACAGTTTCTTACCTCCTTGACAAACCACTGGCAGAAAGCAGGGGAGATCCACTCTCTGGCATGGAAACCACAGTCCATGAAGATAGCAGGTTTAGTTGAGGTGGAAGACTTTCCAAGCTATGTTTTTTGATTAGATGAAGTAATTTAACAATTAAATAAAACTTAGGAATGGGTGAGAGACTAATTTGCTATATCTGCATGGGAGAAGCTGACATACCTTGAGGAGAACCATTGAACGTCCCTCATAAGTTTGTCCGATGATCTGCTTACTCACAAGGGAAGGGTTAGAGGAAACAATAGAGCTGGTCCATGCTTCAATCTGAAACAAACAAGACAATTACATTAATCAAACATTAAATACTACCAAAGGTTGTTATTGATTTTACATTGGATGAGGTTTTCCTCTCATACTTCACTCCAGGTGTTGTACTTGGTGTAGCTGTGTGCTCTGGGAGAGGGGCCATTGTCAGCCTGGCCATCAATAGCAGACTGAACATCCTCAATGAAATTTCTAAACAGCAATCGTAGAATAATGTAAATAGAACCATTTAGTTTTCAAATTATATTCACAGAAATTTGCACTTACGGAAGAACTATATAAATTACTTACTCATAAGCCATGCCGCTCTGCTCCAAGGTGGTATATACCATGTTAAGGTACCTGGCAGGCACATGGATGTCCACAATTGTGTCGATTTTCACCAGCTCCTCACTATCGGGTCTCCAGAAGTCGAGCTGCAGGTGGCAGCAGAGTCCATTTATCAATTAAAATATTCAAAATCAAGCTTCTAATATTACTTCCTGTGTTGAGTACCTTGAGGAACTTTTCAAGACAATATAATGTCTAACCTTTCTTTGAGTTTAAAGAAAAACACTTTGTAATAAAATAAATAATAATAATAATAATAATAATAATAATAATAATAATAATAATAATAATAATTATTATTATTATTATTAGTGTTGTTGTTGTTATTATTATTAAATATTATTATTAAAGATGATGCCAAAGTAAATTTTACTTCGTAGTTTATCTTTACAGCTCTAAAATGTTTCGCTGTTTATTATAAAAGAATACTGTAGCCTAAAGCAATAGAACATCAGTATATAGTGAGTGTAAGTGCAGGTAGATATGAACCTCAATGCTCTTAGCCAGATGCTTAATGAGGGTCACATGTTCATCCAGGCTCGGCTTCAGTCGGATGACTTTATCTCTGTGGAGAAAAAAAAAAAGATTTCAACAAAGAAAAAAATATCCCACATTATTATAAGAGCACTTTTAATGGGTGGTTTAGTAATTAATCATATTTTGGCTGGAAATAAAACAGAGTAAGACAGTTCTATACTTACCTATAAATTATTGTCTAAATATGTTCCTTAAACCTCATTTTAAATTTTATACCTAAAGATAATTTACCTCTGCAAAAAAAAAAAAAGCTTTATTGGTTGTGAATATACTCAAAACACATGCATCTATCCATCCTTTATCTATTCCGCTAATCTTCGAAAGGTCATGGGGGGTCTGGTGCCTATCTCAAGCAGTCACTGGAATAGAGGTGGGGTTCACAATGAACAGGTCGCCAGTCCATTACAGGGCCAAAATACAGTACATGCCAAACAACCAAACTATGCTTTGGCAGAAACCGGTTTCCCCACAGATCTTTCTTTTTCAGCTTGGACTGCTGTCTCTTAACTGTACAAACTAAAATCTTATTGAATGATTTTGTGTAATTCTAGTCTAAACACAAAACACAAGGAATGTCCTAAGACCATTGCTTGCCTTTTGTAAATCTAAATTTAAAGATATTTTTTCCATCTTTAACGATGTGTTATTCTTCTTACTGTACTCTCATCAGTCCATGGACAGATGTTCTGTTAAGTTTCTTTTGAGTACTTTTGACATGTGATGCTAAAGAAAAGCTGACCAGTCTTTATTTTTTTCACTAGACTGACCTAAAGAAACGGAAGCATATTATGTGTTTGTGACAAGCTGCAAATGATAATGTGCATGAAGGACCACCAGAGGCTTTGTACAGAATATTTTGTAATGATTTATGATTGCTGAAATATTCCGTGTACCATGTAAAAATATAAAACAAACACCAGTGAAGGTTCTCGAAACATACACTCACTACTCTAGCAAACCCTATTTAATGATTACTTTGAAGATTTTAAAATTAAACTTTATAATTTAACTGAATTTATCCAAACATTGGCTAACTGAAAAAATGGGCTTATTAAATTAACAAAGTTAGCAACTTATGTCTTTAATGGCATCAATCTATTGTAGAATCAGCCTGTTAATTTTTGATTAAGCATTTTAGACTTCAAATTATAGTACTAGCCATTAGATTCCATTAAAACGTTGACATAGACCTTTAAGCGTTGAATGTGAAGTTACCAATCAGAAACCATTTTAGCTTGATCCAGTGCACAGCAGTATTAATGTGTGTGCTTGGGTATTATGACTTCTTCACATTTTTAAGTGCTACAGGCACCTCTCAGGTCTCACCACCCTGGACAGTTAGTCACATTTCAATATCAAAATATGCCACTGACAAACACCAACCCAAAAACAAATTTGGGTAAAATGGCTGAGAACAAGGACTGAAAATAAAAGGAGAAAAAAACCCCCCCAAAATTATGAAATATTGTTTAACACCAAAGACATCTGGCTGTATAAGGAAGTTAAGTAATAAAAGACGAGGTGTAGATCAAAACTCCTGCACAGTGCTAAACTTCCACGTAGTGTGTGCATGCAGACAGATTGCAGACTTACACCTGATTCTCATGGCTTCCTTGTTAACAATGGATACGTTTTGATCTACCATTCTTCGCAGTAATAACAAAAGGACAAAGGCGTAATTACCACAAAGTCTTCTGACAGCCATGTAAAATTCACACTAAAGCATTTCTTTTCTATGATAAAATTAAAACTTTACCCCTCAAAGCGAGTGACATCAGCCAGGGCAACAGCCACAAATCCAAACAACAAAAGGAGCTTCATAATGGCAGTAAACCTGGCCCTGGCTGCACACAGCACTTATACACATCAGCCCTTCGCCATCCACCAATCCAAATCCATCCTCCCTGAAAGTTCCCATACTTTGTGCACCTGTTGGGATTTTTTCCCCCCCAATTCTCGAAGTCAATGATTAATAGATGTTTATGGAAACTTTAACCAAGGTCACTTGATTATTAAACTTCAAATAGCAACAATATCTTTAATCCATGTTATTTATAGTTACCTCGGTACTCTAAGTACTTAGTAATCAGTGATGTCTCTCTCCAGTAAATGCATGTGAGATATTTTATAAAATTTGTCTCTGACTAGTTAAACCAAGTCTTTCTAACATATTGAAACACACAAAAAATTATACGACCTTTTAATTTTTTAAACATTATATTGACAGAAACTTTAGCAACAACTTTTTAACAAAAATAACATGACTGGTCAATATAATGTACAAAGTCACGCATGACCTTAGTCACACATACCGCATGCATAAAATCACACTAAAATTGCAACATTCATTGAACTTCATTGTTTTCAGCTGCAGACAGAAAATGCAGGAATGAGTCACTAGGTCCCTGTTGTAATCTTCAGCGTTACACACCCAGAAACACATTAGAGTGCTCTTAAGAGTCAAGATAATCCCAAAAAGCAAAGTCATAAAACTGCAGTTCCAATGGTTTGGTAACAGATAGTAGTTGGGATATTTGGATGATGTAGATTTAAAAAAACGAACAAAACGTAGGAAACTTCAATGACAATGCGGTCTGTTTAGTTAGTAAATTTTATTTAAAACTAACTAATCTGAAGGAAATTTGAGGCTAAATGTTTGCTTTTCTTTATTTTCATGTTTGTTAGACCTCATGATAGAAACAATCTTTCTGACAATTGCATCAAAATGTATTTATGACAAGCATCTTTAGTACTTAGCAGATAATTCTCAGGCTGTTTGACCAGACACTAATATGTTTCAAAACCAGGCACCAGCTTCTGGCAGCATCCCTGGGGAATCTTTGCCATCTACTCAAGGGCAAATTCCTCCAAGGTGTTCATATTCTGGGGTCTGGGTTTTGCAACGGCCTATTTAAAAAACCCCACTGGAGTTTTTCTGTAGAGTTCAAGAAAAGTAACTGTGATTGCCATGACAGTATATTTCAGAACCTCTTCTGAAACCAAACCTTAATGGATTCTAAGATCTGCCTGGGATCATTGTCCTGTTCAAGATCCTGTGAAGCTGAAGTCCAGCTTTGTCAGATACCATGCAACACATTCTCTGAGGATTTCCTAATACTCTACTGAATCAATCTTATCCTCCACTCAATGCCGGCTTTCAGGCCCAAAGGATACAATACAGCCCCTCAGTATAATAGAGCCACCATAATGCTTCACTGTAGGCATTTTATCCTTTCAGCATATATTTCAAGCTTGCTCAATGAGAAATAACGCCACTTTATACAACCAAAAAGTTCCAGTTTTCATTCATTGCTCCAAATAATAGAATATCAGTGTTCGTAGCTGTTGTTTTGTATTTGTTAAAGACTGAAAAAAATCTGTAATTACAACTCCTTTTGTAATTTTCTAGTCTTTATTAGTAATAATCTTTTTCAGATGCAGATAAAGTTCGACATAGGGCTGGACATTTTAACGAAAATTTACCAATACTGAAATTTATGACTGCCTATGTCAGTAGACTCTGTATTTAAAAAATATAAAAAAATGTGTTTTAGTTTAGCAGTGCTCATGTCCCTTTAATATACTAACAGTAGTGCTGGATGGGGTGGAGGCACATGACTACATACAGCAGTCATGACTACTACACATGTCTCCTCCTCAACCAGTCTGTAACAAGAAGGGAACAGTCTTACTTCTTCGTAATGATTGTGTCATTATATTGTTGCGAGTTTGTAGACCCCTCTTGTGACTCTTTTAAAAAGATCAACAAGCGACAAATATATAGTGACCTTTAATGGCATTACTGGAGACCTTTGGAGACTCTGAGGTGAAGCAGGTAGCCATGTTACTATGTGCTTCACTGAGCAGCGGCCCTGCAGTGGAGCCAGAGCGCCCAGTATGCAGCCAGCTGGCGTGCTGTAGTTCCACCCACTAAAGTCCGGCTCATTTGAAGCATATACTATTTACCCTGCTTAGTAACCATGCAAGCTTGAACTTGGCTGATCATACTCGCATTAAGATGTAAATGCAAAGATCTGTCTAAAATAAATCATTATGGACTATGGACTCTCTAAATAAATCACTGATTTCTTTCACAGTCCTAGCAACTTGCTCACCTTGACTGTGTGGTCGGCTCTCTGTGACAGATGTTAAAGAGTCTCATCTCTCAGTCTAAACTAAACGTATTAGGTAAAACCTTATAACAGTTTCACCCCAACCATAGAGCAATTAATTCTTTAAAAAAAGATTCAGCAAAATTGTTATTTAAAATGTACTACCCTTTTCTGAGTTTGAATCCCATCCATCCATCCATCCATCTTCTTCCACTTATCCGGGGTCGGGTCACGGGGGCAGTAGCCTAAGCGAAGAGACCCAGACTTCCTTCTCCCCGGCCACTTGGGCCAGCTCCTCTGGAGGAATCATGAGGCGTTCCAAGGCCAACTGGGAGACATAATCCCTCCAGCAAGTCCTGGGTCTTCCCCTGGGCCTCCTCCCGGTGGGACGTGCCCAGAACACCTCACCAGGGAGGCGTCCAGGAGGCATCCTGACCAGATGCCCTAGCCACCTCTACTGGTTCCTCTCAATGTGGAGGAGAAGCGGCTCTACTCTGAGCCACCTCCGGATGACTGAGCTTCTCACCCTATATCTAAGGGAGAACCCAGCCACCCTACGGAGGAAACTCATTTCAGCCGCCTGTATCCGTGATCTCGTTCTTTGAGTCCCATCCCCTGCTATTTATTTTTTAGCCTTATTGCAATCCAAATGTATGAAGTTGACCCAACATGTTTACCTTTAATACACTCAACAAAATCACTTAATTTTATTATTTTCACCCAACAAGTTTTATTTTTTTTATAAAAATGTTTTAAAACTGAAAACGACTATGGACAGTGAAACTTGTATCGCTATTTATTTAGTCCGTACGGACTTTAAGGCACTTCTTAGTACATTCGGTGTAGTCACAGCTCCCTAGGGAGCACTGACGGAGGTGAGGATGCCAGACACTGGCACCAGTAGGCAGC
Organism: Apricaphanius iberus; assembly: GCA_028564705.1. Taxonomy (NCBI): domain Eukaryota; kingdom Metazoa; phylum Chordata; class Actinopteri; order Cyprinodontiformes; family Aphaniidae; genus Apricaphanius; species Apricaphanius iberus. The sequence continues at coordinate 966,683 of JAPXFQ010001619.1, forward strand.
AGGTGAAGTTTCTTGCCCAAGAACACAACGACCGAGATAGTTGTCCAATTACAAGACAAACTCCTAACTACTGAGCCACGTTCACCCTTACATGGGACCATGGGGCCATTTACACACTTTGAGGTGAGCTCCTCAATATATCATGATATTAATTTGAGGCCATATCGCCCAGCCCTACGTGAACATTTCACTTAAAAAGTCAAGCATTTTAAATCAATGTTCAGTGCAACGATCGCTGAAGGAACAAACGTTTTCTTGAAAATATCTATTTTTTCCAGGCAGCTGCCAGATTGGTGTATGGTAATGTGAGATTGCTATGTGTGAGACTTTGATCAATTTGTTTTTGCAGGCGACAGTAAGTATAGCAAAGAAACAGGAATGGGTGGCATGGTGGGCAGTACAGTACAGTGGCTTGAATGATGCATTTGTAAAATAGCAGCAGAAAGTGGGGGTGCTCTTAGTTTGTGTTTGACAAAAAATCTCTGTTGTGCGTTTTCTGTTTGATGGTGAAATGTTATTTGAAGTTCAGTTTATTGTCTAAGGTGAACCCAAAATACGTTTAACTGGAGATGGTGATCAGACCACTACAGCACAGAGTCTTTGATTGATTGATGATAATGAGCTGTGATGGAGCTGTTGTCTGTTTGTCTGACAACAAAATCAGACAAAAATTATCAATGGAAATAAAATGTATCAAACCACTGAGGTCTGTATTTGGAGTCAAGCCCAAAATCAAAGTGAAAAAACACATTGATGTAACAAATTAAGGTAATATCCTTTAAACAAGCCAAAATGAGGCTCAGTAGTGTGCGTGTGACCTCCCTACAATGCCTGGGCATGCTCCTACTGAGGTAGTGGATGGTCTCCTGAGGGATCTCCTCCCAGACCTGAACTAAAGTATCTGCAAACTCCTGGACAGTCTGTGGTGCAACGTGGCATTGGTGGATGTATTGGCCTGTATCCTTGTAGCGCCTCCATGCTTTGGACTGGACACTATGCTGACATATACAGCAAACCTTCTTGCCACAACATCCACTGATATGCCATTCTGGATGAGCTGCACTACCTGAGCCACATGTGTGGGTTATATACTCACAGTCAGCATTCAAAAGTGACCAACACATCAGCCAGAAAGCGTAGGAACTGAGAGGTGGTCTGCTTTATTGCCGTTGTCTTGCTAATTGCCTATAACTTCCACCTGTTGTCTATTACATTTGCACAACAACATGTGAAATTGATTGTCAACCAGTGTTGCTTCCTAAGTGGACAGTTTGTGTTTTTTAAGTGTTCCCTTTATTATTATTATTTTTTGAGCAGCGTATATCCCCATCACTCAGTGTTACCTTTACTAATGGTCTTCATTTGTGTTGATGTGATGCTCTTGGAAGTAAATGAAACCAGGAGCAAGAATGCTCCGTTAAAATAATTTGTTGCCATCTTGTGGGAAAAGACAGATACAGCAACATTGTACACAACGTGTGAGTTAATAGATATTTTACACACTTGGGGACAATCTACCAACTAGAACTTATCAGTAAGATAAAACTACAAATATCTTATAACTTGAATGTAGTTCAACGACCCCCCCCACCCCCCCCCCCGCCCCGCCCCCCTGGCTAAAAAAATGGATCTTCAATTATGTTAGGATAGATAAATATAGCTCACACTGATACTCCAGGGTTGGGATGCAGTGTATTTCAGCTCCCTACAGATCATTGGCTCATTTACCATACTTAGGCAGATGCTTCGCAAAGCAGAGATGCTGCCAAAATGGTGCACTATTGTTGTCCCTCTCTGTGCGGCTGGACTGAAAGCATAAAAGAAAAGCCCCCCTAGCCGCTAAATCTCTACCACTGGAATGGTGCCATCGGTACAAGTGGGTCCACGTCAGTTCAAAAGGGATTGATGCATAAAATTAGACCTTGTCTGGATAGACATAATCTTCTGGTCCAAGATTTGTGAGCCATCTGAAGAAAAGTTAAATCAGCAATGATAGAAGAAGAATATGGAGATTGACATAAAGCAGAGATGGGAGCTGAACCCTGGATATTGGTAGTCATGAACAATAATTTCTCTATATGGAGTGACAGCTAGATTTATTTGAGCTGCAACATTTCAGTTTATTTTAAACTGGCTAATAAAGGCTGCTTGGATTTTACATATTGAATAATTCTGTGGCTCCAGTGTTGCCACTATATTAAAAGCATATATGCAGCACTTCTATGGATTTCACACAAGTACTAATCAAATGACTTAGCAACAACCAATGTTAAAAATATTTAATCTCCTGCTATTCTATGCAGATAATCTTTCTGATGAAGATTGATTTCATCTGGAAGTTCAAAGTGCCAATCAACTCCATCAAACTGAATGGCTGTCCTTATAGTTGCTTGACTAATAATTATAAGACCACTTTGGCACACAAGTCGAAACATTTTTTAGCTCTTTTAAGCCAGATAATAAACCTTAATTATGAAAACAATAAAAACAAAAGCAAGATGATGGTGACATTATAGTAAAATAATCTGTTCCATCTTGACACATTTAAGACATCCTCAGTTCGTGTCATCCATAAGCCTTCATCCTACTACACACACCATACAAAATCCCATCATCGCCAAATCCCATCATCGTACACTTACATGACACAAAATGTGCTCATTTTCTCATGATTAGACTAATAACAAGACAAGTTTTTTGATAGACAAACCAATGTGGCATGATTGGAAATTATGATACTAGATTTTACATTTTTTTAGTGGTCTTTCAGCACTTTATATGTCCTAGGCCTTAAATACAATTCTTAGATATTTGTTATGTATGAACCATGTACATTTATTTCTCAGATATTTGTTAACACAGTGATCCCGACACCCAAACTAAACACCTACATGGAGAGTTTAGTTTTTATGCATCACAGCTTCAGATTAAATTTCCTGAGATGTACAGAATGATCTGGCACCTTTCAATCTACACTGAAAACATTTATCTCAATCTCTTTTACTAATAAAAAAAAATCCTATTGTCTATTTGTCTAGTTTGTCTATATTGTCTAGTTCTTAACTATTTGGTTGGTTACGCAACTGCATTTGCCTGTTTTTTCTTATTTATTGCTTTTACTTTAAACATCTTTGTTATACATCAATGAACCACTTAAAATAACTTCATATAAAAATAGGGCTATTCACATAGACTGGCCTCCCTTACTTTCACAAATCTGTTAATTTGACTTCGATTTAACAGCAACTGAATCGGACAATACAAATAAATAACACATTTGACTACATTGACTTGAACATATCCAATTATTGCAATTAAAAATAACTTTACTCCTATTTTTCATCTCTGTTGCAGCCACACATCTGTCACTATTCAAACTAAAATTTCTCAGTAAAATTATGAAACCACAAACATCAAACCAAAACAGGAGAATCAAATAAAGGAAACAGCAGAAGGCTTTTGTGAGTTTCTTGAAGGAAATTAAGCTCCCACCCCTCCAGACAAATGCATGAGCAGGAAATTATATTTCCAAGGGAACACATGAGTTATGGTGGATCCCTGGAGCTCTTTTGTTGGGTAAAGTGTTGGCGGAGAGACTAAATCACAAGCGAGCAGCAGAGGGGGCAGAGCCATGCAATGAGGTTCAGTCAGTGTGAGAGTCGGAGAACAGGGATGTGAGCTCTAACTGCGTGCCCCTCAGACGCCCCAGTGAGAGGTGAAATAGCCATGAGAATGAGGCAAGTGAGCAGGGAGTAAATGGTTTGCTGCAGCTAAATGTGGCCTGTAGATAAGAGTCACACAGTGATAGGACTGGGTTGAGTTCATAGTTAAGCTTCTGGAAATGCATTAGGAAACGATATGAGAAGTTTTTATGCACTCATCATCTTGGTCTATTTCTCGCTTGAGAGTTTGATTCACTGATGTTACATGAATTTCGCAGTTTAGAACACTCCTAGCATGATACAGACATAGTAAAAAAATAGAACAAACACCATTTCTTCAATTACAGCTTTTGCTAATCCTGACAGAACATAAATAACTTTAACATCAATGCCATACTCCAGAAAGTTTTAAGCTATACAACTTGAAATGTTTCTGTACTATATAACTTTATCAACTACTGTATTTTCCATAAGACAATACTAACTGATTTCTTGCATGACCCACATTACTCAAGTTTGAACTTTTATACAGACAATTTAACATCTAACTCTGGAATACTTAACAGTGCAAGGAGTCAAGGTCCTGTGGCCTGAAACCAAGCCCAAATCATCACCCCTTCACCAACATACTTTACAGTTATTTAGAATTTTTCTGCATTAATTGAGCTTTGCATAATGTGTCTAAATGTCTAATGTTCATTCTGATTTTATTCAAATGTTCATTCCGATACAAGTTTGAAAAATAATATTCTTCTTAGGAGATATGATAATTTCTCTTTGCTATCCATTTTAAAATGTCATTCTTGTTTTATTGTTTTACAAATATCCCGAACTTCCTGAACTAAGATTGGGAATGGTTTGAACAGTTTTTATTGATTTTATTTTTCATGGTTGAACAAACTTACTTTTATAGAGATGATCACAATGATCAGTAGTTTTTGGCAGAAATCTAAAAGAAACAGTGAGGATGAATTTAGTTTTTTATTCCTTAATTCACAATTTTGAAAACATTGTTTAATAAATGTTGACAATTTGAAATATTTGTTGTATTTATTTATTTTTGGCTATAGATAGAAATAGTTCAAAAACCAGGCCCAACTAAAATTTACTCTCACTGAATGTTTAGTATTATTCAATTTAGTAAAGTATTTTTAATATTATGTTCTTGTTGAGTCACCAGTCGAGACACCTCACAGAATGGAGGAAGAGCTGCAGCTGAGTATAGGAGTGATCTGTGAGGTAGGCCTTGATGAAAAACTTGTTACTCTGGATCAAATCCACAACATTTTTCCCCTCAATCTCTGACTCAGCTAATTTGTCAGGGATGTTTTCTTTGCATCTGTCATATGTGGTTCCCGTGATCCAGTCCCACAGTAGGAGCCCTCCATAGAAACTTAAGAGCTGTAGCTGTTTATTCATGATTTCTGCCGCTTAAAAACTACTGCAAAGTGCATTGCTTATTAGTATGTAGATTAAGTTTATGTTTTATTTTCTTTTGTTTTTACCAATATATCAAGTTCAGATTATGTAACTGTAACTGTAACTGTAACTTTCTGTAACTGTTAAACTTTTACTTTTCCATGTTGATTACTTTTATTTTACTTTTAATAAATATAATTCCTGAGCAAATTTAATTCAGTCTCATAATCTTCTGGACAGAAAACCTGGTGGTAGATTTTAAAACCTAATTCCTTATGTACTTTACTATAGTTTCATACATATTATGAGCTGAACAGATTGACATTCTTCTTCTCTGTTACTTCACTCCAGGTGGTTTAGGTATAAGCTCTTGTGGAAGGGTCACTGTCAACTGATTTTAAAAGCAGACTGAACATCTTTAGTGAAATATTTCAATTCACTGTGTCTTGACAATGCTTTCACCTGCTGCCGGAAATGTACATTCTCTACATGCTGCTGAGTCGAAACCTGGTTTATACAAGGTACACATTGATGTTGATGGGCATCAGATCGTCACTGTTTGGGATCCAAAAGTTGACCTGCAGAGGGCACCAAAGTTAAATAATTTAAGCAATATGATTCACAAGATTTTCAGCTTTACACAGCGATATCTCCAAGAAAGTTTTTATATAAGCAATGTTTCATTTGAAATGTAAAAAGTTAAGATGATTTATAGAGATCTTTACTAAACCTGAACATACCCTGCATTTATTCTACAATAAAATATGATAAAATTTGAGGGACCGGAAAAAGTCTAAGTCAATGCTCTTCGGCAGATCGTTAATGAGGGTTGCATGTTCATCCAGCATCGGCTTCAGTCAAAAAGCTTTCTCCCTTAACCCCCCCCCCCCAAAAAAAAAAAAAAAAAATAAACAAAAACAAAACCCAAACAAACAAAAAACAACAAAACAACAAACAGAATTAAAGCCCTATAACTCCATGGTGTCCAAATATGTCAACATTACCTAATTAAGAGTAATGGGATTGAAAAAACCTACAAACACGGAGAATTGATAAAGAGTAGTTTGATTTTAATATTTAAAGTTAAATTACAAGCAATGAAACCTTACCATCAATTAAGATAAACATATCCAGCCTTTATAACCAGATCCTTTTGAATTTTTTTTAATATTTGTGTCAGTGACTTTTCAATTCAATATAACATTTTTATTTGTAATCATAAAATCTTCTTATATCTAAAATTTTGTACTAGATTTTGTACTATACCTCGCTACATAAATTTTGGACATAAATTTCAGTAGACGAAGCAGAATACTGACATGGAGAAATGTTTTCAGAATTACACAATTTCTTCTTAGGGATTGTTGTGAAACATTGTTTTATGTGATACAATAAAGAGTGAGATTATTCCGGGATAAACCCACCAGTCCGAGAAACAACAGGAGCCTTTGGTTGGCAGTCAAACTCTCTAATATTTATACTCAGTATTCCACCACCGTGTTTCTGATGGAAATACAATACTAATTATTGCCTAAAACCTCTCAGCTGCACACCAGTTTTTTTGTTTTGTTGTTCTTATTTTTAGTGCAAACTAAAATATTATATGATGACGCTGATGAGTACTAGGTATTTGATAAAACTTCCTATTTACTTTCAGTTGTAACATCTTGTTACAAAATCTTTTATTCATAAATGGTTTGGCCATCAGGGAAGGTTTGTCTCTTTAATGAAATAAAAACAAAACCACACACACAAAAAATAAAACTACTTTAGGATGATATGTTTTAGTTTTATTTATGCACTCATATTTATTCACAAAATGTACATTTATAGAGTAAAAAAACAACAACAACAACATAAACATATATAAATACCACAAAGACAAAGATCACCCAACATGAAAAATGTACATTTATGTTACTTTAGCTTATACATATACATTTTTACATGAACTGTCAGCATCACATAACAATATCACAATATCTCAGTCTAATACATTACAGATTTAATATTTACATGACAACATGCAGCACATTTTGTGGCAGAAAATATTGGCCTGTATCAGAACACTTGATCACTGATGTAAGCATTTGGAAAACCTGCTGAGAACATAGAATGCACACTGAAGCCTGGGCTATACATTACTACGCTGTTTCATTAGGGCGCAGTGCTGACAAAATCCTGCAGAACATGCACATATTTTATAAATAATCGGATAAGTGAGCTTTAATTAGACACAAACCTTTCTAGCAGACCAGTCCTGTCTCATGTAGATACAGTCGTCTCTGGACTTATTCAGAGTTGTGGTAATGGCATACAGACTGAGGCTAATATCAGAGAATGTAATGGTGGATGATTACAGTACCTTAAAAAAAGTGATAATATCCCTTAAATTTTCTTTAAACATTTTGTCACAGTACAGGTAAAAACTTCAAAGTACATGAAGTTACATGGATTTCATATAATGGAATGACAAAAAAAAGAAAGTTAAACAACAAAAACAACTAGAAAAGCAGTCTGAAAGAGCAGACTAAGGCATCTCAATCCAATCTTCCCGCCCTCTCCAAATGTTATCAAATAACTTTTATGTTTTTAGCTCTTTAGTAGCTGGATTCACACTGATATCATTATTAGTTCAGTAGTCATTCACAAAACTCACTTTATCGGTAATTGGGGTTTTCTGATCATGGCCAAATTTTAATTACTTGTTCCCAGTTCCATGTCAGAAATGTCCTAATAATTTCAGCAAAATCCATCTACAATTTTTTGAGTTACATTCCTAACAGACAAACAGACAACAAACCCTGGAAAAAACATAACCATTTTGGTGGAGGTAAAAGGTGTGACATGCAAATGTTTTCTGTGCCCTTTACAATGATTCCCCTAAATGAAATACAGTGCAAACAACAACTTTTAGAAGTCACCCGATTGAGTTTACCCATTGATATAAATCCAGGTGTTCTCTGAAGGCCTAAGAGGTACCTTAGAGAAGTTAATGAACAAATAGCATCATAAAGATCAACAATGTAGCAGGCAGGTCGGGGTAAAAGGTGTGGGGAAGTATTAAGCAGGTTTAGGTTATAAAACATCTCCAATTTGAAATATCCTAAATAGCACTTTTTCATCTATTATTTAAAAGTGGAGTATGGCATGACTACAAACTGACCAAGAGGTGAACGTATAACTACTTTGACAGGCTGGAAAAGGAGAACAATAATCTGACAGGAGGCTAATGGTAACTCTGGAGGGGCTCCAAAGATTTAAGCACAGGTGGGAGAATAGTTTGAAAGTCTTAATTGCATGTTTCCAAAAATACTGGCCATTATGAAAATGTGGCATGAGTGTTCAGTTGTTGAAAGAAAGCAGCAAGAAGTACCATCTGTAGGGTGCCACATGCCCTGACAAGTCAAATCATATGGACAAAACCACTCTGATCAGATGAAACCAAAATTAATCTTTTTGGTCAACATGCAAAAAGCTAGTTGTGGAAATTAACACACTGGAGACATTATCTCCAACAATTAAACACTGTGGTCACAGCACCATGCTGTGTGTTTGAGCAAAAAGTAGTTCTACTGAATGTTTACACAGTGTGAATATAAAATGAAAGCTGATCATTTCAGATTTTTATCCATCATAAAATGTATGTATTCTTCCACTTCACAATGATCCTCTCCTGTGTCGGACTATAATGAAAAAGTCACAGAAAACATTAAGATTTTTGGTTTACTAAATGTGAGTAAGACACAAATTACTGCAAATCTATGACGTAATAAGGTAGTGATTGTCTGTTGGTCTTTTTCTTCTTAATGTTTCACTGCTCATATTTTACAGCTTAGGTTTTAAAGCTTTGGATGTCTGCTTTCAATGTCTTCAGCACATACCAAAAAAGGAGGGAAGATCCACTGTACACCATTGCCGTCTTTGGCATTTTTGTCATTTGACATCACTAGACACATTGCTTTTGAGTGTAAGGCTCAGTGCTTCAGAAGCACGAAAAGAGAGAGCACTCATCTTAGAGCTGATGCTTGGATGAGGCCTTGCAACACCGCCCCGAGACCATCGCAGCAGTCGCAGTAAGTTCTTGCGAAAGTTGCGCCCAACAAAGCTGTACACGATAGGGTTGACGCAGCTGTTGAAGTAGGCAATGCAAATGGTGAACGGCATCGCTGTGTCAATGATTTCCAGGATAGTGCAGTTGTTAGCCAGGGTGAGCTGAGTGAGCATCTGCATTAAGTGGAACACTTGGTGGGGTGCCCAGCACAGAAAGAATGCCAGGACGGTCGCAGCAAGCATGTGCAGCACCTCGTCGTCCCGGGAGCAGGAGCTTTTCTGGATATGCTTCACTTTCAACAGAGTCCGCCCAATTAGACAGTAACAAGTAATGATGATGACAAAGGGTATCAGGAAACCCAGCAGACTTTTCATGAGACTAATGCCCAGGAGTAAATTGTCCAGCATTTTGACATTTTCGTTATTTGGGTGCAGAATTCCACAAACTATTGTTTTGGAGTTTTCAATGTAGTGGATATCCCTGGTCAAGGCTATGGGGACACTGAGTAAAAAGGCAAACAGCCAGATCAACACACAAGTAATTTGTGCATATGCCACAGTCCGGAACCGCCGTGACCGCACCGGGTGCACAATGGCCAGGTAGCGGTCAATGCTGAGTGCTGTGAGGAAAAAGATGCTTGTGTAGAGATTGAACATAACCAGTCCAGCAGCGGTCTTGCAGAGAAATCCTCCAAATGGCCAGTGGTAGCCTGTGGCTGCGAAGGTTGCCCACATGGGTAGAGTGATCAGGAAAGTAAGATCAGACACAGCAAGGTTCAGGACGAAAATGTTGGCCACGGTTTTGAGCTTCATGTAGCAGTAAATGACTGCCACCACCATGCTGTTCCCAATGATGCCAATGACAAAGTTGAAGGCATAGACAATGGGCACCAGGGTGAAGATGAACTCGTGGCTTCCAGACATACCACATGTCAGGTTTATCCCTTCTGCCTTGCTCTTCGTTAGGTTCAACATTTCCCCACTCTTTTTTTGTTGTAGTGCCAGATCCTTTAAAGCAGGGGACCGTGTCAGTGGGGGTGCGTCTTTGGTGAGTGATACAGGCCTTGGGCGAGGGCCTCGGCACGTCCTATAAAAGAAAATACAACAGAAATGTCACAGACAGTCTGGGAGTGGAGCCCTCATTACTGCTGGCATGGTCCATAAACGCTAATCCACACGAACACCCATGAAAGTGCTCGTCCTACACTAGCTCATTAAAGACCTACACATTAAAGCCATCCCGAAGCTTTATGTTATTTCTGTAAATGAAGAAGCCATGAGAAACAGATGTCACAAGTTATTCAATATTCCAAAAATGTCCTTTGAAAGATCATTATTCAGACGGTCTGTTTTCTGCTCCCTCCTCCTAATTTCTCCCTCAGCTAATGAACGGCGAAAGGGGTGGGGGACTTGGGGGTGTTTATCAGACTTGTGGACTGACAGCGCCCAGATGAACGTTTACACTCGGAGTTATGACCTGTGTTAATTGAAGGCTTTCATGGCAAATTTCCGAGCTTGGATGACAATGCCAATAAAGGCAGAGGTGCGAGAGGGAGCAGCGAGGAGAGAGTTAAAGAGCTCCAAGGCTGTAGTCGCCGCAAAAAGACATGTCATGTTTGAAACGCTTGGCGTGCAGAGATACACCGCACCCAGCATGAGAACTTCTAATCAGCACACACCTAAACAAACAGGACAGCAGGGATTCGGCTCTGTGGAAACTTCACTCTGTGAGAAAATCAAACCTGCGTGCCACAGTAAATTTGCCCCAGGGCTAGTTCTTTTTTTGTTGTTGCTTCATTTGTATGAGCAGAATGAGAGATGGTTGTAAAAATACAAATCATTCTCGTTTGCTGATGGTCTTTATGTTTAATAGAATAGCTTAGTGAGTGTCATTAGGGAAATTGATGCAATAATATTAGCATAAGGCGTGTGTATGTAACATTTAGGCCATAAAGATGGCTTCTGTTACTAATTATGAGCAAACAAGATGTTTGTGGATTCATTAAACCAGGCAGGCACACAGAGAGACATGTGCTGAGTTAAGAGCTCAAAAATAGGTATATAGGTTGAAGATGCTATAAAAATTAAATGGGTTGATTCAGGAAAATTAAGTTGACGGTTATGTGAGATAATGATAAAATGCAGAAATATAGTCCTTTAAGTACCAGTTTGATGAAGCTGTGTGTTTCTTGCCACAAGATGGCAATATAGTAATATGATTTCACTCAAGTGTGCTTTTTGTCTCAGTAGAGAGCAGGAAAGAAGTACGGCACTGCTAGATTAAGGCAAAAATAGGTCTACTTGTTTATTAATTTAATTGAAATTTAAAAAAAATATTTAGGTGGGACTGGGTTAATGCTCCCCTCTGCATGGCGTGACCTTAAAGCTGTCTGGGCTGTAGAATAGAACACTTTTATCTAAGATTCGAGGATCTCTTCATTTTCCACCACGTTTCAGCGTATGAATTCTCTGAGTGCTAAAGCAACAATGGTATCAGTTGCAGATGTGGGTACTCCGGCTCGAGTGTGGATGGGGCTCGTGTGCCAAGGGCAACACAATAATGAAAATATCTCCGGCACGGACCTCAATGCAATGGTTACAGGACAAAGAGAGAGCAGAGATGCTGTTGCTGGGATTTCCTGGACATGTTCTTTTCTCAGTGTCTGTGTATGAAAGTATTCTGTAAAGAAGAACCATACCCCAGTCCCACTCTCATTTAAAGATTAAGATCACACGAACTTGAAAATGTACTCATAATCATTCCAGGTCTCCACATTTTGATACATTTCATTGGGAATTTAGGTAACATGATAACACAAAGTATTACATAATTATGAACTGGAAGGAAAACATTTTATGGTTTAAGTTATTTTATCCAAATTAAACTACTGAAAGAAACTACTAAGAAAAAAAACAACAACTTTTGTTTGGTTATCCAAAAATAAAAATGAGCAAAGCCTTCAAAAGTTTTCTAACCAGTATATGGTGTCTTTTAATCTAATTATAAATCCAATTATTTTATAGAGGCCTAAGAGAGAATATCAGTGAAGAACACACAGCAGACAGGTCAGGAATAAAGCTGTGGACATGTTTAATAAAGCAGGGTTAGGTTACAAATTAATATCCTAAACTCTGCACATCTTACAGACCACTGTCCAACCTGTTAAGATTGTTAACCTAGAAAACCATGACGATCCACCTTTTCTGACCGACCAGACAAGGGCGACATTAATAAGAATAGAAGCCAAGAGGCCTGTGGTAACATTAGAGGAGCTGCAGAAATCTGCAGTTTAATTCCAAGCCATGCAGGGGACACAGCAAACACATGGAAAAAGATTCTCTGATCTGATGAGACTCAAACATGGTTGTGACGGCATCATAATGTTGATATGCTTTTTCTTCAGCAGGGACAAGGAAGATGGTCCCGTTGATAAAAAAGATTTAACTATGCTGGAACGTCCAGCTATGCTGGGAAAAAAAATGTTTAGGGGCTGTGTAGACTTAAGCCTAGTTGCCTAGTCACTACGCAAGGACGGATGGAGTACAGCCCTATTTTCTAACTATCCGTCTCCATTAACGGTTGTATATGCCTGTGATTGGTTAGCTCAACAACAGCCAGAGATTGTTTCATCAGAACGGTGCTCTATAGTCACTGTAATCAGCAGTCAATGCAGCGTTTGGGCACTACATGCTTTATATTGAAAGGACAGTTTACCTAATATGGTCTTTTGCGATGGACTGGCGACCTGTCCAGGGTATACTCCGCCTCTTGCCCATTGGCAACTGGAGATAGGCACCAGCCCCCCCCCCCGCAAACCCACTGAGGATAAGTGGTTTAGAAAATGGATGGATGGATGGTCTTTTGACAATTATGAACACAAGAAGATGTAGAGAAACAACAAACTGCACTTATAGTAAAAAGCTTTACAGTTTAAACAAAACTTACTTTCTGTCGTCCATTGCAAAACCAACGGAGACCTATGAACGAAAAATATCTCCGTCAACACGTCTGCGTCTGGGTGCAAACTTGCTGATGGATAAGTATAAACTAGGTTTTAAGACTGAGGTAGAAGTTCTCGTCACAGCAGAAATTGACCCTGAATTTGGAGCGTTACCAGGTATCGATTTCCTCACAGCATATTTATAGTTTAGAATGACGTAAGTAAATTTGATGATTTGATGCAAGACTTGAAAACTAAGATGCTTTCAATCCAACCCAACTGAGTTTAAATGAGAGGTGGGACATTCTTTTCAGGCATACAGAACAATTCTGTGGTACAGTAGAACTAAAATATTACCCTAAATCGATCTGTAAGTTCAATAAATGATATATACTACCTTTTTGAAATATTGCACTTTTAACATGTCCTAACTGAATGCCTCGAAATTAGCTGCATGTCTCTTTAAGAGCCTTGGACGTTCCCGACTTCGACACGTTGTCTTCAACTACATCACAACATTCTCGGAGCGTCGTCTCAAGCCCAGCATGTGAATCGCAGCTGCAGGTGGGCTGTGGTGGTCTTTGAGTGGATCGCATTATGTGTTCGGCCTGGCCTCAGGCGGAGCTGGGACCGCTAAAGAGGGGAATCGGGGGGATCTGTAAACACTGGCCACTCGCTGCATTGTCAAGCCGTTTTTGTGGAGCTGCCGGTGTCCTGCGTCTGTCCAACCTTTGTCCACAGAATCACCAACTACAATGCTGAGCAGCTGTCTGCGGTTAGGAAAAGTTTATAATATAATATGTGATATGTGCGCGGGACGTGCTGTGGTGGAGCTGACATTGCAATAGGCTTACAGTAGCATCTTCAATGCACCTGATTTTTTTTCCAAGAAGGCATTCACAATTCGGACAGATAACTAATTATATACTAATTTCCACGGTTGATAGCTGATTGCTGTTGACGATGTTCTGTTTCTGTGCTCGGGGAGCCAGAGCTTTGGAGAGACGCGGTGGTAGTCAAAATGTAGTGCCGTTGCTGGGAGGGGAGGGGGTAGCTGGGAGGACTCAGGCTTTTAGAACTCAACATGGCGGCTTTTAGAGTTTTAAAAGATTACTCAAACATACATAAAGTAACCTAAGAAATACTTTAGGAATGACTTTAAGGAGGGAATGACATAAGAATGTGATGAAAAGCTGTAAAAAGTGAGTTTTACATGCCACCCCCCCTTTAAGATATTTTACAAAATGAAAAAGGAAATGTCAGTTTCAAGAAGTCCAAAGCTAATATAGACATTAGCACCATAGTTGCAGCAAAATACGGTTCTGCAAAATTTTTGACTAAGTGGGCTGAATAGATATGCTAACTTTTCAAATATTTATTTATACAAAATAATTTTCCCCCTTCTTCTAACTAACGCTATAGTTGATCTATCACATTACATACCAATTAAATATATAAAGTTTGAGGTAGACAATGTGAAAAGGTTTAAGGCAAAAGAGTTACAGCTAATCTCTTGATGCTAAAAAAAGATTTCTGATGACTTCAAATGGAAATAAATTGAAAACATTTGGAGAGTACAGATTATATACCAGTAGTGGATTAGTTGACCACTGGTATTTTTCCATGAGGGGGGATAGTGGATTGTTAGAGCAGTGCTATTTAAACAAGACTACACACCATTTCTGTGTGTATACGAATGAGAATCCTGTTAAAAACGGTGAGGTGACTCAGACACAAGGTTGATCGGAAGCAGGTTAATGAGCGCAGCTCTGTCCAAGGAGCTTCAGGTCTGAGTGAGATGGCACATTACTAAACGATTGCCAAAAATCCTGGGTTACCACACTCAGGAAGGTAAACATCTCCTTCAGAAGCTCCATGAGCAAGCTGCATCCTCTAAGACAAGACAAAGGGCTTTGTGGGTCTGTGCCTGTTTGAAAACTTTAGCTGCTTACAATGAATGATAAAATCACGATTTTCAGGAAGTTTGAGGACGTTTCTGATGGACACTGTGGCTGCAACATTCCATATTTCATCCTATTTCTGGAACATTCAAATGCATCTTTTCCTGTGTGAACTCCTGGGAATTTTGCTGGACAAAGTAACCCGGGCTAAACAAGATGAGATTCCCATCAACGGAGCTATTCGAGGCTTTTCTCAGCTACAGCCCCAATCTGCTCTGACATGAGCACCACCATCTGGTCAGACATAGAGAGAAGGCACTAAAACCTCTGACTGATGGAGTTAATGATTTATATAAAGCACATTTGGAGACAAGGTTCACTATCCCTACCCAGCCATCTCCTGATTGTCCTCTCATTTAAGTCTTTCAGTCTTGTTTGGTCAACAGGAAGTTCTGCAACAATGGGTGCTTTCAACTCATCACATCCTGGACATCCTAACTAAGTCAGAAGAGAAGACATTTACCTCCAGTGTCTACAACTAACATATGGCTGCATTTAAAAATGCAAGACGGCATAACTTATCTGTTACGGTCTGTCGATAAAAATTAAGGGTTTCTAACCACAGTCTTCTACCATTCCCTAAAGTACTACTTAAAAAAAAAAAAATCTGTCTTAAAATTTATGAACAGTAGGTGACTGTTACAAATTTGTACAGATAACCCACACAACAAAAGTTTAGAACATATAATTCATCTATCTATCTATCTATCTATCTATCTATCTATCTATCTATCTATCTATCTATCTATCTATCTATCTATCTATCTATCTATCTATGCAATTAAAAATTAAATAAAACAAGTAAATAATGTTTTTGTTTAAGTCATATATCTTTAATATAGATTAATTGCCATTTCAGAGATGGTGGTCTCATTCCCTCTAAAAACAAAAACAACAAAAAAACTTTTGGTTAAATGTTAAAATTTAAAATCTACGTCTGCCAGTGGTATTAATATTGTGATATATCGATTATTTGAATGTCGATTGTGAATTATCCACATTTTCTTCATTACTGTCTTTCTTTCTCATCAGTCTACCTTACCCTTTTATTCTCAGTCATAGGCATATATGTATATATATATATATAATTGGAAATCATTTCTTTTTTTAATGCTTGGCGTCTAAAATATCATAGTCAAGCAAATATTGCATCCAAGCAGTCTTTTGTGACTGTCACATTACACAGATCAATTTTGCTTTCATGTTTGCAATGTAATATATCATGCAGTTTAAAATACACAAAGATGAATATACATTAGACTTTATTTGTATTGAGAGCTTGTGCCCTTGTATGGCTTTATGTCTTGCAATGCCCCTGGTGTCCATGAACTAACGGGGTTTTGCCTTACGGTTTTCAGCAGAGCAGCGAATGGAAACTTTATGCTTCGGAAGTCATGTCCACTCCTGTATGTTTACAAAACCAATCTCACCTGTGACCTGCACATTAAACAGCAAAAACTTTTGCCATGGAACTCAATTTACTTCATGTCCTGAACTCATATTTAAAACAACGCAACAGATAAGAGGTAATTTTGTCACTCACTTATTTGTAGTTCAATGGAGGATAACTTAGCTGTAGAGCTTTCAAACTGCCTGTTATAAATTTTAAAACGTCAAAGACACACAAAGCTTCTACAAAAGTTAGGCCATTGTAAGCAAGAATAAATGTTTTCTTACCTTTAGATGACATTCCTCATAAATTAGGCCTTTCAGCAGGCATGCAGCTGCTGTTTTGTCAGGAAGGTGATCTAATCCCCATGGGTCTATGATCACCCTACTTTGTATAAGTGTTATAATGCATTTTAGAATTCCCCTCATACCAATTTAAAAGCTACAGTAGACACTTCGCAGGGCTTTCAGATGAATAACCAAAACAAACAGTAACGACTGGCCTTACTAGTCAAAACAGAGATGGCATATAATGTGGAGTCGTCATAGGATAAATGTTATTCATGCCAGCCTTCAGGAAAGAGAGCCCCTAACTGACCGCCTGAAAAAAGCTATTTAACTACTAAAAGCAGCATAAATTCAGACATTTCTGACTTAAAAACTTAGGTTGTAGTGTAACAGTGTGAGCTCTTACCTGCTGCTGTGGAACCTGGAGGCTGTGTGAAGCTTTCAGAGCTGGTCGAACAGAGAGACACAGAGAGACCACTGCAGAGTGCTAGTGTCTGGCTGTGATTTCACTTAACTTATGGAACGAGACGAGCAGGACTCCTGCCTGACACAGAGACAATCCCCCTCCCCACCCCTCGAAAACTCCTTCTCTCTCTCTCTGTTTTCCGTAAAATCAAACACACACACACACACACACACACACACACACACGCACACGCACACACACACACACACTACCATGACAAGTGGAGTTTTGTCCATTAAGTTTTGTCCCGGCCCATCTATATTTAACCAACAGGCCATGGTCACACTCGCACACAAACAGCTTTACTACATTTCTTGTACAATATAACCTACGCCTTCTTCTCTTCATTTTGATTAAATCCCAATATATGATTTTAATCACTCTTTCTAAAACTAATTTATAAAAAAATGCTCGATGCATAGAATAGTCCCCATGTTCTTGGCACCTCTGGAGCTATGGCTACGAGGTGGTCTCATCATAACAACACCCTGTCCATCGAAGTCATCCCATCCTGAAAGGAGCAACCAGGCTCCGATTATGATAGACACTGTCATCATATGTTATTAATAGCTGCCAAAAGCTAGCTCTCCATTTGAATCAAGTCATATTGTTGTAGGCTTGGGGATGAGGGTCACAGAAAGAGGGTACGTTTAGGCTGGCGGTGAGAAGCTGGTTTTCCAGTCATTTTTGGGGTTTCTCCAAACATTCCCTCTTCGTGAGATTCAGCTGTAAGTCTCTCTTGTCCTTTTTTATCTTTTTTTTATTGTGATTTGATAGAGTTCACAGTACTTTTTGTGTTAATGAATACTTTTATTTTTCTGCTCTTTCAGACAAATAAAATAAATGAATGAAAGCAGTTATTTCTTGTTAGATATTTCTGCAATAAAAAAATAACTGATAATAAATACAGTGTTTTTCCTCTGTGTTTGACAAAAACTTCATGTATATAGTCTCTGGAATTCTATCTGAAAACACTCTGCACCACAATTGCAAACTCAACAGTATGTAAACTGGCTATTGTTGTACTGACAGTTGTTAGAAGTCCCTAAATTGTCATCTGTTTTGCATACATAACCATGTCCATATAACTTTATTAAATTGGAGAGTCACTATGTCATAGGAGAGACAAAAAGGTAAGCAAAACAGCACTGAAATTTATTTGGTAGATGGTCAAGTGATCATTTAAAATCTAAAAATAAATAAAAATGTACAGTGAATTTACTGAAAAATTATGTACCTAGTGATCCAGAGGAACACTGTCAATACAAACCCTGAAGCTCGGTATGTATTGACTAGTAAGACCCATTTAACTGATAGGAAAAGTCCAGATGGCCATTTTAAGTCTTGTTCCTGAAAGGGTTAATACAGTTTTCCCTGGTGAACTGTTAATCACCCAGTGTTAATTCAGCGAATTACAGGCATATAGTTGAAGTTAAGATAACAGCTCAAAAAAAGGTTTTCTATAGCACTGACCCATATCAAAATCAATCTGGATCACACTGAATCGGATCAAACCGGATCACGATAATCAAGTCTAATTCTTGATAATCGGATTCGAATCGATTCTTTAAATTTGAATGCACACCCAGCCCTGGTTGGTATGGAATGTAATGTGGCAGAAGGCTCTATTTTGTTTCTTAAAAGTTGGATACCAAACAACCAAAACTGCCAAAGCATGAGGCTATAAAATGACAAGTGCCTCTTCAGTTTCTCTCTTTCAGCATATGAGCTTACTTTCATTGTTTCCCAATCCCAATCAGTTTGAACTGTAATGAACTGAAGCCTTTGATAAAAAAGAATATCAACAATATCTTTGGCACTAAACGTAGGAATCTGAAGCCTGCCTACGTTGATCATGACTAATCCACCCCCATTACAAAGGAACGTTTATTTTTAGGGATCACATGCAACCTCAAACCCGACCTGACACTAAAAGTATTTGTCTCTTACTATTTTCTCATTCAGGACCCTGACAGGTGTTGAGAAGTTGCCTCCCTGTTTTCAGCATTCTGAGGAGCAGTGAGTATTTGGCGATTGTTTGCTAGGTCTACAGAGTTTCAGTAACCAAAGAGTTGCAGATGAACAAAGTCATGGACCTGAAAGAAAGAAGGGAAAAACAAACACCTAAGGTGCCTTGGGGACCCGGTTTAGTGGCTTTGCCTCACTCTGGTTTGACCTTGCTATGTGTGAGCGAGTACATTTCAGGGAACTTCCACAGGAGACAACATCCAGGGGGCTGCACAAGGTCAAAAGGTAACTGGTGCAAAGTTCTTGAGAGTTTTCAAAATACTATAACCAAAAAAATGCAGGCATGTGTTCCTTCAGTTTCATGCTAGCTGTATTTCAATGGAGGCAGGTTGGCAGATTTTTTCTGAAAATATGTGCTCTATACATGCGGCAACAACAATCAACAGCCTGCATCTGACCCCACGAGACCTCTCAGGAAGTCAAGACGAAGAGTTATGCATCAGGCACTGAATCTCTAGCTGTATTTTCCACAAAACAAATATTTCTTTGTGGGGACAGGATGTTGTTGCAACACCCAGCACTATAACAGTGATTTACACTCCTGGTCAGCAAGCAGAAACAGATGCTGATGATTTAAAAATGGAGATTTGTGGGAATATCATGTGGGAAATATTGTCTCTTCTGGGATGGTACAATTTAAGAAGGGAAAGAGCGTGTTTGTCTCAATTTCTGGATGGTACATTAAACAAAAAAAGTGATTTTGGACAAACCCCTTTCACTGGTTGATCCAAGATTATGTCTAAAATCATGTTGTGCAACACTGTGCAACTCAAGCAAAAAAAAAAGTTCACTTATTTTATTTTCTGACAGCCTGTTGCAATATTTCTGGGTGTGTAAGGGCAGAAATTGAACAAGGATTCATCCCTTAGGCTCATACCCCTGAGCTGCGGTAGTGCTTGGTGTTCTCGCTAATCAAATCATTCTAACAAGATTAGCTTTGTTAGCGCTTAAGCTGTTGTAGAATGAATTGTGGTAATTACTGGTAGCACAGGGAACACTGCTGGAAAGGACAGACCTTCTACAGAACAACCTCACAGTCGGTGAAATGCCAAACCCAACGCACCTGCTAAAGAAACACAATACTGTGTGATGTGTGAAGACTGAGCACAGACTGTAAAGTGCTTATAAGGATTGGGTAAGGAGCTGTTTAATCTCTTTACAGAGAACAAATCAGTCCCTCCATATTTACAGACACAGGCTGTAAAATGTGTAAAGAAATACAAAATTC
This sequence comes from Apricaphanius iberus, assembly GCA_028564705.1. Taxonomy (NCBI): domain Eukaryota; kingdom Metazoa; phylum Chordata; class Actinopteri; order Cyprinodontiformes; family Aphaniidae; genus Apricaphanius; species Apricaphanius iberus. The sequence goes on from JAPXFQ010001619.1 coordinate 987,118, forward strand.
TTTAAAAAAAACATGAATCATTGATTGTATCAGCATTAGAATATGTTACATTAGCATCAACTCATCGAGATTTCATGTAAAGTGTAAAGTAGGGGTATTTTTTGCATTGGTGATTTGCTAAAAAATCTGTAGAGTGTTTCCCCATTAAATAAATGCAAACAATTTAAAAACTGGTTTTCTTTTAATCAACAGATGTACTTATTTTAGGGCTATTTATAAAGTTTTATTGTATTATTGTAAACATCATTGACAGATTGATACTGTATGGTTTCTATCAAATTCATGTTGGAGGAACAGATTGTATTTTTAATTAGTAGGAACAAGCCAACTTGGATGTCAGCATAATTAATAAACACAGAATATTAATACTTTTTTTTTCTTCGCACATATGGTGTTCATTGCCTTGAAACATTCCAGTCTCTTTTGTGAAATACAACATTTCTCTGAGAGCATAAAATGCATATATCAGAACCGAATGACTTACAGCCTTAATGATCATCATACGTTTTTAATAAAAAAATCATCCACCTTGTACAGTGCTTCAGTTTCTAGTTACTAAGTATGTTTTCCTCAGCATTCTCACGGGACCTGAACACATTTTAACTTGGCAGGACTGACACAAAGAACAGGTGGAAATGATAAAATATTTCCTGCAGTGAAAGCTCAGTTTTACTTTTACTACTTTTTAAGGCAGTGTCAAGATCTTTGGCTACTCCATTCAGATTTACTGTATTTATCAGAGAACAAACAAATAATTAAGGATGCAAAATAGATAAAAAGCAGAAGCTGCAAAATTAAGCATAAAATATGTCCAACTTTCATTGTTTCTGCACCAAATCCATAGTTGAAAGTAAAGATGAATCATGCTCCTAAGGGTCACATTATTCTTTACCTTGATTTTATTTTCCCAGCTAAATTGGATGAACTCTATTCTAAAGTCTTCACAGGCTTATTTACAGCTTATTTTTAAATTAGTTGCTCTGCTTCAAATGATACTTTATTGTGAGATCAATCTTGCGTGAAACATACAGGACTTACTTTTTTCACACATGCTTAGTTAGTTGTAGTTCACAGCAACCATTAAGTTTGCTGTAGTTGTCACAGTGAAGCACCAAGATTGAAGCCAGCTGTTGTACATTGGTAGTAACACATGTTTAACTAGACAAGTTACATTTTGATCTTCTAATCATTCAAAAATATCTGTTGAAAAGTAAAACTGTTTAAAAAATGTAATAAAAAAAAAAAGAAAAAACAAAAAAAAACCAGACAAACTGTGTGGGAAAGATGCATCTGAAGGAGATTTAGAGGGTTTTTACCAGCAGATTATGCTATATGACTTGTTGTGGGTTAACTATTTTACTGGAGTACATTAGTTGGACCCTTTTAGATGTAAAAGGACCACTTTGAGACCGCTTTGTTCTGTTAGTCATATGAGAATTTGAGCGGTGAATTGGATGTTATTTTGCAATTTTGTGTAATTGAGCATCCCTGTTGGATCCTGTGTTGTCTGGGTCTCTCTCCTGAGCTTTAATGCTTGTCCCAATAATCTGTGATTACTCTAGATGGGCATCTTTGTTGAAACCTATGGCTTCCCGGAATAAGCCTGTGAATATTCTCATTCATCCAGGTCATGGTTATCTCAACGAAATTTCAATCAAACGCAACTGGACTTGGTAATTTGTCTTGGAAGACGTTTCACCTCTTATCCAAGAGGCTTCATCAGTTCATGCTCGCCGCTGACCAGGCTGGGACTGGCTTCCTGATTTCCCTTTAAAAAATTCCTTACTGGAATCATTGTTATCAGACTTGTCTTTGGCTCTTTTATCCCTTTTTCCACTTCCATTTTCACTTTATTTATATAACACGTTTAAAAACGGCATTGGAGACAACAAAAGTGCTTCACAATAAAACAACATACAGAATACAAATAAAATAGCAAATAGAAGCAATGTAAAATAATTAATCCTGGTTTTCTGATTGAGCTCTCTGCCCATGGTGGAATCAAAACCTTAGGTTTTTCTGTTTTACATCCCCTATCCCTCTACCATTATAATATATTAACAAAATAATAGGATTTGATCTAAACTGGTACTTTTAGAGGTATGCTTTGAGTTCTGTTAATGGAAATAAACTTGTGCCCCAGTCTTACGCGGTGTTGGGAGTAGCGTTTAGGCATAACAGCCTTACCAACGGTGTTATTTTTTAGGTAAGGGAGTAATCTAATTAATTACTTTTCCCATTGTTGCCACACTGTTATGGTTACTGGGGATGTAAAGTGACGCGTTACTACAACGTGGTTGAATGAAGCACGGCAGCCACACTTCAGCAGCAGAGAGAGAGAGCAGGTGTTGGTGATGATTGCGCAGTGGACAGATACCCTTAGTACTCTCCAGTGTTAGATACATTACTTGAAATTAGAAACTTAGTTACATAACCATTTACTTCTTTCAAAAGTAAGTAGTTACAAAGGAAAGTAATTTTGTTTTTACTCAGAATTCTGTTATTAATGTGTTGCTTCCCTAACTGGATAACCAGCAAGGCTGAATGAAAATACAATAGAAATGATAATGTCTGTTTTATGTTTCACTTTTATATCTATTATAATTTATTTATATTGTTTCAAACCTCTACAAATGCAAACATCATTTTCGGGTTGATGCGGCACAGTGCTAAAAATCTAATAATTCTTCCTAGTATCACTACGAAGAAGCAGTGGACCACAAAACGTGACATATAGTGTGTTTAAATTTTTGATAGGTATATTTATTTTTTCCATTGAAATGGAAAGAAGGTATAATTTTAGCAGTGCCAACATTAATCTGTGCTTGAGACCATTTAGGAGCTGTAGGAATCAATAATAGTGCAAAAATAATTCAAAATAAATATGGAGGTTTATCCATTCTTTGTAGACTTAACTAACAACAGCTGAACTGCACCGTGGAGACCTCATCTTCAGTAATGACAGGCAAAAAAATCATTTTCAGTCTTACAAAGAGGAACAAAATAAATAATAAAAAAGTATTGTCAGCATCACAAACAGTCACTTAATAACCAAAATAATTTTTCCAATATTGCCAAAAGCCAGTGTCACTAGTGACGCAGCATACGTCACAGAAAGCCGAGAGATGGACAGAGCAAAGATGGTGACAAGGAAATGTAAACAAGTGCTAGCTGCGTTAATACTTTAGTTTCGAGACTGTGAATCAAATGGAAAAAGAAAGGCTAGGAAGATGACGAAGAAAAGACAAATCAGGACACAGTCATAGCTGGGAAAAAGGGGACAGTTTGGGATGCTTTTTCTTAAAAACGAGCTTGAGGTAAGCTTTGTTAAGCATTGTCCTAGCCAACACGTCACTCACTGAACGCAATTTAATTGGTCAACAGCAGACTGTAGTCATAGAATTTCTGACTCTAGCTGAAGACCGCTGAGGGGCAGTTTTGGTCAGGTGCAGTTAATACGCTGTTAGGCAGCATGGCACACTGCACAGCCACAGACCGGTGAAACACATGCACGCTCACCGTTTTAAATCACGACACTTCACAACGAAAGTAAAGGTCTAGGATGGCCGTAATTGAACAGCGTGATGCCTGCTTTAGGCGTGGGTTTGGTTTTCGATAAATACCTATGCATCCCAGAAACCATTCCCGTGAGATCTACTAACAAAATTACCACAAAATATTGACAAACTATTGGTTGACACCAAAGGAACATGACACAACATTCATCCATCCATTTTCTGAACCGCTTAGTCCTCTAGGGGTCTAGGGGGAGCTGGTGCCTATCTCCAGCTGTCAACGGGCGAAAGGCGGGGTACACCCTGGACAGGTCGCCAGTCCATCACGGCATGACACAACAATTATTATTTTTTAAATTAACATATGTAATATTTCGTATTAATATGTTACAGTAAAATGTGATTTTTCTTTATTAGCTTACAGTTCATGTGACAATGGACACCAAATCAGTCTTAAAATGTCTTACTACAGCCAATTACATAGTGCTCTGTTTAATGTGCAATATTACAGATGCATAGATTTGAAAAACTTAGATTTCTCTTTATTTCTTTTTACAAACATTTGTGTGTCTTAGTTTTTCACTTTGTTGAAAATTGTTTGATTATGTATGACCAATATTTACTTTTTGTATATTGTTTTATTTTTCTGCACACAGCTTATCTTATTGGGTCAAGTTCAAATACCAAATGCTCTAAATTCCATTCTACAATTATGCACCAACATGTCTTGATCTATCAGAAAAAAATAAATTACACTGAAATTTGTGGTTGTGGAAATTTAATTAATTCAGTTTATTTGTACAGTGCCAATTCACAACAGAAGTTGTGCCCCATTGATGAAGACTTCAACCACAGCAATCCCTCATATGGAGCAAGCATGTAGCGACAGTGAAGAGTAAAAAAACTCCCCTGTAACAGGAAAAAAAACAACCAGCATAACTTAGCTCAGTACGACTGGGCATCTTCTACGATTTTTTTGGGGGTTTAAGAAGACACATCAGAAACACAAAAATAACTGATATAAGAGTACTTTCTATATTAGAGGAAATAAAAAGTTGATAACAGGAAATGGAGGATGAAAATACAGGCAGTGTCATCCCAGTTTATGAACCCTGTCCTACAAGGCTGGGGAACATTGACAAGAAAATGTAAAAGCCTGATGATAACCACCTGTTAATAGGGCTCCGGATTACACGTTGCATTCTAGGACATGCTGGCCATGTTGATAGTGTCAAGTATGTAAACATCGCAGAGAGGAAGCAGAGTTGATAGAAAGAAAGTAATATAAAACATATACGCTAAATAGGGAAGCCAGGGACTGGTATATGGACAAAATCAGCATTGTAAGTGATTTGGATCTACACCCATTAAAGACTGGAGAATAGATAACGGCTTGTTGCCGCAGTTCTGCAGTATGGACATTTTCAGCTATCTTGTTTGTAGTGTGGCTTACACTTCAGAGCAGTTCCGAAGCTACAAGTCGTTATAGTTTCATGTGTAGATGTGTTTACAGTCAGAACACAGTAATATGGAAAAATGTAAATTAAGCTGTGCTCCACCTATCTTTACCTACCTTTAGTGCTAAAAAAATTCACACATGCTTTTTAAGAATGTGTCTTAAATTTGTTTAGATGGTACACCCTACTGTCGTATATATAAATGTTATTTATATGCCATGTATATACACATTACAGAGAGGTGGGAAGTGTTGAGTAATAATAATAGTAGATCAAATGAATAATAGAATAAATTAAACCGCAAAACCAAAAGTGACTATGTCTGTTGTTCTAAGGATGCTACCAGGTGATGATGGCTCGATTCCAAGCCCCTCTGAGACAAATACTTTTTTCCCCTGCTGGGGAAAAACTAACATATTTTGTATCATGTTGCAGGTTTTCTTTTTATAGATTCAATAATCCTTGCAAGGCTAATATCGCTTGATCCAAATAGCCCTAGAGGCAGTATACATTTTCCTTAGATGACCCAAAAGAGGTCATGTCAACTGTGAATTAAAGTAGTCTTTTATTTTACCAGTTTTGCATTAAGCTGTCAAGGACAACTGTCCCAACATCCCTCTGTCGTAGCCAAGGTTCAGAAAATATTTATTGCACTGCCCACTCTGAATAGACCTGCCTTGTTAACACCCTGACCAACGTGTGTCAAAACCGTGACTCAGAGCCTGTGTGTGGGAATATGACATCAACATGATTAAAAAAACAATGTCTTCTCTCACATCAGCTGAATATCATTTTTTCTTTGGTTCAGTATGTCTCAGGAATAAAAAAAGTGAATTTTTTATTAAGCCTTAACCATGTTTCAGCTACATCTTAACACCATGGAAATCAGTGACCCAAAGGTTGACTCTTATTTAAAACTGTGTGGTCACACACTTAGTTTAGAGCAACTGAACAGAGATGTACAGACAACTAATCTTTTACACAAACAGGAAGCCTCTAAGAGATTGGAGGAAGGCATGTAACTGAGGTCTAAATGGACATTGTTTAGTTCTAAGCTCCCCAAGGTTACTTTTTTTACATCCACACATACTGTAAGGGAGGGATGGGAAAATACTGAGCGGGGGAAGCTGAGGGAGGCTTGCTACTTCTCAATGAGTGTAACCTCTCCCATGAATATTTTGGATTGCTTATTAGATCTATGGAGAATCAAAACACTTTCATACTTCATTTCAGTCTAGTGAAGTTTATCAGTTGGATGACATTTAAATTCAATAAAGGCAGTGAGATGTCATATTGATGTATTCTACTCTCTTGAGGTGCCTATCTATTCTACCAAAGGAGTATTATAGACTGACATAATCTGGAAGGAAGAGGTAGGGTTGCCTTCAAGCTAGGAAGTCTTTCACTAAAGGCTCATTTATGTTTATTAAAGTAGTATTTCATTATATGTAGACATTTCAGGACCTAAGAGCTAGAACCCAGACAAAGAAATCTGCTTCTGTGCGGTTTCTTTCTAAGGAATCTTATTTTTTACAAATATGCTAGATTTTGAATAGTTCCATGGATGAGTTTTAACACCCTTTTTCCTACATTTCTTATAATCTTTTGTAATAGACCAACTCAAAGCATACGTCAATTTGAAAGAGAAGGAAACTTAGAATGACATATTTTTGAATAAATACAATCTAAAAATGTGTTTATTTTGTGCATACAGCTGCATATAGCCACTCTCAATTTGATTCCCCCAGTTAAATTAAATAGAAACCAGTTTTTCTAAGGATCCACCTAAACTGGTAGGTTGGGCAAGGAGGCCATTAGTCATTGAAGAACCTGAGAGCCATATGTTACCTCTGGAAGAGTTCTGAACTCTACAAATATACATTTAATGAAAATGTGGTGAGAAGAGAGTCGTTGTTTATTGAAAACTACACAAAATCAAGTTTATGATTTGCCCCAAGTCATATAGAGGACACAGAATACATGCAGGAGAAGATACTTGGGTCAGGTAAAATCAAAATTAAATGTTTGGATGGTATTTGGGACTGAGTTGAATACAGTGGAGTTCTGAAAGACAACATGTTAGAGGCTGACAAAGACTTAAAATGAAGGCGGAAATACACCATCCGGCAGGATAAGACCCTTAAACAAAACCTGAGCTACAAAGAAAAGCTTAAGATCAAAGGTATTGATCTTTTAGGATGGCTTAGTTACAGTATAGACCTGATTTTACTATATAATCTGTGGCATGGTTCACCAATCCAACTGAGCTAATTTGTAAAGAAAAAATATCAAGAATTTCAGTCATATCTATATATACAGTTTTGATATTCTTTTTTCCACTGGAAAATTGACATCGTACCAGTTCTGTGAAAAAAATGGCTACTCAGAAGGTCCCTACTGGTTACTTTTGTCAAGCTTTGAGTGGGTGTCCTTTGCTGTATTGGACCTTGTGTGTGTCCTTGTGAACGTCATAATTATACTGTGCAAAGAAGATCCAACACACACTGATGTACTGGGACCTTTTTCAGAACCCTGCAGGACAGCCTTTGTAAACATGTGTGTCAGAGATTTTTGTCACCACTGGCCCTTTTCTCAAAAGAGCAAAACATCCTCAAGAAATTAAATGAAGCTATATTAAAAGCCAGCATTAACAATAAACATCAATTACACCAAACCGGGCCCCTCAATTTCTCCTTTGAGATAAATTTCTGTGTCAATAGGTTGTGACTGTATCTCAGCATGTACAGACTTCCTATTCAGACCCCCCCTGGGCCATCCTGCAACTCTCTGAAAGTGCTGGGGACTTTGGGCTCAGCTGAGTCAATAACCCAGGGGCCCTTCTGGACCAAATAAACAGCCTCAACAGCCAGTAAGAGCCATGATAGATGTTTTGTGATCTCCTCATCCCACTTGAAACAAACAATATTAGACCTCGACGGGTTTGTACAAGGAAATCAAATCAGCGTCTGATTACCCTGTTCTACCATAGATAAACAAACAGTTTATTATGTATGGCATGGTTTTTGGAACTGCCTAAAATACACTTAAATTAAATATTCGTTTACTCAATAACAATTCTAAAACCCATTGGGAATTTATATATATATAAACCTTTGTCACACTAGTATTACTCATATAGATAGATGGCCATATAGAGGTTGAAAATATTATATATATATATATATATATATATATATATATATATATATATATATATATATATATATATATATAAACATAAATTGCAAACAGAACCCTTTCTTGCTGTCTTTTTGATAGAAAACATTTCTTATTTGGTTTTCTAAGAGCCACAGTGGAGGGAGTCACATGTGGCTCTAGAGCTGCAGGTTGCAGACCTCTGGTTTAACACAACAGTCCAATCAAAAGAAAAGAAATCACAATAAAAAAGCAGGTATGTTTTTTATTTTAAAACATAGAATAAATAGCATATTTTTTTTTCTTTTAAAGTTTTTTACATTTCTTTACAATACACACTCTTACTCAATTCATTCATTAGAGGCAAACTGGAGTTCAGGGTCTTACTGAAGGACCTATGAACAATAAAGAATGTTCCATGGGGTTTGATCCACCAACATTCTGTGTTAAACAATAAGAATGGTATTAATAAAGTATTGCCACTGCCTGGTTTCCTTTTAACTCAAAGGGAATGGGCGTTGTTCAAGTATTTTAACATATTCCCCCATCAGTTCATAAATATTTTTTCTTTTTCTAGGAGCCAAGCCCTTCATCACTTTCCCACTAGACACTCATGTCCCTATTGAAAAATGGCTTCCATATCACACCTCAGATTGTCCTTCAGTGAGATCCCCTCATTCTTTCTGTCTTATTTATAGTGACCATTTTTGTTATTCTTCCAGACAGTCAACTTCACAGACTATTTCTCATTGGGGAAGGGCTGTAACATCTACAAATTTCTAAACCTAAAAGCTATTCTGTTTTTTAGCTCATTTCCTACCCCAGAGGTCCATGAACAATGTTTTATTTTTACAGTGTCCTATCTTGCTTCCTATGCAAATTCCCCTTATTGTTTTTGTCATAATTTGAGGCAATAGAAAATCAGGTTATTACATTTGAAATGTAACTTGTATGAATATGGCAAATGATAAATTATATTTTAAATAATAAAAACAATCAAAAATCTGTGTCCAATAGAAAACAATCCTACAATCAACTTTCTCTATTTTTCTTGGTTATGGGGTCAGTGTAACTAAATATATGGACACTTTCTTTGCGCTTTACCTATGTTTGATATGCTTACTACCCCTGATCAAAATTTCACAATCTGTGTACACATTTTTAAGAAAATCAAATTTGCCTAAGAGATTGTTAATTACTTTATACCTTGAACGTTTTTATTAGATTTGCATACTATTAAAATAAACTGTTCAACATATTTAAAAAAAATGAGGCCCTGATTTATCAAGAGTGTCAGTAATGACTGCAATATTGCATGTGCGGCAAACATTTTGTGCCTATGGGTTGTCCTTCATTTGCGGGTGTTTTACTAAGATTGCATAAGAATCAACTAGGTATAGTATTCAAATCAGGACTTTGTAGTGGCTGATGTGAGCAGCGCCAGGGCAAGAGAGATGAGGAATATGATATGTTACAGAGTTAATTACTATCAGGATAGAATGTTGTCAATTATGTTTCTCGTTTAAATGCGCTGTTCTCTGCTCCATGCTGGCATTGTATTCCAGAGTCAGATTTATTAAAGCTGCAGCATGTCCAGAACAAGGTCTCTAAGATGTCCATATTCTACTAATGCTGTTAAAAGGTACCAGACTTTGTCATAGCATTTATTAAATGACAAGTTGCAGTAAAAAAAAATCACCTTGAAAATGTGTAATCTGAATTTTTTGTTTTTGAAAATGTCCTACATATAGCCAATTGTCGCTGTGGTATTGTATATGATTCCTACATGTTATTGATTGGAACCCAGAAAGATTATTACCTCTCCGGGGAAAAGTAATGAGGATTCATGAGGATCGCAACTCACTGCACTCAGGACGTCTTCGGCAGATGTAGATTCACTGAAAGCAGTGAACTATGATGTGTCTTTTGGGTAAAAAATAAGGGAAATATCTGCATAACTGTCCTGTTTATAGCCATTAGAGTGTTACTTACTATTAGGTAGGGTTGGAGCTGAACCCAAATACAGTATTCGGAAAGGCACAAATAACATATTTCTTACAAATACAAATTTCAAACAAATTTAAAAAAAAAAAAGTATTTGTATTCTATAGCAATTCAATTCAGTTTATTTATATACAGCAGCGGCGTTTCACAACAGATGTCATCTCAAGGCACATTACAAGAAGAGTTATTACAATACAACGTTTAAGTACATTCTTTGTTTTATAAAATTGTGCTTACTGTAAAACAGCAAAGCTACTGCTGTAAGATTACCTATGTACATCAGTCTTATAAGGCCTCCATCAGTCTTTTATTGTCTCACACTGACTCATTCACCGATGACGCTCAGGATGCTGCAATCTCTCCTTTCTGTTTTTCTGAACACGTCAGGTATTTTGTCCCCACAGTATCTGCTGTAGAACTCTCTCCTCTGAACCCTGCTTTTGAGTGGGTTTGCTCTAATGTTTTGATACCACTTCAATCACATGTGGCTTTATTAAATATTCCTGAAGGAAATACTGCATCCCCGCGGAGCTACATTTTATACTACCTCACAGCAAGAAACTCATAGGTTCAAACACAAGGCCTTTATGTGTGGATTTTGTATGTTCTTCCCCTCTATGCATGTATTTGCTTCTGCTGCACATTTCCACCTCCTTTGTTTGGATATGACTCTCATAACATGTTGTTTTGCGCTTCCAGTTATTCATGTGTTGACAAAACACACATAAAGATGTTTATTTTGCTTGAAACTGGTGTTTATTCATACTGCTTTTAGAGAATGTTTTGAAGTTTTAAATTTCAACAGTCTAACTTGCATTTCTTATTGTTTCTAAAGTAAATTTCATACTGTTTTTACTACTTTTTTAAACTTTTTGAATGATCTTGTTTAATTTGTTGACACTATTTCATATTAAGAAAAATAACTACAGTGACCTGTAGACCTTTATAGTTTTTCTGTTACTCTTTCCATCTCCGGATAGATGCACCAGGTAAAACACTAATAAAGAAAACTTCACATTTGTAAGATCTGTACCTCAGATCATCATATTCTACAATATTTCCAATCTTTCAATGGATTCCATTTTTGCTAATATTATTTTCTTTAATTATGAGATTTTGTCATTACTAGAGAAACCAACAGGCGTGTTTACTGCTGCAATGACAACATCCTGGAATACTATTTGTCAAACTATGAAAAAAATTAATAAAGTAAAAAAATGTATTATCCGAATAAAATAACATTTGAGACACTGTCAGTGCTTAATTTGAGATCTAAAAGGTAGCAGGGTTTTTGGCACGAAATAAATTATAAATACTAATTGAAACATTTACCTATGAGAAATTATTAACTTATTATTTATGATTCGTTTACACTTGTTTTTACACTCTGTTTCATTGACTGACCCGAGGTTAAAATATAAATTTATTTTGGAACATGAATGTTAAAGACTTACAGTAGTTGGAAGCTCACCTATTAGGAGGTCAACACCCATAATCATGGAGCTATATTTTAAACATTTCAAATTAATTTATATTAATATTTTATAATGACCCAGATATTTTCAAAAACTTGCAAGACAATGCTGCAAACCCTTGACTTTGGTGTAATAGAGTACACTAAAGTTGTACTCAAGTATGAGTAGCCCTACTTAAAATATATTGTTACTCAAATAACAGTAAAAAGTACCCATGCAATTAATTACTTGAGTGAGAGTAAAAAATACTTGGTAAAATGGCTACTTGAGTACTGCATAACATCTTATTATCATCAATTCAATTCAGAAATATTTTATTGATCCTAGAGGGAAATTAAGTGTTGTTGTTGCTCCTTAAAAATTCAGTAAATATGAGCTACAGCAACACTTAATTTCCCTCTCGGATCAATAAAGTCTTTTTAAATTGAAATATACTTAATTTAATGCTTTTAAAATTATGTCAAAAAAAAATATGGGGAAATTCTGGTATTTTAAACGGTAAAATGTGACATGTGACTTGAGGAAGCTGGAATTGAAATATGACCCTCCAATTTGAAGCCAACTACTCTACCACTGAGCCACATATTTCTGAAACGTTTTAAAGCTTTATTCTATAAATTGAGATATTGTATGTATATCTGATGATTTATTGTAATTTTTTTATTGTCTTATTGTAATTGCTTTCTTGTATTCTAGTCATCAAAGTGATTTATGCTGTGTTCCAATTTTAATCATGTAAGCACCTTAAATTGCCTTGTGTTGAAAGTGTGCTATGTAGATAAAATTGCATTGCCTTGCCATAAGAATAAAAATTGGACTCACTCAGTAGTATAAGCCTCTTGGTACCCATAAAATGAGCACATTTATTTAATCCCCACCTCAAGTCAGGGATCTAGGCTGCTTGTGGTGGAATAATTGTGTGGGAAATGTTTTCTTGGCTTATTTTGAGCCTCAGAATGCCAGTGTATCATTAGTCCAATGACAGATTCTTCAACTCATCCAGTTTGGACTCTGTATATTATGGCCTCGAGCCTGGCACCAAATCTGATGACATGGTGGAGGTACATACCATATATTATCTTACAAACCTCATACTGGAATTCCACACACAAACGATTAAAAGAAAACCTAAAGATACTCTTATTACCCCAGTGAGTTCTGTTTGCTAGCAATCCCTCTGCGGATAAGACACATAATAATATTTAACTGGAACATTCTGTATTGCTCTGGCATAGCTCTTCTGTAGACATCAACTGGAAACATCAAATTAAAGTCTGAAAACATGACTCGAAATGGCCTTTTCCAGCATTTTTAGTCATCTTTCTTCGTCACCGGGTTCCTGAAAGTTTGTTGTGTACTCTGTGACGCTGAGTTCACTTGACCTAAAGCCAGCAACAGGTCAAGACCAATCTACCAGTAAACTGTATTTCCCTCAACTCCTCTTTTTTATAAGTATTTAAATAGTACATATATTTATATTATATATGTAATATTTTTATTTTTTTTATTTTACGGTGGTGGCCTTCCTGTGGAAGCTTATCATGTCTGTGTTTTAGAGGAGTGCTGGTTTGTGCATATGACATCAAGCTCTTATGTTACAGAGTCCCAGAGAGCCTTACTGCATATTGGTTTTCATTTTGAGTTCGTGTTCTGATTATTTTGCATTTACAGCCAGAAAAAGGTTCATGATTAAACAGCAGCTTTTGGTGCTACATTGCAGGTACCTTTCAAATGTAGTGTAAACGTAAATGTAGTGTAAATTAATTGAAATAGAAAATGAGGTGAACATCACTTTGATAATGCTATTTTTTGAAAGAATGTGTTAAGCCCTTTTGGGCCTATGGATACAAATAAAACAACTTTCACCTTCACCTTCTAGGCCTTCGCTACGTCATCCCTGAGCCCTTGGTATTTCTCAAGTTTCTCAAGTATTTATCAAGTTTCTCATATTCCTTCTTCTGGATGTTACTTGGTATTGCCACATCCACCACAATAGCTTTCTTCTGCTCTTTATCAACCACCACAATGTCCAGTTGGTCCGCCAATACCACCCTGTCTGTCTGGATCTGGAAGTCCCGCAGGATCTTCGCTCTGTCATTCTCCACTACCTTTAGAGGTGTTTCCCACTTTGAGCTTGGGACTTCCAGCCCATACTCCGCACAGATGTTTCAGTATACTATGCCAGCCACTTGGTTATGACGTTTCATGTATGCTTTCCCTCCCAGCATTTTACACCCTGCTGCTATGTGCTGGATTGTCTCTGATGACTCTTTGAACAACCTACACCTTGGGTCTTGTCTGGTGTGGTATATCTAAGCCTCTATTGTTCTGGTGCTCAGAGCCTGCTCATGTGCCACCAGGATTAGTGCCTCTGTGGTGTCCTGTAGAACAGCCCTCTCTAATATTTGGTAAGATTTCTTGAGATCAGCCACTTCAGTTATGTTCCAATGGTACGTCTCATGTACGGTCTTGTTTACCCATGATGCTCTCTCTTCCAGCACCTCCTCATCTCACCATTGTCTCAGGCATTCACTGGATATGTCATGTGTTGAAGCCCTGTTCTTGATGTACTCAAGTAGAATGGATGTTTCATCCTGGATAGTGTCTCTCACACTCATCAGTCCTCTGCCTCCTTCCTTAAGGCGTACCTACAGTCTCAGGGTGCTGGATTTGGGATGGAATCCACCATGCATGGTGAGGAGCTTTCATGTCTTAACATCTATGGTCTGTATCTCATCCTTTGGCCACCATGTCTCTGATGCTTTCAATAGCTCCTGCAACACTGTCAGGAAGTCCCTTGTTTTTTGGTTGTAAACATTTAAATGGTCCAATACCCCATCACTCAGGTTAATCCTGCAAGTAACAGTTAAAATGTTGTCTTTGTTTAGTAAATAGTTTTATTTATTTATATTGTTTAATTTTTGTATCTTGTTAAATATTTTCTATATTTTAGTATACATACAGTATATAAATTCAGGTTCAATTTAAATAGTGTAAAGTTCATTAAGAAAAAATTAATTAATAAAATGAATTATGAAAAGTATTTCTTTCAATCAATTTACTCAGAACAAATCTTTATAACTTCAAAAAACAACAATAGGAATTTCATATTTATCAAAAATGACAACTTTTTTGTAACTAATCTTGCTAGAATAGGAAAAAATGTCTGTCAATCCTCCCCTTGCTCTCCTATGTTGTCCTCTCTTCAGTCTACCTCTCTTGCCTAATTTCCAGTTTGATAAGGTCTAACAGCTCTTTATCTCTGCCTCTTCAACTCTTACTCATGTTGTTGCTGTTGGCTGCTTGTCTCCATCCTTTGCTTCCTCGTCTCTCTATTCTAGGTCACTCATTCCTGCACTTGGCCCTGGAGTCTCCAAAGGGATGGAGGCAAGAAGTACAGCAGGACAAGTTGAAGGCCTCTGTCCTAACACCTCATCCATGAGGACAAACCAAGGTCAACTAACCGCAGTGGGCTTCCAACTTACTCCCTCCCCTGACTCTGGATAATTAAGTGCATTCTTAAAGAAAGATGGAAATCAAAACGCATCGGAAAAACAAGTAAGCTTAAAATTAGAAATGTTAATTTTTTAATTTGTGTTTCTAAAAAAATGTATTTATATATATTTTAATACAGGACAAAATGTGAAAAAAATGAAAATATTGCAGTTGTGCCTATAACAGATGGCAGAACAATAGTTTTGGAACAATACAGCACAAAACTATCCTAATAACAAAGACAAAATAGGAAAAGAGAGAAAATAATTCTGTTATTTAATGACTTCAGCCCCTGAACTATACATCAGTATCAAACCCTCTACCAATGCCATCTCCACTTAACATCAATGTAGAGAAAATATCTGGATTCAAAAACCTACACCAATCGAACCTTGAAGAAATCATTAACCAACTAAGATCATCCACTTGCTTTCTTGATATCATATCCACAGGTTTTCTTAAAAAATGTTTTCCCTGTCATTGAGTTGGATCTGATTCAAATAGCTGCTTCATTTAAACAGTTAAAAAGTTGAATAGCTTTGTAATAATGACCAGTCGTTTTGATATTTTTCACTCTGGTTTCAGTACTAATAACAGTACCAGGATTGCCCGTGTCAAATTTTCCAATGACATCTGCATAAATACAGACCATGGTAGAACCACACTGCTGGTTCTGCTGGACCTCAGTGCAGCATTTAGCACCATCGATCATGATATATACTATTGGAATGATTGGAGAGCTGGGTCAGACTCTCTGGTACGCTTGGCTGTTTCAAAAGGAATGTTTTTTATCAAAATGAACAGAAATCCTTTATCCCCCAGGGCTCCATCCTGGTGCCTTTCCTATTTAATATCTACATGCTTCCACTAGCCCATTTTATAACACCCAATAAGATTACCTACCATAACTATGCCGATGACACTCAGCTTTACATTACAATTTCACCAGGTGACTGACAACCCATACCATTCCATACCATACCAATTTATGTGTACAGTACATTCAAACATCCAGATCCTAAGTATATGCATTGAGCAAAAAAACAATAAAAAAATGGATGGATGTGCATAATTTTCTCCACCTGAATTGAAACAAAACCTTAAGTAATTATCTTTGGACCTAAAGAGGAATGATGAAGAGTCAGCACACAGTTTGAGGTTAATACAGCTAGAAACCACGGATCAGGCCTAAAATCAAGATGCAGTGATAGACCTGAATCTCCAGGGTTCACATAAAGGAAATAACAAGGTCAGCCTTCTATGACCTGAAGAACATATCTAGGATTAAAGGAAAGATGTTGCAAAAAGACCTCAAAAATCTCATATATGGATTTATCTTTAGTCAGACTGATTACTCCAACAGTGTCCATAAAGGTTTGCCAAAAAAAATCAATCAGACAGCAGCAGCTGATCTAGAATGCTGCTGCTCTCGTCTTCACTAGAACCAGGAAAGTAGAGCACATCACCCCAGTTCTAAGGTGCTAACATTGGCTCCCCGTAGCTCAGATAATAGACTTCAAAATACATTTACTAGGTTATAAATCTTTGAATGGATAAGCATTAAAGTATGTCGAAGATCTGTTGTCAGTTTACCAACCCCCCAGGCCACTCAGGTTGTGTAACTACAGTCTTCTCAGCATCCCTAGAATTAGAAGTAGGCATGGAGAAGCAGCTTTCAGTTTCTATGCTCCTATAATCTGGAACAAACTTCCAGATGACTGCATTGCTGCTGAATTAGAGTTCCTTTAAATTAAGGCTAGAATCCCATCTGTTTGGAGCTGCCTTTGTGAATCGGTTTCATATACACTACCGTTCAAAAGTTTGGGGTCACATTGAAATGTCCTTATTTTTGAAGGAAAAGCACTGTACTTTTCAATGAAGATAACTTCAAACTAGTCTTAACTTTAAAGAAACACACGCTATACATTGCTAATGTGGTAAATGACTATTCTAGCTGCAAATGTCTTTTTGTGCAATATCTACATAGGTGTATAGAGCCCATTCCACAACTATCACTCCAGTGTTAATGGTACAATGTGTTTGCTCATTGCTCAGAAGGCTAATTGATGATAGAAAACCCTTGTGCAATCATGTCACACATCTAAAACAGTTTACGACAACTACAAAACCTTCCTTTGAGCAGATTGAGTTTCGGAGCATCACATTTGTGGTCAATTAAACGCTCAAAATGGCCAGAAAAAGAAACTTCCTGAAACTCACAGTCTATCTTGTTCTTCGAAATGAAGGCTATTCCATGCGAGAAATTGCTAAGAAATTTAAGATTTCCTACAACGGTGTGTACTACTCTCTTCAGAGGACAGCACAAACAGGCTCTAACCAGAGTAGAAAAAGAAGTGGGAGGCCACGTTGCACAACTGAGCAAGAAGATAAGTACATTAGAGTCTCTAGTTTGAGAAACAGACGCCTCACAGGTCCCCAACTGGCATCTTCATTAAATAGTACCCGCAAAACACCAGTGTCAACATCTACAGTGAAGAGGCGGCTGCGGGATTCTGGGCTTCAGGGCAGAGTGGCAAAGAAAAAGCCATATCTGAGACTGGCCAATAAAAGAAAAAGATTAAGATGGGCAAAAGAACACAGACATTGGACAGAGGAAGACTGGAAAAAAGTGCTGTGGACGGATGAATCCAAGTTTGAGGTGTTTGGATCACAAAGAAGAACGTTTGTGAGACGCAGAACAACTGAAAAGATGCTGGAAGAATGCCTGACGCCATCTGTTAAGCATGGTGGAGGTAATGTGATGGTCTGGGGTTGCTTTGGTGCTGGTAAGGTGGGAGATTTGTACAGGGTAAAAGGGATTCTGAATAAGGAAGGCTATCACTCCATTTTGCAACGCCATGCCATACCCAGTGGACAGCGCTTGATTGGAGCCAATTTCATCCTACAACAGGACAATGACCCAAAACACACCTCGAAATTGTGCAAGAACTATTTAGAGAAGAAGCAGGCAGCTGGTATTCTATCGGTAATGGAGTGGCCAGCGCAGTCACCAGATTTGAACCCCGTTGAGCTGTTGTGGGAGCAGCTTGCCGTATGGTACGCAAGAAGTGCCCATCCAACCAATCCAAATTGTGGGAGCTGCTTCTAGAAGCGTGGGGTGCAATTTCTCCAGATTACCTCAACAAATTAACAGCTAGAATGCCAAAGGTCTGCAATGCTGTAATTGCTGCAAATGGAGGATTCTTTGATGAAAGCAAAGTTTGATGTAAAAACAATCTTATTTCAAATAAAAATCATTATTTCTAACCTTGTCAATGTCTTGACTCTATTTTTTATTCATTTCACAACGTATAGTGGTGAATAAGTGTGACTTTTCATGGAAAACACAAAATTGTTTGGGTGACCGCAAACTTTTGAACGGTAGTGTAAAATGTTTTATGTTTTTATCCAGGCTTTATTTCACTTGTAATTTTCTCCTCTATTCATGTCTAACATGCCATTTGTTGTGTTTTATGTTTTGTTGATGTTTTTATTTTAATGCATAGCACATTGAATTACCTTGTTGCTGAAAGTGTGCCTTACCTTGCCTTGCCTACATTTACTTTGTATTTCATTGCAGACAAATTGGACACAGAATATTTCATGCTTTGTCTGGTCAACTTAATTTTATTTGTCAATATAAATCATATCCTGTCATTCAAACCTGCAACACAATCCAAAAAAGGTTTGGAGAGGAGCAATTTATGGTCAGGTAAACTGGTTAAACAACGATGTGATTTGAAAAGCAGGTTGATGTCAACAGGTGATTATAATTATTATTTTGTAAAAAAGCAGCATCCAAGAAAGGTCTACTCCTTCAGGAGCAAAGATGGGCTGGGGATCAACAGTAATCTCTCAACCGTGATCTCCAATCCCTCGGGTGGCACTGCGTCAAGAATCTTCATTCATCTATAAGTGATATCACCACATGGGCTCAGGACTATTTTGGAAAACCTTTGTCAAGTACCACAATTCATAGTTGTGTCCACAAATACCAGTTAAACCAGTACTCTGCCAAAAGAAAGCACTATGTTAACAGTGTCCAGAAGCGCCGTCAACTTCCCTGGGCTTGGAGGCATCTGGGATGGACCATCACACAGTGAAAACATGTACTCTTGTCAGATGAATCAGTATTTCAGGTATTTTTTGGGAGAAATGGATGCTATGTGCAGACCAGAGAAGAAAAGGATCATCCAAATTGTTACCAGCAACAAGTCCAAAAGCCAGGGTCTGTCAAGGTATGGGGTTGTATCAGTGCCCTTGTCAAAAGTAACATGCATTTCTGTGATGGCACCATTAATGTGGAAAATATAGAGAGATTTTGGAGCAGAATATGCTGCCTTCAGCAACATTTTTTTTTTTTTGCCAGGGATACCTATGCATATTTCAACAAGACAATGCAAAACAATATTCTGTGGAAATTCTGTGTGCTGTTGAGGAAGAGGGTTGACTAATACTTGACTGGCCTGCCAGTCCCAATCTTTCTCCAATAGAGAATTTGGGACATATTTTGAATTGTAAATTGCAAGAATAAAGATCCAGTATTATCCTGAGACTTGTTTTCAGGAAGATTGGGACAAAACTACACCTGAAACACTTCATCACTTGGTGTCTTCAGTCCCTAAATGTATTTGAAGTGGTGTGAAAAGGAATGTCAGCAATACATAGTCGAAAATGCCTTACTATTTCAACTCTTTTTGAACTGTTTTTCAAGAACCAAAATTGACATATGTATTTATTGGAAAAAAAAACACACAATAAACAATAAAACTAAAGGGAAACACATTAAATAATGTGCCGGTTTCTGTAAAGCAGGTCAAAGACAGTTCAACAAAGTTCTATTTTCAGCAAACCGTCCCAACTTTTTTCTGATTTGGGCCTGTAGCAGCTGTAGTATGCACCATATTCTTTCGGTTGCAATTTAGCAGTATTAAAGGTAAAGTTTACTTTTTTTCAACCTCAACCTTATTGTTAGCAGATATTAGATTTATTTACTCACCCTGACAGGTTTGGAGCCACTTGGAGTCCTTTGGGAGAAGTTTATATCCAGTTACGATCAGCACATATCCATATAATGGGAGTCAATCAGGACAGGGGATTTGCCGTCTCTAATAAGGCCTTATCTGCCCCAAAACTCCTTCATTTAATGATTGGTTTGTTATTAAACGTTAGCAGGACTCCCCTCCAAGTTCAGAATGTCTCAGAAGTGCTTATTTGATTGTTGATTTTGAGGCAATAATACAACTACACTATCAAGCGATTCCAATGATGACACTGCCATGCTCCATCATAGTTGTAGTCGGAGAAGCACTTTCACTCTGTGCTCTATGGCGGTCGGTTAGAAAGAACTGTCTGCTGCAGACATCAACATGGTTTGCATTTGTGTTTCCAAATTGCACTAACCGAATGATCAATTGGACCAAGTTCAGCTTCCACAGGCTCCCTATCCGCAACCTACGCAGACAACAGCTGCAATGGTGGAAAGCTGCAAAATCATTGAAATCCCAGGTCACTTCAAGCTGGAATTGGTTGCATTAAAACCCGGTAGCAACCCCAGAAGCTAATACCTTAGCACTTTCTAGACGTTCAGAACTCACAGGGGAATATCGCTATTTTTGGGGCAGATAATGACTTTTTAAGACACAGCAAATCTCCTGCCCTGATCGACTCCCATCATCTGAATATTCTCTAATTGGGACTGGATATAAACTTCTCCTGAAGGACTACAAGTGGCTTCAAACTTGTTTGGGTGAGTAAATAACGATAGTATTTGCAAAAATAAGGTCCAGGTTGACAAAAAAACAAAAACAACTTTAGCTTAAAATAGTATGTTAAATACTGTAATGGTGGAAATTGGTAATACTTGTACAAAAACTAATTAGATTTTATTTCAAAGCTCTGTTAATCCATAGAATCAAAGTAACCTCTGTACATTAGATTGAATGCTATGAACATTGCTATCATTCCTAAATTTATATAATGTGTAAAGACAGTTTAAATTAACAAACTAACTTTAAAGTTTTAGACTCCCATGAGTTTCACATAAACCTAGACATGACTTTTCAGCAGTTGATTTCCAATAATCTTCAATATGAAACTAGGTTTGAAAATGGAAACTGGTACTCTGACCAAAATCATCAAATCATCTTGTTTTGCATTACTAATCTTTTCAACTTATGATAATCAAATCAAAAAGTATAATGGTTTTTACAACAACAACAAAAAATCTTGTCGTCTGAAAGTTTTTTGAATACAATTTATTAACAATAGAAAAGACTAGAATAGAAAAATGAAAAAAGCAGCCATTTAGTCAGATTACTATTTCTTACAGAATGCATTATTGCACATAAAGACTGAGCTAAATAGAAATAATTAGACTGGCATGCACTGACAGGTGCAGAGAAAAAAGGCAGTTTTTGAGAGATTTTTTTTCCTTGGGACTCATAAAATATAGTCTTTGCGGAACCTTCTTCACCAACTCTGCTGTGTTCAGGACAGGTCCTCTCTGATCTGTACTCTGAAGAAACACATTAGTCTAATAAACTCTCCACACAGTCCACTTTAATGTGTATTGGATGGTTGTGGATGTTATCTTTTAGCTAAAGTCCACAATCAATTACTTGGGCTTTGTT
The DNA here is from genome assembly GCA_028564705.1 of Apricaphanius iberus. Lineage (NCBI taxonomy): Eukaryota > Metazoa > Chordata > Actinopteri > Cyprinodontiformes > Aphaniidae > Apricaphanius > Apricaphanius iberus. The sequence continues at coordinate 1,008,852 of JAPXFQ010001619.1, forward strand.
GGATTCAGAAGAAAGTTTTGTCTGTACACCACGTTGTCAGTCAATTCGTCCCAGTGGATTTAACCCTCATGAGAGGTGCAAAAAAGTATTTAGCAGGTATTGATTATGCAAGTTTACCCACTTGAAAAGATAAGAGAGAGCTTTAAATTGCATCAAAGGTACATTCAACTGTGAGCTTAAAAAAAATCCAGGAATCCTATTGCATGATTTTCAAAGAATTGATTTGCATAATGGTGCAAAAAATAAGTATTTAGCACCTACAAACAAGCAATAATTCTTGCCCTTACAGACTTGTTACTTCTTCGAGAATCTCTTCCATACTCCACTTGTTACTTTTATTAATGGCAGCTTTTTGAACTCGTTATCTGCTTAAAAGACACCTGCCCACCGTCAAACAGTTAGACTTCAACTCTCACCATAGCCAAGACCATGGAGCTGTTAAAGCAGTGTTTCCCAGATCTGGTCCTCAAGGCACACTGTCCTACATGTTTTAGGTTTTTCCCTGCTTTAAACACCTGATTCAGATGACTGCACTTCCGCAAAAGCCTAATAATTGACCATTTTGAAATCAGGTGTGTTAAGGTAGGACAAAAAAAAACAAAAACATTCCATAAAAGATTGACTGTTGGAGCAATTATTTGACACTGGATCATTAACAATATCCCTTGACCTGGGGCTCCATGCAACATCACCTCTCATGGGGTACACATGATCTTGAAAGCAGTAAGGAAATAGCCCAGAACTACACAAAGAGGAATGGTCAATGACCTTAACTGTGTGTCCAGACCAAACGTGATAGGAGCGACTAGAGCTTCAGGTTTATATGTAAAATCAATGGAGGACCGCGATGAAGCTCGACTTCGTGTCCCGCGACACTTCAGAAGCAGATTTGCGTAGCGAAAAAGCTTTTCTGCCTGATTCGCACGAAAAATTCGCGCTAAAAGATGCGATTGAAAATTCGCGCTGCTTTTTATATGGTGCATTTTGTGCATTCGCGCTCATGGAGTCTATCGCTTGAGTTGGAGAAATCTGAACTCCAGCGTCAAATCGCGCCGCGACAACCAATCAGGGGATAGAGTTTCAGTGATTCTGTGACTGTCATGGAGTCACAGCCTCAGCAGGACATGGAGGAAATACTGATAAACACCGTGGTTAATCACCCCGAGCTACATGACACAAGCAGTTTTCAATACAGAGACAGAAAAAAAAAAGACTATTTAGACAGGAATGCACCTCTCGGCCTAGAACTGAGCCTTGAAACAGCCTCCTTACCTGGTTTCCTGGTAGCAGCTCCCGCACCACGTATCCGTAGCTCAACAAACCCCCAGTGCAGCGGTCCCAGCTCTACCGAAGGCCAGGCCGAACACGTAATCCACTCTGTCCTCCATCAGCTCGGTCCATAATCCACCGCCAGCTGCACTGTAGCCCCAGCTCCGCTGAAGGCCAGTTCGCTCGTGAAAATACAATATTTGAAGTGCGACCAGTTCGCGTTGTACACGCTTCAAGGTGCGAATGTTCAAGCATCCAGCTGGGGGCATGTGGCGCGTTTTGACGCTTTTGGTGTGGACACACCGTAAGAACGCTGGGACCAGAGTAAGAAAGGTTACTATTAGTAATACACTATGTCGTCATGGATTTAAATTCTGCAGCACTTGAGGTTAACAAGTGCATGTCCATGCGAGGAGTTGTACTGGCCAAATATTTTCTGTATTTGACAGTTTTTTTAAACGGAGATGGAAAACTATGAATCGTCATTTTGACAGATTAGTATTCTAACCCCTGACAACTTGGTAAAGACATTTTCTACTTAACACATTGAGTACAAAAAAGATTACCATGAGTGTCATCCTAGATCAGGACACCATACATAGAGTTTGCCTGTGTCCGACAGCCTCACTTCTGTCAGTGTGTCCCAATGTAGTAGCTTGCCAGCTTGCAAGTGAATGTGTGCTTGAATTGATGAAATACTTAATATAGTGTAAAACACTTTTCTACTGTTTATTTTAATATTTTAACTTCCTATTTTAATCATCAGTGTTTCCTCTGTGGCTGCCTGGGTGCTCTCGGGGCAGTACCTGGGTGGAGATGATGATTTTATTTTGGGTTTGGGAAGGGCTGGGTTTGTGGGGTCATTTTAATCTGTAAAGCACTTTGAGAAGCTATGTAGTTGGAAAAGCACTTCATAAATAAAGTTTGATTGATTGATTGTGGTCCTCTGGTTGAAAAAACACTACACAAAGGCAGACCATTTACTCAACATATCTCGCTAAATGGGAGCTGACAGTGCGTTGAAGAGTTTCTGAGGCTTTGGTGCAACTGTAGACACAGACTTGTGGTGACAGATCGCTGAAGTTTATAGATACAAAAAGAGCGCAGTCAGGGGGATTTCTTCCCATTTAAGCAAACAAAGAGGTTTGCCATTATCTGATCTGTTAAATTGGATAGATGTTTCCTAATTTAAAAAAACTATGGCAGAACTTGCGCTTCAGCATCCATTACGCAGAGGCATTTCACAGCAGGTGAATAGGTTATATAACAAATTGATGGAAAAAGATTTTGATCAAATTTTTTTAAACCGTCAATCAAAATTACCAAAAACAAAAGACTGTAGCGCAAATTCTTGTCCAGGCCCATCCACAGTTTGCCAGAGACCATTTGGATGACCCAGAGGAGAATTAGGAGAATATCATGTGGTCAGATGAGACCAAAATAGAACTGCAGAAGAGGTTTGCATTACTCATTTGACGCTCCAGGTGGAACAGAACAGTTAGGCCAGCAATCAAAATATATCCTTGGTAGATCTGTGTGCTTTGTAAGCAATCTGGTGTGCAATGAAGGAGGAAGGGGTGAATTACGTAACATGACTCTGAATCAACACACCTTAAATATACTGGTAAGAATCACTAGCCAATAGTTATTCAGACTAGTTGAATACACAAGTTAGTTCTTTTAAAGCAATACTGCAATATATGGAGGGCATCATCAGGCCCACTGTAATGGTTCTTGTGGCAGTAAGAGTTTGTTTACATACAAAGTGTATATGTTATCATCAGCCATGACACATCGTCAGACGGTTTTTGGTGTGTGGTTAAAATAGCTGTGTAATGTTTGAATTATCAGGTGTGTTAGTGCTTCTAATTGCACACTTTATGTGCTGGTGAAGTTTGGAGAGTGTTGCTTTTAAATCCGAATAGCTGAAATTCTCGTCCATTAAGAACAAAGCGTAAGGATAGGGGCTCAGCTTGGGGCTAATGTAGTGAAAAGCCACACTAGCATCAGTGGTAGGTGGAATGTAAACTGCAGTTATCATTACTGAAGATAATTTTCTTTGGTAAATAGATGGGTCTGTGTTTCACAATCATGTACTCTAGGTCAGGGGAGCAAAGGCTGCCCTCAGTGTCTCTGCCCAGTTAGTGTTAATGTCCACACAACCCACTATTAGCTTCGACTCGAGTGCATGGTTCTATCAAACCATGACACAGGCAACTGTCTGCTGTTGCTACATATTTGACAAGGGTGAGTTAATTGCTGTAAGTCAATGACTTGAAGACATTTTCTGAATTTCTTTAGATATATTTTTTTTTACTGGAATTATGAACTAAATGATTAATTGGAAAGTATGCATAACTGAATTGCCCTGAGATAACATGTTGTGGGATGATATACAAATAGACAAAAAAGGCATATACATATACTTAATTGATTTGGAATTGACCGTCTTTGTTCTGTTTCCTTTCTTTTACCTTAATGTCCGGGATAGTAATACAGAATGTAGTGGGCCCCTCACTCGATAACCTCACAGTTGATACGACATCAGAAATTCAGCCATAACACACTCCTCACAGCTGATGGAGATGGTGTTCAAGGAGGGAAGATTATTCTCAAAAGATTACCAACCTTTATTCGTCATTCAACCAGCAAAATTTGGAAAAAGGCAAACCATAAAACTAGACTACCAAACCTCTCTACTGTTGGATGCTGGCATCTTGAGTTTGGTTATTTCTCTTCCATCAAAGAATGCCCAGTATTTTGTCACTCATTTTTGTGATCTACAAAAATCCTTGACACTGAAAAAACCTGCATACAATCTAATGTTTTATATAGAATACTAAAAGAGGTATATGGTTCAGAAAGTGCCTTGGAGCCTTTTTAAATTTTAGACAGCAGTTTATACTTTTTTATCTTCAAATTAGAAGATCTAATAATTGTATCATGTTTTATAACATGTACTGTAGCTGTTGTTAAATAACAATTTTGGACAACCTCATGTATGAAGCTGTTGCTGAACTGAAGAGGTCCTTCAGTGACATACTGCTACATCCAAAGGAGCGTTATTGCAGACCCTTCCTCACGGCAGATATTAGTATTTACAACCATCACTGCTCTCAACAAACTCAAACTCAGTTTGTGTTTACTGTACATTCCAGCTGTTATCTGCAGATCCTAGCTAATATTGGTACAGTCTTTTAGAATTCCTTGTAAACAGCCTGCTGCTTTTGTTGCACAAATGTTCACATATTGTACATTTTTTAAAATTGCCCCACTCAGTTGCAGATGTCTTTAGTTTTAAGTATGCTATTTTTATTAACTGTACAGTACTGTTTTTGATATGTTCTAAATTTGGCCCGACTGTAAAGTCTTTTATTCCTAACTTTCTGTTTTTGTGTTTACCCTGCTCGATTTGAATGCGCTTCCAGTTACCTTCATCTTAATGCTGTTATATCTGAATTTCTCCACAATAGGACAATAAAGGACATTTTTATTCTTCTATTCAATTCTATTGTAGCATTGTTTAATGCAGAAAAGCAAAAAATTCAATTTTAGGTAAATCAGACAGCCGACATACTGTAAGAAAGTTCCAGCTTAACAGCAGACTCCTGTCCGTTTTGTTTTGGCAGAATTCCTTCTTTCATCTTTAAATTATTTTCTCATTTTTATCATATTTGTGGTAGATGTATATACTTATATTGTGAAGTTGCACAATAGTTGTGTTAGCATTGGAAAAATGGAAATTTGTTTTGGGAATGAGCAACTAAAATGAAGCAGAATGTGGGAACGAAACATGTGCAGTGGTTGGAATTGAGTAGTTTAGTATGGCCTTTCCAAACCTAGCATTTTTACTACAGACCATGAAATCAGTGACAACAAAAAAGGCAGTGGGATGTTCAAGATCCACGATTCAAGATACTCTTGAGCAACAGCAGTAAGATGGAAATAGTATAAAAAAATCGAATACATAAAGAAACAACTGACGTTTCTGTGTATTTTGAGTTCTTCACAGGGGAAGGAGCTGTTCCTTGGTTTGCAGATGAGGGCTCTGAACCTTTTACCCGAGGGCAGCATGGTAAACAGGTGATGGATGGGGTGGAGGTGGTCTTTTATAATCATTCTAGCACTGGTAAGCGACTATGGCTGACGATGGAGTCCAGGGAGGCAAGAAGACAGACAATAATTTTTTCTCCTTTTATTGCCCACCATACAATAGACATACCACACAATTATGGCATACTAAATACACTCTCAATGGTGGTTCGATAGAACGATGCCAGCTGGTTGATCTGCAGCCTTTCTCACTTCAGGACCCTTAAAGTCCTTTAACACTTGGGTCAGCTCAGTCTGGTATGGTTGGTTCGGCCCCATTACAGAGCGTTTTATACTACCCCTGGCCGGGCCGGGCCGAGTCGACCCTTTTTTCGGACTACCTCTTGAGTGAGTCCGAAGTGACCCAACATGCCCACCTATGGACTGATAGGTCCTTTACAGTGATGTCACTGTCACTCCTACCAGCGTAGCGGTGGCAACTGATTGGCCGGGTGTAGTGATTTCACAGAATTGCAACTGATCGCTCCGTAATAAACAGCCGACTGTTTTGTAAAACACGGAGCGATCAGTTGCAACAGGCTGAAAAAAAGGGAAAACCATACCATAATTTCCTCCATTGTTGGTGATCTCTGCCGTCACTTTCTTTATATTACCTGGAGGTGACAGGGTATTTCTCAACTGCAGTCAAAATAAATGGAACTGTTTTAATAGGAAATTGTACTTTTTCTCTGAACAGTTTAAGCTTATTTGTAGCACATTATAAATACATCCTTTTCATAAAATCAAAAAGAGAAAATAATCTACATTTCATGTTTTCAATTAACTGGAAAATCTTGTGTGTCCACACAAAATTCTAATTTTTCCTCCTTCATTAACCATCAGCTCAAAGGAATATTTCCTCTTATTAATTAAGTGAGATACACTACAAGTCCAGGCGATTGGTGTCTTACACCCGTAAATTGATCATGAGATGTTTATTTATATCCCCTAGATAATACTAGGAACTCTGTTGTCTTATGGGTCCTTGTGTTGAATGTTTCTGAGGTCAATAATCCCCAGCTGAGAATGCTGGGATGAATAGACAAGGAAAAATTGCTGGAGGAAATAACACCCTGTGGGGAGTCTTACGTGCCAATCAACGCACAGCAAAGTGAGGAACAAACATTAGCCAAAAGACTGATGTTTACCAATTTCCCTGCATTGTTTTACCCTTGAAAGCACAGAGTGGTTAATGTGCCTGCTGTAGCTCTTGATTATCCAATCTTTTTTGCAGTTATGCGTTAGCACTGTACTTTAGTTTAGCGTATTTTTCTAGATTCCAAAACCAAACATTTTATTTTTACCTGATGGTATTTTTTTCATTTGTATAAAATAATGGGTATGTAATCTCTGGCTTATTTCATCACTTTTATACTGCCATGTAATAGTTGTCAAATTAAATAACATGCAGGGTCAACTTTAAGAGTCTTCTTTGGCATGAACACATTTATGAGGCAGCTCTACAAGAGACAACTTCTAATGAATTCCCATCATGGGAGCTCTGTAAATATTTTCATCCTCTCCCTAAGCCAGCCAGTGGACCAGTTCAACCGACTTTTCCTAATTAATCACAGTGGAGTACTTAGATGCTGAAGATGGGAGTGACTGGACAAATGGACATAAGGCTGTTTTTGGACAACATCCATATTAAGACATTGCAAGCATTCCAATCATATCACCTACTTAGACACACATTTTGGAGCACATGTGCACAGAGTGTTACCAATAGTTTGATAAACTAGCTATATTTCATGGTGATAGTACCAGGATCCAAACTGCAAGAATTTCAGACATATTCTTATCATACTTAAGGAGAAGATTTGATTTGATTTATTTATTCAGTCAGAAATATAACAACATAAAATAATCCATAAAACATTACTTTTATAGTGACTGAAAAGGCCCAGGTAGAAGCATAACGCTTATATTTATGCCTGTCCTTTTTAATAAATTAAACACATTAATCTACCCAATAATACACACGTAATTTCAAATTTAGGAAAATCAAAAAAACAGAAGAGAAAAGAGAACATTATACACAACTTAGTCGAATAAAATCACAATTCTTTTTACAACACAAATTCTAAACTCTTGTGACCTTCAGAAAAAATGTCTAAAACCATCCTTTTAAACAACAAAAAAAGTACCACAACTTCGTAAATTTACACTGGTATTATTCCATAATTTAACCCCCACCACAGATATACATTTCCTTTTAATTTCTTTTTTTGCCATAGGAACAGAAAATGTGCAAATATCTCTGAAATCATACTTTGTTTCTGCAGAAGAAAAAAAAAACCTTTGTATGCTTAATGGAAGTACCTTCAATTTAGCTTTATACATTATTTGCTTTATTTTGTAGTATACTAAGTCATAAGATTTAATGACACGTGATTTTGTGAACAGCAGATGAGTATGTGCCAAATAATCTGCCTTATTAATAATACGTATTGTACGTTTTTGTAAGAGAAATATTGTATTAACTAATGTTTTAGTTGTCAATCCCCAGACTTCCACACAATATGATATATAAGGAAGTATAAGTAACAATAAATAATATGTAAGGCTGCATAGTTTAACATATGTCTTGATTTGTAGAGTATTGCTATTATCTTAAAAAGTTTTCTTAAAAAAAAAATAAACATGCTGTCTCCATTTCATTTTATCATCGGTAATCACCCCCAAAAATGTAATCTCTGTCACCTTTCAATTTCAACATTATATATTTTTATTTTAATGTCCCTGTCAACAGTGTTAATTTTGACAGGAAATATTAATTTAGTTTTAGTCTTAGTCTTTTGCCTAAAATTTATTTCAGTTTTAGTCCAATTTTAGTCAATGAAAATAACCGGCAATTTTAGTCGACAAGAATAACCAGCACTTTTGTTGACAAAAATACAAAAAAATTTTCTAATGCAGTTTTTTCTACTTCTGTATAGAGCACGGCGAAACTATTTATTTAGGAGTGTAATTTAATACACAGGGTCATTGGTTACTTCAGAATCAGGAAGGACAGAAGACAGCAGTGGAACACATGGACTGCACACAAGTTCAGTTCTGTCTCAAATATTTTCATAATTGTACTATTTCCATGCAGTGTTAGAACTGGTCATCTTAAGGTAGTCCTTTGGTACCAGGCAATTTTAGTATTGAATATTTTTTATCATTTTACATTGATTGATTCATGTGATTGATCATTGAAAATAGTTTATATTATTTAAATAACAATTCTGAATATTTGGAGGTATGTTTGATGTGGAAATATAATTGGGGCAAACTAATATGCATTGGGCTTATCTATCTCATCTGTCCAACATTTTCTGAATTAAATAATGACATTATTTATCTTGTTGCACTGGTGGATACATTTTAGGACTACCACACCAAAAAGTGAATAATATGCAAAACATATGAAGAATTAGAAATAGACACACATTCACATATAAGGGAATATAATTGTCATTAGACAAATATTTTTGAATTATTTTTTCACACACATATACACAGCAGCCAAAGAAACAACAAATATACAACATGTGTAACAGAAGAGAAAAATACATACAAAAAAAATACAATAATACACAGAATATGTACATCAACACAGAATATATATATAAATATATATATATATATATGGGTGCTTGCAGGGTTGGCAGAGGATGTAGAGGATGCTTTACATATGTTTGATATCTGTCTCTGCTCCTTTGCACACATTAAATGGTAAATGGACTGAACTTACACAGGTAACCTTCCTAAATAGATCAAATAGTAAGATCTGTAATGAAGCTCTATCTGTAACCTGGGGCAAATATCCTTAAAAACATTTACACAGTTCACAGTTGGGATAAGTTACATAATACTGACAACTTCACAGTTCTGGAAATTTTAGATATTATTTATAGAAGTTCATGAAAGTTAAAAGTCTATAAATCTTCAACCTAAGACAATGACTCAACTCTTTGACCTAGTTGTAGAGTTGCACTTAAGCTCAAAATACAAAGACTTAATTTGACCTTACTTGAGCTCAAAAGACTCAAGATACAACTCCAACGAACATGACTTTCTCTCATGCAAATGAAGTAAACCTGTTGCTATATATTATCTGTGAAACTATCACTGTTGTCTCTGAGTTACTGTGGTATGTAAAAATGGCTGGTTGCCGTGGTAGCTTTATGGACTGCAGCCTATGCAGAACTTCTATCTAATGTTTCTTGACAAGAAGTGACAGCAAACAAGTTTACCAGTAGCTTCCATTTTCTGTTTTTTCATGTAGTAATATTGACAAAATTAGTATAACAAAAAAATGTAAAAATAACAACTTTTTCATGTTTTTAATGACAACCAAACAAAGAAGGATCTAATTGCTGCTTTTTTTTCCATTAAATTCATCATGTCAATTATTTGCGATGAATTACAAATTATTTAAAATAAAGCTTTGATTCGCTAAACTTTTCTGCCCTCTTTGTTAACACACAAAAATTGGGTTTTTATTCAAAAAATATTCAAACACTTGCAAGCATGTTAAAAATTTACTTTTCGTCTATTTTCAAAACATAGTAACAGTATTACCGTATTTTCTGGACTATAAGGCGGTACTTTTTTCTCATGTTTTGAACCGTGCGCCCTGTAATCCGATGTAGTTTATTCATACATTTTTATAGCTAACGGCCACTACAGGGCCTCCTCGATCTATGGGTTGTACAATCTACGTCCTTCACCTTTAAGGGATACTTGCCTTTAAGAGGCGGTCCAGAGACCGGAGAACAGAGCAAGACAGGAGGAAGTTTGGGCAAACAATGACAGCAAGCATGGAATGGAGAGACATTATGATAGCGAGACAGTTTGTGAAAACAATTTTTCATGCACAAACCATTATTACTTTTACTATTACTATTATGGAAAACAAACCAAGAAATAGGTATGTGACAGCTTTTAACTTGAAGGCAGGTGATCTAGCTTTTAAAGAAGGAAATAGTGTGCCAGATGCTTCACCTACCCTTGACAGTAATGAGGGTGAGATGTTGGCAATGCCAGTTTTAAAAACGCTCTCAATGCCATAAGAGGAAAAAAAAGCTTTCGAAATACAACATATTACATTTTTAACTTAACTAATATGCTTCATTTTGTTTATGGATAAAAAAAAAAAAGTTCTGAGACCACACAGTTATTGATCTTGGAAAGGGGGAAACTTAAACTTGTCTAGTTTCTTGGCTTTTGCAGAGTCTAAACTCTGAGTAATGAGCCCATATTAAAAACTCTTGTCTGTCAATTTCAGTAATACTGATTAATATTGCTGATTATTCACGAGTTTCCAGTTATTTACTCAGCCAAGCCACAGACGGATAATACGCAGTTTTCTTTATTATAATTAATGGAAAACAGGCATTTTATTTATATCATTTTCTGTCTCTTCTATGTTTTATGTTGTATCACTTGGGCTCATTTAGCTTGTAAACATGATCTATGTATAATATCTGAGAGATGATTAGCTCTTTTTAAAAAACAGCATGATGCATTTTGAAGTGTTAAGTGTCAAATTTGATCAAATAAACATGTATACGTGAGCGCATGCTAACCAGATGTCACAGTTAGTAGGTCCCCAGAAAACTGTCCATCATGTTTATTTAATCACTTCTGATGGGCTTCGGCAGATATAGGCAGATAGTGGTCTCATAGCTGGTACACCGCAAATCAGGTTAGCCCTTACACCAAATGTGGAGGAGGCCTGCAAATCTGCCCCATGTTCCATTTCCCCTGGCTGCATTACGCACTTCTAACAAAGTTACTGCACACTTCTCATTTTTCATTGAATTAAAAGGGCCATATAGATTTAGACATGAGACACTGTGGTACTGTACATCAATCCCCAAGTGCATCTGCCCCGAATATTACGCACACACCTTTCCCTTTCTCCTTTCTCTGCTATCTTTGTTCCATGCTCAGACTGTCACGTTTTCCAAATATCTGGGGCCAACAACCTTCGTCACAACAGCCCTGCATCATTAGCCTTTTGTCTCTATTGCCTTTTTAATTAAATTTAAAATGCTCATAAAATTAATCATGTCTCTATGTGGCCCTGTGATGAACTGGGGACCTGTCCAGGGTGTACCCCGCCTCTCGCCCGTTGACAGCAGGAGATAGGCACCAGCCCTCCCGCGACCCCTTAAGGATAAAGCGGTTAAAAAAATAGATGGATGGATAAAATTAACAATGTTCATTTATTGTTTTCAGCCAATTTGAAGCTGTAGAGGAAAGTTAGGTCAATGATAATTGCGCTAATGATTTTTTTATTTTGCATTAGTTTCATGCAGGCACTTTGGTCTGAGTATTGATTGAACATCCAAGCTGTTCACTACAATGAGCGTGTGTTACATATTGGACTGTTTGATACAATGATTTACTTTTTATTCATTTCTGTAGTGCTCGCTCTGAGAGGTAATAGAAGCCAACTATGTTTTCCTTTGACGTGCTTTTGATTTTTATTTGGCAGCTGGATCCAATCTGTCTTTTCTAAAAAGATTCCAAAGGCCTGGTTTCAAAACTGCATAACATCATCATATGAGGGGCCAAGTTTTTGTGATTTTTGTCCATAGTCAGCTTTCCTTCTTTTTCCCACTTCTCTCTATCGCAATGGATTATTGTTGGAAAACACTGTAAAAACCCCAAACCAAAACAAAACAAAAAAATAAATAAAAATGCAGATTATACACATCTCCAAAAAGAAACAGGGCTGCTTTTTAACCTTGTATTCATATTTTCTATTGCAGGAAAATAATTTGGTTATTTACATTTACAGGCTGAACGTGTTGTCCTTCCTGTTATAGGCCATTTCCTCTGCTGTGCATCTGTTGTACATTTTGTGTAGCATAAGTTCACCTCCTCAGGGTAGACTGTTTTGAGGAAGCCCTCACCGACTAAGTTCCAGTCACAATTGAGATATCTTTTTTATGCTTGTCTCTAACTAACATACATTTAGTTACATATGTTACTCATGCATGAAAACGTAGATCACTAGTTAAATAATTCCAGGTCGTTTGTTCCAGGAATTTTTTAAGGAGGTTGTACACTTTGAACAAAAGGCATATATGAGGGTTGGCCTTGCCTGTTTAATGCTTTAAATAGCTTTCTAAGCTTGATCCTTATAATCGTTTCAGGAAGAAAGAAATGTTGAGACTTAAAACTGTCTTACTGGAGTATTATGAAAAATACATTTTTTTGTGGTTATATAGTCAACACTTATTTATTGCGGCAGTTAGGGACCACAACCACCTGCCAACAGCTGAAATCTACAAATACTTGAGACCCCATCTAAAAACCCTTATAACAACCTACTTTCGTAGTTCACACACCACCTATGCCTTAATAAGAACTAATGCGCACAGTGGAAGCCATTTCAGCAGTACCACAATAGCTAATATATAAAGACTTTATTATCTCTGCCTGTTGAGAGTTAACCCAATCAGTCACATAGAAAATGAATCCTGCTCCTTAATTGCCAGCTTCAAAAACTCCGGACAATAGCATGTTAAATTGAATTAGGACTAGACATTCCAGCTTCCCAAGATAGATTTCCTCTTTAATATATTAGATATGCTGTAGAAGGATTTACTACGTCCTACAAAAAAATCTGCAAATGATGAAACAAGAATGGGTTGGTGTCAGTTGTACTTGAATTAAATTGCCAGCTTAGAATTCCGGCTTCAAATGGTGATTGTAAGTTTAATTTATTTTGAGGTAAGTGACATGAAAGAAATTCAGGCTTTAGAGAGGCACAATATTTTTTTTTAAACATAATCTCCAAGGACACTTTTTCTTATCTTATTCCTAAACAAATAATTTGAAAGTCTGGCTAATGTACAGCACGTTTTTCTCCCTTTTTTAAGATTTTAGTGAATACATTAGCTTTCATTCACAGTCATCAGACAGAAAGTGGGCAGGCAGAGAAGAGGTATAGAAATAAACCAGAGGTAGTTTCACTTTCTTCACTATTACACCACTTGCTGTCCCTAGACAAACAGCTTTTAACACATTTACTTATCAGTGGAGGACATTTTTTTAGACATGGCATTAACAGAAAGCTTATAGTATCTATGTGTTTTTCAACTAAAGTTCGCTCAGTGGGTGGTGGTACATTGTATGTATTGTTTGTACATAAACTTTCATTAACATACAAACCTACATAATATAATATGAATTTCATTTGAACATGTGACAGAATATAAAGAAGGGAAATAAACAAGAGGGAAAATCAGGAAGACTGAGAAAAACTGAGATTTAAAAAAAGTGTAAAATTCTGACTCAACTCCCAAACTTTGTGTATGTTTAAGCTGCTTTAGGATATATGTTACATTTTTAAATGTTTATACTTCATTCTTTATGTGATATAAAGATAACTTTTTGAGAAATTAAATTGTACTCCTAAACTGTTTCAACAGGTATTTGTCAGACTTACATTTTTTTCTCTTGTTGTGTACTGAAAAGTGAAGAATAATGTGCTTTTGTAGTCTAGAATATACATCAAGGAGTGGTATGGTAACTTCCATTAAACCCATTCACCAGATTGACTCACAGAGCAATAAAAGCATCTTTAGCGGTTTGTTAAATGTACTCAGCTGATGTCAATACAGACTGTGCGTTCTTCAGTTCCTGAACATAAACACTCATGTCACAGGAAGTAGTATTAGCTTCTGTACTGTTAAACACAGTGGCAGTAGGGCACGAGATCACTTCCACTCACAGTTTGCTGCTCCATTGTGCTCATTTCCAGAGATAAGACTTGTAATTTTCCACACTTTCTGTAAAGAGTGTAGTTTTATGAGGGGAAACCCAAGCTTTTGTGGTTCCAGAGGGAGATATACATAAAAAATTACAAGTATTCATTTGTTAAGTTTAGCTGGATTAGAAGATAAGATCAAATAAAATGACAAAAAATCCTATTTTTTAAAACTTTTTACTTATCCTTAGAGTTTTGGATGGTAAACTAAAACTGGGCACAGTAGCTGATTAAAAGGCTTCTGATACTGTTGTGGTCTAAGTTTACCCACTTTTCAACAACAAATTTAAACGTCATTCTGTTAATTACAATACCATCATAAAGTTAATTGATTTCACTAATTTAATACAGGAAATTCATATATCATACAAATGAATTTAGATGGTACTGTCTTACAGCTTAAGAAAACTCAGAATACATTACATTTGTTTTATTTTTATATTAGATTATATAAAACCAATAAAAACTGGATGTTTGACAAAAAAAACATGTCAGCCTGTTGAAAACTATGTTCTTTTACTTTGCATTATATGAGTTGGGACTTTGTAGGACTTACCATATCAGTACAGTGTGGTATGAAAGCTATTCTTTTAGATTTAGGTCAGCCCCGTTTGCGCTCTCTAGCCAAGCCCAGTGATACAATTAAATTATTGGTACTTTTGGCAGAGTTGCAAGCTACCAAGTTTAGCTGTAAAGTAAAATCAGCATCACCATGAAGCTTGTCAGCAGAAGCAAGCAGTAAGAGCTTAGAATTCTCAGTTGGTTGTGCTTGTGCGACAACTCCCCAAGTCATGACATGAAATTTGACCTCATACTGGAATCTATGCCCTGCTACTCTTCTTCTGCTTTATCAAATTGCAAGGCTTGGGACATGCAACCAAAGAAAACTGATACTCGTCCTGGGACCAAATTATGTGCAAGTTTACTTACAACTAAAAAGAACTCTGAGCAATAGTCCAGTCCCATTTTCCCTAGCCCATCTGAGATGCTTCTGACAATCTTTGGTTCAGGAGAGGTTTAATACAAAGAATGCCATAGTTTATGCTGTGTATTGGAAAGGTGTAGATGTTTGCTGACTCTTAAATCTCTGACTGAAGTGACTTTTACAGTTTTAAAATTTTTTTTCTTACATTCTTGGAGACAATACTTATGGAACCAACAGGTTTTTTGGCAGTGGCCTTATGTAGCTTACCTTCATTATGGAGACACGTTTTAAAAATACACAGAAAATGTAGGTCATTTGAATTAAAATAAACATCAGGTTACCTATAAAGGTCAATAAAAAATATGAAACAGAAGTTATCACAGAGCATTAAACAAATATAGACACTGAAAAAGACTTCAATAATGAAGTGGAAATAGAAATTTGGAAACTGTGTGGGTGCCATCTTGTGGTTTCCATTCTCAATTGCACAAGAAGTTGGAAATAAAACCTCTTTTGGATCCAGAGAAATTGGACGCTTACGGTGTAGCTCTTTTCGAAATAAAACAAGTCCTCTATCAATGATATGCAACACAACAGTTTGATTAGAAGACAAGATATTGTGTGTAGGATTTTTTGCAAGCATTCTTTTCTTGTGAATCACCAAGACATTCCTGATGGCTTTCCAAATGAGCAATGCAAAAGGATTTCAATAACTGAAACTTTAAACTTTTTTACTTAAGAATAATTTTTTTATAATATTTGCTCATCAGTAAAGACATGTGCGTGCCTGAAGCTTCCATGTACACTTTGTGCCTTTCTTTTTATTATAATTTCTTTACCAACATAAAAACCACTCAACATGTGCACGTTGATAACCATTAAGTTTGACCACTCCACTGGAGCTGAAATGATGTGATGCAGCACACAGTTTGTTCCTAGAGGTTGTGAAGTCCCATGGAGAGAAGTTGGGGATGCTAACACCATGCCTGCATGCCAAGCACATCCACAAGCTAGCCTTGGGCAAAGGAAACAAACATGCTTGAGTGTTCGAGTCAGTCTGCATCCCTAATGTCAGAGGAAAATGGTAGCCCCGCCGGTAACGCTCAACGCTTTACTTGTTTATTTATTTCTGTATTTTTGCCCCTTCTAATCTCCTGTTCCTGAATTAATTACTCAATTAGCATAGTAAATTAGCGAAACAATTATGATGCATGGAAAACTTCCAGCGCACACCATCACAGGCTGTCTGGATGTGTTTAGTGCAGTGAGGGGGGGGGGGTAAAAAGAGAGGAATGAAAGCAAGCAGGGAGGCTTAGAAGTAAAGCCAGAGAGTTACACTGAAATAAAACATTTGAACAAATAGTCCTTCCCAATGAAAAGTGATATCCTTGCCTCAGTGTGGGATGAAATAAACATAGCAGCGCAAATTTATTAGCAAAGAATAAAAACAGCAATTTATTAATTCTTTGTGCCTATTAGATGACTGCATGGAGAGCGAAGTGAATTAAATGCTTTCCTTTTTTTGAGCCACAAATATACACACATGCACACAGTAATTGCAGTGGAGGAGGGAGTGAAAAACAGGATCGCAAAAAGTAATAGCCATCAAGAATGTCCTGTTCAAGAACAACGTTTGAAAAAACAACAACATATGCAAAACATTTGGTCTTATTTAATTTTATCTGTTTTTCATTGTGTTTTTGTTGGTTAACTATCAAATTACAGATATGACACTCTAAACTACCATTAGGTGTGAGCATTAATGAGCATTCGCTTTGATGGTCCCTGTGTTGACCCTGTGAAGTAAATTAATTGATACAAACATTTCATTGCTGCACTGTTTTGTAACTTCTCTGCCCCCATTAGTGGTAATGTAGATCATATGCTTTAACTGGGAGTCCATGCAAATTCTGGGATATTTGGTGAAATAATACAACAAATGTGTTTTTATTGGACATTTTTAATATATGAGTATAATTTTGGAAATATGACATTTATCTGGCATTCACATCTTAAACAGGTTTTGCATTGCTTTTGTGCATATATATTATATGGGGAGTTAGACCGTGCTTTAACCCTGCGATGGACTGGCTAACTGTCTAGGATGCAACCTGCCTCTTCCCCAATGACCACTGGAGATAGGCAGCAGCCCTCCTCTGACCCTTCAAGTATAAGTTGCATAGATAATGGATGAATGGATGAATGAAGTTATACCTTGACACAAGACAGGGCCTGCGACTCAGAAATCATTGTTCAATTCCGGTTTCTGTCTGCTACGTACCATTGTATCCTCAAGCTAGACACCTTGCCTACTGTCCACCAGTGTCCAGCAGCCTTGCTTCTGTCAGTGCGCCCAAGGGCAGATGTGGCTACATCCTAGTTTGCCATCAACAGTGTGTGAATGGGTGCTTGAATGGGTGAATGACTTAATGTAGTATAAAGCGCTTTGGGGTCTTCTGGACTTGATAAAGATAAAAAATACAGGCCATTTACCATAATTTTATTTTTATTTAGAGGTAGTTTGTGCTACTATATTTAACTGTCAAATTTGAAGAAATCCACAAATTACGACTGTTTCTGTGGATGTTTGAGAAAACATTATTG
Organism: Apricaphanius iberus; assembly: GCA_028564705.1. Classification (NCBI taxonomy): domain Eukaryota; kingdom Metazoa; phylum Chordata; class Actinopteri; order Cyprinodontiformes; family Aphaniidae; genus Apricaphanius; species Apricaphanius iberus. The sequence goes on from JAPXFQ010001619.1 coordinate 1,026,515, forward strand.
GGAATAGCAGAAGTTCAGTTAGCAGAAGGTAGATGCTGACCAAGTGACCATTCTTACAAGGATATTTAGGTTCCTGGATGTGATGACATACAAGTTAAACAATACAGAAAAGAAAGCAATGCTTCTGTTAATCCTATATATATACATATATATATATATATATTAACATTAAGGTGATAGGACTGAAAGTCTTTCTTCCAAAGGTTTTTAAAAAATCACAAATCAGTAACTAGGAACTACTTTTTAAAAATGATTTTCCTTGATAAACATGGTTTCAGAATACCTCAAACTTACAAAACACGTGTTTTAATATTTTAAATTTTTATTGCACCAAGCAGCCCAGAGTTGCATTGACTCCCACTGAAACCGTACCATTTTCTCGTACCCTAAAGGATGCGGTGCGCTTTGCAGAAAACTGTGATGTGAGGTTAAGATTTTTGAACAGGTAAAGAGATGAAAATTTTTGTACAGATAAGCCAAGATTACCTCCGCCAAGGAGGTGATGTTTCACATTATTTGTCAATTAGCATAACTCAAAAAGTTATCAAAATATTTTGAGTACATTTTCAGGAAATGTCGGCAATGGGATCAGGGACAAGTGTTTAGAATTTGGCAGTGAACGGAAAAGCACCATTACTGAAAATGTAATCTTTTTGAATAACTACCCAACTAATAAAGATACCAGTGTGAATCCAGCTGCTTAAGGTATGCTTTCACGGTCAAGGAACATAAAACAGTTAGAACTTGATCAACTACAGTGAGGGTGGGATTTGGGGGGAGAAGGTAATAAGCTCCCTTGGTAGAGGTCTTCACTCTTGGAGTGCTTTTCTAGTTTTGTTTATTTTGATTGAAAAAAATGGGCTTCACCAATCCAGAGTAAAATCCACCATAGAAAAAACTTTTTTAGGAAGAGAACGATGACTCTCGTGATACTTGTAACTGTAATAAGAAACTCCATGTGGTAACTCACTTGCGATGGGGGCATCTCCCTAATCGCACCCTCTTTAAACCTACAGGGTTGTTTGCTTCATGGTGGAGCAACTTCGCGCTTCATAAAGTTTTGTCGGATAGATTGAGGCAAAATACTAGAGAATTTATGAGGCTGTAGGCTATGTCTCCTCAAAAGCCTATCTTTCACAATATTAGATTAGAGAGAGGCTGTTCTTATTTTTCCTTTCATTTTAAATGTCTAGAACAGGATAAACAAAAAATAAAACAACAAAATAAGAAATACAAATTCTAATGATTTATCTTAAAAGTAAGCCTTTTAAAGTAAATTTTACATGTCCCATCACGTTTGTTGTAAGATTATTCTCCTTTCAAAGCTGTCTGTACATTTTTACATGACTATTTGCTTGGTATTTTGTGACTCTGGAAATAGAGCATTATCCAGTACAAGGTTGTGCTTAAAGTGGTCACTTATCATTGTGTTTATCAAATGGTTTATGTTTTTTATTTTTTTTATTTTTTTTTACAGATTTGTTTGTTCTGCACAGTGTTGTTTTGGAAGTAACTTTTTAAAGCTCCATCTAGGGTTTCTACACAGTATTTAAACTAATTTGAAAAGGAAATATGTCAATTAGAGTTTATCGCGTCAACTAAAAGGCTATTTTATTAAGTGCAAAAACTAAATAAAACGTCATTCAAAATGACCAGAACATTACACTGTGTGGTTCAATAATTGAGCAGAAACACAATATAGAGAGGCTGTCATCCTAAACTCGGCTGTGATGGGTTTGATTACTGACCTTATGCAACGCTCATAAAGCCACTACTTCGACGCATATACACAGAAGATACAGTTTTATGCTGCAGCTCGCAAGGTCGTAGGCAGGCCTTTCTCTGCTGGATGTTTTAAACACTCGCTGATCGTGGTTGGCTAGGCAGCATCGACGTCGGGCAACGTCACTACAGTGAGACGCTCTGATTGGTTGCCGCGCTGCGTCAAGAGCGTTAAGACCGTCAAAAGTTCAACAAGCTGAACTACTGCATTCCTAGCATTATGAGCTTTGAAGCTTGATAAGAAGGAAAAGCTTGGAAAGTTGATGGAGCCAACCCCCACAAAGCACCGCAGAGACTGCAATGCTCCTTCAACGGCCTTAACCATAGACTTAACATGTAATCTTGACGCTGTTGATGCTGACAAAGCCTTTGGTCTGAATGCACCATTAGACATCTACTGAATGTTTTCCAAGTCTCTCCTGTTCTTTTTCTGTCAAGATTGTAATGAATAAAGCCCAGTAGTACCATTAAAAAAATGAAAAAATGTACCAGACTGTGAATAAAATCCATCCATCCTAGCCCCGTATCCATGTGTGCTTTGCTTGTTGACCTCGACTCTTTCTGGTGGCAGCAACTACCTTTGCATGAACTCTGTCCCTAAGTCATGTATGGTATTAAATTTACACATGATCAACACTTTAACCCCCCCATACATACAATTCCAGGTTTTGATAATGAAAATGTCTAAATACTTTACAACATTCATATAAAAGAGTATTGAAATGTATTTGTATGATGATCAGTGACATAAAATAATAATATATAATATAATATAAAATATTTAGCAAGTTCAATGGTGTGTGGCAGTGTCTTTTTTTGGTTTTTAGAATTGGCTCATCTTTTCTCTATGCATCTGTTTTATGAATTAGCTGCGGAAAAGTTTTTTGCCATTTGAAATGAAAGAAGGAAGGGAAGAAAATGGCAGAGCGCTTGTGTTTGAAATGAAAACGGGTTCACGGTCGGTATGACCTGGAGCCTTCAAAACACTGTGTCATTTAACATCATTTGATGCAAGTCCTAAAAAGTAATCATGACACAAAATGAATTTTGTATTGGCTCAAACACAGGAAACTCTTTTAAATTCAGAATAACATCCAGTTTTCCCCTCTATTACTCTTTACAACTGAATTGCCAATTACTCAAAATACTTCTAAGAGACTCATGTTTTTTTCTGGGTGTGAGTTTCAAGCAGGTGTGGAATGGTGGTGTCATAAATTTTCGCTGGCATGTTCCCAGTGGCATAAGTTTCTCGTGAATATCACATAGCCCATTACGTTCCTCTCAGTTTAGGTTCAATGTGTAATTAGTTTAATGAGTGTTGTCCACAGAGAGTGCTGTGGAGGAAGCCATCTCCTGAGCTAATGTATTTGCATGACAATATGAGAGGCGAGCAGATTGCACATCATAGTGGAACAGTGGGCTACTCTCCAACGTGTAATAAAAGATCAAAAAGTCACTGGTGGCTAAAGGGAGTGGACTCAACAGCTCTCTCGATTTTAATTGCATTACATTATTTTGCAAATGTCTGCTTTGATTTTTCCAAGTTGTTTTTGTTTTCATCTTAGATTCCTCGTTTTTTGTGAGGCCAGTGCAATCTGTTCAGTGCTGTTATCTAAATGAAAAGCTTTTTGTTGAAGAGCGAAATAAAATCCAAAGTGTCCCACTGGCTGCATGGCAGCTACATCAAAGGACTGAAAGAGAAGGTCCTGTGACTTTTATTGTGTTTGTTAGTATTTTTTGGTTCAGACCTTAAAGCTGCTCCACAGATGAAAGACAAAGCAAAAGTAAGGAGCTGCACAGAAGGACAGGAAAAGTGATTGAAGTTAATGAACGTATATTATTTCTATGCCAAGTGTTCGAGTCTATTATCATCTGCAGCTTTGCAGAATATGGAATCTATGTAAGAATGTCAAAAAACATTTTTGTTTAGACTTTATTCCATCCATCCATCCATCCATCCATCCGTGGTTTTGCAGGTTCTGTATTCAATGCCTGCTTACAAATGTGAGCCTGATGTGATATGAAGCTGGTTATTGCAACAAAAAAAATATAAGAGGAAAATATAATACTTTATACTTTTTTTAATCTTAGGGCAATCGATTTTGGACCATGGTTCAAATTTTTTTTGTTCAATAAATATTTTTAAATCAATGGATTTTTAAAGTAAACAAACTTTGTAAGGTTCCTGTTTGGAATATAGTTCAGCATTTGATAGGGTGGGTGTTAAGAATGTCCTCTTTACTACACTAAAATAGTCAGTTCCTCTGTCAGTTTAAGGCCATGGTTTTTAACAGGAAAATGTGGACTGCTCCCTCCTAGTCAGGAGTCAGTTTCTGCATCACAATGAGGAGTTCAAGTATTTACAAATCTTCTTCATGAAAGGTGGTAGAAAGCAGGGGTGGATTTAGGATAAAAAAGTTGACTGATGTGCGAAAAATTGTTGCTTTAAATGATACGGGCATCTCAACTTTTGAATTCCAATCTTCTTCAAGCAGACGAAAATCAATTGATTGCACTTGCTATAATTTAATTTAGTAAAAAACCACAATCATTCAACAATATTGACTATCAGCAATATCACAGTCAGTTGCTGATTGAAGTCATCTCAGATCACTGGTCCAAGTAAAACGGCTTACACCCATTAAGAGCCTCAAATATAAATCAAGAGGGCTACTGAGTTTGATATTGACCAAAACCCAAATGCATCTTATCCTCTTATGATCCTGGTCTCTGCTTTTCTTCCTGCTCCTTTCTTCTTTCTTACCCTGATTTAATGTTTTTGTTTCTTTGTTTTTGTCAAAAAAAAGATGGACACCGTCTTTAATGCATCGCTATATCTGGAAGTTCACAGGGGCTCCAAGAGTTAATGAGGCTTTGGGGGGTGTCTGTGGCCGATTCAGCAAATCATGGACACACACCAAAGAGCTTGGTGCAGAGCCAACAACCAGTGCAGAAGCAGTGCATATACTGCAATATTTTCTCCCATTGAAGCTGGCGGGTCAGGGAATGGCTGGTTCAGAGAGTCTCCATGGCTTCAGATCAATTAAATTTGACAAATGTTCCCTGATTTCAAAACTTTGGCTGAAGTGGGGCTTTAAAGCCCCCTATCCAGTTGGGCATCAAAGAGTAGATTCTTCCTCAAGAACATCAGAACGACCATGATAAGTCATCTGTATGTGTCAAAAGTCCAAAACCTTATTACAACAACCTTTGTAGCAATCCCACTATTTGATTATATACAGGTGGGTGCCCATTTCACATTTGATTCAAATGTTTATATGCAGGTCTCTGTGAAGAAAAAAGTTTAATGTATTCATCTGCTTAATCTGTGCTGACATGATGTGGATCTATCAACTCATTTTGATTGAAGATTAAAGTGAATGAAGATTAAATAGTAACTACAGAATATGTCATTAATGAAAAACCGAAGAGTAAAAATTGATTATGACTAGATTTTTTGACCCTGTCGGCCAAACTGATGGACAACAAAAAAGTTCAATATATGCATACATGCTGTTTCTCAGTGTAAACATAGGTCGCACAAATTATGTTGGAGCATTTTTGTGGCAGACAGTGACGCTGTGGCACTTAGATCTATGGTTTCGTTAGTCCACACGCAGACACTGAAGACGGAGAAAACACAGATCTTCACCTTGGCCTGAGCTTTTAGAAATATTTGTTTTTGGTTCAGAAAAGCTGCATTTTTGTGTGGATGACAGGCCAAATGGTAGCAAATTTCTTTTTAAAATAATGAATTTATTGCATGACATAAGTATTTGACCACCTATAAACCTGTGAAAATGTAGGCTGCCACAGACCTGTTAGTTCTTCTTGTTCTCCACTCATTACATGCATTAACTGCAGCTGTTTGAACTCATTACCTGTATAAAAGACACCTGACAAAAATCGTCCACTGTGATTTTCTTCATTTTTGTTTAAGATTCTTTCTCCCACGGTTAAAGAGTAGCTTTGATACAAATTACAGACCTCTACAGGCTTTATAAGTGGGAAAACTTCCAAAATCAGCAGTTTATCAAATACTTGTTCTCCCCACTCTATTCTTCTGATGTCACAACGTACAAAATTATCTTGTTTCCATTCATTTCTTTCTACCAAGACCTTTTTAAAAATATTGTTTAGCTAATTAGTGTATTTATTATCTTATTTGTAAACTTGCAAGGTGAATAAATGAGGTTAAAACAGGGGACAAAATGACTGCTTGTAGCATAGTTACAGTATAGTTGCTGTGACTGAAAGTCAATTAAGAAGCCTTGCAGCTTCTTTCAGTGTGTTTTCTGTCTTTTTTATTGATGCAATACCTAAACCAAATATTTAGGATAAACAGAAAACATGCTGCCTCAGCATGTGTACTTAGACTTTGCTGGTCCTTCAGTTATTTCAGTCAAGAGAATGATATACTGATGTTTGCTCTAGTTTTCTGGCAGCATTGATCGTCTCCATGGGCTTCCACCTCTTCTTTTTTTTAATATTTTATTTATTTTTTTACGTGTTCTGTTTGGCAGTGCCCAACAAGCCCAACAGATTTACTTTCTCAAGCAGGGCATTACAGATACAGATCTTGCTATATTACTCTACTTGATATAGTTGAGTGAAAAATCTTATTGGAGATTGCTGTGGGTTTATATACTTGAAGTTATAGACACGGAAAAACAAGAGAAGAAAAAAGAAGATGGAGAAGAGAGGTAGGTTGGTGAATTTTTGATACAAGAGAGGAAGGGGAACAAAGATCACAAGCCAAAAATCCCAGTCCTCCCTGTCCACTGGACGTCAGAGAGGTGAGAAAAAAGAACAACCAATAAAACGGAGCAACATAAAAAAATAAATAAATAAATAATATGAAGTAAGAACTACACATTCACAACACCAAAAAAATGGATATAAAAATACAACAACAATGTCACTGAAAAGCTCTTGGCAACAATTATCTATTAATAAAAACCTCAACCCGAGAATATAGCTGTAGATACCGATGACCCCACACCTATGTGTGTGTGTGTGAGCATGCTGGTGCATATAAGGTTTCCCCATACAGTTGTTTGATAGCTGGTGTGAGGAGCTGTCATCCTGCCCCATAGCAGTCCCCCAACCAGGGATTGGCAGACAACGACCCCCTGCAGACGCCGCAAAGCAGGGGGGACCGCAGCCAGCCGATGGCCGCTGCTGCCAACCAGGGCCAACCTCATCACCGACAACCTAGCCCCCCCACACAGGGGTGTCACAGCTACAGCGGACAGACAAACCCACCTAGTACCTTCCATTCTGACGCATAGCCACAGACCGGGTCCGTATTGCACAAAAGCTGAGGGAGCGCCTCTCCCCTCGTAGGGAGCCAGTGTTACACCAGAATCTGTGACCCATCAGAATCTGTGACCCTAGGTAGGGGACACTGTTTCGCTGATCTTAGGTTTAGGCAATCTTTTCTTTTGGCATGCTTAGGTTTAGGCATATTTAGCTTTAGCAGGCCAGACACTTATGATTAGGGAAAGGACTCTGGGTAAGGGCATAAAATTCAAATTTGGTGACTCAACTCAGGATGCTCAGACACGCTAGGGTCACAGATTCTGATGGGTCACAGATTCTGGTGTAACACCAGCATCTCAGAGGCTGCCCCGGCGACCTGGGCAGCATGGGTCTCGGATTGGGTTGGTTGCTCTGTCCTGGTTGTAGAAACTGATTTGTTCAGTCAGTTCATAGAGCTCTTCATCTGAACTTCTTACAGAAGACCAGAGGATAATGATATGACTGCATGTCCAAATATCAGCAAATGCGTTTTGTCCTCTACGGCTCACGTAGAAGGCAACATAGTGTCCAATATGTCGGCCCCCATACAGTGGGACCTTTGCCCATGTATTTTAGACCTGCTTTGAATGGTTATATGCTGTGAAGCCTCCAATACTTTTCAGTAATTGGGCATCATTTTATTCATTTTCAACAATATTTTGAGGGATATTTCTAGAAAATAAAGGTAAAAACTATACAGTGTCACTTTAAGCACAAATTCAGAGTTTTAAACATCACAGAGAGTACTTAAAACTGACTTAATAATTTTACAGTACCCTCTTTGTTCATAAAAACACAATAGTGCAGACTGTAGTTAACCTGTTACATTATTTATTCATTTGACTGTGCTGAGGTATTAAAGATTATCCTCTGATAAAAATTTGGCAGTTAAAATATTTGTTTATTTAATATCTAGAACGTTTTTATCTTCTCATAATTATTTTCCAAGACAGGAAATCAGTCGATCTTGGTAAGCCAATGTCACTCTTGATCCAGAAAAAGTTATTCGTCACAATTTTTTTAATTATTATTGGTTTCAAGTATATTTTTAATGTCATCTTTGTTTATCTTTGTAATCTCATTAAGACACAAGGTCTCATTCTGAAGGCAGACCTATTTAAAACCAACATTATGGTTCCAAAGAGACACACTGTAATGCAAAGGAAACTGTGTTGTAGAGGTGGGAGTTAATGTGACTGAGCAAAGCAAAAATAAGGATTACACTACTACTCAGCATCCCACTGCTCCTACTACTGCTTTTTGACCTCAAAGTTGAAGTTGAAGATTTAAGTAAAGTTTCAGACTAACTCTATCCATAATACTTTTGTGCACATTTATGAACTGAATCTGAGGACAAATATATATATATATAAATTTATATATATATATGTATAAACATACTCATGATTAATTAGGAAGTTTGAAAAGCTATGTCTTTTCTTCTTCAAACTAAAGACTACAGGTTTCCTGAACCTCTCGCTCATGTTCTTGGAGGTTGAGGGGATAGTCGGAACATCAATAGTCTTCGCCTGTCAGGGCTGTCACAGCAGGACTCCGGTTGTGAGTTGATTAAAATAGGAGAGTCCACAGCTAATTAAAAAGCTCTTCCCTTTTAATGCACGAGTGTTAAATAAAGGAGTGGGAGAGGCGAAATAAACAGCCTCCTGACAGATCGTTCATTTGCAGACACTCCAGGCTCCCCGTTGGCTCGAGTGTGAGAGGAGAGTGTTGATATGGATGAGGAAACTCGTCATCCGGGGTCACCTTTGTAAAGACACCTTTGTTTGAGTGTCCATCTTGCCTCTCTACAGAACTTAATATTTTGGCATTTTTTATCATTTCTTCATCTTTACATTTATTTAAAACGATAAAACAAAACCCTTTTCCTGTCTGTTTTCTCTCCCCACCAATATTGCAGTTAAGTTGCTCAGTCCTGATTTTATTTCTATTTCATAAACAACCGCTATAGACCACCACACACACACACACACAAACAAACAGAAGTGTAGATTTATACCTCACAGGGAAGTATTTTCCCCTGGTTAGTGTTTCAGCATTTATAGTTTGGCCTCTGCCTTCAAATGATTTTTCCTAGTTATGTTATAGTTAATCATTACTGCTGTGGTGCAAATGCTTTGATGACTCCCACACCCCCTTATTAAATCCTAAAATGTGAGAAGGGTACTAAGCAATAATAAAAGGAAGGCAGTTTTATTTTATAAGGATTTTTTCTCATAATCATTCCCACAAATAAAATAAACCATATGTGTACATGGATCTCAGTGGTAGAGGAAGGCCCACACACAACATAAAGTCAAACATAAAAAATAATGTTTAATAACTAATTCAAAATTTATATGCAAATTATTTAAATAAAAAATATGATCTGCTTTATAACATGATTTTACTAAAAATATAGGCGTTATCTCCTGCTACCCCTGATATCCTACTACTATCCAAAAAATGTGCATGGTAATTAGAGATTTTAAGCTGTTTTATTAGCTCTTTGATGGAGTGGTAACTTGTCGAGGGTGTCCCCTGCCACTTGACTCCTGACTAATGGAAATGGGTACCAACATAACCACTTAAACAATGGAATGATTAAGGTAACACAAAATAACAGTTTGCATTTTCTTTTTTAAAATAACATTTATTGTTTGAATGAACAAAAGCAATGTGATTTAAACTTAAATGTCAGTTTCTCTATCAGTGATAAAGCTTGTTGAAATAGCTGTCTTAGTAAAATCTGAAAGGTGAAGTGAGCACTTGCATTTAAACTTTGCAGAATACTTTGCAGAATCTCCTTTTTCTCAAATTACACATGCAATTCCTTTAAGTATTTCTCCACCGGCATTACGCATCTACAGACTGAAATCTTTACTAATTCTTCTTTGAATGGACAAGTGAGGACCTTTATTGTCCCACAAGAGGGGACTTATTTTTTTCAGTACAACTCATTTGATATGGGCCAACTGTGGCATATATGCCAGCATGAGCAACACTCCATGTAAGGGTGCTCAGTCAGATTGATGGAGAGCAAACAATTTTAAATTCTTACCACAGATTCTCAAGTGAATGTATGTTTGACTGACTGGGCCATCATTTCATCTAAAATATTCCATAATTGTAGAATGTGTTTAGGGTCAGTGTCCAGTTGGAAGATAAACCAATACCCTTAAACCTTGTTGCCTTTAACAAATTCTCTTCTAGCACTGCTCTGTATTTAGCTAGATTTATGTTCCCACAACATTCCTATCCCTGCTGGTGAAAAAGCTTCCCCACAGTATGACCTACAATGTTTCACAGTGGGCATGGTGAGTGCATCATGATGTGCTGTGTAAAAGTTCTGTGACAGTGTTCTGCATTAAGGCCAAATGCTATGTGTAGCAGAACACCTTCTCTACATTTTCTGTGTCCCCTATATGGCTTGTAAACAACTGCAAACAAGACTTCTCGTGACTTTATTTCTTGTGTAATGCAGGACTACCAATTGTCAGATTCTCCATACTGAGTTTTGTGTCTGTATACCTCCTAGCACATGGTATTTTCGGAGTTAAAGAAAACTCAACACAAACCAATACTAAAACTTTTCTAATTTTTTTTTAGTAAAAAACTTAAATCCAGCATTGTTTTCTTCCCTCTTCACAGTTGGGGCAGGCAGGGTACACCCTGGACAGGGTGCCAGTGTATCACAGGCCAACACAGGACAAACAACTATGCATGGACACACTAGCACCCAAAGGCATTTATGGAAAATGATTCATCATCAGGCATATTGTTTTGGATTGTGGAAAGAAGCTGTGGTATCTGACTCAGGAGGGTAGAAAGATCCCAGGACAGGATTTGAAGCCAAGACGGTCTTAGTGCAAGCTGATAATGCTACTAACTGCACCACTGTGAAGCTACTTATACATTAGGTACCAGTAAAACAAGTACATTTTGTAGTTAAAATGAGATAAGTTTTGAGAAGGTTAAAGGTGTATGAATACTTTTGCAATTAATTCCTTATTGTTGTGCTTGAGATGTTTTTTCAAACGAATTCCTTGTCCATATGTACTTCCTGAGGCAGTTGAAGAAATAAAACCTGCCAGCACAGATGATAATACGTTTCTACACTGCAATCATTGAGTCCATCCATGAGGTACGTTGGTGCCGCCATCAGTGACAAAGGGAGACTTCAGCGTGTAGTGCGCTCTGCAGAGAAGGTGATTGGCTGCATCACCATTTCTATAGGACCTGTACACCTCCACGACAATGGGGTGTGCAGGTCAGATCACAGCTGACCATTCTCACCCCTCGGGAAGGAGGCTCCAGTTCATTTGGACCAGAACCTCTCCCCGTAAGTACAGTTTCTTCCCCTCTGCTGTTGGACTCACAAACAATAACACTAAGACTGTTCCAACCATCTGCTCTGTTTCAGTCACATGACCCATATTGTGTTTTTAGTACATGTCTGATTTGCACTAATGTATATATCAATCTGCTTAGCACATTTTATTTTTACTTTTATTTAAGTGTTTTTCCTTTCGTATGTTCACACAAAGTACCGCAGCAATTTCCAAATGTTGTAAATCTGCCCAAAATTTAGCAATAAACACTTTCTGATTCGGTTCCAGATTAACTTTTCTGACAATTTGTCAACAAGGCCATACTTATCCACTATAGGGTTTTGAACTAATTATGTCTTCTTTACAGTGCTGGCCTGCAGGAGCTATACCAAACTGCACACACACATATAGTCGTATGACAGCAATCCTGCTAGTGGACCAGAAAAACAAAAAACAAAAAAACACAGTCTGAAAAATTTAATAAAACATGCACAAGTAATTTGCAATAGTAATAAATGTTTTATTAATAAATCTTGCAGAGTAAAAATAGTAATCTTTGCATTAAAATACTTAGCCTTAGAAAACTGTGGCCCATGTAACTTCTTTGCATTCTAAACATGATACTTCACTGTGGTGAAGGCATTTACGACATAGCTCGGCAGCAGCAATTTTAGATTTGTTATAGTTACTGGAATAAATAATTTTTCCCTTCACTCCCCTTTTTGCAGGTTTGTTTGTAAATGCAAACAGCATCCTGTGTACATCTTTAAAAATGCTGATTTCCGTGGCTGATTGTGGATGATTTAGAACCTAAACAGAGAGGGACATTTTCCATAGTAGATATATTGGTTGAAATTGTGTTTAATGATAAGTGTGTATTTTTCAACTTTGAAGGAGATATTTCAAACATGTTTTGAGTGCTCAATGAATATGAATATGGCAAAAAGGTATTTGGCAGACACCGATTGTGCAAGCTGTCCCACATAAAAAGAAGAGAGGTCTGTAATTTTCATCATAGGTACACTTCAACTGTACTAGTCGGAATAGGAAAAAATATATATATTTTTAAAGAACTTTTTTTGTATAATGTTGCAGAAAATATATCATTGGTCAATAAGAAAAGTTTACCTCATTACTTTGTAGTGTTACCTTGTTTCACAGTAACAGAGTAGTGATGTATCGTTCGTGAACGATTCGTTCAAAATGAACTAATCTTTTATATGACCCGAGAGTAACGAGTCCTCTCAGTGAGCGATTCGTTCATTGTCATGCAGTACCTTCTCTTGCCATATGTCAGCAGTTGCATGAGCTCATTCAGCAGCAAGACAGGAAACAGAAATGATTCGTTCATGACTCACTCAGCTGCTGCGTTTTCAGGTCCCAGTTCATTTGTCATGTGACAGCCAGACGCTCAGGCTGTGTGTGGCGAGCAGCAAGTACTACAGTTCGCTCACGATTTGTTCATTTACGGATCGTGACGGATCATTCTTACTCATTCGTCATGTGAAAACTGTGGCTCAGCTTGCTACGGGCTGTGGAGTGGACTGAGAGATGACCAAGGAAATGAATGATGTCTGATATCTAATGTTCCTTTATTTGTCATTCGACACCCGATATATATTATTTATTAATTAAATCATAATTATTTAGTGCTCTTCAGTTCTTGTAGATGTGTTATTGTCTGTATAATGTAAAGTGTGTTATATGTTTGTTTATAAATAAATACTTTTGAAAACTATATCAGCATATTGATTAAATAATAAATATATGATGATGATAATAACAACAGACATAATAATAATAATAATAATAATAATAATAATAATAATAATAATAATAATAATAATAATGTCAAATTTTGTACAAAATAAATGCACCATGTAAACATAGGGAAGTTATTAATTAGTCCTTTTTGTTTTAATTGTATCACTAATTGTCAAAATGATTTTACGTTCACTCTTCCTCTACCCAGCTGTATGTGACCGACAGTTCGGACTGAACGGATCTCCTCGTTCACCGTTCACAGCTCAGGGTGTACTGTGTGTGGAGTAGTAGATTTGTTCATTTGTCACGTGACACCTACCTGGTCACTGTCGCGTTGTTAAACAATGATGGCAGCGTGGACAAACATAACTTTATTGTGGAGTGTACAGTATGTGCTTTCCTAGGTTTTTGAATTGCTTGTTGCATTTTGTTTTTTATTGTCAGGTAAAACAAAACATGTTGCCTTCTGTATTGTAGTGGAGAATTGAGCTGTGAGTCGGGAAGGAGGAGGGGTGAATGAGTCGTTCAGCTCGTTTGAGCTGTTAGCCGGGAGTAAGCGATTTGTTCACGCTAGCGATTCAGCACCAGATATTGCAAGCTAGCTTCGGTTAGCTCTCGGAAAGGAAGGGGTGAGTAACTCAATGTGCTGTTAGCAGAGCTATACTACTGTGAACTAATGAGCTATTCTGGTGATGTGAGTTTTGTTCTCAGGGTTTTTCTTGCAGTCCAGAGCAGAAATGTTTTTTTACTGGGTGTTTTTCCCCCCACAAATTTAATTATAAACTATAAATATTTCTACTAATGAAATTAGTTTCTAAGAGTAACAGGAATGAGTCGGTAAATGAGTCACTAGGGGTTGTGAATTATGATTCGTTGGAGAACCGCAGCCTTGTTTACTATGACGCCCACAAGAGGGCAACAGCGACACATGCTGTTAAAATGAATTAAATGATTTGTTCAAAATTCGTTCAATTTAATGTTCGAGAGTAAATGATCCGAGTCGGTAAAAAGAGTTGGTCTTCCCATCACTATAACAGAGGTTAAACTTCCTGTAGGACCAGGTTTTTTACACACTGTAGCTGGTATTTTGGCCCATTCTTCCATGCAGAGCTTCTTCATCTCAGGATACAGGCTCCCATTCATCCTCTCCTAAATACAGATCAGTCGTCCTGTCCCTTTTGCAGAAATGCAGCCCCAAACTGTATTGTTTCAAACCCCATGCTTCACAGTGGAAATGGTATTCTCGGGAAGCAACTCAGTAGTCTTCCCCCTCCAAACACAGTGAGTTGCATTTATACCAGATATTTCTACTTTGGTCTCATCTGACCATACTACATTCTCCCAATTCTCCTCTGGATCATCCAGATAATCTCTGGCAAACTTTAGATGGGCCTTGATATGTGCTGATTTAAAGGGGCTATATCATGTAAAATCTAGTTTTTGGACTTTTCAACCATCTGGTAATGCAATTTTCTCAAAAACTATCAGAGTGGTTTTTGGATTAATTCACGCATGTCTGAGTAATCCTTCTGATTTCTGCCCTCTGAGCAGCTGTCCCTCCCTCTCCTAGAAATCAACTGAGTGTTCAACTAGTGACATCACTGGTTGAAAATTGAGTGCTAGAGGGGTCTGCACCGCCTCTGCAAGCAGAGCGGCTTATCTCTGCTAGATTTTCAAAAAAAACCTCGTCCCTCTCACAGCTCAAAGCTGCTTCGGTTTTTGGCAGCTTGAATCCCTTTTTTTTTGTTGGATTTTTTACTTTCTCTGTGGAAACACCTGTTTCGCTGCATGGATTACAGGATTTTATTCTACATTCCTAAAGAACAGAAGCTGGATCAAAGAACAAAGACGCCTGATGGACAGAGAAGCAAGTGGCTCCATGCTAATGCTAATGTGGGTTAGCCTTTTATCAAGCTGCTTATGTGATCTTATAAACGTATTGTGTGGTGAATTAATTAATCTGTAGCATCTCAGAATGTTCAGTAAACGGGTGCAAACAACACCCATATCTTTTTTATATACTGGGCTAGAAAGATTTGCTTAGCGGATGCCGCTGTGTTGATTTGGGCTCTGTCTAAAGCCTGAAGTTTTAGCAACTGAGATAGGCTTTATTGACTCAGTTTTTTACAAAAAAATAAAAACAAACCAAACGTCTAAGCCCTTAGTATAACAGAGTTTAATTTTGGTACTACGTGATTTTCAAATCCTTGTGAGAATAATGTTTGTGATGAAGCTTAGCACTGTTTGTCTCAATGTGACCTCCTCCAAGCTCTGAAGCGCAGCAGAGCGGGGGAGCGGAACGTAGCGTGGAGCACAGGAGGCGGGTTTATAGAGAAACGAGCCATTTCACTTCATGGTCTAACATTAACTGCAGGATACAAGTTAAATTTCAGGACAAATTAATACTGTATAACACCAACGGTAACATTTTATCATATATATGTCTATCCCAGAAGTTGAAAGCTGTAAAATAGCATGATACAGCCCCATTAAGCAGGGAGACCTTCCCAAGATGATGCATGATTTTAATAATTGACAAGATAGTGTTCTACTAACCTTCGTTACTGTGGTCCCAGCTCTCTTCAGGCCCTTCGCCAGTTCCACCGTGTACTTCTAGTCTGTTTCCTCACCGTTCTCATCATCTGATCATGTGAGATCTTGCATGGAGCTCCAGGTTGAGGGAGATTACCCTTAATTCAGTTTTCCAATACCTGCCCAATCAGTTGATCTCTTCTCACCAAACTGATTCCCTGTTGTAGATTGGCTCATTCCAATATTGTGCATGCCAGTCTACAATCTTGTCCCTGATATCCTTGGAAGCTCTCTGGTCTTGGCTATGGTGGAGGTTGGAGTCTGACTGTTTGAAGGTGTTGATAGGTGTCTTTTCTTCCAGAAAATGAGCCCCAACATGTTTACATTAAAAGTGGTAATGAGTGAAGGATAGACGAGCTTCTTAAAGAAGTAATAGGTTAGTGAGATCAAGAACTCTTGCTTGTTTGTAGGTGCTAAATGCTCATTTTCTGCAATAATACAATACAATGTGATTTCTGGATATTTTTACATTTTCTCTGTCTGACAGTTGTAGTATAACTGTGATGAAAATTACAGAGCTTTCTAATCTGAAGTGGGGTTACTTGCACAATTGGTGGCTACATAATACGTTTAGCCCCACAATACCTAAAACATAATTTTTAAAAATAACTGCAATGCTTGATGATAGATGTACTGTATTCAATGAATGTTTACAATTTGATATAGATGAATATTACCAAACATTTGTATTTCTGGCTTAATGTCAGGATGATGATAGATACAACTTTTTCCCCCCACATTTATTTATGTTTGGAATTTCACAAACAATAATATTTCCATATAGAATGTGTGGGTATATTTGAAAGGATGTGTGTGATGGAGGTGGCCTGCAACCTAACTTAGCTTCACCAATTCTGTCAGGAGGAATGGGTTGAAGTTAAAGCAAACTATTGTGAGAAGCTTGTGGAAAAATATTCAAAATGTTTCACCATATAGTTTAAAGGGTAAATATACCAAATACTAAGGAAATGCATGTAAACTTCAGAATTTCAAGAAAGTTCAGGAAAAATATGTAAAAATAAACTATTTCTTATTATTTTAGCATTAATACATATAATCTTGGAAATCCCAACTGGCCTAAAACAGGAATATTTTAGTTTGAATAAATGTTAGACACTGAGAGAGAAAAGGTTGTGTCTGTTTTAAAGTGTGTGTAACTATCTGGTTTCTATTATACATACAAGGTAATTAATATTGGAAAAAGAACAGACAGACAAATAATTTTTGTTTTTCTGAGAAAACGTTTTATCAACACATGCCATGAAGCTGAAATGTAGTAACATGTTAACAAAGTAAAGGTTACCTTCTTCTTAAACAGATTAGTCATTATGATCTTTTCGAACTTACAGGTTACCAGCATACATAGCAAGAAAGCAATGATGGCTATGATGCACAAGAGTATACATAAAAATAAACTTAAAAAGAAAGTTGACGGTATCATCATAACCCTTTGGCAATAACACGGTGGTGGGTGATTCAGAAACATGTGCTGCCATTTTATCATGCCGAGGGCCAAGTTTTGGAGCCTTAAACACCCCGTCAAGGCTTGATAAATCTGGCTTGAAAAATCTCATTTGGGGAGAGTTAGGCATCTGCAACAATATTTATCTTCTTCCCTGTCCAAGGGTAATGGGATAGGCAGGATGGATGAAGGCGAAGTCCTCTTGCCTTCAGGTGCAGCGATCTCACAGAGGACCCGTAGACAGGCCGCCTTATGACGAAGCAAAAGGAAACACATCAACTCGCTCAGTAAACACATCACCACGGTTGAACAATTGGCTATTAGCATAATTAGTTGGCCTGATTTTAGACTTTCTATGTATAAGAGTGCTTGTCTGTGCATATTGAGGGGGCGTTTTTTTTTTTTTTTTCTGCTGCTGTTCCACAGCAATTAAACCCATCTAATTTCAAGAAGAGCAAACATTCTTTAGTGGCTGCGGGAAGGCTTCAGGGCGCAGAAACTTCAGGAAACATAATGTCCTCTGTGGCACAACGTTTTGTCTGATGATGTTTGCTAATTATGCAGCCTGGTACTTTATGAGAGAAAAAAAAAACAACAACAAGAAAAAAAAATAACAGGCAAGGGTCTCTGCCTGAAGCTTATCAATAAACAAGCAGCCGACTCGATTTAGATGTCGCCTTGTTTTATTTCCTACAAAACAATAGTAGAAAGAAAGAAAGGGGATAAAGAAAAGCCCAAAAGGTCAGTTTCCAGCCAAGGACTTTGTCTCACATGTAATTAACCTTTTGGTTTAGGACACACTGTCTCATAAATAATCTGGCAATTAGTTTATTTGGCTATCATGTGATGGTAATGACTCTCATTAGCATGATGTGACCTCTTCTAATCTGTTGTCTCCTAGACGCTCTACTAGATTTTTGTCTGGCTTGAGTGAACTAGCTTCTGATTATGGCAGATCTGACCATCCTGATAGAATGCTTAAAGTGTCCTATCCTCCTCTGTATAATGTTTTCATGCCTTGTTCTGTGTTTATCTGTAGAACAAGAAATGACTTAATGCAAAACCTATTTCTTTGTCAGTGTACAATCAAAGACGTTATGATTACTTCTCATAACTCTGATAGTGTGTATTTGTTTCTGTTGGTTTAACAAGCACATATTCATGCAAGTGAAAAAGGATGCCTGAGACCACTTAGTAACTTTCGTCCTGTGAAACAAAGTTGAAGAAAAAAAAAAGATTGGGATAGTCACACTGAAAATGTCTTTTTACGCTATTGTGTAACAAGAGATTGCGAGGCAAAGCATGAGGAATAAAACTTGAAGAACATGGATCCTAACACTGTAAGCTAGGAAACCTTTGTGTCATAAGATGTGTGAAATTGTCTTCATTGTGCTGTTTCACTCAGCATAGGCCATAGATGTTAAAAAATGGCCTATTGTTATATCAAACAAAATTTCTCAGTCCACATTTAATTTTTTTACAATCTTGTCAATAGTGCATGCCAGACTAAATATATATATATATATATATATAATTAGCAATTATTGGAAATCTAAATTATTTCATCCAAATAAAGCTCAGATGCGATGCAAAAGTCATTCCCACTAAAAACAAGAGAATGAATCAAATTAAATGGTTTTGTGTGTGAGAAATATGTCTGCTAAGTATGCTTTAGGGTGACAAGGTGCAACTGTGCGTGGAGCCTGAAGACATTTATATGTATTTCATTTTTCATTAAATACATTTTTTATTTAACAAGAAAGTGGAAAGATTAATATAGTTTTCAGGCTGCTGTCTTTCCAAGGTTGTGAATGATTAGTCAGTTCAAAGTAATAATAATAATAATAAACATATTCTGAGATTTTAGAGTGAAGGAGGAAATACCAAAGTTAATGTCTCAGTCCAATAAAAAGCCCACGTAGAATTAAACAGCAGCTGAAAAGAAAACATCTGATGAAAGTGAAACTCTGCTGGAACTCTCGGGTGCTACAGCGGGACTGAAGCCCAGAACCCAACACACACATCTTTGATAACATCTTAACTAACCGTACCAACAACTCTCAGGAAAACTGAAGTCATTTCATAAAAATGCAACCCTCTTTATACCAATAAATGATGACAAACATTTAGGACCTGAACAAAAATGTCTACACACACCACTTAAATGCCAGGCTTTTGTTATGGACCTTTAATCTAATACTCTCTTCCAAATCAGACCTTCCACACCTTTCTACATTTGCATCAGTTAGCTAAAACACAGCTTTCAGAGAGGTTATACATGATCATAAAGATCTAAGTATGTAAAGTTATCAATTTGAAATTGGATCATGAAGAGAAAGGATGCAAGGAGTGCAAGTGAACCAATCTCTGTAGTGACTCATTTACTTGCGGCATAATTCTAGAAAATCTTCTTACTCCTGAACATAAGTACTTTATAAAATATATTTGATTTACAAAAATTCATAAAGAACATTTTTGTGCTTTTTCAAAATATTGTATTCAGCTTCACACCTAGTGCCAAGAAGCCAAAGAATTACTGAAGCAGTTTCAGGAGCTTCTAGGAAATTGTGTTCTAAATCCAACAAAAATCACAACTCTGTAACAGTGCGTGAGTAACAATAGGCTTTTAAGGGTATCTAATGAAGCCAGCTGCACAACATGTATCAGGTGGTAAAATCCTCAGTAGTCAGACTGTGTGACAGGTGAGGCAAAGATCCAAATTACCTCAAAACTCAACTCAGGGAAAGTCTTATGGGGTCTTACACAGATTTTGACTCAGGTGGGTCTCCTTTCTGTTAAGACCTCTACCGACAATAACAGCATTTCACTCAAGATTTGGTGTAATCTAGGAAGATAAGTGGAGTCCTTTTGTCTGATCCTGAGAATCAATCAGAGAAAGTTGTTAATAAAATAACGAATCAGATTGTACCAATGCTCACACAACAATCAAACAATGAATATAAAAAGCTGCAAGTGAAATCCAGACGATATACATGTGTTGAATTACAGTTGGCAAAATGTTTACAAAGGAACACCTTTTCACCTTTTGAGTCCTACATTTTTATTTATTTAAATGTATTTAATTACTTTTGCAACGTTTTTTAAACATTTTAAAATTAAAATTAAATGTTGATTTATTTTTTTTAAGTAAAATAATTAGTTACAAAGAAACTTCCCTAGTTACAATACAAAAAATGTAACAATTTTTGTTTTTTTTAATAATCGACACTGACACAAAAAAATCAAATTAAATAATGTTCACATTTTCATGTGTAGTCTCTGTTCAACTTAATCATTTATGGGGGGCCCTAGATTGGTTTTGGGGGCCCTAAGCAAACTCTTAGTTCGCTTGTGCCTTTGGCACTGCGTCCACTCTCAGTATGGCACCGGCAGGGGCGTGCTGGATTCTGGAGTGTTCCTGAATGACTGGTCTGATCTAGGGTTGTTGGTCAGAAGGTTTTTTTTTCTTTTTTTTTGTACTCAAAAGCAGTCGCGGTTTAACCACTACGATGATCCTGTTGTGTGTTTGTGTTCTTGAGTGACACAACAGGAAAGTGAGGCATCTTCCTTCATATAAGATATTTGTGAGCAGTAGGCTACAGTTGAAGAACTGGACACCGTCACTTAGCTCTACCATCAGTCTGCAGCACAGCAGTTCTGCTCTTGTTATAAATACATATTTCATTACTACAGTTTGGACTCATTGTTTGATTCAGAATGTGGGTTAAAGGTTTTTCATGTGAGGCAATAACTTTTTGAAAGTTATTTATTTTCAACTGAATTTTCTCCAACATGCTGAATATAATGAACATTTTCCATGGAATGTAGCTACACATAGCTGCCACTTATTTAATCTGGAGATTGTTGCAAAAAACTAAATATGGTCCCCACAGTCCCAAGTTTAAGATATTTTCACCATTTCACACTCACAAATTCAGCTGCTGTAAAATCTTTCTCGCCCCGGTGCTCCCAAATACACAACGTTTGGAAAAATTCTGGCATGTTTTTATGCCACGACCAGAGGTGGGTAGAGTACTGTAGAAAGCTGTATTTGAAGTAATAGTGCTCAAGTAAGAGGAGTATTACTTCAACATATTTTTGTTTGAGTAAAAATTAAAACTAATTGTCCAAGAAATTACTCAACTTAGACAAGAAACTTCAGCCACCTTGGTGGTCAGAGAGCCCGGTGGCGCCTGTGTACGACAGCCTCGCTTCTGTCAGTTTCCCACACTGCAGCTGTGGCTACAGTGTAGTAGCTTGACACAATCAGAGTTGGAATGGGTGGATGACTGAATGTCGTGTGAGGTGCTTTGTGAGCCTCTGGCTAAAAAAGCGCTATACAAATGCAGGCCATTGTTCATTTATAAAGTGATTTGACATATAAGTTAGTTTTGACCCCTGAAGATGAAGAGGGATCTTATTTTTCAGCAACATAATGAAAGCCAGAATAAATACAAATACTGATTGGAAATTAAATATTTTAAATGACCTAGCTTAGTTCAGAGCTAAAACTGAAAGAAAATTTGCATTTTAAGAGGGCTGTGGACAAGAGAAGGTTTTGGATGACTCCTAGAAATCTTAGTTTATGGGTGAGTACTTTTGCAGCAAAGTTAATATACACATTAAAAAAACATATATAAATTCCACAAAAATGTTTTTGTTTTTCAGTTTAGTTGAGTAAAGAATACCTGCCACTTAAAATTATATAAAAAAGGTTTTGTATAAGGATTTATTCTTGTCTATTTTTTTACATCTCAAAAACCTGGCATTGTAAGAGAGGTGTGTACACATTTAAGAGCAACTGTGAAAGAGCAATAGCACTCCATGCGGCAGCAGTTTTCATTTGGATATGTAGGTGTTAGATTTTAGTGAGCACACTATAAAAGCTTGTTTACTACTAAACACAGGATAAGATGTCAATCAATAAAGATCAATTTGGCCATACATGTTTTAGGAATGGATGAAGAATTATCTTCCTTCAGTTAAAGAATAAGATGTCCATATGAGCTAATTCTTCAATCAAATAAAAATGAACAATAGCACGATACCTATCGCTGAAAATTCCACCATCTTTCTTTCATATTTCTGAAGATTAAAATTTATTACAACCTGGTCTGATAATAACAAACACCTTTTAGTTGGAAGCTGCTTTTATTTGAAAGTAAGCTCTCTGAATAACTTTATATTCTTGACAAACTTTAATACTGACTCATGTGGTCAAATGTACTCAGTTCAGTCACCACCAGCAGACTATGTTCCATAAGAATACCATATCCGTCATTTTAGTCAATGTACAAAGAGAGGTAATCTGCATGAAGCCATCAAATGCTCAAAAGGAAACAGTGTCCCAGCTTTTACCACTGAGCAAAAAGCAAGAGAAAAATACACGATAAAGAGCTGATTGGAAACAATTGATCTCATGAAGGAAAAAAAAAAACAGACTTCTTAGTGTGTGGTTGAAAATATCCAGCATGGACATATTTTAACTGGCTCTGGCTCTGTGTTCACATTACCGCCGATGGACTTCAAAGACATCCAGTAACAGCTGAGATGTTTATATCTGCCTCCAAGTCTCCAGCAAACCCAGCCAAGAAGAACAATTTTGTTTTTTCACCAAATCTGTGACCTGCGGTCCTGACTTGTTTCCCAGAGTTCATAGCTGGTGCGATCATTAAACATCTCTGCTTTGAAAAAGAGAGCCATATCTACGATGCGGGACAAAGCGCCTCTCTCCACAAGCAAGTGTGGAGAGAAAGAAAACTTCCTCAAGTTTGACTCCCAAATATGTTTCCAGATGTGCCATGGGTCAGGGGTTAAAGATAAAAGTACCAGGATGTGGCATGACTCCTAATAGAAACTGGTGGTTGTGTGTGCATTCCTCACCGGAGGGGGCCGATGAGCAGAGTGCTTCGCGTTTCTGCTCCCCGCCACTAACAGCAAGAGGTCTCATTTTGTGGCGATGAGTTATGGCACCCTAAGTTTTGTGTTCTCTACTTTTACCAGTGGCACAAAGGCAGTGCGTTCTTAACATGGTGGACAGAGAACAAATTAGGAGGCTTGCTTATGTCACGACTAGAGAAGACATCTTCAACCTTCTTTTCAGTCTTGGGACAAAGCATTTCATGTCTTCATTTCTCAAATTAAAAGCTAAGTTCAGGTTCTTAAGAAGAAGTTAAGGTCTGCCAAAAAAAAACTCAAGCAGGGAGCAGGATTTGACTTACAGTGATGGCCCCTGCCTGCTGCTGGGCGGCAATAGAGATATCACCAGTTACTTAGAAAGGTCTGTTACATTGATTCATGAATGTCTGGCAGATATTGGGCTAATTTCCCTCCCAAAAAGCTAATACGATTATTTGAAGTGTAGCAGAAGGCTTAATAAGTGTGGAAATTGGCCTGTCATATAAGTCATGAGATTGGTTGTAAATTGTGTGATTACAGTCGCAAAGCCTAGGCCTTCTTTATTGTTTCTTTAGATGCCATAATCTGCTAAATGAAAATGGACAGGACAACTTCATTAGAATTCAAAAGAAAAAAAAGAGTGGGTAATATTAACATGACAGAGACAACTTTATTGTGGAATTATGGCAATAATGAGCTTTGGAGGATGTGTAAAGATTACATATCCCCTGAGATGACTTTTTTATTATTAGACTCTGAGTCCTCAGCTTCGAAATTTGTTTTATGGCCACTCATTCACTGGCAGAGAAGTCCTTTAGAAACATGCCCAAAGTAGATTCAGTTACTAAAAGAAAAAGGACAGAAATAATTAACTGAAAAAATATGCCAGAGATATGGGATGCATTTTTAAAATAGCTTGACTCCAATTTTATATGCAAAAAGTTGTAAGTTTAGTCTGGTTTGAAGCTGTGTGTACGCTGAAGAACACCTGCATTGCCACTAGATGGAGTTAGATCCTACAGAAGAGCTTTGGGGACCATAGCAGAAACAAGACAATAACAGAGCAAGTGGAGCAGAGGACTCAGAGCTCTTTCATGTGCTTGGATCTTGGGAGGAAGTGAGAATGAAGCTCCATCTTGAAGTGGCCCAGTCTTAGTTAGCATTCAGTGAACGTGTGTGATCCATAAAAATAGACTTTATACATACATTCCAGGGAGCAGCAAACTTTATTAAAATGAAAATGATTATCACCTTGAGTGCGTTCCCCAGCTTTTTAACCTGTCTCATACAGTGAGCCAATTACCTGCATGACTGTTGGGACTATCCAGACAGTTGTGTTGACAGGGTCTGTTTGAAGGAGCATGAATTAGTGTTTATGCATATTTGATTTGCTGAAAATAGCAATTTTTTTGTTAGAGTCAAACTCAATATATCTTAACTTTTTTCATATCAAACATGTACAAAGTTCACAGAAGCTTATATTTGGGTCTAAAATAAGCCCAATTTTGTTCAGGCAGGCAGAAGGAAAGGGAGCTTAAAGGGAAGGACAGGATTCTGTCTGGAATAAAAACATGTCATGGCCTTACAAAACAATAACGGTTTTAAAGAAGCATTTTTTTTATTTTCCTTTCACAATAACACACCCATTAAAAGGAAAAGTGAAATTCTATTTTAGATATCAATTGTCTTTGATTTAAAGCTTCCAACAAAATACAAAAAATCTGGTTATTGGAACAATAACACTTTGACTCTTAAAATAGATATCTCCTCTACAAGGATCATAATTTGCTAAACTAAAAAGTACACTATACGTTTTCGACTCTTTTACCACAGTAGTGTGGCTATCATAATAATTTGCAAAAGTCTTGAGTGGTCCCTCACTCCTCCGGGTTATTTTTTTCAAGTGGTCAGGATTTTCATCTAATCTTTCATGGTTAATTGTTCAGCCTTTTTTATAGATCTGTTTTAAATGGCTACATGTCTGTTTGCCTCTCTGTCATTTAAAATCCCAGTTTTGTACAAACCTACTTACATTTCCATTGTGTATCACTTATTTTCTCTCCGACAGTTTAGCGATGTTCTCAAAAATGGACAAATATTCCAAATATTATAATATGTATTTGTGAATTTTACTAGAAGGTTACACATTACTTGCTATGTGCATTGATTGTGGTCCAATTCAGTTCTAGGCCAGATGCATTTCCATATGAAAAATTACATAATTTGATCCCTGATCAAAGCAAAAAAGCTGGGTGGTTTGCTGAATTTGTTTAGATTAAATAAAAGACCAATTTAAGCATAAACACTTTGTGTGTTACACTTGGACCTCCATATGTGACTGTTCTTCCACCTACTTGCATTTTGGTGCGTTGACTCGTGAAACTGAGGGAAAACAAATTTAAGAACAAGTCCCGAAGGGGTGAACATGAACTCTGTCAACAGATGTTTAACGGTGTGAAAAGAAGCAACAACAAAAGGGGGAAAAAAAGTGACACAAATTCTCTCGATGTTTTGTGTGAATCACACCACTTAAATTGGAGCAGTTGTAACTTCAAAAATCCAACCAGGAGTATTTATATGGCAGTAAATAATGCACAATTTCTGGGCTCTTATATATATTTATAGTTTATGTTGATGGAGTGATGTTAAACAAATAATTCCATAAATACGTCAGATTGTTTTTTATTTCACAAATGCAAGGTTCAAAGCGGCTGTCTTACCCCTTCGGCTGGCATCTCCGGCAGCTGATGCATTGGAAACGGTGCCATGAATTAACCATTGTTGTTGGATGATCTCATTTACGCTCCTCCTTTCAGCTGAAACTTCTAATTGTCTTTATATATTGAAATATTAAAAGCCTAATATGTCATCTGTCATGGCTGTCATTTATCATTCCAAGTCCTGTGGGCCTTTAAAGATTTTTCCCCAAATTACCTTTTATTAAATTTCCATCATTTGTTCCCGTTACAAGCCTGTCTGTCAATTTCATTTCCAATCTGTACGTTGACATTTGCCTCTTTTTCACTACCGTCATTCCCAGAATGATCCAGCTTCTGTCTGGCCTCAGACAGCTGAGCTGATTAAGAAGTTGAGTGTATTTATTCTTTTTTTTTGTTATATGTCTATTGTTGGATTTGAAGTTTACCCTGATTCCTTTTAGATGGAAGTCACGGTAATTTTGATTTCTTTTTACAAAAGCTGTTTAGTCCTACAACATGTGATGGATCTGATTTGTCATTCAGGCCAGCCTCTGCTTTTATGCTTACATTAACTAACACAAAAAGCCCCCCTACAGGTTAAAGTTTAAATGTGGATTAGCAGATAAAGCAACTCCTGATTAGGTTACCGTGGGGCTTAGAGGAGGAGGAAAAAGAAATGAATTTTCCTCTCACAATTTTCCACAAACATCTTCCCTCTGCCTCTTCTCTGTTCTTCTCTCGGCTTCATCCTATCACACCCTTTCCCAGCATGGATATCTATTTTGGCGCAAAATCTTTGAACAATTATGCAAATGCATGTGAGGCAATGCACAATACAGTATGGAAATGGCTCAGAGAGAAAATGGACTCATTAAGGACAGATGGCATGAGTGCTGAAAGCCATTTATTATGGATGCAGGAAGACATTTCAGACAATGTCAGAACCTGGGAGACATCAGTTTATGTTTTTTAACAGCAAACACTGTTTGTTAAAGTGATGTAGTTCTTGATTATTTCAGAGGGTTGATGGTTATAAATGAGCATCAGAAGAACTTGCAGCAAATATGTCTCTCACTGTGTTGGATTTCATTTTTTTGAGTAATGTTTCATCATCACTTTGACAGAAACCACTTTCATGTTATGTTAAATTATATCCTCAATCACTTTAAAACCTTTGAGAAAATTCTGCATGTTGATCAAAGGTGTTAAGTATGGAAACTTGCATCGTGAAAAGTGCTGAATGAAAAGCTGTTGTTAAAATTACATTCTGGAGTCATCCTATATACATTTTTAAATGCCTTAAAGAGATTTGTTTCCCTAGACTAAAAATGGGTGGAAATGACAATGCATTCAAGGCATTCAAAGTGAACAGTGGTTTTTTTCACGATTATGAAAATGCAAGATTTGACTCTTTTTGAATTAGGATCAGATGCTATGTTATCACCCAGGCTGGTGTTATCCCTATAGGTGGCAGAAAATTATTTCCAGCACAAATACAGTTTTATTATTGCAGATGGGACAATAAACAGAAGCTCGCGGCTGCAGAATTCACCCTAAAGACCGGCAACAGCAGTGCGACTGAAGGGGGAGTTCTCAGCGGAGAAATGTGGGCTTCGGCATTCTTTATTTTTGTATTTTGGCCCCTCTGTGGGCTTCCTCAGCACCACTGTCTGGGCCTTTGATGTCACTGAGGTTATTGTTGACTATTCTCTCCTGTCGGCCTGAGTATCCATCTGAGCTACTAATGGGATGCAGGAGAGGGAGAGGCAAGGGCTGTCGTTTATTTCTACACTAATTCCCCTTTGCAATGAACGGCTCCCGTATCATGAGGTTAGAAGAACCCTTTATACAGCTGAAATTTTGGTATCTTCAAAATAATTCCAACTAAACCACGGGCTTCTTCATAAGAAAAATTGTGTAAATTATAAATAAATTGGTATTTTTATATTAGCTCCATGTATTTTTTTCATTGGTCTATTCACTCCAAAAAAGAAAAAAAATGTCACTTGACTATTTGAGCCAAGGTCTATAAAGTTGATGAATCTAATCTTTGAGATGCTGACAGACCAAAAATTTTCATCAGAGAATTCAGATGTTTATATTTTTTTTTCATTACAATGACAAAGTACTTAAAAAAATCTTCAGCTTGGCTATAAATCTACAGAGAGATACTGTAGACCGGACCACACAATAAACAGGCAGAATAGGAGTATTACGCATTGCTACATAGGCTCATTTACCAATAACACTTGCACTGAGCAGTGAAACCGTGTTGTAAACTAATATGTACTAATTGCATTCAATCTTTTTCTGAAACACAAATTAATTATTTGAGCATAATATCATGGAATCAACAGTGAAGCAATAGTTTGAACAGAAAAATCCAATCACAGTCAAAGTCTCAGATTTTGGGGTTGGAACATTTTTATGTTAGCATTTTTTTATGTTGAAGCACTTATATCGATATTTTCTTTCCATTTGAATGATAAATGGTATGATAATTGTCAATCCCAATTTCTGATGTAATGTTATCAGCATTTATTTAACGAATGTCCATATGGGTGTTATTGAATAACATACTGTAAATTTTGGATTTTTTATTAGGCATGGACTGATTGTCATTCTTAAGGTTTATTTTAATTGGTTAGTTACGGTTTTAAACCTAAAAAATAACTTCCATCGTACCATTTCAGCTGCTTATGGTCATTTTAACGTAGATCCAGGTTTCTTGGGCTATATGAGGAAAAGTGTAACAGAGAACAGACCCTCCCTCACGGGCTGAGCACTGCGAATCTTCTGGTTGAAGAAGGCAACCGCACTTTGCCCTCATTTACAATGAAAACAGATTCTGATCTTTTAATATATATTCACTCACAAACAACACAGATAGTCAATGTGTGGAAACTAAAGCAGCGCCACCCATTGGTCAGCTATGGCAGGGAGGGTTGAAGCCAAGCAGGTGACATCAGCTTCTGCCTGTTTTGATCACCTGCATCATCATATTTGTGCTCGTTGTACTTTAAAGCTCCACAAAAGTAGAAAAGCAACAACGTATAATAGTGTAACAAGCAAATAATAAATTCTAGCACCCTGACTTAGTTTTTTTAAAATATTTTTGCTCATCATTTGCTAGATCATTTTAATAAATTAAATAATTGAAACTATAAGGATCATAGTGCATTATTTTAGCAATGGTGAAAAGTATTTTTTATGACAGCAGTTAGACCATCTTATATCATTATATATACAATTTATACCAGCCCAGTCCTATTTATGATTATGTAAAAATGTTTTCAAAAAAGAAAACTAGCTGCCTAAAAATTCTTCTTTGAGTTTTTTCAAATCATTTTGACAATACGGTTGTCAAACATAAAAGTCACCAAACAAACAAATGAAAACTATCAAAGGGTTTCACATTCAACACACCCTCTTTGTTGCGGCCAGGCTGTTCTTTTGTGCCTCCTGCGACTATTGTGACAGGACACAGAGACTTCTAAAGGGCAAAGTTTCTTATTAAATTATTTCTGGGTGAGATAGAACAGAGGCCTGAATAGAATCATTAAAGTTCGCCCCGATTATAGGAATGCATGCACCCGCGCTGCCGTCTGCTGTGGGATGAAAAGCCATGCGTTTTCATGCCCCCCCCCTTCTGCCCTTCAGAACCTTTAACTCGCCGTGAAAAGATATGACATCAGTCCTGGCAAAAACACAGGGGCGAGAAATGAACGATACCATTGTGGCTCCATGAACATCAATCATGCTCAATACTTTTGGGGAAAAACAATGCAGTTTTGTTTGCATTTCAGAGGTGACAAACAACACTTGTGACTGGCTTAACACTGTCGATTCCCATTACTCAAAACCTGAAGCAAATCACAGTTAAACTGTGGCCCTGTTGCTAGGCAGCTGAGTTCTCTTGACATGGTGGTTAGTTTTTCTTTCATTGCTTGACAAGAGCGGAGTGAAAGGAGTTTTGAAAAACTTGCTTAAGGCGCTCAGAGGAAAGGGATAATTGGAGTCTGCAGATTGTATAGCAGCCCTTGTGTTGAAACTTCCTGAGCGGGAGACAGAGAGAGTTGGATGCAACAAAATTTTAACTCTTGTACACAAAACTTGACCTTGGGTCTGCCAAAAGGGGCTTTTGCACACTTAACTCGCAAAGTGTTTGCACCGGTGTGGCCCAAAGGTCAGGTGTCAACTTTAAAGGTGCAGGTGAAAGAAGAGAATCATGCTGCACAACAACCTGATGTACTCCCAATTAGATTTCAAAGAGCAGCTAATGTCTTAAAAACAAACAAAAAAACAACAAAACAAAAAAATGAAGGCTGAAGATGCGAGAAATGGGTCATGGGTCATAGCTAAGATTTTGCAGTTTGTAATTTGAACAAAACATTAACAAGCAAGGTCATCACAACACTGTGGCTGCAGTCAATTTCATCAGCACGTCTCTTGAAATATAGAACAAACTCGTTAAGCAAACAATGAGGAGGGGTTTATGCCTTTAATGACCCACGGAGGAGCCCAGCCGGTGAAAATGCACACCCATTTTGAGAGGGAACCAATTAATGCTGGATTAACATTCATGGTTATTTACAGTTGCTTTTGTGATGCTTTCTGCTCTCCGATTTGAGAGAGAGAGAGAGAGAGGAGAGAGAGAGAGAGAGAGAGAGAGAGAGATAGAGAGAGAGAGAGAGAGAGGGAAGGTAGGGAGGTGGGGTTTACAGAGAAGACTTGGAGAATGGGGGGTTGTTTGGACGCGAGAGGTGCAGCGAGGTGGCTGGGTCCATTGTGAGGACACCACCTCTCTCATTATGCCTTCTCAATCAGCACTCCTGCTCACAGGAAGCCCCTGTAAAGCCCATCTGCCATAGCTAATCTACAGGCAGCCTCGCCCTTGCGTCTGGGCCCGCTACCCTCAGTTGCATTATTCCCAGATCCAAGGCTTCTCCAGGGATCAGCCAAAGCCCATTAAAGTAAATAATAGCCAGAAATGACAGGCTTAGCACGGATTGGGGAGGAAGTTGAAGACCAGTTTGAGCTGTGAGCTCTGATTAATAGAGAAAAGCATTTTTTTAGGGGGAGCGGGGTTAGATGGAGAAAGTGACGGGAAGGTGGGGGGTGAAGGAAAAAATGACCTTAGTGTGGTGCAATGAATTCCTCAACCTTTGTGTAGTCAGGGCTAACGGTACAATCTGAAGCATTAACAATCCTTGAAGTATTTTGGCTTTGATGAAGCTCAAACACAATAGGGTGAAATTGGGTTAAAGTGTGGGGGTGGTGAGGCATGCTTCCAAAGAACGTGAAGACTGGTAAAAGTCATTCTTAATATTAACTTAAGTGAGTTTTGGGTAGGAATAACAACATAGTGCATTTTTAAAGCGTACTGGTCAAAGAAAAAACGTATCATAACAGTTTGCATTTGTGTCAGTAAAGTAAAAAGCCAAGCGCAGGTTCACCATAGGAGCAGGTAACCTGGCTAATTAACTTGATAACATCAGTCTGTCAGAGATAATTCAAGAAAAAGAAAAGACATAATATTGTGTACAATTAACATGTTTACTTCAAATCTATGGAAGTATAGATTTATTTGTTCAACATTAGTATAGTTAAAACACCCATATTAGCTCTCTTTAACAGTTTATGAATTTTCTCTCAATAAATACTATGGACGTAAGTTATATTGGGCGTTTTTAGTGATACTGACACCTCAAACTGCTTTCACACCAGAGGCACATTTTCAAATTAAGTATAAGTGTCTTGCACAAGGTCATATCAACACCTGTCTGGAAAAAAATCTAGAAATCCACTTTTACTTTCCGGTTGCTAAACTGCTACTTCCACTGACCTACGGCTACTTGACAATTAACTTTGAAGAGGGAATAAAGCTTTAAACTTCAACATATTTATATTTGAACAGGGGCAGTTGTTGCATAAAGGCTGCCTTGGGTACGACCCTCCTTCTGCTCCCGAGACAAGACCTTTTAACCCTTTGACCTTTTAACTTTTTTTAAAGATCTCTTTACACAACCATCATGCAAAACGTGTGTTTGTGTATGTGTTTTTGTATTAACCTCTTCACGATTTTCTCTACAACATTGTTATTTGTAGTGGAAGTAAGCCTGTTGGCCACTTTCAAAAGGCTGTGTCGTCATGGTCGTGTTGAGGTTAAACAATTAAACTGCTCCATGGAGTCGAGTTAGTGTCAAGTTAGGCATGGGGACCAACAGTTAAGTTAGTTAACGAGGACAAAAAGGGGTGTGCAGCCAAATCAGGTTAATACCTAAATGACCTGCTGGCACCCTCAGACTTCCCAGACAACATAAACACAAACAACATGTTATTTTAACTCCAAATCACATTAAAGAACATCTCATCAGGAGTTTTCACTTGAATTTTAGACATGTCTTAGTTCATTAGAAGAGCATGTCTTTAGGTGTTTATTGCTTGGAGATAAGCTTCCTCCAGTTTGTGCATGAGTTAAGCATAGGATTTAACATGATTTGTCACTGGGCCGACAGTGGAGACGGCCCGAGCGAGATTATGTGAAGCAGTTTCACCTCTGCTTAACTACTGTAAAAATTGCTTATATGCCTGTGAAGGAATTGGAATGTGTTTAGGAAGCGACTGATCGGGCTTGTGCTGCCTCTTTCGGGTTCCTCTGATTGGACGGGCAGTCCTCAGATAAGCTGGGGGCTGCAGGAAAAAACTTGTTTGTGCCGCATGAAAGGTGTGCTTGTGCTTCTGTCAGTGTTTCGCGTATTGATCTATCAGTTACCTGAATCTTCAAAAACACTGAGGAGGGAGAAGAGATAAAAACAACTATGAGACGTCTACTTCAGAGGTGTAATGAAGAATTTAAGGTCCTCCAAATTTATTATTGACAAGCCTGTAAAAAGATATGATACATTGAAACCGACAAGGCCTCTGGGGAAACACTTAAGGTTTCCTAAAGAAGTGTTTAATGGTATTGATTTTTATTGTTCACTGAGCAGCATGGAGCCTTTGACTGTTTTATTGAACGGATTTAGGCACATGCTTTTAAACACAGAAAGGAAGAAGACTTTTCACTTCACAGATTAAATCCATCAAACAATACGTGCATTGAATTTTAATAAGCTTGCTGAGTATACCATGTCACAAACAGCTGCACTCGCATTCAACTGCTTGTTTTACAGTGGCAGCTTCCCCTGTATTGCCTCTTATGTCATAGTCCCGCATGTAGGATGTGGTTTGTGTTCCACTGATGCGACAGATGTGTTAGGACCTCAGCAGCCAGCAGAGGCCTCTCACGTCTTGTTCAACCCCTGAGACAATAAAATGGTGATTTTCTTTAGTGTGATACAATGCAAGATATTTTTTTCATTTGTAGCCAAATATCTACAAAAGAAATAGTGGTATAGTAACCTTTTTTGGTTGTGTGCAATTTCAGAAATAAATTAAATTGTCAACTACTCCTTTTGGTTTATTGTTTGTTGCTACATCATAGCTCACCACTCAGTCTGATCTTTGCTCTTCAGCAGGCTGAATGCTCATCTTAAATGAACTCTGCTCTCCTCTTGTTGCCACAAAAGTGCCACTGTGTGGTGTCAACCCAGGCTTTCTTCCCAAGAGACAGCGTGATTTCTATATCCGTTGTCATGGAGATGTGGCAAGGAGGAAGGAAAATGACGCTCTAACCTCTGGCTTTAGCCACAGCTCCCAGGCCAGACGGTTCATTTGACAAGAGCAGGAAACTGCTCTGCTTGTTTTTTTGTTGTTTTTTTTTGTCTTGTGCCAATGGAAGTACTTAAAAGAGGGAAAGGGACATTGTTCCATTATCTGTTGGTTACCATTCAATGGGGGAGTTATACTAAACTGACCATCAATGGAAAAGATATATAAACATCCTTCAAATAAAATAATTATAATTAATGAATACACATAGGGCTACCAAACTTGTTTAAAATGACTTAAATTCTGTTCTAAATATTTGGTTTATTGTAAAGAGCTCTTTTTTTGTTTATATTGCTGTTGGCAAGAAATCGTCACCTGTTCAACTCACTACCGCCCTCCTGTGGGTTATTCCAATTATTGCTGATCGAACCTAGCTAGATGTTAGTCAGGGCGTTTACATGCACATCTAAATCAAGCTTTTTTGTAGTAATCGGAATAAGGGGTTGCACCCTGTTGAGAGCCAAGTCCAAGTTTGCATGTCTCTCAGAAAGATACATTGTTAAATGAAGTATATTTGACTCGTGAGGAATGACTTTGACATGCGCACCTACATCTTAGCTTTACACAGCTTAGCCTCGAGCGGCACACAGGCAGTAAACAGAGGCTGGTGGGAGAGAAGCAGACAGAGTAAAAGCAGGATATCACAATGTACCCTTACGTTTGTCTTAGCTGGCATTTTGTTCTTATACTACTACTGTGTTGTTGATTTGCACTTCGGCGTCTTTTGACTTCCTGGGGGTGTGCGTGAGTATGGGCAGGAGGTTGGTTGTAGAAAAGTGCGATTTCGAATTGCATTACCTGGGTAGAACCGTTAGATTTGTGAAACTCTAGTTCGGTTTGATTCAAGTCGGACTAAGGTGTATACAGGACATGTATTTAAAAAGTCTGATTTCAGTCGGACTAAGGTCATAATTTGTCTTTCCCTTGCTGCATGTAAATGCGCTGAGTGGCTTCAGTTATTTATCTTTGTTCAAGTAAACAGGCGCTACATTACACAGAATGTTTTTTTTTGTCGTGATCCAATAGTTTATTCAGACGGTAAAAAAAAAAATCCCATTTAGGCTTTTAATTGATCGAAGATTTTCACCAGTGCAAGTAAAATTTTTTAGTGTCTGCTAAAATGTTGTTCCAAACAAAGCATATTCACCCAGGTCTAAATACATATAGGACACATATTGATGGTTAACTTTTGCATTAAACTCATGTGAAATATGTTGTTAACGGTTAACATAAATTAATATTTTGATTTGTTCTACAAAAATTGTATATCTTGCCAAAAATTCTAAACATCTGTTTCTTGGATTGCTATGCAGAGTAAAAGGTGTGATATTTGGTTTTAGTAGTTTTTAGGTCAGAAAATGAATGGAAAGAGTAAGTGAGACTATGCAAAAATATTTTAAGACTTTAATTGTTTTAGGCTCTTGCGCTTAGGCAATGTAATTAAAGTTGACAAGAGTATTTATGTCTAATGGTATATATCACGTTAATCTATGGCAACAGATGTTACCTCATAACCTCTGTTAGTAAACGTGTACCTTTAATGTCTGAGGATGGAAAAACTGAAAGTGGAGAGAAAGATTGTTAATCGGATTGTGTTGGTGATAGCAGTTTGCACCAAAACAAATTGCATATCACCATATTTTCTAATGACTCACTTTATCTACTGACTTGAATCAGGTTATTACCGCTGAGGTAAAGCAAGCTGAGTCACAACCCCACGTTATTTTTGAAAAGACATATTCTTTTTTTAAATAATTTATACTGACAGAAGAAATCCTAATATATTGGCAAATGTTTGTTGTATAGCTGCATTAGTGTTAGTATCTGTAAAAAAGCTTAACCCACTAATTAATATTTAAAACATAAAAGCAGCTCTCATCTCTTCAGCTGCCACCTGAAGAAAATAACCTCTTAAAGCTTTGCTGTACCTTGATACTGGTAATCACCTCATGCCTAGGTACCAGCCACTCGGCAGGACGAAGATTGGTACTTTTTTGTCACCACAAACAATGAGCAGAATGGTAAGAAAACATAAATAAATTACCAAAGCATTTCAGAATTGCAGCAAAGAGTGGTATCTTGGTGTTACCATTAGACATCTGCATTTTCCCCCCTAAATAATAAAAAAAAGCATACCCAGATTAGAATTAAAGCTCTTCTTGAACCATTTTGAGCAGAGATATGGCTAAGGTCTCTTTGGAAAGAAAACACTATGACATTTCTTCCAGAACTGTGATAATATGTCTGAGTACTATGTTACCAATATGATTTTTATTATACTAAAAAAGTAAAATTTTATGGCTGACTATTTATTTTTTAAGAATCCATGCTTTAAATTTGGTTTAATATTAGCCCCTTAATGTTGCGACGGCCTGCCGGCGGGCCCCGTCCACCATTTTTGCTTTTTATTCCATGATATTCTGATTTATAATTTTCATGAATTTATATGTTTTATATAATTGGAATAATTGGAAAGGTAATAGTATTGTCTTTGTAACCATATATGCCAATAAAGGACACAATCATAAGTGTGAACACAGCAGTTGTCTTTGTCACCCATCCCCCAATTCCATCTAATCTTTTAATTTATTATGCACAACTCACATTTTGCAGCATGCTGTCTCTCACAAATCCGATCTAACTTAAACAAACACAGTGTTTTTACATCCACAAGGGTCAATTTGATGTCCTCCAATAACATTGTTGCCCCACAACAAGTCCAACATCCACAGTTCAACATAATTTGCTTTGTAAATTCAACAAATCTCCCTCCCGGGAGTATGTTTCTCAATGTCTTTTAATCACAGATTCTTGTATCATGTGGATTTCCCGCTACAAATCACACTGCGCATGCCCGAAGGGCTTAGGTTATGACTCATAATTTACTTGATCCAATAGCTGACAGGTTACCCTGATATTCTGTGGCAAACTCGTCAGCTATTGGCTGATAGCTGAAAATTACCATCCCTATTCTCTCGTACGTGCTGCAAAACCGGTCGCGGCTGAGAACAATGGTGATTGAAGCATCAGTTAGCCAATATACTGCTGAAAATGTTAAGATCCTGTTCTGTGTTGTTGCCGCTGTGTGTTTTCCCTCACCTTCTCTGCAAGGGCGTGTCTGATTGGCGGCAGGTGCAACTCGTTGGACCTAATCAATCTCAAGCATAAAGGAGGGACTGGAGGTGCAAGCTGACGCCAGATTGTCTTCGCTGCAAGCGTGGTAACACGGCCAACTTAGCTCTCAGGAGTAAATCTCAAACTTAAGCGTTGTGGACTTTACTTACCTGGATAATCCTCTCAGGTTCAGATCTATCCTTCCTCGTCCTCCTGTCTCCGTTCCATCCGGAAAGCTCCCCTGGAAACCACTTACCTCTAGTCCTGGACCTCCTCCTGGTCAGCCTCTGCACCGTTGCCTCCGCTGGTCTGTCTGTCCTCGTCCGCCTGCCCGTCTGCCCGCTCCACCTGCAACAAACACAGTCAGAACTCTGTAAATTCTCAATCTCCTCAGGACTGAATCCTATACTACCACCCAAAGGTTCTGAGTCCTCATCTTCCAGCGAGTACCTACCGGATCCACTTGTGCATTCTCCTTTCTCACTTCAGTTACTAACCTCTCGTCTCTCTGCTCCATTGCTCCCGTTCGTTCCTGGCCTCTGTTCCTGCTGATTATCAGAGACTGTTCAGATTCTGAATCCCTCTGCAATAAACATATTTTATTATAAAATCACCTACCGTCTTGCTCTGGTTGTTTGGCTGCCTTTTGAGTCCTTAAACCCGCCAACATGACAGAAAACAGCAATAGGTCACTCGAGGGGTTGGACTTTATCCTTAGTTTAGGAAACGGCCCACGTAAATAAGCTTATGCAAATAAAGAAAGGAAAGGATTACAGTATGCACAGTAAGTAACCCTTTGAGTGATGGGTCAATACACTTTGTTGTTGTTATACAAAATGGTGGAAGACATGGAGCTTTGTTTGAGACTAAAACAGTGGTGCTTTTGGGAGGGTTTTTTATTTTATTTGAAGGAAATAGCAGATTTGGCACAGATTGAACCCTTTTTGGGCACTTTTGACCTTTAGTTTATAGTATGTATTTATATATAATGTAAAACGCTAATTTTTTTTTTTGGTTTATTGCTGTCATTTTTTTGTGGATAAAGGTAATAAACTTTTGACCCACAATGTTTTTAGGGTCACCAAACAATTCTAAAACTATTTTTAAGCATATATTTTATTTATTTGAATAAGCAAACACACTAGTTTATCTTTTTCTTTGTATTAAAAATTATATAAGTGGACACTAATTGCACTTAGACATATTTTGACTGTTCTGTAATATATTTCAGAGTGTTTTCTTTCCAAGACCCAAACCATATCTCCACTCCAAACGGTTCAAGAACAGCTTTAATTTTAATTTGGATATGCATTTTTAAAATATTTTAGGTGGAAATTGCAGGAATGTTAGGGATTAGGGTGGTGACTTAAAACATACTGTGGTTCTAAAGCCTGAATTGTTACCTTTATCTAAACCAAATTTGACAGCAATATATCAAAAAATTAATAGTCTGCACATATTTTGAAAGTACATGTCAAAGGGTATCCATTTGCCATTTGGGCCCTGTCTATTTACTGTGTCTCCACTGCATAAAAAACCTCGTCAGAAGCATTACTTTTTCCTTTCATATAAACATCCTCGGATTCCATCTAAGTTGTTTGTGCACAGAAAATGGGTGGTTAGACATGTTTCTGAAGCACTATATTACTTGTGCGCCCTGCACTGTACATAAACATCTCCTGTGCCTTTCTGGATACACCGATTTATGCTAACAAGTTACACAGGAAAAAACTTACGTAACCTATGTATGTCACATATCTGCATTTACAGCACTTTGTTGGCTATTCTAAGTATCAATCATCAGAATTGTGCACCGTGATTGGTTTGGGTACACTTAAAGCCAAAACGTGACACGAGACAAGGTATTGGTGAAAGCGCTCGCTGTGCCTACATCTATGATTTTATTCTTTACTGACAGATATAAATGTAATCAGAAGACCCTTAGCTTTCTAATAATATGAAATATGTATAGGTTCGTAGATGTTAGAAGCCATAAATTAATTAAATACATGAATTAAAAGTAAAAGTAGGTCAATCCCATATGCGATCCAGTAGTCATCATGGGGTTAAATGCTATGTACATTATAATGCCTTTTATAAGCATGATATATAAAAAATAGATAAACTTTTCTATCTTTCTTTCACAAATATCAATATGTGGGGTTCCCTAACTTCTACTGGAAATGTAACTTAAACTAATTATTCTGTTCAAATGGGACTAAAATCAGCCTATCTACCAACAAGCTCCAGTTGGGTTTAACATAAAAAGAATACATGGAAAGACATCTCATATCCTTGGTTTAGTACAGTGAAGAGTTGCTGATAAAATATGGAAAAAAACAAGCAATTTAAAATATATAGTGATGTCTATAAAAAATAAATTAAGAAATATAAAGTGGTGATAACTAGATCTTCTAACTTTTTGACTGAAAAAGAGAGAAAATCAAAACAGCGATCGGTCCCTGGATAGAACATCGAACCTCCAAGCCATCCAAGTCCCCAAACCTAAATCCAATAAAAACCATGTGAGGTGCGTTGAACAAAGGAGAAGATGAAAATACTCACAACTGTGGAAAATTGAGAGATGTTAAAAAGAGGAGTGGTCCAATATGTGTGACCAAACTTTGTGAAATGTTTTGCAAGTGATACTATTGGTAAAATGAGTGGTAAATATTGACAGGAAATACACCAATAATCGTTTTTCCTACTTAATACATGTACTTAAATACATTATTTTTCTAAAATATTCAGGATTATGCTACTGGAACAGAAGATTAAATTGTTTTTTAATAAAAACATAATAAAACCTAAAGGATTTGGCTCAGTAATAGTGAAATAAGGATAAATAAGTATAAAAGACCACTTTATTGTCAGAAAATTCCATTTAAAGGTTGGATATGGAACAGGGGCATCATAGCAACATCTTGTTCATCTAGGTTGTATAATCGAGATTAGAACAATAAAAAAGTGTTAGCTTGAACCTAAAACTACTCTAGTTTTGGTTTTTCTGTGGTCACTCCTCTCTGAGACAGATAAATATATATCCAGGACTCTGAAGCAGCTGCTTGACTTGCTGACTCCACCATTCTTCCCAGTACCAGACGAGCTGAGTTGACCATGTTGTTGAATCATAGAGACTGTATCTGTCAACCAGCAACCTGTGGCCTCTACTGGTAGATGTAGACATAATGTCATCGTCGTGCCTGATTTAAATGTAAATTTTATTATATTGTGATTCAAATAACTGTTAAAGAAATGTTGTACTTTCATTCTGCACCCCTCTAAGGCCGTATCTACACGTAGCCGGGTTTTTTAAAAAACAAGCTCCTTGAAAAAAAAAAATCTCCATCCACACGTAACCGGATAAATGTGTGTTTCAGCACATTCATAGATGTGGCAAACCTGTAGGGGGCAGTAGTTCTCCCAAATTCTATCCGCTCAGAGGAACTTTCTATCCTCTATCTTCAGCACGCAGCAGTCGTACAGCTTATAAAAGTAAACAAACAAAACACGCTTTAACAATTGATGATGCCAACACAGCTCTGAGGACCTAAATGTTGTTTTTGAGACTAAACACAGGTCTCACAAGTGATGACGGCTCTTAAAACTCAGTTTTCAACTGTCCACACGCTGATACTGAAAAAGGAGAAAACACAAATCTCCACTTTGGCCAGAGTTTTTCAAAAGATTCGTGTTTGGTGCCGTAAATCTCCGGTTATGTGTGGATGACAGGTCAAACCGTAGAAAAATATGTCCATTTTGTGAAATGTGTGGACAGGGCCTTTAAGCCCTGTGGATGTATTTTTTTCCAATGTAGCATTTTATGAAATGTTCCATATACAACCTTTAATGGGAACTAAATCAGTTTTTCGGTTTTAAAAGATCATCCTCCAGTACTCCTGCTAGAGACACCTGATACTCTTTGAGCTGTATATCAAAAGAAATGTGAAGTGAGTTTGTCTTAAACAGGGTAAGGATGGGGTGAATCAAAAAGACCACTTATTAGGCAAGCTGGGAGGCAACAACAGCAAAATAAATCAAAGATACTAGTATTAATACAATCAAATCTGAAATGGCTCACATTGCACTCGCCTCTGAATAAAGAGAGAGTGCCAGGACCAGTCGAGGGGAAGAGAAAACCATTTTCTATTTATCTGGCAGCGTGCCCAGATCTCATTCAACCAAAAAGTCTCACAATCCAAACTTAATCCCAGTCGATTAAAAGGTGGCATTGCTTTTCCGCCTCTGTTGTTACGCTGATGAGGAGGCAGTTTATCACCAGGAAGGCAAAGGCTTAGGTTGTTTTGGTGAGGGTCAAAACAAATGAAACAAATTTACATGGCTTGAACCTCTTTTTGAGTTGAAATTGTAATGAACTAAATGCAAAAATGGTTTGATCTGAAAGAAAATGAATATTTTTTGATGAAGAAAGGTATGCTTTGTGTCATCCCCCACCCCTTCTCCTGACTACACGGGGGAAGATGTGAAATCTAATAAAGTCATTCTCAGGAGGGGTGTCTTTGATCAGAGATTCTCTAAACAAGCAGCAAGTCCCATGAGAGCACGCGATCTATATGCTTCAACATGTGCTATCTTTACATCTCGACTTCTGCTCCCACTAAAACAGAGCTGTCGTATTGGAAACAGCTGAAGCATTTCAATTTCAGCCTGGGGCAATGTTCTGTCTTCAAAGAAGCGTTGAGATGCTCCGTATGCTGAGTTATTTTCTGTAAATTGTGTCTGTTTTCCAGTGTGCCTCGAAAAGGTGCAAATGCATTGTTTCACAGAAAGCATGACAGGAGAATAAATGTGTACATTATGATCATGTCAAAAAGAGAAACAGCAGTTGAGAAACTCCTCATTTGCTTTTACGTTTAATACTTGTATAGCCACGCTGGTTAAGGAAGTAAAAACAGAACAAAAATATCTAAACTTGTGGGGTATCAAGGGCATGAATAACAGTATTTTGAAAAAGTGTGTGCTCCCTTAAAGAGTTCATTTCTTTTTACTTTTGGTAAAATTGTACTCTTTTATATAATCAAACTAATTCTTAAATCAGACAAAAATGAATTCAGTGAATACAAATTCAGTTCTCAAATTATATAACTGATAACAGAAAAAAAATCAAACCAGTCTGGCTTTGTGTGAAAATGTAGTTGCTTAATTACAAATTAAAAATGATTAAATTATGTTTTCATTTTGTTAAATTTTGCAAGCCAAACCCAGACTTGATCACTAGCAGTAGAATCAAGAAATCACTAAAAACAGCTCTTCTCTGACGTTAAGTGGGCAAACAGGTGTCAAAAAAGAGCAAATTAATTCTCGACTTCAAGAAACTTCTTCTAGAATATCACAGTGAAAGCTATTGTCCATAAACAGGAGAAACATGGAACTTCCCAAGAAGGGCCAACAGATAAAATGACCACAACACATCAAAAACCTATACGGATGTCACAAAGAAGCCAAAACACCATCTAAAAAAGTACAAGCCCTACTTACCTCATCTATGGTCTGTGTTCATGTATTCACGGTAAGAAATAGACTGGGTAAAAATCGAATCTATGAGAGAGATTTAAGATGAAAACTCTGTTGACCAGAAAGAATACAAATGGGATACTAATAGTTGGCATAAATCATCATATAATTGTTAAGACCTGTCGGAAAACGTTCTGTGGACCGCGACAGAAAAGGGATCCTGAAACAGTCAAACATGGCAGTAGTAGTGAGAAGATTTGGAGCTGTTTTCAAGCTCAGGACCCAAAGAACCAAAAATACACCTCTCTAGCAGAAAATACTCTAGAATATCTAGCCATGAGTTAGTGAGCTTAAGATCAAATATGTTAATGCTGCAGGAGAGTGATCCACAACAAACCAACAAGTCCATTTTGAAATCAAATTCACATACAACAAAGTTAAAAGTTAGGGTCCCAAAAACGTCAAGGGCCTCACATAAATGCTTAAATTATAACACAGACAATAGATCTATTTTGTTTTTGCTTTTAGCATGGGTAAATTAGAATTTAATGCTATAGGTTATTGTTATTCATTATGTTTGAGCTTAGTTTGTTCAAAAAAACATCTCAGCAAATAACCAATTTTTTGCATTTGCTTTAAACTTTGCCAGTTAAACCTCTGCCCTTTTCCTGGATTGGGCCCCTCATCCTGGTGACAGGGTGAGGGGCCCAAAATCAAATTCTTCTTAAGGCCTCATACAACCTTGGACCAGCCCTGGCCTTTTCAAAGTCTTGTGAATTATACCCTCCTGTGGTTCCCTGCCTTGGTTTTGTATTCTCCAGCATTGAATTATGGGAAGCAAAATTTCAAAACCTATCTCTGTGTCTGAGTACGTTCCTCAATGCCTGACAGTAGGAACGGGCCATAAAAAAGGCTCAGCAGAGAAGAAATGGAGAGACTCACCTCCGAAGGAGTTCTGCATAAACTGTCATCACCGCCATGCCACTCCCTTGTCTCCCCGGTAGGGTATGACTGTTCTCTCTTTGGCATGCTTCCTCGTTCCTCAGGAGGCCGACCCTAATCCTAGCCTAGATTTTTCTTTGGATCTCTGCAGCAGAGAACCGGCTTCATTCCTTGCTCCCCAGGAAGACGAGCCTGATTCCCGCAGAGTCTCCAGTCGCCAGACAAATGGTTGAACGTTCTTCTCCATCTCCCCGAGCAGCCAGCTCTTCCAGGATCTGCTCCATCTCCCCTTTGTGAAAGGCCAAACTTTTTCTCCGGCTATCCACCAGCCTCAGGCTCTGCTCCCTGATCCTCTGGCTGATGTAGCTGCCTCCAAGCCTGCCTCTTGTTCCGCTTACTGCCATCAGTGAAGGAAACGCCTTGTGGCCTCTATGCTTCCACTCAAGGAGGGCCCAGGAAGCCGCTCCATGCTGCAACTTGCTGGTTGCAATCCTACCCAGCTGTGAGTTGCTGGCTCCGGGGTCGCTCTCCTGTGCAGCATGGTGGCTTAGGTCCTCTGCAGGTCCTCTGTGCCACCATATTGTGGATCCTTCGTGCCACCACATTGTGGATCCTCTGCGCTGCCACGACATGGTTCCTCTGCATGTCTCTGAAAGTCCTCTATGTAACGTCATGGGTCCTCTGTGGTGCCATGTCATGGGTCCTCTGCGCCTGTCTGAAAGTAATTTGCCTCACGTCGCGGGACTTCTGCACGTCTTCCAGGTTCCTCTACCCCTCGTCATGGGTCCCTCTTTTGTTGTTAGCCCCTAAGGTTCAAGATTAGTTCCCTCATCTCTGGCCTTCGCGTCTCCAGTTCCCTCGTCTCTAGCCTTATAGTCTCCAGATCCCTCATTTCTGGCCTGGAAGTCTCCAGTTCACTCGTCTTCA
This sequence comes from Apricaphanius iberus, assembly GCA_028564705.1. Taxonomy (NCBI): domain Eukaryota; kingdom Metazoa; phylum Chordata; class Actinopteri; order Cyprinodontiformes; family Aphaniidae; genus Apricaphanius; species Apricaphanius iberus. The sequence goes on from JAPXFQ010001619.1 coordinate 1,070,512, forward strand.
GCCTCCAATTCTCCAGTTCACTTGTCTTCAGTCTCCAAGTCTCCAGTTACCTCATCTCCAGGTTCCAAGTATCCAGTTCCCTCATCTCCGGCCTTCGCATCTCCAATTCCCTCGTCTCTAGCCTTATAGTCTCCAGATCCCTCGTCTCCAGCCTCCAAGTCTCCAGTTCCTGTATCGCCGGCCTCCTCAACACCTGTTTCTGTGGCGTCGGACTCCTTGTCACCTGTTGCCTTGTCGTTGTCCTCCTCGACACCTTTTTCTGTGTCGTCAGACTCCTTATCGCCTGTTTCCTTGTTGGAGTTGTTTTTGTTTCTTCCCTCTGTCCTGGGACCCCTCCTCCTGCCCTGGCTTGAAATTCCCTGTTTGTGCGCCACGTGGTTTGCCTTTTTATGGGGGAGGGGTCCTGTCACTCCTTGTCTTCCTATAACCCAATTACCTACACCTGTCTCCTGTTGTCTCATTAGTCTTCCCATTTTTGTATACCCCAGTGTGTCTTTTAACCTTCACTAGTTCCTCGTCAATTCTACCCTCAAGGGCTGGATTATGATAGCAGGGGCCCCTGGGCACAGAGTGTTTAAAGGGCCCCCCAAAGTAAAAAAAAAAAAAAAAGTTTAATTTAAACTGTATTTTTTTAACTCCCTTGCCTATGTAAAAACGTCCTGGTTGAGCTCACCTACACCCGGCCAGGACTATAATTCAGATTTTTCCCTTACTTGATCACAAAAAACCATTCATATCTTTTAATGTTTCTTTCCTGTCTCACTCCTCCTCACTTGTCTCTCAGCAACATTAGCTTCACAGCTCTTCAGTCTTGACATTCTATAATTTTTGCCTGTCTTCCTCATTATTTCTTCTTCTTTATTGTTAAACATTTTGCAGTTAGTTTAAGTAAACTTGACTATTACGTTAAAGCATTTTATCATAAATTGAAAACAAATGCAAAATTAAAAAAATTCTTTTCCCTTTCATATTAATAATATGTCATATGTCATAGATTTTGTCAAGGAATGCACAGTATATTGGAATTAACATGAGTAGCAGCTGATGTTAGTAATTTTTAACATCATAAGTAAAACTGAGCCAATATGGAAAAATAAAAGTTTATTTCCATCCATGTAAGAGACTTATGTAATATTTATGACATTTTAAATTGATTAATTGGGAATTGATATTGATCATTGATCATAACAGCAATAATATCAAATATCGGTAATGGCACAAATTTTTTTATCTGTGCATCCATACATTTCAATCTGTATTCCATCATGTGCTGCCAAGCCTTTCTGCCCATCTCTTTATGTGGTCACTAAGAAAATTACAAAACTGAGATAAGTTCCAAAATGCCAACAAAGTTACAACTGCATGCTGATCCAAGTAATTTATAATTACCACAGAAAACCAGACCTGTCACCTAAAAACCGAATGACAGCTGTAACTTTCCTGAGCAGTTCCCACCAGTACCACATCTCTACGTCCAACTGTTCCAGTTTAGCTTTCTGTTGCTACACGTCGCTGATGCAGTAATCAGAGATACTTGGTCACACGCCTTCTGGATGTTCCTAGTCAGAGAAACCACTGATGACCTGTATTGTGTGCGCTCCAAATAATATTCAGAAAAAAAATAAAAGGTATTACCTGTGCTTGGTGAACATTTGATCCAGTCTGAGGAAAGTTTTCTTTACTTGGGAAGTGAAGGCAGCATAGCAGATTGTTAATAAGAGAGCACTTTACTTTACTTTACTTTAGCTGGATATCTGGTCACTTGATCCTGAAAAGCAGCAACTCCACCATCGATCAGAACAGTGTCTCCCACAATGCTGCATAACATACTCGATAAACTCAATCTGAGCAACAGGTTGGTTAATTGGCTCACAATCATCCACAACATCTTTTTTTCTGATTATCTTCCACATACTTAAAAAAGAACCTTTCAATAGATGACAGACTTGTTAATAAAGACCTCTTATCATCTTTCTCTATTTAATTTACAGAAACAACTTTTGTCGAAAATTTTTTGTTTCTCTTACTACTACACCCACTGTTTAGTAATGGACAGTTGAGCCAAAGCTCTACTGTCGGGGTTAGGGGAGGGGGACGCTACCATGGTTTCCACAACTGCGCCTTAAAAACTATATAACTCTGTTAAGGTAAAATATTATGGATTTTATTGGTTATATCCACCAGCCCCGATGCCACATTTTAAATTTGAAGACATTTTTTTTCTTTCTTAAATTGCTCAAGCATACCCCAGTAGGTATGGCCTCTCCAGTGGGCTTAGGCCCCGGGGCCTGTGTCCAAAATGCCACTATTACAATCCGGCCTCGATACCCTTGTGATGTTCCCTTTCTTGGTTTTGTATTTTGCACCATTAGATTGTGGGAACAATATTTCAAAACCTCTGCGTCTTAGTCTGTTCCTCAACTCCAGACATAAACATTATAATGCCTAAACTGGGAACAATAGTAATTTAGTCTAAAATATAGTTTTATGTAATATTCGTCTAATATTTTGGTCTATGTAATGACCCGAAGCATTTCAGTGTGACAAAAACGGCAGAAAACAACAACAAAAAAATCTATTAAGGGAAATCAACTTTACACAGCGCAGTAGGCATGATGTGTGATGCAGCAGAAGCAGAGCTATGTGCTGATCCAGTGATGCAAAGTGGGCAGTGCTAGTTTTGCTGCTTCATGCAGAGAAAGTGTGTGTGTCACACTGTGGCTGCTCTCACACTCCAGAAGGTCACACAGGATGTGGCTCTCACACATGCAAACACACACACACAAACTTTGGGCCAACCTCCTAAAATAGCTGTAAAGGTCTTCTGCTACTGGTCAGACCAGGCTTGTACTGAAATAATCTGTAGCATGCCACAATGAGCACAGATTTTTATCAAAAGTTCAAATATAGATTATTTAAACCATTATAATATGTCTATTTTTTGGTGTTTGTATTCATGTATTTAGCTACATTGCTTCAAGAATGACTAGTGCACTTGAAAAGTTTTCTACAATTAATTTAGTAAAATAGGAATAATCTCAAAACGGTGAAGTTAAAAGTCCTGATCAGTTATTTATGAATGACTGCTGTTTCCAAATGTTATGTTTTTAGGGTCCGAAAAACGTGACACAATATAAGGGATAGCTAACTGTGATACTACAGCTTAAAATTGCAATAGTGACTTTGTTTGATGTTTAAGACCAATTTTCTTTCTTGACCATTATTAGAAGTTTTCCTGTCACTCTCTATAAGATTTAGTACATTATGAGGGGCAGTTACCATCCATATAATTGGGCAGATATGTTATCAATATACATATGCTAAACAACTGAAATAAACTGCTGTAACTTAAAATATTGCCTCCAAGTCTTCCCAAGCAGTTGCATTATGGTACACTCTGATATTGCAGTGACCAACAAATTGCTCAGCTCTGGCTTTGAAATCCAAGTGTGGTTCTTTAATTGTTTTTTTGTTTTGTTTGTTTGTGTAGTTTAAAAATAAAATCCAAGCAACCAAGAAACTGCACAGTTTTTTGGTTTTTAAATTTTTGAAAGCCAAAGTAAAAACACAATATTTAACAAATACAAAAGGGTAATTCTTAGCAAATGGTGCCATTTGAGGGTGATAACCTTTCCTAAAGGAATTTCACATTTTTATTGATTTTATCATTTAATCTGATGAAGGACATATTCAACTATGAGAAACATACATTGGGCCAGCTCAGGATGACATCAGAATTTTGATCAGATTTGTTGCCCATGTGTATTTACAAATGTCCCCCCGCGTTACTGGACATTTTCATATCTGTTAATTAATGTTTTTAATGGACAGTTATTATGATATTTAAATTCTTTAAGAGCTCAACTGTCTCTCACCTTGCCCCTGGAAATACATTTTAATACGGTTTTACTAAACACACACTGGATATAAAATACACACTGTGATTTAAGACTGGATGGTAATGTCCACACAATTGTTTCAGAAAAAAAATGTCAATAGAATTTGGGCAGATTTTTAAGATATGTGAGTTTGCCAGTTCTGCAAGTAACCACAAAGATATGCAAAATATTTACTGATTTTATTTCATGAACATAAAAAACACACAGCACACAGGCAACCATGTTGGTATTGTAGTGCACAACATTTAAAAGGACAAAAGGGTGGCCAAGAAACCCCTGAACAACAATATAGTTGTAAGCAACTCACCTCACCCCCACCCAACCTTCAATCATTAAAATGTATTACACTATAAAGTAATATCATGGACATTTTTATTTATTTCATATATTGCAAAGCTATGAAGCAGACAAGCAACCCAGGTGTTTTTCAATGAAATTCCACACTGTCTACTCCAGTTGCATGGATATCTTATTCAAATGTTGTTTTTTCTTTCATGAAGCACAAACAGATCCTCCCTATATCAGCTAATGTGATCTCATAAACCACGTTCACCAAACAAATTAAATAAAAGCACACTCTGAAGAACATCGTAGTCCTCCATTTCAAACGGGCACAGCCATGGGTTTTTTTTTTACAACAGAAGTCTATTTCTTCTTCTACAATGGTTTCCAGTTTTTTAGACAGTTCTGTGCATGTCAAAATGATTTATTCCATTCACTTATGTAGTGGATGTAAACCTTTGTCATAATCGGATAGATGTGAAATTCTAATCCAAACTATGATCAGATGAAATATATTTTGCACATGTAAACGTAGCTATAGAGTCAGCCAGAAGAACTTATTTGTGCCATTCTTGTGCATGCCTTTTAGTTTTACACCTTCCTCAACCTCCATAATACCTCATGAATAGGCATCACCATCATAATTCACAATGCACCACTACCCAATGTGCTCCCTGATAATGACATCAGATCCAGCTGGTTCTTCATTGCCATGTGGGGTTGTCCCTCCAACCATGCACACCTCTTTCTGCCCATTGCACACACAAGACAGTATACCTCTGTCTGCCTGACAAAGGCATGTGATGTCCCGGTTATTTAAAAAAATAATAAAAGCTGTTGGCATAAACCTTGTATTAAGTAGTGGAAAAAGGGTTTCATTTAGTAAGAAATCTAAAAAAAAACAAAAAAAACTATCAACTTAGTTTTTTAACTTATACTTGATTATATTATGGAGACACAAATGGCAACATTTGCTAAGAATGACCCAAAAACCACAGCGATTAATTTTTAAATTCACTTTTTAATCCATGTATGGTTCGTTCTTTGGTTTTTCCATTTCAAAATAAAATCCAAAAAAACAATTAACCGCTTCGTTTTTTTGGTTTTTCAGTTTTTGAAAGCTAAAAGTAAAAACGTAATATTTAACAAATACACAATTACATTAGCTTTTTTTAACCTATAATGCAAAATCCAGGATTTGTTTAATTTGTTGCAACACCGGAAGCACAGGTTTTAGGTTGGTTGCACGCACTGCAGCCAGAGAGGCAGATCCGACAGGTCACTTCTGATCTATTTCTCAGTAAAATGACAATAGGTAGTCATGTTAAACTTGTTACTTTATTAATCTCACAGTAAATAAATCAATAAAAATGAAAAGTATTTTTCCAAATATTTCAGGCAGCTGAAGGACTAAATATTATAAATAGCAGGCCTGTAAGTTATTTTGTAAGCATGTTATGAGGGGGGGATAGAATAGCAGGCAGCTGAAATATTCCATTCCACATGTAACTTTGGTAAAGTAAGACCACATTTTTTCATATTTACCCAACTAAGTGTCCATGTTGAAAGTGATAAGAACTGTTAAAGACCTGTTAAAGATCTGTAAATAATTGTCTTATATTGTGAAGAGGGCACCTGGACATTTCCGGCAACCGAAATATGCTGTATGATGTGAGGAACGATTAACCTAAAACACAAAATTAATGGCTTAATATCTGCCCCATGGGGTATAAAAACAGTATAACAGAGTATGAAAATCAGGCTGAAATATTACCATTTTGCTAAAATGATTTATTTTTCTTTTTAAAAGAGAAGAAATATGACTTCATATGTCACAATACCTAAATAATACATCTTCAACAGTAGATTATTTTAGACAAAACACACTGCAGGAAATCACCAATCAAAAAAACAGAAATATATTTTGTGTCCATTATGTGTCATATTTTACATTACACTGCTTTACATTAGAACGGTTTAATAATAGTACTACATTCATCTGTTCAGGGAGCCTAGTTATCGTGTCCAGCAGAGTCAACTTCTATCCTTTAACATTGGGGATTTATTAAATGAACACGATGTGAAAGAAAACAATATGGGTGGCTGATATTTGTCAGGTTTTAATCAACACAATTCAGAAGAGGCAGATCTGTCTCTAGCTGCAGCGCAAGCTCCCGACACAATGGGAACAGATTTTTGCTCAACAACTCTTGCACAAGACCTGTTCCGCCAAAGGGGACAAAGCTTTTTTTGTTTTAACCTGTAAATTAGGAAAAATTGAGCTTTTTTTCTTACTCCAATTTTTTGTTTTTCAAATTTGGTTTTAAAGCAAAACAAACCAAAAAAATTGTTTTCTATTTTTTCTGATTTTATTTTGAGACGGAAAAACCGAAGAACGAACCCAATATGGAATCTTTGAGATATTTATTTATTTAGCTACAAATTATATTAAAGTGGTTTTCTTGAAAGAAAGGTTTGCTACTGGCAGTAGGCTAGTCGGCTATAATAGAGCAGTACTTGATCTGCCCCCCTGTTCAAAATGGCTTACCAACTCACCACTATGCCTGCTTGCCTTGGCAGTAACGCTGTCGAATTTTATATTGTCTATAATAATAAATGTAAAAATGTTAAAAAAGCGTTGATTTAAAAACAATTATTTTTAAAATATTGATGCAATGGTATCACAACACAAGTAACATAGACTACGATGCACAAACTCCTGTTTATAGTTCAGTTGAGTTAGTGATAATAAGGCATTTTTTGATGATTAACACCAATTTTCTGTCTTGACCATTATTAGAAGATTTTCCTGTCACTCTCCATAAGATTTAGTATATTAGTCAGTTAAACCACACAAGTTGCTTGAGTTTTCACCTTGGAACCATCCCACATGCAATATATCATTTTTGGCTCCTTACTGTAGAATCCTTAACAATGATCTTAATCTGGGAAAGTGCTTTAGATTTTTTTACAGAAATGTCTCTCTAACCCTTTCAAAATTGACAAATGTCAGTGAATCTGTTCCTGATCCGTTTTTGATTTGTTAGCTCCTCCAGGAGTTTGTGATGTTGAGATCACAAGTATTAACACAAATTCAGGGAATCCTTGCGATGCATGCATATCTTTCAATTTTTTCAAATCATTGGAAATGTAACGCCTGTTTGACCAATTGCTTTGCTTCTTCTCATGTTACTTCTGACGCTGTCACATATCTTGTTTCTTTTGTGAGAGTGTGAGAGGGATCGAGAATAAAATATGTTACATTTTCCAACAAAAATATCAGACCATGCTATCAGCTACAGTGTCCTCATTCTCAACCTATAACCAGGTTAACTTTGACTCAAAACTGATTTAACTGATTTTTAAAACCTATTTTGAAATTGAAACTCAGAGTTTGACAACTGAGAATTGGGCAACCTTGAGTTCAGATTTTGATTTAGTCAGACCTGGGGCCTGTACCATGAAGGTAGCTGAACAAACTCGGGGTTACAGGATTGGTTTTGAGTCGACAAAACCAAACCGATGCAATCAGGCTTTATTGGTAGGTCATCAACTTTCTCTTTCAACTCAGGCTTTGATCCTTAACCTATGATTAATCCACACGCGCGTGCACATAAAAGAGTGACGTCGACACTTAACAACCAATCGCGTTCGATATGGATAGAGTGAGAGCTATATACATTTCAGCGGAGGAGCAAGAGATAATTCTTCAGAAATATGAAGAATATAGAAGTATTTTTCAAACACTGTATTTCCTGCCAAAGCAAGAGAACAATCTTGGAGGACGATTGCTGATTGCGTTAATGCGTAGGTTAAACAATTAATGTACATTTATGTAGGCTAATCATATTAAAAATATATTAAATGCTAAAATGAAAATGTATTCGTGTTGAGATATATATATATTATATATTGTATATGTGTGTAGATGTATGTAAAATATGAATGTATAGGCTATTACATCCTAAGAAAGATTGATATTCATTGATTTTTAGATGCAACCCCAACGCCAAACGTTCTTGGAAGCAGATCAAGACAAAATATAAAAATATAATTCAAAGTGGTGAGTATTTACCATAACCTTTTATTATTTTTTGGAACATTTAATCACAAACACTTGTTTGCAGAAAACAGAAGGGCCACCACCTCAAGATTACACTGTGGCGGAGGAGTTGGCTCTGAGCAACAATAAGGGGCAGACAATTATGGATGCGGTACAGTAAGGGCATGACTTCGACGAGTGACATTTGTTATGTGCGGCTCAACAATTTGCGCAGAGATGTCCACAGGATTTGGGAGAAAAGGTGAAGCCATTACAACAGAGAACAGACGCTGGGAATTAGTTACGTCACCTATATGTTTCTTTGCTCACAGCTGATTGGTTAAACTTCAGTCTGAGATCTCGAATCCAGAAAATAACCTGCCAGGTTAGCCGTGCAGCGTAAGATACCATGGCAACGAACACCGATTAAAGCCAAGCTACTTTCATAGTACCTAAAACCCAGGGTTGGCGGAAACTAAGATGAAACATAGCTTGCTAGCTACCTAATCCGGCTTCATGGTACAGGCCCCTGCTTTTGGAAAGGGCCTCAGACAGATAAACACACAAACAAACCCTGTCAAAAATACAACCTCCTCTGCAAAGGTAAAAAAAAAATGCACCAAAATGCTGGAGGAACTTAATTTTTTTTTAAATCTTATATGCTACTTTTTGTGTCATTCTGCATTAATTTTTATGTCTGGAAAATTCACCTTCTGCATAAAATTCTCTAATCTGTTGTTTTACATTATTGCTTCAGTTACAATGTTTAAAACCACCTTAGATTTTAAATAAAAAGAGATTCACATTACCTGGTGTATATGAAAATCATTAGATGCCTACAACCTTATTTATAGCTAACAACACTGCTGAAAAATTATCCTCATATTATAATGGTCCAACAATTACTTCACTGGCTTTCTAGAAAACAAAGTGTTGGTTTCAAGTGTTTTCATGCTTTCAAATCTCTATATGACTACGCACTAAACCACATTTTCTGCTTCTCAATGGCCATACCTCTTACGTTTTAATAATAAATCTATGTAATGATGTGAAGTGTTACTGTTTTGAGTTTTCGTTATGTAATTTCCTTATTAAGTTTATCTTACCATTTTTTTTAATTTATTGGTTTTTACTTCTTTTATTTTTAAGATTTTAGTTAAATTATTTTTGGTTCTTCCTTACTTCCATATATGCACTTCTAGTCTTTAGATATTTTCACTTCTGTTTCATTGCTTTAATTTTTTATTTGTTTTCTCTTAATTATTCTCCCTGTTACTTCCATGTACTTCATTTCCCTTAGGTTTTCTCATTTTGAAGGACTTTCTACTATTTATGTTTCTTTCTGTTTTCTCCTTTGTTCACTAGTGCTCTTTCGAGTTTCTCTTAGGTTCCGTCTTAGATAAAAAAAATTATCTCCTGGTTCGAAGTTACTCTTTATTCTTGTTTTGGATTGTTTTTCCTGTGTAATGTTCCATTCTGTTTATTCCTTTTTTTTCTTCTCTGCCGTTCTCTCTCCCTGCCCAGTTGCCTCCACCTGCATTTTCCATCACACCTGCATCAGCTTCCCTCTGATTAGTTCCAGTCTCTCTCAGCCCCTTTGACTCCTCCTCAGTTCATTTAAGCCCTGTGAACTGCATTTTTCTCACTGCAAATTATCCTCTTTTCTGCAATTAAACCATCACTACACATATCTATGTATCTCTGCATTTGGGCCCTTCCTTTATCTACCAGACATAAGAACAATACATCCACCTGAAAAGAAATAAGGCAACGGTTAAAAAGCAAAATCATGGGGATTTTTCCAAAGAGACACATCTTCTCTGGGAAAATGAAATACTATAACAAAAGTCAAATGCAGAAGCAGTAGCATAATGGTATGGGCTTTTTTAACTCCTTCTTGGAAAACTTGCTATCATTTACAGAAAGCATGAGTACTGCTCCCAAGCAGAAAAGTAGAATGTCTAGCTATGAGTTCATGAGATTAACCTCAGGCATACTTGAATAATACAGAAGGACTGCGATTTGTAACACTTAATCATATGAATGGCTGAAACCAACACGAGGGATTATGAGTTACCTATTCAGATCTTGTTAATATGGTGTGACTTTAAAGGTCTATATAACGATTACATTTTCACATAGGGCAAGTTTGGCTTTGTGTATTTCTTCAGGTTATCTTTAATATTAAAACTTGCTTGATGATCACTAACACCAAAATACTACATTTTTCATATTTGTTTACTAAACTGAAATATTCCTGCCCTTCAGTAGTAGCTGTATCTCAAATTATGAGTTGCTGACAGAAACCAAAGCAGCCATAAAAACGTGTACCAGTGACATAGTCATGCAGGCGTGTGACAGGGCAAACACACTTAACTAACAACTTCCTTCACATTGGATGCCCTTTGACAAACAGCCCTGCTCCTCAGCGCTTACGGCATGTGCCTCAGCATTAACGCTAAGGCCCTGTGGTATGGTCGACTGGACAGGCACTTGACTGATAGCTCTATTAGAGCCTCCCACCACGGCATCTACTCCTATCATAGGTCCTTCCACCAACTGGATATGTTGCTGACAACGCACTGATGGGGTAGGGGAAGACGAAACAGAGGATCTGAAAACACCAGCACCCACATTCAGAGCTATACACATAATAACACCAGCCACACAAGTAAAGATGTGAGGGAGAAATCATAGGCGCGGTTCTCTGCACAAATACACAAGGGAGCAGAAAGGACTTAGCCATGCTTCACCTTTTTTTGTTTGAGATTGGTACGAGATTTTAAACAAATACAACACACTCCCCTCTAGTTCGTCTTTGGTGGCTTGTTCTTGAGACCACCATGAAACACGGTGGCCGCTGAAAGGCCAGCTCTCAATAATCAGCTCTGAAGGGGGTGAAACATACAATTCATATGTGCACTCTTCTCAGTAAAGCAGCCAGTGGAGCAGGAAATGACAGTGGATGTTTTAATCTTAAAATGGTGAGCATCACGCTCCCTCAGGCTAGATGGAAGAAGCTGTTCAAATCTGACAGAACTAACAAACCAGTTAGACCTGAATTGATGTTCAATACATCAATTCAGGTCTAACTCTATTTTTTTTTGGTTGGTATATATACTTAAGTACTCCAAATATTTTGAAGTCCTAAACTATAATACGATTTTTATTCAAGTTTTTGCATTGCCTGACCTCATGTTTTTGGTACATACAAGTTCAACGTGTATTTTCTTATTTACCTGCTGCTCTAAAACAACCTTCTCCCCTGTGACCTAGATATCATGATTCCTTTAAGAACAACCCCAAAATAATTTAAAACATCAAGCAATTGCATACCAAACAATTATAACATAATGTCTTAGAAGTGTGCAAAAGTTTCAGATCACCTGTAATTTCTTAATCATTGGGAAGTTAATACTGAAATATTTTACTGATTTCTTGTTTTTTTTAATGCTCTCAATTAATGGTTTGGAATATTCTTAGTGAGGTTCTGTGAAGTTATCATAGTCTCCCTATGAATAGAACAATGAGAAAATTGCAGCAAATAATCTTCATTTTTGCAGCTTTTAAGATTTTTGGACCAACTCAAACAAAAACCTTCTATTTGCTTTGTGGAAGCCTTTCTATTGCCTTTTGAAAGTCGTGCGGTCTCTCCCTTCTTTGCAGTCTGAATAAGACCACAGATATGTTTTTATAGGTTGTTAGAAAGTTTAGTTTTACATTTTTTAATGTTTACGCTATCCTAGACTAGAATTTAAACTCTTCACTGATACATAATATACATACTTTTGAATCTTGTTCATTGCAGCAAGACCATCTCACCTGAAGCCTTTTGCTAGCACAATCTTGTAACTTTTGAGGTTCCGGTCAGGCAGTCAAATTGAAAGTAGACCAACTCCAGTCACCACCTCATTTCTCAGTGCATCTCTAGTAACAGTTTGAGACTTTTTCATACATTCCTGTCTAGTCCGGGTATCTTTCTGCTCTCAAGACATTTAAAAAAATGTATATCCAAAAAGCTTTTGTTAAAGAAAGAAAGAACATACAACTATAACAGGGACATTCAACCAAACTGAGCGCCTCTGGTCAAAAATCAGCTCAAAATATGTTCAATTAATCAATGTCATTAATGGCAACAACCCAGAGATAGAGACATGAATATTAATTGAAAATAATCAGATTAAGCTAAAAGTATCTGACATTTTGAGATGGGCACTCTATCTTCAGGGAAGTCGAGAGAATAGATTGCTGCATACAAATCAGAGTACACTGCTTAATTGCATGTTATCACCCTATGATTGCCTTGGCATTATATAAAACAGTATGATAATTACTTCACAGATAGTGATGTAAATAGCCGTGGGCTGCCACTTCCATATGAGGCACTGAAGAGAGAGGGTGTGGGGATGAACATCTGGGTGCAGAGGTAGCACAGTTAGATGTGTATAGTCAGATGATTATCACAAAGACATTAGCAGAAACATATAGTAGTTGACAACATCATTCACACATCACTGGGAAAGCGTGACTCTGAGGCCTGTCAGCTTTAAGAATTAAGACATAACACAAATAAAAAAAGTGGAATCTAGTAGAACGTAAGTTTCCCTCATGGTGTCACTGCTGGCCAGCGTAGTGAACAGATGCATTATGTGCATTACTGGCCAGCTGGAGTTCCCCTCCCTCTTCTTTTCCTTTCTACCTCTCTACAGACCCTTTCCTCCCACCCTTTACCTCCCTCTAGCCCTTGAGGAAACATGACTCTGAGGGGCAGCCGTCATATGTTTTCAGCGTTTGTACAACAGCTGATAAATGTAATGTAAAAGGAGCTTTGTGTGTGTGGGGCAGTGGGGGTTGACTGTGATTGCTGGTAATAACTGACTAATAGAATAAAGCAATAACGTGCAGCCTCAGGGCGAGCCCGCCATTCTGACAATTCCATACTGCAGATTTATCACTGTGCTGAAATTAGCATTTCAGTCTGTTAGCTTTCACGTCCAATGGAGCTGGGTCTGTGGTTCCAAAGAAGTCTTTTTACTTGAGGTTTCTTCAGTCAAAGCACTCTATAAGTCTGGAAGCACCCCACAGAGAGAGGCATCTCTAAGTTTACAGGGAACAATAAGCATAGTGATTTGCAGCATGGCTTTTGTAGACACTTCAGAAACAACAGACTATTAAAATACCATTCAACAGCAATGTTATGGCATAATTCTGTTTGGTAGATTAGTATCCATCAGTATGCATTATTAATAGCAATCTGCAAATATCCTGATAAAGGATGGTGCTTACAATTAGATGTTTATAAAAGGGTATTAAAATGTCAACACATGACTTTCTTTTGATTTAATGAAGCTGCAAAAAGGTTCAAAGTCATGTCATAGATTAAACAGGATAGTTTAGGATTTTTTTAAGTGAGCTTCTATTAAAGGTTAACAGTGAAAAGACCAAAAGGAAAAATATATCTTACCTGCAAAAAATAACTCTCATAACATCTTACTTTATCATAAATCCAGTTAGATTGATTATAGAAATTGAAGCAAATCTATTTCGACATTTACAGTTTTAAAACTAAAATATAATGTATTCTTGAAACTTGAAACTGGTGACATTAGCATTGGACAGTACTTACATATGACATGAAGGAAGGAAACAGAGAGCAACAATCTTCCAGATTGAAATGTACAGAGAATAGGACATATAAAGTTTTTCTAATCAGAGTAACTATCTCATATGAAATTGAAGAAATGTAAAAAATCATATATAAGAGTTCAGGTAAATGCAAATAATAGATTGTATTTAATACTTTATGTCTTTATCAGGTTATTTAAATAATAAGCACTAAAAAGCTCTTTACACCTTCTGATCTCAGTACATATTTCACACAGAAAAATCCTTGTTATTGAACCACATTCCACCTTTGTTTGTAGTCTTGTAGAGAAAAATACTATGTTACTTTATTAATAATAATGTATCAAAAATAGGTCACTCTAATAATCTTAATATATATCTAAAGCATAAATACTTTCCTTCCCATCAAAAAATCTCTACAACAAATATTAAGGGAAGTCAGGAGATTTTGGTATATTTCCCAGGAATAAAGCCCCTAAAGTCACCCTGTTTATTTGCAGTCAAAATGTCAATAAACTGCTATTATAGTCATAATGATATCTCTCTGGCTTTTATAGTGTTAATCAGAGAGACTTTCTTTTAGAATAGCATGTCAACAGGGACAGAGTGGGAAAATAATTCAGACTGAGAATTTTATACCATCATACAAGCATTAAGTGAGTTAGGTTTCGGTTTTACTGATATAAAAGTATAAAACAATAAAACAAAGGCTACATTTGTGCCCACAAAAATTCAATTCAATTCAATTCATTTTTATTTATATAGTGCAAATTCACAACAAATGTCATCTCAAGGCACTCTATAACAAAAGTCGTTTCAATACAATTAAACAAACATTCCAATCAGTTAAAAGTTTTCTATGTAAGGGAATCCCAGTAGATTGTGATGAGTCATCGACGTGAGGTTGTGCCCGGATCATGCAGACTCCAACCACAGCAAAGCTTTTTCTGTTTCTTTCCCCCACAAAATAAATGTTATGTTCTACTTCAATAACCTGTACTCAAATTGTTTTATTCTAGTACTATACTAGTAAATGTGAAGCCTAAACATTTAACAAAGTGATTGACAACAATCCTAGGTTACCTTTTAAAATACAGACAAAATAGGTTGTAGTTGGAATGAGAGTAATTCTGGAACATAAATTATAACCTTGTCCTGAATCCTGTTGGGTTTGTCCGACCAATTCATCTTTTTCTTTTTGTTGTTTCTAAGCTCTCCCTACATGTGAAAACCTTATTTTCCTTGCTGATGGCCTCTGGCCTTATTCATCCTCCCTGATTCTGATTGTGCTATTGTGATAATAAAGATACAAAAAGGTGGAAGCAAAATGTTTAAAAAGAATTAGAATGAGTAGCGGTGAGAAGCAAAAATTAGAAATCTTTGTGTTTATTCCTTGCATGAACTGACTCTCAAGGGATGTTAAATATTAAACATTATTATTGTTAACTAGTCATTATTTAGCTACATTATCTGCATGAAACAGCATAACTCAATTCACAGCTTGTTTGAAAAAAAAAGTCAAATGATTTAGCCATTTGCTGGATCTGGATGGTTGCTGAACATGCTGCTCTGCTCAGCAGCAGCCGCCTGTGCGATTTCCTGCTGCCCAATTTAAGTCTAAGCTTAAGGTGCATTTAAAGACATCTTAGAAAAATACGTTACCCCATTTTAACAGAATAAACGGCTGAAAAAAAGAGTCCATGTCCCAACCGTACCCTGTGTCTCTTATGTCAATTTTCAGCAGGGTAGATGCCATAATGAGCCACAGGACAGATTTTATTTTATAAACAAGCACAACCTGACTTCATCGTCCTCAATCACAGAGCAGGCCAGTTTAACAGCCAGGCCACCAGGAAATGTCCCGTGCTCCCGATGGCCTGTCTGCTCTTTCATGTAAAGGTCATAAAAACATTAATATTGCTCATAGCAACAACAGATTCATAAATCCAGTTATTCCAACACAAATAAGAGACTATTATTGCTAGACCTAAAAGGTTTGGCAAAAACATTTAAAGTGATGTGGTAAACTTTTGAGTGAGAAAAAAATGGTTAAATAAAATGTTAATTTACATTACATCTGTTTCAATAACAGTTTAAAGATTAATAAAATAGAGTTTGACATTTAAAAAAATATTTTTTATTATGGCAGAAGTTGTTTTTCATCTTGGGCCCTGTTAAAACCAGCTTTATCCTCTGGAAGCAGCTAATCTTTATCTATACTAAGGGGAGGCACCGAGAAAAATGATCGACTCCAGGTACATTACAAACCACTGAGGAGATTACCTCAATTAATACACCTCAAATAGTCCTATTTAAAAACTTGATTCAAGTATTTTTATATATTTATTTATTATTATGAACTGTCAGGGAACTTTATTTTTCCTCTAGTTGATTTTGATTAGTTAAACTTAAATTTCTTCAATTGATTATCAAGTCTCTAAAACTGTCTAAATCTTCTTTTTATTATCTAAAAAATATCATATTAAACCTCATAAAGCAACAAACTTAGTGCATTTGTTTTCTTTGCACCTTTGTATTAATAATTTCAATTTTTTTTACCATATTTTATGTCATGTACAGAACAAGAGAGCCAAATAGTATTTTTGACTGTAAAATAGTCTTTGCTCAGGGTCCAGGTTTTTCCTCAATCCCAGTATTTCCCCATCAGAGTCAATGAGTGAGTGAAAAACCGAATGTTAGTCAAAGGATAATTTTGACAATGTCCAGAGGTCTATGATGAGAATATTAATTAGGCTCATTTATGACACTCAGATAATAACAGTGTCAGTGGGTTGAATGGAATCTGTGACCTGTAAAAGGCCTATTCACTATCTGCAGACTGCTATAGTTCATTCTCTTAGACACAGGCAGCAGAGTTTTTTAGACCCTTTTGAAATCCTCCGATTGTCCTTCTCCGAAACACTGAGCAGGAAATGCGCTCAGCAATACAACATATGATGAAAAGTGTGTATCTAATGTGAAACACCCTTGAAACTCACAGTTCAATTGAACTGTATCACATGAACTGATAAAAAAATAAACAAATAAATAAACTAATCTGGCCAGTTAATCGTTTCTCTTTACTACAAAATTGACTTGCCATGTTTAGGCTTTAACTGCATGACATGGATAAAAAAACAACAACAAAAAAAACCAGGAAGGGACTCATCACACTGACTGACAATGTTTACTTGTTAATCCAAATGAATTAGTGATGCCTTTTGTACAATTCTACAAAGCAGTAAAACCATGACAAGAAATTAAAATAAATTTAGATTTGTCCAAGCAGCCTCACATATTGTAGATTTGCTTGATGTCAAAAGACAAAATTATTTAAACAGCTTTAAAGGATTCAGTGTTCTCTGGTAAATGTGAAAACAGTGTTCAAATTGTGTTTCCTGGAGGCCAAATAAATCATGTCTGTGGTGGGATGTTACCTTTAAAAATCTTGTTTTATATACATATTATTTTCTTTACTTACAGCAATCTTAGCACTAAGTAAACAAAGCTAATAAAATACGACAAGGTCACACTGACTTAAAGAGAAGGTTTGAGGGTCAGTGGGATTATTGTGTTTATTATTCTTAAATCTCTGGAGAAAAGACAGGATAAGCTTATGTGCTCTTTTGCAGGGGCTCAGTGACAACTTCCCGTGAAACGAGATGGCTCAGCTATCGTAATACTTTAAAAACAACAAAAAAAGCCTACAAAACTACAACAAAAATCTGTGGCAACTTACTATAACCCAGTCTCAGGAGAAGTAACATGTCTTAACATAGAGATATATGCTAGTTGCTTTGTCTAGACATGCAAAAACCATTCAGCTAGAGATAAGTTCTGATTGCTGATCGGCAGGTCAAATACTGAAAAATCTGAAAAGAAAAATATTTATGTTAACTATACGGTGTAAAAAAATAACTCCCATTATGTTTGCTTTATAAATGCATCAACCATCATTGATTTCTGTAATGGACTTTTTTAAGTTTAAGAAGAAACATGAACAATGTAGATGTCTGCATTGAGACAAACCTGAAATACTCTCGTAATTCCTTCTTAATTGTTGGCTTTCAAATTGCTGCCTCTTTAAAAGAACTTGCAACCTGTTTTTGTTTCTTTTTTTAACTGGTTAATCAACTAAAATGGTCATTAGCAGGTCCTCGAAGAAAACTGTAATTTGGTGTTGATAAGAAAAATCTGATAGATGCAAATTTGAAAGAGACCTAGTCTGGTATTCTGATTGAGCAGCACATCCTCACTCCCAACTCGTCACATATGGACACATGATCAGACTCCTGACCAAGCGTCCATATGTGACGAGTTGGGTACCCCACTCGCATCATTTTTTGACGTGCTGGGTGCTCCCGTTGAATGTTATACAGATCCCTAGACGTCAGTTATTGACGACACGGGGAGGACAAGGAATCCGTTTACTTGCTTGCTTGTTTAAATTAATGTATTTTTTTCCTTCTTTGACCTTAAGGTTAGAACAAAAAAACTTGTGGGTTGGTTAAAATTGGTTAGATAAGAATGTATTTTTGTCCTTCTGTGACCTTAAGGTTAAAACATAAAACTTGTGGGTTGGTTAAAATTGGTTAGATAACTCAGCGTACGTATGCTATTCTGCTAGATCGACCGGCTCTGAAACAAAATAAACTTTAGATGTTTACAATAAAGCACCACAACCATACAGCCTTTTCTGAGCACATCAAAAAATGACGCGAGGGGGGTACCCCATGCGTCATTATGTTACGCTTGGTCAGGAGTCTGATCATGCGTCCATATGTGACGAGTTGGGAGTGAGGATGTGTTGGATTGAGAGTCATATCCCAGTTAATTGTCACTCAGAAAATTTAATTATTAAATGAAGTGCATTCTACTCTGTGAGGCTAGGTGGCAACATGGTCCACTTCGCACTGGCATTCTTCCATTGGACTACAGTTACAGATAGTAATCAAATGCTACAGTCAGTGAAGCAGATGGAAAAAAAATCAGGATTTGCACAATGAGCAAAGAAATGGACGAATACAATTCTGTAGCACAGAACATTGTAAAAGTACTGGAGTTTTATAATTCTGTTACACTCGTTACTTCTTGCTCTGTTGTTGTTGTCCCTGCTTCCACAGGCTGCCAAAAGCTCAGCTGATCATGACTATCATTTATATGTGGACAAATTTGAATCTTGAATCATGTTATCTGGGTACTATAGTCCGATTTCTCAAACTCAAGTTCGGTTTGACTTAAGTCAAGCTAAATTGTATACTGTTCATGCATTTCAAAAGTCAGATTTTAGTTGCAGGAACATAATGATTCTACTTTGTTTTGCTGCATGTAAACATATTAAGGGCCTGATTTATCAACTGTTTGTGCTTGTTAAAACCGGCGCAAACAGCAAAGTCGCAAAAACAGGCTGAGGCTGATCTATCAACATGGCGTAAAGCGCTTGTTAAACCCGCAGCAAGACACATGCAATCCATTTAGCACTTTTGCTATTGATGAATATGCAATCTGGGCTTTTCTGTAAGAAGATGCAAAATATTGGGAGGAGAATAGACAAAGAATTAGACGTTCCAGTTTGATTTCCTAAGAAGAACAATGTTTACGCTGGCTATTTTAGCATGTATTTTTAGCGCTTCTGAAAAGCATGTCTTAAGTTTGCGCCACCACATACAACAGTGTACTATTATTAACAAACGAAAAAAGGAATTCACACACACGATAACCTAAGAGTAATTAACACTCTAATGGCCATAAACCTGACAGTTATGTAAATATTTACCTGTTTTCCCCCCAAAGAAGCATCATAACTCTCTTCACGTCTCCACCTGGTGAAGACGCGCTAAGCGCACAATGAGTTGTAGTGGCTAACCTTCCTGGAGTCCAATTAATATTTTTTTTAAATCATATGCAATACCAAAATGATAATTGGAATTATATATGACATTTTAAAAAGAAAATTAGGACATTTCAGATTACATATTTTCAATATTATTTTTTTTCTACTACTAATTGACATTCAATAGAAGCCATGATAATGTGCGATGCCTTTCAACAACATTAGTAGAATAAGGGTATTTTAGTGACCTTGATCTGGATATGCTGCAGTTTTAATCAGTCTTACACTGCAATATGATGTGTGCATGCAGCAGAGAGCAGCACATGTACACCGCATGAATTACATTTATTACTGACAAACGAAAAACATAATTCACAACACTCTACCCCTCCTCCTTTTTTTGTGCCAAAGACACATCATGAATCCATATCCTCATTTCTCCTCTCTCTAGCAATGGCGCAAAGTTCTCATTTGAGTAGTGCTACTTGTGCCTGATATAATTTGCTCACACAATCTTGGTAAATCACTCGCAAATTAAGGACAACCCACTCATGCAATTCTTTAGCACTGCTTGCAATTTTGCAGTCATCAGGAATCTTGATAAATCAGACCCTAAGTGGTTAAATAAATGGTAGCTTTTTAGAAAGGCACACCCCCATCCATGTTGCCACTGATATCAGTAGTCTGGGTCCCTGCAAAATATAAACTAGGGCTGTATTCACACCTGATAGTCCGGTAGACTTGGTTCAATTGAGGACAAAAATTGTAACATTGTTGCTGCTTTTAGCTGATCTAGTTGAAATTCACACTGCCTTTTTATTATTAGAAATTCCATAGCTTTGAGCAACAATTTCACCTCTTTGCCTGTGGTGGCGCTGTTGTAGATCTGTGCTTCCTAGTGCCACAGGAGAACTTCCAGCACAGTGAAATATCAACAAACATGAAGGATCAGCCGATTGTAGCTGTTTTGGAAATTGGAAGTTTTGTTTACCCAGGATGCCCTGTACAATAGTCTGCTTCCTGTTTTTGGTGCGGCCCCGGTCCATTTACATGCATTCGAACCAAACCAGAGTTTGTTTCAATCTAACAGAGACCGACGTTTTTAGGCGGACTAGAGCTCATTTGTTGGGTCCGAATCAGAGTTCGATTGCCCATTCACACCTCCCAAAACAAACCGGACTTTCCGGGCAAAGGAACTAGAGTTTGTTTCAAGCTATATTGGTATTGCCAATGCACATGGTCATGAATATAGCTTGGACCCCTGGTCACAGCTTGAGGAACCCAAACAAAGCCCCGGCTCGACTGTACTCATTGTGTTGTCGTTGGCTGTGCAAATGGCAGTTACCACATTGAATGTCGGAAAATGTGAAACGCACCAGTGTTTGAATGGTTCCGCCCCTTGTAACTATGAACCACTGTTTATTTTATATACATTACATACAGAAAATAATGATCCGAATGGATGTGTAAGGTGGTTAAAATAGGTCAGAAATGTGTGATTAAACATGTTAATTGTTCGATATTTCTGTTGATATTCTAGATTTGTTTCATTTTGGTAACAGTCATTAGCACGCATGCTTCAAATAGCATGGCAGGCTTTGAAATTCGCTGCATGCTGGAAGTCGATGTTAAAGATTAATGTTTCAGGCATTATCTGTGCTCTTGTTGGTTCTAGGAAGTTCTGGTTCTGGGATGAAAACTAGCTGAGGCCACTTTTGTATGCCAACATTCCCTTCTTCCCAGCCATCTAACAGCGTTTGTGGGTCCAGGATTGTAACTCGATGAAATGTCAACAAGTCGGTGTCCTCTGGTTTCCTCTTCTTTTGTCAAAACAGTCATTAGTTTATGTACTGTAGCTGCACACGCTAGTGGACATATTTCTTTCTTACACTTCGCTGACACAGGAAGCCCTCTGCGGCAAATACATTTTTTAAGTTTGTCGCCTTTCCACCGTTCAAAATCATCTATTTTGCAACAATATCTATGTTGTATCTATCTATTGTGACTATCTATGTTTATGTTCACTTCCGCCGGTTTGGGGTCCCAGAATGCAGTGTACGCAACGCAATAATGAAATGGCTTATTTTGGCTGATGAGATTTTTCATATAGCAATGTAGGCTTCCCACTGCACCCTTCCTTCCTTCCTTCCTTGTTCATACTTTCATTAATTCTGTCTGTCCTTTCATTTTTCCATCCTTGTTCCATTCATTCATTCTTTCTGTTCTTCCTTTCTTCAGTGTTCCATTTTATGGCTTACATCACCCATTATTTCCTTCTTTGGTAAATTTGTTCCTTACAATTTTTTTTACAATCCCTCTTTCATTCCTTCCTTTCTTTGGTCTCTGGTTTTTCAATGTTCCACAGTCAAAGCCTGATCACTTTAAGACATATCTGCAATAATTCCATCATGAACCTTTGCAATTACAAAAAAATATAAAGGTCTGAGATCTCCTACAATCTTAAACTAGAAAGGTCTGGAATTTCAATATGAAAAACCTAGAGGAACTCTAAATGTTAAAGCAGGACAGAAGGAGCATCCAAAGCTGCCAGTGCTGGAAATCATTTAAGTGATAGTCTGGATCTCTAAATGAATTGCAAATTTTAAGAATTGTATTAAATTGACCTCCTGGCCTTAAATGTTGATATACAATACGTCTTTTTATGAATTATAACATTACGGGTAAGTCCCACCTTCAGCTATGGCTGAAAAGCCACGGTGCCATCCACTTGAATCAATCAAGTGATGCCAAGGGCTGTCAATCATCACAAATGCTGTGGGCTCGTGCTCGTAACTGCGCGCATGCTCAGTTTTCTGTTTACACGGAGCCTGCGAATCAGGCCTCCGCCATTAGTCCCGACTTTTTCAAACCAAAAAAAGCATCCTCACCTTCGATAACTCCATTGTTGGCACTCTGGTTGTTTTTCTCTGTCCTCCGCACATCTTGGCCCATTGACCCGGTGCGTGCACGGAAAAGTAGGCGCGGCTTCGAGACCAATCAGAAAGGGAGGGGGAGGGAGCTTGTGTCATTTTTTTATCAAATCATGTCCCTCTCAATGGCCGCTGGCCACTCTGCTTTGTGACCGTATACCATGGAGGCCGCCATTGCTCCTCCATTGCTGTAATACCTCCATTTGGCCGCTAGGCCCCCATTGAAAAGCATTGGACTTTAGACACGTTAAAAACAACTTTAATGCCTGGTGCCCATTTTTTAAAAACTTTTCTATGGCTATATATTCTTCCTGAGATAACGCTGGGCTCGTCAAAAACATAGGCACCAGGCTGGTTTTCGTAAGATAATTTTTTGAAATCTTGCATAATTAATGAGGGGGCTGGACTTTGATTGACAGGCTTTTTCGTTGGACTTTAATTATAGTAACACCACATTTTAATAATTATTTCAAGTTACTAGTTCTTACCTTTTGAGGTTTGAGAAATAGGAGAACCGTCGGAGGAGCGCAGATAAGGCAGCAGTCAGGCATGGGGCTATTAGCCTTTAGCTTAGCTAGCCAAGTTTAGCATCCGAGCTAAAGATGCGGGAGCAGAATGGGCGTGATTACGACTGAACTACACGCCCATACAAGCCCCTCAATGGCAGAGTCTACAGTGAAGATCCCGCCCCTATTCCCTTTTTAGGAACATGCTTCGTCAGAGCTGGGGAGGAGGAGTCTGTGACTCTGCCATGAATTCCCCCATGAAAGTGTGTAATTCTGGTAAACGGGGAGGAGTGAGGAGGCGTTGTGTATTCTTTTTTACAGTCTATGGTCCCTCTCTCTTTTTTTCTTACAAAGTCCTTCTCACTTTAAGTCACTGAACAAAGATGTACACAATTTAAACCTTCATAAATTATTCCTAAATTCTAAAAGAATACAATTTCCTTTGTATTAGCTTCTTTATTTAGGTTTACAATACTGTCTTCTCTTACATACAGTTTGTAATTAATAAAAAATAAATTTCACAGTACTTCAAGTTACTTTTCTTTACAATTACCTCCCTGCAGAGTGTTAGGACCAAACCTACTCAACAAACACCTCCCAAAAACGTAATCTTTGTGACCTGAGTCAAAGAGGCATTCTGTCTCCTTATTTCAGAGGCACTTAGTGTTTTGTTAAAATCACTGGACTGGCAGGCATGTGGCTAGTGGCAGTGCACCGCGGTGAATGAGTTAAATCAGCCCCTTGTGAACTCAACACTGTGTCGTCATAAGGGGGAAGAGGCCAAAGAAGCACGCGATGAGAGTTATCCAGCAACGAGCCGTTGTGGCAGCACTGAATTTTACCGGTTCCATAAAGGCTTGACTAACTCCCTTGTGCAGCCAAGGAGAGTAAAGGACAGGTATATATCAGGTTAGAGAAGATGGGGCTTGAATTGATGGTGATTTATCCTGTACTGATGTTCCAATTGCAGTCTCCAACAAGCTTCTTTACTGTCATCATTCTGCCAATAGTGATGCCATTGCCCCGGGAGGTGATGGGTCTGTTTACTGTCTACTGTCAGAGAGACTGGCTATTGTCCTTCTATGTGTGGACAGTTCCCATTTTAAACCACAATACAAACTGTGTTAATTATGATACGTTTAATACGTGTGACTTAATACTTTGGCTGGGTATTTATAGGGATTTCACAATTCAATATTGATTTATAAGTTTCGATATTGATTCCATAATAAGTAAATACACAATTTATGAAGTACCAGAGTATATATATATATATATATATATATTATTTTTTTATTTATTTTTAAATAATGTGTGCAGTAGTACCAATGTTTAAGAAAAAATGTACCCCGGCATGTTTCCTGTCATATTTCTTGTCATGGTTTATTTAGCGGAACAAACGTACAGCATTGTACATGTGTTGTACAACACTGAATG
Organism: Apricaphanius iberus; assembly: GCA_028564705.1. Lineage (NCBI taxonomy): Eukaryota > Metazoa > Chordata > Actinopteri > Cyprinodontiformes > Aphaniidae > Apricaphanius > Apricaphanius iberus. Next base: position 1,095,066 of record JAPXFQ010001619.1, read on the forward strand.
CTGTCACTAGAGTTTTGCCTACAGCACTACCACTGGCCAATGGACTGAATCAATTCATAGGATTTGATTAATCAATATTGAATTGAAAAACAAATAAGTGCAAGGCATTGATGAATCAATATTTTAACTAGCCCTACTTAATAGTATTTTTGCTCTAGTGTTTTTATGTTGTCTTTAAATGTTTATATTAACCTAAAGAAATTCTCATTTCAACATTAATTCTTTGCATGATAAAAATTGGACTATATTGACAAAACTGACTGACGTTACTGCCGTTTTTCCATCTCTGACATAGCTTGAACTATGCAATGACTTCTATATTAAAGAAAAAAATATTGGAATAGTGAACTAAGACACTTTCACCCATAAAGACCCAGACCCATTTTTACCTCAATGAAAATTAAGGGGAGTTTTATGCAAAGTTCTTCAAGAAATTCAGAAACAATAGTTTATTTTTGACAAACAGCATTATGTGTAAACATTGCAACCGTTGAATTGAATCAATCTACCTTTAAGCCTCAGAAAGAGCTTGCTCCAAATTAGCTGGCTAGCGGGTTTTTCCACATGCAACTTTCGGTCAAGTTCGGTTGGTTGTATCGAAACACATGATCACCCTAATGGTCACATGACCTTTTATAAATGTGCTATAGGTGTTATTCTGGGACTTCATGAGAGAAAATCAAGAATCTAGGTTAACATAGAACCATCCAGAACGTTAATAGGGCAGGAGACACCAGTGTCACTGTGGGTCCTTATGGGTTAAGGCCCATTTATCGTCCCATTTTACCTCCTCCGATTTCATCTTGTTGTTACTTATTGGGGTTTTAATGAGATCTTGCATGAATAAAATGCTTCAATATTTTTTGCCAAAGTTAAGTCTGTGTCTTGTTTAGCTATCTAGGTGCTGTAAGCATGTGACTATCTGCTCATATAAGCATTAATTATTTTTATGATCCCTGGACATAAAGGTTTGTGCTCAGTGGACTGTTATGTCAACTGTTATGCAAAAATGATTTTAAGATTAGTTATATTTAGTGATTGGTTATTATTAATACATACATCTGGGGAATACAGTAAAATACTTGGGACTCAATAAAGAGCCTTAAATTTAAAAATGATATTTAACCTACTCTGGTTAACTGAACTGGACTTGTCTTATTGTTGTTATGTCTGTTCAGAAGAGCAAACACTTCTGATAGAAAAGCTCTGGATATAGACACAGGCAGGCAGAACCAACATGCAAAAGGGTGAGAGAGATGCCCGAAGAGGGTTTTCCTGTATCTTTATAATAATAAGTTAATAATAATATGTTAAACGCCAATGGAGACTGAATCATTTTTATCCTTGTCTTCATCTTTATGGAATTATTCCATGACAAAAAAAAAGACTCTTATTTGGAAGTAAGAGAAAGGGTATCCTCATATATCATATCCTCAAGGGTATCCTCATTTTGTTGAGAGATTTAGCTAATAAACACTGCTCATCAGCAACCAGCAACACATCTTATATGTATGACAATATTTTGTGTACTTTGTTGAAAAAATTATGATGGTGTCCTGTGAAAATACTGTATGATCAGAAAAAAAAAAACATTTTAAATAAAGTGATGAGAGAGATTCCTTCAGATTTTTGGAGATTTAAATACGGACTTGTTTGATCAAACACAACCACGCTGAACAGTGCAAAACCTGACCTGCTTCCAACCACTAACACAGCCTTTTATATATTTGGTCAATCTTATTACTATCACTATCATATCTGCAAACATTTCTACAGGGTGAAGTCTTGTAGACTCTCAGGCGTCTTCGTCTGATAGGGCAGGTACAATCTCAAAACACGTCAGGATGTACAGTGAAAACGGGGTCGTCTCCATGGCTATACAGGACGCAATAATTTTAATATCAGTTCATTTGACCTGACCTGTTATCATACAGTGTCATACAAACATAATAATTAAACTATGTTATGAAGAAATAGCACACAGTACTCTCAATATGTAATAATACACAGAATAGATCATTCTTAATTTAACGTTTCCCATAACACTGTGAATGACTTAACTCTCACAAAGTAAGTTGCCTACTGGCTTCATAGCTTTCAATCAGCAGTAAAGGAATTGGAGATAGACAGGAAAAAAATTATTTTTTAACAATGTGAGAGTATTGCATCTACTAACAGTCAGTGTGTTTACATGCAGCAAGAGTAAGTCAAATTATTATCTTAGTCTGACTGAAATCAGACTTTTGAAATGCATTACTTTAGTCCGACTTGAACCGAACCGAACTGGAGTTTCAGAAGCTAGACCAAGCTACCCAGATAATGTGATTGGGAATTTGACTTATCTACAACCAACCCCCCTTTATTTCTTTTCTTAGTTATGTTCAGTAAATTAGAACAATAAATTACACCCTTGGCTTGTCTAATCCTGCTTTATTTTGTTTTGAAAAAACACGAAGAGTAGCCTCAATGGTTGCAACCCAACTTTGCTTGGATGCATAACAGTCAACTATTTTATGCATTGTTATTAAATCAATTTGGAGGGAGTTTCTTTTTTTCATCATGTCTATTTTACTGTTAGTTTCAATTTGACTTCTGTGTATTAGAAGCTTTGAAGGTTAAGTTCTAAAAGCCTGACCAGGGAGTTGGTCTACATATTAGAATTTGGCTTAAAATAACAATGTGTCATGTCTTGTCCCATATTTTAAATGCAACACATATTCACTCTCATTAAGTGATAGAAAATAATTTTTGGGTCTCCTCTAGCTTTCTTGGGGTTATAACTTTAGCAACAAGGAATTCATTATTATTAAATTACACCTGATCCTTTTCTTAGATCACAAAAATGTGGTTGTTCAGATGAAAAATAATAATTCTAAATAAAATGTATACATTTTTTATTTGCAAAATCTTTTACACAATACCAATTAATCTCATATATTGACTCAAACGTTGATTTATGTGTTTCATTTCCTTCAGCTGATATCTCAAATTGCAAGAGCAGTCTAATCAGAGTAGTTGTTTTTCTATTTTTTTTTTAAAAGTATTAGATTTGTCACCCGCAACTATGAGTCCATGCTGTGTTCGCTAATTCTTTTGAAATTATGATTCCTTCAAGCTGCCTGCCTGAATCTAATAAGATACAAGTGCTAGTCAAACCCGGACCCATGTTGTTGTCCTGCATTAAAGAGAAGCTTCACCAGTCTATCTGGGGCATGACAGGAGCTGGACATGTGATTGCTCCAACCAGCAGCCACCACCTGCTTTTCTTGTTCATGCTGTTTTTGGTGCCCTTTCTTTAGGGCACATGCAGAGTCTTAAAGAATTTAGCTATGCCTTTGATGCCGTCTTTGATTTTTTTTTAGAATATGCAAGAGATCAATAAAGAGCACAGACTTCAAAGATCTGCCACCCCTTCACCTTCTGCTGGTCACAATTTCTGAAGTGTTTCCAATTACACAGAGATAGTAGATAAACCGAGGACAGGTTGAAGGTGACTTCATGATCACTAAAAGGCGAAAATATCTGTTGAAACTTGGCTGCATATTTTCATAAAAAAAACATACTTGTATTTATTGGGCTTTGTTTAATATAAATATACTGTTTTTCTTCAAATAAAGACAAATCATTTACAGAAATCACCAACAAGGATCATGCATTGCCTCCTTATGAATTCTTTACAGCATTAAAATTATTTCATAAGCCAATCTGAGGGCTCATAATTCCAGATTTGACACACACACAAGAACACACACTTCAAAGAGCTGAGATTAATGCATAATAATCTCCAAGAGCCATAGCGAATTAATAACTCACTCAGATGTCTCTAACATGTCAGTCAAGTCTCAAATACTAAACATTTGATAATGCTTTTCTCCTTCTCATTTTCCTCCTTCAAATCTAACCTAAGTGGCAGCAAAGTTCAAAGAAGTAGACTGTAATGCATGTTATGGAAATAAACCAGGGGCTGATTAGCCTTTAAATCTCTGACTGCCCCAACCCCCTCGAAAAATGGCTGTCACGATAAAATGACTATCCTTTACTTCCATTATTCTCTCTTAATCCTCCTCAATTTATTAGAGGGGGGAGTGCCTTGGCACAACAATGCGAAAACTCATTTCCATGGGAGCCCACACGGCATGATGTCCGTGAAGAGAGAGACAACTGATTTCCTATGCAAAGGGTCCTTTTGAAAGAAACAGAGGGGGAAGAGACAACTGATTCTTTTATTGCAAATGACTGCAGTGTTTTGTTTGGGAGGGCTAAGGGTAGTAGAGTCAGCATGACATCTACTCACACACTTTAATGCAGCTGATGCAGGTGCAGCGCTAATTGCAGGTGTGCTATAGTGGCTAGCATACAGCTCTGTAAATCTTCATCACACATGAAAAAAAAAATGCACTCAGCCACTTGGCTCTCTACAAAACCATAAACCAGATACAATGAGAGAAGATAGCCAAGTACTTCATCTCCATTTTGGCATGCCAATTTTGCTAAAGTTCTTGCGGAAAGTACAGATTTATTTTCAGAAATCTTAATAGTGAAAAAGCTAAGTAATGGAAAATGTCATTAAAAACATTTTGCATCAATGCTAATAACTGGTAAATATTCATATGCATTTTTTCACTTTTTAATTCCTTAATTAACAAAGAAAAAAAATATGACACAGATTTACAGACATGGTTATCAAGCTAAACTGATAAGCCAGATAAGAGGACAATTAATCAGAAGAATGGTCAGTGGTAACTCTGGAGGAACAGCATAGTTGCAGTTAATACGATTTTGTCATGGGCTAAAATACTATAATATACTTTACTTCATTGGGCTTTATGTAAGGGTGGTAATAAGAAAGAAAAGTCTTCTTGCAGTTTGCCCCAAGCCATCTTGGGGACACAACCAAGAATTGGAAAAAGGGGAAACAAATTGGGCTTACACCCAGAATTGAGAAAATCATCTCCACTGTGAATCATTGTGATGGCAGAATCATGCTGTGGGGATGCATCCTTAGCAAGGACAGAGTATTTGGACAGAGTAAATGGGAAGATGGATAGAGATAACCATAGGACCCTTCTTCCATAAATTCTGTCACTTGCTGCACACCACTTAAAACTGAGGTACCACTTCATCATCCAGCAGAAAAACAATCAATAACATACAGACAGAACTACAATGAAATTGTTTAGATCAAAGTATGTTAATGTGTAAGTATAGCCCATTCAAATACAGATCTCAATTCAATTGAGAAGTTTGGGCAAGAAATTGATGTTCGACAAATCCTTTCCATCAAATCTGATTGAGCTTCAGCTATTTTGCAAAGAGCAATGGGCAAACCTTTCATAACCCAAATTACTCAAAGTTGTAACTATAGCAAAACAGAATTAAACATAGTCATGATATGTTATGATATGAGCTACTTAGTGATGGTTTCTAACAAAAATATCTATCAAAGTGTAGGGCAGTAATATACGTACATGTACACATGACTCAAAGTTTTTTTTTGTGCAAAATAATGTAAGTCTGGGAATAAAAAAAACAAAAAAAACATATTTTTTAGACAGCCTTAAGTCCATTATGTCTCTAAACAAGATTTTAAGCACTTAGTTTTCAGTTTTACTCTTTTCAACCTTTAATTTTTCCAGTACGCCATCCTTCCCGCTTCTCTTAAACCCTTTCTCCTTGTTTAATTATGCTCTTAAGAAAATGTGATGTGAGAAAACCAGAAAAAAATACAGCAAGAGGGGGAAAAATAATTTCTTAAACGAAACCTCTCTCTCTCCAAATCCCAAATGAGAGGAAATTACTCATCAAGTGATTATGAAACTGTTGGCATTATAGAAATCAGAGTGAAAGAATAGAGTCAGGAGGAAAGATGGGAGGGGACTAGCAATTTGTTCTCAATGGACAGCGGATGAAGAGGTGGCAAGATAAAGTCTCCAATCTGAAGGGTCTCCTTGTAAAGCTAATTCCAGTTAATGGCAAAGTAGCAAGCCTCCACTACCCCACTGTATCAGACGTCCTGACTTTCAGGTAATCAGACTGACATTAATGCAGGCTCCAAAAGAGACACCTCGTCATCAGGAATTTTCCTCATTGGCACCGAAAATGCCAGACTGCACACCTCTGACTGCGTGGCCCCCACATCTATTAACCTTATTGATTTGGAGCCCCGCTGAGCCCCTCCAGAGCTCCCGCCCCCCTGCTGCTGGACTGAAGTGGATCAATCCTGTGCTGGGGGCCACAACTCGATAACAACCCAGTGCTCAGACTACTGTTTACAACCTGAAATGAATACGTAGGTTCTTCTTTGTATATCCTTTACTCATCTGCTAAGTAATAATGTTGATCATATAAGGTTCACAAGTGAAAAATATGTCTAGTTCTAATAATCAGATAAACAAAGTTGCATTTATCTATTTTTATTTTTATTCTGAAAACTGTGGTATGGACTGGTTTTAGTCACCTTTACTGTAAGGCCCCTGATTAAAATCCAGAGCAAACAATTGCCCTCAGAATCATATAATACCTAATCACTGTCTACCTGGTGTATTTTATGTCAGTATAAATGTTCTATGAAGATCTTTTATTGAATTCAATTCTGTTTATATAGTGCCAATGTTGGACCAGGGACACAATTTAATGGTTACAAGACGCCATCCCAACAATGTCTCTGGTTTTTATAGCCCCCCTTTTCGTGAATAATATACCCTCTAGTTCCTGTTTTAAAAAGTTGACAGTGCTGTAGATGAAATATCTCACCAACTGGTAGCAGAAGACGATTTCAAAGAGGAAATTAATTCAAATAACTAACTAAAAACTTTGGCCTCATAAGTGCAGGAGGAGTTATTGCTGGGTCCCCCTCGAGTTCTGCATCATTCAGTAACGCTGGTGGGTGCTAAGACTTTAAAATGGAAAAAAAGAAAATCCCAATAGATTATACTGAAGTATGTGGGTTTAATTAAAAAAGTTTAAGGAGTACAAATACGTTTTGCACTGTAACCAAAATAGCTGGGTTTGGTGATTTTATTTGAAAGCTGTTGAATTTATTGTGAAGGTGCCTTTGAAAGTAAATATACCACATGTAACACTTGAGGCAATCAGCGTACTCTGCCCCACAGTGTAAGATTGAAAGTTTAATCAATGCAAATTACACACAACAAACTACTTAATATTTTACTTAGCACCTTTGAAACAACAGCTTGGGATGCTGATCACCCAGTGGCATAATATACAGAGAAGCTATTGTTCCATAGGATCATTTATCAAGCTCCTTCTGCCTATGCAAACAGCAGATGTACAGATCTGTGCTTCCACAATCAGCCAGCAGCACGGTAAAAATCAAAATCTCTCTTTAGTTTTCAGGGATTCACATGCGTTCAACCCAAACTCTGCTCTGAAATGAGCCAAATACGTCTTTTTTTGAAGTGGAACTTCAAGGGGAAAAAAGGCATCTGTATAAACAATCCAGTGTGTCTTTAAACTTTGAGCACATTCTTGCTGACCAGCTGTAACAACTCCAGCAGCACAATAAGATGAAAATACCACTGATATCCATTGTAGCGCCAAAGGACTATTTAAGATCGACTTTGCAGCCAACATCAAGACTGATGATGTTTAATTTTCTCAGCAGCGCTTCATCTTCTGCCCCCATTGATGCAGCTCTGGTAGACAGTGCAGTGTGACAGACAAGGCAGCAGCTTTCACACATTCTCCACAAATGTAAATAGCTGCTAATGCTGCGCCAGTTACCATGCCGGATGGGAGAGACGAAAGCACTGCGTGGCAAGTGGTGCCACTGAAACAGTTGGTAAGTCACTGCGAGCTCTGCATGATGGAGACATAAGCATCAGTGTCAAGAATATTTGATCTCATCTGCGCCTCATCATCAGGCATTGGATCCCAGCAGGAGGAAAAATGTACACCCAGGGCAAATCTGTAAACACCAATATAATCTGCATGGAGAACGTTGCTGTCATCAGCTGTGACAGCAGAAAGCTTCTGGGCCACATCAGCGTGCAAGAGTAACTCTTCTTCCTCCCAAATTCTCTGTCAAACACTGACATTAAGCCATTATGGACGTCAAAAGCTGCCATTGAGATGTTCTTTTTCTCTCTGCCAGTTAGAGCTGCAGAGTGGATTTTGCAGGGTCACAGTGAAAATGATGCAGATGCCCTGCAGTTCCTTCTTTCCACTGATTGCTGAAAAATTGCTTTTGGCCTTTGGAGTTTGAATCAGAACATTTAACTTTAATCACCATAAAATTATTTCACTCCCACTAGAGTTTAATTTGAGTTTTTTCATGTAAAAAAGAAGTCAGATTTCGTTGTAATTAATTTAGGGTCATGCGGGAGCTTAAGATGATTTTCCCTGGATCTCTGGCTTTAAAACTGACTGCAGCTGTAGTGGCCATGTTCTGTCTTGGCAGGAGCAGAGCCAGACTAAAGCAAAGTCAACATCACAAACAATGAACATTTAACAATAATGAGAATTACTAGCGGTCCCTCCCACATTTTTTGTACTCTAACATCCCGATTTCATGGGTGACACTTAGGGACCCCCCAGGCTCTCTAATGGGCGCTTGGGGATCCACGTGGTAGTCATAGCCAAGACATTTATTTCCACCCAGACAGAAGTGAAGTAGATCAGAGGAAGATACAGTGCTTTATTGGTTTAGGACCTAAATCACCTGCCATAAGTGAAGGAACCATGGATTCTGCTATCTAAAAGAAAAACCTGAAGAATATTAACATCAATTCATGAGTTTGTGATCTTATGCTCAAAAGAACTTGGTTTATGTTAAATAAAATTTAAAAAATCCAAAGCACCCAGCAGATCAATCTTGGAACAGCACTGTCAGTTTGGTCGAGTGGCCGTGGAGACAAACATCCCAGAAGAAGGGCCAGGAGTCAAGAAGGCATTACTTTTAAAGGATTTTATTTTGGTGCTCACTTGTGCTCCCACATGCCTTATCCTACCACCAACAATGACTGACTGACACAGAGAGATATATATCCTGGACAAAATTGACTAATTGGAACAAAACATCCTGCACAAGACCGAAGATTCAGACAAAATACAACAAAATATAAACAACAACAATACAATATCAATAAAGAAATATGACAAATATTTACTATATTTTCAAACATTCAATTACATTTTTCAAGCCTCAAATTTAATATATTAATTTACATTTTTCATTGACAAACAAAAATGGTTTCTCCAGCCCCTTTCACCTCCTGCCTTCCCAGGTGGAACTAATAAATTGATTGCAGGTCCCGGGACACAATTTCCCTGCGCACGACCAAAGACCAGGGAGAGGCAGAGGTGAGTGAATGGCTGCAGCAACAATCCTTCCTTTTCTGTCTACAATTAACTACCAATGACTTTAACATAACCATGATCTGTGTTCTGTTATAGTATTGTGGGTGTCGGCCGCGGGCTGCCATGAGGCGGTACAGGCGGATGCTGTGCAAAGCAGGCACACACAAACAACTGTCTGCCCAACTCAACCAAACAACAAGCCACAAATAAAGATTCCAACTAATACTCAATAAATGTCTGTTTACTTTCAGACTCTTTTAACACAATATGTCAATTCAAAATTATACAAAAACAAAATGTCAATTAAAACACAATATACAAATATAATGTTGACTCTCTGTCACAAGCACAAAACATTTTTTTGGGGTGGACCAGAGTTTGGACTACAATACATTGAGACGATGTGACCTGATAATAAACAGACTTTATAAAACCTTCAATATGGCTAAATGAACACAAGTCTGCAAACAAGACTGGACAAAAGTTATCTCACATTGATGAAAAAGATTAATTGCCCAGGTATTGCAGGTCCTTGATGGTAGTGGTGGCACAACCAGTTACTAGGTTTCAGGGAGTTATTTCTATTCCACATTAGGCCAGGTTGGTGTGTTAGCTTTTTTTTCTTTATAAGGAAATATTTTCTGATCCCTTCGTTTTGTGTTTACTTATGTTATCTGTAAAAGATTTGAACATTTGTTTAACGACCTGAAACATTTGAATGTGACAAAAAGCTATATCAATCAAAGAATTGTGTCAGGGGGAACAATATTTTTAATGGTACTGTATTTGAATTTCGTAAAGAGGAAATCAGTTCTAGAAATAACTGAAAGTATACTGTGTTATTTACATACAAGCTATGAACATTTTTTTAAGTCTTTTCATGGTTGAATTCTGTGTCTGATTGTCACTCCTCAGATTTTCTCTGTTCACATTATACTGGCACCAGTAGAAACTGATGTAGAAACTGATGTCAACGGACTGGTGGCCTAGCATCCACGGTCTGTGATGTGTCAATCCCATTCGGGGTCACAGTGTTTGCAACGGCAGAGGGCTTACACGGTTCAGCTGGCTTGGGCCACAGAGACAGGAAGGGGACAGGCTGAGCAGGCTATCACACCACCCCCCTGGGGCGGCTTCTGACAGACTAGAAACATCAGGACAGATTTGGGAAGGCAACGCCGACGGGGGGAGCGAGGGTGGGGCCTACAAGTGAGGGAGCAGCCCTGTAGCAGGGCAGCTTCACAGAATTCATTACTCACAGCTAATTTACAAATGGGGAGAAAGACTTGGCTGTGGATCTCCTGCTGTTGTTCACATGACCTCGCCATGCAACTGTTTCTTGCAACTGAACTAAAGCTTTTGCAAAATTCACACAAGTTAATGGACCTCATTGGAATTTCTTAATTTCTGCTATTTTACTTCTTTTCTTATGAATTTATTTAATTTGCTAACATTAGGTACTACATAATTCTAGAATATAACATAAAATCATATATTTTTCGTAAAATTTTTCTCATGATGCAGGGATGCTTGTCTTCAACAGGAACAAAAAAGCAGATCTGGGCTAATGGATGGATCTAAATAAAGAGGAAAAGCTGTTATGCATTAAAAGTGGGAAAAACCATTATAAATCCGGCCATGTGAAAAGTGGCAGCTATGCTTGGGGAGAAATAGTCAGTCGAGTGAGAGCCAGCATGCGGGAAAAGCGCTACAAAGTCTTGGTGAGTGTTTAAGGTGCTAGCTAACATTAGCTACATGATGTCATATATGAGACTTCTGATTTGCAAGCATTTTAATTGTGAATGTTTTACAAGCAAATAAATCACTTGACAAACACAGTTGAAACAAAAATCATTAGTTATCATTTAAATTGAAGTACAGTCTACGTGTGATTCAGGGTGTAACGCATAGAAGACCAGAAAATAACCTTTATCGCTCCATTGACTTTCATTCATTATTTGTTTGGCCAGGGGACCCATGGGGCAACAAGAAGGGGAGGAGAGTAAGTCTCCCCATATACAGAGCCATAAGTACAGTGGAATGGGTAAGATCAAAGTATTTTCATGTTCTAGAATGGTCCAATCAAAGTCTAGATATAATGCAGTAAGCAATTTTTCAAATAATTTTTGCAAACATTTTAGTCTCCTGATGTGCAAATCTGGTGAAAACAGTTTCTAAAATAAATGTAATAAATGAAATAAAGGGACTCATGGAGATCAATGCACTGAACACACTTTTAAGATGTTTTTTTGTGCCTTTCTATCCCCTTTACAAATATATACTACTTTAAGTTGATTTATCACAGAAAATCCCAATAAAATACAATGTATTTTTACTCTGGTTTAGTGGTTACAAATACTTTTAAAGGTGCTGTTCCTGCAGACCCTTACACACTGAAATGGATGGGTGAATAGACTGCCTTTATAGGGCCTGGTCTTATCATATATGTTCATTTAAAGTAGGTGATTTGATTTACTTTGCAGTTCATATTTTTTCTATTTAATGAAATCTTATTCCTGCAGGTCCTTGATTCACTTTAAAGATGCTAGATGTTGGGGAATGCCTCCAGGAGAGCCACACATTTTATCACCCCCGCTGCGTTTAACCCATTTACTTCACATCATCAAGTCATGTCCAGGGACTGCGGCACAGGAGAGGTTTGTATGTAGTGCTGGGATAAAATAATTAGATGACTCCTTCAATTGTCTTGTCACCTCCTTTAACCGAGACATTCACAGCCGCTAATTGAATGAGCTGAATTCTGGTGAATTCCGGTGACTCGTAAATCTACCATAAACATTATTTGCTGGAAGGGGAACGCAGAATCACATGCTGTTAAATTCCTTAAGTCTGCTGCCGTCGATTAAAAGGACAGTCAGCTGGACACCTCTTTCCTACTGTGTAATGGTCAGTGGGCAAACCAGAGACCCCTGCTGCTTTTAGTAAATTAACACTGGGCAGCACATTGTCATGTTTTAAATCACTATACAAATATATGGACGACAACTTTGGGAGGCTGAATGTCAAGAAAAATAAAATAAAAAACTTGTTTGGCAGCTCATCACATGCACAAACAATAGCAACAATGCTTTGTTTATATTAAATATTTTCTTGAGTTGTGGCTAGTGGGTGCTTGGTAAATATTATACTTGACAACATCAATGGTGAACAGTATGATGTATTTGCTGCTTTCCCATTGTTTTTCTAGACCTTAAAAAGCATGTATTTATGGGGCCTACATTCAGGAAAACCCTAAAATTAAACTTAGATGACCCTAACAGACTTAACATTTGCTATAACTTACAAAGAAATTGAATTACATGGGGATAATGCATAATTAGATACCATTTAAGAGAAAAAAGAAGATAGTCTAATTATTGGTGAAGCAGCTTAAGATGCTTTACTCCTTGATTGAAATACATCACAAATGCAGTGTGAATCTGTTCTGGCATGTTCAAACCAAATTTAAATCTTAATTAAATTTTGTGCGAAAAAGAAATTGTTAGAGAGGAGACTTAATCCATTTAAAGGAGGATGGCGAAGGGCTATTAGTGGGTGTTAATTTGTTAATCAGAACTTTCTGAGGCTATCCGTTTCTATATTGAAAGCTGCTATATTTTTGAACCACACAGCGGGGGGTTATTATAAACAGCCTTCAGCCATTGTGGGTGAAGGTGATGGGCCAAATTAGAAAAAGGCTTGAAGTGAAGTCAGGAAAGGGTGTAATATTCTCCTTTTATCCATGTGTTTCGCTCTGTTTTCCATCATGTTGTCCTATTATACCACTCTGTTGATATTTCCTATTGAAATGGGATCACACTTGAACAAGTACCCCTAGACAGGTAAGAAATGAGTGGGCATGATAATAAAGGTACCACAGGGGTCAGGTTCCCATGTAAAGCTTTGTTAATGCCAACATAAAGGCTAGAGGAAAATGCTACAACCACTAACTACAACTTCAAAGAAGGTGCAAGTTGGACAAAAAAAAGGCTTAGAAGATGAGACTGTTCCACGTTACCTAATGAAAAATCCATCTTCTTGACACAGCGTGTGTCTTTCTCTGTCTCAAACCCTCTAACTGCAACAAAAATACATGCACACAAATGTACAACAAAGCCAATTGCTTTTAAGCCAGTCATTGACTCGTCGAGTTCTAATACAGCTGCTGGAGAAGCGGTGCACCATTCATGATGCTTTGCTGCCGAAAGAGAAAAGTTGAGGACATATCCTTGACAAAATCCTCTTTTCACACATAATCCACCTAGCGCCATTTTACTTGAGGACTGGAGTGTAACATTTGATCTTATCCCAAAAAGCTATTCAGATCTATGTAGTGCCTGCTTGATTATGTTCCCGGTACACAGAGGAACCTTTCACTCCCTTAGTGCCTTCCCATCACACCTGGGATAATAAAGAGGATTTAAACAGGTCTGAATAGGTTAACCAGGTGTTGAAACAAATAATGGTTTAAAATTGTAATTAACATGGCTTGAATAGAGCATTGCTCTCAGTAAAGGTCTCCTCTGCTGAATGACTTTGGTATGCAAGGGAACACAAGACTGAAAGGGCCCAGTCTTTGTCATGGAAGAGAATAAAGAACTAATGGGGAATTAAGACCTTTAGAGGCTTGTGCTCCTTTTTTTTGTTTCTCCCCCTTTTTTAAGGATGTAATGCCATAGGTCATAGGTTTGCCCAGCAAATTATCTGCACCTCTCCTAAATGTTTAACTTGTTCAAGTGTGCAGTGATAAGATGTAATAAGACTGAAACCCAGAAAACTGCCAGAAAAAAGTTGTTGTTTTTTAACTCCTGATATTCAACGTGTAAAAAAAGGTTTTACAATTGTATATTTAGTGATAGCTCCTTAATGGAAGTAGTATTGTATTGTGCACTGTCAAAATGTTCACAATAGACCAATATTAGATGTTTTTCTAAGCTGAGCAGTGTCTATGCTAAAACAAAAAATAAGTTGAACTACGTTTAAATGCTAATGCTTTATTAATTAAACAAAAACAAAAAAATAAAGTATGTTTACAATGTAGTTATAATCTGTCATTTTAAAAACACCATGTTTTTGACAGTAGGCTATGAGAGTATTTTTTAACACTTTAAGACCTTTGCCTTGCAGCAAGAATGTCCTGAGTTAGAATTCCAGCCTGGTGTGTTTCTGCATGAAGCTTGCATGTTCTTTCTGTGCATTTGTGGGTACTCCAGCTTCCCACCACAGTTCAGAAACATGTGTACCTGGCCTGTACTTGTATAACGTGTGTTAGTTTAACTGTTCTGTAGGTGTTAGTGTATATGTGCATGGTTATTTGTCCTGTGTGTCAATTTGACCCTACGATGGACTGGCAACTTTTCCGGGGTGTACCCTTCCTCTTGCACAATGACTGCTGGCAGCAGGCTCCAGCCATCTGTAACCCTGCAAGATTACGTGGGTAAAAACCAATGGACTGACGGTACTATTGGTATATAATTACTGTTCGTAACAATGTCCTTACATATTGTAAAAATACATTCCAATAGGGTATTTCAAAAGACGAAGCCACCATCAGTGAGCCTTTTGGTCATTCACAAGAAAGGTCTTTAAGAAATTGTCTTTAAAACCCCTTGAAGAAAGGTTCATGCAAATTTAACAAAAATATATTGCAGTACAGTAAGTATTTAAGAACTGCTAAGAAGTTTTGCTTTCCTATTTTTATTTTAGTTGTTAAAAATAGCTAAAAACCTCTCTATGGGATTTTGTCCACCTGATAAGCTGTCGGCCTAACAACACAATTTCACACCCTTTCGTAACGAAGTGATTGTCAGACTAATAGAGCTGTTAACATATATATTGATCAGATGGAAAGTTTACTCTGTCTATATATAAAAAATGAAGCTACTAAAGAAGTTGAGTGCAATGCTTTGGCAGAAATATGTTTTCCTTCGTTAGCTAGTTGATAATGTCACTTTATAAAAGTTACTGTATTGACTTAGTGCCGTATTCTTTACCCATCAAGTACTGATGCCTACATTGTATATAGGTGGAACTTCTGATTTCAGACACCAGCTTCTCTTGTCAGAAAATATTGTTTGAGAAAAAACTTTTGAGGAAATCACTATCTCCCACTCTGCTCTTACTTCTGCGTACCATAAAAAAAAAAGGCCTGACATACTTACCTAGAGCTGAGATGCTCTTGTCCCGTAACCACTGAAATACAATTTTGTTGATTGTGTAATTCTATAAGACATTCTCACAGCATTACAAAACATATACAAAGGTCAAACCAGCAAACAAACAAACAAACAAAAAAAAACATTTTAATAAAGGTTTGCATTGCCCCTATCTTGACATCCCATAGCCCCCTCCCCATCTCCCCCATGGGGAATACCGTATACTAAGAAACCGCCATTTTAAACATGAAAACATTTTCATTGCTTACCAGTATAACTATTATTTGTAAAATTACACTTTAGATTTGCAAAGCATTACCAATTAAATGTCTCTTTACTCCTAATTTAGCACTTTACTTAGAAGCCTCAGTGGTTATATCATGTTGTTTGTGTAGCTGATGGGGACACTGAAGCTGTTCAAAACAAGCAAATTATGTAGAGTGATACTTTTTTAGAAGGTTATTTGCAAGTACTTCTAAAAAAAAAAACTCTTTGTATGTGTGCACATCCTTATGGTATTAATTTAGGCAAGTTGCCTCTTTGTCAAAGTCATATTTTTCACTACTCTTAGTGGCAAGTAAGCCACAGTCAAAGGGTCACATTCTGCAAAGTTTCCAAACATCAGCCGCAGAACTTCCACACGGTTCTTCATTTCCTCTGAGTGTTTTGAAGCCCCCCATGGAGAGGGTCCCAATCTTGACGCATCAAGCAATGAACAGAGAAAAAAGGCTGATTGCAAGTGATTGACAGGTCATGCGGTTACCACAGTAACTCCTTTTTGGCTTTCCTTGGAAGTCCAATTCATCATCACAATTAGATGACTCTAAAAGGGCCTATTATCATAAGGGTGCACATGTGAGTGGCGCAATCGACTACCTGTGAATCGATCAAGCCATCTGATTCAGGCACTCTGTGTGTGTTAAAAATAAGGCCAAGGTGTGAAAAGATTTCTGGATTTTCAGATGTCATGTATTCTACTAGGGTATGCATTATGTTTTAGTTTAACCACCTTATGTTGTTTTGTCAGGCTATAAAAATATTTTTATTTTGATTAGAATTTTGATTAGTTTTGCCACATCACTGCACTGAGAACAAACCTTGTTTAACATTTTGCTTCTTTAAGTTCTTGTGAAAAGCCTTCCTCAGGGTATCCCCCTTTAACAGCTGCTGGGAGATGGAAAGCAAAGATATGGGAATGTGAGACCGCTCTGAAATGAGTGAGCATTTCAGCAAACATATTTATATTACATAATGCAAATATTTTTACACAATTATGTAACTCTTTAAAACGTTATTTGGATCATTATTAAATTATATGTCTAACTGTCAGGAGACAGTTACACAAGAGGTTGTCCACCAGAGGCATAGGTGTCATTTTAACCGGGGACACCGGGGACATGTCCCCAGCAATATTTATGATTTGGTTTGTCCCCAGGTTTGTCCCCACCAAACCTGATGCGGTAATTCTTTACCTGCACTGATCTAACAGCCGCTTGTGCTCCCAGCAAAGTTTCTGCATCAGTATCTGAACAGAATCTTATTTAAATCACTCCACTTTCTCATGCAGGCATGTTTCTTCCTGCTCATATGCTACGATACAGCATTCTCTGCAGTATATGTCATGTTTTAAAAGACTGGTAGTCAGCTACAGGGTGGAGTTCTGCAATGGCACTGGTACCCGTTTCAAGATGGAAAAAATGCAATTATCCTATACAGTTCCTTTGCTATAACGCAGGTCCACCCTTCGCTACTTCGCTGTTTCGTGGATTTTTTTAATGTCACAATATAAATGCTTTTTTTACAGCGCACAACGCACATCGTGTTCGGCGTCCTAAATGATTGGATGCAGTTGTGAATCTCCTCCTGTCATGTCTCCTGCGCTTGCCAAATTTATCATGTTTGGTTATAATAATGTTATCATCCAGACAAAAAAAAGCGGCACAAACGACTGCCCATAATTATATTCCTCACTAGTACACAACACCTGTTCCGAGACCTTCAGTGGAGAAAGACAAGCAAGGGCGGAGAGACCGTATTGCATATTAACACTTTTATGTTTTAAATCTACCAAATTTGATTATTAAAAGTAGTGAGAAATGTGAGTAAATGTTAATATATGTCATGGAAAAGTGTAACAAAATGTGTGGTGAGGGTTTCACAGCCTTAAAATATAATAACTCTAAAAAGGAAAATAACTGTCTCCATTAGTGAAAGTAAATTATAGTGCAGAAATCACTGTGCAGAAAGCAAACACTGTCCACAGTCCCTGGATTTACCATGATTTCTAATTTCTGAATCGCTGAAAGCGCCGGATGGATAGATAACGACAGCAATGCGTCATCAGCGCAACTTTTGGAGAAAATCCCTCCTGCTCCCTCCACCAAAACAACATATGAACATTGTCCTCTTTGGGACTCTTAAACAAAACATTACAAAAAAAATATTGTCTCACTCCCAAAGCCGTGAAATTGAATTTGTTTTTTTTTTCCACATGAAGCAACTTTATGTGGATCAGCCACAGGTAGCTGCCCTTTTGCAGGACTGTCAGCTGTAAGTTAAATTTGAAGTTTCTACACACAGAGCGGTTTTGGGGTTGCAAAAGGAGTACGTTTTATTTTTGCGCATTCTGCTGGTGTGAGTACATATTAGGTCCAGCATTGTTCTTTGTGCTACGGTGTGGATTTTAATAATTCTTTCCATCCAACAGCCTATTGGTGAGGTTTAAAAAGGAAAACAGGTAATGGCTATGGCTTTTAACTTGTATTGATTTAATAAAGATGTGATTTTCACACCGTTTATACACTGCACTGCATATTGTAATGAAACATGAAACAAATTAATACTTACAGGCTAAATAAATATTTAATTACTGTCCCCAGCAATTCTCAAATCACATTAAAGTTTATAATTATGTCCCCGGCAATTTTAAAAACAAACTGACGCCCTTAACCAGAGAGCACAGTGGAGGTATATGAACCAGTGCTGGTGGGCCAAGGCCTGAAGGTATTACACACACCTGCAAATCATTTGGACTGCAGGAGGATAAAAGGAGCTGGCAGTCACTCATTCCCTGCCTGAGTGTTAAGCTATATGGTAATCCCCAGCTCTCCAAGTTCCTTGCTATTCTTTATCAAGCTTTTTTGTCCATTTCTAGAATTATTCACTCGATTCCTCCTCAGAAACTCACCTTTTTTCATGGTCCTTGCAGGTTCCTTGCTTCCCTAGTTTCCACTCCTGAGATCCTTTGTCCAAGATATATAATCAACTTCTAGATTCCTCTCTGGCTTCAACCTGGTCCCTTTCTTCCTCAAGACAACAGTCATCCTCCTGCACTTTTCCACTCATTCACCAAAGTTCCTCCTTTAAAGCTCCATCTTCAGCTAACAATGGTTAAAACAAGGCTTTTGTAGTTGTAGGAGTTATTTTGGTACGTTTAAGTGACTGTCTTTTGGAGACTGCAGAGGTAGAGATATCAAACATCTGTCAACTTCTGCTATGCATAATTACGTGCACCTAAAGTATCCTCTTCTGCTACTGTCACCCCCCCTCACAAGCATCAATTCCTCCACAAGCACTAAATCCTCATCAGAGCCATGTTCTGCCCCTGTTGGATGAAGTAATGGCCATTGTGCCCATTGTTCTTTTCAATTACATTTCTTGTTAGATGTTCATTGCTGGATTTAAAAAAAAACATCACCCGATATTGTCAACACCCTACAACACACACACAAATACAATCAAGATAAGCTTTATTTCATGGCAAACATACCTTCATAACAAAATCAGCTTAATTACCTAAGTGAAAGTTTTCATAATGCAATAGGAACAAAAACAGCTATACAGATACTCTGTATAAAAAGGTAATCAAAGCTATGATAAAGGAATATTGTCCTTATTTACATCTAGATGGCCCGATTTTAACTGTTGCCTTAAGCTTGTGGTTGTTCAGAAACATTTTCTATCAGGCATTAGTGCGCACATGCAATTCTTTGTGATATTTGTATTTATTTATAGAGGTAAAATTACAGGAGCTTTTCATGTAGATATTTGTGTATGCAAAAGTGTTTTTCATGGTCAAGAAGGAGGCCAAAGCAAGCGTCAGCATCAACATGAGCGTCAGAGCTATGCAGCTTCAGTGTGTCACAGTCAGCGGGGGCCACTGCACCCATGCAGGCTTCACATCAGCGCATGAATGGAGCTGAGTCGGCCAGACAGCGCCATGGCACACTCCAAACTTAGTGTAATTAAAGTTGAGAAAGGTTACATTTTGACACTGAGATGAAGCGAAGTGTTCTTTCTCTCAGGCAAAAGGAAATATAGGGTACCTCGTCAAAGCAGTTAACTGGTGAAGCCCTCGACCCTCCTGGACAGCAAGACAGACACAGTGGAAATGAAGATGCACATCCACTATCATGATTAGGTGTTAGGTCTTGAGAGGAGGGGACAATTGCATGAGCATGTAATTAAATCCGCCAACCTTTTGTGGCACCACGCCTATTCAGTCCTATACAGGAACATCCATCCGGAAGAGAAAGTGTGTAATAGTCTGTGATGCATGTCGGGAAGAAATTCGTAGATATGCTGAGGATTTAATCTTCAGAATAAACACAACAAGATGTAATGTCAACTCCGGACTTAAAAATAATGTAATGCTTCGAGAATGTCACAGAATGGTTTGTCAGCATTTCCGAGGAGTTGAGCTGTTCTGCTAGACACAAAATATTTTGACCAGGTCTTTTCAGCTTTGCTATTGGCTAAGATTTGAGACTTGTGAAACTGTGTACCATCAAATGACTGTCTCAAAAGGAGTTTTGTTGCAAAAGTTTTGTTGCAAAAAACAAGAAAATATTATTTCATAGCACACCTGGGAAATAAATTAATCAAAATTTTATCATTCGCAATAAAATGTGCATTTGTAAGAAATACATGTGTGGCAATATGACAAGACAACAGATTTGCTTGAAGCCAGAGAGGTGAGATACGATTCATGCATAGTATTATACCATATCTCATTGTTTCTCTTCCATTTTGTTTTTATTCTGGACATTTTTGAGCAAATAAATTTGAATTGTAAACATGGAATTATCACAGTTTATATATATAGATTTTTCTTTAGAGGCAACATGCATGTGTTTAATTTCCAGACAAGTTCATTATTGCTTACAACTGGCTAAGAGTCACTACAACTTTTGTAATGTAATGGTTTAGCCAACAGTTTCAATTTTATTTATTTATCACCAGAAAACAGAACTACCTAGGTGAAAAATATGTTTAAGGTGTATTTCATAATAAATAAAGATTATTCCTAAAATGTTCCCACAGGGCAAACATTTATAAACAGATCCCAAATAATCTGAGTTTTTAAGTTAGGATTCACAAGAGCTGCACTTTTCCCATTTCTTGTACAGTAGCTGTTAGCTGTGTTATGTTGTTCAGACTTAGCTTTACATGACCTGAGATAATAAAAAAAGACTGCTTTCCCTGTCAAAGTAAGCAAACTGTGCTTATATAACTTCCTTTGAGGGTAGAGAACTACTTCTTTCACATGAAAAAATAGAAAAGAATTACGCTCTCTGTAACGGACTGGTTGTACTTGGTATTTTTAAGTTGCTATACTCTGTAGCCACATGTTGGACATGATCCTGATGCTAGCTGTCTGGAATTTGCCCTCTCATATGCTAAAAGAGCTATGTGCATGTCAAAGCATTTCAAGCATTTCAGCTACATAGACTCTTAAAAGTTTGAAATGCCAAGTTTTTCAATGTAAAACCTAAAAGCATGGTCAAGCTTTTAAAAACTAGCAAAATATAAGACCTGATTCATCTTATAAAATTCAAATAAGAAACAGCTAAACTTTTAGTAGGAAAAAGTCAAAGTAAAAAAAGTACAGAACCTTGATTGCATACTGTAACTACAAATACTCTTAAACTAATATTTATATAAAAAATACCTTCTGATTTCAGTTTTCAATCTTATTTGGTAGGAGTCAATGAGACAAAAAGGACAAATTAAAATTATTTATGAATTCATACCTTGATAGAAGCCCCAGTTCCATCTGAAAAAAAAAATACCTAGAGCAAGTTGCTTTCCACACTGTTTTACTATAAGCATCATGGTATTTTAGTGAAGCTTCTTGTTGTTTTGGTGCTGAAAATACTTTTTGAAATAGTGTTTCAAAGGTTCAAGTTTGGTTTTATCCAAGTATAACAAATTATTCTGCAAAATGTACAGACAATTTAACAAGGTCTGGATGTTTTCCTAATAATAGACTTATGTCTTGCTACCCTACATCCTAGCCCAAGCATAGAGTGAAAACAGTAGATTTTTGTCATATCTACCACACAAATAGGCATTGTTGGACATTCCTGAGACCCCTTCAGTGTTATTCTTTATCTTTTAGCAGATTCGTTTACCAGTTTACCAGCCTATATGAATTGCAGCCTCAGTTTCCTGTTCTTAGTTGACAGGAGTGGCACCCAGTGTGGTCTTCTGCTGATGTAGCCCATTTGATTCAAGGTTTGACATGTTTTGCATTCAGAGATCTTCTTCTGCATACTTTGGTTGTAATAAGTGATTATTTGAGTTACTGTTGCTTTTTTATCAGCTCGAACCAGTCTGGCTTCTCTGACCTCTGGCATCAACAATGTATTTTCACCGATAGAACTGCTGCTCACTGGATATTTTCCCTTTCTCTGACCATTCTCTGTAAATCCTATACATGGTTGGGCATGATAATCCAGTAGATCAGCAGTTTCTGAAATACTCAGACCAGCCTGTCACCAACAACCAGGCCACGTTCAGTCACTTAAATCACCTTTTTCCCCATGCTGATGCTCGGTTTGAACTGCAACAGATTGTTTTGACCATGTCTACATGCATTGAGTTGCTGCCATATGATTGGCTGATTAGAAATTTACGTTAAAAAGCAGTTTGACAGGTGTGCATAATAAAGTGGCAACTGAGTGGAGTGGAGTCGGAGCCACATGAAGAAATATTGTTTTTTAATCTGATTTTGCCATCCAAACATTTGCACTTACATTTCATAGTAATAGTATAATGTATAATGTAATAGAGTACGCAGCACTCTACACAGATATGAGTTTTTTCACAAGTTTATAAAACATGTCTGCATAAACCACACACAGCTCATGTTTGTTATTTCATGGCTGCACACATTCAGATGCAGATGTAAGAGGAACAATTGGCCCTTAACAGATAGGGGTCTGCTACTTTCAGCTTGAAAAAGATGGAACACATGTCCCAGCCTTTGTGGATGTCAGGAGCCCATACAGGAAACCCACTGTGTTTTGTCGATGTGTCATTTGCACCCTCTCCCCTCTTACTGCAGTGAAAAACGCTCTCTGTAAATGATAGTCCCCTTTGTCTGTCATCAAAAGGACTCCTTTACTCTCCACCTTTCTCCAGTGGGTCTTGGCAGCTGTCAAGTAAAAACACTGAATATCATTACAAAATTAATTCAAGCAATCTACTATAAGTAGTTACATTTTTTTTTCTCCTGAAATTCCTCTTTGCTGACCCTGTCTGAAGATAATTATCGCTCCTAGCAATAATCTACTGTGTGCGTCTCTGAAAAACAAAATAAAACATCAGACACGTCGAACCATTTGTAACATGAGCAGGGATGCTTAATATAACATCATTAAAATCACACATTGATTATGCAAACGCTGATGGAGTTAGTTATGTCTGGCCAAACGTCTGCATTTCAAATGCTTCACTTGATTAGGTGTCAAATTTGATTACAGATGGATTATATATTTAACATCTGTAGGTAGACCACATCCCTGTGCTACTCTTTTATATTTTCTGGTCAGTCATTAACATATGATTTGCACGCATTTAGTGTGTAAGTGTAAATTGTGCATGTGCACTGCAAAAAGTTAGATTACTAAACAGAATATGGTATGTTTTGTTTTCATTATCATGTTTTTTATTTGAATGTAAAAAGACAAAAGATCCTATAGGGTATACACAACATCAAAGGTTTGAAAAAAATCTAAACATAAGCCAAATATTAACTGATATGTTTTTTTAACTTAAAAGCCTCTCTCTTTGGAAAGAAGAAAAAAAAGCTTACTGTTAAATCCTGCACACACACACACACACACGCACACACACACACGCACACAGCCACACACACTAAGCTCCGTCAGATATAAACATGCAATATGCTAACTCACACCTTTAAAAACCAAGAAGTAATGGGCACTTCTTTTTGATGTCCTATCTGTTAACTTTTCAGTCTGGCATTTTTAATCCACCAAGATTTAAAAAAGAAAGAAAGTCCTCTGTTCAGACATTTGCACTTTTGCAATATAAAGCTCCTAATCTTTGATTCCCGACTCCAGAAAATCCTATTAAGATCACCTTCAGTTTAACACAGACATTGTTATGAAATGCAAATATGCTGCTTCACTGGTACACTTTTAATTGAGGGTAAAATGCACTGTATGCAAAACCGTTAGAGTAATTTTAAAAATGTCTGTCAAGAGGAACCTCCAAACCACAGACTCTCACTTGGGGGCTCCCTCAGGGCTGAACCATGGGTGGGGGGCACAGGCATTCAGTGTGGTACCAACGGGTGTCTTGAAAAAGGTATCAACTTGGGAGGATTTGACTGATTAGGTAATATTCCTGCGTGTTCCCATGTAAGCAACATTTATAAGAGCTTTCTTGGCGCCTATCTCCCTGTAATTCCTGTCCTCTGCGTCATTCTCTCTCGGCAACGTTCATCTCTTAACATGGCAACTCGGCGCTTTAAGGAGCCTGTCTGTGACAAAAACCTTGACAGCGGTGGCAGGCATCAGCTTCTCGTAGCAAAGCCACTTACCCAAGAGGGCGACCCCCTTGGTGGATATGGTGACGCTTAAATTGCCCTGCCGTCCGCCAAGGCAACCGCATGGAGACATGGGGAAGGGGTGTTTGGACAGAGGCCTGCTACCATTCATCATCATAACCTCCCGTCCCCCCTGAAATGACCTTGTAAATTGATCCAAATCATCGACTAATGAGGGGTTGCTAACCTGTTGTTATCGACTGCAGTGTCAATCTCCAGGAATTAAAAGGAAAAATGTGTTGTTTCCGAGGTGACCTGGTAACATTTAAATAAATGTACTTCTAATTAAGGATCTATTAAAACAAGATGGAAAAAGTTGAAAGTTGTTCAGTAAAAGTGCAACAAATCCATACAAGATGTTCCATTGCTGCACCTTAGAGTGTTTTATAGAAGTACTAAAACTTCCTGATTACTCACGTCACGTCACAATCACAACCATTACTATAGACCAACACAAAGTACTGCATGATTGTAAAATTCAAAGAAAATAATGCATAGTGTTCCAACTTTGCTGATAAAAAATTGAAAAGCGTGATGTGCCTTTGTGTTCAGCACTCTTATGTAATTACTTTTAGAACAATGTTTTGCAACACTTGCGGATGCAAGTCTATGGGGATGTTTCTACCACCTTTATTGTGCGTTCACACTGCATGCTTTGTCAGCGTCAAACAATGCTCACAAAGCATATACATTTTTAAGCTGACACTTGCAAAGCTCGTGGGCGGGCCTTAAAATTGACGTTTGTGGCGGTGTGAAGCACCATTAGAAATCCCCTGGCTCAAATTTCCTCCCATTATTCTTTCTGTTATAGCTCAAACTCAGTCAGGTTGGGTGTAGAGCACGTGTCAACACTAACTCACAATTTTTACAATTCTCAGTTGGATTTAGGTATGGACTTTGACTGGACCATGTTAACACTTATATATCCTTTGATTTCAAAAAGTCATTGTGGCTCTGCCTGTATTAGTTTACTTGCTAGAAAGTGAGTCTCCACTCTTTTGGAGCATTTGACAGGTATTCTTCCAGAACTTTTTTTCCAAAGCTAATTAGCTGCATCCATCGGTCCATTAACTATGGGAACAGTATAACACATTAAATATTCCTTAATCCTTTTCTATGTTAGATTCAGAAGGATTGGGAAAAGTTGAGTAGCTGCCAAAGCAGGGAGATATTTTATAAAGCATATTATATGTTTGCAAATCTGTGCCTTTTCTCATGTCTGAGTTTTGTTTTTGTTATTTTCCTAAAATGGTTAAAAAATGTTGTACTGTGCAAAAGTTTTAGGCAGGTGGGAACAAATGCTATAAACAAAGAATGCTTGCAAAATGGAAGTCTTGATCATTTATTTCTCTCAATCAACAAAGTGCAGTAAATGAACAAAAGAGAAACTTAAATCAAATTAATATTTGGTGTAACCACTGTTTGCCTTAAAAACGGCATAAATTCATATAGGTGCACATTTGAAGGTGCTCGGCTGGTAGGTTGTTTGAAACAGCTTGGCTCTTTAATCATCCATCACCTGTTATTCATGTTTGTATATCTCCGATTCATGTAAAGCACCTTGAATGACCCTGTTGTTAATGTGTGCTATACAAACAAAATTGCCTTGGAGAACTAACCACAGATCTTCTGTGGATGTAGCTTTTGCTGATTTACAGATCAGAGCTCTGTGGGGGACCTACCATCACTTCCAGGACTTCTTGTTCTTATACACTGAAAATAATTCTCAATCCTCTTTGGCTGTAGGTCTGGGACCGTTGTACTGGTCCAGAATACATTTGGGACAATCATACACCTGGGAAGACTCTATATAAGATTGTGGGTTCGTATGCCGCCCCAGGGCCTTTCTGCATGGAGTTTGCATGTTCTCCCCGTGCATGCGTGGGTTCACTCCGGTACTTCGGCTTCCTCCCACAGTCCAAAAACATGACTGTCAGGTTAATTGATCACTCTAAATTGTCCTTAGGTGTTATTTGACCTGTCTGTCTCTATGTGGCCCTGTGATGGACTGGCGACCTGTCCAGGCTGTACCCAGCCTCTCGCCCATTGACAGCTGGAGATAGGCACCAGACCCCCGCGACCCATTAAGGATTAAGCGGTTCAGAAAATGGATGGATGTGCATATATGATACTTATATGCAGTTTATATGCACATATATGCTGCTCTATATAGAGCATACATGCACATTTATGATAACATATAAGCCAAATTGAGTTGCATATATGTGCATATACAGGCCATATATGTCTCCTGTATAGCTCATGGCAGGATCTGGTGATTTATCTTTCTTTGGCAACTGTCATACATTATGCGTAGCTCATATTTTTTATTATCAAGGTTTCTCTGCATGCGCTCAACTCCGTTGTATAGTCCACATCTGTTCTCTCCTGTCACTCATCCGCACAATAGAATAATGCGGTCCATGCATGAACTTTGGGTTTGTAGACAGTTTGACTCGCGGCAAAGCGATTCAGAGTAAATATGGTGATGTCACCATCACAGATTGACACAGCGTCCGGAATTTTTCAGGAATTTTTTTTCTACAAGTGTGACAGTATGGAGGGATAATCATTATAACTCAGATATATCATGATGAAAGTGTTGTCCCATTGGTTAAGTGGTAAATGTCTCTCACTGAAGATACTGGGGTTCCAGTCTTACTTGTTGCATAGATGATGCCCTGTCATTAAATGAACTCATGCAGATAAGCACCTCGTCAAACAATAAAAGAACCTACAGTATGTAATCACATATATTAAGAATATACGTGATATTTATACAATTGGCCATTTTTCTATGTTATAGTCACATATAGGTACATTTATGTACCTATATGTAGCTAGAACATAGAAAAACCACCTATAATATAGTAAAACGACCAATTTTATGTATCTCACTTATATTCAAAATCTATACCAAAACATATACTAAAACCTATGTATTTATTTAAATTCCTTCCATGTGGTTGTTATTGAATGATGGATAAGTATCTGTATTTTTTCAGCATTCAGAGCATTGTTAATCCTGTCCAAATCTCCATCTTCATTTGCAGAAATGCCGCCGCAACGTTCAATAAACCTCCACCATACCTCACTGTTGCCTGCAGACACTCATTATTGTATTGCTCTGTAGCTCTTTGATGAACAAACTGTATTCTGCTACAGCCACTTATTTCAAATTTTGACTCATCAGTCCAGAGCACCTGTTGGCATTTGTCTGCACACCAGTTTCTATGTTACTGCGGATACTTAAGTTGCTTGGCCTTGTTTACACATCAGATTCACAGATCAAATTTATCTGCAACTCTTCAAAGAAGGCAATTTCTAGACAGACATCTCCGGTCAGTAGATGGGTGTACCTGGGTCTCACTGGTTTCTGCCAGTTCTGAGCTGATAGCACTGCTGGAAATCTTCCGATTACGAAGGGAAATCACTTTGATGTGTATTTCATCTACAGTTTCCTTGGACAACCACCACGTCTAAGATACTCAACATTGCCTGTTGCTTTGTGCTTCTTCAAGAGATTGAACAGCACATCTTGAGAACTCAGTCTCTTTAAAATTTCGGTCAGGTAGAGACCTTGGTGATACAGTAGATCTGTATTGTGTGTTTTTGCTGTGCTCAATCTTGCCATGACATAAAACTATCTTCCACAGCATCTCATTAGTAGAAGAGTTTGGCTATTCCTTACCCAGTTTTCACCCTCCCACACAGCTGCTTCATTTTCAGTTAATGTCTGTGTTTCAATCTATGTGTGACGCTGATTATCATTAGCACCTGTTTGGTATAATTGGTTCTTCATTTCTGAAAGCATTCTTTCCTTACAGCCTTTTTCAAAGCTGCCTAAGACCTATGCATAGTACTTTATATTTTATTTTTCCTTTAAAAAGTATACTGTTTTAACCATTGAAATGATGATTGTACAGTTGACACCCTCAATTATCAGGGGACCAGTGTCCAGTGGTTTGTCATTACAAATGTGTTACAGTAGGCCGATGGCAGTGTAAGTAAGGTAATCCTATTTCAACCACCAAAGAGAACCATATTTTAAATATAGCAATGTTTTGTACTTCACAAACTGCACAAGGAAGGCTTTTTAAATGGTTTTCCTTAATATGTACAGGCATAAACAACAAGAGCAGCCCTATCATCCAACTGCTAAAGCTATCAACAGCAAATGCGAAGTAAACAAATCACTCTTTAGCAATGGTTAGTTTGTCTGTTTAATTCATTACCAGCTAATCAGATTTAGTGAACTGCCAGCATTTTATTTGAGGAGTCAAAATTAAAAATTGCATGATTTATGTCTATTTATTGTGTCAATGTGGCAAACCTTCACACAAAAAGTCAGATAGCTAGATATATAGCTTTCTAAAGAGAATTGCACAAAGCTAATTAAAACCAATATATCCTCTTAGCCCATTAAAACACTGTAGCAATGCTGGGTGCATTGTGTGTTCGGGCTACATGCTGTTGTTCATGCCTGATGGATATCATTCAATCCAAAGGACTTTCTGAGTTTTTTGTTGAAAATGGCATGAAATTATGGGAAACTTTACATCTAACACTAGTATTAACAACAACAATAGTTTCTCTGGTAAAAATAAACTGATAACCATGATGAATTTGCACACAATTTGCACACCTATCCATACCTGCTTGTGTCAAGTTACCGTTAATCCCTCTGACCTAAAAACAAACACTACAGAGACCAGTTGTAAAATGGTAAATGGCCTGTATTTGTATAGCGCTTTTGTTAGTTCCTATTGACCCCAAAGCTTCACACTACATTCAGTCATTTACGCTCAGATGGCAAGCTATGTTGTAGCCACAGCTGCCCTGGGGTGCAATAACAGACGCGAGACTGCCGGACACTGGTGCCACTGGGCCCTCTGACCACCACCAGTAGGGAATGGGTGAAATGTCTTGCCCGAGGACACAACGACCGAGACAGTCGGACCTGACCTCCTAAAAGTTGAATGGTTTTATATTAACAATGATAAATGGTAATGATGGTGAAGGTACGCGAGAGCTGAGAACACTGCAGGGCCAAAACAGAGGTGAGAGGAATTACAGAGAGAGAGTTTAACAGGTGAGAATGAATCCAATATGGGGAATAATATCTTGAATAAGCTTGATTGGCAGGTCCACAGGTCGAACAGGACCTCAGGTGGAACTCTCCCGAAACAAGGAGAAAGAGCTGGTAGTGGCCAGACAAGGACAAATACAGAAAAACACAGACAAAGACATCAGACTCCTAACATCTTGTCCTTGAAGGGTCATGAGGTGTTGGTGCAGCATTCCGCACAATTACCAATAAGTGAATTCTTAATACTGTCCTATATTGTTGCAGTGAACTTTACCTGTATGCTGTTTTATTTAAACAAAATATTTTCAGTTGGATAAAACAGTATGAGCCAGTTAGTGATCTTAAATGCAGCAAAAGAAAGTCAAATTATTACCTAATTCAGACTGATATTGACTTGTGAAATGTATGTATACACCTTAGCTTGACTTAAGTTGAACCGAACAGGAGTTTGAGGAATCGGACAAAGGTACCCAGATAATCCGATTTGAGAATCAAATTTCTCTGGATGTAAATACCCGTCAGGAGAAGCCGAACTTTGGGACTCCCCCTTCGGGAAGAAATGAGACCAGAGAAGCAGGAAAAACTATAACAACAGAATGAGCAGCAACAACGAGTGTAACCCCTCCTTTCCACTGGACGCGTCAGCAGTATGTTACAGCAGCAGCACGTCATACGCAGCTGATAGCCACCGCTGTAATCAATATAATCCTTTCCCCCGGAGGCGAAAGCAGCACAAGTCTGCCCCGTCAAAGGAGGTTCATGTCGCGGCACTTTTCTAAATGTATGCGGCATTCCTATTTTCTACGTGGTACGCCTCTGAAACGTGTACATTTTGACATTTTGGATAGGGGAAGACATGAAATCAGGCTGCTCAGCATCCGGAAATGTTCAAAATAAAAGAAACATGCTGTTTTTCAGTTGCTTTACTACCTGTGCAGCCTGATGAGAAGTCCGTACCTCGTGGGAGGGGCTTGTGTTTCATCATGGACCACGAACGGTTGATCATTGAAGTGGAGAAGCACTTAATCCTGTATGACCCCAGTCACACTTTTTATAGAGACAACTTCAAGAAGGATAAAGCATGGAGTGACATATTTGCTGTTATGGCACAAAATGGTGGTTTTATCCTACTTATGAAGGTGATTATAATCCACATTCTATATGCTAAAATACATGGGCCTTGAAGTTTTAATAATTAAACTGCAATGAACTTACCAAAATAAATACTGTTTTGTGCTCTCTTGGTGACAGCTGCTTCCCTGCTGCTACGTGCCTCCTACGCCCCCGGTGGAAAGGGCCAAGAAGCAGAATACGCGAGCTAAACATGCTGCTCCTGTAATGTGCTGCTGACACGTCCGGTGGAAAGCCCGGGTAACACAATAAAACAGTACAGTTGTTACAAAATGTACTGTGCTGTAGTGTTGTTGTTGTTGTGTATTGCTTTGCTCATTGTGCATATCCTACTGATACCTCTTGCTCCACTGACATCAGCATTTGTTTACTATCTGTGTGAGTCTAGTCCAACAGAATATTGTCAGAACAAAAGTGCATGTGTCACCACCTAGCGCTGCAGAGTGGAAAGCACTTTATTCAGTAATTTGATGTTACACTGGGACCTAACCCTCATCT
This sequence comes from Apricaphanius iberus, assembly GCA_028564705.1. Lineage (NCBI taxonomy): Eukaryota > Metazoa > Chordata > Actinopteri > Cyprinodontiformes > Aphaniidae > Apricaphanius > Apricaphanius iberus. The sequence continues at coordinate 1,126,114 of JAPXFQ010001619.1, forward strand.
TTGGCTAAGCCATTTGTTAGATTTCTGTCAAAGCTCAATTTAGATGTATATGTAAACATACTGACTGTTATTCATGTCATATGAAAGGGATAAACAAATTAAATGTAATTTATGCTTACCAGAAGTTGATCAGAGATGCTCTTTGCCCCAATTGCCATGTTAGGAAAATCATAATAGAATCATCATTTTGATCTTACGAAAAATAAACAGGGAAATTATATTCTTATCAACCTTCCCTTTTAATAATCTCAAACCCTCTGTTGCTGGTCAAGAAAGGAATCCCTACACCATTGTGTTAACACCACTCTTGTTTATTGTGTGGATGATTTGATAGTGAGGTTTTGGTGTTAGTTTTCCATCACACAATTTTTCTTATAGTATAAAGAAACTGCAGACGGGACTTTTTCTGGCTTGCTTTAAACAATGCCTTTCATTTTAGCATTCTTCAATATGGGCCAGGTCCACATTATGTATCATTTTCTTTCCAATTCACAACAGTGCACTATTTGACTTTGGTTTGTGAAACAAACTTTACTTTTATTAATATCTTTTATGGCATCGTATAGGCTTTGACTTTTGAAAGCATTTAAAAATCGTACCTGTACAGATCTGAGCGCTGAAAAAACCTAATATAACAGTGAAAATATAAATTACACCAGAAAATAAAATAGCATATCAGTTCACTTTGAAAGCCTCAGAGGACATCTGACAGCCTTCTGATCCACAGTTGCCTCCAAGCAAAGCATTCTCCATTTCTTGGGATCAACATGGACTAAAATATTAAATGTGTCGCTTACTCGAATAATTCACATTTAACTGTGCTCTACCAAGTGATGCAAAGACATGTTGCATCTTATACTCATGACCGCCAAAAAAATATTTCATCACATGCAACTTGGGAATTACCCTTGATGATTTCGCTACTGTGTGTATGCAGTGTACAATTCTCTGTACACTTCTCTCATAGTAACACCAATTAAGCATTAATCAGATTAGTAGATAGTCTTTTGTATGATCTGAAAACTTGAACTGACAAGTAAAACGCTTGACTGCTGACAATGATATCGCAGATAGATTTTTTTCTTTTTTTATACATCACAGCCTTGTTGAGAATTGCGCCTTTAATTCTTAGATTTGAAATTCATGGATGTAAGGGACTACATTTTTTAGAACTCTTAAATAATTGTGTGGTGATAGCAACAGGAAGGTGGTCAACCATGTGTTTTAAAGATAAATGTGTGATCAAAGGGCATAACAAAACAAGTAAGGGTATCTTTTTTTCCCTCCCCCTTCTCTTCCATTTTTTCTTCTTTTTCTTTTTCTTCTTACAGGAGAGTTTAAAGAATGTGGAGCGGTTTCCAGGGGATACGAATGAAAAGCTTTCGGAAATGTGGTGTGGAATTGAGCTGAAGGGGCAGCTTCTGAGAGAAATTCCCTTGTAGCTCCAGGAGACGTGAGGAATTACGAGGCCTCGTCCTGTCAGACAAAGAAAGTGAAATATGTGGTCATTTTCATTTAAGGCTCTACTTTGTTATTCTTTTAATGAATTGTTTATTAAGGAAAAACAAAACAACACACTGACCCTTCTAACTAACCTCTATATGTTACTGCAAAATCATAAATACTTTTGCTGGTAATTGCAATTTCTATCTATAAATGCTTAACCTTAATTTCAAGAAGCAAATACTTAAAAAGCTAAGACAAAATTTTATCTATGTACATTTTTATTGGGACTACATGTCACAGGCCAAAAAAGGTACAGAGCACATTTATAACTGAAGGAATGCACAAGGTTACATGTATCACAAAAAACCTCAACATCTTATTAGAACCATTCCTTTATAGCTATGACTAAATGGTAAGGGTTGCTGAAGGATCAGCTTCAAGTTTCAAAACCTTTGTGGACTAATTTTTCCCCCCTTAATTTTAATGTCTTTAGCTACATTCATCGTCCCAATAATTCTTTGAATTCCCTGCAGTATGATAAGGCAGGACCATGTTTTCCCATGGATAACGTATGTTCAGAATTGTATTAAAGCTGAAACTTAATGTCACACTTATCAGACTAAAACATGTTCTTTGACAGATTGCTTTATGTCCCAAATCCAGGATTTTACTGAACTTTTTTGTGTTTGTTGAGCTAGACATTTTATTTTATTTTTTGCCAATCACCTAAATTTTTTTTTTTAAATTCATTGAAATATTACATTCTGAAATAACAATTTTTTATCGTATTAAGTGCACTAGAAGACTAGGGTGACCATATTTTGACTTCCAAAAAAGAGGACACTTCAAAAAATACTCTGTTTTAAAAAAAATACTTTTGATTTAAACATATTCAATGTGTTTCTTCTTTATATGCTAAGAAAAAAATATTCCTTGATCTGTAAAAAGAATGTGAAAATTGGAAATGTTACAAGTAACTTATGTTTTGTACTTATAAGTTATTTTTTGTACTTGCAATTTAGGTTTTGTAACTTGCACACATTTTAAAAATACAAGTTACAAGTTTTACGTTTCATATTTCAAATTTCAAGTTACAAGTTTCAAGTGTCAAGTTTCAGTTTTCAAGTTACAGGTTTCAAGTTTCAAGTTTCAGGTTGACAGAAGGAAGGTAGGGCTCTGCACAGCTCACAACCAAACTTGATTACTTTGATACAGGGTGTTTCTCAATGTCAAGGTGCCTCACATACCCAGGCACTGCCTGGATAGGTGAGGCACCTTGCCTACGAGGACACTGTCCTTCCTTGGTCAAAAAAACGGTTTGGAACAGACTTGCCTTACATTACCGCGGCTGCCGGCTTACGTGCTCTGTTTACGTCCCACCCATCGTAGTAGCATTGTAGCGTAGTAATATTACTTCCACCATGGAACTGGAAATGTATAACGAGAGTTTTACTTTTTTTATATGTCAGTTAAATCAATTGTGCAAACGAATTAGTACCTGGCAGCCACCAAAGCTGCAACTACTAAGCAACTAACGAACCATATATAACTTCTTTGGATCTAAGAAATAATAATAAAAAAAATTAAACAAACATGTTAGATATTACCCCGATGGTTAAAATTAGTTGACGTACATTTAAAATATAAATTTACCCCCGAAGTAGCTACTGCCGGCTCCTACCGCGCTGTATTTTGGGAAATGTTTGACCAAGAGAAGCCATCAAGGCATTTCTGATGTATCCTTGGTTAGTTAGCTAAACGGCTAACAAACGGAGGATAGATTCCTCCGTAGCACATGAACATTGGAACAGGCCTTGGTGGTCCCTGATGACGTATCTCCTATGCAACTTGGGCGGGACCAAGGCATCAAGGCGAGGGTCCTGGGCATTGAGAAACACCCACTATTTACCAGTAGTTGGCTGTAATAAAAAGGAAAGAAAGGATGTCATTTGTTTAAAAAGTAGGGAAAATGAATATTAAAATGAGTATTAAAATAATACAATATTTGAGAAAGAGTAATATAGGATTAAAAACGACACTATATTTAACAGGAAAACATCTCTCAAGTATATGTAGTGAAGATAAAGAAACAGAACTGGTGTTGCTGTGTTTAATAATTAGAGAATAGAAGGAAACTCAGAGAAAAAAAATAGTGAAAGATGGACATTATTTAATTTTATATTTAAATAAAAAAAATTATTAAATGGAGAGAGACATGTAAATTAGTAATAGAATTTATAAATGCAGGTGAGATAATTTAGTAAAAGCTCTTTAGCCCGACCCGCACTCCAGCATAGTAGGCGGCGGAAGTGCACCAAAGTTTTTAGCCACTTGCTAAGAAGAAGAAGAAGAAGAAGAAGAAGAAGGTAATTTGCCTCACTAGTTTTCAACTGTGTGCACACGAACGCATGCACACACATACACACACACTTGAGTGTCTGCAATCGTCAGAATTGGTCAATAAACACTTAGGTTTTTCTATTTCCACTGTTATTACTACTGATATTTTTAGCTGTGTATATGTATTTTATATAAGCAACTAACCTGTCAAAGTTGGGTCGGTGTTCAAGTTGAACACTACTGAGGTGGATTATGGCCACCTACTGGTAAATAGTGTGAATGTAATCAAGTTTGGTTGTGAGCTGTGCAGAGCCCTACCTTCCTTCTGCCATGATTGGATAGAAATTCGCAAAACATGATTTGTTGGTCAAAATCAGCAAGCCACTCATTGGTTCTTCTAGGCAAGCCAAATATGGTAAAAAATTATCTGTAACTTAGAACTTGTAACTTGAAACCTGTAACTTGAAAACTGAAACTTGAAACTTGAAATTTGAAACTTGTAACTTGAAACTTGAAATATGAAACTTGAAACTTCTAACTTGTATTTTTAAAATGTGTGCAAGTTACAAACCATAAATTACAAGTACAAAACACAACTTATAAGTGCAAAATACAAGTTACAAGTACAAAACATAAGTTACAGGTACAAATATTAAGTTACAAATACAAAAATGAAAGTTACAGGTACAAAACTTAAGCCCTAATTCTAGCTTCATAAAATTTAGCTTATTGCTTGAACACAGAAAGAACAGAGCAGCAATTCCAGGTTCATAGAACCTTGGAGCACAAAAAATAATAAAAGTGGTTCTTCTCCAAGTCATATACAAACAATTCAGTAAATACAAAGTAACAATGTGGTATTAAACTTGAGCTGATCCAACAATAAAGGCAATACTGTACTAAAAATAAATACTATTCAGAACAAAAAGAAAATTTAAAATGCACAAAAGCTTACAGTAAATGATTGTCTAAGACGAAGTGAACAAATGAAAGACAAGTTAGATTTCCTTTAAGTATGTAAACATTATACAATAAAAAAAAGGAAACTCAAAAGTTCCAACTGCACTCGACTGCTTCGGACTGCTTACTACCTTGCTTCAGCTTATGCTTTCAGTCAAAATACGCTGGTCAATAAAACCAAACTGAACTCTCAGCTGTTCATCCTCACATAAACCCAATTATTTGTGCATGCATCTATTCGATTTAAACCCTACATTTTAAGCAACAAAATGAAATGATACAGAAATAAATGATACAAATAGGAAAAATAGCAAAAATACTGGGAGCTGAAAATACTTGTCATTTAAAAACAAACAAACAAACAAACAAACAAAACACATACCCGAATTAAAATGTAAGCTATTCCTGAACCATTTTGAGTAGCGGCACTGCTGAGGTCTCCTTGAAAAGCAACCACACTATGATTTCTACCAGAACTGTGATAATATGTCTGAGTGCTATTGTTACCAAACAATAATATTTTTAATAAAATAAAAAAGACCAAATGTTATGTCCGCGCATTTATTTTTTAAGAATACATGCTTTTACATTTGCGTTTGGTTTCTGGGCACGCACAGTGACCACTGAACCCAGAGGTTATGTAGTTGGAAGCTGAACTTTAGCGGTAAAGAACTACATGTATTGTGGTACATTTTCCGGAGTTGGATTTACTTGTTGTTTTTTTTATCGCACTTATTGTTTACCCGGACTAATCACTTTATTGGATCAGACCGTTAGGGATGTAAAAGGACCCATTTTGTTTGAGATTGATCAGTTTTGTATTTATCCTTAAATGGCCAACATCAGAAGACTCATAGCTTTTCCATAATATGTTTAGGTTCATGAAAGTTAGAAGCCAAAAATCAGGTGAAATAAAAGTGAAAGTGGGCCGGGATCGGTCTATTTATACCTCTTAATTTTTAGATGATAATAAACAGGGCGGCTGTGGTTTAGTGGTAGAGTTGTCAGCCTACAACCTAGAAATTGTGGTTTTGAATACTGGTTCCTCATGCTACATTCCGTTTTATGCTTGGGCAAGACACTTCACCTACCTTCTACGGTTGTTGGCCAGAGGGGCCAATGGCGCAATATGGCAGTCTCGCTTCTGTAAGTGTACCCCAGGGCAGCTGAGCCTAAAAATGTAGCTTGCTTCCACCAGTGTGTGTGAATGTGAGAGTGAATGAATAATTGAATTGTTAAGCACTTTGAGGGTCTAGAAAAGTGCTATATAAATGCAATCCATTATTATCATGACATATTCTCTCTCTCGACGAGTCCTTTCCTGACCCGCAAGCTATCGCTTCAGCAGGACTTGGGTGGTACATCCTGCAGCATCCTGCTTTTGCACCATTTGGCAGCACAACACCTTTCTCTTTGGAAAGTGTCTGTGATCCCCTGCATGGGTTACAGATACGCTGTCAGCTCCCAGATAGAGAGATTCACTGAGTACAGGGTACAGTTCTGCTCAGAGCATATGAGCTCAATGCTCATGCTCTCACAGGAATATTTATTTTGATCTTCATAATTGTTTTAATTAACTATACTCCATGCATAAATTTGAGCACCAAGTGGTCAGGGAATGATACAAATTATAATCTGTCAAAAAGTTGTTTTTCCGTAAAACAATGTTTGTCAACCGAAAACTTCTGTTTGTGCTGGACCACAATATTTCAATATTAACAAAACTCTTTAACTTCACTTTTATGTATGTAGAGAATGAGAAAACTGTGGCCTACAGCACGTTCTTTGGAAATGTTTTTTGTTGGCTAATGCATATATTTCATTTGTGCTTAATTTCACATAAGAAACAGGGAGTATACATGATATATGATGGAGTCAGATATAACACGATCAGAAGGAGAATCTCACTTTGTTAGTTATGCATTAAAGTTGTGAAAATTGGATTAAAAATGCAAGATGTGCAGAATTTGCGAGGATTGGCTGAATTTGTGTCACTTGTTGCAACTGTAACATTGTGAAATCCTGAAAGGACCGTTTAGTATGTTCTATGATTATAGGTTATGCAACAAATGTGAAGAAATTTTTGTTTAGCTGCTTCTTCTGTATTGTAATTGTTTCATATGCTAAAAGTAGACAAAAATGCTTCATTAGACTGTTGAAACTTCTCAATTTAATAATTAAATCAAGGAACTCTTTGTTTAAAATTATTGCTTGAATTTAAATCTAAATGTTTATGCCCCTAAATTAGAATCAAACCCAATAACTTTTACATTTTGAACAATAACACACATTAAACTGTGTTAAATGCCTCAAACTAGAATATTTGCATGTTATAAGACCACATTCTCCCTTCTGAGCCAAGAGGTCTGGTTACATCTTTTTCAAAGCAGCAGTCTGTCTTAAAGCTCTTATACATCCAGCTGATGTTAAGAACATGCGGCAACTAAAGGACCCCTACTGTGTCTACTCTTGGCGCCACCATCTAGAGAAAAAAAAAAAAAGCACTTTAAGACACTTCAGGGCCACATTCAACTTACACCTTCGGTGTACAATCTATACCTGTATAAAAAACCTAAACTTGCATTGCACATTGCAGCAAAAGACTGAAATTATCAAAAAGGTGAGTATAGTCAATAAAATAACTATTTGGTCCTTCTAAAATAGCTGATTAAAGTGTTTTAAGCTTTTAAATCTGCTAAAACATTTTTTATTGTATATTGCTTTTTGCACTTAAGCTTTCAAGAGAGATAGGCTTCAGACAGTCCGTGCGTTTATAGCAGCAAGAGAACATCGAATTACTGCCTCAGTCCGACTGAATTTGGACTTTTGAAATACATGTATAAACCTTGGTCTGCCTGGAGTTGCTGCATGTAAATGCCAACACAGCTTAGTAGATCTATTTTGCAGACTGGGCACTCCCACTTGAGGAAGTGACAAACTGCGGTAGCAAGTATAACAACATTAGAACAAGCAGCAATAACAAGTGTATCAAAATGAACTGTGCTGCAGCATTGTCTTCATCCATTTCTTTCTTCTTAATCTCAAATGATGCAAATAACACCTTCTGCACAGCTTATTGACATTGATTGTTTAACAAGACCTTACATAAAATTGTCATGTTTCCATAAGCTAATAAAACACGTTTATGTAAGTATGTCATCATATTTACCATTATTCTGTTAGAAAAAACAAAATTACAGATGACTTTTACACACCGATGATATTACCACAATGTCACCATAAGATGAAATCAATTTAGTTTCATTTTGTGCTTTTAAATGTATTGGACTAAATATGTCTAAATCTGAGTAAAGTATAGACTAACACTGAGTTACATATAAATTATTTTTGTTATGAAATCATTTCAGCATTAGATATAATTGTTGTTTTTCAGTTTTAAGTCAAAGTAATTAAATTATTTTATACATTATGACTTTACATTTCTGGTAATTACTTTAGAATCTTGGTTATCATACAATGACAATCTCAGTCAGCCTAAACTCTGGACTTGGCAAGATTCTGAAGGCCATTCATTGGCTCAATCTGTGAGGCCCCCCTGAGACATCCCACCAAACCAGTAGTGCTGGCAAATCTCTTGTGTGGAGCATTTCACTGACGCTCCTGCAGACTGCTTACCTCTTGACCTGCTTCCACACAAAGGATTAAAGACTGTTGAAACGTTTGCTAAACGCATGCCAGACACACTTGCAAGCATTCATAGCGAACATCTGACAATGTCTGCGGCATAGATAAAACTTAACTATCATAGATCAGTTGACTGGCATTTGCTTGGAATTGCATAAGGTGATCATGTTAGCCAGCAGTCACACTAATGCAAACTTTCAATTTCTGCCATTTTGTTACGAGGCTAAATATTTGGTTTGTATGTTAAGTGGGAGTAACTATCATCATCTGACGTTCTTCTTACTGGTGTGTTGATCATTCTTACCCAACTGCCCTCATTATATCTGACAAGTCATGCAGGGATTAAAAATTGGAATGCTGCAACAACAGTGGAAGTATTAGGATCAGTGACTGCCTTAACTTGCAATGACAAGGAAAGCCTGGCCAACGACTCCACTCCAGTCAGTGGGAAATCTTCAGCCTGGCTGCATTCCGCCAATTCAAAGCGACAGCGCCTGAAATTGTAAGAGAGACTGTGATCAACCAAGGGCTCTAAAGGGTGGGGGGTGGATTTTCCACTTATTGCTTCTATTATTATCTTGGCTTAATCAGCTTACAACACAAAGGTGAAGAGTTTTGCACAAACTAAACTGCTGCAAAGCTATAATTTTAAGCATTTGTAATCTTTCTAAATGAAGAACTCCGTATTAATGACTACATCGGGTGATGTTTTAACAGTCTGCTCTGTATCAAATATTCAGGTTGACAATTGTATGGATACTGAGCCAGGTTCAGCGATTGGTTGCTTCCTTGCAGCATGCGTGAGAAAACATGGCATTGAGAGAATGGAAAGATCTGTTTGAAAATTCACTGTCCAAGAATAAAATGACCTAATTAATCATTCCTGAGGCCAAACTCACGATTTATATTTGCTGAGGTTTCAGGGGAAGGCAAATGTGCAGTTCAGCTTTGGAGAGTGACAAAATAGCCAAATGCAAAAAAATAAAAATACTTTCAAAGACTTGGAACAAATAAGTAGTGCACCAAGTGCTGCTATAAATTTAAATCCGGTGTTTAGACAAAACACTGACACACAAACATTTCAGTGTCATGGGTTCTTCAGTGGTTTGCGGATAAAGGTGTAGGATTGTTGGGAAAAAGCCAGCATATCACAGCATCCCCACCCATATGCTGATGATGGCAGGAAGAGACAGGGCGAAAACACAGCACTAGCCAGCAAGGCTTTGGCCTGCCACCAGACCCTGTCATCATCATCACCTGCTGGGAGCAGACAGCTTTTAGATAAATGGCACTGCTCTAGCTGCTTTGAAGCAACGTAGGTTAAAAACTTTGCAAATCAGCTAACAAACTAAAAAAGATAAAGCCTGTCAAAATCAAGAAATGTCATTCTGTTTGTCACATTAATGCACACCACTGTTCTTTATATATGATAACACAAATAAAAGTAAAAAATGGTCAAAGGTTAGAGAAATTATGGATGGGACCCTGTTGCCCTTCTGAAAGAATACTCTTTTACCAAATATTTTTTAAACAGGCTGGTAGCTGGAACTTCTCACAATTCTGGGAGACATCTTTACATTCTTATTTCTCTGTGTCAGTGTTTTTAATTATACTTGGGCAAGGCTTAAGATCTCATTAAATTTGAGTGTATCATTTGAAAGCTTGAAAGACAGCTTAGTGTCACTCAGTGCTGTGATGATGGATATATTAAATCCCATGCTTTCTAATCCAGTGATGTTAAATTCATTTTTCAAACCTGCAAATAAATTACAGAAGAAACGCATAATAGCAGATGTCACAGGACTCACAGACAAGTTGGAATATGCTCTTATTTCACAAGTGTCAGATCAAGACTGAGTGATCAAAAAAAAGGAGTGGGGGGTTAACGATTGCTACCCACATCTTGTTAAAATTAAGAATAGCTTGCTTCAACAATTGTTTCCTAATATTTAATATTTTGTAAATTGTAAGCCATTGATTGACAAATATTGGATCTCCCACTTTGGATCATTTGCATTTAATTATTTATAAAAACTAACAAATGTTTTAATTCATATAGCTGAATTTCCTGCTAATACGTGCTTGAGTTGCAATATTGCTATTAAAGACTGTACATACTATGTTGTTGAGATTTTGCCAAACAAATTTATGCGACTCAATAATTACGTAGACAGTAAACGTGAGACTGTATTTCTTGCTGGAGCTTCCTGTGTCATTAGACGTGTTCTGTGCTTTGCTAATGAGGCTGCACATTACCCTGCTGATGCAAAACATCATTTGACATTTGAAGTAAAGATTTAAGTTCATAAAGCAAAAGAAAAGCTTTTTTTCCTCTAAGCTTAACTGGAACACTGAAATACTTAATCTTGAGAGCCTAAAAAAATTGAATACAATGTATTTGTATGTAGCTAGTGTATTCTATTATTGCAATTGTTAGTTTAAATATTACTATAAACCCAGACACTTTTGACTATTGACACTTCATTGTAAGTTTAGTCAAATCTTTTTTTTAATCAATGGTGCAAAGATTGTCTTCACAATCTGAAATAGCTTATAACTGTCTAAAATTACACATGAAGTAGACATTTATTTTAAAAACTCTTTAAAACTTGATTTGTTTGTCTGTTTCCTTATGTGTAACACCATAGAAGTTGAAAAACATCCTTGAAAAAATAATTATGAAGTTTTTGATATGCATACTAAGTTTATTTTGTATTTTACATAATAGCTGCAAAGTAGTTTGACTGTAATGTTTAAATATAAGTTACGACAGCTTTCAGAATTGTCTTAGTTGTGTCTTTGAAAAATAGATTTTTTGCCAAAGACAAATCCAAAAATGAGCAAACCTAGCTATGTGACTGAACAGTTTACTAGTCACTAACTAGTAATCATCTGCTATACGTAATGACGGAAGACATTTTTTAAAATACTTTATACCTTATTCATAACCCAAACAATGGAAAACAAAATGCCAGAGAAAGACAGAAAGTCAGACAGACAGACAATAAAAGAGAAGCTCAGATGAAGAACGGTATCTTTACTCTTTAATTCATCAAGTCCAAAATGGTTTTGAGAAAACTCCATTAACAGTTCTAACCCCCTGGGTTAACTAAGATAATGTAGTTTGGAATACGTTCATCAATACTGATACTGATATTAACAATGATAACATATATTTCTGCTCACCACACAAGTCTCATCAAATCGCAGCATTCCTAGCCTCACTATTATGCCCTGGAATTATTCCAAGTTATTAAGAAAATACCCAGGTGGCACACCTTCCAACACATTTCTTATAGGCAAAAGGGCTGCATACTCTAAACCGCCATTGGATATATGGGCCCAAAAACAAGTCAAAGCCAACAATTCTCCCAATGGAAATTTTAACATTTAAGGTGCGGCTAGCCAATAAAAGCCATCTCCCACTTGCCATCTCTCTCCTAGTGAGGATTTAAAGTAAAGCAAAGGCCAGCCACTCCCTGGGGAATGAGTCCCCTGAAACTGTGCTTTATGCTAATATGAGACTGAGTGATGTCTGGTGTCTTTCAACTTCTTCCTTGGACTCAAACAACCCAAAATCACGTATTACTTGCTAACAGCCCCTGTCTTTGAACCTAGTAAGTAGGTTCCTTAACCCAAATAATACATTTGGTTCATAAGGGCAATTGTGACTAAAGAGCAGTTTCATTTGGGTAGCTTGTCAGTGACAAACTGCCCCCAACAACTTAGATCCTGGGAATTCTGGGAGTTTCAAACACCCTGCCAAACTAACAGTTTATTGATGAGATGTGAAGCTAATTTTTGACATGTGTGTGGTTAACACAGTTCCCTACATGCATTGCAGAGTAAAAGTTATCTTATTTATGGCTGTTGAAGAAATATTGCATAATGTAATGACTTAATTTACTGGTTGGACTATGGTCTAACCCCTACTAACAGATGACTTAAAAAAACAAGATCCTCATACAAGCGTAGAGCACAGCGTAGAGCCACTACCTCCATACAAGTAGTTCCTGTTCTGATCAGGTTTCTCATCAGGATGCCTCCCATCTGGAGGTTTTTGGAGTAAGTCCAACTGGGAGGAGACCCCGGAGATGACAAAGAATTCATTGGAAGGATCTATATCCATACTGGCCTCAAAAAGAGTTTAATTAGCATGGACCACGCCTACGGAGATTAGATTAGTTTTGATTAGTTCATTTATTGACAAAGGTCAGATAGATGATGTGTCTGGAAGGATGCACTGATGTAGGCTTGTAGACTCTGTGTGGGGGTGCAGTATTTGGAAGTCGGTCTTCTTCTCGAGCCTGCTCAGGACCCCCCCCAGACAAAGAACCTGAAAGAAACAGATATTAGAGCTGGAGTTTGAAAGAGCAGATAAGCAGATGAAGGGATGAGGGGATAAAGGGATGAGGGAGGGGATGAAAGGATGAGGGGATGGAAGGATGATGGGGATGAAGGGGGGATGAGGGAGGGGATGAAAGGGATGAAGGGATGAGGGAGGGGATGAAAGGGATGAAGGGATGAGGGAGGGGTTGAGAGAGGGAATGACGGAGGAGATGAAGGGGTGATGGGATGAAAGGGATGAGGGGATGAAGGGATGAGGGGGAGAGGGGATGAAAAGGATGAGGGGATGAGAGAGGGAATGGCGGAGGAGATGAATGGATGGTGGGATGAAAGGGATGAGGGGATGAAGGGATGAGGGAGGGGATGAAGGGATGATGGGGATGAGGAAGGGGATGAAGGGATGAGGGGATGAGAGGGGATGAGGAAGGGGATGAAGGGATGAGGGAGGGAATGAAGGGAGGGGTTGAGAGAGGGAATGACGGAGGAGATGAGGGGACGATGGGATGAAAAGGATTAAGGGATGAGGAAAGGGATGAGGGAGGGGATGAGGGGATGAGGGAGGGGATGAGGGGATGAAGGGATGAGGGAGCGGATGAAGAGATGAGGGAATAGTAAAATGGGGATGTAATACTGAGACGAGATAAAGGATCAGCGGGAGGGAGGGTGGGGTTTACGAGACCACAGTCTGAGCGACGCTGATGGCTAGGTGCTCGGGTTTAAATAGATCACAGAGTAATTAGGAATGGAATTCAGGTGTGAGATGCCAGGTGAGTCGGATCCGAGTAGATTAGTGAGAGAATACTGAATATGAGGCGTGGTCCAGCTCACGAACCTAAGTTAACATATTAACTTACATTTCATTAGCATGGACCACGCCTACGGAGATTAGATTAGTTTTGATTAGTTCATTTATTGACAAAGGTTAGATAGATGATGTGTCTGGAAGGATGCACTGATGTAGGCTTGTAGACTCTGTGTGGGGGTGCAGTCTTCGGAAGTCGGTCTTCTTCTCGAGCCTGCTCAGGACCCCCAAAGTTGGTCATTATTTAACAAAGCAAGGAATGAGCATGGTGCAGATCGTCGAGATTATTATGAATGTAAGAACGGTATGCTGAGGATGACAAACGACCTAGGATTTGAATAGTCTTGTCGGAAATGCCTAACTGAGAAGCTGAAGTGCCTGCGCCCATGCGGATGGAGTGGATTGAATAATTATCAGGGTTGATGCCAGATCTAAACGGGATTGATTAGAGGAGGAGAGTAACCGTAACAGATTGTGTGGATGCAGCGGGTAAGGAGGTCAGAGGTTATAGGGAATCGGTGATTAGGTTAAGGTGTTTCTTGATTCTTAAGACCTTTGAGCAGCATGGATATGTGGCTATGGGAGAGAGCTGGACGGGAGTTGCCGGTAGCCAGTTTAATGAAGAAATTAATGCCAGAAAGGTATGATTGAATAGTGGAAACGCGGATTTATAGGATTGTATGTGAATAGGTAATGAAGAGGCGAATAGAAGACGGGATGAGTGAAGGGAATGGAAGGTTATACGTTACATAGAAACTTTTAAAAACTGTTCCATCTTGAAAGATAAGATGAGAGAGTTCTAGGAGCAATGCTGTTGAGGATAGCGTTCTGAGAAATGATGGAGAGGTCTTGAAGCTGTGTAGTTTGTTGTAGATGGTTGCTGAAAACGGTGGGATCGGAGTTGGATGAGGATCTGCGTCTGGAGCCAAGGACCTGAATTTCTGGAAAGAGAGGCGAGAGAGTGAATCAGCGATGGAATTCCGATGGTTAGATACATGAGCAGCACGGAGAATGAACTGAAGTTTGGCTGGCGCCAGAGTGAGTCTACGAATGAACTGCGTGATGCAGGATGAAAGTGAACGGCCTTTGTTTATGATGTCGACAACGGCAGAGTTGTCTGAATGAATAAGGATACAGTGTTGAGACCATTCATGCCCCCCCAAAAAAGGGCTGCAATCACAATGGGATCGATTTCATAATGAGCGGATGAGAGAGAGGCCGACTGGAGCTGCAAACGTTCAAACTCGGGGGCCATGTTGAAGCAAACCGCCTTCCATTGTAGAAACCACCAAAGCCTGCGGAGGGTGCTGCATCGGTAAATAGCCAGATGTCATCTGGATGAGAAATTCATAAAGTCATTGTAGAAGAATGAAATGCCGTTCCAAGATGAAAGAAATTCTTGCCAAAAGGCGCATTTCCATCCGGCGAGGTTCTCAATGGCGAGACCTTGAAGCAAAGGGATGTTGGCGGCGGTGGACACAAGGTGGGAAATAAATGATGTCCCCTTAATGGGAGTGGCGAGGTGCTGTGATAGTCAATCTGTTGTGGAAGTGGGGTTATGGGGGCAGATGTTTCTAGCATGTGCCCCTCCGCAGAAAGAGAAAGTATGCAGGAGCCTACAGCTGGAGGCTGAGCAGCCAAGGTCATTGAAATTGTTACACACCATCCTGCCACCTTGGAAAAGGATTGGACGGCCACGCTTATCCATGCCCCCGGAGACAGGGGCATTAGGTTTAGACTGTGGTAGAAGAGATTAAGGAATCACTGAAGGGGTAGGGGCAGGTGAGGACAAACAGTTGGGGACTGATGAGCAGCATGATGATGATGGCCGAGGTCAGAGAGGAGTGACAAGAGTGCATGCATTAGCAGGGTGGGAGCAAGCGCCGCAGAGGCTGCAAGAAAAGGTCGCAAAGATGCGGCAATATTACTCGGAGTCTAGACAACCCCAGTATGTACCTTGATTGTATTGGGCGAGACGGCCCGCTGCCTGGGATGAGAAAAGAATGTGATATTGACACCCCGTTTCTCCAAATCTATGGGCCATGTCAAGGACAATAGACAAATAATCGTCTAACTCGCACCGCCAGTCAGGAAACACTGAGAAAATGATTTCCCTGTAAAGAGAGAATGCAAAAGCAAACTCTGTGGGGGTCAGATCTTTGGAACTAGAGCTAAGAGCTGAACCTAGCTGCATCAGCCCCTTTCCGGTCTGCAACTCCCGGGGCTGACCTGAGAGACCTAGAGAGGGTTGGAGAAGGAGACCTAAATCGATGTAATACCATTCAGAATTTGTTGACAGAGAGCGGGTGAAACTGGGGAAGGGTGGCCAAATGGGGGGTACTGCTGTAGAAAGACTGTAATGGTTAGAGGCTGAAGTGTAAATAGACGAAGATGGCAACTGAGACAGCGGACCAGTAAAACTTTGAGGTAATACGGCGATAAGTTGTTGAACCTTTGAGCCTGCTGGTAAAACGGAAGGGTTAGAAGAGGTTCCTGGAGCATGGATGGAAGCCTGAATTGAACCTGTAGGAAACATAGAAGGGGGAATGTGAGGGAGAGGAATTTATTGATTTAATGAAGATGCGGCCTGAGAGGCTAAGAAAGAAAAAAAAAATAGTTATGAATGAGGCGAAATTTGAGGGAAATGAGACGGAAGAAGCTTCCCCGCCAGCAGGGGGAGCTGTGGGTGTTGGCTCGGCAGCTGAGGGCTGGGATATGCCCTGTGAGGAAGTGGGGATTGAGGCTAAAATAGGAAGTGGATTATGAGAGGAGGAAGTTTGGGTTAACGGTGAAGTAGAGGGAAAAAAGGAGCTTGAAGAGGCTAGATTTATTAGCAGAACGGCTAAAGGGGATGCCTCTTTCACTGAGTGAAGATTGCAAGCGGGCTACTGTCCAGCCAGACATGTCCGGACGGTTGGAGACAGAAGAACGACGAACTCTGGGTGAGTTCCTTGGCCGGAATGAAGCCGGACGAGAACGGGGAGGAGGAGAAGCCTTCCAAACTGGACTGCCAGAGAGATCGGGCGGAAAGTGCTGAGATCGTAACAAGCGGGGAGCAGAGAGGCTTAGAGCCGATCGGCCTGCAGCGCCTA
The DNA here is from genome assembly GCA_028564705.1 of Apricaphanius iberus. Lineage (NCBI taxonomy): Eukaryota > Metazoa > Chordata > Actinopteri > Cyprinodontiformes > Aphaniidae > Apricaphanius > Apricaphanius iberus. The sequence continues at coordinate 1,142,746 of JAPXFQ010001619.1, forward strand.
ATGAGGACCGCTGAACTCCAGAAGAAGTCCCGGGGCGCGACGAGGTAGCACTGCGGGAATGGGAGGAAACTTGGACCGAGCGGCCCGAAGCCAGAGAAGAAAAACGGGGAGGCGAAGCCTCGAGACGAGAACGAAGGGAGTTAGATGTGCGGGGAGGAGATGGAGAAGGGCACCGATCTCGAGGCGCGGAGGTCGCTGGAGAGGGATCCGACTGAGCGGAGCGAGATGGAAGAGCTCTGGTTGACTGAGAGGACTGGCTGGAATCCCGATGACCCGATGGAAGCCTGGCACAGCGAGAGACTTGACGGAACCACGGATCGAGGTGATGGTCCAATGATGGAAGTCTCGCTGGAGAAGAGCTCCTCATCGGATTCGGAAGGATCAAGGGTAAGCACATACATGAAAATAGAGCTTGTCTTCGCTAACCAAGGCGGGTTTACGAGACCCCAGTCTGAGCGACGCTGATGGCTAGGTGCTCGGGTTTAAATAGATCACAGAGTAATTAGGAAAGGAATTCAGGTGTGAGATGCCAGGTGAGTCGGATCTGAGTAGATTAGTGAGAGAATACTGAATATGAGGCGTGGTCCAGCTCACGAACCTAAGTTAACATATTAACTTACATTTATAATAATCAAGAATGAGTTGGACCGTGTCTTTGGGGAGAGACCCACCTGGGTTTCCTATTGAGCTTGTTACCCCCACACCATCCAATTTCAAATAAGCAGAAAACAATAGATGAATGGAAGTTGCTGTTACAATTGCTATAAGGGTGGTCATTTATTTTTGAGACACTGGTAAATTACTATAGGTAGACAATCCCATTGTCCCTCTTAGACTGCTATGTCATAGCCAGTCACAGAAAGGCAGTGCAAAACTTGATTTATAAAGTTGAACTCTAAAATTATGTGGAAACATCCATGTGCACATGTGAAATCTTTAAATGGCTTTATATTAAGCAGATAAAACAAAATACAACAGAAATTATGGGATTTAAAAAAACTCTTTCTGCAGTTTAATATATATGTACACATGTAAGTTTCTTACAAACCGTAATGTCAATTATTAGTCTTGCAGTCTGCAAAATGAAGATAAAAAGAGCCAAAAAATAATAAAAGAAATGTAAAGGTGGAGGGAGTCTTTAAGTGCCCCCTGACTGTAAATATTCAGATTTACTCCACTGCCTTAAAAATAAACACACTCAGCTAAATAGTGTCGGCTGCCTTTTTTGTGCCTGATTGCTGCTTGGTCAACCTAACAGCAATTCTCCTCAATTGCTGTTATTTTTTTAAGAAAACAATGAACTGCACCACATTCTGACTTGAGTATTTGAAAAGAAATTTCAGCATTTTACATTTGTTAAATTGCATGAAAGAAGCGCCAGCCGTGCAGGAAAAGAACAAAGCAATTAAAAGAATCAAAGCTGATTCCCAACATCTGTCCAGTTGCATTAGAATGTTTTGGGATTTCTCAATCAGCGAACAGAATACGATTAAGGGATTGTACTCAGTGAGCCAAACTCAGAGTTCACTCTGACATGAATGAAGACTCAACAGGTAATTACTCCACCTGGTATTGACAATGGACATTGATTCCCCCCCCCCTCTTACTAGATTAAAAGACAAGATTATCCCCTGATTGTTGTTTGTGAACATGAGCCACTGGGTACTGCATTATGCAAAAAACGGGACTCATTCTGCTGTGAAAAAGCAATCAATGCTTAAAATGAATATTAATATGAAAGCCGACTTGTGGAGAAATGATAATTAATTTTTACTGTATATATGGAGGGCTTTTTCCAAGAGCTCCTCATGTAGCAAGAGGGGGTAGTATAATTCCACATTGACATTGACATGTTAATTAAAATGTCATGGAATTACTGTAGTTATACTCAACTGTTACTGGTGGCTACCAGTTTTACCATACTAATAGCTTAATTTTTCTGCAGGTCTAAAGCACATATATATTATTGTTTTAAAAACAACAGATATAGAAAAATAACACAAATAAAATCATAAGATAGCTGTGTATGCAGTCAAAGATTGATGAATAAATGATTTTATTCAACATTAAACACATGAAACATGTGCAATTGCCACACAAGATCAATGAGATTGTAGTCCTCAGCTCAAGTATACGTTTTAATGGTGACTTCTCCATTGAGAAGAAAGAGATGAGGAAAAATTTATTTTTGAAAGGTAGCATATTGGAGACATGAAAGACCAGCACCTTATATAAAGATTTAAAACAAGCTCTGTTGTGAGTCCAGTCTGTGTAAATATATATTCACAGTGGCCAAAATTTCTTCAGTCAGACTGGCTGAGAAAGCATTCGAACTATGGAAGAAGAGGCTTTCTGAAAAAGAATTCACACTTTTATGGAGATACAGTAAGGGTGAATTTGCTCCAGACTCATCAGATGAGCCCCCCAAATCTGGTGTTAACTCCTCCTTTTAAAGATACTGATGGACCACTGTTGTGGAAAAGAAAAAAACCTGTCTCTCCTTAGCTCAGAAAAACACAATGTCTTAAAGATCTTTGTGAAAGTGCTAAACCTAGAGCATTTGAAAGGCAGGCTGTCATCGGTTTGGGCCAATAGATTAAGATGATGTGAACCACAATGGTCAAAAGAACTAAATATCTAGAGTGGAGGATACTTCATGGGGCAATAGCTGCAAACTCTCTTTTATCAAAATTTAACGCAAATGTGTCAAGTGACTATCCTTTTTGTAAACCCTTTGATAATGTTTTTCATATTTTTATAGATTGCAAGAGGCTTAGCCCTCTTTTTAGTATCTTTAGGTGGATTTTTCGTAATTGTAGCACATTTTTTTCTGACACAGTATTTATTGGGGGTTGGGCAAAAGCAAGAAGCATAGAATCAGAAATATGGTTTTAAATGTTTTAGTCGGTGAAACCAAGTTGGCTATTTATTTATCTCGAAGGGACAAGTTGCAAAACGGACAGATGTGTGATGTGCAGTGGCGGCTTCAGACAATTTTGATTGGGGGGGCAATGGGGAGTCTTGGTCAATTCAAACAGGGTCTGTGATTGATCATCCTCTTACATACAATGGCACCTTTCCTTCATGACAAAAGAACCATTTAAATCACCGATGCACAATAAGTGGCTTAGTTATCTGCAATATTAATAATGGTTCATAAGTTATTAATAGTGATGTGCTCCCCCTGGTCAGCAGGGACAAATAACTAAGATTAATGTATTAATGTCAGTCTCAACTAGGGATGCAGCAATACTGATACTGGTATTGGTGCCGATACTGTTCTTGTGTACTGTATAACCGATACCATGAACTGATACTTAAAATGTGGAAACTGCAATAATTTCACAAAAAATATATATTTTTCACTTGAAATTGTACCTTTGCTGTCATTTTTTTCTTAACAGACATATTTTTTTCTTATTCATCATTTGTTGTAACAAGAGGAAAATAAAACCGGTCTTCCAATTTACTATGCTATATTATATATAGCATTTTTGTGTGTTAGAGGTACTGGCATTGGGACTCGGTATTGGCAAGTACTCATATCCAAGTTTTGGTATCGTATTGGTTTGAAGAAAATGGTATTGTTGCATCCCTCCTGCCTTTTCCTCACAGCACATCGTTTATGAAATTCAGTACTGTTTGGATCGGTATCGGATCGGAATCGACAGATTATGAACCTCAAATATCTGTATTGTGTCGGACGAAATGAAAAAAGTGGATCGGTGCATCCCTAGTCTCAACTGACTTTTAAAGTCAATCTGGAAAGATTTAACTGCCGATTTAAAAAAATACGCCTCAAGTTTATGTCCTGGCTTCAGCAAATCACAATAAAAAAAACACAATAATGAGAGACAAACTCTTCAGAATAAATTTTTGTACTGGCTACCAAACTGATTTACAGGTGAAACTTGAAAAATTTTAATATCGTGCAAAAGTTCCTTTGTTTCATTAATTCAACTTTAAAGATGAAACTAAAATATAATAAAGACTCATCACATGCAAAGCAAGATATTTCAAGCCTTTATTTGTTATAATTATGATTATGTCTTACAGTTTATGAAAAACTCATGTTCAAAATCTCAGAAAATTTGAATATTGTGAAAAGGTAAAAAAATTTACGTTTAAAGTGTCATGCTCTAATCAGCCAATACCAGTTAACACCATCATCCTGGTCTTCCACAACACCCCAGAAGACCCACAGGCTGATAGCATCCATGTTACGCCAACTACATACTGAGTACATACTCTTGATTAAACTGTTCAAGATTCCAACATTTATCTATTTAAAGTCCTTGTTCTATTGATTTCATGTAATATTCCAATTTTATGAGATTTTGAATTTGAGATTTCCGTACTCTGTAAGCCATACTTATCAAAATTATAACCAATACTGGCTTGATATATCTCAATTTGCTTCTAATGGGTCTACATCATATATTAGTTTCATCTTTTACACTGAATTATTAAAATCAATTAACTTTTGCACAATATTGAATTTTTCAAGTTTCACTTGAGCATTAATCCTGCTTTATCTAACAAAATACAGACAAAAACGTATTTTGGAGTGTGACTGAGAATAATTCTGAAATATCAGTTATAACTCTGTCCTCATACCTGCCTAGTTTACCTGAAGACCCTGCATCATCCTCCCAGTTGCAGCTCATTGCCTCATGTCTTCCCTTTGATCTTTCTATTAACAAGGGCAATAGCAATTTCTCTCAAATATGTGGACAGCAATAGTGAACACAAAATCTACACATAAATGAATGAAGACTGGGTTTACTCCTAGCATTGACTAGCAAGTTATGTAAAATAACTAAAACTATTATTGTTAACTAGCTTAAAAGGATATAGTTGCATGCATTAACTTGCTATCATTTAGCTAAGATTACCTGCATCCATCAGCAAAACTCAAACTGCAGCTTGTTTGGAAAAATCTCTGCAGAGTTTGTAGCCTTTTGCTGCGTCTGGCTAGTTTGCTTAACAAGCTGCTTTGCTGCACCTGTCTGTGACCAATGCCTGCGTTAGCGTGTGTGCACTTAAGGTGCTTTTAAAGATACCTCTTAAAAAGGTGTTACCACACATTAAACGACAGTAACAGCTGAAAAAAGTGCAGAGGACAGAAGGCACTGATACATAGAGTGTGGGGGACATGTTCCACACGTACCCCGCGACCATTACACCCATGGGTGGGGGGGTTAAGTCCTTTTTTAGGGGGGTTTCAAGACCCCCCAAGAACCTCCCTGGTGCCGCCCCAGGTGATTTGGTTTTACTTTGGAAAATTACTGTAAAAGCCTGACTCCGATTAGAATTTATATACTACTCTGTGTGTCAAAATGTGGATGAGTTTGTGCAGAACTGGGCTGAAAATGGAATGCTATGCAAAGATGTTGATGAAGAATTCAAATTCAGAAATGCATTACAGTAATTTTCTTGCATGGTTTCCAGTTACAAGGAAATAATACTTCTCTAAAAAAGGCTTGTCAACAACAAATTGGTACCGACTAATGCTACCGATTGGTATCGAGTGTGGACCAGAGTCAATAAGTTGCATGGGTAGGACTAATTATAATCTGTCTATGATGACCTGAAAACGTGAATCCCATTTTGTTAATTCAGTTTAAAAATTTTCAGTATTCTCAACCACCTACTCAATATGCCATTTATTACTCAAGGCAGCAAATACACTTTCAAGTCTTGTCGTGTGTTTTCTACCTGCTCTTACTTGTTATATGCTATTTTGCATCATTTTTCTACACAGGTCCTCTCCAGATTATTCACTTTGAATGGTGAATATCAATAATAGAAAATCTTAGATTTTTAAACAGATGTTTAAGTGGATTTAAGTCCAGACTATGCATCAGCCACTCAATGATATTTCAGGCTGTTTTACAAGCCATTACTTTGTTATTTTGTCTGTGTGCCTGAGGTTGTGTTGCAAAATGTTGGTGTTGGCCAAAATAAAGAGTGGTGCCTGTTTTTCTCCAGACATGACACATAGAGTTTAGGGTAAAACCATGTTCCATGTCTTTTATTAAAATAGAAGATATGTCATATATAAGTCAGATATAAATTCATAAATTGTCTGTGAGAGTTATCTGTCTGATTCGGATATCAGCTCCAGTGTGTGAGGTGCAGAGTTTGCGGTGTGTGCAGTGCAGAGTTTAAATGCTCCACCTTTAAGTTGAATTATCCAAGTTGGCTCACTGTATAGTTTCAGTATATTTCATAGTAACATACCTCTTCTTTAAAAATACGAAATTATTCAGTTAAAGTGATGTTTTCGGACTTAAATCAGTGCTAACTATTAGCGGAAGTAGCTGTGAACATCTTCATCTTCTTGGGATGAACTGGAGAATCTGCTTAAGTTTTACTTTTGGAAAATGGTCAATTGTGACATTAGATTAGTCTATATTACATTTGATTTATCTGATATTTAGTAAAGTCTGGTGATATCCAAATTTTAAGTTTATTCATAAATTTAGGTTATTCCTACCTCTATTTGTTATTATTTTTCATATGAGACCACACAAACATCGTGAATTTGATTGTGGAGTTCAAAACAAACACTTAATTGATTTCTCCTATATTTATTTTTTTTAAAGAGCAATTGCATCTAGATTTGTCCTTTTCATTTAAACTAAAAATTTTAGTTTTTTTGGTAATATTTAGGAATTGTGATTAATTTACATTTACCCTGTGATTAATTAGATCACAATGTTTTATTGTTTGACAGCCCTACTAAAAAAACAAAAGTGTTTTTGGAATAAAGTTTGTATGTTTTCCATTCTTGAAGCACCAATTCAAGCACCGTTTAAGCACCGGCACCGTTTCAAAAGTACCGGTTTAGCACCGGTATCGGATAAAACCAAAACGATACCCATCCATACTGAAGAGTGATCAGTGGAAACAACTGAGCTCAGTTTTGAGGGTCATAGCATTAGCTATGAATAATTTTGTTTATGTAAATTTGGTTATGTTGTTTGTATTTTATTGTTTGAATATTTCACTTTGTCAGTAGAATTTTCGGGATTTCATTTTCTTATTTATTGTTACATAATTCATTTTTGGATGAGGCTGTAAAATTTAAGAAAATGTATAAAAAGTAAGCATTATGAATACTGACCAATTTTATGATGTATGTTTCTATTTAATTATTTCAGCCACGTATTTTGTTTGATCTTTGCTCGTTATTTCGATGAATAACTACCTACCCAGTTGGATTATATGTGCTGTCACCATGGAAATTAAGAGAACGGCACCTTGTTATATAATATTGATGCTGATACAACGCTAAATGTGTGAGAATTAGAACAGAAAAGGCGTTATCTCGCTGGGAGTCATGAACCTCATCATTCCTTCTCTCAATGAGGCCTTGGTTGAGTATCAAAATGGGATGATGATCCCCTGCTGTTTGTTTGTATTTTAGAGCAGTCCCAAACACCTAAGAAGGTCTTCTCTCTCTCAATCTCGAGAATTAGATCAAAACAATATAAAACTTGCAATCCCAGAGCCACTGGTCCAGAAATGCAATAACATGTTGTTTCTCATTCCAACATTAATGAAGTTCATTCCTAACAGTTTAGTCTAATTCCTACAAATTGAAAGATGGATTCTGCATTACCAGCAGTGAACAACTACTATGACAACTTCATTACCATAAGTAGGTCCGTGCATCGTAAAAATCATATTAAAAATTGCTCCCCAAATTGCCATATTACATTCTTTATGAGGTAATTTCAGTACTACACACGGTAATAGAATATTTTCTTTACCCTCCAGTGCATATTAAACTCACTTATCTTCCCCTATAAACTCTATGCATTTTGGGTTTAATGATAAGATGGGGGAAGTTTTCTTCTCAGGCAAATATATTCACTATACAAAGCTGTCACTGAAAAACAATGCTGAAAGACAACATCTGTTTAAGATAATGTCACAATATTTTTGCTTGTTATTAGAGAGAGCTTTGACTATAATTAGAGTAAGATAGTTTCCTCAGAACACCAGTCAATAAAACATGATAGGGATGTTTTTCACAAGGCTAGCTTGGGTTTGGATGTATGAGGCTTGGCGTTGCAGAAAGCCAATAATTGAGAGATAAATTATATAAGTGGTTATAAATATTGGTATTTTCAGCATTGTCAGTAAAATAAAGCACATCAGCACAATGGAATACGTACTGGCTTTTTCATAATTGAGACTAGACCTTGTAGCTGTGCCCCACAGCTAATCATTAATCAAGCTGAATGAGGCAGAGGAAACGTGACAGCTTTGGACAGCTTTAGGCCAAGAAGGTGCTTTGTCAAGGTAGGTGGGTAGCAAGGCAAACCTATGAGTCATTCATCTGCCATTCCAGCTCTTTGGCTGTCTACTAACAGTTGCTTCTTTTCTTTCCTTTATTGGGCCAGATTATTCTTTATTTATTTATTTTAGAATATTTATGTATTAAGATATATCACACAAAAAACAACAACTCATGTCCAAAAAAAAACATTTTATCTAACTGCTTGTATATACTATATAGTATATAACTGCTTAAAATTAGTTACATTTTTGTTCTCATTGCATCTTTGGTTCAAATTGCATAACAAATGAATAATTAAATGAATATAGCTAAAAAGAAACAACATGCCTTGAAACAAAACTACAAGAACATGTAACTAAAAATAAAGTTGTCTATTTGAATTGGCACAAGTCCCTTAATGGCATATTTTTTCAGTAGTTGACAGAAAAAATGTTGTGTCCAGTGTCAAGTCAATATTGAGAGTGAATTAAGGTATGAGGTGCTTTTAAAGGTTCTGAACCTAAAATAGAAACACATATTTTGATTTCAGTTTGTACATCAAATATTTTGCATTTGTCAAAACCATCTTATTTTCCAAGTTGCAATAAGAAAAACTTTTCTAATCTTTCTAATTTGCAGCTTAAAACAACCAACTTAATTTAACAATTACAATACTATTACACCATCTTACATTCATCAGGCCAATGTATAATTTAAAAATGGAATCTGTGAGGAATGATGGGCCTCCCCGTTGTTTCTTCTGTAACCCAACAATATAGTTAACAATTTGGACCAAGAAATAGTTAAAAGTACACTAACTTTCATCTTACAGCATAAACTAGCATTTTGCTTAAAGAAATAACCTACCATTTTCCATGTGTTTTTACTAAATGTGGTTTCCGGACATTAAATGAAAACTGAACTAATGGTCAAAGGCTAAGTTAAGTGGTTTCTCATTCCATAATCAATAGGCTGTCAGACTGGTAAAGCTCATTATTGCTTAAAAAAGATGTTCATTAATAATGTAATTTAATTGAATTTAGGCAGGTGCACAATACACACCTCAGTTAGGGTGGTCAATCGTGGGAAAGGCCTGAGCATCATGTCTTTCCTTTTCTATTAGTAACCAGCATGTCCCCTGTCTCCCAGAATTGCTTTGCTCTTTATTGATTAATGACTCTAATTTATAACTGAGAAGAAGGCTGTAAGTTGTACTAAATGATCAATTAATCAACTTTTCAGCATCAAGTTATGAGGATCTGTAGTGAAAATGCCACCAGGAGTGCAGGAGACCGGGTGGCTGTTTTCCCTTGGCTCCTGCTGCAAGAGGACTGTGATGCTGATTTTCAAACAGCAGTTAAGAGTGTTTCATTGCTCTAATACCGCTTGTCCCACATGATAAATGCCTTTATGAGAAGCTGAACATAATTCCCTTTGATGGAGGAACTGCCACTTTCTTGCCACAATTCACCGTTGAGCCAACTGGAATAATAAAACATCCGTCCATGCTCATGAAGATGGCCTATTCATTTCTGAACAGGTGCAGAAAAAAAGCCTGCAGCTTCAAATATATCACAGATAAATCAACACTATTACATTAAGCTGGAAACAGATGAGAGGTTAAAGAACTTAAGGCAAGACTACAATGAATTTCACCTCTCACAAGCACAGGCAAGGGCTATTATTTCTCATTGAATGGGGACTTTTATAACACATTAAATCCAGTTATATAAAAACTGCAGTTGATCATAATTTCTGAATGCCCGCCCTAAATATACACAGCAGGGGCTTACACTTTTGTAGCATTTCAAAAGTAATTGTTATTTACTGATTTTTGTCCAAGAAATATTACCCCATTCTACATTTCTTTGCATGTGTGAGCAGTATTTTTCAGGGTTTAATTAATTTGAAAAGAAGGACATTTTTATATGTTGCAACTTAAAAATTTCTAACATGTAATTATTAAAGGATGTAACTCATAAAATACTAATAGTTCTTAAGACATTTTACTTTCCTCTGATGTTTAATGGGTATTTTCAATTTCCTTTACTTCTTACTTCATAAAATGCCACACTTAACTTTCTGCCTTCATGATCTACAGTAATAAGGGCGTTCACTTTGAGGACCCAGACAGATCTTTGAGAGAAAAAAAAATCAATTTGACTGTCGGAACTTGCTACTCGTGGGAGTGTGAAATCAGTTACTCTCCATTTTAACTTCTGCATCTGCTGTTGCGCTGAGAGTTGTTCGCTTGCATAAATATTCATTGAACTTTCCAAGACTCTTGATGTAAAATACATGAATTCTTTATGAGTAACCATTTATACTTTGAGCCAAGACGCGATATTAGTCATAAGAAGTACTCTAGTGATGAGGTACGAAGAGCAGCTTGGCTGATTTTGTACATTGCAGAAAACATTCAATGTTTTGTGCTCAGCGGTTTGTTTTTGTCTGATGGGTGTTTATATAGTAGTACTTTTTTGAACCCCATAGTTATTTTGGTCTATGATGTATTATTTGCATTTCATTTTGACAAACTATATTACAAAACACATTTTAGAAGCAATTCCCTGTTATTGTCAAAGCTACAATGAGTAATTGAGCGCCAAAACTTGGAGTTGGATTGTCTTTTCCTTATTTGTCTGGTTTTCTTCTCTCAGGTAGTACCATAACCATGCATGAGACACTTCTGAATTTTGGAGATGTCTGAACATCACTTTGACATAACATTCCTAACTGAAGAACTTGCATATGAGCCAAGATTAGACTTTAGAGAAAATAAGAGAAGCCAAGTTGTGACTTAGATGATGATGATAATGATGATGATGATGATAAAATCTTTATTTCAAACATCCAAAAAGTGAAAACAAATTATAATCAAACATGAAAATAGAACTTTGATGTTCAGTTGGAAAAGGAAATTCATTTTCAATAATCCTACCTGTAAATGACTCATCTAGTATATTATACATTGTACATTTCAGTCCAGTAGAATCAAAATACTTCCCTATTATAAATATTACCACATATAATTCATTCTCCATGTCACATGTCCATGTCACTCCATGTTATTCAGTATACCATTTCAAAAAAAAAAAAAAAAAAAAAAAAAAATATATATATATATATATATATATATATAATATATTTATTGTCATGAAGTTTACATCCATAAACAGTCTCCATTAGGATATCCATATAACTACATTGATTTTAAGCAAAACAGCACAAAAATATCATTTTCTATTCTATATTTTTCCAATATAACCACACACAGGACAGATCCACCATATCTAATAATGTCCAATTTACAGTACAACTACCACTTCATCTAACATTATGCTAACAAATCATTAATGTGTGCTCTAAACTCAGCTTTAAGTACTTCTGCATTAGAAATATTATTTCACTACTATTTGTACAGCTTTTCAAGCTCTCATCCATACTGTTCCACAAATTCACTCCATGGACAACTATGCACACTCTTCTCATGGTTATACAAGCTTTACATTTTCTAGAAATGTATGTTTCCCCTTATTTCATAACCCCTATTTGTTTTTGAAGAATATATATATTTAATATATAGAGTAACTGATTATTTCTTGCTCTGTATTTCCCAAAAATTGAAAATCATCCAAAAGTTTATGTATTTTAAGGAATTTAACTTTAGGGTTAAACTAATATATGGCAAAGACTCATTGCATGCAAAGCATGATATTTCAAGCCTTTATTTGTTATAATTTAGGTGGTTATGACTTACAGTTTATGAAAACCCCTAATCAGTTAATTAATCTAAAACACCTGCAAAGGATTCCTGAGCCTTTAGATCGTCTCAGTCTGGTTCACAATCATGGTGAAGACAGCTGACCTGACAGTTGTATCAAAAACAATCACTCAGCGCATTTACATGAAGCAAGAGAAAGTTGAATGATTGCCTCACTCCGACTGAAATTGGACTTTTAAAATGCATGTTTACACCTCAGCTCAACTTAAGTTGAACCAAACTGGAGATTTAAAAGTCGGTCTAAGGTACCCTGATTATGTGATTTAAAAATCTAATTTCTCACTCAATTTATTATGTAAATGACAGTCAGGAGTAGCCAAGCTTTTGGCAGCCTGAACAACCCTCCTTTGGGAAGTGATGAGACTATGGAGGCAGGAATAGCAACAACAGACTGAGCAGCAACAGCAAATGTAACACAATCAAACAGAGCCGTACTTACTAAATGAACTGTGCCTCACCGACTTTGACATTTGTTTACTATCTCTGACTCTAGTCCAACAGGAGAATGTCAGTGCAAAAAGCGTGTGTTGCCACCTAGCAAACGCACTTCATTTAATAATTTGATTTTCTGAGTGACATGTAAATAGGGACATGACAAGTCTAGCTAAGCTATTAGTGTGATTACTGCCAAAAGCCTCATTTAGATGTGCATGTAAATGTGGTAATTGACACCCTCCATAAAGAGGGAAAGCCTCAAAAGGTAAATGCAAAAGAAGTTGGATGTTCCCAAAGTGCTGTATCAAAGCACATTGATAGAAAGTAATGTGGAAGGAAAAAGTGTGGTAGAATGAATTGCACAAGCAGCAGGGAAAACCACAGCCTGGAGAGGATTGTCAGGAAAAGGTAATTCAAAAGTGATAGTAGCCTTCAAAGGGAGTGGACTGAGAGTGGAGTTAGTGCATCAAGAACACACACATACAGATCCTTGACATGGGTTTCAAATGTCGTATTCCTCCGCTCAATCCGTTCCTGAGCAAGAAATGTCAGAAGTGTCTTACCTGTGCTTAATACAAAAACAAAGGCCAATTTTGCATCTCATTTGAAAACCAAGGTCCCAGAGTGTGGAGGATGAATGGAGAGGAACATAATCCAAGATGTTTGAACTCTAGTGTGAAGTTTCAAAATTCTACATTGCTTTGGGGAGCTTTATCATCTGCTGGTGTCAGTCCGCTGTGCTTTATTAAGTGCAGAGTAAGTACAGACATCTACCAAGACATTTTATAGCACTTTGTATTTTCTTTCGCAGATGAGCTTTAAGGAGATGCCAACTTCATTTTCCAGCCAGACTTGGCCCTTGGCCACACAGCTAAAAGTACCAAAACCTTGTTTAATTACCATGGGATTACTGTGCTTGATTGGCAAGCAAACTGGTCTGACCTGAACACCATACATAATCTATGGGGAATGCCAAGAGACAGATGAGAGACATTAGACCAGACAATGCAGAAGAGCTGAAAGCCGCTTTTGAAGCATCCTGGTTTACCACAACACCTCAGCAGTGCCACAGGCTGATAGCATCCATTTCAACCATAATGCAAAAGGGGTCCAAACCAACTCCTGAATAAATAGGCAATATAAATATGATTATACTCTTCAGAGGTCTGACAATTCTCTATTTATAACCCTTGTTTTATTAATTTCATGAAATATTCTATTTTTCTGAGATTTTGAATTTTGAGTTTTAATAAACTGTAAGCAATGACAATCAAGATTATAACAAATGCTTGAAATATATTGCTTAGCATGTAATGAGTCAATGTCATATATTAGTTAAATCTTTTTTTGGATTATAAAATGTTTTGAGTTTTGAATTAAACAAGATCCATACAATTTATAAAGTTTAACTTTAAAAATAATGCACTTGTGTGCTCCAGAGGTCCCAATTTATGCATTATCCTTATTGGTATTTTTTATCATTGGCAAAATGGCTTTAAATTGCATTCATATATGTTTCCCCAAATCTCCACACAGTAATTCATGTTTAATAAGATTCTGAACAGTATGGTGTCTTGAAGAATTTCTAGTTTAGCGGACTATTATAATCCATACTATTTTTGCTTTTAAGGATATGCCACATGTAAAGCTTCCTTCAGATTTTATGATCATATAATCTGACACAACCTGTATTCATATACCAATTGAATGCATACATTCTCTGTAGTTACCTGTATCTGATCAGTAGTTTTTTGTTTTTCAAATCATATAATATTCATTTAATTCAATTACATTTTATTCATATAAAGCTATTGTTTCACATTATTAATTTCTTATGTTAGTATCTCAAAAAGCTGCTTCCAAATCCCTTCACAGCAAAAATATTGAAAACACCTGCAGATAATATATATATTACATTTTCTTTGAGACTACATTTTTAATTTATGCAGCATATGAACAGTTTGGGATATAAAACTAACTTTTGAGAAACACCATGAGTTATGTTAAAGTAAGCTGATTTAAATGAACCTGTTTATACATTTTTGTTCCTTGTTTATTAAGTAACTTATTACACAGTTCAATCCAACCCCTCTGAGGGTATAGTGTTTAAATTTTGTAAATATGTTATGAATAATGGTTTTAAATTCTTTATTGCAGTCTATAAATATCCTTGTGGCATATCTTGAGACATTTTTTTTTCTTAGACCATGTTGGCTACCAGAAAGCAGTTTGTCCTACTTAATATAATTACTGTTGTAAAATATAGGGAACCAATGAAGAGTTGAAATACAGAGTGCAAATAAAGATGTTCCAGTTTTGATCAATCAAAGGCAACTTGGGACCTATTAGTTTTTAGCTTTGTGTCTCAGCATTTTTGAAGGTTTTGAGAAGTTTTCATCTACTTGTTTGGATGTGATTCTGAGGATGCAGCATAGGACTGTAACTCACATTACAAATGCTACAAATTACAAATGTGCACGTGTTTTTTAAATTTCTTTAAGAATATTTTTATTATGAGTCTCTCAGTACCATTACTTTTCCTTCTAGGTCTAGTTTAGTTAGGATTCCCATCCCCCTGTTTTTTTCTTAAATCAGATTTGAAAGCACCAATTTTTTCAGGCAACACTGGTCCTGCACTTACAAAAAAACGTTAAACCCATTAAGGTTTTCCTTCATATCTTATCACTTTTTTCATTTTCAGCAAATCATTCAGGGTATGTTACATTGTTAGATATATTTCTAATAACATGGTTTAATATTTTCCACATACCATTAAAATTGCCATTTTTATTGTGTAATGTTAATTTTTTTTTGGGAAATCCTAATATTAATATGTTGTTTCTATATGTTTGGCATTTATTTTTTTCCCTTTCTTTTTTTAAAAAATACTCTGTAAACAGCATTCTTATCTTAGCAGACGTTTCTATACCTTTAGTAATCCATGGGCCATGTTTTGTGTTTGATCAATTTTGTGTTGTTTTGCAGGACAATTTTTATTGTACAATGCCATGGATATCTTTAGAAAATTGTCATATGCTTTGCTGGTATCATTCTCCTCACAAACCCCATCCCAGTTCTGTTTTAGTAATTAATTTTAAATGCATTCATCTTTTTTTTTTTACTCTTGCTCTTTTGGATATTACTTTATTCTTTATACAGTCATATATAAGTGGTTGTTTATGCTGTTATATAGGAGCCCACTCTATGTTATTTTATACATTGTTTTTAAATATATCTAATAATGTAGCAGTATATGAAGTAATATGAGTGCATCTTGTGATTGTTTACATACAAGCCAGTGCTGTAAATATTAGTGATAAACTCTTCTGTTGATTTTTTCAATATAACAAATTAATAGTATAGTCTCCACAGGTAAATGCAGTCCTGTTCAAACATTTCGACCCATATAATTAGAATCAACAAAAAAATATTTGTCTTTTGAATACAGTTTCTCACAGTGATAAATTTCCTACCTATGAACCACTGCTACTATGATATTCTCTGCTACCATAGATGCTAATGTACTGTAATTAGAGATATACTAGAGAGCTTAGCGATTTTTGGATGACTAAAAAGGAGTCATCTAAGGATGCCTGCTGGATACCTCCCTTTAGAGTCACTTGGGCAGAGATTGCCGAAGCATTTAAAAAGCTGTGAGGCTGCAGCATGCGAGATGAGACTTCGATTTTGCCTGAGATTCTGAAGATGATGGACATTGTGGGGCTGTCATTGTTGACAAAACCCTTCAATGTCACATGGAGGTCCGGGACAACACCACTGGAGGAGCAGACTGGGGTGGTGGTCCCAATTTTGAAGAAGGGGACCAGAATGTTTGTTCTAGTGATCGAAGGACCACTCTTCTCAGCCTCACAAGAAAGGGTTAGTTTGGGGATGTTGAAGAGGGAGGTTCCGATTGATAGTCAAACCTACAATCCTGAAATGTGGCCTTTATCTGTGTTGCGGAACAACAGGCTGTAATTTTACGCTTGCGGAATGGCTGAAACGGTTATGGTAGTATGCATTTCCAGTCCACGTGTTTTGTGAACCTGAAGAAGACCTACAACTGTGTCCTTAAGGTCTTTTGTATGGGCTGCGGCATGAGTGGAAGATGTCTGGTACACCTTTAAGGGCTATCCAGTCTTTATATGTTCAAAGCAAGGGTCTACATTCTTAGCACAATTTCACACCTGCTCCCAGTGTGTGATGGACTTCGACAAGGCTGCCCATTTTCACAGTCCATTTTTTTTTTATGGTCTCAATCTTAAGGCATGGTAATGCAGAGGATGGTGCCCACTTTGGGAAGTGGCCAGGATGAGACTCAGCTCTTCTACGATTGAGGCCATGATCTTCAATGGAGATATTGATCATGAGTGAAAGAACGAGATCGTAGATAAAAGTGGGACAAAAACTGGGTTTCCTCCTTCTCTGCATCGAAACGAGTCAGTTGATGGGGCTATGCAGTCTTATTAGAATGGATGGATGGATGTTGGTTACTCAGACAAAAACGGAGGGAAACAGAGATTGAGAGATTTCTAGCATACAACAGGTTGGCTTAACAAAGTAAAGCAAAGCTTCTTGGTTTAATGTCTTTGGGCTTTCAACATCTTTATGTTATTAAACATGCTCGGTCTAGAAATGTGGGGAGTCTTTGGAAATCTTGAAGTTAGGGTAAGGATCCACCTTCTCTTAAGAAATACCAATACCGCTGTTAAAGTAATGCTAGCCACACAAACGTATATTTTAACATGATAAAGTCAGTTTAAGATGTCAATGTAGTGACTGCTCTCTTATGGTGTGTCCACACCAAAAGCGTCAAAACGCGCCACATGCCCCCAGCTGGATGCTTGAACATTCGCACATTGAAGCGTGTACAACGCGATTTGGTCGCGCTTCAATTATTGTATTTTCACCCGCGAACTGGCCTTCAGCAGAGCTGGGGCTACAGTGCAGCTGGCGGTGATTATGGACCGAGCTGATGGAGGACAGAGTGGATTACGTGTTCGGCCTGGCCTCCGGTAGAGCTGGGACCGCTGCACTGGGGGTTTGGTGAGCTACGGATACGTGGTGCGGGAGCTGCTACCAGGAAACCAGGTGAGGAGGCTGTTTCAAGGCTCAGTTCTAGGCCGAGAGGTGCATTCCTGTCTAAATAGTTATTTATTTATTTTTTTCTGTCTCTGTATTGAAAACTGCTTGTGTCATGTAGCTCGGGGTGATTAGCCACGGTGTTTATCAGTATTTCCTCCATGTCCTGCTGAGGCTGTGAGTCCATGACAGTCACAGAATCACTGAAACTCTGTCCCCTGATTGGTTGTCGCGGCGCGATTTGACGTTGGAGTTCAGATTTTTCCAACTCAAGCGATAGATGCCATGAGCGCGAATGCACGAAATGCACCACATAAAATGCAGCGCGAATTTTCCATCGCATCTGTAGCGCGAATTGTTCGCGCAAATCAGGCAGAAAAGCTTTTTCGCGATGCAAATCTGCTTCTGAAGAGTCGCGGGACACCAAGTCGCGCTTCATCGCGCTCCTCCATTGATTTTACATGTAAACCTGAAGCTCTAGTCGCTCTACTCGCTCCTATCGCGTTTGGTCTGGACACACAGTAACAAACAGTGGTACATCGCATCTCCTCTTAAATATCACAATCCACCAGTTAATATTACAAAAGTTGAAGCCATACAGATACTGCTGCTAATTAACAAGTTTGTTGAAATTCCAAAACAAAACATTCAAAAATAGTTTGTTTTGTTTATGAAAAAAAATATTGAACTGTTTTCTTCCCTTAGGTATTGTGAAATAATCTATTTGTATATCAAAAAACAATGATATTTCATTGACTCTAGCTGTTTTAGATAGACTTTAAGTTATTTTGCAAACCGATGTGCCTCTAATTCTTTTTGTCTCCAGCAGTAAACGTTACGTTTGAGGTTAAAGGTAATTGTAAACATGCTGCTATCTGGTTGAGGTTGGTCTGTCTTTTCCCACAGGGAGAGCCCTGGGGTCATAGACAGAAGCAAGGTCAGATGAAGCATGATAGCAAACTGAAATCACACGGGAAATACAAAGTGGACTTCCAGAGACTATTTGTTATTCAACATGACATAAAATAAGGCAGGGTATCAATTGAATAATATAGAATGATTAATTTGTTTTAGGGAGGTTAACTTTGATATTATGTTGTAATTCCTTTGCAGTAGCTCTCTCTGTCTCTTAGTCGCCAGCTGCATGCATGGCTGAGCTGAAAAAAAAGGCAATGTCCCATGATGATCGGACGACAATCCACCGGTTTGTCAAAACCTGGCAGAATCTCTAGCTCAGGGAATAGCACCTTGTTAGATTGAGGTGCTCAATCAGGGGAGTGCTGGAGTGCCCGGCCAGGTTTGAGAGTGGTGATTACCGGGGCACGGCTGTCCAAAGCCAGTGAAATGCTCCACCTCTCCACAGGAGGCCCTCTGACATTCAAGCCTGCATTTTCTGAATCAGTCTTGAGTGATTAGGGCAGCGACAGGCAAAAGGACAGATCAAACAATTATTCCTCCTCACCCTCCTCTCTATCCTTTTGACATGTGACAGAGCAGGAAGAGTGTAGCTCAGAATATCTACAGTGTTCAGTCAGCCGTACAGTAAAAGAATATTCAGGTGCCTTACACTGCTTTATTTTCCATAAATAAAGGACTTCCCCTCTTCACAAACGGAACTATTTTACATTGTGTCAATTACAACTACAAGCTACAATGTATGTCATTGGGATACAACAGACCAACATAAACTACCCCTTTATTGTTAGGTAGAAGAAACTGTACATGGTATAATATTTCATTTACAAATAAATAATAAAATGTGAACAGGTAAAGACGGAGTGCTTGTTGGGTTGGATAAAACTTTTACTGTTTGGCCTACTTACAAAATGGTACACATGACAGAAAACTAATATTGGTTGAAAAAATAAGGTGGCAGCAGCATGAAGAGGGAGCATTGAATTCTATTGAGAATTTGTGAGAAGATTGGAAACATGATGTTCATGAATGCTTTCGATCCAATCTTAGTTTTGGCTATTTAGCCAATGAGAGGAAGGAATTTCACTGTCTAGGAGTGCAAAGCTGTCAGAGACATTCCTCCGTATATATGTTCTGTAATCCTACTGCAGCAAAATATGATTTTAAAAGTGCAAAGATTTAAATCAGGTAGATACAAATGGATGACGTTCTTCTAAACGTTGTGGTTGTATTGAGACGTGTAAAAGACAAATGCTTTATACAAAGGATATTTGGAAAATATGCATCATTGCATGTTTTCCTCTGTCTTAGTCTTGCCACAGCAAAAAAATAGTCAGAATGAACAGTGAGGCGACAGTACAGTTTGTTTCAGAGCACAAGAGGGCAGTGTAAAATCTTTTTGACGCTCATCCATCCATTCTTCCCAACTAACTCACCTCCCACCTGAAACAACAGCCATAAAACCTGTTATAGTCTGCCAATCTCCAGTGGCTGTTTTCTCCCATAAAGCACAATGCCTGAGATCTGATTACACAAAAAATACTGGATGACAGTGTTTGCTTCAAGAGAGAGAGAGAGAGGGGGGGGGGGTCGTTGGGGGTGACAGTTTTGTGTAACCTTTCAGTGGGTGGGGAAACTTCACTTTGATCTTCGGGTAGAGGATTGTCCATCTGCACAAATGTGCTGTCAGGCATAATGTCAAAATAAAATAATAATAAAAAAATCTTAAAAATAAGTTAGCAATACACCTATATATCTGTTATATATCGGCTATGTGGTTGAGGTTTCAAAACTGTTTTTAGAGCATTGATTTCTGCCATAGATTTTCTTCAGCTCAGTAACAAGTGAAGGTGGAGAGAAACTATGTATGCTGGTTCTTTAATATTAGTAACATGGTAAAATATTTTACTTTGCAGATTGCTTGTAGATAATAAAGTATCAGTCTGGTGAAAGTACAGTATTTTAGTTTACATAATTAGGTAAATGCTAACTGCAAATTTCTGTCAGAAAACTATAAATAAGCTTAAAAACATATATTTATATACCAGAATAATAATAACGTATAAGTATAATAACGTAAAAGTATATTTACATTAATTGCTTTACATTCAGACATTTACGTACACTAATATTGTTATGTCTTTGAATATACTGATGATGTCAGGGCTCTGATAGGTTGGCAAACCTAACAGGAAGAGAAACGTGGGCATCTACCAGTTTATCTTTGAATACAGATGAAGGTGCAGTGTTTGTTGGTTCAAACAACTAGTTGCAAATATAAACAGCATGCAAATCTAAATATATATGTTTTGCTGACTGAAGTAAAACAGTGGGCAGTTGTTTTTTGTAATGTGTACCTAAATATGTAGTTTCAGCTTAAGGAAATGGATGTAAAACCTTCAAGTTGCTGTCATCTGTTGTTTAATGCATACAGATTGCTGTCAGGATTAATAAATAAATAATTACAAAATAAATAAATAAAGTTAGACACAGTTTTCCTGTATGTCGTTGTGTGTTTTTGTAGGTTTGTTCTGAAAGTGTAATCTTTAGAAGTGCTCCAGCTCTTTAAAAGCCCAGGGATTAAACCTTGTTTTTTTCTTTTCTTTTTTTCTTTTTTATCCTATAATTAATAAGACCAAGGGGAGGGTGACAGCACCTGAAAAGTGGACACGGCCGCCTGTACCCTGCTGAGGCCAGAGAGTACGCAACGACCCACAATGCACCACAGGCCGACTCCATCAAAGACACAATGCCACACTCACCCCATGTTCCTACTCAATAGGCTTAAGGCTATCTTCCCCTCTCTTTTGTTGCCTCACAATTAATTCATCTATCTGGTTTCGAGGTCCAAAACTAATAAATGCAACAGACGTGTGTCCAAAGTAAAAAATAAAAAAAAGAAGAAGAAGAATGAAAGGATTTGCTGTGCTGCTGCTCTTTTGAAAAATAATTTAGGGGAAAATTCTCAATGTGTTTTTTTTTGTCATTTTGACCACTTGGTACTCATTTTCATTTCCCAACAAGTGGCAAATGATGGTTCTTCTGAAGCCTGATCAGCTGTTCTTGTGCTCTCCTAGGGGTGAATTCCAGTCTCTGAACCAAACCTTTTCCTTTCTGATATTATACAACTTCCATTTCTCCAGACCATTTGCCACAAACATAAATGTATGTATTTAGAGTCTAAATTGAACAAATAATCTCCAGCTTCTTGACACATGCTGTTACAAATTGGAAATTTTCTTCTCCAGTTATTTCATGCCAAATACAGGTGGAAGGTTACGCCGCTGTTAGCCGGGTTGCTGATTTGAAACTGCCAGCAGTTGTTTTGGAGAATTCCCTGGTTTGCTTTGAAGTCTACACCCCACAGAGTGTCCTTACTTCTACACAGAGAGCAGTGGCCATTGCTATTTTTACTTCCTGTGGGAGAATAGGTCTCACTAATATTTTTTTGTTTTCTCAGAATGTGAGAATAAGTGTTCTTTTTATTTTTTTTAAAATTATATGTGCATCCTCAAATGGGCATGAAGTAAAAGCTCCAGGGTCACAGTCAAAGAGTCGAAACCAATGCATCTCTTACAATTCTCACAGTCTATTGATTCTCAGTCTGAAATTTATGTTGCCTTCCAGGGGAGACCTCCTGTTGTGCCCCTTGCTGCTCCCCCCAACAGGAGGGTCACTATGACACAAGAGTATTGGGCAGATGCCGAGTGATCCCAAGTGATACACCTTTCGCTTCCAAGAGTCAAATGCATCGCAACTCCAGGACAATCAGAAAAGACCTCAATGAAATACCACACACCAAACCTGAATTACCAGCAGAGCCCACTTTGCTGCTTGAAGTTTTTTTTTTCCCTTTTTTCTATCAACTGCAAGTAAATCTCCGGAGAAAATGCTTTGAGAAAACGATTGAGGATGATGAAGAGGTGGGGAAACTGAAAGAGAGAGAGAGAAAAGAAAAACACAAGATGAGAACAAAACAACCCAGTTGGTGCACCTTTGCCACTGCAAGTGAGTGAAGTCACCCTGTGTTTTTGTGAGGGTACATGTGAACAAAATGCTCTTTGAAGTGCGGGTACAGCACTGTACTGTGGCATCACTACGGCCACTACTAAGCCTCTGCAAAAATGTGCTTGGTGATTATAGAAAATACTACAGAATCGAGTCATAAATCAGCTAAATTTTCATGCAAATAGCTTTTTCTATGAAGCGTTTATGTACTGTGTGTATAGTGCCATCAACGGTGCATAAAAGGAACATTTTGCCTCTTAAAAAGAGAATTCATGGAACAGACACACACAGAACCTTCAAGGTCAAAGACAGTGAAATAATAAAACACTGACTTGAAGAGAGAGACACGCACAAACACATGATTGGGCGGTAAGACAAAACTAGAGAGTCATTAAGGCTTTTATCTTCTTGTTTGAAGGAGAAAGATTCACCTGACATCCCAGAGGGCGCTGATCAATCATGTCTTGACTGGTTCAAACTGTTTGTGCTGTATTCCACATTTATCACCATCCGATGGAGTTCAGTGTCTACAATGCCTGAAAAAACAGAGAACTTTCAATTAGGACATGGTGAAATAGATTCACTTCTTGATTTATAGTCCACAACTAATTACAGAAGACTTTTTTTTTCAAAATGCAGATGGAGCAGAGACTTACCCTCGTACCTAAGGAGGTTAATGTCTAACAAAAAAAAGTTCTTTATAATAGGATGAATGTAAAAGATGCTGTGATGTTTTGCAAAAAAAGAACTGGCCGATGATAAAACAAAAAAAAGGCCACATTTGAGATTTCCTTAAAACAACAGGAAGCCATGCCAAATAAGTTTGTAAATAAACTGAAATACTTGATTTCTAGAAATTTAATTAGTGTCTTGGTCTTTCAAAGGTCAGTGTGCTATATATTTTTTGTCCATTTCCACCAGGCAATCTGTATAATTGTTTAATTTAGAATTTACTTGCAATCAATAAAATCATACACTTCACCTAAGATTATGAGAAGAAACACCCAGAGCTAGTCACGAAAATGAAGAAATATATATATTATTACTTGAACTTATATTTCTAAATTATTATGGTTAGACAGATTATAAACATGGACCAAATCAACCAATATTAATGCCCCAGTCCTTAGGACTACTTGTTTATCTGTCATATTTTTTTTAACAAATACATTAGTTTATTTTGAACATGTCAATTTATATACTAACATGAAATATATTTTTATCAGGTCTCATATAGCAAAAATCATACTTAAGCTCAACATTTAGGAAAAAATGTTTGCTATTTTTTTATGTACGAAAAGGAGTGGGATGAAACAGCAGTTTCTTAAATCCTGATGTTTCATGGAGCCCTTAGAGCTTCTTGTAAATATTTCACTGCTTAGTTTCAGGAGTCTAGCAATGCATAACTGACTGTTGTATCAGTGTGTGAATCAAACTGGGGGGCTGCCCCCCCTCATTGAAGTATCGGGTTGCCAAAAACAGATTACAAAGCCCATGTAAATTAAATTGCAACCATGCACTGTACTTACCCAGGGCAACCAGCAAGGGATGTTGTAGGCTATTATCTGTAATTTTGGAGGCAGTAATAAAGCTACTTTCATATGGCTGTATGCCAAAATGGAAAGTAGAAGAGCAAAGCTAGCACAAGTGGGATGATGCTAATATATTAACAATCTTAACGACGCATGTGCAGTTTTGAATGACATTCTGGTGGTCACTCCATACCAGTGAGTGGCGGTAGTCTGCCATTTTGTTGATTGCCAGCTGCCAATAAACATCACAAAGAAATCTAAATCTAAATTAGTTGTATATAAAAAGGTAATATAAGGAGAACCATTTAGAACCATATGAGGAAATTTAAAACTGCACTCCTCTTCAGCTTCCGTATAAGAATATACGTATAAGAAAATACGTATAAGAAAATATGTATAAGAAATATATCAATTTGATTTATATCTTTCTTTTGTTTGCTCACATTGCATTTTGTAATTTGGTGAAAATAAACAATTGTGTATATTTCTGAAAGCTTTATTTGATTACAGCATTCTTTCACTCCTGCTCAAAACTTTTGCAGAGTACTGTAAACAAATATTTATTATGCCATTTTTAAAGCCTATTTTTGCACACAAATAACTTTTGACCCTTTAAGCGCCGGGGTTTTTTCTATAAAATATTACATTTTGATTTCACTAGTTTAAAATGTTGTAGATTTAATATGGTTATTGATAAAGGTATGCTGTAAAGGAGAAAAATCTTCAGCATGATCCAAAGTTTCTGATGGGAGCAAATTCACACATCTAATTTCCATATTATGACCTCATCAGGCATTGGCAATTTTGGTTTGGAATAATTTTACGGGCGTTTATCTTTTTTACATAGTTTAAAACTTACTTTCTTTTGAATATTAGTATTTACATTTTTCTATACAGGCCTACGTATGTTATACATATGTATTTTAATTATTTATTGCATTTTTATTCAAGAATAGGTGGACATATCTGTTAACTTCGTTTGCTATGAGCCTCCATTAGTCTATTCACTACATAAAACAGAATATACATTATTGTGCTTAGAATTTTCCAGAGCCACCTCCAAAATAACCGACAGGCTCATCAAATTGTCTGATACACTATTGATGATCTTCATCAAACTCTTCGTCATACCTCCCCATCATCAGCATCATCAGCATCATCAGCATCATTGTCATTTGCAGCAGGAAAGTAAACTTTACTGCTGTTAACCAGCTTATCAGCAGTCTGATTTCTCCTGCTTTTTTTCTACCGCGTCTGTTACTATTTCCACGGATTTTTACATTCCTGCTTCTTCTGGATTAGCGTTGTTATGACCATGACCCGATCACACACCTTTCTCCCAGCGGGAGAACGTGACAAACAGCACTCTGTCTCTCTCACTCGTGGAGGTGCTTAAAAAGGTCATTTAGTGGTAACACACTCAAAAATATGTCCTAGATTAAAGGTACACATGCCCACCATCTCCTGACGTAAAGTAGTAATTAACTTAGTGGTCATATCTGCAGCTGTGGCTCGTTAAAGTCAGCAATGTTGCTTGTCGGAATATTGCGACTTTGGCGCCTAGAGAGTTAAGCTCTGTATATTGGAAAATGTCGTACTGCAATATTTAGTTTATACTAAGGATGTACAAAGCTGCTATTATTTGTATCTGTATTTGTTGTATTTGAGTAAAATTCTAAATAGGCGTGAAAAATGGTTCGCACACATTTTATCTACAGCACTAACTGTAAAATACTTCAACACAGAACTTGAGCATGTGTTTTTATCTTTTTTGGTAAGTAGAGGGGCAAGAGATGGCTCAGCATCAGGCACAGTCTTTCTATTTGGTTGCCCAAAGCCATGTGGGGAGTTTCAGCTAAATTAATCTGTGACAGGAAGCTATAGGTTAACTAGCCTATGGCCTTCATCTTGCTGTCTGCAAAAAAAAGAGGTACTTAAATAACTCCCACATGTCCACACAATTCGACACAAGACAGGCCCTATTTTAACCTTTTTAACTGAATGTTAACAAAACTGTGTCACCAGCCTATTCTAAATTACAGAGCTACATAAACAGAGAAAACATGACAGCACCAGACTGCAGACGCTAACACTAATGCAGCATAATAGAATACTTTCCCGATCAAACTCTACTTCCCGGAAGTTATAAACTCCTTCCATAAGCCAGTTAAGGTCCAAAAATCTATTTAACAAAAACAGTTATACCTTTTTCGCTCAGCCGAGTCTTCTCTGATGCTGTGTTGAGCAGCCGTATCAGTCACCTCTTTACCCACCCCCGACTCCTGAATGTCACTCACTCACTCGCTCAGTATGTTTACATGCACAGTTAAATTGAGCTTTTCGGACTAACGGCTTAAAGGAGATATATCATGCTTTTAAATCCTTCCTTTTCACGTGTAAATCATTCACTTGTGGTCTATGTAAAGTAGAACCACAGTGGTTTGGTCTGCATTCCATGTTATTGTAGCCCCACAGACCAGACCCTCCTTATACCATTCTGAGGAGCATCTTTAGAGCAACTCATTTTCGTACGGTCCCTTTAAATGTAAGCGAAACATTTCATGCCCCGCCCCCTCCAGGTTACAGAGCGTTCCGCTCCACCCCGTTCTGACATTTTTGTAGTCTGATAGCAGCGATACGATTACTACCGGCAGATAAACTTTTTATTGCGAAGCGATCGTCGCTAAATTCCTGTACATCATGTGTACTCCACGACCAAGACCGGCAAAAAAAGCCCGATTATTTTATTCAAAGCATGCAGTGCAGTTATCTCCTAAGCTAAAAGCTAGCGCACGTCGCTAACAGAAGCAGAATGTACAATGCTACAACTATCAAAACAATCGCCCGTACGATATATCAAGACACAACATTCGTGTCTAAAATAAAGTTTACTGTCATTTTAGTGTTATTTGAAGCTTACCGCATTGCTTTGTCCGTTGTTTCCGTGGAGAGAAGGAACCGACCCCTCAATCAGACGAAGTCTTTCGGCAAATCCCTCCTGATACAGACCGTGGTTGCTGAAGCACTCGTCCTCGAAGTGCTTCGCGCACACGAGGAGAACTTTCCCCACGGATGTCGGTATATTTCCACAAAAAAAAAAATTTAACCAGGCACTTCTCAGAGGCTCCGATGCTGGGGGTCGATGTAGGGATTTGTGTGGGTTAATACACCCAATAACTGAACATTTTGACTTGCTTTCTTTTAATTTCGACATGACTGACCTTGGACTACAAAATCGCTGTGGGGGAGAAAAATGGCGGCTTCACGAAATTGGTTACCCGGAAGTCCATTACCTTATTTGGCAGTTCAACAACAAATGCTGTGACGTAATAGACAAGAAAACGTAATAACGAATAGAGAAAACTAAACAGACTGTAAAATAGGACCAAAAAAGAATGTAAAGATATAAACACAGCACCAGAAGAGAATAAATGTAAGTTGTCTGGACTCCTAAACACCGAAAATACACTTTTACATTCATTTAGGGGCTAAAAAACTGGATTTTCCATGATATGTCTCCTTTAACCCCTGTTTTGAGCAGTGCCCCAGTTTCCATGTCAGTGAGAAAATCGAATTATTAAATTAAGTACCTTGCACTCCCCGATGATAGATGGCGATATGCGCCCCTATGTGTTAGCCTAAGAATGGTTAGCTGGCGGGAGTGAAGCAGACGGAGTTAAAGCATGATATTCACAGTCACAACTCATCGCCTCTTTGTCAGTCTAAACATGCACTCATTGGCAATTACGTTTGTCTCAGATGCCATACGCCTCTTATAACACTACTGTTGTTATTGCTGAGTCGCATTTCTACCTTTCCTAACTTCCGGAGTTGCAAGTGCAGGCAGGGGCGGGGGTTGGTTGCAGAGAAGTCTGATTCCAATTCGATTATTTGGGTAGAATAGCCGAGCTTCTGAAATTCCAGTTCGGTGTGACTCGAGCCTAACTAAGGTGTATACATGACTAAGGCAATAATAGGATTTTTTCTTGCTGCATGTACACATACTGACAAAAAATATTCAGTTAACACGATCCCTGATATGTATATACATTGTTATTGATATGTTTATTTAAGTTGAGGTGCTATTTGTTTTTATATTATACTTTTTTATGATTACTGTTGCACTCAAGTCTCAACGTGGACAATTTATAATATTCATACTTGATTGTTCAGGTTACTTCACAGAAGTTCTCTGTTTTTTAACAGAATTATTAAATGTAAAAATAAGGTGAATTCAATCAAAAATAAGGAACATCCTGGATCTGTTTCTTTGTTTTGCTTTATTTTGTCTTTATGTTTTATCTAGAAGTATCGGATTCGGACTCAGTATCGAGAGATACTCAAGACCAAATGACTTGGACTCAAGGGCAACAAAAAACTGATAATTAAAACAGATGAACTAATGAGCATAACAGGACTATGTGATAACGTTCTCAATACCTGGAGAATTGGTGGAACTCTAAAAAGGCTCATTACCTCATGTATCCTTCCCTTAATACAGATCAGTCGTCCTGTCTTCATTGCAGAAAAGCAGATCCGAAGATTAATGTTTCCACCTTCATCCTTCACAGTGAGCAATTTTTTCTTGGGATTCAACTCAGCTTTCTTCTCTCTCTAAACAAGGCAAGTGGCGTTTATATCAAAGAGTTCTATTTTGGTCTCATTTGACCATATGCCATTCTTTCAATCTTCCTCTGGATCATCCAG
Source organism: Apricaphanius iberus (assembly GCA_028564705.1). Lineage (NCBI taxonomy): Eukaryota > Metazoa > Chordata > Actinopteri > Cyprinodontiformes > Aphaniidae > Apricaphanius > Apricaphanius iberus. Next base: position 1,171,499 of record JAPXFQ010001619.1, read on the forward strand.
ATGGTCTGTGGTAGGCCTGCAGCTATCGATTCTTTTTGTAATCAATTAATCTAGCCCTTTATTGATTCGATTAATCTGATCATTTTCGTTTGTTTTTAAATAACCAAAACAAATCATGCTTAACGAAAAATTTTATGGCTGTAAAATGATCAAGCATGTTCCTTTTATCTCGCAAAAAAAACAGAGAACTCCAACATTTGGCTCCAAAACTAAGCTCATTTACAGTATTTATTTATTTGACAAACAGTCAACAACTATAATGTAAGTTAAGAAACTAAGTAGTCCATCCAAATTTGCAATGGCTTTGTGATTTTCTTCTTCGCCAATCACTTAAACAAGCATGGGGCCTGATTGAAGAAATTAAACTCGCGACTGCTGGCGTTGTGAGTAACTGCAGCAACCACGGGAGTTAGTACAAAAAGTAAATAAGACAGTGACATAGCGTACTTTCCAGCCACCGCACATTGTGCAGACCGCCAACTATACAGCAACAAGCAACATGTCTAGCGACGTAGTAAGTAATAGTGTTTGATAGACCGCGTCTGAAGTCTGGGTTCTTTCGTTTCCTTCTTCCTGTTAAATTGAGAACGCGCACAAATTGTAGATTGACGTTACATTCACATGCAAGCGCGGAAAATTCGGCCACCGAATCGCAGACTATTTTGCAGCACACAGATTGTTCAAGATAATGGGATTACACATGGGTGGGCTCATTAGTTTAAAACGCTTCATTAACCAATACAATTACAAAACTTAAAATGAATATTTATTTTAGAAATCCAGCCCCCTGCTCCTTTAGATTGTTTGAAAAGCAAGCAGAGTTTGAGACAACATTGTCACATAAACCTTATCAAAATAAACAGCCTTTAAATGTAATTTTCATAGATAAAAACTCTAAAATGTGACTAGCTCAGATTGGGTCCCCACTAGAAGAACAGCTCTGCTTTTATTTTGGTGCTACAGTCCAAGACCCACCCTGGGCCCTTCTAGTCCCTCTTTATTAACCTCCTGGATACGCCCCTGCTCAGCAGTAGTGAACGTTATTAATCAGTCTAAAAATTCATAGGAGTGTCTGTGTGAGGAGAGAGTGAGAACGTTTTTTTTTTAATTAGGTCTGTTGAAGCATTCTTTGTTACAGATAGTGACGTTATTGTTTTCATCCATCCACACGCAGATACTGAAAACAGAGAAAACGCAAATCTCCACTTTGGCCAGAGTTTTTTGTGACAAAAATCTGCATTTACATGTGGATGACAGGCCAAACCGTAGAAAAATATCTCCGATTTCTGAGATACATGGCTACGTGTGGACCAGGCTCTCTTGCGATGAAACGTGAATAAATTTACTACTGAAAAGCATCAAAGCTAAACATCATATCTTTTTTTTTTTTTTTTTTTTTTTTTCTTTTTTCTTTTTCTTTTTTTCATACTTTTTTTAACGTGTCCTGTCTAGCAGTATGCTACTCAGAATTGGTGTCTGAGTACCAAGTACAAGCCCAACAGTTTTACTTTCCCAAGCAGAGTATTACAGCTTCGCTGTAGTACGCCACTTGATGTATATGTATGAAAAATCTTTATTAGTGATTACTGTGGGTTCAATTTCCTGACGTCATGGACATTAAACTGAGACAAGAAGGGAGAAAGGAAGAAGGTGAAGAAAAGAAACCGGACCAACAGAGGGGCGAACCGACGACACAAGACAGGGAGGCAAATAAAGAACACAAGAAAACATCCCAGTCCTCCACCTCTGCCGGACGGCAGAGAAACAGTAATACAAAACAAAAACAACAAACTGTACAGAACCAAACCAATAGTTCGGATCTAGTAGAATAAACAAAGAATTATACATTCACTACACACAAGCATTGATTAATGAACATAATACAAATGTTTCTGGTAAGCTCCTGTGAACAACTAACTAATGATGATAACCTCAGCTTAAGATATGTCCGTCCTCACCTATGTCCCCACACCTATGTGTGTGCGAGCATGCAGGTCTGAATAAGGTTTCCCCATGCAAGTGATTGATAGCTGGTGTAAGGAACCGTCAATCCGTCCTACAGGAATCGGCACAGACATGGAGGAGGCAAGAGATGTATGCATCCAGGGTCCCACAGAGTACAGAGTCCACAGGCGGATCAGCGCAGGGTCGATCACCCACCAAGAGAGGAACAGATGGAAGTCCCAGGGGAGCACCCACCAGCCGCAATGCTGGGGCCCGAGAGATCGCAGTGACGAGCCCACGGGCTCCGCCGGTAACCGGCTACGCCAGGGCGGGCCCCGATCAGGAACCGGAGGCCACGGGGACCAGGGGCACCCCGCCCCCCAGCGGGGCCCGTACCAGGGACTAGCCGACAAGGGCCCCCGCCGCCCCTGCAGGCAAGGAGGACCCGCAGCCAACCGACGGACAACACACGCCGCCGCCACCCCGGACCAATACCCACCGCCAACAACCCTGCCCGCCTCCACACATCCACACGCCAGGGAGCCACAGCAAGAGCCACAGCGGATGTACGCCCTCCCCAGGCCGCGCCCAGCCGGTACCTGGACATCTAGATCTTCCAGCTCCAGGGTCCAGATCCCGTCCCACGCGGGGCGCCAAGATCAGGGGCCCAGCCAATGCCGGACAGCCCCACCAGGCGAACAGACCAGCCAGCAGAAGTCCTGGAACCGGCAGGAGGACTGGACGCCAGGCACGGTCCCCACCGATCCACCGGACGGCACCAACCTATTCTACAACCCCGGCACCCCCATAAGAGGTGCCCCAGTCAATCCAAGGAGGACATCGGCCCGAAACAGCGGCCGCCCGACACACCGGACCACCCAGGACCCGCCCGACATGCACCAGGACCGAGCCGGGCCGCAACCGGGACCCCCAGCCCCATGCATCGAGAGTCATCATCAACCAGCGGGCAGGAGCAACCATCACCGACGGGGAGTGACGGGGAGGGAAGAAGATGCATCAGGCCAGAGAGCAGCCAAACACCCAACCTGACAGGTAGACATAGACAGACAGAGACACTCATACGTACCCTCCCTCTCATGCGTACACATTCTTACAAATACAGGACATACGAAAAAAGGACGCTATACACTCATTCATACCCCCCATACGTACACTATACTCCATACTCCCAGGCCCAGGGACAGACGCCCCAATAGAGAACCCTGCCCCTGCACCCAGGAGACAGACCCCTTTGCCCACCAGGACGGGGACAAGTAGACCGCCAAGGCCCCACACCGGCAAGAGCAGCCCACCAGCCCAGGACCCCGACCAGACGGCGTGATGTTCTATCCGGGCTCCGACCCCTGATGGTCCAACGAACAGGGGTGTGGAAAGACCCCCCAGCCTCTCTCCCCCAGCTCAATGTGGTGTTGTTGCGTGTTGTTCTAATGTGCACTTAAAACAGAGGGGGGGGACATGGGAATACTGCCGGGTACCCCCATCTCCCCCCCCGGGCCCTCAGTGTCTAGATGCGTTTAACCAGTGGGTGCCGGCACCACAGGCGAGGCCCCCTCAACGGGGGGGCCTCGCCTGTGGCGCCACACCGCCAGGTCCCTACATGTGCGTTCCCTGTAAATGTTGCAAGTGTAGTGTCTAAATTGCTCAATAAAATCGGGACCCAGGCCGCCACCGGGTAGCGAAGACGGAAGCTCCATCCCGCACCCCAGTGACGTGCCCACGTCCCAAGGCCTTGTGAATGGTAGAATGAAGGAGCAGGTGGACAGAGGCATGGGGATGGGGAGAAAATAACTGGGGTGACCATTGCCAACCCCAGGGAGCCAGCTCCCCTGCTGACTCCAATAGGCACCCCCGTTCGGCCCGATCCACCAGGGGTGGGAGGCCCCAGCACGTCCAGTCGGGGCCCACGGCAGCGGTACCGCCGAGCCCCATGGGGGCCCCGGCAATCCACCAGCCCCCATGCCAGGGGCATACCTAAATCCTTCCCAACATTCACACTGCTAACAAAACACATGTCACTAGACACCCAGGTTGAGTTTAGCCCCCCCTCACCCTCAACGCCCTCCCCCCTCCCGTCCCAAGCGCACCCCGTTAAAAAGAGCGCCTGTGCTAGATGGTAAAAAGCCTCCCCGCCAATAAGAGACGCCCCAGGCACCGCCAGCGTCCGAGGACCCCCGGGCCGAGGCCGGAACCCGGCGCACCACCGACTCGGGTACCCCGGACATGCCGCGCCAGGCCCGTGAGCAGACCGAAGTCCCGGGCGGCCAATCCCCAGGCCGACATCCTCCAGCCTTGCTACTACCGCCCGATGGCCGGGTGGCAACAGAACCCAGCACGTCCACCCACCAGCCCACACCCCACCAACTGGTCATTCACCGTGGAGGCCGACAAACACCGGCCAGAGCCCCCCACCTCAGCACCCCCGCGAGGGCCAAGACCCAGGAGACATCATATCTAGTCAAACGGCATCATGACTTCGCTTCAAATACAGTTTTAAAATTAACGAACATCAATGTATACAGGCTTTAGGTTACGTTACCTTGTTTCAACGATGCTTGGTGAAAAATCATGTGGATGTTTTCTGATGCTGGATTATTGAGCTCGTACTGCTGTGGTACACCAGCTCTACTTTGCAGTAAATACACTGTACTTTGTTCTCTTCTTTTTTTAGAATGTAACAATCCCAAACTTTACACATTTCCTGCCATTTTAGGGCATCTTTTCTCTCCGCCATCGTGCCAACTAAATTCAAAATGTATCACACGCTGCTGTTGTGCTTCGCACAGGTGCGTCCAAAACAGAATCAGATCCCTTCTCGTGTGTGCGCGTCATAATAATTTAACGAGGCTTCAAGGCAGAGTTTTTGCCTCTAGCAATTTTTGGAATCGAGTAAATCGAGTAACTCGACGAATCGCTGCAGCCCTAGTCTCTGGTAAACCTTTGATGATCCTGGACATGTGCTGGCTTAAGCAGGGGAACTCTTGTACTGCAGTAATTTAATCACTGACGATGTAGGTTTTCACTAATAGTAATGTTTGTTAAAGTGGTCCCAGTTCTCTTCGGGTCATTGACCAGTTCCCCCCCGTGCAGTTGTATGCAGATTCCTGACTGTTCACAGGATTAAGTGTACCCCACAAGGTGCAATCTTGCATGAAGCCCCAAGAAAAGGAAGATTGTCAGTGATCCTGTATTCCATTTTCTTACTAGAAAAGCACTCAGGGAGTGCTGACCTCTGCCAGGCCCACTCATACTGTTATCTAATTCTTATTTTCTGTTAGCCTGACATAGCCACACTCAATTCTAATCAGAATATTAGTCTGATAGTCCTCCATTGGGCTGGGATTATGGGGCATGTTCTAACCGAACCAGGAAAAAAATGCCTCTGCACTCAATTGGATTGATCTACAGTATAACCAATCAGAGCAACAGAAGTGTGTGACGTTGCTGTGCAGAGCAACGGATGTTATCTGTTCCTCTTTAAAAATTTAACCCAGGCACTCTTTGGTGACGCGGTTGATTAGTTGTTGTTCACCTGTCAATCATTGTAAGCCTGATTTGATTGGTCCGAACAGATCTTGTTCGGGCATAATTGCTCCTCAACGGAGGAATGCCAGGCCAAAGTTCCAGACTATGTTGTGGACAGGACTAAGTTCGGCTGGCACTCAGGCTAACTTTCTGTACTTTTCCAATAAAATATCTGTAAATGAGACATTCATCCTTGTTCATGCTGTTGATGTGCTGTTCAAGATGAGAGGGAAGATTTGTGCATGTGTAAATCATTTGCTGTGTATATGGTCCAACTGTAGTAGGGCTGTTGCACGAGCACAGCCATCTGTGAGCTCTCTGACAGACAGATGGGCTAAAAAACATTTACCTCCTGGTGAAGGTCAAAAATAGTTTTGATTGTGTTCTTTTCTGACGTGTTTTTCTCATGCTTGCCTGTTGTAGATTGGCTCATCCCTATCTTGTTTAGGTGTACAATCTTGTCCTTTGTGTCCTAAGACAGCTTTCTGGTCTTGGTCATCGTGGAGGTTGTTTAAAGGTATCGACAGGTGTCTTTCATTTAGATAACGAGTTCAAACAGGTGCTATTCATATAGTTAAAGAGTGGAGGATAGAAAAACTTCTTAAATAAGAGGTAACAGGTCTGTGAGGGCCAGAGTTCTTACTTGTATATTTATGCAAAATACTTATTTTCTGTACCATTATACAATTAAATAAAAAATAAAAAATCATACAATGAGATTTCCTGTCTTTTTTACATTCTTCTCTAACAGCTGAAGTATATCTATCATGAAATTAAAGACCTCTCTCATCTTTCTAAGGGAGACCTGCGCAATCAGTACCTGCCTGGTACTTTTTGCCCCATGGTAAATGCTTAATGACAGTGTTGTGGTGAAGGGTGGCACAACCTTTGATTTATGGAGCACTTCTAAATCTAAACCAGGCTGGTTTAGATTGTTTTCCCCTTTAAGAAACAATATTATTTTGAATCAGAATTTAATTGTACCCAGGTTATCTAGTTCATAGCAGAATTGGTTGGCTAATCTGAACTATTTCAGTGTGATGGAAAAGGAAAAGAAAAATTAAGAAAAGTTGTAAGTGATCATATCCTTTTCATTGCATTGTAAGCTGATATTGTGTGTATAAAACAGCTTGATGCAACATCCAGTTATTAGTTTTTATTGTTATTTTATCATGAAGCAAAGTGATTAAACAAATCTAATGGTGAAGAATTAGGGTACTGAATAGATACTGACAATTTATTTCTTGTTAGATTTCGCTTGTGTAATTTAGAAGAGTTCTGTTATTACATACCATTTTATTCATGTTTTAGGCTATAAAATAAGCAGGTTACATGGCAGCCACTCTAATGAAGGTATTAAAAGCAGTACATTCTTACTGTATAGAATCATCCAACTGTGGCATCTTTTTTTTTTATTCAGTGCTGATAGATGCAGATATGAAAACAACTCAGGGTTGAAAAGGTGAGGAGGATACAGTCCTTGTAGGGGGTCTAGGGGCAAATCAAATGTTTTAAAAGCATCAGTCTGAGTCATTTTGAGAAAAAGTTTCCATGTTTGGGGTGAGCGATATAGGAAAAAAAAAATATATCAATAAAATTAAATGATCAATAGATTATTATTGATAACTTTAGAAAATATATAAATGTAGCACTGGCTGTTTGAATGCTATGCTTAATAACCTACTTTTGATAAAGAACATAATCTACAAATTCAATTAAACCCTTAGTTCAACTGCCTTTTTTCCATCACTGAAATTTATTAAACAAAAATCAAAACAAAATAAATCAACTTAAAAGACCTGATTGACCTGATTCATTACTGGGGTCTCATTTATAAAGCTTGCTTACGCACAAAACGGGGTCTGAAAACGACGTAAGACTTTTTTACAAAGTTTGGGATTTATAGAAAAAAACGTTGCAAAAAATGTGCGCAATTTTAAGCATACTAAGCTTGCTTATACATTTTTTGGACACAGATGGCACTGACAGCGCAGCAGGAGAGATGTAAAAATTGTGAATTTATGCCAAATTTTCAGACTTGTAGAGCCTTGCACACACAGATGAACACCCAACCAACACACAAACTTCTCCCCCGTCCAATCTATAGGAACTGAGAATAAAAATGAAAATTTGATTAGAAATACGTTGCATTTAAGAATTATGTTCATATGTGTGTCTTCAGATTTTATAGCAATTGCATGTGTGAAGAACAAATATACCGCAGCGTCCAGCATAATTATGCACAATGGATGCGCTGGCACTCATTGAAGATTATTTTTTATGTCAGGCACGCTGCTGCATCAATGCTGTGTCACCTGCAAGTCTTCCATTTATTTTTATGAGCCCAAATCATTAATTTGCAAAGATTATGCTTGTAACATGTGGCTCTTCAGATTTTTGCTACTTCAGTTAATATGGATTTTAATCTAAATAAATTTAATTTTCAAAACTGCCATAATTCAAATTAAAAGCATATATATTTAAATATTATTTTTCTTTTCTATTTCCTTATGCAGGCATTTTTACAAAGAAATTATGTATACGTTTTGTTTCTCCTTTTCCTTATCAATTTTTTTGTTACACCAATGTCACTCCTGACACCTAGCATTATTAATAATTACAAATAAATTACTTTTTGTCTAAGATAAATCCATATCATTATCCTACTGTCCTGTGTAAATGTGTTAAAAATAGTATCTTTACCTGTTGCAAGGTACTATATCAGTGTCATGAGCCTTTATATGCTGCTGGTGTTCCACTTACTGGTTATTACGTAATTGCGATGCTAATAGGCTGCATTAATAAGTTTTTCTCAGACTGGGAGAAGAATGAGTCTATTTCATTTCCTTTCATTCTTACTTGTCTAGCATCGATTGACAGGGGCTGCCTCTGATGTAATGATTGATATACATCAGCCTCGTTTGAATCAACGAGGACTGAATAAACCTGAGGTTTGTTGGTGGAACGGAAGCCGTGAGTGAACTGTTACACTAATCAAAGCGAGGATAATTCAAATGAGCCTCAATTTCTTGAGCTCACACAAGTGTTCAAGTGTTCAACAAAAAAGAACCCCCAAAGCAAAAAATGAAAACTTTCCAAAAAAAAAAAAAGTAAACTAAGAAAGTCTGAAACAAAAACTCAAACTAGATACAGTTATTGCACAGCTCTGCACATTAACAGCTATTCTAAGAAAGGAGTTAACAAAACAAAGCATATAGTTAATACTTCTGTAGTTAATTAAACCCTTTTTAGCACCAAGTCTACAAATCACAATTTCTAAAGCTGCTGAAACAAACAGCTACAAAGTTGTTGACTTAAACCAACAAACATTCAAAATGGTTCTGAAACCAGGCCAAGCCAAAGGGGGAAAATAAGTCTGCCATCAGCTGCTCCCCAACTGAAAGCAAGGTAGGGAGTCTTTTAAAAGACCAGGGCCCAATCAAGAGTTTCATTGGCTGAAGATGTGCTGCTGGTTGAGTGGTGGGGTGAATGGTTGATACCAAGGTTGATCTGATGGTGATTGGAGATGAGGGTGGGGCTTCACATGAATAAGAAAGCAGTAAAACAGAAGCAGAAGTAAATAGTCTTGGCTTTTAAAACAGATGGCCACAAACTCTAAAAAATCACAGAAGAGTCTCTATCGCTTTCTGATTTGGGAGAAAGTATTCTTCCTCACTTTTGTTGGGTCATTTGGTGACAGCGCTGATTAGTCTTTTGATTTTGATGCTTTAACTTTGCTTTACACTGGACCAAAAGTACAATGAGCTACGTTCTCAGGATAATTTCCATTATATATATCCCCCCTCCAAAAAAGTACTCATCTGATCTACAAAAATCCTCTATTTCGGATTAAAAACTACAAATGTTGTAGAAAGGTGAGGGATTCTCATACAGCACGTGCTGAGGTGAAGAAAGTTATGGTTTGACAAAATCCAAAAACATGTTTTTGAGCTAAACATTTGTTCAGTGCCATTTTTTACAATTTAACCAGTCCTATGTGTAAGCAACTTACAAAGTGACATAGAAAGTTTGAAACTGAATGAGTCTACTTGACTTTGTTCTTTTTAAGTTTGGAATAAAACATATGAGCTTCGTGGTCCAGCATTTATAACTAAGCTAGTTAAGCCACTGAGTCAACTCTAACAGAAAGTGCCAGAGCTACGTGTAAAGTTGGAAATTTAGACATCTTTCCTCTGGTAAACCTAAAAGGATTTCACACTCTCACTTAAAACAGTTCACACCCCCTATTAGGTGGTAGATCTCACAAGAGAGATGAAAATATGATGTTGGTTTGAAAGGAGTCCTCAAGAGTCCCCAGAGACAAATGATTAAGATATTTGCAACCACATTCTTTTAAAATCGGTCTGTATTTAGCCTCATCGATCTTTCAATGATCCCTGATAAAAATTCTACGTTTTTGTTAATTAAATATATTCCCCTTATTTTTCTTTACTGATCTTTCACAAGAAACAATTTGATCTAACAGTTTGGCTCTGCTACCAATGCCCTTCGAACAGACAGCACCTCAACTACACATGGGAATAGAATTTATGAAAAACAAACCTTGCTTTTGTTAATGCGTTAACTACAGGCCTCAAATCATCTTTACTTCATCATGCACCACTGTAAAACCATATTTTCTTTTTTGGTTATAAAATATGTCTTGGCTACCTCTTGACATCCTAGTATACCTCAAATAGTCTTGAATCATAGGCATCAAGTCTTCTTTAGTACAAAGCTATAATTGTGAAAAACATTTGTTTATATATGTGTATATATATATATATATTATATATATATATAAACAAAGTATCTCTTTTTGTTTTTTGTGAAGATTTTTATTATCAAAATATTTCACTTTCATTATAAAGACTCAATTTTTTAGCTTTATGGTCTACTTCTTATGTATGCTTTGAGTTTTTTTTTTCAAGCAGTTGCAGTGAAAAGGGCTTACATAAAAAAAGAAAAAGAAAACAGCTTTGACACTGACATGAGGTTCCACTCTGATTGAATTTGAGAGCTGCTGATCAACCTTCAGTTAAGGCCAACCGATCAGGACCAAGTTGTCAGTACAGAGCTTAGCTGGAGGCATATATGCCACACTCCTTTTTAAGCTAGATGAAAGAATGTTCCACTTGATATTTACACCTTCCTAAAAGCTTTGACGAAGGCGATCGACCAATCCCTCCCTAAAGACGAGTGGTGACAACAGATGATCTACTCAGGTAAGCACCATCTTGCTTTTCAAAGTGCTTTACACTGCAACTCATCATAAGAGGTTGATTTCAAAGTCATTGCAAGTCTGCAGCGCGACAGATTTCCTGCCCATGTGGATATATGACGAAGTCACGGATGTCTTGGAGGCACAGGTGATAATAGGGCCTTAATCGCCCTGCTGGTTCTGCTTGTCCCTCTCACTGTCACATATCCGGATGAATCCAGTAAAAATCAGTCCTTAGCTGGAATAATGCCACTTTATCTGCTTTTGTCAGACCAAGGTCTTGGTCACAGGAAATGGGTGAAAGATGAAAGGTGTGCATGGTATGTGGAATTTTTAAAGCCAGTGTACTGTATAATCACTGGGTTAATACTATTTGGATGGTGCAAGTTTGAAACTCCAGGATTAAAAATAAAGCTGAAATGCATATTTTTGCATGCAAGATGTAAAGGCTTTCTGAAATAGAGGCTGCTCCTTTGGGAATGATTAGCATTTTCGACACATGCATGTGATCAGAGCTTATCCTTGAAACCAGTTTGTCTTTGGTCAACACTGTTGGGCAAGTTACAAAAAAATGGTAATATATTTGATATTACTAGTTACATCCTCAAAAATGTAATGTGTTTATATTACATATAACTCAAAACTGTAACTAATTGCACTACTTTAAGTTCTTTAGACTTTAAGTACTTCAGACAAAATATCTTAATTATTTAACACAATTTTTAAATACTGTAATTTATCAATTTACAATTTACACAAATGTGACACCGTAATACCTATTTTTCTTTTACAAAATTTTAATAAGCTTTCTTTGCATGCCTTCTATCTTGTTTTAATTTTTTCTAAATCCCATGAAGAGAAGGCACTGAAAGAGGTGTTCACAAAGATGGTTACATTTAGGTGTTAGAATGAGATTTCTTAGACTGGATATTCTTTGAAACAGGTTGTTAGGGGATTAGGAAAAGAGTTTTAATAATTCCACCATGTAAATGTACAGTCAATCTTTTTCCCAGCCATCCTGATTCTCTGATGTTTTGATATGGAGCAACAGGAAGTGCTCCATTCATCTTCTTCTGCGGTATCCAACTTGATTTGGTCTGCTGCATTAGTTGAACAAAAAAACTAATTTAAATGTGCTTTCAACTTGAGTTACTGAAATTGTAATGAGTAACATATTGCGGTATATTTCATAAGTAATGCATTATTCAGTTACTAAAAATATATATTCCAGTGACTCATTTTGTAATGTGTTACTCCCAACACTGTTAGTCAATGAGCTTTGTTGAGCAGCAACACAGAGGATTTGTCAAAAGAAGACATAGTGCTGAGGTTTATCATATCATGAAATCTTTTTGCCGGACCTTCCTGCAAAACTCATTTTATACCCACTTTTTCACATGTTAAGCATATCATTGTCATTTATTAATTTGCTTTTCCATAATCTAATTTGAGTAAAATCTCCCCTTCCAAAAACAAATGTCCAAGTTAAGATGCATCTGCTAACGACACAATCACTCGACTAACACAGATAAAGGTTTTGTGAAGAGAAGCATCTGAATATTCAAACATTTTCAATGATTGTCAAGTATCTGTGACGTTTTCTATAGCACACAGGCCTACTGTTTATTTTTACATAATAATCTAATAAAACAATATGTTTTTACAAGTAAAGTTAAAAACTGAACATAATATTTTCACAGAAATTCCATGGTATCTAGCATAAAAATCAAAATTGCCCCAGGTTATCAACCATATCTATTTTTTATTGTATTATGCATATACTGTTTTTATTTAGATATTTATTTCATTACATATAGATAATTGTTTTTGTGCCATAATTCTAAAAGTAAACACCAATAAACACAATACATCCTGGAAGACCACCTGAGAAAAGAAAGCTTTTGAGAGAAGTTTTTGGCCACCATACCTCCTCTTACCTCTGACTCCACTCCTTGTACCTCATTGAGCTATGCCTTACCAGCCCCCCTGCTGTGCGATACCATCTCATTTGTCATGTATCAAATGCAAACTTCAATGCATTGCCCTCACATATGCTATCGATGCAAAGAATTTGATGGGCTGGCTGCCGTCCAATCCTCGGCTGAATAAACACAAGGACCATTTGCAGGCTGGCAGACACTGAAATGTTTGTCTTTCAAGGCAATCTTTCTGCATCTTTCCCCTCCAGTTTTCCCCTCCTCATCTCAAACACAAAGGTGGATGGTTGGTGAGAACTAAGCACTGAACAAGTCACTATGAACTCCATTGCCTGCTTATATTATATTGTCTGACAGGCATAGAAATAATAAAAAAAAATGTTTAAGATAGGCAATCAAATAGAATGACTGTGCAGATGTGCTGTGTTTCGCTTAAGGAACTGGGGCCACTGCATTTGGGAAAGAAATGGAAAAAAAGCTGTGGAGTCTGGACATTGTTGTAGGTGGAGTTAATTTTTCTATGTTTTATGAAGCTGTCAGTCTGATAATTATATGAGTAACAACACACACATATTTAAACGCAAAATCATTACTAGCTTTGGAGTTGATTAACCAGTTACTATGGACCTAAAGTTCAGCATTTTATTGGATTCACCTATTCACAGATTTTCTGTGGAATGTAATGTCGAACCATTCCAAAAATGTACCTATTAATCTTTTTTTTCTTTTTTTTCGTAGAGCATATCTGCAGTTTTTGAAAGAAAATACAGCTTGGGAACCTGACATACCTAGAAACGATGTTACTGGACATACTATTGGCTGACGTTTCCAAAGCCGCCAATCCGAGAGTGCAATTTATTTTCCTTGGCACTGATTGATTGTACCTCCAAGAGCGGAGCTAGCTATAGTTGTAGTGTGAAGATGGTTTCCAGTGTCCATTTTAATGCATATTAATGTGTTTTTTGTGTTTGACCTATAAAACAGGAAGTTCTAAAAGTTTTTAGAGAAGTCTCAAGTATTAAAACTAATTTAATATTATAAATGTTTAAATTTGAGCTATTCTCCTACATTTTTAACAAATTCAGTAACAAAATTATAAACTATGGCAGTTCCAGATGTGTTATATTAATGGAACTTGCATAGCCTATGTTGTAATAATAATTTTCCTGTTCAGGATAGATGATCCAAAGAGGTGAACTGAGCGAATAGATGGCATGAAAAAAGCGACATTTTGTGCTGTAGAACAATTAGTACTCTAAAGTGGGAACTAGACATCAATTGCACCCCCTTTAGAGCTAGATAGATAAAGACAATGAAAATCTGTGGCAAGGCGCACTACAAGTGCCCGGGCAGGATTCGATCCCTCGACTTCGAGATGAGAGTTATGCTTGCAAATGAGTCAGGCAAAGGGATATCTCTGTGGCCAAGAAGCCAGGGCACATGAACAATCAGAACCACAGTGACAGGACCCCCCCCCCCATTGTCACACCCCCCCCCCCATCTCTTAATTCATAAAGCCCTAAAATATCTTAGAAATTAGTAATATTTATAAAAATAATTGTAAAGGCTAAGATTGGGTTTACCAAGTTAGAGCCCCTCTTTAGAGCTAGATAGATAGACATATTAAACATTGTATTGAGGAAAAACTAAACTGTTCAAATAATTCATAAAGTCCTTAATAATCTTGAAAATGATTTATATTTATTAGAAAGCAATTCTAAGGCTAAGATCGGGTTTACCAAGTCAGAGCTTTTCAAAAATCAGAAATTGGCCTTCAAATCGCTGGTCAATCTAAATATCTATCTTTTTATTCATTTTTTGTTTTATTTATTACAGCGAGTTTCCACTTCATATTCCAGCTGGTGGAGAGGTCAGGACTGTTTGACTGCAGATGGAAGAGATACAATATATGGCACAGTCTGAAGCAGTTTGGGCAGTGCATGGGCAGTGTGGCTTACCACCCAGGATGTCGTGGCACAAGATTTTACATTTTTAACAAGATTTTATTAGTAAGGTTGTTTTGGATTTTCTGTCATCATACATATAATGTGATTTAGCTGGCATTATATTATGTTCAAAAATAATTATTCATATTTTATATCTGGAGGACAGGTTCGTTATCCTCCAACCTATATAGTGAATACATATACATTCATAAAAACCCTTTAGGACTTTCAATATTTCTCTCTTTGAAAAGTATAATTTTATTGTATAAAGCCATATAAGCACAAAGTACTGAGAAGAACTAATCGGAATAAGCAACATAATCTACAACAAAAAGCCACTACTTTGTGTATTCATGACTAGGCTCTTGTGTGAAGATGGTCTTTCATACTAACACAAAAGCAAGCAGGCTCTGCTGTTTCTGTCAATTTAGACAAACAACGATGCAACATAAGTACTTCCAGTGAATGGAAAATACACTGCTGAATCACCAGTGGAGCCCCACAATAGTTAACCATGCATCACAACAGCCAGAACGGGCTCAATATTAACATTTCCTTTGACACGTGACGAAAAGGTTTTTTTTAACCCACCGAGGCTGAATAGGAATCAGTGAATAATAAGAAATTAAAAGCTGCAGAGGACACAGGGGAAGAGTGAGGGAGAAAGCCAAATCCTTGCCCCGGGGCTTAATGTTAGAACACAATGGCCGCTGAGGCAGCACAGGAGTTTATGTTTCTTATTCGCCCCCTCCTCCTAGAGCCACCTGCATTACAATTAACCTAATGGCAACCTTGAGGTCTCTGATTAGTGATGGCCTATTGTCTCGAACCTATTAATGCTTGGCCCCCAGTCTGCCCTCAACACACTCGCATCAACAAATCAAACCTGGTTTCCGGCATAGGCTCTTACTGCAGGGAGCTGGCCTCTAATGTGGGACAACTAACTAAGAGATGGGAGTCTGCAGGGGACGGCTGTTAGCACCTGTGACGTCAGGTAAAAGTCACTAGAAAAACAGTTTACTTAAAATTGATTTACTTAAAAGTAAATCAGCGTAAATTAAAATTTTTGTTTTTTGTCCCACTTAAATGTTCCATATTATCAAATACATTTTAAAAATAAAGACAACTCAAGTACATACACAATGCGCTTTTGGGATTTTGATTTCCTTTATTAACGGAAAACAGCTATCCAACCTAATGTGACCTTGTGAAAGAAAGTAACAGATTCCGAGCTAAATCATCTATTAACTGAGACTGCCCAACATTTATGGACAGCTGAGTTCAATTTCACTAACCGCAGCCAGACTCAATTATGGCCAGACGTATAAAATAAAGAAATCTTTTCAAAATAACATTTATGACAACAGGATATACTCTAGAAATTGTAAAAAAAAAAGGGGAAAATAATCAATGACGTCTATCTGTTCTGGAAAGGGTTGGGTTTTGGGACTCCGGCAAGCCTCAGTTGCAGCCATTATCTATCAACTGACAATATATGGAACTGTGGTGAGCTTTCCCAGGAGTTTTCAGGCTACAAGAACTGTATTGTAGCTTGATGATTACCTAGACTTTTGAGAAAGTTGTTGTGGACTGAAGAGATATAAGTGGAATTTTTTAAAATGTGTATGCCCCGTTACATCTGTTCCATCCTTTCTCTTTTCCTTTTTCTTTTTAGTAAAAAAACAGTTGTTAAGTACTGAAAACTACATTTTAAATTTTATCTCATTATCGCTACAGTTTGATTACAAAGACGATGAAGTGTCGCAGAAAATCAAAAACTAAAAAAATTTGCAAGGAGTAAAATATTTTTTCTCAGCCCTGTATGTCCTGCCTTTAATAGAATATTAAGAAAATCACGTATCCAGTCTTAAAATGTTGCTGAGGATTCTCCGGAGAAGCGAAAGACTTAGAAGAGGGAGCATTTGAGGAATTAAAATCGCACCAGATGTTGGGAGGCCCTCAAGGACTAAAGCGACACATTAAACATAATATCACCTCGTGCACTGGAGTGCAATCACTGGTTATCTCCAGGGAGCTGTTACACTATGTGTTGCTGCCACAGTTTAAATCTCAAGAAGTAAAAAGTAATGTAGCACAGACAGGGGTTGGCCCACTCAAAGAGGACACTTGGGAGCTTGAGCAGGGTCTGCAACTGCGGTGTAGCTCATGTTTCTATTTGTATTGAGTAAAAAGAAACAAAAAAATCAATAGAGTCACATCTCAATCCTTGAATAGGTTCAACACAGAAAGCACTCCTATTTTATAGAATATTTAGATTTCTAATTTAATAACAGAAATGATCAAAAATGGGGTAAACATTGAATTTACATGTTAAGAAAAATAAATTCAGACAACAATTACCATTCAAATATGGTTGATATTTATGAATAACAATGCTATTCAAGTTTTTGATGAGTATTACATTTGAGATGTGTGATGAAACTATTAGGTTAAAATTGAAGACTAAATTACAGTAATGTCATTTCTGTAATGAAATGAAATGACTGCAATTATTACACTCTAATTATTGTAAATAGGAGATGTTTAATTTGAGTTTGATAATTAGCTGTGCTGTGAAGTAATACATTGATTTCTTATCATAGTGTCTGAAATCGTGCCTTGGCATTAGCAGTTAAGCAGAGTTTTCTGAGTGAAAGATATCAAACTCAGTCTGTTTTATTGTTGTAATCTGATCTTCATCGTTGTATGTCTTGCCCCTTGAGCCGATTAAAAGCGTAAAATAAAATAAAAAAATACAATGATTTAGGAATATAACAAAAAGCCATTATTAATAGAAATCTAAGTAATTTACACAAATAAACATGCACACATAAGTGCAATTGCTATGTGTGCTGTGGTTCAGCTGGTAGGAGGTTGTCCCGTAACTGTTGGGTTGCAGGCTCGAACCCCAGCTCCATCCGTCTTGATCATTGTGTCCTTGGGCAAGACCCTTGCCTTGCCTGCTGGTAGTGGTAAGAGGGCCCAGTGGAACCTGCGTGTATGGAAGCCTCGCTTCTGTAAGTTGGCCCCAGGGCCACTGTGGCTACGATATAGATCGCCACCACCAGCGAATTGTGAATGTGTTCATGAACGGATGAATGACTGAGTGAAGTAAAAAGCTGTTTGTGGTCCTCTGGAAAAGCAGGATAAAATGTAGGGCATTTACCATTACTATTTTTTCCATATTGAAATATGTTGGGGTTTTTTCTGCTGAACTTGTGAATTTTATGTTTTTTGTTTTAATTCTTGCATCTTCCTACTGTTGTGATGTTAGGATTTTTTCTTTAAGTTTATCTAGGTTTTATTAACAACAATAAAAACATAATTCCAGCTTTTGGGTTGCCTGGATTGCTGCAGATACCCGCAGTTACCAACCTGAATTGTGTTAAGTGAGGAATGTATTTTAGAAGAGTTTACCTAAGCTAACGTTAGCAAAGTTAGCAAATGAGCTAGCTTACCGATCCAGGTAGGGTTTCCAACCATCCCTTTAAATATGGAATTATTTAACAATTAAATGTGGTGTCCTGTTTTTAACCAATAAGGGATGCTATTTGCTCCGTATTTTCATAAATATCAAAAATGTATGTCGCACATAGGCTACAATATCCTAATTCTAACTACGTATATAAAATAAAATTCAGGAAATCCCCCTGGCTGATTTTGTAAGTTTGTCCAATGACAAAGAAATTAATAGTCTCAGAATAGTATAATTTTAATGGTAGGTCTATTTTAACAAATAGCAAATCAAAAGGAAAATTTTAAAAAATAACTTTAAATAAATGATAGAAACTGATTGGCATTTCATTGAGTGAAATAAGTATTTCAACTCTCTAACAAAAGAAGACTAAATAGTTTGTGACAAAACCCTTGTTTGCAAGCACAGAGGTCAAACATTTCTTGTAACTGCTGGCCAAGTTTGCACACATTTTAGGATTCCTCTTTGCAGATCACCCTTAAAAAACACTGAGGTTTCGAGGCTGTCTCTGTGCAACTGCTAAGGGCACAGGACAACTTCACCCAGTGGCGGTCCTAGACCATTTGGTGCCCTAGGTGAGCTTGGCTGATGGCGCCCTTTGTCCATGAAAAAAGAAGTAATTGTCCAAAGAATTGCACATTTATTTAAAGACTGATAGTGTAACAATAACAATATAACAACGTGTGCAAAAGAATAAAGCTGTTCAGTAATAAATATACAAAAATAAACTTTTAACTTTAACATTAGTGCAACATCTGAGAACAAAAAGTGCACACTAGGGAGATGAAGCTCAAAGTTGCATATATATATATATATATATATATATATATATATATATATACTGTATATATAATATATATATATAATATAATATTATATATATTATTAATATATATATATATATATATAATATATATATATATATATATATATATATATATATATATATATATATATATTGTTGGCTCCTAGTTCCCATGCGATCGGCACTCGCTTCCGGAGAGTGTAGGGGCGCCAAATATATATATATATATATATATATATATACATATATATAATTGTCATTGTGGTGTTGTACGTGATCGACATACTTCGTTAATTAATGGAGAACCAAATAAATAAACAGCAGGTTCAGACCCGCTGAGCACGCAGATTTATGATCCTTCTTTCAAAATATATTTTTCAATAATAAAGTTAAGACTTGCCTTTCACAGGCTGTATAGATACTCAGATGGCACAAAGGTTTTCATGTTTGATAAATCAGACTTCCCCTGGAACTTTTACTCATTTGCAAGATCTGCACCCAATATTTTGAGTCTTCTAACAGAAATGCATACTTTGCATATTCAACAAGGGCAAAAGCTCTAGATATAATACAGGCATCTTGCTGTGGGTTAACAGGCACAATGCTGTCTTTGCCTGGTTGGTAAATCAGCTGCAGCATGTTTTTTGCGACACTGTGTGCTTTACACCCATTTTAACAAGCACAAACCGTTGATAAATCAGGCCCTTAAATTATATTAAAATTTATGCGTCTACATTTTTTGGAAACAACAACAATTTTTCTATTTTGTTTATGTATCTTTTTGTTATGAAAACTTTTCATTTATTTTAGCTTTGGAAATATTCATCATCTCTTTGTGTCTCTTCCACTGCATGAATTTGCTTTCATAACAATGCTATGGGGTATTTGAGTTTCACAGCTAGTTTAATACAGACAAATAATCTTAATTAAAAAGAGAATTAAACCTTTTGAGTTATTTTTTGCTTCATTCTTTTTCATATTAGATTTAAATTGTCTTCATACTATTTTTCATGATCAAAAGAAAAGCTTAGTTCTATATTACTCTCCTGTACTCAAATCTTCACTTGCCATTGCAGATGCTATCCAGATTCCTTCTGTGGCTAAAAGGTCAACAAGAAGACAAATGGGCTTAATTTAGCACAATTCTTTGTGCAAATTCATATTCATCGAGGTCCTTTGAGATTTAAAACTATAAACAAAAGATTCTCTCCTCCATAAGCCAGCGAAACCATTAAGCATTTAATTAAACCCAGCCCAGGTGTATCTCTCTGTCTAGCTAAGCAATAAAACAGTTCAGACCATTTATGCAGTGTCCAGCGTGCAGGTGGCAGAGAAGCTTCTGGGGCACACCTGCCAGCTGATTCAACCATTAGAAGACCTGCCACACTGTCTGCAGCCCTCGTCCCGTCAGGGAGTCCCTGACTATGCAGGTGCAGACAGAAAAAAAAAAAACTTTTGATGGATTACACCAAATTTAACACCAGTTTCCTGAAAAACCTGTATTGTGAGTACAATTGATGGAAATCACTGTGTACCAGAGAATGTTTGTAACACAAAACAAGCAAGATCTAGAATAAAGATCCACAATATTTTGCAAAAGTATTTATACTTCCTGAACTTTTTTATATGGTGCCCAATAAAAACCAAAGACCACAATGCAATTTAAAAATAAGAATGGAATAAAACCAAATATAATACATAAAACCTAAATTACAGCCGGACATACTAAGTTTCAGCACTCAGACGTATATAAAGCCTGACAGAAAAGGTGTGTTTTAAGTCTTAGATCTAATAGGAATGCTTTAAGGAATCTAAACTGGGTGATCAACCAGTCATCATTATGGGCCAGAAAATCTCTAAAAACTCCCCCCTATCCAGATATTGCTAGTGGCTGTTATCTTCAGTGAGTGCCAATTAATCCACTATGCAACATTATGCAGGAGTATCACTGCAGTATTTATATACTCATCACAATTAATTGCACCAATAAATGCAATTGCTATATAATCTGAAGACTTCAATGTTAACATAATGTAATATAATTGTTAAATGCAAAATATTTTCATTCAGATTCTCATTTTCATTATTACTTTAGAAAACTGACTGACTCTTGGCTGCGTGTGCAGGAGTCTGCAAATCTGAAAATGTGTCTTATATTTATAACTTTGCCATCTCACCAGCTGCCTTGCCAGTGTCCTCCATGTTCAAAATGTATGTAAGGAAGAGTTTTAGTGTACATAAAGATGCACAATTCCTTTCATATTTTTTATCTCCTTCTTAACATAATGCAATTTTTGGTTTTTTAAAAAGTTGTCTGATTTTCGAAGTATCTGTGAATCACAGTATATTCAAAAATAAAGAAAAAAAACACATACAATTTCAACATTAGCAAGTTCATAACCTATAGCTGCCAAAACATTCTCCTAATTGAGAATATATTTGAAAACATAATTTTTCACCCCAGTCACTTTTCATCAGATCTGCAAGAAAGACTGACTGACCAAAATAGGAGTAATATACCACAAATAACAACTATTGACTGCAGATGACTCCTGATTTCTTTATATATTCTTTTCCTTCCACTTCACAACTACTGCTTTGTGTTTATTTATCAACTAAAATACAACGTTTTTAGTTGCAATGCGATGTGTGTTAATAATGAAATAAATTTGCTAGGAGGTGTATGTGAAATAAATACATTTTGTAAAGAAAGAAAATGCACAAATGCATGGGACTGATTTACAAATTTAGAAAAAAAAGTGCATTGAGTCACTTATATTTGAAATATTTTCCTGTCTGCAAACTCTAAAACAGCTCATTCTTTGGAAAATTCAGAGGCCACAAAACTCCAAACTGCTTATATTGTTAAATATTCCTGCCACAAACAAACTATTATTACATCAATTAAGAAAGCCAAAAAAGATCTCCATTAGGGATTTTTATTGGAATCAATAAAACAGAGCTGAGCTCATCACCATTTATTGGTTCATGGTTATTCACAAAAAATGTGAAAACTGAAGTCAGACTTTAAACTGAAGTGGATTTAAGGTTTTGGAAGTTTACTGGCTGCATGTCTAGAATTTCAGTTGTTTGATCTTCAAAACATTTGATCACCTTTAATGGATTTAGTACATGGTTCTACTGTACATGTACTGAAAAATACAAAGATAATCATCAATCTGGGAAGAAGTTTTTGTTGTAATACATACAGAAAAAAATGTGAATAAATACATGTCCTTTGATTCGTGAAGCGAAGACACATCACCAGTGGCATGCAATGAGAATTGCTTTTCCTCTGATCTTTTATTTATCTAGGATTATCTAGATGTCCCAAGAACTGGAAGTAGGATCCCCAAAGTATGAAATTTAGCTTTGTTAGTTAGGTTTAGGTTTTAACTACTCTTTTTAATTAAAATCAAAACAAAACAAAAAACAAAAATCTTTTGAAAAATGCTGTTTTGTAGCAAAACACTAACTTCAAGCTGTTATGAAAGTGTTACACAAAGTTGTTATGGAAAGGTTGCAAGGAAGGCTGTTGGTACTCCCTTTAGAACAGCTGGCATGTCTTTCTACAGATTTTTTCTGCATTATATGACAACTCCTTCACTTTTTCAGCTGCATTGCTGTACAAAAAAGCCTTTTGATGAAACAGTTTATGGTGTTTTATTAGTATCATTAATAATAATAATAATAATAATAATAATAATAATAATAATAATAATAATAATAATAATAATAATGTAACAATTTTGGGGGGTATGTTTTCCAAAATAGAAGATCTGAAACAGCAATTTATTTTGTCCCCATATATGTTGATCCTGACATCCACATGGCTGACTTAAAATCCAGACTTTTTTCATAAGCTACTTTAATTTAATATCTTTAAATAAACTATATCACTATTGTGGGTTGGTTGAGGCTCATTCCTGAAAAGACATTCCAGATTTAAGCCTTTTTTTCTTTTTGATTTAAACTTCGCTAAGTCTAACTTTTTTGATGTAAAATATTATAATTTGTCAGCAGCTCGTGATGAATAACACAAAACTCATAAGCACCTGGGATGTTTATGCAGGAAAATAAATAGTGGGTGCTTTGTTAATATGTGTTATTTTTAACGGAATGCTTAGGCATGGCATTATGTTATACAAGATTTATCAGTGTAAGATATTATCTCCCAGACCCCCCACGACTGCAATTCTTTATTCTTGCGACTGTCTAAACTGAATAATTTAGCTAAGAAGGAATTACTCTTCTTCCTTACACACAAACTGTAACTTAACACAAAGTATCTGCACTCAAGGGAGTTTTTACAAGTGATTTCTCAGCATGCTTAATATAAAGGGGATATTACCTTTTTCTTTTTTAACAAGTCATGTCTGGTATGTTTTGCTATCAGAAGGGATTTCTGAGTAGCCCAACATATTTACTTTCACAAGTTGTTTACTATGGCTTTTGCTATTAAAATTCCACTTGATATAAATGTGTAAGAAATATTTCTTAAAAATTGCATTTTTTTTTGTTTGTTTTGTTTTTAGATATTGTAGACATGGAGATGGAAAATAAAGAAGGGAAAAAGAAAGAAGGGAGGTATTTCTGTTCTATAGGACAAAAAGTTAATAGGGAGAGATTTAATTGAAGCTAGAGAGTAAGGGAAAAAAAATCCACAAGAAGACATCCTATTTTGCTGCAGGACGGGAGAGAGAGCTATAAAAAATGATCAAACAAACCAAAAAAGTAAACAATGAGAACTGAGAACTACACAGCTATAACCCACAATAGATATTTAAATACAAAACTTAATGTTACTAAACAGCACATTGTACCGATTGCTGACCACCGCTAGGAAATATATTTTTATGTCAATCTTTCTGTTAGTCTGTCTGTTTGCAAGATTAGTCAAAAAGTTATGGAAAGAGTTTGATGACATTTTCAGGAAATGTTCACAGTGGGACCAGGAACAACTGATTCAATTTTGGGGTTGATATGACGTAAAGCTTGTATCCACCCGCCATAGCAGTGCTATCGTGGATACTTCTCCTGTCAAAGAGCTTACAGACGTCTGAGCTTGCACAAAAGCCCTGCTGCATTTGGACCATATACGCAGCAAATTAATCCTTTATGTGCAAATCTCCACTCTCTGCTGGAAGAGCACAGCAACAGCACAAAAACAGACAAGTGTCTCATTAACAGACATTTTATTGGCCAACCGATGCAACCAGGCCTGGCTAGGCAGGTACCAGGGATAAACCAGAACACCCTCAACACCCAGCCCCATATACTGAGAGCCACCGATGCACCGACAGGAAGAGGCCTCAGCAGGCCCAGAGTAGCTAATTCGGAGTACTGGTACAATTCCCGGTGGGCTGGTCTGATATTTGGGCCGCAAGAGCCGGTTTACTTTGGCGAGTTGAGTCAAATTAGTGTACCAAAGGTGCAAGTAGGCAAAAATGAAATACTAATAAGATTATTTCTGAAATATGTTGGCAAATATATTAGAGTAAAATATTTAACAAGTTGCATACTAGTTGGTATACACAACAGTTGAGATAAAGAATATGGAGTTTTTACCTAAATAGCTTGTCATATTAGGCTGCCTCTGCTGCCACTGGCAGTTGGTTTTTGCTTTTTTTGCAGCAAACCTTGCACCACACATCAGAGTACTCAGTCAGTGGGGTTTGAAAGTTGAAATAAGTAAAATAAAGCTCAAACAGATGTTGCTAAATGTGCAAAAATGGGCAGCTTTCACAAAAATAAGCTATTGGTTCGTGGCAACAAAGGAGGAAAACGGAATAGGTTAAACAGCACATTGAACTTTGCATGCAAACCACCATTTGAGGAAATTAATTATCAATTATGTGAATTATGTGACTTTTTGGTAACTAGCATTACATATTTTGATAATAATACAGTGCAATGCCACAAAACTGGGAAACTGTGTCTTGTAGCTCTTCTGAGTTACTGAGTATCTGTTTGTTTTTTTTATCTTCAAATGTAAGACAATAAATACACAGAGCCCACACTTGACAGAGAATGGAATGAAAGTAATATAAAATAAGTCTGCTCGTTTTGCCATTGAAATATTTTAATTGGTTAATTCAAATGTGTTTTCAATATCAGATACACTAAAGCCTTACACAATACTATTCTTTATTTATTACACATGTAGCAGGTAAATTTAAGGAAAATGGAGGAAGTATGAAAGGGAGAGCAGTCTATTAAAGGACTGATTACAAAGGCAGAAGCTCAAAAATATAGATTATCATATTGTTAATAGATGTGTTGTACAGAATAATGTAGATGCGAACAAATGCTTATATAAATAGACTTTGTGACGCAATTAACCTTATTTTCACCGGATGAGACATTTCTTACAAAAATACTCTGAATTCCAAGGCTTTACAGAGCAGTGTGCTGTTGCAGCTTTAGGATGTAAGATTATAATTACATGATTTTAATAATAATACGTTGTGATATAAATTGGCCCAGTCTGAGGTATGACACTCCAGGGCTGAAAATGTGTCCTACTCTGGCCTTGGGCATCAGTCACTAGCAGGGAGTGTTGGAGGGGGAATAAGCCCCTCATTTGGTTGGGGGCCCGAGATGCACCAGAAGCTGCTCTCCTGTCTCAGAGCCTTCACAGCAGGCAGCCAGTCGGTGTACTGCAGCTCCATCCAACCAGCCAAGTCCAGCTGTATAACAGGCCATCGGTATCAAAAATAAAGCGCATATTACGTGTTATTTTAACCCATGATACAGCTGGAGTAAGACCAGATATTTATCCCACTGAGTTCAGAATGCTCAAAGCCAAAGGTTGCAGGCAGCACCTGTGACTACCAGAATGCAAATGGCTAGGGCTGTATCTCTTGGGTTTGACTTGGCATGACTTCATAAAGCTACTATTGTGAGGTTATATATATATATATATATATATATATATATATATATATATATATATATATATATATACTGTATGTGTCTATCACATAAACTATATATAAAGTAGAAATGTGCAGGTATAACTCAATGCAATGTAAATAGATTTGCAAGGGGATGTATAGAAGTTTACACCAGAAACACATTATAATGGTATCAATGCAACTTAATTTAGTAGGAAATGTGTATAATATTGTTAACTGATCGAACAATCAAAACAACCCAGCCAGACAGCCAAACAGTTCTGCCTCTGTAAAATATTATACCAGGTGAAGCTGCAAGCCTTGACAGGTCGCCATTTTGGGGCCACTAATTTGGCCCCATTCTGGCAGTAGCAACTCCCTTCACAGCAGCAAGACAATTATATCCAGGTGCAAGGATTTGATTCAACAAATTCTAGGTGGATCAATCCTGCTTGCGCCAAACCCAGCCCCCGCTTTCATTACGCCCTCGCCTCCACTGTGTTGTCTGTCTTCTGGGCCAGCTTTGAACAGATGCCCTTGAAAAATCCATAGCCCTCATGTGTGACTGAGGACCTTGACAAAAAATCTGAAGCACTTCCAGAAACTTGAAAGTCATGAACTGCATTGTATATTATAATAATTGGAGTGGCAGCAACTGGAAATATTCCCCTGAATATTCCAGGAGATAATGGGACATGCTAATGAAGATGGAATCAAGCCAATCCAAGAAATGAGAGAGGAGTGAAAAAAGGGAAAAAAGGTGCCCAAAAGAAAAAGGATAAATTAAGGACAGTGATATGTTTGGGTGTATAGGCTGCAGTGAGGAAGTGATGTATCTGTGCTGTGTTTTTGGATCACACAATAGCAGTGCACAGTTCCTCCTGTCAAACTGTCGATGCACATTTGGGGGACGTATAATTTAGGAGCTCGAACCTGGCATACTCTATGCCAAGGCGCTCAAGCAACTCTGAGCTGAACTCTGGGCATTCCTCTGCTTGCCACAAGAAAAGCATGAAAGAGGACACAAATATCATTGCTTTTCCTGGTCAGAGTTGTGACAAACTGATCTACTTACCAGAGAACTTTGCAAGAAACTGGTTGGATTCTAAATCCCAGATAGTTTACGGAAATTCGGCTTGATTTTCAGAATTTATTGGGGTTCAGCTGGAATGTGGACATAAATAAAAATAACTTTAAAAAAACAACAAAAATAGCCAATAAATACAAAAAACGTCTAATTATTAGCCCATGTTTTCATCTGTTACTGTAAAAAAAGTTAACTGGTTTTATGTCAACAGTTCATTTTTGAGTACCTGCGAGAAACAACAGAAAAACAGAAAGCAAAGTAAAATATAAGTAAGTATAAAAATTAAGTAATATATAGTATGCAATTAATAATCATAGGAAATAATGCATATTGATGTGCTATAATTCATATTAATGAACACATTGATAGATTTAGTCTCATTCAGTTCCACAATCTATATCATTATATATCAGAAATTCTGACCGATTAAATCTTTCCTTCCCAGTGAGAAATTTTTACTAAAGATAAAAGAAATAAATAATAGATTATTTTTAAATATTTTTCAGGAATAAAAATTACTTTTCCATCAGGCATATTGATTATATAGAATCAAATTTAGATGTATTATTTTTTACATTGAGGTTTATTTCCCGAGAATCACAAAAGAAACCTAAATAAATATTCTAACATTATGTCCACCCATGATGGTCAGTCATTGTGTTTACATGCAGCAAGAGAAAGTCAAATGCATATTGCAAATTGCAATGCATAAATACATCAAGGTGTGAATCTAGACCTAGAGCTTTCTTGGGCCCAGGCCCCCAACTCCCAATGAATAAAGAAAAAGAAAAATGTCTGTGTGCAATATGAAATAAAGGGCTAGCCTACGGGTACAAGCTTCAAAATCATTTTTGTCACTGTCATAATAGGCTATATTAAACCACTGGTAAAGATCCAAGGATAGATTCATGGGAACAATATGATATTTATTTGCATATGTACACCTCAAAAATTTACAAACAACATTGTCTTACTGCAACTGTTTAAGATTAGAAAGAGGCAGATTCTTTACTACTTAAACCTCAGCCCATGTTTAAAACAAGTAGTTCAGGAAAGCAAAGTAACTAACAAACTAAAAATATATAGGCCTATATATCTTTTTTTATATATTATACAGGATTCTCCCTTTTCAGGAGAAGCTGTTGTGTATTATTTAGCTAACAAACTCTAACAAGATTGCAACATCCAACATGCTCATACCCCATTCATTTACAAGCTGTGTGGAGCACAGCATAACAGCATAAATTTGATAGAACAACATGGACTAAAAAGGCATTAAACAAGGTGAATCCTGGAAAATGTTATAAAACAAAGCTGTTAATACAAAGCCCTCATGCTGGCTTTTGGTGATAATGTTCAAAGGTAGCCTATAATAATCTACACAGATTCAGAGTAGGCTACTCTGACTTTGTATAGATTATTGTATGTTACAGTATAAGCAAATTATCATCTATAGGGTACTCTGACTCTGTATATATTATTATAGGCCACATTATAGACAATATATCACATATAGGATACTCTGGCTCTATGTAGATTATTATAGGCTACATTATAGGCAAATTATCACCTATAAAATAGGCGGACTGTGTAGATTATTACAGGCTACATTATAAACAAATTATCACCTATAGGCTACTCTTATCCTGTGTAGATTATTAAAGGCTACATTTGAAAATGCTGCAAACTTATTTAAATTTGCCATTAAAACACTGAGCAAATCACAACACTTGCTATTACCAGCATATATGTTAATGTTACCGTTAATCTGTTCAGGAAGAACTTTCTAATGTCCATCTATGAATAGTTTATCAGAAGGCTATGTTTAGTTTTACAGGAGGACAGCTTCACAAACAGTATAGGCTATTGTTACAGGGCTCACTCTACAGTATACATATAAATCATTATTAACTGTCCGCAGCCTATGCATAATGTGAGTGTGTGTGTGATGGAGAGAGCATAAGCTGGTAAACTGTTGCTAAATTTAGGCCACAATGATGCTAACCACTGAAAAACAGATGCTAATTATGTGCACAACATTCTCTAACAGCGATCAACTTGTCATTTTTTCTGTCAAACAAGTTGTGAATTTGTTGTGACATTAAAACAAAGGATGACGGAAGGATGTGCTTAAAGTGATGCGACGAGCTCCAGCGGTTTTCCCTGTTTACTGTATGTGTGTCTGTGTACAACGAAACACACGGAAGAATCATCTGAGCGATTTTCATTGGTTGTTGCGTTCAATCTTACCCAGCTACAGAAGTGCTATTTCCTGATTGACTATTGTGGCCCCTTTCTTTTTTCCTTGTTTTTATATTTTTATTGGCTGGTAAGTGACAGACTCGCGTCATGCAGGGACGGAGTGGTGCTCATGAAAACCATTTCCAGCGAGAGTGGCACTATAATTTTACTGGGGCACTCAAGACTTTTGCTAAGGCACATGCCCCAGTAAATACGGTCTAGTAATGCCCCTCCACTCGACTTAAATTGAACCGGACTGGATTTTTTGAGAAATCGGAGTAAGATACTCAAATAATGTGATTGGAGAATAACATTTTCTGCATGTACTGTAAATGCAGAAACCAATAGCCTAGCTTTTAGAAGCCATGGCACTACCACTTTAGGAAGTAATGAGACAGCAGAAGTGTTGATGAAAACAATGATTGAGCAGCAACAATGAGTGTAACCCAGGCTTTCCACTTGAAGTGTCAACAGCATGTTACAGGAGCAGCACGTTTTACTCGCGTATTCTGCTGCTTGGCCCGTTCCACGGGGGGCGTCAGCAGCACGTAACAGCAGGGAAGCAGCTGTCACCGAGAGAGCCCAAAATCATGCGAGATCAGCAAAATCACACGTGGTTTTGTCAGTAAACACAACAACAAGCAGAAAAAACACTACAACATGGCTCCAAAATGTCTGTGTTTTATGTTCTGTCCGTTTTACATTCGCCAAAAAGTTTGTTATGTCAGGGAATATACAAAATCCCTTGAAGTGCAAAAGAATAATGTTAGTGGCGATCCGAGGTAGTTTAGACCCTTCAACGACATACTGACTTCTCACAAGGCCACACAGGTAGTATAGTAAAGCTACCGGAAAGAAGCACCTTTGTTTTATTTTGAAAATTTCCGGATGCCGAGTCGTCTGACTTCCTGTCTTCCCCTATCCAAAATGTTGAAATTTAAACATTTCACAGGCGTAGCGCGTAGAAAATAGGTCTGCCATGTATATTTAGAAAAGTGCTGCGACATGACGCTCCTGTGACGGGGCAAACTCATGCTGCTTTCGCCTCCGTTGGAAAGGATTATATTGATTACAGCGGTGGCTAACGGCCCCGTATGACGTGCTGCTGCTGTAACATGCTGCTGACGCGTCCGGTGGAGAAGAGGGGTAACACAATCAAACAGTACAGTATTTACAAAATGTTCTGGTCTGCAGTCTTTTTGTTGTCCATTTCTTTGCTCTCTGTACATATCCTACTTTTATTCCACCTCCTCCACTGACTTTAGGATTTCTTTACTACCCGTTTGACTTTAGTCCAGCTGAAGAATGTCAGTGTGAAAGGGCGCATGTTGCCACCCAGTTTTGTGGAGTGCAACGCACTTCATTCAATAAGTCGATTTTCTGATTAACGTGTAAACTGGGACTCAACCCTGAAATCTGACTGAGCCATTAGTCCTATTACTGCCAAAAGCTCAATTGAAATGTGCTGACTGAGTACTGAAGAGCTATGACTAGGTGCTGGATAAGGAAAAATAAACTTTGCTGGAATTAACACAAAATTACACAATAGCAGCAAAGCACACGAAACAGATAATCACCAATATTGCCTCTGAATTAGGATTTTCTTGCAAAAAAAAAATCCTTCTAAATAAACTGGGCAACAGTTGTTTGTTGCTTTTGGGTGTTTTTGTTTGTTTTAGTGTCTGAGTTTGTACTCTTCACTGCAAAGTCCAAACAGTTAAACAGATTCTGCCACCCTTTGCTGCAACAACTGCCATCAACCATTTTAAATGACTGACAATGACCAATCTACCTCGGTGTGGAGTTATTGTCAGTTTAAGATCATGCCACAGCACCTCAATTTGATGAAGTTTAGACTTCAACTAGTCTACTCTAAAATCTTTTTTTTTCTATTATCAATTGTTCTTGGAATCATTGCCCTGCTGCATAAGTGAACCTGAGCTCAAGGTCAGGAACCAATGGTCTGACATTTTCCTTTAGAGAAAAAAACTCATGGTTCAAGGTCCCAATGAAGCAAAGTATACCTAGACCACCGACAATGTTTTTGGTCTAGGTATGCTGGTATCATATTTTTTTTTATAATTAATAATATGCCAGATGTTAGGAGACACAACTTAAAACTATCCCACTATTGTCTTGTCAATCTTCTCAACATTTTCTTAAAATTTGTGTGGATCATTGAGTAGGGGACACTATCCTTCGTGTTAATTTTGTTTTGCTGTGGATTTACCATCAGTATTCTTTCATTCTTTCTTATTGTTGAATTATGTAAACCGACTTTTACTGAGGCAAATGAGACCAGCAGTGCTTTATATTTTGCTGTTTGTTCTTTTTTGGCCTGGTGGATGTATCTATACAGCACTTTTGAAACAAAAGTTGTAAACTGGACCCTCAAGGTAGACAGATTTTATTTACCTTAATATTTCAGTGATAAAACATTGTATTAATTTGGTGTATTGATTATATGACCTTCTTACCAGTTTAACAAAAATGTTAAAAAAATGAGATCCAACAAGGACGTTCAGTGTCTTCTGTCCTACCACTGCAGTCTGTCAGTAGGACAGAGGGTTCCATGGGAGGAAGGAGGGACCAAAGAAGAGTAACAAATGTTGTAGAGCACCACCCACATATCGTAGTATACAACGGAACTATCATTTAAAATATTTAGAGAACTTTGATACATAAATAAATTCCCTGGAGTGCAGCTTTAATACAGGACATCACCAACTTGATTTTGTATTCACTTATATATTTATTTTTCTGACATTTTTTTATTGATCTGAAATGCTTAAGAGTGACAAAAGAGAAAAACTAAGAGATTTCTGTAACGTATCATATTTTCCCACCCCATTGTCCACAGCTAGCGCAGTCAGTCCAGTGGCACATAAACAAAATAATAAGCACTTCCTGCTTGTTTGATGGCCCACATTAAGTTTAAAAGCATATTATCTCTTAATATATTGTATTACTTCAGATGGAGCTTATAGGGCAGTGACTTATTAAAAATGCTGCACTGCATCTTCGCCTTACAGCAAACTCTGTCATCAGTGACACAGTACATCTCAATCCTGCGGACAGTTGATTGGATTTACTCAAAACTTGGGGCTGGAGAAAGTCTCAAGCTGTGAGTAAAATTGACTTAGGCCCTGTATTCAGAGAGAAAGATGAAGGGCATCCAGTCTTATCACTCTCCATCCCATGTCTCCCTGCAGCCCCTTGCATACTTTCCATGTGAGAATCTGCCTTATATGATATCAATATCAAGTCAGGATGCAAAGTCAAGGGACTTTGAATCAGGAGTACAACCAGGATTTATGCTTTTTAGGATCGGAGATCATCAGGCCAAGATACGAGCAGGAAAGCTTGGTGAACAAGATGAATCTTCAATTTTGCAAGAGATAAGAATGAATCATTTCAGGGGACCAACTTATTGTTCCAATTTATAGATATGTTCATGAGAATAACATTTTATTACATGCTGCATTCATTTGATAAACCTCTACATTTTTTTCTAGACCAGTAATATATAAAAATGCAAACAGTGTAACCAGGGGGGGCGTGTATAATTTCATTCCCAATGCATCCTCACCGGGGTGCTGCTTCTCAGGCTTTAGTCAGAACACAAGCCTTTATTTGATTTAGGGAA
Organism: Apricaphanius iberus; assembly: GCA_028564705.1. Classification (NCBI taxonomy): domain Eukaryota; kingdom Metazoa; phylum Chordata; class Actinopteri; order Cyprinodontiformes; family Aphaniidae; genus Apricaphanius; species Apricaphanius iberus. The sequence goes on from JAPXFQ010001619.1 coordinate 1,204,240, forward strand.
CTCCACCTCCCTCTTTCATGTGTCTCCTCTGCTCATGAAGTGTCCCAGTACGGAATGTCTGCATTATTGCACTGTTGACAGAGATTGATGCTTCACCAAAACCATCTGCACATGCAACAATCCTCAACTTGAATGGACTTAATTGCCAACAAAAGAGAGGGGATTAAGAAAGACTGTTGAGTGAGAATTAAAATAAAGTGAATACGTTTTGGAAGTTTTGAAACAGTAAGGAGGAAAACAAAATTTCTTAGTGGATATTTAGGATTAGAGCAGACCGATTGGTGAGTGATGCCTTGATTAGATGCCTATGGGCATGGCGTGGTTGATCTACAAGTAATTTAAATCAGGGGAAGTGCCCTCAATTGGCCTTAAAATCAATGTGATTTTTATTGCAATGACATAATCACATACTAAAAACCTGTGACTTTGGTGATTTCTTTTACCTTGAGTACCATTCAACACCTCCATTTTCTACATATTTTTGGTTTATCACTCTAACTATAAATGTTTGGCCATTTTCAAAGGAGTGGCTGGATGCTGTTATTGCTAATAAACTTGGGATGGCAGACCAAGAACTAGATACCATGAGAGAATTGCAGTTTTTATAATGTTGCTCTTATTTAGGTAGATGCGAGGTGGGGTACGGGGTGGAAATAATGTAAGCGTAATATAAGTATAAATAAAAATGACAAACAGATCAACAGCTCTCCACTCTTGAAATTCATAAAAAGACCCCCAGGGAAATGGGAAGTCATGGATGGATTGATGGATGGATGGATGGATTTCTTGTATCAGGCTTTAAAGGGTGATAGCAGTTATGATTCACATTATCATAACAGAAGCTACCACGTCCTTACACAGAGAACATCACAGTAGGATAAACTGTTCAAACCTTTACAGTGTGTCACCGTTTTGTTTAACAGGCCTCGGAATCAGAAGACTAATCCTCCACACTCCCCTTGGTTATAATTAACTTTCAGTGCTGAATGTAAACTCTGTTTTAAAGAAATATTTGTATGGGCTCTAATCCTGTTTTAAACTAACTTTGTTTGGGAAGTATTAAATAGAGGGGTTGGGGGAAAAAGCAGTGCTAAATTTTTTGGTTCACAATCATAGTGCCTCTTACTTTGAATTATCGGTGAAGCATTATGTGGTATAAAAGCTTGAGCACATTTACATACAACATAATTCTGTCTTTTTTAGTTTGAATTCAGCTCATGCAAGAAACTATTTAGATTTGCCTGATTGAAAAGTGTGACTAAAACTTGAAAATTGTTTAATTTATTCCACAAAAGGAGGAGGATAAGCACTAAAACATTTGGATTAGCTCCTTTATTGTGGGCTTACAACATCACTTCATTTTATTTTTCAACTTTTACAAAACTCATCACTTGTATAATTATAAGCATAAACAACTCCTGCAGTGCACTGACAGTTTAAACAGTGAGACTCAATTACAGATTGAGAGTTTAAGCATAAACAAGATCATTTCTAAAGATTTTCCACATACGCAGACAAATTATGGGGGATTTAACATTTAACATAAAAGTGCTGAAATCATTTTCAAAAAAAGTCTGCTTTCAAAACAATCCTATACTCACCATTAGGTAAGCAACATGCAGCCATTTATCAGTGTGATGATGATAAAGCTGCAGTTCTCTGTGAAGCAATGACAGATTAACAGTAACATCACATAATTCAATTCATATTCAATTCAAAAATACTTTATTGATCCCAGAGGGAAATAAGGGAAATAAGATTTTCGCTGGGGGTTGTGCTCTTTGTAGAGTGTTGAGTTCTCATAACTTATCCATATAACAAAGTCCGCTGCTGTGCGTAGCATTTTGTACGTAATGATAAAGTTTGGATGCAACACAGGGGGTTGTCATATACAATATATATATATATATATATATATATATATATATATATATATATATATATATATATATATATATATATATATAAAGCCAAACATGAGTCCTGCTATTTACTGCTCTGAGAGTTAATATTAACTGAAACCATGGTTTTATATTAGAGCAGGGTCTTGCAAGAGTTTTTATATCCCTTGAACCTTCTTAGGTTGTCATGTTACAAACTAAAAAAACAATGTGTTTTATTGAGATTTTATGTGATCAACACAAAATTGTTTGTGATTGTGAAGTGGAAGAAAAAGGGTTATGTTTATTGTTCGGAATATGTCTCTACTGCTTTGAACACTTTGAACAAATTTGTCTCATTCCTCTTTGTAAAATGCACTGAAATTTACGAGATTTACCACATATTCTTAATTGGATTTGGGACTGAGCGTTTAACTCGGGCATTCTAGCATATGAAGATGGAGTTCAATTCTGTTTCATCTCAGGATGTGAGCTTAAGGTCTTTCTTGGAAAAGAAGCTGAATCTGCCCAAATCTCTAGGCTTTTGCTATATATAACATATATTCTTCCAAGATTGCAATGCATTTGGCACATACCTACACCCAGTAACTCTTTACAGCTTCCCTGTCCCTGCTGAAGAAAAGCTTGCTAATGCATATTGCTGCCACCACCATGTTTCACCTTAGGAATGGTATGTTCTCAGTGATGTGCTGAATTAGTTTGTCGGCATGCATACTGTTTTTCATGCTTCCCAAAAAGTTGATTTATGGTCCCATCAGACTTGAGCTCCTTTCTCTTAATGTATGTTTGTTTCTTTGTCTCCTTAATGGTGTCACGACCCACAGGCCATGATCAGAACCTCCTGCCCAGTGTGTGTATGCTTCCCTCTGGAAGCTGCTGGTGGGCGTGGCCACTGGAGCTCCAGTCAACTCACCTGCAACTCATCACCTCATCAGTGCACCTATTTAAACTCAGACCAACCTTCCAGACCCCGCCGGATCGTTGTATCAGTAACTGTGAGACACGCCAGCCGCACCTGAACTAATTCTTGTGTTTTCTCAAGATTCTGTTTTAACCTTTGCTCTGCTAAATCACAGACCACCAAAATCGAGCCTGAACCAGCCACCTGCCAGCACCACCAACTACAAACCTGGAACCAGAGCCTGACTCGGAGTCACACCACTACTCCCGGCGCCACGAAAGATACCAGCCTTATCACTATTGCTGCTGTGTATAAAATAAACTTCACTAGCCACCAACTACTCTAGTCTGCGTTTGAGTCCCTGGCCCCGGAGACCCTGACAAATGGCTTGTTGTGAGCTCAAAACAGGACTTCTTGTGTTCTTAAATAAAATGCTTTTGTCTTAGTAAAGGCTAAGTTTTTGCAGTGTGCCATTCCTCATTTTAAATGATTCTACCACCTGAGCTGTGGATCACTGCAGCTCCTCTGAAGTTACAGGGACATTTCTTGGCTGCATCGATTTGGTGGGCGCATCATCCTGCAGTTGTGATTAAGTACAAGAAGCTGTACTCATGTTTATGAAGTGAATTCTGAATGGAGGTGGTTAGACTTGATTTTATTTGGGGTAGCAGAACACAGAGGGTCTGAATACAAAACACAATAGGCTCTTCAAGCTTTTATTTAGAAAGAAATAGGAAAATAGTGAATACTTCACTTCACATATATGCACTATGTTGTGTTCCTCAATATAAAATCTTCCAAAGACTGCATAAAAATGTAAGGGTATAATGTGAAAAAATATAAAAATGTCCAGGAGGTATAAAAAATTGCAAGGTACTTTATTAAATAATAAAAATCTTTAAAGCTTCATCTGTAAAATTCAAAAATACATTTTTGTGATGCCACAGCTGCTGCTGAGCCATCCATAGACCATAAACAACAGTACTTGTGAGGCAATATGTTGACTACTGTTCTGATGTGGGATTGCACTTTGCTCTAACATGAACTTTCATTCAGGGTGGAGCTACAGCACCCTCATTTTTTTAGTAGGTTCAGAACTTGTTAGATGCTTAAAGCCTTGCTGTTTTTCAGAACTTGATCTTGTGAAAGGACCTGACCTTTCACGAGCGTTAACATTTTATTTGCCCTTTTGCTGGAGTGCTTTCATTATACCTCAGCAAAGTAGAGCTCCGACACACAGGCATTCAAGTAGTGAATTCACACAGAAAAAAAAACAAAACAAAAACGGGGAACATCTTCAAATTACTTGGAATAATGAAAGAAGGTCAATGTTTTCGTGTTTTCTGTGTGGAGGTGACACATTTTATTGAAAAGGTCTTTATTATCGCAGCGCTTATTCAAACACATTCCAGTCTGGCAGTGAAGTGCTTCCATATGTGGACATAAAAATCCATCACACTGAACTAACTTCTGCCAAGACCGAGACTCTTCTGGAACTGCAATGATCCGATCCGAGTTGATATATATATATATATTATACTTTTTTTTTTCCTTTTTGCTCACCATGTCACTCAGATGCTTCATAGTTTTGTGTTCTCACTTTTCTTGCAAACTCAAACACTTGTTGGTAAGCATTTCAATATTTATTCTTTCCTAGAAGTATATCTCTGTGGACATATTGCCAGAAGTGAGGAAATAATAATTTCAATCGCAGGTGGAAAACACCGATTAGTGATTAATTGGAGGAGGAAGGAAAATAATAAACAGCAAACACCTGGACAGAGCAGATTTGGGCCAATTTTTATCAGTCAAGCCATGAGAGAGTAACGGGCAGCTGGAAGGAAGCAGAATTAGAAAAAAAAAAAAAATACATGAGCTTTGCTATGCAGAAAATGTTTTCTTCATAAATTAATATTAGAAGACAAATTTAACGATGACAGTTGCAACTGTCAAGCGGTTGGTAAGTCGGTTAGAAAAGATAAATCATGTGAGTGAAAACATGAAATAGAGCACTAATGAAAGATTGAATTTGTTGATAAGATGTACAACAACAGCAAAAGAAAGTAAAGCTTGATTTGTTTATGCATTTTCAGTAAAGTTAAATATTGGGTTGTTGGTGCTTTGAATCCTTTATCCTTATGTCTCTTCAAATTAACTTCAATATCACATTTTTGTCTGTTCATCTAGAATCCCTTAAAACTCCCTTGATGTGTTTGTTATTGACACAGAGGTGCTCTCTCACATCTCTCTCCACAAATGAGGAGATCATGGAAGTCACATTAGCTTGTGGGAGCAAAGTGACACTGTTACATCACAGATTTTCATCTCTTCTCACCAAAACCTTTCGCAGAATATTTTAGTTAAATGTGGGATCAAAGAACATCAAAGATGCCAAAATGGAGCCGGCACACACAGCTATACACGGTCCAGATCCATGGGCTGCACATTGTGGGCTTACTGAGCAGGATTTGGTACATCTTTCTTAGATTGGGGTTGTTGCCAAACCTTCCTTAAACCAGAGCATTTTTCATTTCTTTTGCCTTCATGCAGGAAACCAAGTCCTCATCATCCACAGTTTTGTTTGATTTCTTTGGTTTTTAAGTTTTCTCTGCATTCCTCCTCACGTGGAATCAGTTTGGGCTTGGTCGCCAAAATCCTTTCCTCTGACAGCATCATATCAAATATCCTGGCTGTGTTAGATTGGGGCAGGGTTCTACAAACACTCCCACACAGACAGAGACATTCAGAGTCCAAGTCTTTCCTGGCTCTAACAGCCACACGCCTTGCATTTCCACCTGTGTCCCGCTGATGCAGCTGGCAAAAAATGCTTTGTGCCAAGAGCTGCTTTATGCTGACGATACCTTGATTTCCGCATTTTGTTGCCAAATTTTACCTTTAATCGTGCTCTTTCTGCAGTGCTGGTATAATTATAAATGGATGCACACACACTCTGCTGATACGGACTGTGATTGAGGCGCTGGCATTAGCTGACTGCTGTTGATCTGTTACTAAGCGCTCTTGTGGTACTACAGATAAGATGTCAGAATGACTGAAAGGTCAGTGCAAATGTGGAATGAAAATATGTTTTTAGCTAAGCTGCACGCTTCCAGCAAGTCATAAAATTTTACTATGGGGGCGGGCGCATGGGGGGGATGGAGAGTTCTGGCTTGAGGACACTGTAACAGTTTTATTTCATTCTTAACTGTCTCAGGATCAGAAACGGTTTCATAAAAATAATGGAAAGTGTCCAAATATGCACAAGACAAACACCAGGTCAGTGAAGCTTTCTTCTATTGTGAAACCTATTATCAGGTTCAAACAATCCCACATCAACAAAAGACTGCATTTCTTCAACTTAACACAGCGAATGGCTGCAGTTATGTTTGCACAAACAGAGTTACCAGGGGAATTATGAATCTAGTTTATTTCTTTGCACACTTTTTTTTCATGGAAAGTTTCAGCCACAAGGGAAGAAAATGCAACTTGTTTTATTTAAACGCAGGGAAAGCAACTTATATTTATTGCTCGTCTTTGAAAAAATATTTGGAAGGCTTTTGGGCCGCAGTCCATAGGAAAAAAAAAGACCAAAAGAGAAAAGGAAAAAAAAAAAGCAGAAGAGAAGAGAATATGCAACTCTGGGACTAAATACATGTGCAGGAAATAGAGAGATTGTTTGACTTGCTGGCATGTTTTTATACTGAATTAGGGAATAAACACTGTCAGATTATTGGTGTTTGTTTTTTAGCTAAATCTTAAAAATCTCCTAATATGACTTTTGCATATCAGTCTAGAGGCCTGTTTCTGTTTATGCATTTCTCATAATTAGAAATAGTTTATACACCACATATGGCATGAAGAACAAAAGTGAATGGGGTTACATGGACTCATTGTTTAAAAATAAAGAGTTAGCAACAAAAGACCCATAATACCTGTGCAAATCACACTGGGGGTGTTGAAAAATGCAGTTAAATCCTGAAGGATTTAGTTTTCCCCCAAGCCACCTTCCCTCTAATGAAAAAAAAAAGTATGGTGATGTGAGAAGGATCAGTGGAAGGGTGTCCATGGTTATCTTTGGCTGGTCATCCTCACTGCAGAATAAGATGTCATTTTCAGAATCATCAGATAAACAGATGTCGACAAGCTGTGCCGTAGCGAGAAGATATTCTCTCTATTAAACAGTACTAATGCACCATATGTACATTAAATAAAAAAAATATGAAATTATTAAAAGCAGTACTGCTATGATTCAAGCACCGCACTTGTGCCACCAAAATGTGGAGGAAATTAAGGAATAAAATATAACAAAATTGCAAAGAAATTATTTTATTTTATGGTTTTAAGTGTCAGATTTCCATAGACATCTTGAGGCAAATAGCCAATTTGTCCTGTCTATAAGTATATTGTACGTATAAAAGACATTGACATGTAGGCTTGGTTAACCCATTTCATCAACCCAAACAACATTTATAGCACATTTTAACATTAATACACATCCACCTTTGAACAAAAATGCTGGCTGAACCCACTGAGCGTTTTTGTTATGACATACATTGAGGCAATGTCCAAACAGTCAATAAGGATGAATTTAGTATAAACCCAAAACGCATTAGACGTCTAAAACGACGTTACGGGTGGATTTGAATTTTTAGATCAGACTGACTAGTAGAAAAAAAATATATCGTGAAAAGCCGAATCTGACTAGAGCTGTATTGTAAAAACTGATCACAGACTTGTTTTTACTATGTTTTCCAAAATGTCTAGGTATATTCTCCACGTTGAAGTCCAAATTATTCCTCAGGGGGGTTTCTTACTCCGTGTTTAGGCCACGTACGAACATGCGTGTTTATTTTCCGTGGGGCTTCAGAGGAGTGGAGCGGTCTCACTGTACAGCAGAGCGCTAATTGGAGTGGTCTCATTTAACGAGTCAACAAAAAAAATGGGGACGCGTCACGACGACACTGTGTCAGCGCCTCCACAAATCTCCCGCGCGCTCTCAACTTTAATGGCGTGTCAGACATCACAACTGATGCGAGGGGGTCACCGTGAGCCTATGCTTCACTATAACGAACCACCTCTCTTCCTCAAACCCTTGGCACCGGGATGGCAAAGCGGAGATTAATGCCCCAATCAGTGATATGGTTGAATAAAACTAAATACATTAAAGGAAACAGAAAAGAGCACCAAGTCCAGAAAATCACGCAAAACTTAATATATATATATATATATATATATATATATATATTGCCTGAAATGTCTCTCGATCTATGGATTAATTTTACTCCAAAATAAATTAAGTCTATCAATTTCAGTGGATATTACACTTAGAAATTATGCAACAAACTCAAAGTGCCCTCAGTTGGTAATGAATGGTGTTTTGTTTAATTATGCAGTTACATTTATATATAGGTCTAATTATTATATTTGTAAGAAAACGTTAATTTTCAGCTATCATGGTAGATTCTTAAAACATCATTAACAACACTTACAATATGCTATTACATTTCATTCTAAGCCTTTTGTTTTTTATGTTAAATAAATTCTTCACACATTTTACAATTTGAAGCACCGTAACAATTCGACAATTTAATTGTTTTTTTGCACTAAAATGGACAACATCTGTTTGAAAGCCAGTACTAATCGTCTTCTTGTAATGAAATTGTGCAAACAATTTGTGAATGTAGTATTTTAAGGGTTAAAAACCAGATGTGAAGTGATAACTACAAATGATAAATAGACCACGTACAGTACATGCTCTTTGGTTTGTGAATAGCTAGTCAATTATAATATAATAAAATTATTTATTGAGGAGAGATTTTCTACTATCAACTCCTGTCACCATCTGGATTATTTATGTAAGTAAAATTAAAGATTGTTCCATTATATTCTGACAGGTGAATTCGTTTCATAGCTTCAAACGCATAAAAAGTGGCTGTTTTATAAATGTCTGCAACGCCAATAAAATGCCGTCAAGTTCGCTTGACTTGACTTTGACCTTTTCTGTGCAGATATCCGAACGAATACAGAACATGAAAAGCGAGGTTTTTGCACTACTTTAAAACTTACCTGAATTCCATTTTTTTTTTTTTGCAAGAACCTAAAAGTTCACTTCAATTACAAATTTCGAATGTATTAATTCGGTGATCCTCTGTAATCTGAGTGAAGTGATATAATATGACCCCAAAACATATTACACCGAAAAGATGCAATTATCTGCAAAAAGTTATTGCATGCTTTTAAAAATGTTTGCAAAAAGAAAAGTACCACGCTCTGAGATCTAAAATAAGCATGAGAAACAGATCTGCTCCTTATATATATATATATATTTATTTATTTATTTATTTATTTTTACGTAAACACAATAGCCTGCACCCATGCACCAACTGTTGTTTGTTGTCAAACAGACAATTCCGCCTCTAAATGTGTGAGGAGCAGCACTCTGATGCGCAGATAAACTGCAGACTGTGACTGTACCTCGGTAACACAAGCTTCAAGCTCGGTTTACTGGCCACAAGTGTTGTGGTGTTGATAAATATTCATGAGGGTAGCACTTGCGCCTTCGCCGATATCTGGAGCAGTTGTCATTTCCAGACTTGCGCGTAAGTATATCTGAAGTGGATGTCCCCCCCTAATACTATTTGAGCAGCTTGTCGACAACACATCTTTTTGCGAGCTTTTTACTTTTTCATTTTTTTCCTATGTGTGTGTGTGTTTGTCCAATAGAATATACTTCACAGATTGTCATATTTTTTGCATGTGCTAATAAACACATTCCTATTGTAATACATTCCCAGGGTTATACAACAGATTTGTACTATAACATACTAATTGTAGCAATTTATATTGTATTCTGTTCAACAACAAATCTGTAAATTACTTTTTCTTGATTTTACAGTACAATCTTTTTACAGTATCATCACATTTTGGTAGATTATCATTAAGTTTACTTTCAAATTAAAACACAGGACTGGATGGTTGTTGCCAGTGAGTTTAGGAACACATGATTTACAGTGTACCAAAAATGTCTGTTTCAGCTTTAATATGGTTCTACAAAAAAATCATCTTATGCTGAAGAAAAGTTGAAGCTTGTGATTTATATTGAATATTTTTATCAGAAAGACAGCAAAAAAATGTGTTTTCAATGTGTTGTCATATGAGTTGTTACCTTCTGTCTGTTGTTAATGTACACATCAATAAACTATTGAAGTAAAGGCTGTTCCTTATAAGTTCCTTATGAGGTAAAATTTTAATTTGTAATCATTTTATTCCATATGCCCCAGTTTGTTGGCTGTAAGGTCCTGCACACATTTTAGGAAGAACATTCAACTCGAATTTGAAGCTATATTTAGCTAGGATGAGCTTTAAACCAAACAACCCCTTATTATAATCTATGAAAGTCTTTAACAGCCCAAAACTTCCTATTGTGAATGATTACAACAGAGATGTAGTTCAATGACACATAATGCAATTTTATCTGGATTTGTCAGTCGTATTTTAAACGAAATGCACGCTTCCATTTTAAGCAATTTAAATTTCCCCCTTCTTCCCCCCTTTTTCTTTTAATCTATAACGCTGCTAAGTGTGTTTCTTAGCTTGGAGAGTGCGTATTTTTACCCATGTCGCGTTGCGTCATTGGCACATCTGCACTGGGACCAGATAGATAGCTAGTGTTAAATAGAGTCGAAAAAAAGTCATTTTATTGCCATCCTTCATTTATCTCCACGTGTAATAGTCCGTGAAAAGAAAATATGAATACATTTCAATACATTTTCAGCATAATCATCTGAGATGAAGCTTGCTTTGCTGTTATATGTTGCAGCATCTTCTTCTTCTTCTTCTTCTTTTAAGGAATTAAATTTGAACACTTTTTTTTGGTTTCGGCTGCATGTATCAGCAGACTGACAGATCGCGGCGGATCCGTTCGCCCTAGCAGTGTTAACCATGATCAGTGGCGGCTCCTGATGTGATCTCTGCCTAATGGGGCGGTCAAGCAAGCTGCAGCCAGGAACAATGAAGTGTGTGTGGAAAAAGGAGGGATGAATGAAGAAGGGGAGGGAGGAGGGGTCCCACATTGAATCCCAGGATCTGCTTCTCTCTCTCTATCTTAATCTAGGATAGGAAATCCGGTGAAAAAAAACGCTAAACGAAGAAGAAATAAGAATATAAATTAGATTTGAAAATTAGATTCCCGAACAATTAAGTAACGTAAAATAGCTTACTCTGGTTTTATCCACAAAGGAACAACAGCCGTGATTAATCGATTTAATTTGCGCATTACTGGAGGGCAGAGCGGTGGATGTTAATTTTGGATAAACAGAAGATCCAGAAGCAGCAGAAAGGGAGAGGGGGGAATGAATTTAGTAGTTATTATCGAGTGTCAGGAAAGTTCTTACATACACACATTACACACACGCACACACACCCTCTTCTTCTTTCCCTTACACACCCGTAGCCTACACACACACTTCCAATGAAGACTTCAAGAATTCACCCCACGTAAATGAATTACTTTACATACAAAAAAAGTCTAATTTGGTAATTATTTTTAATATATTTAAAAAAATCAATCCCCAATAAACCTCCAATGAAATGCGTTTTGTGTATTTTACAGTCCTTTAATATAGTACGAAATGTATCCAAACATTTTTCATTATTATTATTGTTATTATTATTATTGTTGTAAACTAAAATTTGACATACTGTACGAGCGCATTTCTCCATAAATACCGATAATTTTCTAACATGTTACCGACCCTTTACATGCGGATAAATATGGAAAAATCCAGGTACTTTACATGGAATAATACTTCCTCTCAGACAGAGCAATTGACAGATTTTTATATATATATTTAGCACGTACATAAACAGATTGACACGGATTTTTTTTCCACTACACGATTCATCGACATGACATTAAATAACAACAATGATACTCTGTGCTATTTAAACTGGACCTTAATTGGACGAAAAATTAAGAAAAAAACAAAAGAAAAGAAAAAACAAAATTTAAAAAATGCTGCACTGGATAGGCTACAAAAAGCACATTAATACTAAGAGTCGGTTAGGTCGACGTGTAGACTGTAGTAATACTGAATAATTCACATTTTGGTACACAACTAAACATTCTTGCCCCCCACAGTAACCTTAGAGGCCATCTTCATATATGTAAGGGACCATGACATTTTTCACAAATTTCCCCTTAAAACTGTGATATTTACAAAATAAAATATTACATTTCCTTTTTTTTCTGGACTGCTGTGTGTTCAAGTTCAGCGAAATCCTTATTTACAAAAAAAAAGAAGAAAAATCGTGCCTCTATCCGAAGATAGCATGCTTTTTCTTTGAGATCTATTTCTGTGCAGTCTCTCAGTAAAAGGAAGAAGCTGTCCATATTTCTGTCCATGCATGATGACAGTCTTTAATTTCACTTCAACTGTTTTTTTCCCAGTCCGTCCTTCTGATTTTTGTTTAGAAAAGTCGAAAAATGTTTTTCTCGTCTCTTCATAAATTCCCCATTGTCTTTTGTGAGTTTTTCAAAAAATATTTACACGTACCATTCATTGAAATTTGACGACAGCGTGCTGTGGCTGGTTGTGTGGTGGACTGCTGAAGCTGCTGGTGATATGGAGCTGCTGCTCTGGTTTTCTGTGGACGGTGACACGATGGTGGGAGGCGTGGAGGACTCATACCCTGAACTGGCCGCTGGGGAAGGCTGCGAGCCGGGGTTGGTGGATTCGTGAACCTGGGGAAAGGAGAAGGAAGTGTGGGGAATGTGGTAAACTTGCTTTAGCAAAAACCAGAAAAGAGATGCTACTTTACTTTTGACATCACTGATTTGGACATGCTTACAAATCGAAAACAGAGTAAAGCCCATTTGTTCTCATTAAGACTGTAATCATGTATTGCGCTTGAGAAAAATGGGATTAACTCTTTCGAGCGAAAAAAAACCTAGAAAAAAGTCTAATACAAAACAAAATAAAGAAATGTATTGACTTTAAATCAAATCATAAGATAAAATTGAAATATATATATATATATATATATATATATTATATATATATATTTTTTTTTTTTTTTTTTTTTTTTTTTTTTTTCTGAAGCAAAACCATTTTTTTTACCTTCATGTGTTTTCGGAGGGAGCTGGGGTGCGTGTACGACTTGTCGCACATTTTGCAAAGATATGGCTTGTCCGACGTATGGACATGCATGTGTTTCTTGCGGTCGCTGCTGTTTGCGAACCTCCTGTCGCAGCCGTCGAACTCGCACTTAAAAGGCTTCTCACCTAAATAGTGCAATCAATAAAATATTTTTTTTAGGAAAAAGCACGCAGGCATTTATATTAAATAACTATTCCCATAAGTTGTTCTCCACAATTGTGTACCACTCATGCACTATACGTACAATTCAGCAATGTTAAAAAAAACAATGTTTAAATATTTTATAATGTTTAGCTGTAAAGAGTTTTCTGTCGACAGCTTCAAAGCATCACATGTCTGTTTACAGGCTTTTATGTACCCTACTGTAGTAAACAATCACCCAGATCGCATACATCTTTCGGATGGGATTTATCAGCACCGATTTGGCAAAATATTTTGGCATTTCTTACCAGTGTGAGTTCTTTTGTGAATTTTTAGGTTTTCCGATCGGGCAAAGACTTTGCCGCAGCCGGGGAATGGGCACGGAAAGGGCTTTTCTCCAGTGTGCACTCTGATGTGATTTACAAGTTTGTATTTGGCTTTGAAGGGCTTCCCTTCTCTGGAGCAGTCCTCCCAAAAGCAGACGTGGTTCGTTTGCTCGGGCCCCCCCACGTGCTCCACTGTCAAGTGGGTCACCAGCTCGTGCATGGTGCTGAAAGTTTTGTTACAAGACTTTTTGGGGTTCGTCAACTGCTCCGGTTCGATCCACTTGCAGATGAGCTCCTGCTTGATGGGCTGCCTCATGTAGCGGAAAAAGGCCCCCGCTCCATGGTGCGCAGCCATGTTCATGTTCATGGGGCCGTAGCCGTGTAGCTGCGTGGATGCGTAGTGGTCAGAACGCGGACTTGTGACATGCCCATATTGATCAGCCCGGCCGTACACGTCCCCCGAGAAGCCCAGCCGCATCTGGCTGTTCACCACGTTGGAGGACGCGTGGCTTGCCGCCTGCTCGTGGAGCCCTGGGAAGAGCAGGTGCCCCGCGGCGTCCGAGTGTCCGTGCGGCCCCGCAAAGCTGCCGGAGGCGAACAGGCTGTGCTGCGCCCCGGCTGCGTCCCCGAAGCCCCGATTTCTGAAGAGAAAGTCCCTGGTGGAGTTGAACGCCGCTGTGGAGTAGGAGCCAACATGGGTCGGGTGATGGTGGTGTCCCAGGGCGGCCGCCGCTGCGTAGCCGGGAGCCTGGGATGAGAACGCCGTTTGCCCAGAGCCGATTTCGTGGGAACTGTGGTTGATCTTGAAGGCGCCCATGCCGTCCGCGAACGGGTTGATCCCCAGCGCCACTTCCCGCTCCGCCACCTCTCCTGTTGAGTGATGCCGAGAAGAGCCGAAAGTAGTGACTCCTATGGTGGGATACTGCGGTCCTGCGTCCAAGAGCATCTTCAGTCTTGACTCTACGAGACGACTGAGCGCAGAACTAAAAGAAAACACGCGAAGATATTCTTCCTCCTCCTCTCTCTCTGTAGCTTATCTCTTCTGGACTCGAATCCAACGAATTTTCTGTTTACTTTTTTTCACGACGGAAGGAATTCCCCTGCACCGTTCATCCGGTGCGCACGCAAAAACCATGTATTTACTACATGCAATATTGTCTTTTTGCGGTTTATCTTCCTGTGGCGCAACTTTCACCTCCTCAGTCAGACGGTGAGCTCTAGACTGATAGTCGCAATCATTCCTGCAGATAAATGAATTGAAAAGACAACACAGTCCAGCCCTGATGAATGAGAGAGGAGAGGGGGCGGTCACGTGGGGCTACAGCTGCTCTTCCATTGGTCCTCCCCAATAACATACACTCACCAAATAACAATCCACAATGCTGTGGCCCGCACGTCCATGTCTCTTGACATCATCAGTCGCAGATATTTTCAGATTGCTGACTTAGAATTTAGTTAAACGGTCAAATAGTTCGGATAAAAAACAAAACAAAAACACAAACAAATATAGCCTTTCAATGCAGAGCAAGGTGCCAGAATAATCATAAAGTGCTATATTGTATTTGTAAATCACATTCGATTTGTAAACCACATTCGAATCAAAGAGGTGCAGCACTTTGACGCGTAATTGGAAACGTTTTGTTCAATTAAGACACATTGAATGACAGACTAACTTCTGTCTGCTAAGCCTGTCCGTCTATGTTGCATAAAATAAATTTACTTTTTTGATAGGATGGGCTTCTAGCTGTTTGGGCAGTGATTTTTGTCAAGCATATCGTCTTTAGTTTTACATGAACTTTTTTAATTTGTACTATATTCCTCCAAAAACCAACAGGTAATCTTGTCTGACCACTGCTACTACCTTCTTAAATTTATTTTATTATGAAATGTTCACTTTTGCCCAAAGAAATTCAAAATATGGATACATTACTTGCCTTTTTAAATTGTGGAACATCTGTAATTTAGGTTCCCACGTACTGTTTAACTTGGACCCATACCACAATCTCAAATGTGTCCATCGCGGTTTGCCTGCTTGCGGTAGAGCAACTTGCCCAATTTTTTTGCAAGCCAGTGCTGCATATAGTCCGTGGGGTTGTCGAAGTTATCAAGTGGGATTTGCGGTGTTCTCTCTACAGGAACCTCCGGGTGCTGGTGTTCAAAGCCAAAATAAACAACCCAGACCATGCCATCATGGACCACTAGAATTGGCTTTCAGGTTCTGCACACTAGATCCTGTAAATCAATCTTGGAAACCCACGGACAGAGTGTCAGGCTTATTAGTAGAATTTTCAGGTTCTTTGGACTTTCTTAAGCATGCATTTGACGTGTATTGCAAAAGTCAAAGGGATGTCTTAAACTAACGGATATTAAACGTGCAGGAATCAGAACTGCATTTCATGAGCAACAAGTGAGAATAAACATGAAGCTGAGTGGCAAACACATACTTTTGAACAAAAGAGATTCAAATGACTCAAAGATAATTGATTTTTAAGGTGTAAGGCATGCTTCTTAATTAAAAGACCAATTATTGTTTAGCGTAGTAACCATAATATGCAGAATTTAAATGTCACCACCACGTTTATTGTCCCGGATTTACAGCAGATTTAAAGCCAAAGCCGTTTTATGAGATGTCGCTGCAATATGCGGCGTTTATGTTTATGATCCTGCACAGCTCTCCTGCCTACATGTTGCCAAGAGCTACTAGGAGACTCATTGAGTGCATGCACAACTTGGACCAGAAATAGCCCCTTCCAGACCAAGTTTTGCATTACACTGCCCACTGTTGCTGTGATGCTCCTCTCTGAATTCTGCAGCTGTGAGTCGGTCGCGCGTAAAGGCCTTTTAATAAACGTCTTCTGGAACCACCACGTCTACAGTTATTGACTTATGATCTAAAGCGATGCTGTCAGCGAGTACACTGACAGATTAATTCGCGTAAAATGTAAAATGACAATGGAATTTGCAGTTTAGATTACAAGTATAAGTAAAGATAATAAACCGGGACAACACATCCAATTCATTTTATACCAGTACTTTATTTCAGGTATTTGAAAAGAAGAGTCATCATAAAACATAAGCAACAATCACGATGGGCTCTTTTTAGCTCAAACATAAAGTAACAATACGATATTTTTTATATATATTTCTTCCCAATCTTGAGGTATAACTTCAGTCTTAAACTTTTAAAGATATCAAAGCATAATCAAAGCGTCCCGTTCTGTATACAAGTTTTTTCTTTAATTAATGTATTTTTAATTGTACAAATTAAACTTATATTGTAGTCCAAACGCTAAATATACGAGGTGTTTAGACAGCTTTGAGTTTCAGAAAGTATACACGCTTAAAATTATAACACAAATAAGTAGTGCAAATTTTGGTCTAGATAAGAATAAACATATTTCAAATTCCAGTGTTCAATGAACTGTTAAGGATTCTGCAACGGTGTTTAATAAATATACAGAACGTGTAGTATAATTAGCTAATAATTAGATTAAACTTTTTTTTTAAAAACGATGACATTTTTCAGCGAATTAAAACAGAACAACAGTGAAAGTTGCAAAAAGACAGTTTACTCTATCTTAAAGCATGTTTTCTTTGCTTTGGTATTGAGACTAAAGCAGAAATTATAGTATACATTTTTTTTATATGTCTTTGTGGTACTTACACAGCACGCACTCGTGTTATATTTGAACTAAAGCCTTCAACAGAACCACCTCCTATGACCCTTATCTGCTGCCGTCCTTATAGGTCTAACGCAAAGGGGGGAAAAATCGCCCGGGATCAACAACAGGTCCGGTCCATTACATTTTTCATCCTCTTCGGGAGCATGGCCGCTGCTCGCCCGCCTTGTTCAGCCGCTGAACACACACACACACACACAGACGGATCCGGATCTCCCCGGGGCTACAGTGAAAAGTCAAGTCCGTTGCCGGCGCTGCAGGATAGGGACGGCTGCATATTTTAATACGGAGCATTCTCCAAAGCACTTACTGACTGTATTCGCTTTGGTCTATTTTAAAACTCCATTGGCGGAGCGATTCTTTGCACAACTTTTCCTCCCCCCACTACCATCAACGATCTCTGTACGGGCATAAAGTTGTGCGCAATTTGCGCGTAAAGTTGGGGGTATATCACTGCATTATTTATGATCTGCATAACTTTATGAAAGAATATGCATATTGTCATATGGCAATACTCGTTCATGCTGCCGCAAAATTAAATTACAGAAAGGGGTGCTGCTCCTTCAACTTCAGCCTTTGTTCGTTGCTTTGATATAAAAGGCAACTGTATATCCTGAAAACTTTTTTAATAGTTATATTCTATAATAACCTTTGCATAACTGTTTTTCGCAAGCGTTGCTTCGTGCACAGAGCATGCGCACTGGCTGTTTGCTGTCACTAAGACATTTTTCATCACGAAGGAAACTGTCACTGGTGACGTCAATCACAGAGCTCTGACCAATTAGAGCGCGGGGTGATTGTTTGGCTCCACGGGCTGCAGCGCCTACCATGAATCTCTATTCAGTATCAAAGCGTCCTGCTGCTGCCTCTCAGCCGAATGGGATTCCATGTTGTCTGCAGATAGACTTAACTTTATAAAGTTTTTTTTCCCTTTATTTTTTTTCATTACGATTAAAATATATTTGCCATCATCATTATTATTTTGCCTGCTGTCAAGTTATTCTAAAATTAGGAAGTAATGAGCGTGGATGCTTTGGGAAGCCCCGTGATGGACCCTGCGTTTTCCAAACGGAACACGGCGCTGAGATTAGTTGACTTGGCAGGGGCTCACCACCATCACCATCATCACCACCATACCCCTCAGAGCGTGACAGGCTTCCCGGGGTTCGGCAGCCATCCACACTCAATGGCTCACTCGCACCCTGGGGAGATTACTGCGGAACCCCGCCTGGGGCCGAGTCCATTCGGGCCAGAACACATGGGGCACTCCGCGGCCCTCAAAATCAGCCCAGCCCATCATTATCCCCACCACCATCACCACCACCACCACAATCATCATATGGCAGGCCACAGTGAAGTGGTCTCCAGTCAAACGGGAGCTTTTGGCCCGGTTCAGCCGACGTCGGTCCCTTATTCTATGCCCCACACAGCCCAGGCTCTATCCGCAGGTAGGGATTTCCTCATCCGAAGAGATCTGACGGCTCAAGCCATGCCAGTGCTGACTGACCAGACTGCTGGTCCAGCTTCTCACCACGGAATGTTTGTCTCAACAACAGGTAGCTATCCCGGACATTATGGTCACCACCCTGATGCAGGGAACCACACCACCCTCTTCTCCGGACTCCACCACGAGCAGCCTTCCAGCGGATCACCGGGTGGCCAGGCGCTGAATGGACAAATAAGGTTAGGACTACCTGGAGAAATGTACGTTCGGTCTGATCACTTGAGTCAAGTAAGCTCCAGGGCTGATCCCTTCTCCGCCTCGCCTCTGCACGGCTACGGCGGTCTGAATCTAAATATGAATCTCGGCGCTCACCACCACCACCACCCGCATCACCCCCACCCCCACCACCACGGAGGACCCGGGGCTTTTTTCCGCTACATGAGGCAGCCGATAAAGCAAGAGCTGATTTGCAAGTGGCTGGTGCCGGAGCACTCGCCCAAGAAACTCTGCTCCAAAACTTACAGCACCATGCACGAACTCGTTACGCACGTGACGGTAGAGCATGTCGGAGGACCGGAGCAGGCGAACCACATATGCTTTTGGGAAGAGTGTCCGAGGGAAGGAAAGCCGTTTAAGGCGAAATACAAACTAGTGAATCACATTCGAGTTCATACCGGGGAGAAGCCATTTCCATGCCCCTTTCCTGGCTGCGGGAAAGTGTTTGCAAGATCCGAGAATCTAAAAATCCATAAAAGGACGCACACAGGTGAGTGGCAAAAAATATATCAGAAATACTTTGGAGATTTTGAAAATGCATAAAGTAAGATTATCAAACTGCATGAATAAATTATTAATCTCTCAAACACTTTTCGCAGTATTTTCCAATTGTATCCTGGTTTTACGAGTTCCGCAATGATCCGCAAGCAGCAGGCACCTGTTATAAGAGTGTGTTGCAAGTTTTGTAAAGGTTGGATTTTGAGGGGGGAGAATTAAGATACAGCTCACTCAGGCGTTTGACGGTTCAAACCTCTTGTTTACATTGCGGCACAAAAGATGGAGGCCCATGTCACGTCTTGTCTGAGAGGCAACCTGTGTCAAACCATGACTGGATGGCAAAAGTTGGAGAGAGGTGTGCATCTTTCAGATTAGCAGATGCGGTGATGTTTTTTTTTTTTGACAAATATTTTATTTTTATTATTCCACCTGTTTTGGCAATTACCTTTTAAAACACTGTGAATGTGAAGATTTTTGTGTCCAGTCAGTTTCGGAGTTGTTATTTTTCAATCTAAATCTATTTCATTGCTTGTGCATGATGAAGAATCGTTTATGAGAGAAGTTTTCAAACCAAATGCAACAAGTTTACTTGTGCAGACCAGCTCAGAACATTAAACTGGTATAACAGCTGTTAGCATGTTGACTTGTGTGTATGTGCAGTGCAGATGTAGCAGTAAAAAAAAAAATAACTCTAATGGGTCAATATGGCTGCTTGCCTCTGTGAGCCAGAAGGAAAATGAAGGCCTCAAAATGTCGAGTCAGACTTGTAAATGATTACAGTGACTACGCCCCCCCCCACCCCCCCCCACACACACACATATTCACAACACCCCTCCTTCTTATGTTCCATTCCTGCACCCCCTATGTATTATTCATATCATTTGCTCACATTACCTAAGTACAAATCTGTTAAATTATTTCTGTGTGTTGACTCCCGAGGGGCCTGGTCTTTTTGGTATCATGTTTAAAACCCAAGCCGAAAGTGTGGTTATGACTAGGGTCTGCCCCTGGGGTCTGTTTCCTCGAACGGTTTCTTGTACTACACTAATATCCTTGATTGGCTCTCTCAACCCAACAGCTGAAGGTCAAATTGATATTCAACCCACAAGTGTAATTAGACAGAGGCAATTACATATTCTCAAAAGCTTTAATCGGAGGAGGAGAAGAAGAAAAAAACTCAGCAGTGGATGATTTCCGTCTAATTTATTCAGATTGTCTTTTTTCACCTCTTTTTCCTTCACTTCTCCCTCGTATTTAATCAGAAATACCTAATACTAAGAAGCCTATTTAGATTCAGTCCACATTTGAGTGACTCATAAAGAAGCAGGCAGGTTGTGCTACTAATCAATATGCTGAGGATATTTTGTTGTTCTTAGTATTTACCACGGTTTTCAATCAGTTGTAACTTGGCCAGATAAAGACAGTGCAGGCGGGGTGCAGGGCCTCCTTTCCTAGAGACTAATATTTCTGGCAAAATTTTGATAATAAATTATGAGCATGGTATATATATATATATATATATATATATATAAACTTGAAATGAGTTGCAGGAAATAGTTGAAAAAAAATATTCAAATGACCAGAAATGCAATAATGAACCTTACTCATATCGCTTTTGCATTGTGTTATTTACCTCAATGCAAGAATAAAATTAGCTTAGAGAAAATATTGCAGTCAAACCTGAGAGGAATATAAATAGGTCTAATTCATAAAAAAAACACACACAAAAAAACATAGGTGATATTATAGTATTTTACTGTCAGTAGACAGTAGTTTCCATGAAGGAAAAAGAAATGTCAAAATAACATAGACAGGACAAGTTCATAAAATGTAAAATGTACTAAATACAATCGACAAAAAAAATAAATAAAAAAAAATAAAAAACAGTCCAGAGCCTACAAAAAAACTATTCAAATAGTCTCCAGGGGAGCTACTTTCGGCTGATTATTCATTCTACTTCATACCAACACAAACCTGGAAAACAATATGATTTAGATTCAGCTGTAATTTTACCACAGGCAGTCAACTGTCGTGATAACAGGTAAAAAGTTATCTATCTATGGATTCTCGGTACTTGGAGTCAGTGACTTTGCATGCAAGGCAAACAAAGTTATTGTATTAGCAACATCAGTCACAATGGAGAAACATCTAATTTCTCGTTTTTTACATATATATCTTATTGTGTCTCCACTGCTGCCAACAGGTGAGAAACCCTTCAAGTGTGAGTTTGACGGCTGTGACCGTCGTTTCGCCAACAGTAGCGACCGGAAGAAGCATTCCCACGTGCACACCAGCGACAAGCCATACAATTGCAAAGTTCGGGGTTGCGACAAGTCCTACACGCACCCAAGTTCCCTGCGCAAGCACATGAAGGTACACTGTAAGTCCCCCCCGCCCAGCTCGGGCTATGAGTCGTCTACTCCCTCCCTGGTGTCTCCCTCTTCGGACTTGGGCCGGGAGCCAGCTGGGGGCCCCTCAGTGCTGTCGGAGCCCCTGGTGGGGGCCTCTCAGCAACAACAGCCAGCGAATTTAAGCGAGTGGTACGTGTGCCACAGCTCAGGTGCGAGCGGTGGACAGACACCACCCAGCGGCCACTCCACGCCCGACCCGTCGGAGGAACCACCTTACAGGAACCCCCAACCCAGGGACGCATTCTGAGTTCCTTTCCAGCAGACATTTGCAAACGCTTAACTCGTAGAATGGT
Organism: Apricaphanius iberus; assembly: GCA_028564705.1. Classification (NCBI taxonomy): domain Eukaryota; kingdom Metazoa; phylum Chordata; class Actinopteri; order Cyprinodontiformes; family Aphaniidae; genus Apricaphanius; species Apricaphanius iberus. Next base: position 1,226,265 of record JAPXFQ010001619.1, read on the forward strand.
TTGGTTTTGGTGCCTATTCACCTGAAGGTCCTCTGGTCCACTTTTTCCTCCCATCTTGTTTTCTTTTGGATAAGCCACCAAGACTGACACTCAGAGCAAGAAGAGACGCACTCAACAGCACGGGATGGAAAATGACCTGCTTTCTAGTCACGGGAACAGATATTTTTACTTAAAGTGTTGTTATTGTTATTAATTTTTTAAGAGTATCCAAAACTGATGGGTGGGTGCTTCTCATGCAAACTGTTCAACTTGTGGAGAGTCGTGTAAATCTCGTTAGACTATGTTGTACATTATTGTAGGCTGTAGGTATGATGATGTGAAACTTTTTTTTTGAAAAAAAAATCCGCCTTCAATATTTTTTTTATTTATTTTTCAATCGGATATGAAGATATTTTGTACGATCGAACCAAAGTGCATGTTTTACAAACCGGAGCAGGATTGTATATTTGTAAATTTTGTACAAGTTTCAATGTGTTTGGATGTTGATTAGTTTTGTAAAAAGGGGTTTACATCTTTTTTATCATTATTTTATTTTCAATGGATTTGTGCAAAAAAAGAAAGACAAAACTCAGCTGTTTCGTATAAGCTTACTTAGTATATGACGTCAATTATACATGTTTTATCAAAGTAAAAAAAAGGGAAATCTGGTGTTTTTTTATATCATTGTCTGTTTATTATTATTATTATTATTATTATTATTATTATTATTATTTGGTTTATATAAAATCGAGAACTAAACGCGTACCGAACTGCTTTGTATTTTGTGAGTATTTGGAATAAATCTTAAAAAAGGGATACTAGTTTGATCAACCCAAATCTGTGGAAATATATATTTTTCAGAGGATATGGACAAAGAAAACAAAATTGCCGTTTTTTTAATTTTTCGTTTGAAAGGAATAATTATTTTTAAATGTTTTTATTATTATCATTTTTTCAGTTATAAGTTATTATAGCAACACAAATTATTCATCTAAAATATTTGAACCCGCAGAACGTCAACAAATAGTATTAGCAGTTTTATTTTTTTATTTACCAGTGAAAGGGGGGAGTGTTTTCCATTGTGCTCTACTCGTGTTAAATCTTACTTACTTACGCAGCTCAGCTTTGCTTTGACGCAGACTATGGACTTCGAGTTTGATGAAAGGCTACAATATTGGGATCCAAACTTCAAAGAGCCATTTTGCACAAAGAAACCATTTTTTTTCTTTTTTGCTCGACGGTGAATCCTCATGGTGAATTAAGATTTCTATAGCAATAGCCAAGTCAAACTCAAATGATATGGGGCCAAGTCCCAAGGACTCAAAAGCCGGCTCCAAAGAAAGCAATATTTGCTTCCCATGGGGTAGGAAACGGTAATCTACGTCCTTTATGCTACAGACCAGAGCGAATAAAAAATAATATATATTATATAATATATATATATATATATATATATATATATATATATATATATATATATTCCGTATTCTTTTTCTTAAGGCCTACTTTAGGAAAATCAAAGGAGGAGCCGCTGAAGCGCAGTTGTTTCTCGCCATAATAGACTTCTACAAAGAGAGACTCTAAGGAGAAACTCACACTGTAGCGTCCATATATGAAATTCATAAGCGATTACAACACATCTTAATTGAAAGGAGCAAATTAATTACGGTCAAAAAAGAAGAATTTATTAAATGTTTTGTTTTTCTTTCAAATGTGGTAGAATGAGTTCGAAGTAGACCTCTACTGATCTGGGAAAATTTCTGGCGGAATCAAGAGTTTCACTGTGGCCTTGACTCAACCGGGGGTGGTGGTGGGAGGGGGGTTGAGGGGGGCAGTACTGATACTTTTATAGAGTTTGGTTAAGTTCATGATGACAGAAAGCAGTTCAAAAGAAGAGGAGGAGGATGCCTCTCTCTCTGCACCATGCAGCTCCTGTAGTTTGTGCAAACAGAAAGAGAGAGAAAGAAAAGAAGAGTTGGATCTCAATTGAAAGCGATTCTTTGAAGTGATGAGTTAGTATCAGAGGGATTCTTTCTGGGTCGCCTGAACGACGTTGATGACACGGAAAGCCTTTTGTTACCGATTTACTGGGCTCCTCTCTCCATCCTCAAAACAGAAAAGAATACCCACAAGTGGTGAAGAAACAAAGAAAGCATGACGTTTAAAAAGGTTGTTTGTTAGAAAATAGTTAAGCATGCGAGCTTTGACAAACGGAGTGAGGGACTGCCAATTAGATATAGCAAACGTTAGAGTCACTTTACAGGAATCACATTTTATAGCTTGTTTAAAATTATTTTATGATGACCGCGCAAACTATGAAACCGGTTTGTGTGGGATACTGCAGCGGTTTAGTGACCTTTGGAGTATTGACCTTATAACGCCACACGAGTAACGTTTTTTCCAGATATTCCAGAGACTCCTGTAGCTTTGAAAGAGTTGGTAGCCTACTGTCCTTAAAAGCACTCTTGTAAATGAAATCCTATGCTTGTCCTCCACCGCCTTTTGGAAGATCTAAGTCTAAAATAATTATATGCAGCTTCATTGAGCATAGCATTCTTTTTTAGACTTTAGGGATTACAATTTCTAAAAATATATTTAAACGTAAATATAAACGTTTTTGTAAAGTTGTGCAGAAATAGTTTAAGACATTTGTTAATTGGCGTTATGTGTGATTGTCTATGTTTTTCTTAGCCATCTTTTATCAATCATGGTAGACTATAAGTTGTTTTGTTTTATTGGTTACAGCCATATGTTTTTATACAAATACACTCCATGTTCTTTTGTTTGGGAAAATTAGACAATTACATCACCTTTAATGGCTAATGCATCAATTATAATACGAAAAAGAGAACTGTAGGTGATACTGAAATTGAATCTTATTGCATCAATACCATCAAATGAAAAGTATTTTTTAAAATGAACGTGCATGACCATAAATGCCTATTGTATCAAATATGACACTAAATCAAGACTAATCCCAGTGCGTTTTTTAATAACTTTTGCTTCATTTAAAGCAAGTCAAGTTTTCTAATTCTAATAAATATATGAGCGCTTATGTGTGACATATACATTACCATACATAAAAGAGAAATCTAGCTACAATAAATAAATGTTATTTATTTATTTAGTAAAAAATAATCAGTCCACACTTATGTTTTTAAATTGTGGACTTTCAATAACTACACATTCATCTTTAATGCCTTATCTATCAATCATGACACAATATCAATTAGTTTGATTTTCCTAATTATCTAAATTCATATCCTAAATATGTTTTTCATATCAAATTTGATTCAACCAAATTAAGAGTTATATTAAATTTACATTTTTAAATTCTACAATTTTCTACAATATCCTGCATCAGAGTTTACCTGGATAATTGCAATGTATGAGCAATGTATTTTTGATCATGTAAATAAGAAGTTTGCAAAAATGTTTTAACATTAGAATGCATCTAGGTATAAACCCAAGGTTTGAATGTTGCTTTAGAAAGGAAGACTTAAAGTTAAGGTACATCTGAAAATCTTTACCCACTGATTCTGTTGGCGACCTTTGATCTGAGAACAACCTGAAGTTGAAGAATCAAGAACAGGTGTGTGTGTGTGTTCATTAGATAACCCTGTGACCAGTAACAGTCCTTGGAAAACAGTGGCTGCAGGGCAGTATCACCGGAAATATATATCCACATTAATTATCAGTGTTTGAAGAACTCAAAAGAAATAGGAGGTTTCGAACTTCCACAGTGTTACAAAAGAAAAAGAAAATGAATCTATTTCATTTATTGCTGGAGCCTGTCACCGCCACGGCTGCGTCCTACACAGGGCCTCATTTGAGTGTGAAATATCATTTATTTGTAAAATAATGGAGGCGGTAATCCGACTTCCGGAAACTGTCCGGCGTTATTGAACAAAGCCCCTTTAATAGGGGGATTAGCAGTCTTGGAGTAAAAAGGACCCCCCCCCACACACACACACCCACACACATATTCGCACACACTCTCCACCTCCTCATTGTACTCCACGCCTATAACCAACTCCAACTCTAAACCATCAGCACCTCCAGTAGCTACCAACCAGGTCATAATTATCGGGAATGAAGTGGCCGGAATTGGCATGGTAATAGGAAGGAAACGGCAAGGGTGAGACAGGTGCAATAGTAATAGAAAGAAGGAAGAAAAATGGATTGATTTGATCAATGAGTTTAATTCGAATTATTACATAAATAGCCATGTGGGTGGACACATAAATTCGCATCACTGTATATTTACAGGATTGTGATGGATTGCCCAGAGGTGAGGTCAAAAGCCAAACCCCGCATAAGTTAACCACAACCATAAAGGTTGTCAAGAATATTAAATATTTCACTATGATACCATCCAAGGTTAAGTTTCCAAAGGGGATTTTGCGGGATCACACTGACTGTGATATATGGGCCAGCACGGGCTTCCGTCATAAAGATCTATGTCGGCCTTTAAAGACGAATTAACTAGATTCGTGTGTATAATAAAAGCGAGTGGACAGGCAACACCCCTGCGGTCGCTTTGTAAACAGCAGTCCAAATACACATCGATAAAGTAATATTTACTGCTTCCAGTTTTGTGTGTTCTTGCGCAAATTTTAGGAGCTCCTTCAGTGTGAATCAGCCCCCCTTTGCCATCCACCAGCCCATATATAGGGCTCGAATACGGATTTCTAACAACCCTTCACATTATATGGCAGAATGTGCCACATACTTCACACCTGCAGCCTGAATAGCGGCTCCCTTTCAGCCCGCGATACGCCTGTTGGCCCTACTCTCAATGCAGCTGCGTGAGTGAATCGGGCGACCCGCTTATTTGCTCTCTTTTGATCTGAGATCTCTCATTTGATGCGGCAGCTCTGGGCTGAGGACTATCTAGTTAGCAGGAGCAACGTGATGAGTTGTATTATTCCTCCCAACAAGCAGACTTTGCACACGAGTTAGAAGGAAAACTTGTTGCCTCGTATTGGGCTAGACATTTAGTTCGAGATGTCGCTGGAGTCTATTTAGTGGGAAAGACGAGTGCATTAAAAACAGAGTGGGCATCCATGCAAGTCTTTATTCATGCTATTACAGGTCTGCCAGTACCTGCATGTATAAAGACCAAATAATTAGAACCTATCATATCAAACCAAGGCTGTCAGGTTTCCTTAGCCAATGTGACAACCTGAAAAACCTTTTAGCCACAGTTAAAGATTAATAGACGACTTTTGAACTTCTATTTTGACTCTTAATCTTAGAAATAAACCTTTATAATAAACTACGATTGTATAATAAGGTTTTTTATGATTTTACTCTGCTATAATTGGAAATTAAATAGGATAGTCAAATGTTTAGACGATTTTTTACCTTTCACTTTACCACATTTCCACTTTACCTAAACGTATATTTGTTTGTAATTTATGGCTATATAGACATTTAGAAATCAATAGAACTGAAAACACGTCCTTCTCACCTTTCACTTTTCAATGATACACATCCATCCATCCATCCATTATCTTATCCTCAAAGGGTCGGGTCGGGGGGTCATTAGGCAAGAGGCAGGGTACACCCTGGACAGGTCGCCACTCAATCGCAGCATTTACACATATGACGTTTTTTTTTTTTTTTGGCATGATAAAGAATGAAAGAAAGCAACTGGACCAGACGTCTTTAAATATATATATATATATATATATATATATATATATATATATATATATATATATATATATATATATTTATACTCAGACTGCTTATATTTCTCACGTTTAACTTTCAATCACATTGTCCTGTTTTTTATATGAGGTTTGTCATAATTTGATTCCATAAAACCAGTCTGAATTTAATCTACGTTAACAAATGCCTGTATTTGCTTTTCAACCACATTCTTGGTTAGGCGCATGGTATCTGTTGCCACTCGCTATGGCACATAAGTTTAATGGGAGTAAATTAAATTGAACTGACTGCATTTCTGTTGATATTTTTTGTTTTGTTTTACAAACATGTTTTGACAATATTCAAATGAAAGGCATTTGATTTATTTTCTCTTTTCTGACATAGTTTACTTTATAAACTCGTTAGCAGCTCCATAACAGGCCTAATGCAACTATGAAAAGTTTTTACTAAAACGACGAATGTCGTTATACTGTTATATATACATTACAGACGGAAAGTTTGGACACACCTCATTCAATGAGTTTCCTTTCTTTTCATGACTACATTGTAGATTCTCAAGAGCATCAAAACTATGAATGAACACATGATGTATATAATAACTGTATGTACTTACACAAAAAGGGTGAAATAACTTAATACATGGGTTATGTTTTAGATTATTCAAAGTAGGCTCCCTTTGCTCTGAACACTGCTTTGCATTCTCTTGAGCTTCAAGAGGTAGTCACCCGAAATGGTTTACCAACAGTCCTGAAGGAGTTTCCAGAGATGCTAAGTATTTGTTGGCCCTTTTGTCTTCACTCTGCGGTTCAGTTCACTCCAAATTATCTTGATTGGGTTCAGGTCCGGTGACTTTGGAGGCCAGGTTATTTCACACTTTTTGGTAAGAGTACTACGTAATTCCATATTTGTTCATTCATAGTTTTGATGCCTTCTGTGGGAGGCTACCACGTCAATAATCATGAAAAGAAAGGAAACTCATTGAATAAGAAGGTGTTTCCAAACTTTTGGTCTGTACTATATATATATATATATATATATATAAATATATTTAATATATATATATATATATATATATATATATATATATATATATATATACAATCCTAAAAGTAAAATAAAATATGACCAAGAGTTATGTTAAGCCTTTATGTTGTCTATAGAGAGTATATCGTCAATGTTCTGAAGTCCTGTTTTAATGGTAACACTAATCGTATTCATGAGGAGACATTTTGATTATATTTTTATTTTTTCTCCTGAGCTTTTTTATATTATTCAAACGTTTGGTAATGTTTGTAACCATCGTAACCAACTCTCATTATTACTAAAAACTTATATTTTTTTCGGCCTTCAAAAATAAAATAAAAACAAAAACATGCTCTAGAAGCAGATTTAGTATAATGCGTTAAGTCACAAATTTCCCTTGACTAGCACGCACAAATCCAACTTAAGAAACTGAAAAAAGCCAGAGAGCTGAAACTACAACATTTCCTCTCCTTATTCTGGAAGTGCTTCACAAACAAGGAAATGGACCGTTTTAAAGACGAAAGGGAAAAAAGATCCCTCCTACTGATTTAGTCAGAGTCATAATGGCCAAAGTGCGTTCACACACTCGATAAAAGAGACAGTACATCATCATACATCAAAATAACACACAGTATTAGGAGATGCAAATGCTACCAGCATTATGAATCATTGCTTTATCTGCACTATTTCACACGTCGGATAGGGAAACGTGCGCACAAACAGACGCGCAAACGCACAGTTTGAGAAGCACTATAATACCCGTGATCACTCTAGCAGTATCAAAAGACTTTGGGTCATTTCGCCATCTCCCGCAGGAAAGACATTACGCCTCTCTCGTATTTACATACTATTTAATATTTGTCAAACAATCATAAATTACACACTAATGAAATGTTCGACAGTCCTTGGAGATGTAGCTAATGAAGACATTGACTTTTTTCTCTTTTTTGCTTCGTGACATGTCTTTGTTGGGGTTTTAATACCACTCCCTCTATCACGCTCTATTAACTATTATTATAGTTATGTCAGGCCACCGCTGACACGTTGCGACATGAGGATCACCTGCTGTAGGTGGGCTCGCCGTGGGAAATGAAATGACCTCCATCTATAACACCAATAGCCTATAAAAGTGTTAAATGTTTGCCAGAAAAATTATATATATAAAACACAAAAACTCTAGCCCAAAAGCATCGATTGCTGCTCTCTTTGAAGTAGCATAAATTGAAATCACTTGTTCTTCACATTCGTTCAGGAATTTTTATGCAGCCCTTTTAAGGCTTTAGGTCCAAACTAAGCGAAAAATGTTGTTGAGGTAAATGCTCTTAAAGCAGCACGCTCGGCTGGGGTGACCACTACAGCACCGTCAAGAGGCACTTGGTGGACTGAGGAAGAAAAAAGCAGAAGAGGAGGTGCAAAGGAGTAAAGAGGGAAGATATCAATTATAGAGAAGCATATCCAATGTGGATTTAGTCACGTATTTATTCTCGTTTTTGTTTATTTATTGGTTGATTTTGTTATCAACACAAAAAGATTAAAAAAACTGCACACAAAAAAGGAACAAATACTACAAAACAAACACAAAAAATCTAAAATAACATAAAACAAAGCAAAAAAAACCCAAAAACTGAATATTGACTGTGTTATCACTGCGACACATATGGATCCTTGGAGACGTGTTTATTTGACAGAGCAAATCCCCAGCGTGTCAAGGTTGTCATATTCCCCCTTTTCAATGTCCAATGCAAATGTCTCGGCAGCAGCATGACGCGTTTATTACTTTGTCAATCATTTGGAGAGGCGCAATATTGAAACAAATGACTCCATGTCCGCCAATGGAATCAAAGCCAAATAACCATTATTCAATCTGAACCGAAGTTATTTTATTACTTTACAAAATTATTATTATTATTATTATTATTATTACATGTTGTTGACATTTTTTTTAACTGTAGAACACTTGGTTCTGTCACAAAGGATAACTTCTTTTTAATTTTATTTGCACTGAGAAGGCGCTCTTTGAGGCTTATCCTCCTTGTCCATGAACCAGCTCAACAAAAGAAAAAAGTTTCAATAAGATTCTGTTCTTTCTTTTTTCTCCCCCACTTGCTTTCAATAATAAACCCACCACTGCGACATTCTTTGGGCTTATGCGCTATCTTCATATACTGATTTGCGTGGCCAAGGAAACTGTTCAGACCAGAGCAGAACTAAAGCTGGCATGATTTTTTTTTCTTTTGTAAATTTATTTCTCAAGAAAATTAGTCTTCAGTTTAATATAAAAAAGCATAAGAGGACATACGAAACAAGTAGATACGACGGAGAGAAAGGTAAGTATTGCTGAATAATAGGTGAGTGTGCGTTCTCTTTATTTCCTTTTTCTTTCTGTCCTTGCCCAGACGCTAGCTGTCTAATTTCCAGGCATAATTAACTTTATGCTCAAAATCAATTGTTTCCTGTACGCAGCTAGGGTCCAGGACTCCAAACAGCGAGAGGCCTATTTGAGCATGTGAGAAAGCAGGAAGCAGCCCTACCTGCCACTCATTATGCCCACAAAAACTCAATACAAAGAGGGGGGAGAAAGAGGGATTAGACCTGCTCGTTATACCTGCCGCGCAATTAACACTGCTTATTCTTCTAATCCCTCTGTTCTGGAAATAATTCTGTATGCAATAACGATGCGAAAGACAATTCAGATCAAATGTCTAAATTGTAGAACAATATAATTTTTTTCTTCAAACAGTGTTGATAGATAATTCAACGAAGTTTCCTGTTGGATCAGGACGTCGAGTTGCCATGCCATTTACTCCGGAGTTAGTGTGGATGTTTCCTTTTCTAATTTTAATCTGAATCAGGTATAAAGATGCATCCTCCTCCTCTTTCTCCTCCTTCTACGTGAGGCGGGTATAATCACGCCGCCCTTTTGGAAACGACGGTAAAGCTGCAGCTCTTTGTGCCCGTTGTGTTGTAGGTGAATCGCAGCACACTTGAACTGAAAGAGGACTTGACCTTTGCCTTTATGCTTCCCACCCCTATGTTTGTCTAAATCACAATCGTCCTTTGTGCTTAGGGACATGCGTGGCCCGTGACACGTCCCATTTAAGGCGGATGGATGTTCTCCCCCATCATACAAAAACGCAGAGCACGACTCGTAGGTGTTTGGTAACTTCGGAAAAACAAAACAAAAAAAAAACAAACCCGCAAACATAACAGGGTTACAATAATTATAGATAAAATATTGAAAATCTACACTGGTTAAACAGCTAAGTACACAACATATCCACTTGAGACGTGAGCTTACATTGTTGTTTTTGTGGATGTGCACAAACCTTTTTTTTATTCTTGTCACGGTTTTTGTGGGTCAGTGGAGCTCTCCGATGCATGATTTATTCTCTTTCTCAACAAATAAACACCACTACACAGCATAATTTAAAAACTAGTGATAGTTGTTCACTCAACAAAACTTCACATCCAAGCCCTAACATCACATTCAGACGCATTTGTAGGTTTTATGATGCATATTACGGAACATAAATCACATCAGTGTCATTACAGTTCAAAATCCAATTAGGTGATAGAAGATATGTAGGTAAAACATTCATAGAGGTAGCGAATTTTCACGATATTGGCGCATATAGGCCTACTGTCTTTTCCATCAGTAATCGAAACATTTTCCGCACTGACTTATAAATACTCATAGCTGAATACTGGTTTTTTTATAAGTAAAAATGTGAAAAAGAAGGTTAAATAAATATTGTTAATAATTTAGTATCAGATAATTCACTTTTATTTCATTTCTTTTTTCAGATTAAGTTATTTATTTAATGTTATTAATTAATTAGTTATTTAATTTATTGTTTGTCCCGAGGCTTTCGTCACCAATAACCACATGAGTATTAACAAGCTTTTTTGACGGATATAAAACAATTTTTTTTACACCCCCCCTCCCCTATACAGTCCTCGACATAACACGCACACAAACACACAGCACTATAACAAAAAACTGCCTTTTTGACACAATATTGTCACTTGTCAATTTTTACAGTATCTTTATTTTGCGCAGTCTTCTCTTATCTTCCCTTCTCTTCGTAAGCTGCGGGACGTTTACATTGAGAGCGATAGGAAAACACTGTAAGGGAGGCAGTAAAAGCACCGCTGTTTATGACAGAAGGGGACATGATGGCGCTGCTCTCACTCTATAGAGGAGCAGAAGTGCGTTCATTTATCACGACTGCATGGCAGCGTGTGAGATGACAGAGAATCCAGAGCTGACCCCCCTCTCCTTTTTCCCCTTTGTAATGAAGCGACCCTATATAACTAAATATGATGATGACGATGATAACAGCTGCCCTGCTCTTTTTTCAGCCAGGGATTTCGGTGCTGGTGGTGGTTGCTGTGGGGTGGATGGGGGCGGGGTTGGGTTCATGCATCTATAATTACATTATATAAAAATATGTTTCTAAACAGGATATTACTCCATCATAAGGTGGAGAACTATGATGGCCCAAAAGCTCAGTCAGCTTTTTGTTGGAAATGAAGGCTCCGATTCATTTCCACCTCATGCTGCATTTTCTTTGACACTATGCAATAATAACCTGCACCTAACACATAACTTCCGCATTTACAATGTGGAAACCATGCGTTTCCCCTGCAAGTTTACCTGTCTGATCACATACTCTGATTTGCACCCAACCCCCTTTGGTGACATGTTTCAGGAGCAGGAGTGTGACTTCTAAAGAGATGCTTTCATTGTATCCTCTTTATTTATTCCCTCACAAGTGATGATCTGTAAATAAAGATTTTATGGAGTCCACTGATTTCAGCGTTGAATATCTCACAAGGGTTCCCGAACATCATAATAAATGTGCAAGGCAGATTTGGAAATGGGAAGTCTCTGGCTTGACCTTGAGGGATCAGGGAATTTGTTTGAATTTTCATGATCTTAGCCTGCAAAAAAATCTACAAATGAGTTACTTGCTCTACTTTCACTCTCTGCACAGTAATTAAAATGCTGTAATCAGAAACTTTCTTTAAAAATTAGGATTTGCACTCAGTACTGAGCTTGATATATATATATATATATATGTATATATATATATATATATATATATATATATATATATATATAATATATATATATATATATATATATAGTTTACCACAACTGACCTTTGGAATCTTTTGGTTATCCACAAAAAGACTTATCATCAATGGGACAGATGTTAAAAGGGCTTAAAAAACTGTGTGAGTAAGGCACCAGCACTAGTTCGAACCCAAAGTTTCCACATACTTTTAAATCAGTCCCTGTTTTGTGTTGGCTTGGCTTTCGAGAGGTTTTATAGGTCTTGTTGGGCCTGAAGATTTTGGGATCGTAATTTTTTTTTATTTTTTATAAGCATATAGTAATAAAATCAATAAATAAAAACGTTAAACTTTTTATCACATTAAATTGTCATTGACCCTGAAATTATATGTCCAAAATGCTGTATATTGATGTGGACAAGATCTAAAAGACACAGTCTTATTTTTCAATATTGTATGACATAAAGAAATTTAGATATAACAAAATATTTATAACAGAAAATAAAATAGAATTGTGTCATTTCATATCATGATATATGCGGGCCCAAATACTCCTAAGACAGGTACAAATACTGTATCTAACTTTAATACCAGCTTGTTCAAAACAGATGACCTTTTTTTTACTATCTCCAGTTTTGGATATTGACACTGGGGCTGGAAGATGATTTTTTTCTAAGTTTTCAATAGCAAAAAAAAGTAACAACATTTTTAGCCTGTAAAAGGATAGAGTTTTTTTCTCTTTGGATTCGTAAGATTAAATCAATGTGTTTTCTTTATTCATTTGTAAATTATGTATTTTAACAACATGAAAGTCAAAATGATTTGTACTTTTAATCTATAGTAATTTGCATGCTTAGAGTGGTTGCAGAAAACCTGTGGGGATAGGGTACCAAAACTGGTTCTAACCTAGGGGCCCTGATACTCTAAAATCCGTCTTTGATTCTATTGCACTTAATATCTTACACGTTTTGCAGAAATATATGACATTCATGTGAGCGACGACAGAGGAAAGGGTTCTGGAAAGGCCACATTCATTCTTTTAGCTTTGTTAAAGTGGAACTTAAGAGAAAAGAAAAAAAAGAACTATGTCATCCTCTCTTCTCCATAACTCTGTTTCTTTTCGCTCTGCAGATCAAAGGCCTCAAAAATTGGTGTCCCAAAGATGTACATTGTTAGGATGACAGGGGCCACAATGCAGTGAGAAACCGTGGTCTATCAGACATGTCAGCCTGCAGAAAGGAAAGGGAGGAGAGGCTGAGAAAAGGGTCCCGGGTGTCGATTTAATGCCCCTGACTGTAGGAATCCGAAGCTTTTTAGCTGCGGCCAAGTTGCTTTCTCCTACTCAGGATTCTTCCAGGGAGCATCTGTGGTCCATGTCTGGTGGGAAATAGTTTCGAGACATGGCCACAGCAGGGAGCCGATAGATGTGAGTGAGACAAAATTTGACTTGACGTTAAAGTCTTTTTCTTTTTCAAAGTTTGCATATTTTGATTTGGAAGATTTCAAGAAAAATATTTGTATTTTATGAGAGGAAATAAAATGTTTAAAGTGAGTCTCATGAATAAAATACACTAATAAACTGTGAGAATTTAATCACTGAAAAAGTTGTTGAATATATTTTATTTGCATAGATTTTATTACATACGATAGTATTTCTGAATCATTTGAGTTTAAAAACTGAGATACAGTTAGCTTAATTTCCCAAATGCTATGTATTTACTAAAAACATTTTGCACATTTGTTGTTTTTTTCCCCTGCCAAGTTAGAAAAAAATAAGAATAGATTCACAATTAAGGTATAAAATGTGCTGTTATTGAAACATTTATAAAAATATCTATTACTGAAAAGCTATCAAGTAAATGTTTATCCAGAAAAAAGAAGCTCATCTTGCTAACAGGATTAAAATTAGCAGTAATGCTGTCACTAAAGTTATAGCTTCAAATCTATTCCAACAAAATGTCAAATGTTTCCTTAGCAACCACTCCTAAAATACACCATACATTAGTAGTGACTGCCTTAAAGTCAAGAAGGTCACCTTGCAAGCAATTTGAATCATTATAACAATGCCTTCACTAAACTAGTTAAAAAGAGAACCAAAGATTTTAAATATATTTTAACAGGGTGGGGTTAAACTTTTCACTGAAAACTACAGATAAAATATTCTGCTAACTGGCAATGGCTGTCTGAGAGTCCAGAAGCTTAGCTTTCAAGCAAGTATAACTTGCAGATTATGTCGTCACTAAACTTGAAAAATTTGCATATCCTAGAGAGTTTTTAAGTGTATCCACCAACAAGTTTAAATCTTTTCCTTAATAACTTCAATCATTGATACAACTGCCTCAAGGTTATGAAGGTTAGTTTTATAGCAAATTTGAATTTAGCACTAGTGCTGTCGCTAAGCCGGCTAAAGAGGAAGTCCTAGATGACTTGTTCGTCCACTGAGTCTCATGGCTGTTGTTAAGTATTACTAAGGTGCTCTATGAATTCATAATGCAGCTTATAATGCATTAGCCCTGCCATTTTCTATTCGACTTTGCGTGAATAAAAATAAAAGTTAGCTGATACAACATCTTCTGTTGAATTTTGGATAAAATGTAAAAGGAAATAATAGAAAATGATTTTTTTACCAAAGTAAAGTCGTTATTGTTGTTTGATCTAACTCATAATGAAAATTACATCTACAAAATAATATGCATGCCTAATATTGACATACATGTATTTGCTAATATTAAATGCCCTAAAAAATGTTATTACAGTGTAAAATGTGGACGTTGATGATTGAATAAGTCCCACTGTTTTGGGGTTAAAACCTTCTGCTGCGACAAAGACTTTGAAAAAATCTGCAACAACTTCAGCTCAGATATTCCCCTTAGTAAATATTTGTTGTATTCATTTGAGCAATGATGACTTGAGCAAGGGGAGAGACAAGACCCAGAGGAAAAAAAAGGCCAAAGTATGAATGCAGGTATTGTTCCATGCTTTCAAATTCTGATTCACCATATCATAACCCCTGTGGGGAGAAAAACATCAATATTCCAGGGCGGAAAGGATGAGTTTTCTACAGAAAAACCAAAGAAACTTGTTTGCGTAAAACTGAAATTGCAGAAGAATTCAAATACATCAAATGTGCAGCTGAGAAGAGCTTTTGGCAAATAGAATATTTTGCGATCAATATTAAGCTTTCAACCAAACATTTGAAAAAACAAAAATAAAATAAAGAAAGCTCTTCCATATGGATATTTAACGACAAAATCTATTATTTATTTATTTATTTATTTAAATCTTTAGGCGCACCTGTTGTGAAAATAAACTAACATTTAACTTACTACACTTGTATTTTATTCTTCCTATAAACCCAACAGCAGATAGGAAAGCTGATAACCGAAATGTCTCAATTCTATGTCTTTGCTCATTTGATCTGTCCACCCAGTCTTGCAGCACAGGAAAAAGAAAAAGAAAGAAAAACTAACACTAAAATACCAGAGACTAGTCCCTTTGTCGTGCCAAAGGCAGCTGCCCGGCCCTCTATTATCAGGAAGCAGACTGACCGCATCCTTCCCCACTGCCCCCTCACCAACTCACTGCACAAAAAGAGAGGGATGTTCTGCTTGCATGGGCAACACTGTCGTTCCAGCCCTTAGCAGTCCTCTTACACTTCATTGAAAGGAGTGGGAGTAGTGGACACAGCCTGATCTATGAAGTACAAAGGACCCTCCGTAGAGTCCCATTGGAGTAAAAGGAATGAAGGGGATGGAAATCCATGAAAGGGGGTCGCAAGGCTTAGAGAAAGAACGGAAGTTTTGTTGTTGTGCTTGATTTCCCTTCTGAACTAAAGGATGAAGTGGCTGGATAAACCACTTATAGGCAGTTTACTCCACTTTTATAGCAAAAAAAACCCCAACAAAAAACAATGTCTTCTAAAGCATATACTTTTTTTGTAGAAATACAGCTGATTCCAATTCAAACTGATCTATAGTTTTTAGTGTAACATATTATATTTTACATATTATGGGTAATAGCTTATGCTTATTTTTCTTTACTATGTTTTGTATAATAACCAGGGCTTGTTCTTACATGAATTGGGCCATGTGCGATGCGAGTCTCTCCATCAGGTTCTATATACCTATTTTTTTAGTGTCACAAACGGATTAAAATGTTTTACAAATTAAAATTTACTTTTAAACAACCTATGATCAGAACAGAGAAATGCAATCTAAATTTAACCCATTTGTAAATGTAGATTTTTTAAATAGGTGCTAGGCTGGCTCCAAAAATTTGCATTAGGGCTTACCAAATGACATCCACCACTCCATATTGTTCTTTTCTGTTTTTCTACACATAAAATAAAGGTTTCTTAAATCTTAAACAGTGTCTTAAAGACTCTATTTACTTTAGGTCTGATCAGTCCTTTGGTTTTGAACCAGCAATGCTCAAAAGTACAGCAAATTCCTTAGAAGTAGATAGATAGCAACAACAAGGAACCTGTATCTCAAGTGCTGATGTCAGTAGCTTTACTCAGTCACTGTGCTTCCATATTTCCTTAGTGACTCAACACTATAACAGCAAAGGGCAGATATCTCTTGGCCTCTGCAATGACTATATCTGCAAATACACCCCTAAATTTGAGATGAAACTGATTTGTTTTTCCTTTTTTTGAGAGCTCTCCAATCCCTTATTAAATGGCACTTTAAGTGGGCCAAAATATGCCATGGATCATAGCTCCTGAAAGTGAACAAAACATTCATGAGTTTAGAGACTTAGATATTGAATATTTTGCCTGTCAGTGGAAGGATGGCAAGGCCCATGTGTCCCGTTGGGAATTCCATGCTGGCAGGGTTTATGTGGACACACACGCACTTTCAACAAGAATCCAACATGAGCCTGTTGTTTCAAAATGGCCTCCTGATTTATACCCATCGAGGTTTTAAGGGGCTTGTCATTTCTGCTGAAATAGAGGTGTTGACAGCCGCACTTGACAGCTTCTGGCTCATACTGTTTTTATGTTGGCACGGCATTGCTGTTTCATGTGCTGAATTGAATACTCAACACATAGTCACGTTGTACTAAGGAGCAAATGCATGCGATTGTTTTGCTTTGGCTTCATACCTGAAATTCAAACAATTTTATGGTTCTTAATGGTCTTAAATTTAATTATCCAGCAATAAAAGAACAACAACACACTTCACAGGTATAGCAATATTCTCTTGTAAAAATAAAGATAACCATTGTTAAGCAATTCTTGGGGGTAAAAACCCAGCAATAAATAGGCCCAGTTCAACACTGTGCTAGGGGACTGGTATCCCTTTGAGAAAGTCACACAGCCTAAGAATCCTCTTTAAAGGCAAATTCCACAGGTCACAGTGCAGACATTGCACAGTGAGGCTGCTTCATCCATATCAGCATTTGCGTGGGCTGCACAGCAGCCCCCAGGCCAAAATGAAACGCGCTCAGGAGATCTCAGTCTATAGTTAGCAAAAGCTTGGCTCCTTGTGGCTCCACTGAACAGGTCCCAAAACTTACACTGAGCACAGGCAGCTCTCAGAAGAGCTCAGCCCAATAAGGCTGGCTGATTAGGCTAAAACTTGTTCTGTATGCTGTGGTTAACCTGTAACGGAGACCCGTTGGTGGTTACCACACACAGCAGGTCTCACACATCTTGCATAAATAAAGGGAACCCTGTATTTTGCTACCAGGTTATTCCAGACACAAGTGTGTGTTATTTTAGCTCTGTGACTCCGCACGGCCCCCTTGCAATATAATTACATCATCTTGAGCCTTGTCATTCAGACAGTAGCATGTGAAGCATGTAAACCCTACACTCAGCCATATATCACCCAGCTTTGTTTGACATTTATGCATAGCAATGGTCTCATGTAACTATAAGCATGTACTGTTCAGTCAACTATTTCATGCCTTGTAAAAGAGTCAACAATGTGTAAAGTACAGTGAATGGAGATGCTGCTGTCTGTGAGAGGAAGTTAATAAGATTGCAGTTGTAATATGCCAGCAACCAACAGTAAGTCATCAAACTTCACTTTGGACTAAGAAAGAAATATATAGAAGTGTGAGAAAAAAATATTTGCCCCCATACATATCAGCTCTGTTTTTGCTGAAATATTTTGTTAAACTTGAAAGTTTCAGATCATCATATACATATTACAATCACACACATATAACCAAAAAGTAAAAATAAATAAAAAAATTTGGTAATCAAATCGGGTCCTCTTACCACCGATGATCTTCATCAATGCACTTTACAAAAATAATTTAGTTTAAATCCTGAAATATAAAGTCAATGCAATCCAATCATTTAGACAGTTTCAAAGTTAAATGCATACATTCAAATTTCATTGTGTTTATATATATATGCCATCAATTTACAATGCATGTAATCGTAAGGCAGTTTACAAAAAAGAAAATGCTATTGAATAATACAGACAGATTCCAGCGTCAGTCCAAAAATAGGTGCCTAAATAACAGAGTACCAGACAGAGTTTGTTGAAGCAAAAAAAGCTACAGTTTTTGTGTCTACAAGATAGACAAGCCATATCAAAACAGAGCCAAGTTTTTCATCTCTAGAAAAAGTGAGCATGAAGTTAACTAGGCTGGTGCCTATCTCCAGCAATGATCAGGTAAGAGGTGACTCTGGTGAGTCTTTTTCCACTGAAGGTCTGGGAGTAGGTGTCTGTTTCCGAGTGAGGAACATAGTTATGGGTAGTTGTTTGTGCTGGGTTTTTTTTCTTCTGAAAGAGAAGATTCTTATAACCAGACATGATAAATTTGGCAACTGCAGGAGACATGACAGGGAGGAGATTGACAATGCTTCCACTCCATCAGGATGCAGAACACAATGTGTGTTAGTACACTGTAAAGAAAGCATGTAAAATTGTATTGTACTATAAACCGCAAAAAAGCGAAACCACGAAGGGTGAACCATGTTATAGCGAGGGACCACTGTATATCAAAGGCTGCTTCACACTGTTTGGCTTCTATTTTCCTTTCAACTTTGTCTTTTAAGCTTATGTGTGCATAATTGGAAAAAAGGTTTGGACTGTGAGGGGTTCTGTTGTTTTTTCTGCCCTTTTGCAAAATGACTTTGCTTGGGGAAATAATATCTACACTTTAATAGAGTTTCTCTTAAAGACTATTGGTCAACATTCACAAACCATGTTTTCACATAGTGCTGTATAAATAGAAATGGAGCCCCTATCTTGTTCTGTGCAAAACACAGTTAAAAAAATATGGCATCTTCTGAAACTGACTTTTCAAACCCTTTCCATGTAGTTTTAGTTTGGAATCCATTCAAAAATCAGAGCAGTGCAGAAAAGCAAGAAACTGGTTTCTCAGAATTCTTTTGGCGGGATGTTGAACATTAGTGTTGTAATTCAACACATATAATCAGTTTTACCATTCTAAGAAGGGATCAGATGTATTAAAAGCAATGAATAGAATATATAAAGGATATCAAGTGCAATTAAAATTTGAATACAAAACTGCAGATTTTACACTGTAATCTGAGACATGTAGCTATTAACAGTCATTCTCTGTTCAAAAATTTAGAACGTCCCCAGTGATATATTGCTGCTTACACTCATTTTCAATTTTAACAAGCAATATTATGTCAAAGTAAAGCAGCACATCCAACTTAAAAAGATCATGGCCTAATGAATGCACAAAAGGCAGAGACACTGCTTTGAAATCATGCTGAACACATGGTGTTTGAATGTGTTAACTCAAAGCCAGTTGTCTGTTTCTCCCCACAGGGAACTAGATGTGTGGGAATAGAGGCTCCATGCATGGTTGCCATGCATTGGCCCTTACGTTTTGCACATGTAGGTAAACAATCCCGCCTTGTCTACTGAGAGGCCTGCGTTTATACATGGGTGCAAAACATGTGTTGCAGCCAAAGTTGCATCAAAGGTCACCAAGCTATGCTTTGAACACTTCAAAGCCGAGAGATGAGACTGTAGCTTTTAAGTTTTATGGCAGGTGTAAGCAGGGGTTGCTGACCAGCTCAGGGTGGTCTGCTCCCCGGTCCACATAAGGCTGCTGGTAGTGAGCGTGGTAGAGTTGGTTTGTTGGGGTCTGGGCCTGACTGGGCCAAAGCTTCCTTATGTCACATTTGGAGTCCTTGCTTCTGAAAGGGTTTCTGGGAGCAGACTGGACACAGGCAGACGTCCACTTCAAGGATCTCTGGTTTCAGAGGACCTCAGCAGGGTACATCTAGGGGCCTGTCTCAGTCCCATTTTGAAACAGATACAGTGGCAGAGAGCAGCTAGGGGGCCACTGCCTGATGACCATACCACAGAGTGACCACACCGTTGCAACCCCTCCCCTGACAGACTAGAAACAGACCCTGTAGCAAGTTCAAAGGATCCTAAAGGGGTCTTGCCAAAGTTCATTTGCCGGGCTTCATTCATCTCAGCACCTGATGGGGTTCACTGTGTTAGTTTAAATGTGGGACTTCAAAGCTGTTTAGAATATTAAGAATTTTTATTCTTAATAAGTCTTTTAGCTCCAGAGCTTTCACAATTGCTTTCTTTTGGAATTTGCATCATATCAACTAAAATAAACGCTCTCATCCGTCATGAAAACCAGAGAAATATACATTTTCTGTGAATTAAATCCTAAAACATTTAAGAGTTTCCGTTTACCTTGTGAATGATTTTTGGAAGTAAAATAGATATTGCTACATTGCTAACATATTTTAGTGAGAAATATTCTCACCTCAAGCTGTACAAAGTCCATAATCTCTAAAAGAGCTCTAAGTTCTCGCTGTCAGGAACTCTTTTATGTGCAACATTATGAACATTGAAATCAACACAAAGTGGCTTAATAACTCTTCTGCTGACATAGTCTAGTAAATTGATCATTTGAATGCTTTACAATATTCATAATTATGCAAGTGCAATACTAGGTGGAGCTGTGCGTCTGCTTGATGATCCTGCTATGACAGGTCTATAACAGCCCTCTCTCCTTGAGCTAGTTGGAGAGCCACATACACATTGAGAAAAACCATTACAGGCCCGGGGTGAAGCAGGTGTGTTTGCAGCACTTCACAGATGGCTGGGAATGTTGTTAATGGGAGAATAGTAAACAGCAGAAAACTTCTTATCTTTGATGTGGAATTGTTTGGACAAGTGCACGCATTCTAACTTATGTGAGTGGTGGAATGTGAGGTCAGTTCGCACATATTATTTGATTGACCTCTGCTGACAATCTTGCTTTATGGTACACTTCATAATTTATTTCACTGGAAATATTTACAGTTTGCTGTGTCTTTTAGATTCTTACAGTTTGACCACTCTGAGTAAAAACACCATGGATTTGCGTAATGGTGCTAAAAAGCACGATCCAATTACATTTTTTTTTACAGAAAAAAAAAAAAACTATTATAATACTGCTTAAATAATGTAACAAAGAAAAAAAAAATATGGAATAGCTTACTTTATTAACCTAGGTTGTGTGAATAGTGATAGAAACATATCATTAGTCTGAGAATGTAGAGGAGATGAAATCTTCTGAGTAGGGCAGGTCTTACTGAAAATGTTGCCAATTGTCCTATTGCTTTTATTATTAGATATTAAGCACCTACACTTTAAGAAAAATGTTAGGATTTTATAAAAACATTTTCTTAACCAAACGCAGTTCCTGTTTCTGAGAAAAAATGTATTGGTTGAGGTTACCAGTGCAGTATTTACTCTGATTAGCTAAATAAAGTGGATCAGCTTTCACTATGAGACCTTGAAAAGCAGAATACATAATTTTTGAAGCTCTTTCACAAATGAAAATCTGTTGCAAAATCTAAAAATTGCTTTGATCTTGGCTGACTTTTTAGCTGCAGCTTATCAGCCGGAATGATGCAACACTCCTGAGCCAGCTCAAAGCATAAGCAAACTAAACCATTGCTTAGGGCTACCAAACCATAAGAAACATCCCATAAGCATTTACATTTTAAGACAAATCAAATATCTAAATTTGTATATTTCTTAATGAGTATTAGAATACTACATTTTATTTGATATTTCAGCATACATGAATGCAAATAAATAAACTGAAAATTTGTAATTTATGATGAAACATTGCAAAAAATAATCTTGGATTGTTGTGCTAGAATAGTTAAAATATGATATTAAAAGTTTAATCTTTTATTTGTTTTGGACCTCAGTTTGTTCATAAATACAAACAAATATATATTGCGATTGCCTTTATGCTCAATCAATTAAACCTGACCCTTTCTCACCGATTTAACCAAATATGTGTTGAGAAGCTGTTAGTGGTGTGATGCTCCTAAAAGTAGGAGGGACTCCAAATCAAATTCAGCTCAAGCCCCTACATAATCTTTCGTCAGCCCTGTAGCTGCTGCGAGTGTATTATAACTCTGCAAATATACAGATGTTGCTCTACTATACGGGATGAAAACTACAATGCTAACAGCTTTCTCTTTTTTAGACCTTTAATATTTGCAAATGTGTAATATGCAAAGCACATTACTATTTTCAGTTTAAGTCATTTTAAATTGATAATCTGTCAGTTTAGTTGTTGTTTAGTAGTACTCTTTTCAGTCTTTTGACCAGCAATGTGCAGTAACAGGTGTCGTAACGGAACGGTGGAACAAATTAGATTTTGAAGCTTTAATATTTAAAACATTGGGGTTCATTGATAACAGGAATGGGTCAATACCCAGTCCTCACAAGCTTTTTAGTTTTTTTCTACAAAACAACTTAGAACTTCTTTATTATTTTTTTCCTATCAAAAAGGGAACACTTTGCAACACCTAGTTAGACATCATTCTCACAGAATGTTGAACTTCTATCTGCTTTATTTTTTCACTGAGAACTTGAAGTGAGATTATTAAAAAGTGCATTACCTGGCTCTTCCTTGAATAAGCCATGCTAAATTGGTCGTTTTCTACCAGTGATAGATTGAGCTTCCATAGATGTGCTTTGTTTTTCTGTCGCCCAGTCATCACCTATTATCAAAGACAAATTTTCAATATCACACTGGGAGTCCAATTAAGGATTTACATTCAGACAGTATTTTTCACTTTAATTACCATGCACGGCGCAAAGGTTTGAGGCATTTCCTTATTTATCAAGCGACGTAGTCGAATAGAATTCATCAAGGAAATGGATAGTTGTTCAAAAGTGTAATTGTGGCTCTTTTTGCAAGTGAGAAAACAAACATAAGACATTGCTACACTGCATTTCCATATTTAAGTTAAAAAGATCTATGGCAGCATGGGATTGAAAAGAAATGGAAATAGGAAGATTAAAATATTATACTTCTCAAATGTACTAACATAAATTTTGCCATAGCACGCCACAGGTATCAAAATCACAATAGGTTGTGGGATTTAACAGAACATATAAGGTCAGTGATATGAATTTAATTCTGCCTCATGTTGGGTAAACAGTGGGAATCTCTATTTAACTGGCGATGCTGGAATCCACGACTGGATGCCCACTGAATTTGACTGGTACACTGAGGAGTTTGACACCGGCATTCAGGGACTCACTCGTAACACTTAAAACCTAAACGCCTCATTGTTAGAGATGGCTTCAGTAGTGATAAAGTTAAATGGCTTCACATTGAAATGTCCTGTGGGTTTCCAGACTTCACATATGGAGACAGTAAGAGTACAATGGCCCTGGATAAATGTTTGTTTTCTTTCTCGCAGGTCTGGAGGGTTAGAGGAATTCTGACAATTCCTCTGTGCAGACATTTTGAATAATCATCTCATTTTTATGAGAAAAAAATATTTAATGAATTCAAAATACTGTGGCAATCCTCTAAGTGATGATTCCCTGGAAGCACGGCCTGCAGTAGATTGAAGCAACCCACGGCACCCTGCTTAATACCCAATTTCCATACAGCATCTCTGCTAGCTCCTTTGTGTGACCCTGCAAATATCCTCTGGGTCTCTTCATTAGTCTGTCGGGCCTGTGTGCAAAGGCTCTCAAGTTAATTTGCCCTGGCGAGACTGTTACCCTCACTGGAGATTGGCTTGGAAGAAAACAAATTGCCTGCTGCAGTCACTTGAAGATTCATATAGGCACGCTTCATGCAAATATACTGTATATATACATAAATATATATATATATATATATATATATAGCTGGTTTCTGTTTCTGTTTTTTAGCACATCCCTCCTCATCCGTTTTAAGTGCTCCAGCAAATCTCTCACACCACTCATTGGCTTGTTTATTGCCAGCTTTCTGGGGCCGATCTTGTCATGCACTGGTGATGTGAGCACGGTGGTGGTTCTTCTTTTTTCTGCATTGTTTGGCCGACCACTTGCTGCTACAATTGACCTGCAAGTGGAGCTGATGACCAAGATGACTAACCCCTGGGGAGCCCAAGTCAGGCAAATCATGCGAGAGATGGAGAGAGACAGTGAGGCACACCAACTTGGACAACACAACACGTACACTCTCACACACACACACACACAGACACACACACACACACACACACACTGCGCTGTATTTTCACAGCAGCTGAACTCCCTGGTTGAAGCATTTGCGGCAAGGAGAGATGCCACATTTATGCAGCACAAGGCCGTCATTTCTTTCTGGGGTTTAGGAGCTCCTAGTGTGATGCTGGGATGATGCGCCCAGCTCTGACAAGTGCTGCCATCCCAGCAGCTCAGCCAGGCCACAGACCAGACATGAGATGTCTGCTAGAGCCAAGGAAGATCCAGAACCTTGCTGGGAGCATGATCCCGAACTTGGCACAGAACACAGCAACAATCACTGGAGCTGATATAATTGTGTTGCTCTTGGGAGTAAAGAAGTTCGGGTGAAAATAGAAGTGAAAAACATGGTGTCTCTACCACATTTCACCTCAGAACCCACCAGTTATTCCTACATTTTTTTATAGATATCATCTTACAAATGCCCACGTCCGTTATTGTTTTCCTATTTTCTCATGTCACTACCAGGGACTTCAAAAGAGTCACCACTTTCTAGCACCACTTTTCGATGTACGTTTATGAGGCTATCTTACAACTAGATTTGTTGATTTTAGAGACTTTGCAGAATAGGTCGGATTCAATCAGATGAGCAAGTTTATTTTCAAATTTCATTGCAGAGTCTCTGAAATCTGGACTTTGATTTGACCAGTCTAACAAGTGAATATCCTGTGATCCAAAACAGTTTTGGATACAAAGGTTGAATTTGGTAATGAAAGGGTTGTCTTATAGTGTTTAAAGCCATCTGGGTTGTGTTTATGCATTTCTAGTTTAAAACTTAAATTTTTTTAATTGTCCAGATTAGTCTGATAGATAGATAGATAGATAGATAGATAGATAGATAGATAGATAGATAGATAGATAGATAGATAGATAGATAGATAGATAGATAGATAGATAGATAGATAGATAGATAGATAGATAGATAGATAGATAGATATGGAGGGGGTACGATGGACATTTCAAGTAGTGTGGTGTCCCAGTGTTTAGGACTGTTGCCTTGCAGCAAGAAAGTCTCTGATTCAAACCCCTGCCTTAGCTGTTTCTCCCTTTCATCATGTTGACAGGTTATTCAAATAAATCAAAAAGAACAAGTCTTGCCGTTGTTTTAACTTTGCATCTCTTTCTTGCCTTGGGAAGAACTGATAAACTTTTCCATAGCGGACCCCCATCTCTCACCCACCAACTACTGGAGATATACTCCCCCACCCCCAAATAATGACTCTGCAATGATAACCAGGTATGGGTGGATGGACTTTGTTTTATTGGAGTAAATGTGGAGTGGTGGAAAAAGGTGCTCATAGTAGGACCCATTCATGCAAGAACTGCAATATAAGGGGGCTGAGCATAAATGCATGCCACACTTTTGAGAATTTTTATGTGTAAAAAGTAACATTTTAAAACCTGAAATCATTTATCTTTATTTTCCGATTATGCATTACTACTTTGTGCTAGGTCTACCACGTAAACTCAAGTGGTATGATTACACTTGCAATGTACTGTGTATGTAGCCCTAAAATCTCTTTCCTCTAGCTTCAGTTGAAACAGTTTCGCTTCTTCAATTGCCAAGGCAGGGTGCATCCTCCAATAGCCGTGGTGTGATCTGAATGGAAACAGAAGGAAAGAAACTCACCACGAAACATTTGGAAACATGTCTTTTTCCCCTGCAGGACTGTGTAGCTGCACATGGAAAACATTAGGCAATTTATAGATCGAATAGGGATGGGCTAATAAATGTCAGGCAATTTCAATAAGCAGAACCAAACCAAACCAAATTGAGTGTGACTCCATCAGTAGCCCCCCAAGATGGTGTTACATTCTGTAAGAATAAACAGTCCTTACCATGTCACATCTTACTCTGTAATTAACTCAAGTGAGGTATTATTGTTTTCTGATCAAAGGAGTGAAGAAGAAGGGTCAGTAAATTAATTGCAAATTGAAAGAAAGGGTGAGAGAAATATGCAATATAATTTTTTTTAGATACATCTGTAAAAGTGTAAGGAAGTGTTCCCTGTTCCTTTCAGCTGAACAGAGAAAGATGCAGTGGAACAAAAAGATAGCCTTTAAAGTAAATGAGATTAGCACTGTGGTCCTGTAAAAGAGATCGACTTCTAAACCAACGAGATCAAATATGTCAGGTTTAATTTGGGACTTTAGGCTCGGCTCAGTGTGCAGATTATCTGGTCTACATGTTTTATTGGACAGTGTCCAAACATGCCTATGTGGAAGAGTTACTGAGGCTTGGCTCTTTGTCCACACAACCATAGGAAAGCAAGAAGGGCCCCATTTTCATTGGTTGCAGTGGGTAAAAGCACTGTGGGTTTTTATGACTGGATGTTAAATATCTACATGAAGCTTGTCATGGATCATCAAACAAAAAGAGTTGTTCTTGATTAGACATGATCACCTTTTATGTTTTTTTTTTATTTATATTTGTTATTTGTCCTATTTTGGTAAACAAAAATCATTGTGTGTGAGAAGATATGCCAAAATATTAATTCATTTAAAAAGGTTCAACCATCTGCTTCCTGTCCTATTTTTTTCATTCTCAGAGCCAACACGCACTCAAAGTTTGCCTCTTACGCCTGAACTAAAAAGCAGTTTAGATAATGAAGCTGTACTCATGAAGTGACCATTTTTCCTGCTCATCCCTCAGCTCTGAGATTTACAGGGGGTAGAGCCGTCAGAGTAAAATCATAGGTCTACAGATGTTTTCAAGATGTTTTTTTCCTGTCAGTTGCAGATTATCCCCTGTAGCAAAATCTCATTAAAGTGCAATTTACAGAGCAGCACTGATGTTGCCATCAACCAAAATTAAAGGCATTAATTTTTCAAAGGAAGTTCACTGAAGTCCTCACAATAAATGATGTAGCACTTTGTAAAAATGATTAGCCATTGCACTATTTTGGGGAAGAAATTAACTCACATTAACATTGCAAGGAAATTGGACATGGGCAGGGAATAAATAAAAAAAAATTAAAAAGGAGATGTGCAAATGTGGCCATTTAGTTAGAGTGTGTCAGTATGGAGACATGCATATTAACGCTACCATGCTGGTACAGATGAGGGAAGAGGGAAATATGAAAGCCTTATGGAGGTTATGACACAGAGAGATGTGGAGGACAGAGGAGCCCACTCCTATTTTCTATTCACTAATGATAAATGCACAGAAATGTAAAAAAAAAAATAGATTTTTGTTTAAAGAACAATTTCCAAGCACTCTCTGATAAAAATATACAATTATTAAGATGCTAAATAAAGTTTTCCAATTGCTCTTATGTTTGAAGTTACAGTTTTAGCCTATTTCAATCTTTATTTATTTATCTATCATTTTGACATACACATGATCAAATATTAATATAAAATACGTTGAAAGCAGTTTGTTGAATTGTTTTTCTATTTTCTTCTAAAATAAGTATTTTATAATTATTTTTTCATTTTAATCTCATTATAGGTTTTGTTTGTATCGATGTAAAACATAAGATATAAATTATGACCCACAAACAAAAATAAAACCTAAAACTGAACTTTATATGAACAGCAGTTTATTTTAGCAATAAAAAAAGCATCAGACACACCAAATTGAGAATCAGCCCTTAATTTATTGTTGTAGTTCCTTTCCTTTTATTTGAAAATGAAAATAAAAATACTTCAACCCTTAAAGATAAAAAATAGTATTGTTAATAACATTAAACTAGTACTACCATTGATAATTTTAGCCGAATAATAATTTTAATTAAAACAACAATTTACTTTGGTAAATTTCAGTTCTTGCTAAATAATAATAATAATAATAATAATAATAATAATAATAATAATAATAATAATAATAATAATAATAATTTATTCTACTGTTCTAATGAAATTACTCTCGTTTATTTCTCACAGAAATTACACCCCGGAAAGATTTAATATCGTGCAATTCACAATATGAATTACAAGTGATTAGAAAATGGACAGTGAACATGCAAAGTGTGAGTCTATCTTTTATATGTATTAAAATTAATTCCATAAAATGGTCTGTGTGTAAAGAGTGCGCGGCCACAGTCCTGCAGGGCTGTGATTTATAATAATGGGGATGCTCTCCAGCAGACCAGGCAGGGACATTAAAAAACTGGGAGCATAATATTATACTGCCCGGTGATGAATGTTTGTATTTATGATTCGGAAACGGCGCAATTAACATTCGGTGACTTGTGGTCCGAATAAACGCAGCTATTCGATGTACTTCATCAAAGTTAGTTAAGCACATTTTTTTCACCTTTTCATTTTTATCTTAGCCTCTTCGTAAAGTTTAACTTTTTTCCCCTTCTTTTCAAAGTCGTGGGCCGTGACATGGATTTGTTTTTTAGAAGTTGAAGGTCCGTCAGGGCGAAACAATGTAAAGGCGGACATAGGTTTAATTAAGTTAACTGGTGAAAAAAGATGTCACAGCATGGAGCAGCAAGCACATTATGAAAGTTGAAGTGCAAAAAGCCCCGGCTGTCTTACAGCTGACGGTCTGTGAGACATTTGTTTTTGTCCTCTGCTCGCACAGTTCGAAGCTGTCCACTCCACGCCAAAGCCCATCAGCTAAATATCAAAGACGGAAAGTATCAGGATCTTTTAGCTTTGCATTTTTACCTTATTTCATCCAATCCCTCCTGCTGCCATTGGTTAAGTTATTTAAATGCAGCTTTTTGGGGGGACGCCGTCGCACGGTCAAAATGCCATTGTCTTTTCTGTTTTTTTCGTTTTATCTTCAAATGCACAATTATTTGCGAGGAAATTATAGACCTTGCGAGGGCACGTCTTTTACATATTCATTTCGTTTGACTTACCTCCTGTGGACAATGTGCAATCTGACCATTTGTGAGAAAAAATGTTGTGGTTCCTCTGAAAAAAATAAATAAATAAACTGTCTTTGTACAAATGCTGTGGAGAACTCTTTTTAGCAGGACCTGGACTGAGGCCTTTAGAGGATACACACAAGCAGAGCCGGATTTAGGAGGATGTGGGCCCAAGGGCTCAAAAGCTGCTTTTGGTGCCCTAAGCAGCAGCAGTTATATGCCAGCCTGGTCGAGAATCCAACCCACCCTGTAGGTGCTCAATAAGCACAATGCTAAATTCACAAAACAGAGAAATGAAGAGGATGTCCCCCGTATTTCTGGGAAAAAATGAAAATTATTATTTTGTGACAGTTTCCATGGTTTTCAACTCAGAAAATCACTAAAGCAATATTCACAAGAACAAAAAAGAGAATCAAAAAAAGTTTTGATCCATCAAGAAGACACATAATCACATAAAATGTTAAAAAACATGTGACATAATCACAGAAAAAAAATAAGTTAAGTCTAGTTTAGACCAATTTATATATATTGTGATTTGAAAAGTTTGCAATCCAAGAAACCACAAAAAAAAAAAGTTTCATATGCTTTTAAAAGTCATAAACTGTGGTGTAACTAACCAATGTAGAAGACACCAGTTCAACTTTGACCAATTTGATACTTACGATGCCATATAAGCTTATAAGCTGAAAACCTAATTTGATTGTTAGAGTTCTGCCTATTTTTAAAATCTATTTACACAACAAAATAATATGAGTTCTAATTATCTTGTGTGGCTTGTTTTCCACGTTAAAAAGTAACCAGAGTGAAAAACTGGTTCCTTAAAATTGTACAAATTCAAAGCAAGATGTGTAAAGGAATGGAACATTACTTTACAAACTAATTAGTCTGAACCACATTTACATAATTTAAATGACTGAAATTGCTATTATCAACTCCCCAGAAAACAATTTTTTACAGTGCAGCACACAAACCCTAGCTTTTAGGCACATGTGGAAGTCTCATATAAATGCCTCTTTAATATCACACCTGTACAAGTTTTAAGGGGTTGTTAACCTTACATAGCAAAACCTGGAATTCCAAATCATGTTTACTATTTTCCAAACCACTGACTTTTATTTATGGATTCCCAACCAGCTTTTATGCTTGATAGAGTTACACAGGCCTACAATTCTGCTCAAATTAACTAGTCACAACAAAAACGATTTTTAAAATGTGAAAGGAAATATATTTTACAGCCTTGAAAAATAAACACTTTTATTACAATTAGATTTGTTAAAAAGTGAAGCTGAGGCGACAGAGATTTTTACTGTTCGTTATTCTAAGTGGGGGAAGTTGGTGAGTCTGAATGGTAGAGGAGAGGAGGGAGTGAGAGGGCTTCAAAAGCTGCTTACCAGCAGGTGGCGGCAGAATAACGTTTGAGGAGCCCCACCCCTCCAGCTTCTGGGGTTGTGGACCTCTTTATATTGATAGGCGTTAATATTAAAACTGCCAACATGTCTGCAAAAATTTTGCCATTGGTCACTTATTAGCCATATTTAAAGCTTTGGTTACATGATTTCTGGAAAAAGTTTGACTTGATATTTTAAAACACCATATTTGGTCATAAAGGATAAACTTTTCATGGTGGTTATCTGCAGGTATGAGTCTCATTTTTAAGATAACACTTTTGGTGTAAGACCTAGCTGTGCATGTCATACAAATTGTTCCAGAACTATAAGCAGGCACTTGCATAAGCAAGATATTCATTGCAGTGCTTTGTAATTTTTCCTTAGTGGTCAGGATCACTTTGTGCTACAGGAGACATTCAGAAGATAAATCACACAATGCATTTTTTTATTTTCCAGCCGTGGCTCTTGTCCAGGACTCAGTGGGTCTGATGGAAATTAGCTCCGGACAGGCCAGCGAAATCAGCCGGAAAGGGCTGAAGCACTTAAGGCATGATGTACGACAATCATTACCGGAGGCAGGTCAGAAGGGAGTCCAGGTCATCCTTGACACCGAAGAGTAACAGCAGATGAGACAGGATGTGTCTAGCCTGCTTAATAATACCAGCATCTCTTTGGTCCCTCTCAAGGAATGCACACAGGGCCCCTGATGGGCAAAAGGTCCCCAAAGACAGCGAGAGATTATTACCCATCCTCACCTCTTGCTCTTTGTTCTTGTACAGTAGTGCAGCCTGAAGAAAAAGGCACTCTCATTCGCTCTCAGTTGCATCACAAATAATGGTCTGACATATGTGCCCCTTATCAACACGTCTGCAGACAAGTTGGCAAGTCACACATCTATTTTAGTTTTAGGTCGACTGATTAGCGGCACTGATACTGGATGGAGCACATGTGTCACTTGCACTCCTTGTGTTGGTGTAACTCCAGCACAGTGGAGGCTTGGGCTAATTACCAATGTCTGACGGCCTTTTCTTTCTCTACCTTTGATTGACGGTTTGACTTTAGCCTTCTAGGTCATGTCGTTTAATGGCTCTTCTTTGTTAATGCTCTTCTGGGTGGCAAGCAGAGCAACTGGTCGCAATACGGGGCCCTCTGTGTTGTGTCTGGTGTCACAATATTTGGGGTATCAGACAGGGCAAATAGATTAGAGCAAAGCAAGGTGTGAATGTCATTGACTATCACCACATGTATGTTAACTATAATATTTCTCTTAGCTTCAGTACCGCGAGAGGAAGAGTCATTCAAAATTAAACAAAAGTGGCTGACGAGTGGAAAGTAAATTGCATTAAGCCAGTTCAAAACTGGCATCTCTAACATGAGGAGAGGACAGCGTGTCAAGGAGATTAAGAATGGAATCAAGCAAGGAGAGAAAAAGAGGAGGGGTAAAAAATGAAAAGAAATAACCAAAACGAAATAATGTGCTGGACCACCTCTTGAGCGAGTACAAGCGTGGCATCTGTGTCAGATGTTGTTAATTAACGTCAGTGTGTTCCTCGCTGGCACTCGGCATCTTGTCCTTCGTGCAGGGCAGATACTGGAGTAGAGGTGCTTATGGGGAGCAATTTTTGTGTGTGTGTGACTGGTTGTAAGTGGGGGAGGAAAAGAGGTACAACCAGCATTGGTAGGGGGTGTTAATCCCGCTCATTATAATTCCAGTTTGTGGCCTTTCCTGGAAAGGGGGCCACAGGGGCCCTCCAATGCATCTTATCAGTATGTATTTCTGCTTTTTCACATTTCCAATTGGCTCTTCCGGTATACATATCTTCTTATTTTGTCTGTTTGGTCCTGTTTGTTAAAGTATAATGCAATATATCATAAATATATATTGAGATTTAGCCCATCATATTGACGCTGTAAACTAGAAAACCCACTGTAACAGCATCATGTAACAAAAGCAAACTATGCACTTTTTATTTTTGTATGCAAAATTAATTTAATAAATTAATTTAATATCAATATATAACACTTTCATGATAAATTCAACCAAGTGCATATGTCATGGCCTTCATATAAATATGACACAGAAAGTAAATTATCAATAAAAAAAAAAAAAAATGCTGTTGGGTTTTCATTACATGAGCTTAAAAATAATTTTGAATATTAAGTAAATCATCATCAACATATAGTGGGATTTTGAAGTATTTCACGTTTTATTCAAAATAAGTTAATAAAAATAATAAAAAACCTAAACTAAAAATATTTGGGACTTTGCTACAATAGCACAGATAAAAACACCATGTAACAAAGGAAAATACACATTTTCTTTTTTTTTTTTATAGGAGTGATGTAATTAATGTTAATTTAACATGTATCTCCACACATAATGTAATCAAGTTTTGATTTCATAAGCTTGATATCAATATGGATGGTATAATAATTGGTCATCATCATAAAAAGAGAGTTCATAGTTTGCAATAAGGTTGTAAACAGCACTGGTAAAACATGTAACAAATTATGCACTAGTTTAGTTGTTGTGAAGGTGTTTTTCATATACTACTCAATTAAAATTAGTCACTAAAAGGAGAGTAACCAAGATTTCATGTCATGAGTTTGATAGTGTATTTTGTAACATGTTTCTCTTTCCACAGAACCCTATATCAAATAGTTGTACATTTTGACTCGTCTTTGGGGAAATAAAGATGGTACATTTTTTTTAATGCTTGCACAAAAAATAATAGGCCATTTTCTAAATGATGTGCCATGCTGTTGTCTGGGATCATCAAAATGCTGGTTTTGCCTCCCTGTTGATCAGCTAATTTGAGAAGGAGCGCACCTGGTGTGTCTTATTGCACTGCAAAAGTACAAAATTGGTACTCAATCTACTGTGTTTGGTTATTTCCATGCAAAACTGCAGTACTGACGATGCTAGCATTAACAGAACAATACAGCAGAGAAAGATTAAGTCATTGTAAAAACGAGAAGTTACTGCACATTTGCAGGGATCAAAAAGAGATGACGATGGATAAGTAGCTGGGTTTCGAAATGGCCACTATCCCAGGTTTGACAGAAAAGCTAGTTTCAGGTTATGCCTGCCTGATGGTTAAACAGAGATGGCTCTGCAAAATTTAAAAGCCTTTAAAAAGACTTGAGAGTGTGCTGCAAAAGATTCTAAGTATTGAGGTCCATGGGGCCATTTATCCCCTTTGCCTTCTCTGGTTGTTCAACCAGGATGCCGGTGTGGCAACTGCTGCCAAGGGAGCTTATCTTTTCAACAAGTTTTGCATTGCTTTGGACAGCAAAATCAGGGTATAGGCTCAGTGAAGGAGTAGAACACAGTTTGGGGTGGCGCCACACCTCGTTACTAATTTCAGGGTTAGCAGAACGCCCAACAGGAGGACAGCATTGCCATGGCAACTGCCAACAGCTACAGTCTGATAGGGGCCCCCAAATAATCAGTCATCATGACACACAGCCGATTACAGCAGTCTTTTTCTATCAAGGAACATTTCAGAAATAGCCTGTTTCACTTTCTTTTTATCAAAAAAGGATAAAAAGAAATTTATGTTGAAGATTAGGCATGCTTTCATTTTCAGATTTCTACTAAAGCCTTTCACTTGGCATTAGCACACTGTTATGGAGTGATACAAAAGGAGAATAGCTTTATCCATTTTTCTCTCATTTACTATTTTGTAGATGTCCTACCATAAAAACACCATCACAACTGTTTTCCAAACCAACCAGGTAAATTTACTCTCTACATGTCCTGTGCATGATGTTGAAATCATTTTTTTTTTCCTCCATGCATACAAGTGATATAAAAAGCGAACTGAGATTGTAAGAGTTGATGGAAAATTGGAGCGAGGGAGTGGAAGCCAGTCAGGGGCAACCACAATGTACTTTCCATCAGGATCTAGTCAATTTATCAGTGCAGAGATGTTATTAGCTTCAAGATAGCTGCAGCAAAAGCATGTAGGTATTTTCCTCCCCATCAGTCTCCTTTTATATTTTTAGATGTTCTTTATGTGAGTACAATGGCTTCAATATCAAACATTTTAAATGATGCTTGAAATACCAGTCACTTGACTTTGATGTCACACGCAATTAAATCCAACCTAACCTATTTCCACCGTTAATAACAGCAATCTTGCCCGACCTAGTGCCTAATTAATATGTGCTATTTGTCACTTTGCCTTGACACATGTATATCAAAGCGGGGGTAGGGGAGATCGGGTGGAGGGGTTGAGAGGTGGTTTCGTAAGGGGGAGTAGAAGGTGGTTGGAGTGGTATTCTATGGTTTCCTCAGGGGCAAGGTAGCACTCCTCCCTCCCCCCAAATGCTGGGTTAACGGCAGGGGTAGTATTATTTGATTTTAAAGGCAGGGTATAGAGCAATACACAGATAGGACTTTTTAGCCAGTTCTTATTCAACTTAGCTGATTGAAAACTGGATGTTTTATCCCATAAAACATAGGAAATTTTAGTACATAATTCTAAGGATATAAAAGGTTGGCTAATCGTTATTATTTTGCCCAGAAAAGCTAATTTAAAACTGGACATTTTAGCACATTCACACACATTCTAATCTATTAATAATTAACTCTGTAAAAGCCACACACTTGGCAGTTATGTTTCTTTTTTGCCTTTTTTTTTGCCAAAGACACATCATGAATTCACTGTGCCTAGTCCTCAGACAGTGCATCTGATAGAAAGTCTGGCACACACAGCAGCGGCAAGTCCTGATCTGAATACTATCCTTTGGGCCCGTTTGATTTGTGTACACAATCTTAGATCACCTGCAAACCAGTATCACAGGCTTCAAGTTATTTATTTTTTTACAGGGCATGCAATTTTGCACTCTTTAATTGGGATAAATCAGGCTCTTAGACATCAAAAGAGGTTTGAATCTAGGTGTATTGTATATTTAACAGTCACCTTTAGACCGCATTTTGATTCCCATCTTTTCAACAGCTATTCATCCACAGCATTTAATAAACCTTAAATTGGTTTTGCAACCCAAAAGAAATTAGTCTAAAAAGTTATGTCCTGGAAACGTTTATCATGCACTGTCCATAATTTACATTCCTTGCTTCCGTGGGTTCCAAAGCTAAATGGGGCGACTATGGCTCAGTTGGTAGGAATTCATCCAGCAATCGGTGGGTTGCCATTTCAAATCCCAGCTCTGTCCATCTCAGTAGGTGTGGCTGGGTGAATGGGTAAACGGCTGAATGACTGAATGTAGTGTAAAGCACTTTGTAGTCCTCTGGCCGAAAAAGCTCTATACAAGTGTAGGCCATTTACCATATGCATAAAGTGACCGAATGTATGTCTTGAATTGCAAGAAAAATACTCATTTTATTTGCTATGTCTTTAATTTTGTGCCTTTTAGGGTTATCATCATCCTTCACTTGAGTTTGAATGTGGCAAACCAGCGCCTATAATTAGATGTGCATTTATTTGTTTGTTTGTATCTGCCTGCTTGTGCATTATGCATTGTGCACGAGCGCATGCCCCATCATTGCCAGTTTCAGCTCGATCTCGACGGGTGGGAGAGCCTTGCTGAAACATTGCAATGAAATCAATGATCCGTGCTTCTTTAGACGTGACCAACAAACTATGGTGTCATATCATCCCAAAACAAAAGGGCTGACTGTCGGGGAAAAAGTTGAAATAGCCCTGTGCTAAAGCCATTAGGGATTACAGTGCAAATGTTCCTGTTTTCTTTGAGAATTTTATTTTTTAACTGAGGACAGTCAAAAAATAGTCATACTTTATATCTCTATTTTTTGTCCTTCCTCTTTTTTGTGCCTGAAACCTTTCTGCCAAATGCTGTCAGGCACACACATCTGTGCTGAAAATGAATTGTATCCCAGAGCCCTCGGAGTCAAGGATTCACTTGTAAAGAATGCAGTTTTATTGGATGAACAGACTAATGTACCATGCAATGTAGTTGCACTAGCATTTTATGCCACATTGAAAGAGTCAATTAATTTGCATAATTCAAACGAGTGTACTGACGCTTTGAAGGCATGGCTGCGCATCTTGGCTAGTCAAGTCAGCCCCTCCATTTCTGATAGATTAATCATTCCTGCCATACAATTAATTACATTTTATGACAATTGAACCCTTTTTTGTCCCACCCACTGGTACTGCAATTTTACAGCCAGGCGGCAATATCGGCGCATTCTGATGAAGCAATTGTGATTTAGTGAACACCTTAACACAGAGCCTGTGCCTAGGGCTGCAAAAAAAATTTATATTTTCTTTCCCATCTGGTGGAATCAGCAGAATTAATGAGGGAAGGAGGCCTGTAGCAAAGCAGGATCCAGGGATTAATCTGCCTGTCTCTGCTGGTTGCTATTCAATACTGGAGGTGTTTGTGTAAAGCCAGGGGCTGGAGGGAGATGCTGGTTGGGATGAAGTGGGGAAGATATTGGTTTGTGCACTTCTGTAATATGGGCATCTACAATAGGGTGATCACTATTGTAAATGAGTAATCACAGCAGCACAATAACCCTCCCTTCTCCCCAGCTTGACAGATAGCAATGCTCTTTACCCACCACTTACCCACTGATTAATTTTCTGGTTTTGCTGCCCGTCTTTCTTTTCCTTTGGCACCTGTTTACAACTTTTAATTTAATTATACTGGGGCAAATGTTGAGTTCATCCGCAAAGAGCACCACCGTTAAAACGGCGTGGCTGTGTGGCAAAGCAGAGGTACTTTTCTCCAAATCACTCAATATCAAGTCTCCATCTGGTTCTTGTAAACGTGGTGAGGATGAGGGTCAATCAAAAGTTAGTACTGCATACATTCTAGTTTGGTACATTCAATACCAAGATAAACACAAATATATATATATAGTTACAGTGTGGGAAAAAAGTATTTGACAGCCACCAGTTGTACAAATTGTCCCACTTAAATGGATGAGAGAGGTCTGTAATGTTTAGCAGTGGTATACTTAAACTGTGAGGTACATAATTAAAAAAAAACAAAGAATCCAATTGTATGAGTTTTAAAGAATGTATTGGTATAATGGTGAAGAAAATAAATATTTGGACAATAACAAAAGTTTGTCATGATCATTTACCCCTCATGCTTCTCAGCTGTGGTTAATCAAGAATCACATCACTCACCTGTTCTGCCAGCGTATTTATTACAGCCTCCGACCTCCATCCAGTGCCAGATCGTCTGATGTCCTGCCACAGCGTTCCAGCGAATCCTTTGTATCGACTCACGCCAAGCCTGATCACGTTTACGACCAAGTTTCTGTCCATCGACGCCGAGTTCAGCCCAATCCCCGTCGGACAAGATTGCTGTCTTCCGCCCTTTTGAACCACGGTAACCCAGCAGTCTTCCCCTTCAACTACCCTCCATTAACCGATCGCCTTTCCCTCTCATAGCCCCGCCTGGACCTGACCTCCCCATTTTGCTGCCCTGGCTCCTTCCCTTTTTTTGGCCTCTCCAGTATCCCCGTCACTTAACCCGTCTTTCCCAGGAGACTCATCCAAACTCCCCTTCGGACATCCCCTCCCTCCTCGGCCCGCCGTTAATCCATCTGCTTGCCTTTCTCGCTCTAGCGCCCCTCTGGCCATCGGAGGTACTGCAGACCCTGGCCCGAGTGAAGGGAGCGGGAGCAGCTCTAGGAGGTGAATGTCCAGCTCAAAAGTTTTCTGAGTTCTTATCCTAAACTTTGCTATAACGTTGTCTCTTCCCTCGTAGAGTTCTACTTCGGGAGAGGAGGGACCTGTGAGGGCGGCTTGCTGATTTTTGTTTAATAAATTATTTTTGTTTCATTCTGTCTGGTGTTCTTATCTGGTCCTTTGGTTTGAGATCCTGACAGAACGATCTGGCCAAAAAACATGGACCAAACACCAGAGCAGGATTGGCGGACTCGTGTTGAGACGTCAATTGTGAAATTGGAAGACAATGTCCAAGAAATAATCAGATCTCTTCATGATTTATCCCTCCCAGCTGATTCATTTCGGGGTCCTGCAGGCGCTTCCCAGCAGGCTTCCATGCACCCTTTTGTTTCCCCCAGTCAGGAGCCACGTTTAACCCCACCTGAACGCTTCTCTGACGGTTCCTCTGAGTGCAGGCCTTTTATCTCTCAGTGTAGCATTATATTTGAACTTCAACCCTCTTCCTTCCCCACAGAGAGGTCTAAGGTGGCTTTTGCCATATCCCTGCTAACTGCTAAAGCCAAGTTATGGGGAACAGCAGAGTGGGAGAGAGACTCTGCAATTTGTTACTCTTTTAGAGATTTTGCTGAGGAATTAACCAGGGTGTTTGACCCAGTGCTGCCACAAAGGGAGACAGCTAGGGGGTTATGGTCTCTCAAACAGGGTAGCAGACCAGTTACTGACTACATGATAGATTTTCATACCTTTTCTGCAGACAGTGGTTGGAACAAGGAGGCTCTTCGTGATGCTTTCTACCAGGGCCTGTCTGAAGAGATAAAGGATGAGGTGGCCACACGGGACCCCCCCAGGTCCTTGGAGGCGTTACAGGAGTTGGCCTGCCGCATAGACCTTAGATTAAGGGAACGGCGGCGTGAGAGACCTCGTTCTTCCCAGTCATTGCACAGAGTCCTCCCGACACCGACCAGGCCCCCGCCCAAATCTGTTCCCCAAGCTGTGGAAGAGCCCATGCAGCTTGGTAGAACTAAGCTCTCTCCTCAGGAACGTTCCCGACGTTTCCTCAGTAACTTGTGTTTTTACTGTGGAGGGGAGGCTCACGTGGTGAGCAACTGTCCAGTAAAAGCCGGGGCTCAGCAGAAGGGAGAGGGTTCCTGCTGAGCCAAGTTAAGACCTCACAGCCCCTCTCCAGACCCATGATCACAGCTAAGATCCAGACACCGTCTCGTACCTTGCCTGTCCATATTTTTGTTGACTCGGGTTCCGACACTGAGTTCATTGATGCTGGGTTGGTCACTAGGCTTAAGCTGCCAGTGTTATCCCTCAATGTCCCTAGAACAGTTTATGCTATTGATGGACACAAACTTCACGAGGCTACCACCAGGACCGAGCCTGTGTCTCTATTCATTGGGGGTAACCACCAGGAAAAGATTAGTTTTTTAGTCATCGACTCACCAGAAAACCCAGTTATTCTGGGGTTCCCATGGCTCCAGAAACATAATCCTCAGATTGACTGGAGTTCAGGAACTGTTTTGGGGTGGGGCCCTTCCTGTTCCTCCTCCTGCCTGGCTATGGCAGGTGTGTGCCTTCCTTCAACTTGTGAGAGTGAGGAGACCTACCCGGACT
The DNA here is from genome assembly GCA_028564705.1 of Apricaphanius iberus. Lineage (NCBI taxonomy): Eukaryota > Metazoa > Chordata > Actinopteri > Cyprinodontiformes > Aphaniidae > Apricaphanius > Apricaphanius iberus. The sequence continues at coordinate 1,265,966 of JAPXFQ010001619.1, forward strand.
TATCTAAGGTACCTCATGTATACCGTGATCTCAAGGAAGTTTTCAATAAATCTAAAGCCACCTCTCTGCCACCCCACAGACCCTACGACTGTGCAATAGACTTGCTACCGGGCTCCACACCTCCCCGAGGACGACTTTACTCCCTATCTGGACCCGAACGGCAGGCAATGGAAAAGTATGTATCTGAAGCTCTAGCTGCTGGGCTTATTCGACCCTCGTCTTTCCCCGCTGGAGCAGGGTTTTTCTTTGTGGGGAAAAAGGATGGTTCGCTCCGCCCCTGTATCGATTATAGGGGTCTCAACAACATCACTGTTAAGAATCGCTATCCTCTGCCCCTCATCTCCTCTGCATTTGAGCTCTTACAAGGGGCAACTATTTTTACCAAGCTAGATCTCCGTAATGCTTATCATTTAGTTCGGGTCAAGGAGGGCGATGAGTGGAAGACTGCTTTCAACACCCCTACCGGTCATTACGAGTATCTTGTCATGCCTTTTGGTCTCTCAAACGCCCCAGCCGTCTTTCAGGCTCTAGTGAATGATGTCTTAAGAGATATGATAAATAAGTTTGTCTTTGTTTACCTCGATGACATCCTCATTTTTTCCAATGACCCAACTACTCATGTGCATCATGTAAGGACGGTACTTCTCCGGTTACTCCAGAACCACCTATTTGTCAAGGCGGAGAAATGTGAGTTTCACAAGTCTAGCATTCCCTTCCTTGGGTACATCCTCTGGCCTAACCGCCTTCAGATGGACCCATCCAAGGTGTCAGCAGTTCGTGATTGGCCTGTTCCCCAGGATCGCAAACAGCTTCAGCGGTTTCTGGGGTTTGCCAACTTCTACAGACGTTTCATCCGGGGCTTCAGCTCTATTGCAGCCCCTTTGCATTCCCTTACTTCCTCTAAGATCCAATTCAAATGGAATTAGGAGGCTGGGGCAGCCTTTGACTGTCTTAGAGAGGCTTTCACCACTGCCCCCATCCTTTTCTCCCCTGATCCTAAGTTGCAGTTCTTAGTAGAGGTGGATGCGTCTGACTCAGGCGTTGGGGCTGTTCTCTCTCAAAGGAGCCCCAAGGACTCCAGGATTCATCCCTGTGCGTTCTTTTCTCGTCGGCTCACTCCTGCAGAGCGAAACTACAATGTAGGGAATAGGGAACTGCTGGCAGTAAAGTTGGCACTAGAAGAGTGGCGGCACTGGTTGGAGGGGGCTGAGCACCCATTCATTGTATGGTCTGATCACAAGAATCTGGAGTACATCCGGTCCGCGAAACGTTTAAACCCCCGTCAAGCTAGGTGGTCCCTTTTTTTTGGAAGGTTCAACTTTACTCTAGCTTACAGGCCAGGTTCTAAAAACACCAAGCTGGATGCACTGTCTCGCTTGCATTCTCCTAAACTAGAGCCGTCTCAGGACGAGTTAATTCTTCCCCCACGACTAAGGTTAGCGGCCTCACGGTTGGGATTGGAGGAGGAAGTGCTAAGGAGCCATACGCAATATAATCCTCCCCCTGACTGCCCCAGAGATCGGTTGTTTGTTCCTGAACACCTGGTTTCTAAAGTCATAACCTTTTGCCACGCATCAAAGTTATTCTGTCATCCAGGGGTGGCTAAGACACTGTCCGTGGTTCAAAGGCGTTTTTGGTGGCCACGTCTAAGGAGAGATGTCCAGGAGTATGTCGCCGCCTGCCAAATATGCGCTCAAGTTAAGTCTTCACGCCGCCCTCCTCCCGGCTTCCTACTCCCACTGTCCATCCCTCGTTGCCCTTGGTCTCACATAAGCATGGATTTCGTCACAGGCTTGCCCAGGTCGAATGGTCACACTGTAATCCTTACAGTGGTCGACAGGTTCTCCAAAATGGTCCATCTAATCCCATTGAAGAAACTCCCGTCAGCCAAGGAGATGGGGGAGGTTCTAGCCAAAGAGGTCTTCAAATTGCATGGTCTACCGGTGGACATTGTCTCTGACAGGGGGCCACAGTTTGTCTCCCGTTTTTGGGGTGAGTTTTGCTCTCTCCTCAACATTAACATCAGTCTCTCATCTGGCTTTCACCCTCAATCTGATGGTCAGACGGAGAGGGCTAACCAGGAAATGGAGACGAAACCCCGTGCTCTGTGTTCCCAGGACCCTTCCAAATGGTCCCAAAACCTACATTGGGTTGAGTATGCAATAAACTCTCTGCCTTCCAGTGCCTCTGGCTTATCACCCTTTTATGTTGTCTATGGTTTCCAACCCCCCCTATTCTCTGTTCAGGAACAGGAGGCTTCGGTACCGTCCGCTCAAGCTGCTGCTCTTCGTTGCTTCAAAGCCTGGAGGAAAGCCCGCTCCACCCTCCTCAAGACTTCAGCCACCTATGTTAAGATGGCCAACAGACGACGTTCTCCAGCTCCCCCATATCAGGTTGGTCAAAAGGTCTGGCTTTCCACTCGGGACCTACCTTTAAAGATGGAGAACCGCAAACTGGCACCCCGCTTTGTAGGACCCTTCCCCATCTCTAAATTGATTAACCCTGAGGCAGTCAGATTACAGCTGCCACGCTCCCTCAGGGTTCATCCCACCTTTCATGTATCCCGTATCAAACCAGCCAAGCTCTCTGGACTCGTTCCCTCCTCCAGACCCCCTCCACCCACCCGGATTATCGATGGTGGTCCCACCTACACCGTCCGCCGCCTCCTACGCTCTAGGCATCGGGGCCGTGGGGTCCATTACCTGGTGGACTGGGAGGGTTACGGCCCGGAGGAGCGCTCCTGGGTTCCTGCCCATCATGTTCTGGATCAGCGGATGGTCTCTGCCTTCCATCGTGATTACCCTGATCAACCTGGTGGGCCGTCAAGAGCCGTCCCTTGAGGGGGGGGTTCTGTCATGATCATTTACCCCTCATGCTTCTCAGCTGTGGTTAATCAGGAATCACATCACTCACCTGTTCTGCCAGCGTATTTATTACAGCCTCCGACCTCCATCCAGTGCCAGATCGTCTGATGTCCTGCCACAGCGTTCCAGCGAATCCTTTGTATCGACTCACGCCAAGCCTGATCATGTTTACGACCAAGTTTCTTGTCCACCGACTGCCGATTTCAGCCCAATCCCCAATCGACAAGATTGCTGTCTTCCCCCTTTTGAAACCACGGTAACCCAGCTAGTCTTCCCCTTCAACTACCCTCCATTAAACCGATCGCCTTTCCTCTCATACCCCGCCTGGACCTGACCTCCCGCCTTTTGCTGGCCATGTTACCACAGTTCTTTTTTTGGCCTCTCTTTCAGTGGCTAAATTTCCCTGTTTAACCCGTCCGTTCCAGGAACTCATCCAAACTCCCTTCGGACATTCCCCTCCCTCCTCGGCCGCCCCCGTTAAATAATCATCTGTGCCTTTCTCTCTCTAGCGCCCCTCTGGCCATCGGAGGTACTGCAGACCCTGGCCCGAGTGAAGGGAGCGGGAGCAGCTCTAGGAGGTGAATGTCCAGCTCAAAAGCTTTCTGAGTTCTTATCCTAAACTTTGCTATAACGTTGTCTCTTCCCTCGTAGAGTTCTACTTCGGGAGAGGAGGGACCTGTGAGGGCGGCTTGCTGATTTTTGTTTAATAAATTATTTTTGTTTCATTCTGCCTGGTGTTCTTATCTGGTCCTTTGGTTTGAGATCCTGACAAAGTTCCCCTTAATACTTTGTAATGTAACCTTGATCGGCACTAACAGAGGTCAAACATTTTTTGTAGCTCTTAACCAGGTTTGCAAACACTGTAGCTGGTATTTTTGCCCAGTATTCCAAAGAGATCTTATCTAAAACTGTGATTTTTTTTGGGGGGTGGGTATCATCGGGAGATTTTAACTCCCTCCACAGATTCTCTGTAGGATTGAGGTCTGGAAACTGGCTAGGCCACTCCAGAACCTGCTAGGCCGCTCCAGAACCTTGAAAGGCTTTTTACATAGCCAATCCTTCATTGCCCGAGTGGTGTATTTGGAATTATTGTCGTACTGGAAGATGGAGCCATGTTTCATCTTCAATGCTCTCACTGATGGAAGGAGGTTTTTGTCCAAAATTTCATGACACATGGTTTATTTCATCCTTTACTTTATAAAGATCAGTTGTCATGTCCTCTTTACAGAAAAGCAGCCTCAAAGTATTATGTTTCCAGTGGATATGGTGTTCTTGGAATGCAACTCAGTCTTTTCCCTCTAAACTGGTGGAGGTTGGAGTCTGAAGATTTGAAGGTGTGGATACAGATAATGAGTTCAAACAGGTGCCACTGATACAGAGGATGAGTGGAAGACAGAAGAGCTTCTTAAATTACCTATATCAGGGATGTCCGAATCCAGGCTTCCAGGGCCAATATCCTACATGTTTTAGTTAATTCCCTGGTTCAAACCGCAATCTAATGATGGCTCATCAGCAGACATCTGCAGAACTTTGCAATGCTGAGGAGGAAATTGGACATTTGAATCAGCTGTGTTGGAGCAGAGACACATCTAGCAGTTGGATGTACTTATTCGTGCGGAAGGGACTCGGAACCAGCTGTTCGGGGAGCTAGGATGAAGACAGGACGCTGAAAGAAGCGATCTGGCTTGCGCTCTGGGACTCATCCGCAACATGTCATCGGACTTGGAGAAACTGTCTGTCCGAGTTGGTGCAACTTGAATTTGAAATAAATTTAAAAATGAATTGGAACTTTTAATTTGGCTGAATTAAATTATAAAGAAACCACTGACAGACTGAAGGGGGGAGGAAAATTGTTGTCTCTCCCTGCTATCCACAATAATCATTGTTTTGGCTTCATGTAGACCTTCAACTCGGTCGTTATCACTGCCTGTGAAGAAAATGTAACAGAGTACTCTCCACCCCTGCACACGTGCAAAAAAACTGACACACACACGGACATGGTTCAGATACACACTCACACACACACAATGTCTCGCTGTTCCTAAGCTCTCGTGCCCCCCCGAGGTGGCAGGTCTGGCCGCACGCTGAGTTCAGCGCTGCATGCAGTCTGTCGACCAGGGGTTCCTCAACCTGCCTTTACCGTCCATGTATCATTGTGATGTATCATTGTATACATTGTATACATTGTACATGTATGCCATGTATAATTTCTATTACCTGCGTTGTGAGTCCTGTACAGACCCACAATACAGTTGAGCGTTTTTTTCCCCTCACCGTGGAACCCGCTTTCAGAAGTGCAAGTGGCTGCCGAAGAAACACAACATGCTAAGGACCACCATTTTGTATAATTGTATTTGCGCACTTGGCTGCGACAGTTACAGGACTTTATGCATCATTCCTATAGAAGAGTCCAGTCAACAGAAATGGCTGGAATTTATTTCCAGGATCTTACAACTACACAGGCATAAGATGTTTCTCTCTAACCATCACCTCACCGATAACTGCTTCACGAACCTTGGTCAATACCGAAGTGGATATTCTGAGAGATTAACTATAACTGTAAAATAAGAATGCAAGAGTAATATGAAACCTTTCTAAAGAACATTAGGGTGAAACATAGGTACACAGGTGTATTTTTTGCTGTTTAAAATGTCTTCCTACACAATTTCAAAGTATTCAACTGGCAAGAAATGAGGTATAGCCTAGACCAGGGGTGTCAATTTTGGGTTGAATGAGGACCCAGATGCAGAACATTGTTTAGAGCGTTTATGGCCCATTAATTTAAAACGTCAACAATATAACAAAGACAGACAGACACAGGACGGTATATATACTGAGGGAAGGGCAATTAACGAATGGAGAACACCTGGGAGAGGGAAGGACAACACAGGGAGGACTAACAGAACACAACTGAAGATGATAAGACAAACGAGGACAAAGGGACTGGCTGGGCAGGGAAAGAAATTGATTGACACAGACAAGACTGAGGGAGATGCAGACAGATGGATCATAACAAGGGGTTCTCAAACGTCATGTTTAATGGTCTAATTCTTATTTCCAAAAGGCTCAGAGCATTTAGTTATGAGAGGGTACTACTTTGGTTTTTGAGTTTTTTTTTTGGTACAAAACAGCAATAAATCTATACGAAAGTAAAAATACAATTGTGCTGATACAACTGTTTAAAATAAAAACTCTTTACATGTAAAACTGATATTCACATTTAATTTCATTAGTAATATATGGTCTGTCATAGTATTATGAATGTGCTCTCCCTACACTGTCAAAACGTTGTTCCTTACATATGAGATACAGCTGGGTTTTAGAAATTTGCTTTTATATCCTAAAACTACTTGCTTTAAAACATCCATATATCCATTTTTAACATCTCCTTAATCCGCCGTATTTCTACAAATCGATAGACATGAGACAGGACCCTGGGTAGGTCACAAGTCTAGGAAAAGGCAACAAAGAGACACGAAGAGACCCACAACACAAAGAATCACACATACACTGAGACCTACAGACTTGTGAAAGCCTACTTAACCTATTGCCATATTTTTCTACAATTTGAGGAAGTCGCAGTACCTAGTAGGAACCCACAAGTGCATTTGGAAGACATGGAAACTCCATGCTTTAAGAGCCCTGGTGGGGATGAGCACCCAAAACCGTCTTGCAGCAGTGCTAACAAATGTGCAACCAAGTTGGGTAAATTTACTTCTAAAAAAACTGACTCAGCACTTACCACTATGCAAAGACAAATAAGATACTGATCAATCTTTTACCTCTGAGATATTGCTTCAATTCTGTTTTGATATCAGACATAAATTCATTGTGTTTTACGCTACTAAATAATTTTGTTGGAAACAAAACTAGGGGAGAGACTTTCTTTTTGCTATCTTAGACTGGTTGCACTTCCTAACATGGGAATTTTGTGTATTCACTTAACCTAACTTACATGAGTTTTAGATGGTGGTAAGAAACCCGAGCATGTGGTAGTTGGAAGAATTTAGAATCTCCACCCTGAATGGCAATTACACTGAACATGCATGTGTTTGGAGTGTGGGAGTGAATAGAGAGAACCCACACATGCATAGAGAAAACATTCAAACTCAACAAAGAAAAGTCTGGCCAGATTCTGGAGCTTGGACCTACTTTAAAACATATGTAGGGATGGGTACCAATATCTGTTCTGACATGAACAGTAGTAACCAGACTGAAAAGCAACCCAAATTTTGGTGCTTTATGTCGGTTCTTTTTTCCAGAGATGTCAAGCACAATGGATTCTGGGCATGACAAGAACAATTCTCTATATCACCAGAAAAGGCTAACATGGCTATCTCTTTGCAAAAAACAAAAATAAACTGCTAAAAGTTATGGCTATCAAAATTAACACATTGCATGAGCCAATTAATTCCTAGAATTAATTCAATTTTTCAACGCAATTAAGACATAACACAGAACAACGCCCTGTTTATAATTCAGCCAGCAACACAGCAGCTCTCGTTCGTAACCAGCCAAACTGTGAATTTTTGTGCAGCAGCATCTGTGTGTGTCTAAATGACATGTGAGTATATTATTATTGGTGTATTGGGTTGATATGATTATAAAGTTCAAAAGTTGTCTGTGGGAAATTTCCTTATCATCTGCTTGGGGTGTCATCTTGCTGTGCGTAGTGCAGATTATATATGCTCTGTATTTATGTTGCTTTATGCATGTTGGTTCACTGTATATTTGTAGCTTCAGTATATTTCATAGTGAGTTACCGCTGCATTAAAAAATGTGCATTAAAGTAATGTATTCGGACTTAAATTAGTTTTAATTCATTAGCAGAAGTAGCTGTGTACATCTTCACAATACTGGTGTTAATTTCCTGATGTGATAACCTGGATAATCTGATTAGTGTTTAGTTATAAGAAAAAGGTAAATTGTGACATTTGATTTATATGGTGTTTAACACAGACTGGTGATATTGAAATGTTATGTTTATTCATATATTTTGGTTAGTTCTACCTATATTTGTTGTTATTTTTCATATAAGACATTGTGAATATGATTGTGGAGTTTAAAAAAAAATCAATTTATTTTTCCTATATTTAATTTAAAAAAAAGAGCAATGGCATCTGGATTTGTCCTTTATTTACACTGAAAATGTTAATTTCTATGGTCATATTTAGAAATGGGGATTCATTCACAACTACTCTGCAAATAATTAGATAAAACATTTTAATAGTTTGACAACCCTACTAAAAATAAAATAAAAACAAGACGGTTTTTGGATGAAGTTTGTATCTTTTCCTTTCTTTAAAGTGGACCTGGCATGAAATTTGTATTTTTTTAGGGTTTGATCATATCTTTTAGTTCCCCCAGCTTGCCTATGGCTCCTAAGGGGTTAAAATGACTAACTAGTCTTTTTGTTCCGGGGTATGTCTGTCTACATAGTGAAGTTAGTACTCAGAAACGGGCTGTCTGGCAGTGCACATATTACGTGTTGAGTTCCAGCCAATTACTCCCTTCCCCGAGCTACACCCTGAAAGTCCCACCCTCCGTGGCACGGAGAGCTATGGTAACAGGCAAACAACAAACCAACAGCATGGAGTCCAGACCCCATCCAAACTGCACTGTACCTGGGTGTACAAAAGAGAACATAAATGTTTTTGTCCTTCCCTCTTCTGAGCCACTGAAAAGCTTGTGAATAGATTTTATGTATGCAGGGAATGTGCCCGACCAACTGTCAAGCGTGTGGTAGTTTGCGGCAAACATTTCTAGGATAACTGTTTTTCCAACTTGGGACAATACAGCAGTGGATTTGCAGATCGTCTTAAACTTCTACCAGGATTAATACCAACTCTACGTGAACCAGAAAGTATCCCAGTACATGTAAGCATATTTCCTCAATAATGTCCTTCAGCTGTTAGTAGACATTATGGGATTGTTTGAGTTGTTCGCTTTTCAATTACCTACATAGCTAACATTCAGAATTAGCTTCACAGCTGATACCCCAGTTTGTTTATGTAGCATTGGTGATAGTATGCTTTTATTGGGGGGAAAAAAGATTATATATTATAGTTGAACATTCGAAATATCGTTAGAGACTCATTGACCACAGAAGCGCATAGCCTAGGCCCCGCCCTCCGAAACCCGGTCGTTCTGTGCTAATGCTCACAGAAGGGCCACCTCGTCACTCCTGTAATTCTACAAGAAGGCTGAATTACAGCAAGTAATCCTTTGATATAGTATTAAGGTACTTAGAGTGTGGCTAAAAAGGGCCCAAACGTTGCGGGGAATTTCATGCCAGTTCTACCTTAATCACTATTTCAAGCACAGTTTAAGCACCGTTCAAAAATACCGGTTTGGCATCATTATCAGATAAAAAATTAAACGATACCCATCCCTAATTATATGCTGAAAAGCATTTTCAAAAATTACAGATTTTCACATTTCTGACATTGTTTTTTGATGGTAGACACAACATATTTTCTTTGATATTTTCTTTAAATAATAAAAAAGGAATTTAAAGGTACCAAACTTGAAAATGTTCGACATAAATTTAAAGACACCACATGCTAATTTCACCTGTAATGTCTAAGCTTGTTTTTACCTGTCAATTTATTAGGTAGAAAGGAATTTAAAAGACAGTGGAAGGACTTGTATGACAGAAATCGCCCTCCCACATTGTCATCCAATCTGGGCATCCCATTAACTGCTTATCTTGTTCTGTTTGTTTGTCTCTGATGGTGAGCTCCTGCATGTGTCTTTGCTGTTTGAGCTGTCACCCTTCACCACCTCCCCCTGATCTGTCTCTCCTAATGCATTCAGCATTTTTCTTCTCAAAGAAGGTACTAGTGGTCTGTTTGAAGTATAACTTCAATTACAAGGTTTAACCCCACAGGTCAGTCCTTGATTTTTTACACAAAGCTGGTGTATTTCTATTTGAAAGCCTCACCGTTTGCCATGAATACAAAGCCAGGCTTCAATCTAATAGAGCTATTTCCTCATCAACATTCATTCTGTTTTGACCTGGGAATGACAGTGTGTGTATCAAGGATGTGATTCATGTTTAATGTTTGAACTCACTGGATGAACGTGGCAGTGTGATCAGATCAAGCAGGGAAAAAGTGGGAGGTCATGTTTAGGCCCCAGCGATGGAAAGGCCTATTGTATCTGTTCATTATTCTTTGACTATAATTAACTGTCTTTGGAGGCTTTAAGGCTGCAGTCAAGGGGTCTCATTTATAAAACTTTGTGTAGAATCCTTATTAAAACCTCAGCAGCACAGCAACTTTTTTTAACTTACGTCTAGTAAGTTTCTGATTTGATTAAAACTTGGAGTATGCACAGCTGCACACAGTTTCCGCTTTATAAATCCCTAGAAATGTTTTCCGGTATTTCGGGATCCTATCCCGCCTCCTACACACACACAATTTCTGCTATAAATGGTTAATTTTATGTGTCTAGGAAATATTCTGCGTCGACTTAAGCCGGCTAACATGGGGCGCAAACATGGGTAACCATGGAGAAACTATGGAGAGGCGGGGAAAAGCAATTCCACAGACACAGCTGCAGGCACGTGGAGTCAAGGTAAAACGTTTTATTTCAATCAATCACTCAATCAGTGTTTATCTATGCTTTTTTCAGCCAAAGGCAGTCAAAGTCCTTCACATCAAAAGACAAAAATACAGTTGCCAAAAGAAAATGTGAAGCAAGAAGAGTGAAAAAGATTAAAAATAAAAGCAGCATAAACAATAAAATGGATAAGAACAATACAGTCTCATTTATATGTAGCATTTGGTTTTTATGAGTATGAAAATTGTTGTATAAATAAACCTTATTGTAATGCAGATAACTAGAACGATCAGAAGACTAAATTTGCTCAGGGAGGATGTAAATTGAGTTGTGCTTAATAAAAACCAAGAGAACCTGATTACTGTGCAACCAAAAGTGTTGTATTAGGTTTCTTTCAGTTATTTACAATATTTACAGTAGCACACTTTCAAAGTTCATTAAGTTAATTGAAAACACAGAAAGTCTTAAACCTGTACTCATATCTGTCCATTCCAGATGAGACACCAACATTGTCCATTACTTAGTTCATTAGATATGAAGTAGTCCAAAGATCAAACTGGTTCCGTGTTAAGTCTCCAAAGCAGTTAGCTTGTATTAATAGCTGCAAAACATATCAGCATATGAGATGGCAACAAAGGAAAATAATTACATTGAAATACTAAATATGAAAACCAAGAGTTTCTTTGATCACACAGGCTTGTTTACAAACATTTGGGTTCTCCACGTTTTACAATCTCATGGGATTTCCCCAAATCTTGTGAGAGTTCCAAAGTCACATGAGATTTACAAAGCAGACATGAAACTAGGAGTAAAAATAACTTGAGGGGAAAACTACCCAGAGCAACTATAAAAAAAGGAAAAATGGTTAAAATAGCCATGATTTACATATACAATTACTTCTTTTAACAACGATAACACTGGAATTTATTAAAACAAAATTATTTAAAAAAGCAAATTATTAAAACAAATAAAACCAAATAACAGCAGAACATAAGCACACCTAGATATTTAAAGCCTGAAAGAAAAAGTACATTTTAAAACTACTTTTATAAAGTACCATCCTTGCAAAATAATAATGTGGGTTCACAAATAAACGGAAGAGCTGCAATTGATATTAAAAAAAAGAATAGCGGGGGACAGGATTCACAGCTCCTGCAGGTTGGTAGACCTAACACCGGCCTCAGTTCAGCACATAGATCTAATAGGACTGCTTTAAAGAACTCATTTCGGCTCCCCCATCCAGATGCTTCCTGTGGCTGATCTCAATAAGCGCTAGGATCCATTGTGCAGCATTATGCAGGAGGGACTTCATACAATTAATACACCAATAAGTGCAATTGCTATATAATCTAAAGACATATATGCATATGAACATATGCTACTGTTGGGTCTGACCCCTGAATATGTGAAATTATATCAAAGGATCCCATGATTATGAATGATGCCAGCATTCCCCATCGTGCTGGTTTTCCTGCCGTTTCATCCAGAGCAGGAACGTCAGAACCCAGATGGAAAACAGTACAACACATACTGCATCTTGGACGATGAAGAACCGTCCCTCTCTCTCTCTGATCTCAGTCCTGGAGAGCTGGCATGCTAAGCGTCAGCTTGTTTGGGGAGTGGGGTTGCGCGTCTGTGTTTCTGTGAGTTTCCTCGCTATGACTTGCAGGTTTAGACTGCTTGCATTGAGAGGAGGGCTGAAAGGGCCATATAAATTGGAGGGTGGGGGGTGCTAATTCTAACGGTGTGTCCACACCAAACGCGATAAAGTGACCAAAAAAGCTTCACACGCGCCTAGCTGTTCGCATGCATATTCACACCTTGACGCTTGTACAGAGCAAACTGGATGCGCTTAAAATAAGGCATTTTCATGCGCGACCTGGCCTTCAGCAGAGCTGGGGCCAGAGCGTAGCTGCCGATGGATTATGGACTGAGCTGATGGGGGACACTGTGTTCGGCCTGGCCTTCAGCAGAGCTGAGGCTACCGACTATCTCTGAGCTGACAGAGGACAGAGTGGATTACGTGTTTGGCCTGGCCTCCGATAGAGCTGGGACTGGGAGTTTGGTGAGCTACAGATATAGTCTAGCTACGGCGGAGGGATCCATAAACACCAGCGAGCACCCTCTTATAAACACCGGCTCCTCGTCACCTGGAGAAAGTGACCTGTTCACCCAGTTTGTGCCAGGAAGGTCCAAGCTTCGCCTGCCGACACACCAACTACATTGCCGAGCAGCTGTCCATCTGTCTGCGGTTCGTAAAAGTTGATAATATTTGAGCAGCGTGGGACGTGGTGTGGGAGCTACTACCAGGAAGCCAGGTGAGGAGGCCGTTCAAGGCTCACTTCTGGGCCGAGAGGT